>CM061141.1:20376172-21768864 GCA_030789695.1 Scilla litardierei
TTTTCCGGTGGAAACAAACCCCCCTCGGAATCTCCTCTGCCACGTCCACGTCGGACGACTTTCCCATTTCACAAATTGGCGAAACGAACACACAGCAAGAAAGTTGAGAATGAATCCATGAAACAGTCGGTAAATAGTGTCAATGGGCAGAATTTTCCCCAACTATCTTGCAAAAGAACATGCCCTTAATGGGTTTTCATAAAACTGTCATGAATTTTTAAAAAAACATAAAACTAACATGAACTTCTAAAATTTCAAACAACTATATTGAACTTTAGCCTATTTTATGGTAGTTTCATGTTTTTTCAAAGTTTAATATAAAATCATGTTAAAGTTCATGATAGTTTTATGGAAATTAGGCCTAAAATTAAGATATTTTATAAGTATATGTTCGTTTTAAAACTTTAAAACTTTTTTGTTTTTGTTTTTCAATGTTTAAGGAAATTTATGAAAACATGTTAAAGTTCAGAGTAATTTTACGAAATTCCACCGTCTTTTTTGATTCATCGGAAAGCAGTAAAGAACCATCGGCCTCACACGGTTGGATAGAGGATGCGGAAACATGAGGACTTCCAAAGAGTTCACTCATCATGTTACTGCACTCGCCTCCGAACACTTAACTTATGAATTCACATAGAACTGAAAGAAGCGGGGAAACCTACGGAGCCCTACCGCTTTTTTTTTACGTTTGCAATTTGTTGGCCTCCTTTCTACCGTGAAATTAAAATGGTACAAAACAAGCAACCAATTAAAAGGCAACATAACAAAATTAGAAAAGTCAAAAATAGAAAAGAAACACCACTCCTCCAAAGTTCTCCCCATCAAAGGTACAAAGAATTTCTAGTGCGTTTGCAATTTGTTGGCCTCCTTTCTTGCATATGAAATTCTTTGTACCGTTGATGTGTAGAACTTTGGAGGAGTGGTGTTTCTTTTCTATTTTTGACTTTTCTAATTTTGTTGTATTGCCTTTTTTAAATTGGTTGCTTTTTTGTAAGTATTATATTCCTTTTAAAAACTCTTAGGTGTTGTGAACAGTTAATTAACCGGGTTGGTTGAGATTCTGGGCCTATCTCTACTGGGCTATCCTAGAGATAGGCACATATCATTGTAAACCCATTTTGTATTCTTCCCTTTGCCTATAAATACAGAGTTGGGGGCTCCTCCCGAAATAGTTAATTCATAACACGTTATCAGCACGAGCCTCTAAAATTTTTTTTCTCTCCTCAAAAATTTTTCCGTTCGTTGCGAAGGCGAAGGCGAGAGGAGACGGGAGATCCACGAGCGCGGTGCAAGGCTTCTCCAATCGAGCGTCTTTATCCGCGTAGGGCTTCGTGCAACCGTCGCTATATCCGGAGGACGGATATAGAGGTAAAAACACTAAAAATGATGTTTTTAATCATACGTATGATTGCCCCTCCCCCTAGATCTTGCAAGATCGATACGGGGATCTATTGTCGCCTTGAAAACGACAAACCGTTCATCCCAAAAACCAAACTTTTAGGGCTTAACCTGTTTTTGCCCCCGTTTGTGCCCTACGGCGGCTTGCCCCCCCCCCCCCCCCCCCCCCCCCCCCCCCGAAGCGAGGGGGGCCGCTGTCGTCGCCCGAAAGGGCGGCTCAGCCCGCCCTGTCGCCCCCCCTGCATGTAGCGTGGGGGGCGACCCCCCCATGTCACCCCGCCCGAACAGGGCGGTTGCCCCGCCCTCCGAGCCCCCCGGCTGTAGCGGGGGGCAGCCCGCTACACCGCCCGAACAAGGGCGGTTGCCCCGCCCTTCGAGCCCCCCCGCCTGAAGCGGGGGGCGGCCCGCTGCACCGCCCAAACGGGCGGTCGCCCGCCCCTCGCCTCCCCCGCCCGAAGCGGGGGCGGCCCGCCGCACCGCCCGAGAGGGCGGTCGCCCGCCCCTCGCCTCCCCCCCCGGCAGCGGGGGGGTGTTTGCCGTCGCCACCTCCGGACGGCTCACCCCCGCCGTCGGGGTAATAAAGGGGGCGGCGGCGGCGGCTAAACCCCTAGCCGCCGCCCCCCTAAGCCCAAGTGGGCTTTCTCATGGCCCAATTCAAAAAAAAAGGTTTTTTTTCGGCCTGCGGACCGAAATTCATTAAAGAAAGAAAAAAAAGATATTTTTTTCCCGGCCTGCGGGCTTCGGCCCGCAGGCCAAATTCTCTACTGAAAAAAAACACAAAAAGTTTTTGGTCTGCGGGCTTCGGCCCGCAGGCCGAATTCTCTACTCAAAAAAAAGAGGGGGGGGGGGGGAGGGGGGCGTTCAAGGGCCTAAAATTCGTGAAAAATCACGATAAATTATAGGGCGATCACCTGGCATTTCAGGGCTTATTGGGGGTTTTGGGGGGATATTTGAGATGATTCAAAAGGAAAAGCGTTTTCCTCTTACAACGAAAATGTCTATTTTGGGCTCTTAATCAATTTGATTGATTAAACCCAATTTACTTTACAACTCATGCATCGTAATTCCTTTTTGCATGCTTTACATCTCTGGCAAATTATGCGGATATTATATGCATGGTTGTGCATCATATTTAAAACTTAATAATTAGGAAGATCCTGCGACCGCTCTGCCGTTAGTCACCTAACCTAACGGTGTATGACGTTGTCCAGTGGTCCAATAATTATTAAGTGATTAAATATTTTTATCCTCATGTGAATATAACTGCCTGTGATGTCTGAAAATGTTGATGAGCACAATATTTCTGCATGAATTGTTAAATGTGGTTTTTGGATCTGCCGTTTAGTCCCACAGTTTATTTTCCGCAATTTTCTTTTATTTTTGAGAGAAATTGTAGTGAGGACTTTATGTAAATGTCAAAGAAAGAAGACCAACTTCCATGGAGTCGGAGGCCACACTTGAAGCTGGAGATCTCTTATGGGACCCACGGGGTTTCCAAAGTTGTATTTTCATTTTTGAAGCTGCAAATTTGTATAATTTGGACTGTGGACTTTTGGACTCTCTCTTGTGGGACTGGCGATCCACACATTTAGCCTTTCGTTAAATATTGCCTCCGCATGAAAATGTTTTCTCTGATTAATTATTAATTCATGCATGTTTGTGCTCTGCTAGATAAATGGCTAAAATTGCAAGCGTTGACTTCGAAGTGCTGGATGCATCAGGTAGAAACTATCTAAGCTGGCAGCTAGATGTAAAGTTTCACCTGCGGGCTAAGTCCCTCATTACTGCTGTGACTAAAAAAGAAAATGTTAGCGATATAGAGAAGGCACAAGCCATCATCTATATTCGCCGCCACGTGGACAAGACCTTAAAGGCTGAGTATCGTACGGTCGAAGATCCACTTGAGCTATGGACCGCCCTTGAGGATAGGTATAAATATCAGAAAGATGTTATACTCCCAAGGCGAGATACGAGTGGGAGAACCTGAGACTGCATGACTTTAAGTCCATTGCTGAGTACAACTCAGCACTTTTTAGCATCACCTCACGCCTGAAGTTGTGTGGTGAAAAAGTCTCAGAAGATCGCATGCTGGAAAAGACGTATACGTCTTTCCATGAAAAGGATGCGATACTCATGCAGCAATACCGTGAACGTAAGTTCACCAAGTATTCAGAGCTGCTGTCATGTTTGCTCATGACCGAGCAAAACAGAGAGCTTCTCCTCGCCACTCATAACATGCGCCCTCCCGGCACTGCCCCCCTACCAGAAGCTCACCATGCCTCTTCCTCCAAAAAGAAGAGGGACAATAAAATAAAAGAAAGACCACAGAAAGGGGGACAACAGAAAAGAGCCAAGGGCCCACCACATCAGAGAAAGAATGAAGGGAAGCGCAAGTACTGTGGCATGAAAGGCCACTGGTCCAGAGTGTGTAGGACCCCAGTGCATCTCCAGGAGCTTTATAAATAAAGCAAGAAAAAGAATGCTGAATCAAACCTGGTGGCTGCGAACAATGCAGTCAAGTTTACAGCCAAAGACGTCGAGTCAGATGATATGCTTGATTAGCCTGTTTTCATTTATATTAGCATTTTATTGTATGAACAATCTATTTTATGAGAGCTTTTATGTAATTTGAATTCTGTTGAATAAAAATTTAGTTTTTCTGAATGCAAATGTTTACTCATCTTTTTAGATGGGATGCTCTCATGACTGCTTAGTAGACAGCGCGTCGACACATACGATCCTTCAGCACAAATGCTATTTTCATAGCATTACTCTGTATAAGAGCCCTGTAAACACAATTTCAGGGCCATCATACATAATTGAAGGTACTGGGAATGCAACCTTGTTGCTCCCCAATGGAACAGAAATAAAAATTAAAGATGCACTTTACTCTCCGAATTCCAAGAGAAACTTACTGAGTTTCAAAGATATCCGTCTTAACGGATTCCACTTGAAAACAACAAATGTAAAAGAAAATGAATTACTGTATGTAACGTCTCAAGACAATGGAGTTAAAACCATACTTGAACGTTTTGAGAGCCTCTCATCAGGCCTCTACCATACAAAAATTCTGAGAGAGGAAGCAAACCTGACGGAGCAGCTGAAGTGCCAGACATCGGCAAAATTCTTACTTTGGCACAATAGACTTGGCCACCCCGGATCTGTGATGATGCACCGCATTATATCACAATCCCACGGGCATAACCTGAAGAACCAGAAGATTCTTCAGAAGGGAGAATTCCCTTGTGCACCCTGTTTTAAGGGAAAATTAATAACAAGGCCATCACCACTTAAAGTGGACATCGAGTCTCCTAGCTTCCTTGAAAGAATACATGGATATATATATGGACCTATCCACCCCCTAGTGGGCCCTTTCGGTACTTTATGGTACTGATTGATGCATCTTCGTAATACTCGTATGTGTGTCTACTTTCAACCCGCAACTTAGCTTTTCCAAAGCTTTTGGCACAAATAATAAAGTTGCGGGCACATTTTCCAGACAACCAAATCAATAAAATACGTCTGGACAATGCGGTGGAATTTACCTCTCAGTCATTTCAAGAATATTGCCAGGCAACAGGAATTGAAATTGAACATCCATTGCCGCATGTTCACACCCAGAATGGATCGCACGTCCATTGCTGATGAAATCCCAGTTGCCGGTGGATGCATGGGGACATGCAATCTTGCATGCTGCATCACTAATAAAAATAAGACCCTCAGGAGGTCAGAGTCTATCTCCAATGCAACTAGCATATGGAACGCCGCCGAACATCTCTCACTTGAGAATCTTCGGCTGCGCAGTTTATATCCCCATTGCACCACCCCAGAGGACCAAGATGGGCCCTCAACGTCGCATAGGTATCTATGTAAGGTATGACTCGCCCTCCATTATAAGATACCTAGAACCCCAAACGGGAGACGCTTTTAAGGCACGCCTTGAAGACTGCGGCTTTGATGAGACGTATTTCCCCAAAATGGGCCTATACATTGAAAAGTCTAGCGCAAAGCAAATGTTAACGTGGGATACAAAAAGTCTGACCCACTACGATCCGGTAACAAACAATGTGATGATGAGATCCGGAAGATCTTGCACATCCAGGACACAGTCCATAGATTACCGGATTCGTTTACTGACAACCAGAAGATTGTCAGATCACACATCCCTGCTGCGAATACTCCAGCTAGGATTGACATCCCAAAGGATGGATGCAATCCACCAGCAGCAGAAGTGGCTGCACCTCAACAGAAAAGAGGCAGACCACCAGGCTCCAAGGATAAAAATCCAAGAAAAAGAAAAATATCCGGAGACCTTGGGACGATACCCACACAGAGAAACGAGCTCGTGTCCATACCCTCTCCACTCCCGGAATCCACTGCAGAGGAACTGCCGGGAGAAACTGAAATATCATTGAATTATGTACGTACATGGGAGGTATTGGACAGAAAGAGTACAGTCGTCGACGATGACTTCGCGTTTCATATTGTCATTCACATCGCCGGAAGCGACGATGATTATGAACCACACTCCGTTGCTGAATGCAAACGTAGAGACGATTGACCAAAGTGGAATCAGGCAATAGAAGCCGAGCTGGACTCGCTTCAGGAACGAAAAGTCTTTGGGCAAATAGTCCAGACACCTACTGGTGTCAAACCTGTGGGATATAAATGGGTATTCGTCAAAAAAAGAAACGAAAATAATGAGATCGCACGCTACAAAGCTAGACTTGTAGCGCAGGGATTTTCCCAAAGACCGGGAATAGACTATGATGAAACATACTCCCCGGTCATGGATGCGATCACTTTCAGATTCCTGATAAGCTTAACAGCGAAGGAAGGCCTAGATATGCAGCTAATGGATGTTGTGACTGCATATCTATACGGAAATCTCGACAAAGAGATATACATGAAACTTCCTGATGGCTTTTCTATGCCTGCTGAACTGAAAGATAGACCTCGGGACGTCTATTCTGTTAAGCTACCAAGATCATTATATGGTCTCAAACAATCAGGAAGAATGTGGTATAACAGACTCAGTGAGTTCCTTGTTCAACAAGGATTCACAAACAATGAAGTCTGCCCTTGTATCTTCATAAGAACAAAGGGAAAAGGATTCGTAATAATTGCTGTCTACGTAGACGATCTGAATCTCATAGGATCTCCTGAAGAGATCACTGAGATATCTGTAAGCCTAACAAAAGAATTTGAAATGAAAGACCTAGGCAAAACGAAATTCTGCCTTGGCTTACAGATTGAACATCTAAAAGATGGAATCCTACTACATCAAACCACATACACGAAGAAAATGTTGCAGAGATTCCATATGGACCAATGTCATCCATTAAGTACACCTATGGTGGTACGATCTCTGAATGCACATAAAGACCCCTTCCGGCCGCTGAAAGAGGGGGAGGATATACTTGGTCCAGAAGTTCCATATCTGAGTGCCATCGGAGCACTACTATATCTGGCAAACTGCACGCATCCTGACATAGCGTTCGCAGTAAATTTGCTTGCCAGATACAGTGCAGCGCCCACAAAGCACCACCGGACCGGGGTTAAGCACCTTCTGCGCTACCTCCAAGGGTCTACAGATTTGGGACTCTTCTACAAAAATGGAATATCCTCTACACTTGCAGGTTATGCTGATGCAGGCTACTTGTCTGATCCCCACAAAGCAAAGTCACAAACTGGGTACGTGTTTACCTACGGAGGGACAACCATTTCCTGGAGATCCATCAAGCAAACCTTGACGGCAACCTCATCCAATCACTCTGAGATCATTGCCATCCATGAAGCAAGCAGATAATGCGTTTGGCTATGCTCAGTTGTCCACCACATCTTGTCTACCATCGGACTGAAGACTGGAGATCTCGAACCTACTACAATGTTCGAGGACAATGCTGCTTGCATAGCTCAGTTACGAGGTGGCTTCATCAAAGGTGACAGAACGAAGCACATTTCACCAAAGTTCTTCTGGACGCATGAGCTACAGAGAGATGGCAAGATCGACATCAGACAAGTGCAATCATGTGACAATTTGGCAGATTTGTTCACTAAAGCCCTTCCTACTGCCACTTTTAGGAAACTTGTACATAGGATTGGAATGAGACGCCTAAGAGATCTGCAAGCCTGATGACTTGTACATATCAGGGGGAGTTTGGCAGAGTTTGTACTCTTTTTCATTAACTATGGTTTTTCCCACTGGGTTTTCCATAGCTAAAGGTTTTAATGAGGCAAATCTCACCAACTCAGGATCCTGAAGTATACACCCCATGTGAGACTCTCATACGCTCGGAATCCTGAAGCATTCACGAGCAGAGTCCACACCTATGGCTGGATAATGGGGAGTGTTATGAACGGTTAATTAACCGGGTTGGTTGAGATTCTGGGCTATCCTAGAGATAGACCCATATCATTGTAAACCCATTTTGTATTCTCCCCTTTGCCTATAAATACAGAGTTGGGGGCTCCTCCCCAAATAGTTGATTCATAACATTATGGTCTATTTGGTTTAAGAGAAAATATATGAACAAAAGTGAAAATGAAAAAGAAATAGAAAAAGAAATAAAATGAAAAGGAAACAAGATTCTTTATCATGTTTGGTTACCAAAGAAAATTTTGAAGAAAGTTGAAAGAAAAATAAGGAAATTTCTTCTATTAGAGTATTAATATAAAATGAAAAATAATTACGAGGTGTTTTTGTTAAATAGGATTTAATTCATGAATAATATATATAGTTAAAAGTTTTTGAAAATCAAATTCGGTAATAGTTTGGCTTAATATTAAATGATACTACTATTGTGACATAATTATTCAAAATAATATACCAATATATCATCAATAATTTTAAGTTGCCTATTGTTAGCTTGTTTTATTTTTCAAGTAGAATGTATGGATTAAAGTCCTTTTAGTTTCATAATAAATTAAAAACTTATTAGTTGCTTTGAATAATTCATAAAGTTAGCAAATAATTTATGAGTTGTAACAAATGATTCGCTACCCCTACAATTATCATGATTCGTAAATAATTGTTATTAAATAGTATGTGAATAATTTACAAATTATATTAAAAAATTGGTAATAATTCGCAAGGTATTTGAAAAATTCGTGCACAATGTGCGAATTTTTCAAGCAACATGTGAAAATTTCACGAATTTAAAAATTCGTGAATTATTTGCTGCTTTTTTGAACAAGTTCATGAATAAAAATATATTTAATTTTCTTAATTTTCTTAATAAAATATTTGAAATTATTTGCATACTATTTTGAAAATTTTGGTAATAATTCGTGAATTTTAAATAATTCATGAATTTTAAATAATTCTTGTGCAAAATTTTGCTTATGATTTATGATTTTTTGAAAAATTCTTTCATAATTGTTTGAAAAAAATTCATCAATTAATCATGAATTTCTTAAAAATAACAACTAATTATATTTGTTAAAAAACACAGATATAGGAATGTGAGAGTACTTAGGTTTACTTTCTTTTTCCTCATTTTCATTGGTTCAACAGAAGGAAAACTTTAAAAATGTTTTAATATTTATTTTTCACACCTTTCCATCTTTTTCTTTTTCTTTTCGCTTTTCTTTTCAATCAGACAAAGAAAATTCATTTTTCATCTTAATTTCTTTCCTTTTCTAACCTTTTCCCACCAATTAAACACAACCAACATGTATTACCCACAACTGACCCGCAAAGAAAATTTATTATAATGAAGTTTCGATAAATAAAACCCTCATTGTTGTATGATAATGAACTCAAGAGAGAGAGAGAGAGAATTTCATTGCTAAGAATAAGTCACCCTAGCTAAGAGCCATGGTGCTCTATTTATATATCTCATAGTGGGGAGGCCAAAAGCCTCTAGGAGACCAATGGTCCCCATTACTCTAAGTAATGGGGGCCTAATGAATGGGTAATGAAGGAGGGGAGGCCAAAGGCCTCCTTCATTCATAACACTCCCCCTTACACATTCATCACTTCGGTCTCAGCTACTGAGGCAAGGGGTGGATACTTCTGGATCCAGAGTAAGTGTGTTTGCCTCGTTAAAACCTTAGCTGTGGAAAACCCAGTGGGAAAACCCAACAGCTTAAGGAAAAAGAGTGCAACCCACATGTTACTCCCCCTGATCCGTACAAGCTTCAGGCTTGCAGGTCTTTCAACTGTCGCATACCAATGTTCTTTACAAGCTTTACAAAAGTACATTTAGGCAATGCCTTAGTAAAAAGATCAGCTAAGTTGTTGCATGACTGGATCTGTCGAACTTCAATCTGCTTGTCGTTCTTCTGCTCGTGCGTCCAGAAAAACTTGGGAGAAATGTGTTTTGTCCTGTCGCCTTTGATGTAGCCCTTCTGAAGCTGAGCAATGCATGCGGCGTTGTCTTCGAATAGGGCAGTAGGCTCCAGATCACTGGTCTTCAGGCCAGTGGATTGGAGGATGTGTTGGACGACGGAGCGTAGCCAAAAACATTCTCTGCTCGCCTCATGGATCGCGATGAGCTCTGCATGGTTGGAAGATGTAGCAGTAGTGGTTTGTTTTACCGATCTCCAAGAGATAGCAGTACCTCCGTAGGTAAATACAAAACCTGTTTGAGATTTTGCCGTGTGCGGATCAGAGAGATAACCTGCATCAGCATAACCAAACAATTTGGGGGAGGCACTTCTCTGGTAGTAAAGTCCAAGATCAATGGAACCCTGAAGGTATCACAGAAGATGCTTTACTCCGTTCCAGTGGCGCTTTGTGGGCGCAGCACTGTGTCTGGCTAGTAGATTAACTGTAAACGCTATATCGGGACGCGTACAGTTAGCCAGATATAGAAGTGCTCCAATGGCACTGAGGTAGGGTACTTCAGGACCCAGTATCTCCTCCCCCTCTTCCAGTGGCCGGAAGGGGTCCTTATGTACATCTAGTGATCTTACGACCATAGGAGTACCTAAAGGATGACATTTATCCATATGAAACTTGCGTAGAAGTTTCTTTGTATAATTAGATTGGTGTAATAGGATTCTACCTCTTAGGTGTTCTATCTGTAAGCCAAGACAATACTTTGTTTTGCCTAGGTCTTTCATTTCAAAAGTATGTTTAAGGCTTTCAGATATCTCTTTGATCTCTGCAGGAGATCCTATGAGATTTAAGTCATCTACATATACAGCTATGATGACAAATCCTGTTCCCGTTCTTTTGATAAAGATACACGGGCAGACTTCGTTATTCGTGAATCCTTGTTGTGTAAGAAAATCACTTAGTCTGTTATACCACATCTTGCCCGATTGTTTTAGACTATATAATGATCTATGTAGCCTTACAGAGAATACGTCCCGAGGTATCTCTTTCATCTCTGGGGGTAGATTAAACCCATCAGGAAGTCTCATATAGATATTTTTATCTATATCGCCATATAGATATGCAGTCACAACGTCCATGAGCTGCATTTCTAGGCTTTCCAGAGAAGTTAGGCTGATTAAAAATCGGAAGGTGATCGAATCCATGACCGGGGAATACGTATCTTCGTAGTCAATCCCCGGTCTTTGGGAAAATCCCTGGGCTACAAGGCGTGCCTTATAGCGAACGATCACATTATTTTCATCTCTTTTTCTTATGAAAACCCACTTATATCCCACAGGTTTTACACCTACTGGTGTTTGGACTACTGGTCCAAAGACTTTGCGTTTCAAGAGTGAGTCCAGCTCTACTCTTATTGCCTCGTCCCACTTTGGCCAATCATCTCTGCGTTTACATTCCGCTAGAGATCGTGGTTCGACGTCATCGTCATATTCAGTGACGTGAACGGCAATATCGAACGCAAAATCGTCGACGACGACTATGCTATTTCTGTCCAGTACTTCTCCAGTACGTACAAAATTTAATGATGTTTCTCCTATTGTTTCCTCTGCTGGGGAAATCAGGAGGGGGAGAAGTAGCTGGTCTGAGCTCAGCATCCTGTGGAGGGATAATCTTAGTATCTCCAGGAGTCTTCCTCTTTCGAGGAACTTTATCTTTTGAACCTGGTGGGCGTCCTCTTTTCATTTGAGGTACAACCAATTCTGCTGCCGGTGGGCTGCATCCATCTATGTGGATGTCAATCCTAGCTGGCGTATTGGCAGCATGGACGTGTGAACGGACAATCTTCTGGTTGTCCGTGAATTTATCCGGTAAAAGATGTACTGTATTCTGGATGTGAAGGATCTTCAGGATCTCATCTTCACACAGATTAGTACGCGGATCATATAGGGACAAAGACTTCTGGTCCCAACTAATGGTCTCAGAAGCTTCTGGCTTCTTAGACTGTGTGCCCAGTTTTGGAAAAAATTTCTCATTAAATTCACAGTCTGCAAAACGTGCCTTGAATGCGTCACCCATCAGGGGTTCAAGGTATCTGATAATAGAGGGCGAATCAAACCCAATATATATACCTAGACGACGCTGAGGACCCATTTTGGTCCTCTGCGGTGGTGCTATTGGGACATATACCGCACAACCAAACACTCTCAAATGAGAGATATCCGGAGGTGCGCCGTATGCTAGTTGCATCGGGGATAAAGTGTGACCTCCAGAGGGTCTTATCCTAATAAGTGATGCGGCATGTAAAATAGCATGCCCCCAAGCATCCACAGGCAACTGGGATTGCATAAGCAATGGACGTGCAATCCATTGGAGTCTCTTTATAAGGGACTCAGCTAATCCGTTTTGGGTGTGAACATGTGCTACAGGATGTTCAACTTCAATACCCGTTGCCCGGCAATAGTCTTCGAAGACTTGTGAAGTAAATTCTCTCGCATTATCAAGACGTAGTTTCTTGATTTGGTTATCGGGGAAATGAGCACGCAACCTTATTATTTGTGCCAATAGCTTTGGAAAAGCTAGGTTGCGGGTGGACAAGAGGCACACATAAGACCATTTGGTTGATGCATCAATCAGTACCATGAAGTACCGAAATGGGCCACTTGCGGGGTGAATAGGCCCGCAAATGTCACCATGAATTCTCTCAAGGAAGCCAGGAGACTCTAATCCCACTTTCAGGAGGGATGGTCTCGTTATTAGTTTTCCCTTAAAACAAGGGAGACATGGAAATTCACCCTTTTGAAGAATCTTCAGGTTCTTCAATTTGTGTCCACGGGATTCAGTGATGATGCGGCGCATCATTGCTGTTCCAGGGTGACCAAGTCTATTGTGCCAGAGTTGGAATTCTGGTAGTGATTGGCACGTCTGGTGTTCAATCATATTGGCTTCTACTGGTTGAATGTATGTTTGGTATAGACCCGACGGGAGTCCCTTGAATCGCTCGCAGATGATCTTCCGGTCATCTTTTTGACGAGTTACAATTAGATATTCAACCTTATTTTTATCCCTGGTCTCTAAGTGATATCCGTTTAAACGGAAATCCTTGAAACTTACGAGATTTCTGTTTGATATAGGAGAGAATAATGCATTATTAATTTGAAGTCTTGTGTTATTTGGGAGCAATATAATTGCTTCACCAGTTCCTTCGATTATTTGGGACAGTCCTGAAATTGTGATAACAGGACCGTCATATTTGTTTAAGCTATTAAAATAGCAATGATCGCGAAGGATTGTGTGCGTCGAGGCACTGTCCACTAGGCACTCAAACATCATCTATATAAGCCAAAAAAAGAAATTTTATTTGAGGGAAAATGTAGACGACATTCATAAATAAAAGTCCGCACTAAAGCAAATAACAGATGAAGATACATCGAATTCTAAATGCATAGATAAATGATGATGCTCAATCTAGCAGATCGTCGTTCTCGAAGTCTTTAGCAGTAAAGACTGTTGGCGGCTGTACACCTGCCAAGTTTGTTTCAGGTCGAGACTTCTGGCTCGCCTGGTATAGATCCTGTAGGTGGCGAGGAGTGCGGCAGTTTCTGGACCAATGGCCAGTCATGCCGCATCTATGGCATTTGTCCTCCCAGGTCTTCTTTGGAAGTGACACGTGCTTGGTGTCCTTTCGCTTCCAAGTGAAGTTTCTTTTCCCTTTATTGTTTTTGTTTGTCTGGGGAGCTGCACCTCTTGGTTGCTTCATTACCGCTTTCCCTTTAGTATTTTTAGTCTTCCTCTTGTTTTTCCACTTCTGGGGAGAAACGTGGTGGGCTTCAGGGATAGGGGCAGTGCCAGCTGGACGTAAGTTATGAGTTGCTAGCAGTAAATCTCGATTCTGTTCTGCTCTAAGTAGGCATGAGATCAGATCGAAGAATCTCGTGAAGTTGCGTTCACGATACTACTGCATGAGGATTGCATCTTTCTCGTGAAACGAGGTAAATGTTTTTTCCAACATGCGCTGTTCTGTCACTTCTTCACCGCACAACTTCAGGCGTGAGGTGATGTTATGAAGTGCAGAATTATACTCAGCGACGGACTTATAGTCCTGAAGTCTGAGGTTTTCCCACTCATAACTGGCACGGGGTAATATAACATCAATTTGATGTTTATACCGTGCTTACAGTGCTGTCCACAGGTCCTTCGGGTCCTCAACCGTTAAGTATTCGGCCTTTAAGGTCCGATCTATATGCTTCCTAATGTAGATTATGGCTTTCACCTTATCTACATCGGATACAATGGTTGTGGGGCTGCTGCTAGCTGTAGCAGAAGCTTCGGCCGCTGCTGGGGCCGAGGAAGGAGCCAAAATGGACCCAAGGAGGGCCATTGAACGCAAGTGGAACTTCAGGTCCACTCGCCAACTCAGGTAATTTGTCCCTGCAGAATCTAGGACCTCGAAATCGACGCTTGCCAATTTTGCCATTTATCTACGTATTTTAAAATGAGCATGAATTAATTAAAATTCAAAAATTCATGCATAAAGAAATAAACAAGTAAAAATGCGGGGATCGGCCAGATACCCAAAATAGTACACAGTCCAAAGTTCGTTTAAAGTCCATAATAGAAAAAAAAATAATACAACTTTGGAAACCCAAACTGAACTGGGTCCCTATATCTCCGTCTTCATATGCTGTTGCATCGAGCTTTGGCTTACACAGTCATGAATCGCCTCCTTGCGGTCCAGCGGACGCGGCCAGGGAATTGACTAAGCCAGGACCACTTGTTACCCAGTCAAGCTAGGTTGGTCCAGCAACTTAGCCAAGCACATTGACCGACATCATGATCCATTGAAGGAGTTTTCATCAATTCTATGTGCTGTTGCATCGAGCTTTGGCTTTAAAATACAAATTTCCTCACTTACAAATTCTCTCAAAAGAAAATAAAAGTGCAAGGAAAATAAATAGGTATACAATGGCCGATCCCGAAAAACACATTTTTACTGATTTAAACATCCACACAGTTCTAAATATGCTACGGGCATAAAAGTAAACAACCACGCATATATCTCAAGCAAAACATATGGTAAGGGAAACTAGAAAATATAAATATCTTGTAGACCACGTGGAAACGTCATACACCGTTAGGTTAGTTGACTAACGACAGAGCGGTCTCAGGATCTTTAAGATAATTATATTTTGAAAAATAGAGTCCTAGTAAACCATAGATTATAATTTGCAAAAGCGATGTTTAAATAAAGTTGTCAACATGGGCTATAGAAATTATTTGTGATTTAACATAGAGGATAGTCCCTTTAAGTAATTGGCTTCAGGCCATTATTTAGTGGGAAAAAATAATAACCGTTAAGGAATTGGGGCTGCAGGCCCAATTAATTTATTTAGTTATTGATAGGCACAAGTGGGCTGCAGGCCCAACAACAAAATAATCAATTTTATTGAATTTAAACAAAATCAGCCATTAAGCCCATTTTTGGGTTGTGGAATGTAAACAATCCCAAAAACACTAAGTCTGTCACCTCAAATTCCACCCCATCTGTTACTGTTGTCGGCCAGCGTCAGCGCCCAGAAACCCCGTATTATAATTTTCTTTTTATTTTCCATTTGGTTTAATCTTTATGTCTACTTTCATTGACATCCTGATGAATGCATGAAAACCAAGTTTTTGTGCTGTTTTCATTGAATATGTAAACTTGATATGTAAACTTGTAAACATATTGACAGTAACTTGTAAACATATTTACAAGTTTACAAGTTACTTGTAAATATTTAAATATGTAAATATGTAAATAAGTTTACATATGTAAATATGTTAAATGTAAATATGTAAATATGTAAATAAGTTTACATATTTACAAGATTCAATGAAAACATATTTACAAGTTTACAAGGTACTGTAAATATGTAAATAGGAATGCTTGAAAACCATATTTACATCCTGATGCTGTTTTCATTGACATATTTACAAGTTACAGTAACTGTTTTCAAAAGAATCAAGTTACTGTCAAAAGAATCAAGTCTACTTTCATATACATCATCTTGTTTTCTGATTTTAGACAGTAACTTGTAAATATGTCGTTGCTCTATGATGCCTCAATGACTGTAGTATTCCAACCCTTTCAAATAGGCGATAATGTATAAAACAAGAGGTGTTTCGACCCGGATAAATGCCATATTCTGTTTGGATTATTTTGTCTACACATTTAACATCTGGTTAGTGACATATTAAGAAGATCCAGCTGTGTGGTTGTATCTCATCGGTATTCAAAAAATCAAATTTGACTTTCTCATGTATTGTACTAGGCTCATTCTTTCTCATGTATATAAATGCTTGTAAAAAACTTGAATGCGAGCCATGCCATTGTTTGTATGCTTACTACATTCTGCTATTCTTGGCAATCATTTCTGAGAGAGATGTTTATTTTTTGGTTTTAAACAAAGGTGCCAGGAACAGAACGGTGATTTTGTTCCGGTATGTGGAATGAAAACGGTATGTACATCACTACCGGTCAAATTTTGGAAAAATCATAGCCAGATCAAATTTTATTCGTATTTATCTACGGGGTTTACGGAAATTACCTCTAGATTATAAATCTAGGGACGATCGAAAAATGAGAAGATCCGTAGATATAAAATCCCACGCTCCGAGTACGCACAATAGGAACGCCGATACGTAGAGCCGCAACAAGAGATTCCTTCGCGTGTCACAAGTAAGAATAGCGTAACAAATTTTTGGGATGGATTGAGGGTAGAAAGGCTCAAGAAAAGGGGAGCAAACGTGCTGATAACGTGTTGTATGATAATGAACTCAAGAGAGAGAGAGAGAGAATTTCATTGCTAAGAATAAGTCACCATAGCTAAGAGCCATGGTGCTCTATTTATATATCTCATAGTGGGGAGGCCAAAAGCCTCTAGGAGACCAATGGTCCCCATTACTCTAAGTAATGGGGGCCTAATGAATGGGTAATGAAGGAGGGGAGGCCAAAGGCCTCCTTCATTCATAACACTCATCAATTTAAGAAATTGGGTAAATTGAGCTATTAATAATTCTAACTTAAAACTTAATATAGTATCATTTTATAGTTTGACTTGCTGAGCAGTAAACTTTTCAGCGAAAATGAGCACTATATGAACTTTATAAGCAATTAAAATAATCTAGCAATTTAAACGCTAGTTTGATTAGTTAGATATATAACGTATCCTTAAACATTAAGGTTAGATTTAGGGGTTAAGATTAAAGGTGATGGCTTTTGTGATGGAAGAGATGGTGGTGTTGCAAATAATGAGCAAAGAATAATGGTAATGACAAGCACGATGGATTGCGAGAAATCATTAGAGAAATTAGTGAGGTAGTGTATAGCTTATAGTACTACGATAAGGGCATGCGTTGCTTTCTATATATTAAAATTGGCAATTGGAGATGTCGACGGGTGAATTCGTCAAACAGTAATGTGGAGCCGACGAGGATGCCTCTGATGACGTTGTGCTTTGTCGGCTGAGAAGTGGGACCCGATGATGGCTGAATCCAGGTCGAGGAGAGCCAAATCCGAGCTATCGGGTGAAGCCAGGCCCAACTCCGATCTATCAAATGTGTCGACCACTGAGCTATCTGTAGCACAGACAAATCATTAAGGGGCCAGATCGGGGATCCGACCCAAATCCCCTCCAATGCTTAAGTATGTAAGGGACTTAAGAAGGCTCAAGGCAGTCAAGACTGACCTATTGGGTGGTCAACTTGTTCCTGTCACGCCGAGCTATGGAGGAATAAATATAAGTGGAAAGTGATAGAGAGTAAGTTGTCAGAGTACATAGTCCTTGGTATCTCTGGTGTTGTCCCACGGTCTCGTTGATGTTTGGACTATTTATACGGGTGGTTGTCTCCTCAATGCAGTTGGTGGATAACGGGCTTGCAATAATGGTGGCATGATCATCCCTAAAAGATAGGCATAACCGATGTCCACTTACCCCGCCATTAATAAGTCCATTATTAACCATTCCCCCAAAGCTTGGAAGCTCAACGGGCAGAAAGTGGCCGAGCTTTGACTGGGTACACGGTTCCCTTTCTATAGGGACTTCTAGGTCCCCAGTAACTACCCTCAGGGCCTTCGTGGGCCTCTTCATTCGAATATACTCTTCATGGGCCGGCCCAATTCAGTAACAACACATCATCCCTGATTGTTTCATTCTCTCTCCGTAGAATGGACGGTGGGACAGGAACATCATCCTTTAAGATGGCACACCCTAAGCCTTCTCTGCTAGAGAAGATTCTGTTGGGAGTTCAGGAGAACCTGAGTCAGCATGCCGAGATGTTTGTCAAGATCCAGACTCAAAAGACTCCTGGCTTCAAACAGTTCAAGGAGATGCGTCCAAGGTTTTCTCGGGCAATGAGAGCACCTGGAGGTCGATGAGTGGCTGAGGCACACAGAGGATGATCTAGTCGCAGTTGGATATCCACGGGATAACCGGATGGATGATGTGCAGAGACAGTTGACTCATCATGCTCGAGATTGGTAGGATAAAGAGAATCGTCATTTGACCAAGCCTGTACTCTGGGAGAAGTTTAAGGAGCACTTTGAGTCCAAGTTGCTTCCAGAGACATTGAAGGATGAGTTGAGACATCACTTCGAGCATTTGAACTAGGGCCATCAGAGTATTGATGCATATGATGCTGAATTTTCCTTGATGAGTAAGTTTGCTTCAGAGCTATTTGCATCTCCTGCTACATGGGCTCGTCTTTTCAGCATGGGCCTCGATCATGAGTATAGAGGAGCTATGTCCACTCTTGATTTGACTACTTATAAGGCAGTACTAAAGGCGACAAGGATGCATGAGACTCATTCAAGGAACATGGGGAAGACTCCAGACGTTGTTGATAGATATCTGGCAGTGCAACAGTGGAATTTCCCTCGTCTGGTGCAGAGTGTCCAATTTAAGAGGTCTAGAGTTCCATCAACTTTCCAGTAGAAACAGATGACTTGCTTTCATTGTGGTAAGTCTGTACATGAGAGGAGGGACTGCGGGCTGTTTCTTAGGCAATACCTCTCATATGCGGTGATTCGGGGCACCTCTTCAAGAGATGTTTGTAGATGAGCTTCTACCATACACCAGCAGTAGCCAGTGGCTATTTTGGACAGGAGGTAGCAGAAGCCGAGGCAGAAGGCTAACCTTGTGATGGTAATGTGGCCCCAAGAGTCTCCGGGAAAGCCCACATGGAAACTCGAGGATGAGATGCTAGATAGATATCCTCATCTATCCGTATAGTGGGTTTTGTTGCTTGTACAACAGTTTTGGTTTGATGTATAGAAATCTCGTTCTTCTTAGGTTGTTTTGAAATTCGGATAAAGGAATTTTTTTTAATGTGTGTAGGATGTATTTTCATATATAGTGGTATTGTACTAGGTATTTTTGGTTGTATTTAATACACGTCTAGTTTTCATGTATTTTGGGGATTTTTCCCTAAAATTTAAAATTTTATAATAATATGAAAATCTATTTTCAAGCATTTTAAATTATATTTAGACAACATAATGTGGTGTATTCTTCTTGAAAACATAGTATAGTAGTATGGCTAATGGCATTATTAGGAGCACTTTCATTTTCCTAAAATTATAAAATCCAAAATTTTCTTGCCTGCCACCTTACCCCTATATGTGTCACTTAATCAGCTAGCATCATCCAAATTGTGACACATAAGTCTACACTTGTCATCCTATTAACTTAAGCATGGTGATTATGATGAGAGAATAAAAGGGAAAAGGAACAGGAGAAAGAAAAAGAAAAAGGCAAAAAATTTCATCTCCCTCTCTCTTCTCCTTGCATGGTCGGGATCATCCCTTCCTTCATCTTTCTAGCTTGCACTACCACCTCCACCACCCATTGCTCCTCCTAGGCCGAACTACCTATACCCACACACCACCATTTCTCCTCCTCCAGGCCAAAGCACCACAATATCTCCTTTTGGATTGAATAAGAAGGAGCTCTAGAAAAAGGAAGCTATATTGGATAAGAAAAGCTTCATCAAAGATAGGAGCTAGCAACTTTAGTTAGGGCATCTTCCTTACGATTGGATATGAGGGATGGATTTATATTTTGTTAATTAAAATCTTGTACTATGGAAATCCATAATATGCTCTAATGTCCATTCTAATATGTCCATGCTATGATTAGTATATTAATATGCTAATAAGTTCATACTAACATGTCTATGTTAATATTAGTATGTTACTATGCTCTAATGTCCATGCTAAGAATAGTATGTTAATATGACAATAAGCGCTAACATGTCCATGTTAATATTAGTATGTTAGTATGATCTAATGTCCAGGCTAAGATTAGTATATTAGTATGCCAATAAGTCCGTGTTAACATATCCATGTTATTATTAGTATGTTAGTATGCTCCAATGTCCATGCTAATATGTTCAATGTCCCTGCTAATATGTTCATACTAAGATTAGTGTGTTAATATGCCAATAAGTCCGTGCTAACATGTCCATGTTAATATTAGTATGTAAGTATACTCTAATGTCCATGCTAATATGTTCATGCTAAGATTAATACGCCAATAAGTCCGTGCTAACATGTCCATGTTAATATTGGCATGTTAGTATGCTTCTCTGTGAATATGCCTATGTTTATGTTTCATGTACTCATATTAGTATGCTTCCATGCATGTTAAGTTATGTCCAAGCTATATGTTGGTATACCATGACTATGTTAATTTTATGTCATTTTCCATGTTCTATGTTTAATGCTTCCATGCTAAGTTATGTTCCAAACTTCATGTTAGAATCCATGCTATTATATTTATGATGCGATAATGGTTGCTTGATTATGATATCAATGCGATGATGGTGGTAAATGAGACAGTAACGAGCGGTAGATATAACTGCAGAAATGGTTAAATGATGGCATACAGTGTGATGTGATAGAATGTGGTGTCTTTTACTTTATGTTTAGATGCAGGGTTTAGGAGGTGCATGAGCAACGAGATCATCCTGGTGTTCATACCACTCCAAAAGTTGAGACTTGGAGTAGTCGTTCTATCCCAATAGGGGATTTGTTCTTCATACCACTTTAGGTGGCGTTCTCCTCCCGTAAGGAGGGTGTTATTGTACTACATACCACTTCAGGTGGCGTTCTCATCCAGTAAGGGGATGTTGTTGGTTATCAGGATGGATGGTTCTCCCCGCACATTGCACTCTCTGAACAGGAGCTTGTACGATCAACTAGGGTGTGCTTTTCTTTACTAGAATAGGTTCACGTGCTAACATTAGATACATTCTAAGCGATGTCATTGATTTGACATCGATAGAGTTGCCAGGACACTCTTGCATGGACACTTTTACTTTTCTGTCATTATCTATGTCATTGCTCTTAGCTGCAGATTTATTTCAGTATGCCTTATGTTTTACCTTCTACCCGAATTTCCAAATCATAATCATAATAAAAATAAATGTGGAAAAATGTTGTTCTGATAATCCCCTTTATTATTAATTGTACTCGTTCATTTATGTTTTTTCCTGAATTTCCTCGTGTGCATTATTTCTGTTGTATTTCCTTTTATGATCAGAACCATGTTTGTTATATTCCTGCTTTAAATTATTTAATTAGTTAGACTACCAATTATTATCATATGTTTCATGACGCTTAGCTAGATAGTACAATTCTAAGAATGGTATACTGACCTAGGGCTGTTAGTTCCCACTAGGCACGCGTTAACGTGTCCATCCCCCTTTTCTCCAGGCCTAGAGACTGTTAATGCAGAGCAGGTTCCCATCTAGGAGACTATTCGGAGCTTAATCTAGAGGTGGAGCCATCTGAGGGCGATTTCGTGGAGTTGACTACTCAGGGGTAGAATAGGGATTGAGTTGTACTCGGCTTGTAGACATTGTTTTGTGGGTTGTGGATCTTATATATGGGTATTCACAAAAAATACCCTAACGTTTGAGGTATCTTTCAAATTAATACCCTGAACATTTAAGTCGTACACAACAATACCTTTTTGCGTGTTTTAGCTAACGAACGACAACATCGTTAAATTATACCCGTTTTGCCCCTGATCGAATCTCACAAAAAATTACCCTAACGTCTAGAGTATCTTTCAAATTAATATCCTAAAGTTTGGGATATCTTTCAAGTTAATACTCTAACGCTATCTTTCAAATTAATATCCTAAAGTTTGGGATATCTTTCAAGTTAATACTCTAACGCTTGGGGTATCTTTCAAGTCAATGCCCGCTCGGGCCCATGTTTAGCCGCGAGCCCATGTTGCAGCATCTTGAACAGATGATCGTCAGAGATGGCTCGACTCCAATTCTTGCTCACTGACTTGAGACAGCGCAATGATTTGAAGGAAATCCGAGCGAGTATGCTATAGATTATGACCTCGGCTGGCAAGCAGCGCGCCGTCTGCTCACGTCGCCGATACTGCACTGCCGCCTTCTTAAGCTTGTTCACTGGCAGCTTCTTGTTCCAAGTCTTCCACCAAGAAATAGAAGATCATCCCAAGTATCACCAATTCTCTCATGGCCAATTCTTTTCCCTCAATTTCAATCAAACAACCAACTCGTTTGTGACCCTAGCGATCGCTATTTCATGCCTGCTTCATCCTCTTCCTTCAACTCTGTCACCATCGACCATTCTGTTCTACAGCAAACATTTGTGCATCAAGAGGGCTTCTTCTACACTGCAATTTGATTACCATGATGATCCATTAGGGTTGGCTTTGGCTTGTGTAACTAGTTCAATATTCATTTCTGCTCTCACACAGAAAAAGAAAGAAGAATGATAACAAACAAAACATTTTCACTGCATACAAGAAACAATAAAGGAACACACAAAATTAAGTCAATAAGACAATGAAAGCAAGCAGAAATGAACATTGAAAGGGAAAATAAATAACAACTTACTGCATATATCAACTACATGAATATTTCATTAGCATCAGATGCCGAGTAGCATCATATTCTACACCATCTAGAAAAACACTAAGCTATTTCAACTTGAGAATCAGAGATATCATGCAATACATTACAAGGGTAAAATATATGTCAAAACATGAACGCTACAACTGGATGAGATTCTTGATGCAGTAAGTACCGATGATAAAGCAACCAATGAGAATGGACACGAAGGCAACCATGAAGATCAAGACGTTTGAACCGCAAAAAAGAAGCCCTATGGAGCAGACGACCTCAAAAGGCAACAAAGACCTCACTGCTGCAGTATTGCTCACCCAAGTACCTTTGAAGAACATGAAAACTGCTAAATTCACCACATTCCATTTGGTATGTCCACCATATCCCATTCTATTTAGGTTGTTTGCTACAAAAGAGTGCAGTTGCATGTGAATAGGCTGATGTTCTTGGTCTTTGTCATCTTGGCATGCGCTGCCAAGGTCTCCTTAAGCGCATCTATGATGACGTGAATGACATGTCGGTTAGGAAAAGAATCTCAGCAGGCCCAAAAGCTCTTGTAGCAGCCGAAATAGGAGCGGCCCAATTTAGGGGTGGTGGTTGTTCTTGTTGTTCTTGTTCTTCTATTTGTCCATGTCTTTCTTGTCGGAGCAGCAGCAACCTAAGAGATAGGCAAGCACTTCCTGCTCCTCGACGAAGATGGCCGAGGCTAGTGCCATGAGAGCGGTCAGGCATGTCGAGAGATGGGAGGATGGAGGTGGGGGAGGGGTGGACCCTCTTGGCCCCTTTGATGGGGAGCAGAGCTTCTTCATTTGAGAGAGACGATGCCCTCGACCATCCCCCACTGTTCATCCCCGGGGTCCATATCAATGACATATTCTTCTATCGTATGGAGCTCTGTGTCATTGGTCTTCATGGGCATGTCCAGGCTGACATTGATTTTGTGACCCCTGACCAGAGCCTCAACGGTGAGCCCATCACCACAAGCATCATCTCTGGGAAGGAGAAAGAGAAGGCGAGTCGAGTAACCACAGGACAGCATCAGCAACACCATGGCTCCATGGTGATTGTGGCTGATGGTTATGAAACTTGGAGCGGTGGTGTGGTGTTTGATAATGCCACAGATCAGTCAAGCAGCGACGACAGTAGCAATCCATTGTCATCGTCGTCCGATGATGTATTTGCTCTCAAAGAACTACTACCCAGCATTGATGCCTTGCCTAGCTTGTTGCCTCTAGTACTACCACCACCATCAGATGTCGAGGCGTGGCCATCTTCTTCGGTTCCGTTGATGACTGAAGCTGATCATGTCCAACATTGGCCCGATTTTGATCAAGATTGGTCATTTGACCCGATCCTGGAGATAGAATTAGACAACCTTTCGCTCGAGGACCTCCTCTAGCAAGATGTTCATGCCATGGTGCCATCTGGTGGGTGCTATCAATTTTGAGTAGCCTTTCTCCGAGGGATATGTGGATGTCAGTGTATTAATTTTGTTTCATTGGCATACCGATCCTCTTGTTTTCAACAGGATTCATCGGAATTCTTTTCCATAAAGCAAAGGAGAGTAGGATTAACCGCTATATTGATGGTCATAAGAGGCAATTTTTCTACTGTTTTGGGTATTAAATTGAAATATAACGTATATGTCATTGTATTTTTTTGATTTTCCCTATGAGGAACAAGTGGAGGGGTAAAATCGTCCAGATTTCAGTCTTTTGGACGAAAAATAGAAAAAAGGTATCAAGTTAAACCCGACATATAACGTTAGGGTTTAAATATGTACAACTTAAAAGTTCATGGTATTAACTTGAAAGATAGCCCAACCGTTAAGGTATTTTTTGTGAATACCCCTATTACATATGTTATCCCCTTTTGTACCTTGTATATTTACAGCATGTATTTTGTACCTTTTCAGACTTAATATATATATATATATATATATATCAGTATTTTGTGACTCTGTGATGTAATTGAGTATTTTTTTTGTGTTGGAGCATATGCAGTTATCTGTCGCCTGTACTATTCCAGTATTCGCTGTGGCTGGTGGAAATTTCTCAGTATATCACAATTTATGCTAGGTAGTATTTAGAATCAAGGTGTCAAAACCTTGGGTCGAAATACTATCGGGCCTTATCTCTTCCCGTCCTCTACGAAAGTTCGTATTTTCGGGTATTTTGGAGAACATGGCGTGACATGATTTTTGTGGCGGCCTATGCAGGTCATCTCACACTGCGATATGCGTAAGGATGGTACGAATGATGCTACGATACTATATTATTTTATTTCGAATTAAATCCATGATTGTTCCGTTCTCTCTCTGTAGAATAGACGGTGGGAATGGAACCGCCTCCTTTGAGATGGCGCATTGGAGAAGATTCTATTGGGTGTTCAGGAGAACATGAGTCAACATGTACCTAAGTTTTTGGCTTGTCATATGTATGTTTGAATTTGTTGATGGTTGGCGTTTTGGCTAGGTAATAAGTTAGTGGTTTAGACTGTAACCTTGATGATTAAGTATATGCATATTGAATTGGGTTGAATATTGCATATTAAACCCCCCATTTAGCCCTATTTTGTGCTCATATGATGCTTAATTGGTCTTTAATACGTTCGTATTTTGTATATCGCCATCTATTAGAGAAATCACCTTATTTGAGCACTAAACAGCAATAAACTGAATATTTCTGCACTTTTTATATTTTTCATGGCTTGGTCTTGATCTCACGATTCCAACGACTATTTATTTGTATTTTTCTGAGATCTGTGCTAATTACTGTGTATTTTTGAATGTAGAATAACAATTTAATGGGGAGATACAGCCGAAATACGCGTGAAATACGGTGTATATACGCCGCACTATACCGAGCTGGACACGTGGCGCAATCCTAGCGGTACCCCGCTCTATCCAACACGCCAAATAATCGGGACGACGTGGCGACACACTAGCCGATCGATCTAGATCGAACGGCTGATGACAGCTGATCCATCGGGCGACACGGCAACATCCAGACCGCCCATCGCAGATCTAACGGCAGAGATTATCCTCGCTCGAAATTACGCAGATCTTTCGCAGCGGCGACGCGGCGTGTTCAGCGCCGTTGGATTCTCATCCAACGGCCTGGAACGAGGCGGATTCGAACGCAGAGAGCGGCATTATCGGAGCGACGTGGCGAAATGGCGAGCGTTGGATTTCGATCCAACGGGTGTCAGCGTCCCAGCACTGAGCAGCGAACGGGCGAAGCGATCGTATGTGGGCTGTCCGATCCCGAATCCAACGGACGAGAGCAAACTCAGAGATGGATTCGGATCAGCCGTCGCGAGCGGGCGGAGCACTGTTTTTGAAGCACACGTGGCTCGCCCACGTTCGATCCCGCATGAAATCAACGGCCGAGATCGATGGCGGCTGGCGGGTGCGGTTTTAAGTGATATTGGGTGCGAATTTGAACCCGTTAAGCACCCCAAACCCGCAATGCTTATTATTTAAGCGTATTCTAGGGTTTTGGGGTGTAGGCTGGCGTATTTTGGGACTTTTGGAGCGGCTATTGTGCGTATTTCTCGAGGGAAAATTCTGAAAAATCCCAGAGGCTATTCTTCTACTTTCCAGGGAGTTTTGGGTTCTAAAGTGGAGATTTGGTGATAAATTCTTGAACTTATACCCCGTATTTGGTGTATTTCATTGTATTTGGCTATTAAAACGATGTATTTGGCTATGAAAATTGATTTTCCTTGCACCATGCGTGGCTAATCTCCTTGTGCTATGGTTATGAAGTAATTAGGAGTATGTAGTCGCTAAATTTCATGTCTTTAGCCCTATTATCATGTCAAAATTGCTCGTAACATTGATTTCTACAACGTATTTGTTGGGTATTTGCTTATTGTCGATATTGTTTACATCCCATATGGCTAGGCCATGACAAGGCTTGCCAACTCATGTTCACTAATCTGAACTTATTGTTGCGTTATCGTTTAATGAAATCAATGTTGCTAGTGATACGTATACGGCTATTTTGACTAGTTTGTATCGATTCATCTTCCGACGCCTTCATGCCTTGACCAGGTGAAGCGTTGAGTTATATGAAAGACATGATATTTCAGCGATTATAAACTCCTAATGAACTCACAACCGTAGCACATCCACTTCATATGTGTTGGTGTTGACGTAGTTAGGGTGTCGTATTCATTGATTTCTATAACTTTTCGCCTTATTTGCACGTGATTAATTCTTTGGCACGCTTTTATATACTTGATCGCCATACTTTCCGATGTTCTCGTGCCCTGACCGGACGAAACATTGAGTTATATAAAAGGTATTGATAATCATTGATTGCACACACCTTAACGAAATCAAACCCAACACATACTCCCCATACTTGTATCCCTACCGAAGTCACCGTAAATATTGCAGGATTTTCGTTTCTTATTCCAAACTCTTGATACCCTTGATTATACCTGATAGGTGGTTGGTTAACATCGTATTATTACTCTTTACAGATTGACGTTCGTAGTTTTGCAGGTCAGTTGTCCTGCGGATTCGATACCTGGACTCACCAGGATATTACTTGCACGATCTCCTGCGCTTGGGAGTAGTTCTCACATCATTTGAGACGAGACAAGTTTTTGGCGCCGCTGCCGGGGACAACAGTACTTGCGATCTACGATTTCAGTTCGTTTGGAGGAACATTCGGTGAGATCCTTCCATCTTATAGTCTAGATTTTTTTTGTTATTTTATTTTTTTGTTTTCTCTTTAAAAAATGGAGTATATGGAATACATGAAATTCTATTGCACGAACAATTTGTATGATGCAGAATATGATAAGGCACACAAACATAGGATGGAGAAGCTCAAGATTGTTAGTTTTAATCAGACTGATTGTGAAACATTCTTTCAGGCCTGGAGGAGGTTCACAGACATAATATCGAGCTATCCGCAGCATGGTTTCACAAAGAAAGAGCTTATGGAGTCCTTCCTAGGTGGACTACGACCACAGCTGCAGGAATTCTTGGGAGTCATGACGCCGACAGAGGCGTGGAAGTACATGGAGTCTTTACAAGAGAACGAAGAAATCATGAAAGAGACTTCAGAGTGCGATTCAACGGAGCCTTCGAGCCTTGATCAAGGAGAGCAAAGCGTAGACGTACATTTGTACCACTTGAAAGAGGAAGTTCAACTGCTTATTCAGACACAGGAGGCCACGTCCCATCAATCCCAAGAGAAATTCCTCGTTCGGAGTCGGCAGATTCAGCAATCTATTGAAAATCTTAAGCTGATTTCCACTTGCTTAGAAGAAAATAAATCTTTTGAAATTCAATTTCCAGAATCTAATGTGAGTTTATCTTCTATTGCAGGTATACCGAGCGAGCCATGTCACGATGAAGTCACGAATGAAAACATTGACATGGCAGGAAGTGTGTGCAAAGTAGAGGATGAGTGAGCAATTTTGGATGAACAGGAAGAGGAGACGACTAGGGACATTGGTTTAAAGAATATCTCTATGGAGCCCGAACCATTCCCTTCCCCAGTTTTTTCCCAAGATCATTTACCACTCTCCACATTGACTGAGCATCATACCGAGAGCAGTGCACATTTTTCAGGGAGTTGTCATCACCATGCTCTATTTTACTTCACCTATTTTGATGACTATATTTGGAATATGTTTATGGCGAAGAATTTTAAAATAATTTGGACTGACATAACTCATCTCTTGCAGGACATTGGTAAACAGCTTATAGAGATGCTTGGAGTTGTGTTGCTGGAGTCCAATTTAGCTAAAGGAGGAAGATTACTCACCGAGGAGCGCAAGGATCAAATTGAACAACTTCCTCCACCATTAAAGATTCAGGATCCGCCATTTGAACACGGTGTGTTCTTTCCAGTAGCGTAGAATTTTATATGCTTTCTAGGATGCTTGCTTGAATAAACTCGTACCCCTTTCGACATTGAGGACAATGTCCATCTTTAGTTGGGGGGTGTGTATGAGACCTTAGGATTTTTTTTTCAAAAGCATGGCATAAGGAAAGAATGAACCACCAATCTCACAATTTTAAACTCCTTCGTATACCTCAAATGCGGGTGATTATGCGTTAATTGAGTTTTAAAAATTGCTTATGGCCTGAAATATTAATTTTTTTCTTCATGGAATTGTTCGTTAATATGCTATTCATGAAAATTTTCAATTGCCATGATTAACATCTCGAAATAGTTTGAGTTTATTTCATGCATGCTAATGTGATGAAAAAGCTTAAGTATACACGATTTATTAGAAAAGTCTTCAAGTTGAAGAGGAAATTTGGCCTTCGTTATTAGGGATGAGAATGGGCATGCCCAAAGCCCGTTTGGGCTTTCAATTGGGCATGCCACATCATCATCCCTACAAACTCCTTCACAAATCCTAGAAGATTTGTGAAGGAGTTTGTAGGGATGATGATGTGGCATGCCCAATTGGAAGCCCAAACGGGCTTTGGGCATGCCCATTCTCATCCCTATTCGTTATTGATGTTTATGTTCGATTTATGGGTGTTGAGTTGCTTATGAAAAAAAAGGAAAGAAAAAAAAACTTGGCTAAAATTTAAAATGAATGAATTGAACAAGTGTGCCAATAAATAAATAACTTGATTGGCTCGAGTAGTACAGTCCGAGGGGTCTTTTTTGGCCTAATCCCCTATTATCGTCTGATTTGGGAGCCATTGACCGGAACCTCACTCATTTGATGGAGCGATCCAAGTTATACATTTTCTGCAAATGTTGCTTGATGCGCGTTACGCGGAACAAAAAAGGGAAAAAGAAATGGTGAATATACCAAGCAACTTCAATACCCATGTTTTGAATGATTGTTCTGATAGGCCAATTCCTTGGAAATGAGAAGACTAGAATATAACGACGTGTTATACTTTCGCTTGCGCAAAACGATGCTTGCATGTCATTTATTCGAACTAAATTAGAGAAAATATCATGAGATTGATCTTGTGCATGGATTGTGTATATTGATAGTCTAGATCATGTTGGAAAGCGTATTATTGAGCCATGCCATAAGTAATTGATAGAATTTATTATTTTACAAATCATCCGTATTAATCGCTCTTTTTGCTAGAGACTAGCAAAACGCTAGTTGGGGGGTGTGAATTGGGTTGAATATTGCATATTAAACCCCCCATTTAGCCCTATTTTGTGCTCATATGATGCTTAATTGGTCTTTAATACGTTCGTATTTTTTATATCGCCATCTATTAGAGAAATCACCTTATTTGAGCACTAAACAGCAATAAACTGAATATTTCTGTACTTTTTATATTTTTCATGGCTTGGTCTCGATCTCACGATTCCAACGACTATTTATTTGTATTTTTCTGAGATCTGTGCTAATTACTGTGTATTTTTGAATGCAGAATAACAATTTAATGGGGAAATACGGCCGAAATACGCGTGAAATACGGTGTATATACGCCGCACTATACCGAGCTGGACACGTGGCGCAATCCTAGCGGTACCCCGCTCTATCCAACGCGCCAAATAATCGGGACGACGTGGCGACACACTAGCCGATCGATCTAGATCGAACGGCTGATGACAGCTGATCCAGCGGGCGACACGGCAGCATCCAGACCGCCCATCGCATATCTAACGGCGGAGATTATCCACGCTCGAAATTACGCAGATCTTTCGCAGCGGCGACGCGGCGTGTTCAGCGCCGTTGGATTCTCATCCAACGGCCTGGAACGAGGTGGATTCGAACGCGGAGAGCGGCATTATCGGAGCGACGTGGCGAAATGGCGAGCGTTGGATTTCGATCCAACGGGTGTCAGCGTCCCAGCACTGAGCAGCGAACGGGCGAAGTGATCGAATGTGGGCCGTCCGATCCCGAATCCAACGGACGAGAGCAAACTCCGAGATGGATTCGGATTAGCCGTCGCGAGTGGGCGGAGCACTGTTTTTGAAGCACACGTGGCTCGCCCACGTTCGATCCTGCATGAAATCAACGGCCGAGATCGATGGCGGCTGGCGGGTGCGGTTTTAAGTGATATTGGGTGTGAATTTGAACCCGTTAAGCACCCCAAACCCGTAATGCTTATTATTTAAGCGTATTCTAGGGTTTTAGGGTGTAGGCTGGCGTATTTTGGGACTTTTGGAGCGGCTATTGTGCGTATTTCCCGAGGGGAAAATTCTGAAAAATCCCAGAGGCTATTCTTCTACTTTCCAGGGAGTTTTGGGTTCTAAAGTGGAGATTTAGTGATAAATTCTTGAACTTATACCCCGTATTTGGTGTATTTCATTGTATTTGGCTATTAAAACGATGTATTTGGCTATGAAAATTGATTTTCCTTGCACCATGCATGGCTAATCTCCTTGTGCTATGGTTGTGAAGTAATTAGGAGTATGTAGTCGCTAAATTTCATGTCTTTAGCCCTATTATCATGTCAAAATTGCTCGTAACATTGATTTCTACAACGTATTTGTTGGGTATTTGCTTATTGTCGATATTGTTTACATCCCATATGGCTAGGCCATGACAAGGCTAGCCAACTCATGTTCACTAATCTGAACTTATTGTTGCGTTTATCGTTTAATGAAATCAATGTTGCTAGTGATACGTATACGGCTATTTTGACTAGTTTGTATCGATTCATCTTCCGACGCCTTCACGCCTTGACCAGGTGAAGCGTTGAGTTATATGAAAGACATGATATTTCAGCGATTATAAACTCCTAATGAACTCACAACCGTAGCACATCCACTTCATATGTGTTGGTGTTGACGTAGTTAGGGTGTCGTATTCATTGATTTCTATAACTTTTCGCCTTATTTGCACGTGATTAATTCTTTGGCACGCTTTTATATACTTGATCGCCATACTTTCCGACGTTCTCGTGCCCTGACCGGACGAAACGTTGAGTTATATAAAAGGTATTGATAATCATTGATTGCACACACCTTAACGAAATCAAACCCAACACATACTCCCCATACTTGTATCCCTACCGAAGTCACCGTAAATAAAGCAGGATTTTCGTTTCTTATTCCAAACTCTTGATACCCTTGATTATACCTGATAGGTGGTTGGTTAACATCGTATTATTACTCTTTACAGATTGACGTTCGTAGTTTTGCAGGTCAGTTGTCCCGCGGATTCGATACCTGGACTCACCAGGATATTACTTGCACGATCTCCTGCGCTTGGGAGTAGTTCTCACATCATTTGAGACGAGGCAAGTTTTTGCTATACACAGAAACCTTATATACATGGATGCTATCTTGAGTTGTAGATTTTCATTTGAAATTAACAATATAGGTTTAAGACCAATTAGTGAGGGTTCACTAATAGTAGCTACTGTGACATCTGGTGTATAGTAGCTACTGTGACATCTGGTGTATATTAAATATGCCACCAAATTTTGAATTACTCAAGTTTTTAGCAAGGCATGTACCACCTTTAAGCCTCTAATTATAAAGCCTTTATGTACTGTAAAGACATGGACCTTTTCGGGATGAAATAAGCGGATCGATGTAGAGAGAATCTCTATTAAAGAGGTATCAATCAATTGATGTAAATGTTGGAGCAGCATTTTGCCATGGATACGATTTTTGGGCATAGTATGACTTAAAAGAAAATTGGGAAGTTGAATCCAACCCCCTTTGAAGGAAACGATGATCAATGGAAGCAGAAAATATAGAATTGAATAATGCAGATAAAAAAGATATGGAAAGTATTAGACTAGGAGATTTAGAAGGTCACCATAGCTGCATTCATATTAAAGGACAAGCAGAACATTGGCGACGATTAGTGAAGACATGGGAAGAAGCAGCCAAGCGAAAGGTTGATTTGACTAAGTTTTTGGAGCGCCTGAATGATTAACATATCCCTGAAAATGCCTTGGACAAACTAATGATTAACATATCCCTGAAAATGCCTTGGACAAACTAGTCATGGACTTTTAGTTGTTAAAGCAATAGAATTAATTAGATACACATTGGGTTTGAGTGGGAGTCCACAAAGCTATCATGCTATGTTCCATACTTAGTAGTGGATGAAGCAGAAAAGATGACGCTGTTTATGAGAGCGCTAAGGTCAGGTCTGCAAGAATATTGATGCCACTAAGGTCTTGTCTCAACTAGACAGATTTCAGCCCCCTTTCATCTGTTGGGAATAAAACCACAGGTGCAAGCGGATGGCCCTTGGGATCCACGCAGAAAAATAGCAACCCTAAAAATTGATCAGAAATCTAGGGCTAGCAATGACCCCAATTCATCCAACAAAATTTTCAATTGATCTTGCAATTGAAGAAGCAAACGAATCACAGCAACAATAAATCAAACTCAGACACAAAAGAATTTACACTTGTTCGGTTGTAAACAACCTACATCCAGCATTCCGAGACGATTCCACTATCAGAGAGGTCAAACACATTGGATTACAATTTTGCTTCCACTCACGTGAATAACCTGTCAAACCGCACAAACCCTCACAATCTCACTCAAGGAAGAAGAATCAATGGAGGAATAGAGAAGAATAAACTCACCTTCTCTCAAGAACTCCAAAACACTACAAATCTCCAAGGGGGTGGCTTGAGGCTCTCCAAAACTCTAAAAACCCAATATAGTCTTAACCTAGGCTAAAACAATAGTTAGGTTTAAATAGGATCCCCAAAATCCTGAGAAATCTGCATCTGGCCGCTAGATTTCTCGGCTGGGCCCACACTGACTCGGCCCGAGTCGCTCGGCAGCCCGAGCTGCTCTACCGAGTTGAATTGTGCTGCTTCAGCCGCTGGATGGGGTCGAGTCGACTTAGTCAAGTAGCATAGCTACTCGATCCGAGTCGGTATTCCCTGCAGAGCTCTCTCCAGACAGCAAACTCTCGGGTTTCTGAGATCGTCAAAATCCTTATGTAGCTCGACCGACTAGCAAGCTACTCGACCAAGTAGGAGGTCACCTGAGTCGTGGGAAAACAAACCCACAACTCTCTGTCTCCGTTGTAGTGCCCTGGGAAGCTACTGCACATGTACTAGAGGGGGGGGGGGTTGAATAGTAATTTTAAATAATAAGGAGTGTTATTCCTAATTATCGTGCAATTTAACAAACAACGATGCGGAATAACTACAATCAAGAAATAATGCAAACGCAAACACAATGGTTTAATGGGTTCGGATCCACCCAAGTCTCCCCGACTTGTTCCCGGTGATCCTACGTCCCAACCACCCGGATCCCTTCCGGATACTTGAGTTAGAAACCCTAACTCAAGATTTCCAATATGACCACTTGCGAAAACCTCACAAGTGCAAACGACCTACAATCGATGACCGTGAATCCCACAACCCGGGATCACGCAAAACCTCTCACAACCGAGAGTATACAATTCAAATATAACTGAAATGAAATACTTACCAACAAAATACCTATGCCTTGAGATTTCTTACCAAATTAGGGCAAAGAGGACTTTGATGGAGGAAGAGTCACCAAACCCTAGCTTCAAGAAGATGACCAGCAATGGAAGCCTAGGGATGAGATGGATGACCTAGAATCAAGCCCTTGGCTTGGAAGGCTCACAATCAATGAATCTCTCTTGAGGAATAAGAGTGAGGGAGAGATTCTTGAGAATGGGAGAGCTTGAAGATGAGAGTTGAAAGCTTCTCTTTGAATCAATAGAACTCTGAAATAGCAGCCTTGGATCCTATGAAATAACCCCTTTAGGTATTTAAAGGATCAAGGGAAAAGGGAGAGAGAAACGTCGCTTTCAAAACTCCAACGGATCTAAATCTGAAGCAGACTAGTCGGTCAAAGAACAACCACTGACCGACTAGTTCATCAACTAGTCGGTCGGTGAGACAACATGGACCGACTAAGAGGTGAACAGTGAACAGATGAAGATTTCAGACCTAGATAACTAGTCGGTCCAAGAAGACATTCTGACCGACTAGTTTCACAACTAGTCGGTCAGTCAGTGAACGTAGACCGACTAAGAGGCAAAGTGAAATAGTCTGAATACACATTGACTTAGTCGGTCCAAGAACAAATGTTGACCGACTAGATTGTCAACTAGTCGGTCACCAAACGTTCTTAGACCGACTAACGATAAACAGTAGCTTAGGAGAAATTTAGCATGTACAGTAAAACACAACTAGTCGGTCAAAGAAGCATCACTGACCGACTAGTTCGCAAACTAGTCGGTCGGTGAGTCAACGTAGACCGACTAACTGTAAACAGTACTGAACAAGAAATTAAGGAATCAAACTAGTCGGTCCAAGAACAGTTGCCGACCGACTAGATCACCATCTAGTCGGTCAGTACTTGTTCTTGTACCAACTAACATGCACTAGAAGTCCGAATCGAAGCGCGATGCTTCGGGAAAGTTAGAATGGACTTCTACGAAGATCCTAGAGCTACGATATGAGCGTTATGAAGATATAGATGTAAGAATTACTCAAGGCTTAACATTCTATAGAACGAAGCTAAAAGACTATAAAATAAACCTTAGCGATCCGTCTTCAAAGCTTCAATCTTCATTCTCGACTTCAAAGAAGGTACAAAAGCTTCAACGAAGCTTTAGGCATGCGATCACGCGCTTTGAGAAGTCTCAACTTTGAGAAGTCTTGAGACGTCGCTTTGGATGTTCACATGAATTTGGCGACGATCTCCATAACTGCGCTCACAAATTGTTAGTTCATGATATATTTATGTTTGTTCATCATCCAAAACCAAATCCGGGGAGTCCAATACTCAACATCCGTTGCTTCTGCTCTGCTTCTGCAACTCGGTCGAGTAGCATGCTTTTCGACCGGTCGCCTGGGAAACCAATACACATGAGATCTGAATCACAAAAAGCAACACTCTATCTTGATTCAAATATCATCCCAAAGACTCCTGCATCTCCATGCTGCAAGCCATGACCATCTCTCTGATTATCACGATCGTCTCGGAACATGCGCCCTCCGGCGCCGCCTAAGCCAACAAGGAAATCAGCTCCATGTAAACTTGGAGCTTGATGGCAGGAATTGGCTTAGTAAACATGTCTGCGGGGTTCAAATCAGTCGGGATCTTCTGAAGCTCTATTTCATTCTTCTCCAAATCCAGGAAGGAATCACGCACCTCAATATGCTTCGTCCTCAAACTATATGCATGTTGCTTTGCCAGATGAATGGCACTCTGGCTGTCACAATGCACATGTGACGAACTCTGTGGCACCCCCAAATCTCTCTGCAGACCCCTCAAATACTTGGCCTCCTTCACAGCTTCCACTGCTGTAATCAACTCGGCCTCTGTGGTCGATAGCGCAACCACAGACTATAAGACCGACCTCCACGATACCGCGGTGGTGCCCAAACTGAACACATACCCCGTTGTAGATCGCCACCTGTCTCTATCACTTGCATAATTGCTATCGCATTACCCAGTCAGCACCTTACCGTCTCCTCGCCCATAGAGGATCCCGACACTCACTGTGCCTCGCAGATATCTCAGAATCCACTTGACGGCCTGCCAATGCTCCTTGCCAGGATTAGCCATATACCCGCTAACCAATCCCACGACCTGTGCAATATCTGGATGCGTGCAAACCATCGCGTACATTAAACTTCATACTGCACTCGCATATGGCACCTTAGACATGTAAGTCTTCGTAACGGACTGTATTTTTTCAATACAACTATACACGTATTTTCAATTTTTAAACTATTTTATGATGGTTCGTCAGGAGTCTTACGATTTCAAAAATTTCTTATAAAAAAATATTTTGAAGTATCAGGCTAGTTATGAAGTATTTTAGTAAGTTCGTGTTTCATCAAATACCTCCAAATAATCTGATAAAAATTCATTTTCAATTATTACCATTTTGGCTTAATGAATTCATTTTCTATACAAACAATATCAAAATGTTTTCAAACTTTTGCAGTATCATCCTATGATCAATTAGGGCTTCCCACATTAATTTCGTAATTTTCTGAAGTCAAATCGATATAGAACCCGCAAACTCACTTCCTAAACATTTTGGCCCAAAACGAGTATCTCCGCAACTCAAACCCCAAAATGGATCTCATATTCACGATCCTCGTGACGATACGATTCTGTGGATATGTTTTCGTATTTTTTCGGACACGTTTACTAGTACGGGCAAAAATCGTATTTTCGTTACAAATTTTACTATTACCGTCACTAATTACACTTAGTAATTTCATCTTAATTACCATTCTAACTATTCTAATTACTTACCCTCACCTAACCCTTAAAACGCTTAACACATTTTATTTTTTTTCCAATCTTAGCCAAAAAAAGTTAAACCTAAAACATACCTAACTTCTTTAATAACAATTAACGTTTAGCATTTTTTTCTAATACTTTTCTACGGTTAGCACCTAATATCATTAAAACCCCACCAGGCTTATTGGATGGGTTTGATTTTTAATTAGTTTATTTTAGTTATTTAAACTTCTCAGCATCTCCCCTCTTCCTCACAAAATACTCTACCCAGGCTTTAACCCCAGTTAGCTCTTCGTTCTCACACAACCCATGCAACATCACATGCACGCAGGCCCGATCACTCTCTCCCTTCGCTCTCGTCCCCTCTTCGCCTTTTCCGACGAAGTCCCAGCCCTCGACCACGCAACCCCCCTCGGAGCTTCGGTGACCCCCGAACCCAACATCGCCCCTTCTCCGAGAGCTCACCGCCCATTCGTACAGCCTCTCCCTCTCTCTTATTCTCACGTTTCTCCTCCCTTAACCCACGCTCTCCTATCCGACGACTACCCTCGAGTGCCGCGAGCTCCTTCGTGCTTCTCCTGCTCGTCCAACACCCCCGAAGCCCGCTGCTCCGCCCGCTCCAACTCCCTTCAACGCCCTTGCAGTCGATGCAACTCGCTACCATGTGCACGGAGCTGCACGAAGACGCCTCCGGCGAGGGCCCTCCAATGCACGCTCCCCTGTCGAGCGTCGAAGCTCCGCCTTCGCCTCCGCATTCCAACGCTCCAGGCGAAGCTACCGCCGCTCGACACTCTGCTCGAAGCTCCGGTGAGCCACCGTTCAATGCCGCCCATACCATCCCGTAGCCACCCTTTGCCTTCGCCTACGTCACCGTCGGAGGCCGCCACCGTCGCCAGCTGAGCCTCCAGTAGAAGCCCCCACCCTCAGTCAAGAACGTCGCCGCTCTCCCGTGACCTCTCCCCTGTCACCAACGCCCCGCTGAGCTCCTCGCGTCTACCCATCGTGCAACCGCCCAGGCGCCTCACCGTTGTGTCCCAAGAGCCCACGCCGCCTCCTCTTCGTGCTGCCGTTCTCCGGCGATCCGTACGCCGCCACCCCATGTACGCCGCAACACCCCCCGAACAACCCCCGACGCCTCACCCTCTCATTACGCGCATGAGAAATAAAAAGGTAAAAATGTAAATTTTATACATAATTCGTATAAATACGAATATTTTCGTATTTTAATAATTATAAAATATGGGTTTTATGGTTTTAAATTGATAACTAAAAATATAGGCCCCAGAAAAATGCAAGACTAGCCCCAGAAAATCAGAAATGTTGTGAAGGGAAATATAGGGAGAATAGGTGTAGAGGGTTAAGAGCCCCCTACCCTTGTATTTATAGCTTTCAATAGTGGGTTGGATACCCAATTGGCCCAATGGGCCTATTCATAACACTTCCCCTTATCCAACCAACATTGAATAAGAGGTGGATTCTTCAGGATCCGAGTTAGGGTAACTGTCTTGTTAAAGAAAGAATAGTTAACCCATAACTTCCCCTGTTTTAGGGATGTGTCTAGGGGTGGATACTTCAGGATCCAGAGTCAACGAGGTTGCCTCGTCAAAACCTTGACTACGGAAAACCCAGTGGGAAAAAACCTGTAGCCAAGGGAAAAGAGTACAACTCTGCAGTTGACTCCCCCTTATCTGACCAAGCTTCAGGCTTGCAGATTTCCTATGAATCTATACATCAGTCTCCTATGTATCTATGAGTTCATAGTTCTCTCATCCTGACCCAGTTTACATTTACTCACTCTCCTCATCCCAATCCCATATACAAGTTTCTCAAAGGTACTAGTAGGCAGGGATTTGGTAAGCAAATCCGCCAAGTTATTACATGATTGGATCTTCTGTAACTCAATCTGCTTTTGCTTCTGAAGGTCGTGCGTCCAGAAGAACTTGGGGGTGATATGCTTCGTCTTGTCACCTTTGATGTAGCCGTCCTGTAGCTGGGCTATACATGCTGCATTGTCTTCATGGAGTGTAGTGGGTGCAAGAACGCCGGTCGTCAGGCCGGTGGAGGTGAGTATGTGCTGGATCACTGAGCGTAGCCAGAAACATTCCTTGCTTTCTTCGAAGATCGCTAGTAGCTCTGAGTGAGTGGATGAGACGGTCGTCATGGTCTGCTTCACATGTCTCCAGGATATGGCAGTGCCGCCATATGTGAACATGTATCCGGTCTGAGACTTCTCTGTATGAGGATCGGACATGTAACCTGCTTCAGCATAACCAACTAAACCAGTTGATGCCCCTTTCCTGTAGAATAGACCTAAGTCTATGGACCCTTGGAGGTAGCGCATAAGATGCTTAACTCCGGCCCAGTGCCGCTGTGTAGGTGCAGCACTATATCTGGCTAGTAAGTTTACTGCAAACGCTATGTCAGGGCGAGTGCAGTTAGCTAGGTAAAGGAGTGCACCGATAGCACTTAAATAAGGCACTTCGGGGCCTAGTACTTCCTCCCCCTCTTCCAGCGGCCGGAAGGGGTCTTTGTGTATATCCAATGATCTGACGACCATCGGAGTGCTGAGGGGGTGGCACTTATCCATCTGAAACTTTTTCAATAAGTTCGATGTGTAAGTTGACTGGTGTAACAGGATCCCATCTTTAAGATGCTCTATCTGAAGACCTAAACAGAATTTTGATTTTCCGAGGTCTTTCATCTCGAAAGTTTCTGTCAGGCTTCTAGAAATCTTTGCGATCTCTTCAGGAGATCCGATGAGGTTTAAGTCGTCTTCATAGACGGCTATAATTACAAATCCTGTTGCCTTTGCTCTTATAAAGATGCAAGGACAGACTGGGTCGTTTTTAAATCCTTGCTGTGCAAGGAAGTCGCTCAGTCTGTTATACCACATCCTTCCAGATTGTTTTAGACCATATAATGATCTTTGCAGTTTCACTGAGTAGATGTCACGTTCTCTCTCTTTTAGTGCTGCAGGCAAAGAATAACCGTCAGGCTATCTCATATAGATGTCTCGGTCTAGGTTACCATATAGGTATGCAGTAACCACGTCCATGAGTTGCATATCTAAACCCTCTTGTGCTGTTATGCCAATGAGGAATCGGAAGGTGATCGCGTCCATGACCGGGGAGTATGTGGCTTCAAAATCCACCCCAGGACGTTGGGTAAAACCCTGCGCTACAAGCCTTGCTTTGTAGCGTACGATCTCATTCTGTTCATTTCGTTTTCTAACAAATACCCATTTATAACCCACATGTTTTACACCTTTTGGTGTCTGGACTATTGGTCCGAAGACCTTGCGTTTGGTGAGTGAATCCAACTCCACTCCTATTGCCGCTTTCCACTTTGGCCAATCATCTCTGCTTTGACATTCTGTCAGAGAGCGTGGTTCAATATCATCGTCGCAGTACGCGACGTTGATGGAAATATTACACGTAAATGTGTCATCTATTGTTGTGCTTTTTCTGTCCCAATACTCCCCAGTTCGTACATAGTGTATCGATACTTCATTTTCTCCCGGTTTTCCTCTTCATGAGAGTTTGGGAGAGATGGGGTAGCAGGGCTTAAATTAGCAACCTGTGGTGGTATTTGTTTACCATTGCCAAGGGTCCTACTCTTTCGAGGGACTTGGTCCTTGGATCCCGGTGGTCGTCCTCTCTTTTTGAGAGGTCCAACCATTTCTGCTGCAGGCGGATTGCATCCATTTTGTGGTATGTCAATCCTAGCTGGAGTGTTAGCAGCAGGGACGTGTGATTTGACAATCTTCTGGTTGTCAGTAAATTTGTCCGGCAAGAGATGGACAGTGTTTTGGATGTGGAGAATCTTCAGGACCTCCTCCTCACACTGGCTTGTTGGCGGATCAAAGTGACATAAAGTTTTTGTATCCCAAGTGATACTTTCTGAAGCTTCGGGCTTCTTTGTCTGTGAGCCTAGTCTTGGGAACGATGTTTCATCGAATTCACAGTCTTCTAGACGTGCCTTAAAGACGTCCCCCGTAAGGGGTTCTAGGAATCTAATTATGGAGGGGGTGTCAAACCCAACATAAATGCCTAGGCGACGTTGTGGACCCATCTTTGTCCTTTGTGGTGGTGCTATGGGGACGTATACTGCACAACCAAATATTCTCAGATGTGAGACAATTGGTGGGGCTCCAAGTGCTAGTTGCATTGGAGAAGATGACTGACCTCCAGAGAGTCTTAATTTTATTAAAGATGCAGCATGCAAAATTGCATGACCCCACGCATTCACTGGCATCTGGGATTGAAGTAATAATGGACGAGCGATCCATTGCAGTCTCTTAATTAGAGATTCTGCTAACCCATTTTGGGTGTGAACATGCGCTACATGATGTTCGACTTCAATTCCCCGAGCTTGGCAATAGTCTAGAAAGACTTGTGACGTAAACTCCCCCGCATTGTCCAGACGAAGTTTCTTAATCTGGTGGTCGGGGAAGTGGGCCCGTAACTTTATTATCTGAGCTAAAAGCTTAGATAGTGCTAGGTTACGGGTGGACAGTAGGCACACATGTGACCACTTAGTAGATGCGTCTATCAGGACCATAAAGTACATGAACGGACCACTTGATGGGTGAATCGGCCCACAAATGTCTCCGTGGATTCTTTCCAGAAAACTGGGGGACTCCATATCCACTTTCAGTGGAGAGGGTCTCGTGATCAGTTTACCCTTGTAACAGGGTGGACATGGGAATTTGCCTTTTTGAAGAATCTTCAGGTTCTTCAGGTCAATGCCCCTAGAGTTCTTTATGATGCGGTACATCATAACAGAACCAGGGTGTCCCAGTCGACTATGCCAGAATTGGAATTCTGGTGTTTGGGGGCACTGCAGGTGCTCCACCATGGACGTTTCTGGAGTTTGTATACTTGTTTGGTAGAGTCCCGAGGGGAGTCCCTTGAAACATTCCACAATGGTTTTTGAACCATTTGTAAGAGCCGTTACAAGCAAGTATTCCCTTTTATCTTCCTCGACCGTCTCTAAGTGATATCCGTTTAAACGGATGTCTTTGAAGCTTAGGAGGTTTCGGATGGATTTAGGGGAATATAACGCATTTTTAAGTGTTATTTGTGTGTTGCCGGGGAGCAATATAATTGCTTCCCCTGATCCTTCGATTATGTTTGCTGGTCCTGAGATTGTTCTCAGTGGGCCAGAATAGCTACTTACGCTCGTGAAGTAGTCTATGTTTTGAAGGATCGAGTGCGTCGATGCACTGTCCACTGGGCAGATAAGTTCCATATCTATAAAGGGGAAAGACATTCAAGCAATAAATGAAGAGAAAAGATCTACTTTCATAAAGATAAATGCTCAAAAATATTGTTTTGACAAGGAAATAAAACTAGATACGATGCATAAAAATAGAAGATACATTGCTAGTGCGTAGAAATGGTCCAGATCTAGAGAGTGTCATCTCCCATGAAGTCTTCAGGAGTCCATGAGGTCTCTGCCAACGCTGCGCTCTCGATCAGGGTTGTCTCAGCTCGAGGCTTGAGGCTTGCCTGGTAGAGGTCCTGGAGGTGTTTTGCTGTGCGGCAGATTCTGGACCAGTGGCCCGTCATCCCGCATTTAGAGCACTTGTCCTCCCAGTCTTTCTTGGGAATGCCACCTTTGTTGGTAATCCTCTTCTGCTTCTTGTCCACGAACTTCTGGTTCTGGGGAGGAGCTGGGGGAGTGGCTTTCTTCCGCTGCTTCTGTTCTTTCCATTTCTGGAATTTTGCCTTTTTGTACGTCTTCTTCTTCAGGGAAGACTGGAAGTGGGCCTCTGCAGGAGGTGGCAATGGAGCGGAGCCAGGAGGGCGCAGGTTGTGGGTGGCAACCAACAGGTCTCTGTTCTGTTCAGCCATAAGCAGGCATGAGAGCAGGTCAGAGTACTTTGTGAACTTTCTCTCTCTATATTGTTACATAAGGATTATGTCCTTTTCGTGGAAAGACGTAAACGTCTTTTCCAGCAACATCTTCTCCGTCACTGGTTCACCACACAACTTCAGGCGTGAGGTGATGCGGAAGAGAGCTGAGTTGTACTCCGCTATGGATTTGAAATCCTGTATGCGGAGGTGAGTCCACTCGTACTGTGCACGGGGGAGTATGACATCCCTCTGATGTCTGTACCTCTCCTCGAGTGCATCCCACAGCTCGTAAGGGTCCTCTACAGTGAGGTACTCATCCTTTAAGGTCGAGTCTAAGTGTTTCCTGATATATATAATGGCTTTCGCCTTTAATATATCGGAAACTTCCTCTGTATGAGGTGCTTCCACTGAAGCCTCCTTGTTAGCTGGGACAGTACTTGTTGTTGCCTTTTCAGTCTGTGTGAGACTGAAACCATGAGAGCGCAGATGGAACTTCAGGTCCAACTGCCAACTCAGGTAGTTTGACCCATCGGCCTTCAGGACTGAGAAGTCGACATTTGCGAGTCTGGCCATTTAATGATCGAGCAATGTACAGAAAAACAGCATGTATCATTTAGACTGAATAAAACAGACATCCACGCATGTAATGTAAACATTTTCATAGCATGAATTTAATTAATGTGATTTTAACATACATGCTCTTTTTTTTTCAGATAATGTGAATAATTAACGAATAAAGATTCACGCATGCTGTTAAGAAATTTCATTGTGACATTAAAACATGGTATTTAAGCTAATTAACAACCACGCAGTTAATGCATAAACAATGAAACATAAAAAATGACTTAGGACTATGGGGATCAGCCAGCCAACACCGAAAAATAAAAAAGAAGTCCAGTCCGAAGTTACATCAAAAATAAAATGCATGAAAATTAAATTACAACTCGGGAACTTCAGAGAGAAGCCCCTATCTTCATTGAGCGAACGCCTTCAGCTTCTTTTTGGTGTCCTTCGGTCTTCTTTTTACATTTTCATCCTCACATACAAAATTTCTCTCAAAAAAAAAAGAAAAATTGCAGGAATTTTAAAACGGTGTCGGAAACCTGGCTGATCCCTAAAAACATAGCCTAATATTGCACATCCACGCAGATAATATATTCGAGACATACAACCACGCAGATTAATCAAAAACACAGGCATTTAAAATAATTTAAATTTGTGTGCGACGTGCAAAAAACCTTTTTTTTGAAAAACTTTTTGCCTTTTGATCCATATTTTAATGTTTTATTTTTACCGCTTTAAAACCCGTTCAAAATTTCTTTTAATTATTTTGGGCTTTTTAGGGCCAAAAATAAAAGAAAAATAATTTATGTGAATGTGCTAATTTTCTGGCCTTTTGGGGTATGAAAACAACCCATTTGGGGTAATATTGGGCCTCCCCCGAAAAATAGCCCGTTAGGGTTAGGGTTTCGGGAAAGCCTAGGGGGGCCCACGGCGTGTCGCCGCGACGGCTGGCCGCGTAGGACGCGGCCGCCGTGGCAACGACGGGCCGCGGCTGCGGGTCGCGGCCGCCGCAGCGGCGGGCCACGGCCTGTAGGCCGCGGCGTGCGTTTTCCGCCGGCGGCGCTAGAGGCGCGCCGTCGTTCCGCCCTACGGGCGTGCGGATTTTTTTTGGATCAAAGGCGGGGGGGGGGGGTAAAAACGGATTTTTCAACTATTTTGATCGCTAAAAAACAAGTTTTTATTGTTTTAGGCATGCAGATCTATTAAAAAAGTTGAATTTCACCGTGTTTATAAACTTTTTGATCCTAAAACATGCAGATCTAATGAGAAAAACAAGTTTAGATCTAAAAAGTTTGGATTTTTACCTCTAGATTCGACGAGGAATCTAGGCGACGGTTGGTGAAGGATGCCCTTTTCGCTCCCCGTTGAGAAGATTACGATCTTCTTGAATCTGAGCGATTGATGGATCTCCTTCCCCGCGAGCCGCCGTCTCCTCCAACGAGCGTGATTGTGCTGATAACGTGTTGTGAAGGGAAATATAGGGAGAATAGGTGTAGAGGGTTAAGAGCCCCCTACCCTTGTATTTATAGCTTTCAATAGTGGGTTGGATACCCAATTGGCCAAATGGGCCTATTCATAACAAGAAATGATATTTTGAATCCAATGGTACTAGTTTCATCTCGATCAGACACTTAAGTTTTCCAGAATTAATTTTAAGCCAAAACTTAAATACGTCTTTTTCACTTAAAAATCAGTAAATTGTTATTTTCACATAAACTGATACGTGAGAAAAATATATGTTATAGTACTAGTTAATACGGTCGTTTTGACTACTTATTGGAAGAATTCCGACGTATGGTTTGTCCTAGAGAAATCTTTGAAGAATATAATGAAAAATTGTTTTCTTATTTTTAATTAGTTTTAATTGATTTTAAGCTTTTAAAAATTATGAAAAATACCTAGGAGCTTTAGAAAAATATTTTCTTCCAACATGAAATTATTTTACTCCCATCTAGCCCATCTAAAAATATTTAGTATGTATTTTGACGAGTTCTAAGCTACTATAAAAATACAAACACGTTAAGAAAATAGAGTACTCTTAACCGGCAATTTCTTGTATTTGCAGGTACCAATCCTCGTGCACCAGCTCCTCTAGCTCCAACCTCGTCTTGCCACGACGAGCTCGATAATGTAAGTCACGACTAATTCTAGAATTAGAAAATTAGTTAGTGTCCTTGTATGTACTTAGGACACCACTATAGCCTCCGAACGGCTACTTGACTTGAACCGAACTAGAGACCTAATCTAATAGGGAAGTAATCAACCAACGTTTACTTTGCCAACTTCCAACTTTGGTGGTTGTAGCACACAATCATCAACTTGGGTAAATCGTGTGCTAAACAATACTACCATATGCTCGAAGCATGGAATCGGTATTACAGTTGTTGGACTTGTCTCTATACTCAGTTCGTTTTGGCACAGTCTGCTTTGGAATGAGTTACTACTCTCTGGTTTTCAATAAGAAAGTCAACCAGTTGTCTTGGTTTGACTAGTAACATGTGGAACATCGTATGCAACATCTGGTGGAACATCTTATATAAAACATGTACGTAGAACACTTGACACTTCACTGGGGTTTTTTTGGGTAACTCATAGTTTGAGAGAGTACTGGAGTGACTAGAGTTCGATCTTCCCGTCCTGCCGTCTGAGTTTCGGCATCCCGTCCTGTTGCCTGGGTTTCGGTAAAATACATGTACCACTGCCTGTTTTTCGGCATTCCTCTGGGTCGCACCCAGGCAAGAGATGGACTCGATGTTCACATATTGTACTCTCAGACTTGAGTCACGTAGTGTAGTTACTTTTGCACATTCACTTTTACTTTACGCATTGCAGTCACCTTTACTTTACGCATTGCATGCACTCACCTATTACACCTGTGCAGTCACCAATACTTTTCTTGTCGTACTTTTAGCAGTATCATGTTTCACTTACTTAGCCTGCTTTACACTCGCACCACCACAGTACAGTCGTTCATTCCTTTTAGTTCTGTTTAATTTTACTACTCAGTTGTGTACAGATGTTACTCAGTACTTTACTTTTCACTCTGGTCTGCTTGTGCGCAGTTACTTTTGTCATATTTGTACACTGCTTCTTTTCTATATTTAGAATTGTTGTGACTTACCTACGGTTCCATCTCCATGGCACCGTAGACAACGTACATATGGAGGTAGATGCTTCTGAGCTAATAGCGCCGGAGTTCGACCCTGAGACCGCTGCTTTCAGAGTTATTTTCACTTATGTACTTTCTTTCTTTCATGTACCTTTGTTGAGACATTTTGTACAGTATGGATTGTAATAATTGGACACTATTTCGGTATTTTTGTACATCTCTGCATCGTGACTATTTTGGTTTCACTGGTAACCTGCAGGACCTGCGCAAATATCAAATAAGTAACGGACCCCCGGGAGCGGGTATTTATAGTCTTCTCCTCATCGGTGCTTGGAGACTGATTCGCCGACAGCTGAAAAAGAGCTCCCAAAAGTGTCGTCACAGGCTTCGCACTATCCATCCTAAACCGGGCCAGTACCTTCTGAATATACCCATTCTGTGACAATCTAACCTCATGCTTCTTCCGATCTCAAAAAATCTCCATACCAAGAATCTTCTTTGCAGGCCCCAAGTCCTTCTTGTCGAACTCTTGCCCAAGCTTCGCCTTCAGCTTCTTAACCTCAGACATGCTATTAGAAGCAATTAGTATGTCGTCCATATAGAGCAACAAATAAACCTTCACGCCATTCTCAAGTGTGCGAACGTACACACATTGATCCTTGATGCTCCTCTCAAAGCCTACTCCAATCATGAAGCTATCAAATCGTTTGTACCACTGCATTGGTGAATGCTTCAACCCGTGCAACGATTTCTTCAACCTGCACACCAAAGTCTGTTTCCCTTCACTCTGAATCACTCAGGTTGCTGCATATAGATTTCCTCATCAAAGTCTCCATGCAGAAAGGCAGTCTTCACATTGAGTTGCTCCAACTTCATGTCCATACTAGCAACTATGGCCAATAACACACGAATCGATGTGTGTCGCACAACTGGTGATATCTCGTTGTAGTCTTCTCCCATTTGTAAATCCCTTGGCTACCAACCTTGCCTTGTAGCTGACACTATTCCCATCTTGAATTGAGCTTTCCTTGACCTTATATATCCAACGACAACCAATGGCACGCTTCTCGCTAGGTAACGGCACCAAATCCCAAGTGTCGTTCCGGCGAAGAGACTCCATCTCCTCCTCTATAGATCCTTGCCATTGACCCGCATCTCCTGGGACTACGGCTCCACCATATGTCGCTGGCTCCTCGTGCTCTAGATTGAGTGCATGAGTTGCCATAGCATTGAAAGAATAACCCGCATAATCCCATGCTCCAAATCTTTCTGGCGCTTTCTTCACCCTATTTGATCTCCGCATTCCATCATCACCTGCATAGGTGTCAACGCATACCTGAGATGTACCGGGTGTCTGCACTTGGTCCTTAGCATGAACCTCATCATCTCCCTCAACTGGAGTATCGACCATCAACTCTTTGCCTGTTCATTGATTGGGCTGGACCGGAAGATTGACTCTCTCCGTCGAAATCACCTCTGCGGACGTGTCCTCTTTTGAATAAGAATGCTCTGCCCTGAGCATTGCATCCTCATCAAAAGTGACATGTCGGCTCACTATCACTTTCTGATCCTCTGGATCCCACAAACAATAGCCCTTGACTCCATGCCTATATTCAAGAAAGATACACTTCTTTGCTCTTGGATCCAACTTGTCGCCCCTCTCGTGCACATATACCGGGCAACCCATAATGTGCAAGTATGAATAATCTCCAGCTTCACCACTCCAGATCTCCTCAGGGATCTTGTCGCCAATAGCAACTGATGGAACTCTGTTCACAATGTGCACAATAGTAATGAGTATCTCACCCCAGAATTCCTTTTCCAAACTGGCTGAGTGCCTCAAACATCGCACTCTCTCCAACAATATACGATTCATCTGTTCCACCACCCCATTCGACCGCAGATCTCCGGGTGTGCTAAAATGATGGTGAATCACATGGAGTTTGCAGAAATTTCTAAACTCTCTCGAGGTATACTCACCTCCATTGTCAGATCTAAGCACTTTCACGTGCATTCCGGTTTGCTTTTCTACATGGTCTTCCACTCTCGAAATATATCAAAAGTCTAATCCTTCGACTTCATTAAGTACATCCATACTTTGCGAGAGTAGTCATCAATGAATAAGACAAAATACCTAGCTCCTCCTCTTGATGGCTCTGGGCACGGGCCCCACACATCGGTGTGTACATAGTCAAGTGGTCCTCCGCTGGTGTGCTTTCCCATGTTAAACTGCACCTTTGTCTTTTCCCCGTACACACAGGATTCGCAGAATTCTACATTTCCATTCGAGGCTTCAATCAACGTTCTTTTTCGGAGTACATCGAGGGTCTTGTCACATGGATGACTGGTGGGACCAAAAAGGTGCTCTCTCTCAAGCGCAAGAGTCCGTACAAGTAGTAAAATCCGGGAGTCCAGATGTCGAATCTTCGGGAAGAAATCTGTTGCAACCACAAATCAAATCAAATAGAAACCCAACGAAAAGAAACTAACCACTTCAATGATGATGGCGATGATGGTGATGTGAACACGTGAACAATATGAGCAAGGAAAATCGTGTAAGAAAATATCTATAAAAAGTATGCACATGGTATGGGTTCGTTAGGATCAATGATTCGTATTAATTTGGTTGACAAGTATAACGCAATGAATTCTCCTTTTGGGAGCAATTCACCGGAAAATACCCAATATAACTCAATGAATTCTCCTTTGGGAGCAATTCATCGGAAGATACCCTTTTGGGGGTTCAAGCACAATATTCAATAAGATCGTCGCTAAAGTTATAATACGATATAAAACTCTCTTTTGGAGAGATCAAAACTACGATATGAAACTCCCTTTTGGGGAGATCAAAACTCACCCTTTTGGGGCGATCATCAACTCAATCACTTCTTTTGGAAGATGAAAAAGCGGATTTAATACCAAAGATTACAACTTTAACGACGTTTAACGGTTTAGCACAGGGATTATTCAACCAAACGAACATAAATAATATCCCCTAACTACGCCATACCATGCACAATAAGAATTAGCTACTCATGGTGCAAGAATAAACGAGTTTCATAGCAAAATACATCAATCTAATAGCAAAATACTATAGAAAAGCACCAAATACGGGGTAGAAGTTAAGAAATTTATCACCCAATCTTCAAGTTTAGACACTAAAACTCTCTGGAAATAAGAAAATAGCCTCTGGAATTTTACAGAATTTTTCCCTGGCGAAATACGGCTCCTAGAGCCTCCAATACGCTCAAAATACGCCAAAATCTGCTTTTTATACGCTCAAAAACCCTAGGAATACCTTAAATAGAGAGATTGCGAGTTTAGGTTACGTTAACGGGTCAAAAACCGCATCCAATATCATCAAAACCCAAACCCAATAGCCGCAACAAATCCTGGCCGTCGGATCCATGCGAGATCGCTCCACGCGGCGACACGTGGTCATCAAAATTCGTGCGCCCGCATCCTCATTCGAATTCACGTCGGGTTGAATCTGCACCGTCGGATCTAAAATCCAACGGCTAACGTCGTGCCACGTCGCCCCTTTATCGCTGCATTCGATTCAAAATGCGGGGTGGATTTCAGCCGTATGATCTTGATCGGACGGCCCAGGACGTGCCGCGTCGACCGAAGAATTTGTGCCCGCTCGCTGCGTTTTGCTTCGATTTAATCCGTTGGATCGTGGCGGTGGCGGTCGGATCGCTGCCACGTGTCTCCTGCGGCTTCGATTTCAAATTCAATCGCGGGCGTCGTTTCGTCCGTTGGATCACCATCGAACGATCGTCGCACGTCCACGTCGCCGTTACTCTGGAGTGTCCGATTAAGCAGGAAACCGTTGATATCGTGACACGTGGCCCGCCTGTTGATCGCCTCAGACGCGATTTCGCGATGATCACGACCGTTGGATCGAGATCCAACGGTCTCCGTATTACCACGCAGCCCGCATTTGTTTGATAACGTTTGGGGCGCTTGGCGCCATTGGATTGTGCGCGAACGGTCCAGATGACGCCACGTGTCAGCGTCTGATTGGCTGGAGACCGTATTTTCGTATTTCCTTGCGTATTTCCCCATTTAATTGGTATTCTGCATTCAAAAATTCACAGTAATTAGCACAGATCTCAGAAAAATACAAATAAATAGTCGTTGGAATCGTGAGATCGATACCAAGCTAGAAAAAATATAAGAAGTGTAGAAATACTTTGTTAATTGCTGTTTTGTGCTCAAATAGAGTGTTTTCTCTAATAAATAATTGTGTACAAAATACGTATGAATTAGAGAACAATGTAGCATCACATGAGCACAAAATAGGGCTAAATGGGGGATTAAATATGTAATATTGAACCCGAATCAATGACCCAAGAGAAAATGCCTTAACTTGGCCGAATCTCCGGGAACTGCGCTCGTAGTGCTTACGTCTGCTTCACCTTCAACTGTGGTACCTTGAAGGGCATATAGGTTTCCCACTTTCCTTCCCTTCATCACAACCATGACTCTTTTCGAAACTCGAAGTTGGTCCTTTTCAAAGACAGACTTACATCCGGCATTGTCCAGTACATCTAGGGAGATTAGGCTCTTCCGCAGATCTGGGACATGCCTCATATCAGCAAGTGTACGCACTATGCCGTCATGCATCTTTATCCAAACGGTTCCAATACCCGTAGTTTTACACACTGTATTGTTCCCCTTGAGAATTGAACCCCCATCCTCCATGGAACGGTATGTCGAGAACCAACTCATATTAGGAGTCATATGGTACGAGCATCCACTGTCCATGAGCCATGCCAAATTTTCTTCTCCTGCAATACCTGCGGCAAACATCTCGGTAACTCTACCTTTATCACGGAACTGCTCACCATCTATCCCTAAAGATGCCGAATCGGAATCCTTCTCGGTTTCCTTGCCTTTCTTCCTAACCTTATTAAGGTAATGGCTCGAATAATGACCCTATCCTGCGAATGTCTCGACTTGGAGAGGTCATTGTTCTTCTTGAAGCCTCCTCTCCTTTCCTGTCGATCCCTCACATGCAATGCCTCCTCGCGGTTACTCACATGATCTCTACCTTGAACCTTGCCACATAGTTACTCTGTGTGAAGCGCCGCCTTCATCTCTTCTACGGTGAGAGTAGTTCGGTTATAAATCATCGACCTAACAAACTGATTATACTCCTCAGGCAATGAACACAACAAGATAACCGCTTGTTGTTCATCCTCAATCTTCACATTCATACCTCGCAACTCCAGCACAATCCTGTTCAATTCATCTATGTGATCCTTCACCGCAGATCTAGACTTCATCTTGAGAGTATACAGCTACTGAAGCAAATATAGATGACTCGTGAAGGATTTGTTCATATATAGTCCCTCAAGCTTCTTCCACATATCAGATGCCGTAGCCTCATTTAAGACTTTCCACAGAACATTATCTGATAACGACAATTGAATCGCGTTGTACGCCTTCCTCTCCATCTCCGCCTTAGCGGATTCTTTCACCTCCTTATCAATATTCGATACATCGAATTATATGATTTGATAACATCCCGTCTACATAAGAACATCCTTCACCTTCGTCTGCCAGATCCGAAAATCATTCCGGCCAGTGAACTTCTCAATGTTCAAAGTTGCCAAAGACACCATCTTTCCTTCGCCACTAACTTCCTTTGCAAACGGACCACAAGCTCTGATACCACTTGTTGGAAATAAAACCACCGACGCAAGCGGACGCCCCTTGGGATCCACGCGAAAAAATAGCAACCCTAAATATTGATCTGAAATCTAGGGCTAGCAATGACCTCAATTCACCCAACAAAATTTCCAATTGACCTTGCAATAGAAAGAAGCAAACGAAGCAACAATAAATCAAAAGCAGACACAAGAGAATTTACACTGGTTCGGTTGTAAACAACCTACATCCAGCATTCCGAGACGATTCCACTATCATAGAGATCAAATACATTGGATTACAAGCTTCCACTCACGTGAGTAATAACTTGTCAAACCGCACAAGCCCTCACAATCTCACTCAAAGGAATAAGAATTCAATAGAGGAATAGAGAAAAATAAACTCACCTTATCTCAAGAACTCCAAAACCCTACAAATCTCAAAGGGGGTGGCTAGATGCTCTGCAAAACTCTAAAAATCCAATAGAGTCTTAACCTAGGCTAAAAAAATAGTTAAGTTTAAATAAGATCCCTAAAATCCTGAGAAATCCGCATCTGACCGCTGGATTTCTCAATTGGGCCCGCGCTGACTCAGCCCGAGTCGGTCGGCAGTCCGAGCTGCTCGACCGAGCTGACTTGCGCTGCTTCAGCTGCTGGATGGAGTCCAGTCGACTAGGTCGAATAGCATAGCTACTCGCCCTGAGTCGGTATTCCCTGCAGAGCTCTCTCAGACAGCAAACTCTTGGGTTTCTGAGATCTTCAAAATCATTCTGTAGCTCGACTGAGTAGCCCCCCACTCGACCGAGTAGGAGGTCGCCTGAGTCGTGGGAAAACCACCCCACAACTCTTTGTCTCTGCTGCTTCTGCAGCTCGGTCGAGTAGCATGCTACTCGATCGAATCGCCTGAGAAACCAATACACATGAGATCTGAATCACAAAATACAACATCATCCTCACAAGCATCAGCGTAGCAGTCATCGATATGCTAGATAGCATAGTTGCATTGACCAGGGAGGATGCCCAGGTTTCTTCATCAGTGAATGATGGTACGTTATTCATGTCTTCATGTATAGTGCTCGTATAAGATGGTGCCAGCGGAATTGAATGACATAAATGTGCAAATCACATAAATAAATATGCCATTAAAATCTTGACACATCGGGGCCACGAATCTTTCACCATTCATCAAGCTTCTTCCACCTCCGCCCAACCCAACCGAACGAGTAACATCGCCAAAGACTATTCCCCTTTACGTTCCCCCTGTGGAACAACTTGCCATTATCCTCTTCCTCACCTACCGACCACGTCGAAACAAATCTCGCACGAATTTTTTAAGCATGCGCTCCCATGCGACGACGACAACATGATTTTTTTATTCAGTATTATATTGCCATTATAATTAATCGTCTCTCAACGATAAAAAAACGTTCTCTATGCCAAAATAATGTACGTTGTAATTACAATCCCATTTACATATCACCATGAAATAAAGAGAAAACCAGCGGAAATATGCGCGAATATAAAAATCTGAAGTACACTTGAGCTCCGATCATGCTCGCTCTCTGATAATATTAGATACTCAAACTTGCCTGCTCAATCTCCCGCTAGTGCTTGAGACTCGATCACTTGGGAACATGTCCTCATCGCTAGGTATGTGATCAAATCTATCAGACAAGAAGATGCTCCTCAATGAGTTCATCTTCAAGGCCTCAACCGCCACCTCAAACACCGCTCTCACCGGCCTGTGATCCGATAGCTTGGACTCGTGCCGGTCATAGAAAATCTGCTTCAAGCACTTGCCACGCCAAAGTATACGGTCACACCTACAAAATTAATTTCATGATTGGAAACGCTCATGAAATCACAATTATGAGAAGTTAATTAATTAAGCTGAATAAAATATATATACCATGCGGGTGCGCGTTGTTTCTCTCCTTTTTTGCTTTGTAGACATCCATAGTAATCATCGGAGTTTGGATAGTATTTGTATGTGGGGGTGAATGCGATATCTCCTTCATGCCAACCCTCGAATGCTCGACCCTCCGAAACTTCTTCACTCAACTGCAACCCATTAAGTTAGCGATTAAATTGATGAGTTTTACCTATTTTGGGGGGACTGAGTGCATACTTGGTCATTCTGTAACAAGATGCCCCATTCTTTCTGCTCTACTAGTGATCTTGTCTCGGACTCTGGCAATGATATTCTATAGTTCAAGTCTCCAAGCAAGATTATTCGGCTGCATGAAATTTCAAGAAGAAAATTAAGGGGCAAAAAAAAAAAAAGATTAGGTAGAGCATGATGATTTTTCCAAAAGCAACTTGTATAATTCAATCTTCAATCCAATTTGAGCCATAGGAATTAATGATTGTTAATTTTATTTCTACAAGTTGCACTTACTATATATGTAGGGACCTGCATCCATCGCCTTCCATCATTAAAAAACCCATTAACCTTGATTTCTTCGATTAGAGTAAACCACGATTTACAATACGATTTGGGCGGCACCGACCTCTAACGCCCTAATTAAATACTAGTGAAGCCATATACACTACCATTTGCATGCTGAGTGGATGCTTTTAAGCACATACAAAAAGACAGAAAAAATATGATTTAAAAAGAAGGAAAGAAAAGAAAGAAAGAGATGATACTCAAGGCCTTTGAAGATTAAGCGACATAATCTTCAAGATCCTACTTACTCGTGCTCTAAAATTTTTCGAGGAAAATTAAGAGAAGGACCACGGGGAAACCTCGTTCGAGATAATATATCCATCGCGTTCGAATTCCTACTCATCTCATCTCCTTCTTTCGCACCCGAAGCCAGATGGCAGCACACGAAGCAGAAGCTCGTTTCGTGCAAGAAAAATCTAACCGATACCGACCCCTGCAATTAAGAAAAATTACGGCCTAATTAGCTCAGATTAACGTACACAGTACTAAATCTGAATACGCACCTTGTTTCCAAGGCAACCCATGATGCCGCAGCCAACACAAGAGACACCTGGGTGCCGAATGTGACGCAAGAGGTCGCCCCTCACCCACACGGAGACCGAGATTCCGACCATCTTCTTGCTTATGATGCACCTAAACCCTTGTTCATCCTTAACTGGACGCACCCTTTGCTTGAGCCCCTTGGAGTTGTACATCGACTCGTTCAGTGTTGCCCTGATTATAGAATTCCATCTCGTGGAGCTCTTACTCTCTTCGGGTCCTAGCACGTTCATGGCTCTCAGCGGCACGATCTCTTGGAAGCTTCAACGCAAACAGTCAACTAACTATAACTAACAAATGATATGTGAAATTGACGAGGGACGGACGTACCCAAGAACGTAAATGTCGTAGGAGCTGTTCTTCGTGTCGAGCCAATCCTCCAAGTTGAGAGATTCGGATGGCGGGATGCCGCCAACATTCCATGTGCTAGCGAATAATCTTAAACGCCGGGAAACACAGAGAAGATAAACTTCTGTTGTAATCACCAATCGATCATAGAGAGAACTGTGTCAAGAAACAAAAGAAATTTAATTTGGCGCTTACTTGTACTCGTGGGTCGCAAATTTACCATCATATTTCCTTGGGGTGTTTGCCTGAGTATCTGATGATGTATCCTCGCTCCGCATCTCTGAGGTCGGAAAATCGGCTACAAAATTGCTGCTGCCCAACGGCCTTCGGAGCAGCTTGTTTGCAACCAGTCGAGGCCACATAACCTTGCACAAGAGAACATATGTCAGAGAGAGAGAGAGAGAGAGAGAGAGAGAGAGAGAGAGAGAGAGAGAGTGTGTGTGTTTTGTTTGTTCTTACTCCTCTCTGCTGCTTTTCTTGCATGATATTGAGAAGGATGAGGAGAAGAGAGAACCGAGAAACGAGATGCAAATGGAATATATAAATGGTTGTTATATATATAGCAGAAAGGGAGGAAATGGGCGGCTGAAGGAGGGCAAACTGAGAGAGAGAGAGAGAGAGAGAGAGGGAGAGGGTGCTCTAAAATTAATAAGTTGGGAGCTCGTCTGACGTTGAGGATGATAGAATGATATTAAAAAACATGTTTATATAGAAAAAACATACAAAAAAGGTTTCTTGGATTAAGGACAAATATACAACAACCACACACTTAAATTACCGAGCCTTTCTTGCTAGGATTTTTGTTGAGGATATACTTCGAAGAGGTTAATTCCAATAAAACTATGGTTGATCAGTGGGATAATATAGTAATGGCAGTCCCAAAGCCTCATATATCTCTATTTAAAATAGCGTGATGTAGTTTTTTTTTTTCCCAGCAATATTATATATGATATGTTCTTTAAGCAAGCACACTTGCAACTGAGAATTCGTTCTTAAGTGGGCTGCTTGGGTGGCAGATATTTCAGGGGTTTCATTCATTTTAAATGATCAAAGTTTAAAAACTTGAAGAAGATTTTAAATTATTAGCTTGGAGCAACTTGGTGATTAAGGGAATTTGGCTGCTTTAGGAATTAACTAAACAAAAAGATACGGAAAATTTCTCCTTTTATAATCAAAAGGGTGAGCGGGATATCCTGTTAGATATTTCGTAATGTGACTCGATATTAAGTGCGTTATGAAAGTGAAATAACATAGTAATAATAATTTTTTAACCATGAAGTAAGTTTTTGTAATTATAATAATTATTCCTTGCACCCACTTTAATGGATTATATGGAGGAGTTCTTGTCTACAAATAAATGATGCTTCAATGAGAATTTAGATTTCTTCCATTAAAGAAGTTAATAAAGAGATCGAGTAGACACGAGTGTTGATTGAACAAGCTTCTCTAGATAGGAACGGTTAAATCCAAATCTGGATCAACAGGGATTTGGGCTGACGTGTACTCCTCTTGTCGAGGTGGAGCCTCGTCAGCTGCTGAAGTGGGACACTCGGTTGGAAGAACCGGGGTTGATGATATATAGCTGGACTGAGAGTGCGGAAGGAAGCTCGATCGATCTTAGGGATGATTATGGCGACCGTTTGGCCTTTCTCTTGGGTCGAGCCTTGAACAACGATCGACTTGAACGATCGTACGAGCTATTTGCTGGGTCGAGCCTCGTTCTCACTGCACCACAAACGAATGTATGGGGGTTGGGTTTGGGTTTCGACCCAAATCCCATCCGATACTTAAGTTAGAATGGACTTGAGTGGACGGCTTGGGGATGTCGAGATTGATCCAAGGGGATGGGTCTCGAGGCAGTCACCTCAAGCGTTTGGAGGAAGAATTATGTAAGTGGAAGAGAGATAAGTTTGTCAGAGTACCTAGAGCATAGTACATCTGAAATCTGAACATTTCTTCTGTTGTTCTTTTACCTATTTATAGCTGCCGATCTCTTTTATTAACGCATAACGTCTCCTTAGTTATTATGGCAAGATATTCTCCGGGATTGCGGTCAACGATTGCCCATTTATTCGGTCTAATTAACCAATCCTACAGAATCAGCGGGACTCCAACGTGCGGATCCCTTTGACTGAGTAACAGCTCATATCCGCTAGCGAGCTCTTGGGTTATTGGGCCGTGGTCTATCCACTTTAAATGGGCCTCATATTTATCTCCCCGCTTCGTGGGCCATTCTCGTGAATCAACAATGACCCCCCATCATTCGTGCTCAAGAGAGGCATTGATTGAGACTGTATGATGTGATCACACGTTAAATGGGCACGTCAGTCAAAGCGGGCATGTTTGGTTTTTGCCGCCAAAACCCTTCTTTTCTTGTTTTGATCCTCGCTTTACCTTAAGATTCGAAACTTTCGTCGCACCAGATTCTGACACGTGCCGCTTATCGAGCGGTTGCATCAGATTTGACCTTGGCTTTCTGATATAAATGGGGAAAGATAAAACAATGAGGCTTACTTGTTTCACGCTCAAATTTTGGAAAACCTGCCCTTGCTTCTGCTTCCTTTGGCGTTCATCTGGCTTCGCTAAGGTAGTTCCCTTTTCCCATTCGCTATTCTTTTTGGTTCCTTTTACTATGTGGAGGCCTTCGAAGATCAGAGAGCCATCTCCATCTGAGATATTGCGTCATCTTCGATCTTCCTAGTACATCATAGTTCTTGGAAAAGGGAAGGAATTCCTCATGGAACCTGACTTCTTATTCGTTGATTCCATGACTCGCCCATCGAGCCCGATTCACCCATCGTGCCTCAAGAGATTCTGGACATGGTTCTGGAGCTGTCATTCGATTTGACTGCCAAGATTCGGTCAGATCACCTTTCTCCTCCTTACAAGCTTAGGATCCAGATTTGGATGAGAGAATTTGCTTCCCTCGGAAAAATGAAGTTGGAGTATATTTTAAATCTTTTCTCTTTGGTCTCTACTTTCCTCTTCATCCCTTTGTTGGAGAGATTTTGAGTTTTTTAGAATTTCACCATTGTCGGCTTGCATCTCCCGCTATTGCTCACATAGTTTGCTTTACTATGCTTTGCGAGCTTTGTGGAGTGAAGCCATCCATTTGATTGTTCATGTACTTCTTTCAAGTAAAGATGGACTCACTAGCAATATGGTATCACATCGTGGCTCGTAAATGAAGAGAGCTTATTTTTTATCTTCCTAGACTTGACCCTCATTGGGAGAATACCTTTGTATTCATTTTCCTTCAGAACGAGGGAGCACTCCTCACCAATTGGAATACTCCCAATTCTGACATTTTCAAGGAGTAAAGAATGTCTTTGAGGGAGGCTAAGGCAGCCAAAATTTTGTTGAGTCGACCGCTGAATGAAATGACGTTGATCGCCTTTTTACTGGATGATCATTGGAAGAAGATTGTTTTGTGGAATCCGGGTAATACATATCGATTCAGCGCTCCTCCTACGACCACTTACTTAAATTGCACTTTTTCTTTTGCAGAAATGGCTGGTGAGAAATCCACAGAATTACCGCGAGAGATGCGTAGGCTTCGCAATGAACAACGAAGGAAGGAGCAAGAAGATAGCTCCTCTGTTAAACCTTCCTCCGCTGCTAGCCATGGCTCATCCGACGAAGGAAAGGAAATTGGGGCGACCTCGGAATCCTCGGCTCATAATCCCTTGCCCTTGACTGTTGGTCCTGACGTTGTTCGCCTAAGTCGATCCTCGCCTTTGACCCAAGCTTCGGATATTCCGGTTATGGACATTCCTTTGCCAGTCATGTACCCGAAGCCCACATATTACTCTCTCAAGAAGAGCAATATCACTTTGGTCAATGAGAGGGAAGCTGAGAAAAGGAGTAGGGTGGAGGTCGTATCCACCCCCTCGTCTCCTACGAACGAGGGAGTTCTACCCTTGCACGCTGCTACTCAGTCACAAGCTATTGCTCATGATGGCTCTCAACAGCAGAACGTGCTTCTTCTGAGTCATCTCAAGGATAAGTGCCTGGGGTGGTATCAAACCACTGACTCCCTTGAGGGTCATATACCCTCGGAATACGAGGGAATTTTGTTGCTTTATAATCAACATTCCTCCATTTCACAAGAAGTGATTAGAGGAGAGCACCACCAGCCAGAGTTCATCGTTTGGAGTGATGAATCTGCCTTTTTGGACTTCGTGGCGACTGCTCGTTTGGTGGAGAATTCCATCCTCCCTCGTGATTGTGAGGTAACTTGGAAGATGGATTATGAAAGAATAGCCAACTTTGTTGTGAGTTGCGGCTATCAGGTTAGTTCTCAGTTATTTCCTTTCTCTCTTGCATCATCTTGTTGTTTGACACAAGTTTTATTCAGTTATCTGCATTTGGGGCAGAGCTTCGCCATCGAGCTGTGGAGATATCCGAGGCCAAGGCTCGATTCAACTCTGAACGCCAATGGGTAGAGCTAGCTGAGAAAAGAGCCACAAAACTTGAAGCTCGGAACAAGAAGCTGAAGGAGGATGTAAATAAAGCACGGAAAGCCCAAGCACGAGTTATGGAGGAACTGTCCAATTGCAGGGACAATATCTCCTCATTGTCTGATGCGAAGAAAGACGCTGAGGCTCGATATGATACCGCTGAGGCTCGATGGGAGCAGGAAAAGTTCGATCTACACACGTGTATTATGGATTTGGAACATTCAGTAGCTTTGAACAAATCCTTAAGGGCTAAACTTTCCCAAGCTATGAATGATTTCCTCGCTCCAAAGGGCCGGGGTTCCTCATAAAACTGTAAAATTGCAGTTTCTAATAAAATTCTCAGAATTGATTTGAACGAACTTCGTTAGAAAAATTGAGAGTTGAGAGCCTCTATTATCTTTTAGTGTGTGCCCCCTCAACAATGTCGTGCTTAGCATATTCAGATAACTAAGATCGAATCGTTGAATCATCAAGCACAAAATACCTTACTTGGTTCCGTCATCATGATCTTGAATAACGTAGCTTGCTTATAGGGATAAAAGTTGGAGTACATAGCCCCTTGATTTTTTGCTTAAGCATATGGTTCGTTCGGCTGTGAGGGGCGAGGCCTCTTCGGCTTATGGCTGATGACGACGAGGGTCTTTCGATTGCGAGGGGCAAAGCCCCTTCAGCTTACGGTCGACAACGACGAGGGTCGTTCGGTTGCAAGGGTAAGGTCCCTTCGGCTTACGGATTTGCGTGGGGCGAGGCCCCTCTGACCGTAAGCCTTCGACGAGGAGGGTTGTTCGGTTGCAAGGGGAGGCCCCTTCGGCTTACGACCGACGATGACGATGGTCATTCGGTTGCGAGGGACGAGGCCCCTTCGACTTACGACTGATGACCAATCACTTTCCTAAATTAGGCAAGACGTTGTCAAACTTGTATTTGTGACGCTTTCTTTAGCTCATCAAATTACAAAGGAAAACAAATAATTAACACAACTCACTTCTTTTCTTATACGATCATTGATAGTACTTTCGCAAATGCTCGGTGTTCCAGGGATGAGGAAGCTCCATGTCCTCCATTGTAGAGAGTCGATATGTGGCCGGGCCAAGGATATCAATCACTTTGTAGGGTCCCTCCAATTTTGCGGCAACCTTTTCTTGCTTAACGATCTCGGGGGAGAAAATAGCCTTTCGCAGCACGAGATCGCATATGCGGAAGCTTTCTCCTCGAAATTTGGAGTTATAGTAGCGGTCTAAATGCCCTTTATGCTCAATGAGAGTGGTAGGAGCCCGTTCTCTAACCTCGTCGAGTAATTGCAAGATGAGCTCGAACCCTTCTGAATTTCTTTCCTCGTCGAAATATCGGAGGAGGAGAGGCTGCTCAGTTACCTCATCTGGAATGACCGCTTCACAGCCATAGATGAGCATGATGATCGGTCCATATTTTACACATTTTTTCTGCATATTTTCATGCCATTTCGATTGCTCATATTGCGATTTTCACGAGTATTCGACGATATTGCGTTACTTTTCACTATTTCTTGTTTTTGTCGGATTTCAGGGAATATAGAGCAATCGGAAGCAAAAATGAGCTTAAAGGACTTGCACATGTACCGGAGCGTCGCACATGGCCCTATTAAGAAGCTAACGGTGCTGGAGGATGAGTGGAAGAAGAATGAACTTCGTAAGAGCGACGAGGAGGAGAAACAGAGAAGATTGGGCATTTAGAGCATTCCACTCGGCCGAGTGGAGCACTCACTCGGCCGAACAAGAAGCCCCACTCGGCCGAGCAGAACGGATACGCACACAGAGTCAATCTCAGCGTATACTCGGCCGAACGAAGAAAACCTACTCGGCCGAGTGAGAAATCTCACTCGCCCGAGTGGTACAGGGAAATTGTCCAGAGAAAGGCCGAGGTTACTGAAATTTTCAGAGATCCTTTGGAGACCTACTCGGCCGAGTGGAGAAGTCCACTCGACCGAGTGACGCCGATGACACACACGCCCAAATTTTCAGAAAACCTTCCACTATTTTGAAATCTGCTATCATTCCAACAATCAAATTATTTTTCTCATATTTTTATGGATAGTAGACGTCATGACGGTTCCAACGCCGCTAAGAACGCATCAATCGGAGGTCGGATGAAATCTGGAGAATTTCTGTAAGTTGATGTTGCAGTGCTGGAATTTCCACTCGGCCGAGTCATTTTCCCACTCGGCCCGAGTGGCGGCGGGCCCAAATTTTAAGTTGCGGCCTGGGCTGTTTTTGGGCACGATTTTGAGGGGTTTTCTAGAGTTATTTGCTAGGGTTTTGGGAGGCTATATAAGGGGTTTGTAGCCGTCATTAGAGGGAGTTCCATGATGTTTTCATAGACTCTATTTTAGAGGTTAGGCCATGCCCTAGGCCCCCTCTTGGATCTAAAAGCTTGTATTTGGATTGAAGATCTTCATCAAAGCTAAGTATTTTGTTCTTGTTATTTGAATCTTTGTTTTTCTATCTTTTTGTATGCAAGCAATGATTTTTATTGATTCTCATATCGTTATTGCTATGCTTGAGTAGATTTGTTGTTCTAGGGCATGGGGATGAACCCTATGGATCTAATTTCAGATTTGTGATGAATGAATTTCTAAATTGCTAGAATTGCTAGGAGGTTAGGTTGTGATTGATTTATTACGGATAGCTAGGGATTTCTATCGATTGGGGTTTGCAAGAGATTGGATTCTAATCGATGGGAAGGCCTATATATTCGATTTAGGTTTATAATCGAGATTCTCTAGACTTGGTTTGCAAGAGATTGGACCAAAGATAGGATTTTTATTATAAATCTATACCCATATTCATTTGCAAGAGATTGGACGAATACGAACTATCACAACCTAGATCGTAACTCGAGTTTGCATGAGAGTGGGCTCGAGGGGCGATTGAACGATGATGTCTATCCTAATGCTAGTGGCTTAGGCTAGGGTTTGCAAGAGATTGGGCCCTATCCTAGGTTGTTATAGACCGGCAATAGCGCTAGAGCGTGAGCTTGGTTCTCTATTCAGTTACGACTAGTTCCCCCCAACACAAGCCTAATATTGAGATTCACTATTTACAATGATGTATGACGATCCGTAGTGGGGATTCCCTAGCTCTAGACTCTTTTATTGTATTAAATTTGAATCGATACTTTATCCGACTTCTTTATCACCGACACCGACATCCACCACCATTTTCATTATATCATTCCATAACCATCTCCACCAATAAAACATTCGTAGTCAAACCAACCTAGGATAGATTGGAGCCAACACCACCTCCTCGTGTTTGATACCCGCTCGCCACTTGATCGTGCGCTTGCGGTAAAACTACAATCGTTCTTCGGGTGTATATCCGGGGCCGACCAAGTTTTTGGCGCCGTTGCCGGGGAAGTGTTTCCCGTTGGGTGCCAATTTGTCACAATTAGGTTGATTAGAGTACGAAATTTTTTTTAACAAAAGGGAATTTTCACCCCCGCCACCATTATTATCATTTCTATATTCTTTTGTGCCACTGATATTTTTCTCCAGGTATTTATCTTTGTTGATTAGGTGCTATGGATTATACTACGTGGACCACAGATTTTGATCAGTGTGCTCAAATGGAAGAATACTATTATGATCAGAGTGCTCAGATGGGAGAATACTATTTTGATCAGAGTGCTCAGACGGGAGAAAGCTTTTTTGATGAGATGCATGCACACCAGATTGAAATACAAGCCAGGCTTGATAAGAGCAACCTTCAATTGGAATGGACGAAGAAGGTACTTGAAATGAATGCGCTCATGCTTAAGGTGTTGGGGTTTTGGCGGACCCCCAGAGCTAGGATCTGTGTCCGTCCTAAGTCGGACGGACCACAGAGGCACGAATGCGCAGCGGAAAACGGAAATTCAAAATTTCCAGACTAGCTAAACTATTTAGCTAGGCTCTGGGGAGCCAGAACCTAGCCCGATCTATGTCAACTTGGGGTGGATCTGACCACCCCAAGAGGGATCTACTTTAAAGCGGCTAATTAAATCTACACTACAAATTACTTAAGCGCATACCCGGAATCTTGGCCCCGGAGCAGGCAAGATGTACCGCACCGTCTCCAGAAGCTCCTTGTAGCCGAGCCGCCTTGACTCGAACCGCCTGAGCCGCCTCGCACCCTTGCACCGATCCGCCCGAGCTGACTTTCGCCTCCGAGCCGATCACACGCGGTAGAAAGTTTCACTTGAGAAGAACCCGCGTATTAGACGTCCGGATCAAGAATCCAAACCCCATTCGTAGTCTTGCTAGGACTACTCTGGAGAACAGGAAGAGAGAGAGAGAGAGAATTTAGTCGCCGATCGAGCTTGCTCTAAAAATCTGGAGCTACTCGATCGATGGCTTGGTGTGTTTTTCAACGAGGAGAGTGGACCCCTATTTATATAGGGAGTCGGCACTCACTCTCTCGTTGCGAACAATGTGGGACATTCCGCAAGAGGGAGAAAAAATCAATTAAGCCAATTTGGCTTAATTTCAAGTTAAAGTGAGCTTTTCATAAAGGCTAACTTTGATTAATTAATCCTCTTTGCACATTAAACTTCAGACACCAAACAAACTATCAATTCGAAAAGCTTCGAAGGGTGAACGCGTAGGAACCGACGGTGACGAATTTCAACTTCGTTTGACTCCTCAAACAATTGCTCAAAGTTTAGCAATTTGTCAAAATCCGTAGCCGTCAATTGGGGTTTCAAAAAACCCTAAAACAACTTAAGTTGCGGGCGCGCCCGCTAAGCTTAGCGGGCGCGCCCGCCCAAGGGGGCTAAGGAGGGCGGTGCGCCCGTTGCGCAGCAGGCGTGCGCCCGCTGCCGCCCGCTGCCGCAGCGGGCCGTGCCCGCTGGCTGCAGCGGGTGCTGGCCCGTTGCCACAGCGGGCAGCGCCCGCATGTAGCCAGCGGGCGCCCGCCCGCTGCTGCAGCGGGCCGCACCCGCTGTGCAGCGGGCGTGCACCCGCTGCAGCCAGCGGGCTGCGCCCGTTTGCCTTGCCTATGTGCTTTTTAGCCCAGTGGGTCTCACCCACTTCTCCTTGGACCGTTTTCGCGTTTTCCGGGCTCATTTGAGCTCCGATTTGGACACGGTTTGAACCTGTGTTTAGACCGGGACGATCCCGTCATCCAGGTAACCCTTTCCAACATGTTTGTTCCTACTAAATTTGTCGTAATCAATTTACGACACGTTTAATCATAGTTTGCATCAAATGCAACATTTGTCCCTATTGCTATTGCGACTAACTTTCAGAACTTGACTTGTGAATATCATCAAATGATTTTCTCTCAATTTAATCTTCCTATTACTAAGACACGAACACTACTCGGTGTGAGACCCTACAGCCTGACCTTACTACAGGTTGGGGCTCGGAACCCCTAGACGACGGTCACTACGAGCAGTAGCTGTCGCCCCTGTTTCAGAATCATCATAACGTGATCGAACCTTTGACAAAAGCATCATTGGGTTTACATTGGCTGTGTCAGTGATGAACTTCGTTAGCCGTAGTCCCTTCGTCAAGACTGTGTTTATGTTGGCCTAGGGTATGGTCTACTGTCAACCCTGTCAGACAACATTGGTCAGTATACGGCGGTCTTTATTGTATACATGTTGTACTTCTTACAACGTACCCCGGCCGAGGATTAACATAAAGACCGTACTGAGCCTGTAACACTAACTTCCCTTTAACGGAAGTGACGAATCCCATCTTAGTCATCTACTCGCCTCGTGAGCTTCGGGTGCAGCTCAACCTAAGATCTTTCAGCAGGCCTAGCCTCGAAGCTAGATCTTAGGTCTAAGCTACACCGTTCACTCACAGGTTTGTACAAACGACTTCAGGTATTAGGGACCAGCTATCCTATCATCACCCTAGAGTTATTAAAGACAGTTCAGTTAAAGTTAACCATTTAATAACTCTTAAGAGGTCGTTCAGTGAACTTATTCTCCAATGAGCACCTGTGTCTCGTCTCCGACTTCACCAAGTCGAATGACTATGAGATCATCATTACCCTAAGGTAAGACTAAGACACAATGGCCTATCCGATGTGTCGATATCCAGTTCTCGACATATCTATGACCATGAACCGTTTAAGACTTATGTTTTATATTCGGTCGCTTACTTACTCATAATCGAGATCTCATCTAGATACGTAAGGACCTAACTATAAGTCTATGGATATTATCTAAGTATATTAATACGAACGATTTTATACTTAGAACAATACGTACCATATACAGTATGAACAAGACGTATATCTAGGATAAATTGCCTTATGGGCACATATTCTCCTACATAAGGTGATCGCTCCGGGACGTGACCCAAAAGAACGGTTGTAGTTTTACCGCAAGTGCACGGTGTAGCAGCGAGCGGGATATCGAACACAGGGAGGACGAATGACTGTGCTTGCTCCGATCAACCTGGCTATTTAAGAAGAGAAATTTGCCTTTGGCGATCCTGTCACAATCGTCAGACAAATGGGCGAAATATCAAATCAAATAAAGAACGTCTAGGGAATGGGGAATTCCCGCTACACACCGTACTTCATAAATGTGGTTCATCGGTATCAAAATTGCTAGAATGTGAATTCGGATGAACTAGTTACAACTGAATGTAGAACCAAGCTCACGCTCTCGCGCTGTTGCCGGTCTATAGCTATCCTAGGGTCGGGTCCAATCTCTTGCAAACCCTACCCTAGGGAAGCTAGCATTAGGATCAACATCATCGTCCAATCGCGCACCGAGCCCAATCTCTTGCAAACTCGGTCCACGATCTAGATTAGGATAGTTCATACCCGTCCAATCTCTTGCAAACGGGTATCGGCATAGAGTTGCAACCGGGAATCCTAGTATCGGCCCAATCTCTTGCAAACCGATACTTCGAAAAATCCGACTCCAACCCAATTCGGATTTCTAGGGCTTCCTATCAAATTGGAATCCAATTTCTTGCAAATCCCAATTGATATGAATACCTAGCAATCCGTAGTAAATCGATCCTGATCTAATCTCTAATAGCAATTCTAGCTCAATTTCTACCAATTCATCACAAATATGAAAGTGGGCTTGTAGGGTTCATCCCCACGCCCCAAGACGTGGAGACTACTCACAAATCATAGCAAGATCACAAAAATAATCGTTGAGATAAGCAATAGAATTCATCACAACAATGATATAAACAATAAAAATAGAATTTTTAGGGAAAAGAGATGCAAACCAATGTAGTTCTTCAATTAATCCAACAAAAATCCAAGTTTTGCTCCTTCTCCAATCACAAGAATAAAGCTAAAAAACTAATCTAAAAAGCTGCAAAAAATCTAAGAGAGGGCTCTCAAAACTAGGGTAAAAACAGGGTTTAAATAGCCCCAAAAATCGTCCAAAAATCATGACCAAAATACCCCTGCACAGACTGTTTTCCGCAGTTTTCGCTACAGGCAGCGCGTCGCACTCGGCCGAGTGACAAAAGTCGCTCGGCCGAGTGAGAAACCCTGTAATTTTCCAGTAAGTCAGGGCCTTCAGGGGTCTCTACTTCGGGGGCGGCTCGGCCGAGTGAGTTGTCGTCACTCGGCCGATGACTTCACTGCACTCGGGCGGACGGGGTTTACCACTCGGCCGAGTGGGTCTTCTGAAGTTCAGGCAGCCGAAAAACAGTAACTTTGATGTTTTGGAAGGGCTTCGTCTGGGCGCCACTCGGGCGGACGGGATTATCCACTCGGCCGATGTGGTTTTCGGTGCTTGGCCGAGTGCACATGTAAATCGTGTCTGTTCTGGTCGGCCGAGCAGTGTCTCGCTGGTCGGCCGAGTGGCTCCTCCACTCGGCCGAGTGGGACACAAAAAATGCCCAATCTGCTTATTTTGACCTCCTCGTCGCTCCTGCGACGTCCATTCTTCTTCCGCTCCTCTCCAACAGCAAAATACCCCTCGGGGAGGTCGTTGGTGACCGTCTAGAGTAAGCGCATCTCGGGATCACTCCAAATCGCGCCAAATCACCTGAAATGCGACAAAAACAACAAATCGTGAAAAGCATCGCAATATCGTCGATATATCGTGAAAAACATGATTTGGGCGATCTAAATGGCATGCAAATATGCGGAAAAAAGGTGTAAAATAATGAGTGATCAAAATCCCCCAAGCTTGCCTCTTACTCGTCCTCGAGGAAGATAAGTAAAAGGCGAACCCGGTGGATTCGGAAAACGAAAACGGCGAAAAACGAAAAAATGGAAAATGAAAAACGGAGAAGAATGGAAAACGAAATGAAAATAAAGAAGAGAGAAAGAAGCGAAGAGGTAGGATGCTAGATCATTTTCTCAGGACGTGGGTTTCACTTACTCTTATAGCATGCACCGAATGAAAAATACATGTCAAAGAATTTTATTTTGATATCATAGTATAATAGTGCAAATAGAAATAGAAAACCCACGAAAAACGATATAATCATGAAAAACGGAATAATTTTAAAATTAACGTCGTCTGAATCATTTAAAGCGGTATACAAATCACAGATCACACACTTTTCAATTGAACGCTTTCTATCAGGAGTATAAGAGTATCACACTATAGAATAGAGAGAATAGAAAAGTATGGATTTCATGAAATGAACGCTAGGCTTAGATTTCTGGATTTCGTAAAACTAAAAATAATCTCACCGAGTATAGAATATTACTTAGCCTAGGTTGTCGTGCGATGTCAAGTAGTCACTCTCTCACACATCAATGGATCCACTCCCCCAAGCTTATCTATAAGCGTGGTGGCATAAAGAATATTTACATCCCCATTTTTTTTATACATATAGCTCCACAAGCAACGAAAAGAAAGAAGAAAGAAAGAAAGTGAGATGAGATCTTTTATTCAGGATTTTTCCTCTTTTTTTTTCTTTTGTTTTTTTTTTTGCTTTTTTTTTCTTTGCAATAAGCAATATATACACAACGATCCCAACTCAGAGAGAGATAATGATGTACAAGAATGTTTCTCTCTCTCTCTCTCTTTTAGAATAAGAGATTTGGAGCTAGGAATTAGTAGCGGGGGAAAATGCCATAAAATAGAATCACTAAGGGGAGATTCACCAATGATTTGAAAAGTAGAGAAATGATGTTCAAGATTTGTGGAGAAAGAAATAAATATAACTCTCGGTTCACTCTATAAGACATGCACGACAACTTCAGCAGGGTAATCTAATCTACTCAGTTTCGATCACAAAAAAGCTAACTAATCCAGATATATCATAGCTAACATCATTCAATCATCCTGAAGTGAAGTGTACAATTCATGCATATAGAAGTGATATAGGAAAAGAAAGTCAGTACTCCAGATATAAGCATTCAATGCGTGAATCTTGGTGTGTTTTCTGTGATAGCATACATATGAATATTCAGACTCAGCTAATAATAAAATTTCATCCATTTTCATGCGGAAAAAGGTGTGGGTTACTATTCTAAATGCAAAGCAAGTCATAGCATCTGATATCTGAAATAAAACCTAAGACATGACAAATATAGCATGCATATAGAATAAGCTAAATCCAACGTCATCATCATCATAGAAAAGTCATCTCTAGCATGAGATGAAAAAGAAAGAAATAAAGATGAAGGAAAAATAAAACTATGCAATGCGGCACACAGGAAAATAAGAAAAACGTGATGCATGGCAAAATAAAAGAAAAATGATGAAAAATAAGTGCAAAAGCGAAAAAATGGTGTGAAAAACTAAAAATAAAGGTGGCAAATCGAAAAAGAACGTGAGAACTCACTCCCCCAAGCTAAATGGCACAGTGTCCTCAATGTGCAAAGTGTGGCACACCGAGAGACAAGCGATGGGAGGGGCAAGTGAGGATGCATGCATGGAAAAATGAAAAGAAAAAGGTAAAATAAAGAAATGAAAATATGATGCGGACATGATGCATGCACAGATAGGAGCGATACATAGATATAAGTGTCACCAAAAACTCTCCCTCTCTCCCAAAATTGATATAAGAAGATATGATCAAAAAGAGAATACCATAATAAGTGAGGGGAGGGGGGTGGACAAAAAGTGCAACAGGACCCAGCAGAAACGGGCAGCACAACGGCAGGAATAAACAAGGCATCAAGGGTGCCTAAGAAGGTGGTGCTGCGCCGTCTCCGTCCTGAGGCGGAGGAGGAGGAGGAGGTGGTGTAGGCTGCTGTGCTGGGGTGGGCGTGGAAGTGGAAGCAGGTCTAGTGTGTGTGGAAGTGTGTGTGGGAACCTGCTGGGTGGGTGGGGGTACGCGCGGGAGACGCTCCAGAACCTGGGTGAGACAGTAATGGATCTGGGGGATCAGCTCGAAGCGTCCAGCCATCGCAGAGACGGTGGAGGACAGGGTCCTAAGGTCACCTCTAAGACCACTCACTGCCAACTCAAGAGCACGTATGCTCTGCAGTACAGTGTCGGGCGGGGGTGGTGCAGAGGGACGCACCGGTCTAGGCTGTGCAGGGCGAGGCTGGCGTATGCGAGTAGAGTATGTAACGGGCTCAGCAGGGAATGGGACAAAAGGTGCCGTGCCTGCAAATGTGGGCCTGGCCTCAGTGTGAGGCCGGGACACCGGCTGGTGAGAAGTGGAGGCAGCGGCAGCGAAAGAAGTGTGCAAAAGTGGCAGTGAGGGGGCCAGAGAGGTCAGTGGCACAGAAGTGTGGACAGACGCCACGACACTCTCGGAAAATACAGCGGCAGTGGAGACAGAGGGCTCTCCGCACTCGACTACGGTCGGCGGGCGCTCGGGTGGGGCAGAGGAAATCGGCTCAGCAGACAGAGGGCCAGCGGTGGTAGTGGGTGTGGTGGTGACAGTGGTGACAGCCGCGGAAGTGGTGGAAGTGGGCTCAGCGGAGGTACTCGTGACACTGACAGAAGTGGGGACAGAGGTGTCAGAAGCGGTAGAAACATCAAGAATAGGCTGAGGGGCCACTGGGTCAACAGGGTCGGCAGCAGGCTCGGCAGGGTGTGCAGCAAGGTCTGCGGGGGCAGCCTGGGCAGCGTGGGCCTGCTCGGCCTCCTCGGCCTCGAGCACGTAGGCAGCGGGGATGAGAACATCCATCGCAGGGAGCCAGTCGACGTGGGCTGGTGCAATCTGAGTCCGAGCAGGGCTCGGGAGAATCATGTAGTCGGCACCGTAAGGGCCGTGCAACCAGACCCGGTGACGCTCACCATGCGGACGAAGCATCTTCATCCGGGCCATAACGTCTATCGACAGAGAAGTGGGGCCCGGGACGCGTCGCAAGTCGTCAGGTAGGTCCTCGCCGGTCATCATGGTAAGCAAGGTGATCAGACCGCCGCAGCATATCGGTGAGCGAGCGCCCACCGATACAATGATGCGGTCCAAAAACCAAGCCGCAATGTCGATCACGACGGCGGGGACAAGCTCGTCTCCATCCCTAGATAGAGCTCTGGCAACGGCGCCAAAAACTTGATCGCCCCAAAATGCAACCCAAGAGCACGACCAAAAACTTGGTCGGCCCCGGATATACACCAAGAGAACGACTATTGTAGTTTTACCGCAAGCGCACGGCGTAGTGGCGAGCGGGTATCGAACACGAGGAGGTGGTGTTGGCTCCAATCTATCCTAGGTTGGTTTGACTATGATGGTTTTATTGGTGGAGATGGCTATGGTGTGATATAATGGAAATGGTGGTGGATGTCGGTGTCGATGATAAAGAAATCGGTCAAATATCGATTCAAATACAATATAATAAAAGAGGGAATTTACCTTGCGGCGATCCTGTCACAATCGTCGGGCAAAGTATGGGGATATAAAATCAAATAAAGACGTCTAGGGCTAGGGAATTCCCACTACGGATCGTCATACGTCATCGTAAATAGTGAATCTCAATATTACTAGACTTGTGTTGAGGTGAACTAGTCGTAACTGAATAGAGAACCAAGCTCACGCTCTCGCGCTATTGCCGGTCTATAGCAACCTAGATTAGGGCCCAATCTCTTGCAAACCCTAACCTAAGCCGCTAGCATGAAGATCGACATCATCGTCCAATCGCTCCTCGAGCCCACTCTCGTGCAAACTCGAGTTACGATCTAGGTTGTGATAGTTCGTATTCGTCCAATCTCTTGCAAACGAATATGGGTATAGATTTACAATTAAAAATCCTAGCTTTGGTCCAATCTCTTGCAAACCAAGTCTAGAGAAATCCAATTGTAAATCTAAATCGAATATCTAGGCCTTCCCATCGATTAGAATCCAATCTCTTGCAAATCCCAAATCGATGGAAATCCCTAGCTATCCGTAGTAAATCAATCACAACCTAACCTCCTAGCAATTCTAGCAATTTAGAAATTCATTCATCACAAATATGAAATTAGATCCATAGGGTTCATCCCCAAACCCTAGAACAACCAATCTACTCTAGCATACCAATAAGGATATATGAATCAATAAAAATCATTGCTTGCATACAAAAAGATAGAAAAACAAAGATTCAAATAAAAAGAAGAAAATACTTAGCTTGATGAAGATCTTCAATCCAAAATACAAGCTTTTAGATCCAAGGGGGGGCCTAGGGCATGGCCTAACCTCTAAAATAATCCTAACAAAAACATATGGGGGCTAAGAAAACATAATGGGGATCCTCCTCTAATGGTGGCTACAAAACCCTTAAATACTCGCCCAAAACCCTAGCAAGAAAACCTAGAAAACCCCTCAAATTCGTGCCCAAAACAGCCCAAACCGCAACTTAAAATCTGGGCCCAGGCCGCACTCGGCCGAGTGGAATATGTGACCCGGCCGAGTGGAAATTCCAGCACTGCAGCATCAACTTGCAGAAATTCCCCAGATTTCATCCGACCTCCGATTTGCACGTTCTTGGCGGCGTTGGAACCGTCATGAAGTCTACTATCCATAAAAAATATGAGAAAAATATTTTGATTGCTGGAATGATAGCAGATTTCAAAAGAGTGAGAGGCTGTCTAAAAATCTGGGCGCTGTGTGTCCTCGGCGTCACTCGGCCGAGTGGCAAATGTCACTCGGCCGAGGGGCTTTTGGAACTCGGCCGAGTCGGAGCTCGTAGTCGACTGACGGATTACAGAGAGTTAGACATTTCGGCTTGCCGTCGTCTGGGTGCCACTCGGGCAGACGGAGTCTCCGCACTCGGCCGAGTGGGCGTGCGATGCTCGGCCGAGTGCACGCTGATACATCTCTGTTGTGTGTCCGATCTGGCCGGCCGAGCGGGGTCTCAATGCTCGGCCGAGTGACTCCTTCACTCGGCCGAGTGGCATGCTGAAAATGCCCAATCTCCATCTTTTCGCTTCCTCGTCGCTCCTACGACGTTCTTTCTTCTTCCACTCGTCTTCCATTGCAGAATAGCCCTCAAAAGGGCCATGGTTGACACTCCGGAGTGGGTGCAAATCCTTTAAGCTCACTTTTGCTCCCGATCGCTCCATATTTCCTGAAATCTGACAAAAACAAGAAATAGTGAAAAACATCGCAATATTGTCGAATAATCTTGAAAACCGCAATATGAGCAATCGAAATGGCGTGAAAACATGCGGAAAAAAGGTGTAAAATATGGAGTGATCAAAATCCCCCAAGCTTACCTCTTACTCGTCCTCGAGGAAGACAAGTAGAAGGCGAACCCGAAGGGTAAAAATAAGGAAAAAATGAAAAAGAATACGAAGTGGAAGGGGTCGCTAGATTATTCTCTCAGATCTCAAGCCATAAGCTACACATCACGATAACTTGGGAAATACGAATCACATGATATAAAGATTTCATATCTTACTTAAACATGGCACTTGCAAGCTTTTCAGATCAACAAAAGGGATTCTCTAAATTCATACAATCAATTCATATCCACATCATGCATTTCATAGAATTTAATATACAATTGTTGGTGATGCACTTTTTAATCAAGAGTCATAACAGAAGCATATAAGAATCACACCAAACATGCAATGGAGAATAGAATAAATCATGGCATTCACATATTTATATCGATTCATAAGAAATCTCCATAACTAAGGTATTGTGCTAAGTTTCAGCATTATCAAACTTCCCCATTCGTGCACCTCTCCACTCTAATGTCGCACTCACTCATATGGTCAAATGAGTTCACCCCCCAAGCTTAGCTTGAGGCATTGCATCTAAAGGAATATGATAGTGGAAAATGGGATTTTTGCCTTGGTTTTCCCAAGTATTTTGTGGCTCCAATAATGAGATAGAGAAACATTTTTTTTTCTTCTTTTTTTTTCTTTTTGAACCTTTTTTTTGTTTCTCACTTTTCTTTTTGGATTTTTGTAGGAGCTATTTGATTTGTATTTTTGGTTTTTGGCTCCTTTTTGGCTTTTTGGACTTTTTGGAGCTAACTTTTCTTTTGTGGGGATTTTCGGGAAATAGATGCGATATAAGTAGCTTTAGGAGGTGAACTCAAGTGGCATGTAGAGAATAAAAAGATATATGTGGAGAAAGAAATAATGTAACACTCGGTTCACTCTAAGATGTGCAAGAACGGTTCAATAAAATAATACTTCAACTAAAACTCATATGTAAGTATGGATATTCTCAATCATCTCAATAAAAAGCGAAGTCAAGCGGTAAAGAGTACTTTCATATCAAGCATGCAACAGAAGGTGAATAAGATAATAAGGCAGATGCTTCCGTTATACAATTGATGCGTGAATCTTGGAGCACTTCCAACAAAAGCATACCAAACACTAATCCATACATTCAGCTTCAATTAATATCATGCATTCATATAGAGGAATCATCAAAAGAATATATAAGCAAGCACATGGATAGCAAGACTATGGAATACTCAAAGTAGCATGGCAAGGAATAATAAGCATCGTGATGGCTACTAAAGCAATAAGAGATATCATCATACAACACTCATCTAGCGGAAGAAGAGAAAGGAAAATAAAGAAATAAAAATAAAAGAGGGGAAAGAAAAGAAAATCAAGCACACAATATGATGCATGAACACACATAAAAGGAAAATAAGATGGAAAAATCAAAAAGATGATGCAAAAAAATTGAAAAATTTTAAAAACCCTAAAATAAAGTAAAAATGCAACTAATGCATCTAAATGGCATGGAAATGCACTCCCCCAAGCTTAAACTTCACATTGTCCTCAATGTGATCATAAAAGGAAAAATATGAGGAACAACGATAAGTATGAGGGAGGTGAATGAAAAATGATGAAATGAATGACATGAAATCCTAATGCAACTACATGCACATACAATGATGCATGAGAGCGCTTTCCCCCAAGCTTATACCAAACAATCCTAAAAAAATTCAAATGACTCGATCAAAAATATCATGGCTTTGCAAAGCGAGTTCAAGTCAAATGAATAAGAAAGTGAGTATTCACTTGAAAGAAATGCTCGATGGTGGTGAGCAAAAGGATGTGGCGTATCAAAATATGGAGAGGGGAATTAATATATATAATGGGTTTGGGGTGTAAAAGATTTTTGTGGCCGTCATAAGAGGTGATATTTATTCAAGCAAATCTATACGGTCCTCTCGCTGTCGAGAGAATTCGGGTTTATTGAAAGCATAAAAATTTCTACACTACTGGATTGATATCACCTATAGCAAAAGGCGGATCCAGTATCTTTGCCGGAGCAGGCAACTGCTCTAACTTCTCCTTCCGTGGCTCCGCCAGATGCGTGTGTCCACGGACTCCATCAGATTCCAGCAATGCGGCTTCCAGCATCTCTCCAAGGACTCCACCTGTACCCTGCAAGAGATAAGCCGCATCAATCTGATGTGGATAATTCTTCCCCAAAATAAATGTATTCCAAAGAGGGTCATCAACATAAGTATTTAAAATTAAAAACGGTTGACAACACTTCCCTGGAAATAAATCTCTACTCTCGTATACCACATCGATCAACTCCTCGTTGTTCGCCTCAGGTTGTTCAGGTAGCTTCGGCATATAAGCGTGGGTTTCATCAGGCAGCTCCTCATCATCGTCAGACTTATCCCATCGCACCTCCTGATCATAGTCAATAGCATCCATGGGTGCTAACTCCTCTCTCTCCTCCTCGTATACGTCCCATCGTACCTCTTGATCGTATGTACATGAATCCTGCAAAAGGCACGATGAGTCGTCAAAATCTGAATCATAAAAAACATCATACACGGGAGGAGAATCAAATGTAGGAGATGAGGGAGTAAAGAGATCTCCCTGAAGGGGAGCCATAAGCTCTGTGGGATTGTCCTCAGCATCAGTGGAAGCGTGGTCCTCTAAGGGATGCTCAGCCTCTGTCGAAGGTGGGGATGGCTGCGGTAGCTCGAAAGGAGGGGGGCACAATTCGGGTTCCATCTGTGTGCAGATGTCATCGTCCAAAGTCACAGCCTCCTCGATGGTCTGCTCCACTACTGTATGCATGACCTCCACAATAATGTCCTCTGATGGTATGGGCTGCTCTGACTCATGTGGGTGGCAGGGGGAGGCGACGACGGCATAAGGTGGCTCTGTAGGCGCATGTATCTCGACCATGGTGTAAAAATGGGTCTTGTACCCCTCAATTAGAGCGTAGACTCCATCATCAATTGTGCCTGTGGAAGAGATACGATGAGTAATAAAGTTTTGAAATTCAAGCTCAAAAGGATCACCTGCTGTTATTGTCAATGGACCGGAATTTCGAACTATGTCGACAATGTTTCTCAATAGGTCCGTGTACGTGTCCTCCTTTGGCAACTCAGATGTCTCTATTTGTGGAGTGTTGATGGTATAAAGGTGGATATGATCACCTTCAAGTGAAGCATACACTCCATCTATGATAGTACCTGCACTAGAGACATTAGCCATAACAAAATCGATGAATACTTGGTCGTATGGTTTACTTACCGTAACGGTTAGTGAACCGGTAGATCGAGCATCATCTATCATTTGCTCCAAAGCTGCTGCCAACTGTAGATCACTGAACTTCCCCACTTGCATCCTCTTCAAAAACTCACGTGAGGGTCCCTTTAGCCTTCTAGTGAAGATATCAAATAGCGTGGAGTCATTCCACTCATGGTCTGACTCCGTCTGAAACATTTCTAACATTCATTCAAACCTAGACAAGGTTTCCCCGAAGGATTCTCCATCAGCCTGATAGAATGCAGCGAGATATATGTAGGATTGTATAGAGCCCGCTCGCATTTTCTTTGGAAGCACCATCGCTACAACAACTGTACCTGATCAATCAAAGTAAACAACCTGGAAAAGACGTCAGTGGTACAAAGAGAGATAAAGATAATAATAGCAGGTGGTGGGAAAAAAAATCTCTCTCAATGTTTTTTTTTGATTTTTTTTGATTTTTTTTTTCAATGTAATCTAATCAACCTAATTGTGACAAATTGGCACCCAACGGGAAACACCTCCCCGGCAACGGCGCCAAAAACTTGATCGCTCCGGGACGTGACCCAAAAGAACGGTTGTAGTTTTACCGTAAGTGCACGGTGTAGCAGCGAGCGGGATATCGAACACAGGGAGGACGAATGACTGTGCTTGCTCCGATTAACCTGGCTATTTAAGAAGAGAAATTTGCCTTTGGCGATCCTGTCACAATCGTCAGAAAAATGGGCGAAATATCAAATCAAATAAAGAACGTCTAGGGAATGGGGAATTCCCGCTACACACCGTACTTCATAAATGTGGTTCATCGGTATCAAAATTGCTAGAATGTGAATTCGGATGAACTAGTTGCAACTGAATGTAGAACCAAGCTCACGCTCTCGCGCTGTTGCCGGTCTATAGCTATCCTAGGGTCGGGTCCAATCTCTTACAAACCCTACCCTAGGGAAGCTAGCATTAGGATCAACATCATCGTCCAATCGCGCACCGAGCCCAATCTCTTGCAAACTCGGTCCACGATCTAGATTAGGATAGTTCCTACCCGTCCAATCTCTTGCAAACGGGTATCGGCATAGAGTTGCAACCGGGAATCCTAGTATCGGCCCAATCTCTTGCAAACCGATACTTCGAAAAATCCGACTCCAACCCAATTCGGATTTCTAGGGCTTCCTATCAAATTGGGATCCAATCTCTTGCAAATCCCAATTGATATGAATACCTAGCAATCCGTAGTAAATCGATCCTGATCTAATCTCTAATAGCAATTCTAGCTCAATTTCTACCAATTCATCACAAATATGAAAGTGGGCTTGTAGGGTTCATCCCCACGCCCCAAGACGTGGAGACTACTCACAAATCATAGCAAGATCACAAAAATAATCGTTGAGATAAGCAATAGAATTCATCACAACAATGATATAAACAATAAAAATAGAATTTTTAGGGAAAAGAGATGCAAACCAATGTAGTTCTTCAATTAATCCAACAAAAATCCAAGTTTTGCTCCTTCTCCAATCACAAGAATAAAGCTAAAAAACTAATCTAAAAAGCTGCAAAAAATCTAAGAGAGGGCTCTCAAAACTAGGGTAAAAACAGGGTTTAAATAGCCCCAAAAATTGTCCAAAAATCGTGACCAAAATACCCCTGCACAGCCTGTTTTCCGCAGTTTTCGCTACAGGCAGCGCGTCGCACTCGGCCGAGTGACAAAAGTCGCTCGGCCGAGTGAGAAACCCTGTAATTTTCTAGTAAGTCAGGGCCTTCAGGGGTCTCTACTTCGGGGGCGGCTCGGCCGAGTGAGTTGTCGTCACTCGGCCGATGACTTCACTGCACTCGGGCGGACGGGGTTTACCACTCGGCCGAGTGGGTCTTCTGAAGTTCAGGCAGCCGAAAAACAGTAACTTCGATGTTTTGGAAGGGCTTCGTCTGGGCGCCACTCGGGCGGACGGGATTATCCACTCGGCCGATGTGGTTTTCGGTGCTCGGCCGAGTGCACATGTAAATCGTGTCTGTTCTGGTCGGCCGAGCAGTGTCTCGCTGGTCGGCCGAGTGGCTCCTCCACTCGGCCGAGTGGGACACAAAAAATGCCCAATCTGCTTATTTTGACCTCCTCGTCGCTCCTGCGACGTCCATTCTTCTTCCGCTCCTCTCCAACAGCAAAATACCACTCGGTGAGGTCGTTGGTGACCGTCTAGAGTAAGCGCATCTCGGGATCACTCCAAATCGCGCCAAATCACCTGAAATGCGACAAAAACAACAAATCGTGAAAAGCATCGCAATATCGTCGATATATCGTGAAAAACATGATTTGGGCGATCTAAATGGCATGCAAATATGCGGAAAAAGGTGTAAAATAATGAGTGATCATAAGGTCGCAGAGATTTCCAAAGATATCAGTTCTGCTTCTTCATTTTATGAGCAAGAAGCATCACCGGTCATATTACCAGAGCCAGAATGTGCCGTCATCGATCCCACATCCTACGATACAACTATTGCATATAAAGAATGGATGGACAAAGAGGCAGAGGAGGAAGCAGAAATTGAGTCATATACGCATCCAGAGGAGGACGCATTTCAGAGATTATTGGGGGGCCTCTTAGAGTCAGTGAGGTTCACCGGTTCAGATAGCATTACATCAGGTGATGCATTTGAGCTACGATTTGCAGATTTTGTTATGAACCGTGTTTCAGCTGCAGGAACAATTGAGGAGGACATCCATGTCAGTCTTGATGGGGATAGACTATATTTTCGGATTGCTTGCGGGCATTCCCCTCCACATGATACATCCCCATAAGTTGACACACATGAGCAACCATCATCACCATTCCAGAGAGAGCCTACGTTGATAGTTGACAAGGAGGCCTCACATGCGGAGCCAGAGCATGCTTTTGAGGAGGCCTTACACCAAGAGCCAGAGCTTATCACAGAGGAGGTCATACATCGGGACGAGGACACAGCCATTCATGAGGATCCCGAGCACTATCCTCCTCCATTAGAGCTCCCGCAGCCACCTCATCCTTCCACTGACGACGAGGACTATCCCACAGAGCTTACTGCTCCCACTGAGGGAGATATTTTTACACATCCCATTTCTGAATCATGTATTCCATTTGATATTTACTTTGATTCAGATATTTTTGACACGTCATACCTTTTGCAGTGCACGTACGATTATGGATCGGAGGTATGCTTGGACGTGTCACAGTTTGACGAGCCTATCGAGGAAGTCCACACATATGATCTAGATTTACCTGAGCAGCTTAGAGAGGACATCATGGAGACAACTATCACAGCACAGGAGGATATTGGATTATTTCCAGGGAAGTATCGTCTACCATTATTTATTTCATATATTTCTATATAGACGATCCTCTTTGGGATACTTTTATTATGAGGGTGAATTTTTTGCAGCGAACTGATGCATCCTATTCACTGCAGGGTACAGGTGGAGTCCTTGTGGGAATGCTGGAGGATGCATTGCTGGAGTTCGTTGGTGTTCGTGGACATACGCATCTGGCAGAGCCACGGAAAGAGCAGTTGGAGCAATTGCCTGCACCGGCAAAGATACTGGATCCGTCTTTTGCTATAGGTGATATCAATACAGTAGTGTAGAAATTTTTATGCTTTAAATACACACGAATCCTCTCGACAGCGAGAGGACCGTATAGATTTGCTTGAATAAATATCACCTCATATGACGGCAACAAAAAAATCTTTTACACCCCAAACCCATTATATATTAATTACCCTCTTCATATTTTGATACGCCACATCCTTTTTGCTCACCACCCATCGAGCATTTCTTTCAAGTGAATACTTACTTTCTTATTTGTTTGACTTGCTCACGCTTAGCAAAGTCGTGATTTTATTAATCAAGTCATTTGAATAGGATTGTTTGGTTTAGCTTGGGGGAAAGCGCTTTCATGCATCATTGTATTTGCATGTAGTTGCATTAGGATTTCATGTCATTCATTTCATCAGTTTTCATTCACCCCCCTTATTATTATCGTTGTTCCTCATATTCTTCCACTATGATCACATTGAGGACAATGTGAAGTTTAAGCTTAGGGGAGTGCATTTCCATGCCATTTAGATGCATTAGTTGCATTTTTACTTTATTTTAGGGTTTTTAGAATTTTTCAAAATTTTGCATCATCTATTTGAATTTTCCATCTTATTTTCCTTTTATGTGTGCTCATGCTTCATGTTGTGTGCTTGTTTTTCTTTTCTTTCCTCTATTTTATTTTTTTATTTCTTTATTTTCCTTTCTCTTCTTCCGCTAGATGAATTTTGTAGGATGATATCTCTTATTGCTTTACCAACCATCACGATGCTTATTATTCCTTGCCATGCTACTTTGAGTATTCCATAGTCTTGCTATCCATGTGCTTGTTTATATATTCTTTTGATGATTCCTCTATATGAATGCATGATATTAATTGAAGCTGAATGTATGGATTAGTGTTTAGTATGCTTTTGTTGGAAGTGCACCAAGATTCACGCATCAATTGTATAACGGAAGCATCTGCTCTATTGTCTTATTCACCTTCTGTTGCATGTCTGATATTATTGTACTCTTACTGCTTGACTTCACTATTTATTGAAATGATTGAGATTATCCATGCTTACATATGAGTTTTATTTGAAGTATTATTTTATTGAACCGTTCGTGCACATCTTAGAGTGAACCGAGTGCTACATTATTTCTTTCTCCACATATATCTTTTTATTCTCTACATGTCACTTGAGTTCACCTCCTAAAGCTACTTATATCGCATCTATTTCCCAAAAATCCCAAAAAAGAAAAAGGTTGCTCCAAAAAGTCCAAAAAGCCAAAAAGGAGCCAAAAATCAAAAATACAAATCAAATTGCTCCTAAAAAATCCAAAGAAAAATGAGAAACAAAGTCCAAAATAAAAAAAATATTTCTCTATCTCATTATTGGAGCCACAAAAATACTTGGGAAAACCAAGGCAAAAATCCAATTTTCCACTATTATATTCCTTTGGATGCGACGCCTCAAACTAAGCTTGGGGGGTGAATTCATTTGACCAAATGAGTGAGTATGACATTAGAGTGGAGACGTGCATGAATGGGAATATTCGATAATGCTTCGACTTTGCAAAATATATTAGATATGGAGATTTTTCATGATTTGAAATAAATATGTGAATGCCATAGCTCTTATTTTATTCTCTATTGCATGTTTGGTTTGTATCTTATATGCTTCATTTATAACTTTTGATTGAAAAGTGCATCGCCAACATTCGTATATTAAATTCTATGAAATGCATGATGTGGATATGAGTTGATTGCATGAATTTAGGGAGTCCCTTCCTTTGTTCTTAAAAGCTTGCAAGTACCATGTTTAAATAAGATATGAAATCTTTATAGCATGAGATTCGTATTTTCTGAGTTATCGTGATGTGTAGCTTATGGCTTGAGATCTGAGAGAATAATCTAGCAACCACTTCCACCTCGTTTTCTTTCTTTTTCATTTCATTTCATTTGTATTCATGTCTCAAGTTCGTCTCTTTACTTACCTTCCTCGAGGACGAGTAAGAGGTAAGCTCGGGGGATTTTGATCGGTCCATATTTTACACATTTTTTCTGCATATTTTCATGCCATTTCGATTGCTCATATTGCGATTTTCATGAGTATTCGACGATATTGCGTTACTTTTCACTATTTCTTGTTTTTGTCGGATTTCAAGGAATATAGAGCAATCGGAGGCAAAAATGAGCTTAAAGGACTTGCACATGTACCGGAGCGTCGCACATGGCCCGATTAAGAAGCTAACGGTGCTGGAGGACGAGTGGAAGAAGAAGGAACTTCGTAAGAGCGACGAGGAGGAGAAACGGAGAAGATTGGGCATTTACAGCATTCCACTCGGCCGAGTGGAGCACTCACTCGGCCGAACAAGAAGCCCCACTCGACCGAGCAGAACGGATACGCACACATAGTCAATCTCAGCGTATACTCGGCCAAACGAAGAAAACCTACTCGTCCGAGTGAGAAATCTCACTCGCCCGAGTGGTACATGGAAATTGTCCAGAGAAAGGCCGAGGTTACTGGAATTTTCAGAGATCCTTTGGAGACCTACTCGGCCGAGTAGAGAAGCCGACTTGACCGAGTGGAGAAGTCCACTCGACCGAGTGACGCCGATGACACACACGCCGAGATTTTCAGACAACCTTCCACTATTTTGAAATCTGCTATCATTCCAACAATCAAATTATTTTTCTCATATTTTTATGGATAGTAGACTTCATGACGGTTCCAACGCCGCCAAGAACGCATCAATCGGAGGTCGGATGAAATCTGGAGAATTTCTGTAAGTTGATGTTGCAGTGCTGGAATTTCCACTCGGCCGAGTCATTTTCCCACTCGGCCCGAGTGGCGGCGGGCCCAGATTTTAAGTTGCGGCCTGGGCTGTTTTTGGGCACGATTTTGAGGGGTTTTCTAGGGTTATTTGCTAGGGTTTTGGGAGGCTATATAAGGGGTTTGTAGCCGTCATTAGAGGGAGTTCCATGATGTTTTCATAGACTCTATTTTAGAGGTTAGGCCATGCCCTAGGCCCCCTCTTGGATCTAAAAGCTTGTATTTGGATTGAAAATCTTCATCAAAGCTAAGTATTTTGTTCTTGTTATTTGAATCTTTGTTTTTCTATCTTTTTGTATGCATGCAATGATTTTTATTGATTCTCATATCGTTATTGCTATGCTTGAGTAGATTTGTTGTTCTAGGGCATGGGGATGAATCCTATGGATCTAATTTCAGATTTGTGATGAATGAATTTCTAAATTGCTAGAATTGCTAGGAGGTTAGGTTGTGATCGATTTATTACGGATAGCTAGGGATTTCTATCGATTGGGGGATGCAAGAGATTGGATTCTAATCGATGGGAAGGCCTATATATTCGATTTAGGTTTATAATCGAGATTCTCTAGTCTTGGTTTGTAAGAGATTGGACCAAAACTAGGATTTTTATTATAAATCTATACCCATATTCGTTTGCAAGAGATTGGACGAATACGAACTATCACAACCTAGATCGTAACTCGAGTTTGCACGATAGTGGGCTCGAGGGGCGATTGAACGATGATGTCGATCCTAATGCTAGTGGCTTAGGCTAGGATTTGCAAGAGATTGGGCCATATCCTAGGTTGCTATAGACCGGCAATAGCGCGAGAGCGTGAGCTTGGTTCTCTATTCAGTTACGACTAGTTCACCCCAACACAAGCCTAGTAAGATTGAGATTCACTATTTACAATGATGTATGACAATCCGTAGTGGGGATTCCCTAGCTCTAGACTCTTTTATTGTATTAAATTTGAATCGATACTTTATCCGACTTCTTTATCACCGACACCGACATCCACCACCATTTTCATTATATCATTCCATAACCATCTCCACCAATAAAACATTCGTAGTCAAACCAACCTAGGATAGGTTGGAGCCAACACCACCTCCTCGTGTTCGATACCCGCTCGCCACTTGACCGTGCGCTTGCGGTAAAACTACAATCGTTCTCCGGGTGTATATCCGGGGCCGACCACATGAAAGTGGTCTCTCCTGTCGAGGCTTTGTGGGTCGTTCTATACGACCGTAATATGCCGGGGAGCTCCTCTGGCCATGCGCCTTTGGCCTCTCCTACCCTCTTTTGCAAGGGCTTGAGGATTCACTTGTTAGCTCCCTCTGCCAGACAATTGGACTGAGGATGAGCTACAGAGACAAAGTGTAATTTGATTTTCAACTTGGAACAGAATTCCTTGAAGCCAGCGCTGTCAAATTGTGTCCCATTATCTGTGATGATGTAACGATGGATGCCAAATCGACAAACGATCAATTTCCACACAAAGCTCCTAACCTCCTTCCAAGTGATTCGGGCAAGGGGCTCTGCTTCTATCCACTTGGTGAAGTTGTCTATCGCTACGATCAGGAATTTCCATTGCCCACTTGCAAGTGTAATGGTCCAAGGATATCCAATCCTCATTTTGCAAAAGGAATTGGACTGATGATAGGGATCAGGTTTGTCGGAGGGGCTGAGCCATGCTTCGCGAACTTTTGGCAAGCAGGGCACTGCCACACATACTCAGTCGCCTCCTTGAATATGGTTGGCCAAAAGTAGCCTTGTCTCAGGGCTTTTAAGGCTAACAATTTTCCTCCACAATGATTTCCGTAACCACCCTCGTGAATCTCTTGAATCACATAGTGCGCTCCTGCGGAGTCAAACATTTGAGGTAAGAAAATGCGTCGTACCTGGTCCATCATCTTTTGTATAGCGAGCCTTCGAGCACGACAAATTTGTAAGACATCCATTCTAGTTTTCGTGCCTCCATTGGGTCGGTTGGTTTCTCCCCAGTGTTGAGATACTTGACTATGGGATCTATCCAAGTGACTCCTTGATCGACACTCAGTAGTTCCTCTTCAGGTGTGCTAGGGTGTTGAAGACGATGTACGTATATAGTTTGCCCCAACCCTGCTGGTGATGACGAGGCAAGTTTCAATAAGGCATTGGCTCGGTGGTTCTTCGATCTTGGTACATGATGAATTTCCACTTGCTTGAACTTGGCCAGCTCAGCTTTAGCGCTCTGCTTGTAGTTTTGCATTGTCTCTTCTCGAGCCTCGTAACCTCTATTCAGCTGGTGGATGATCAAGTTGGAGTCGCTGTGGAGGTGCACCACCTTTGCCTCCAACGCTCAAGCCAACCTGAGCCTTTTGATGGCTACTTCATACTTTGCCCCATTGTTCGTGGTTTGGAAGTCGAACCAAAGAGTGTACTTGAGTATATGTCACTCTGGTGTTTGGACAATTATACCCGCTCTGCTTCTGGGTCGATTGCTGAGCCATCTACTTGCACGATCCATGTCCCTTTCTCCCCCCATGCGGCTGTTGAGGAGCTGATACCTGTCGAGGAAGAAGAAGGTGGATTGAGTTGTAAGTTAACTACTTGTACCTTCATCGGTGGATCAAGCCAAGCATAAGATTGCCGCTCTTTAAATCGACCCCGGTAGGATCAAGACCGGCACTGAAATGATCCCTTTAAATTGATCACATTGAAATGATCATTTTATTAAGATCATACTGAAATGATCCTTATTGAAATGATCATACTGTTGAGATCATACCGAAATGATCATACTGAAATGATCCCCATTGAAATGATCAATAGTATGATCGACCGGATCAAGACCGAGCAGAGAACTCAGAGAATCGCGTCGAGATTGTTGATTTCGAATAGAGTTGAAAGCCCTCGGTCGGAGGCGGGAGCAGTTCGGCTGGATCAACCGCCTCTCGAGCCTGTCCGGATCGGCAACTCCACTAGCATCGGTAAGTGTTGCTTGGATGGTCGACATCCCTTCGCAGGGCTGGATCGGTCGGGAATAGGCTGACACGGGTGCAAGCTCATCCGGATGGGCTGATGATATCGGCAGGTTTGTCCGTGCTCGATCATCAATTATTTAGATGATGTCCCTCTTCATGCTCTTGGGGTGCAGCAGGATCGGATCTGATGCGAACTTCTAAGACCCGGTAGAAGATCAGTTGATCTCGAAGTTGAGGTAAGAGCAAGCCATGAGAGCAATAAGCCGCAAAACTTTTGGGATGAGGATCTCTGATGACGTGAACCACAAAGCCGATGGACCGGTGGGATGGTTGACCTTGTCAAAGTCGGTGTCCCGGATTTTGAGCTCGACGTTGCCGGTCTTGTCATTGGGCTTGAAGACTACTGCGACGTTCACATGCTTCTCGCGGTACTCGATGGCCTTCAGGAGGATCTTTGAGTTGGCATTCGACAGAGGGATCCCGTTATCTCCATAGTTGTCCGCTAGATTATGGCTTCCAAGCTGAGACCTTCTTTTTTAGAAACGTCAGTGGCTCCAAACTCCAAAGGGAAAATTTCCATTGTCCATTCCTTTCTCCAGATGGAGAGAGGGAGAGATCGATTGTGATTCATGGTACGAGTCTTTCTCAGTGTGGTGAACGACATGGATGTTGACTTGTTCCCACAGACTGCGACAGATGTTTCAGTGTGTTTTCTCACCACAGGTTGGTAGTACGTAGGTCTGAAGGTCGTCGCTGATGTGGAAGACGAGGATGACCCTTGGGACTAGTCAGAGTGGTCGGGGGGCGTAGCCGGCGGACGTTTGGACGAAGCAACCCCCGATTGGCGGGGCTCTGATCTGCGCCTGGAAGCCGGGACCACGTCATCTCCCTCACAATCTGCAACACAGGAACATCGTCAGGGGGTCAGGGCCGGTGCCCGACCAGATCCCCTTCGATGGCTAAGTTAGCGTCCGACTAAAAGGGGGCTCGATGGGGCTAGGTTCGACCCGTTGGGAGGCCGTACGCTAGTCCTCCGACCGATCTATGGAGGAGTAGAGTATGGAGTTTGGTAGAGTATGAGTGTTTGTGCTACCTTGATCTTAAATTGCAGAGCACCCCTTGAAGTTGTTGCCTCCTGGCCTTCATATAAGTGAGCCATCCCCCCTTCATCTCTAAGGCAATGAAGGGGCTTTAATGTTGTCCTTGATGACGTCGCCATATTAAGGAAGCGTTGACCCTTAATAGTCGCTATCATTGATGAATGAGTAAATGCGGGTCTTAATCGCCGAACTTATGAGCCATGAAGGTGGCCACGTACGCCCGGCGATATTTGGCATGACACCAAGATTCTTGCATTAACATTGACACTACTTATGGGAACACACAAAAAAATAATGTTACAAGTGCTAAAAGGTCGCGTGATCCCAGTAAAAAAAGGAAGCCATCCCCAACAACAGTAAGAAAAACAACGATGATGACAATGCTAGGCTGTCACAACTTCTTAGCAATCAACAACATCATCAAACTCTCCAGCAACCTCCTAGTCAAGCACTCTAGCTACATTGCATCACCCTTAAAGCATCCAGTCTGTAATATGTGACACATGAGCAATTTCAATAGATGAGCATCAAGATGCCTAAGATGAATGAACTTTTAACTCGGTTTGCCCAAATGATGCCCGCCCTCATATATCAACATCTGAATCAATATCATTCCCAAACTATTTAATAGCAAACATCAACAATTTTTCAAAAAATTTCTCTAATAACTCTTTCAACAATAGAGTTACCATTGTTGGGGATGGAGCTTTGCATAATAGAGGACATGAAAGAACTTGAAAAGGAGAAGAAGACAAAGCACTGAACTCATTAGCTGAAGGATCTTCCTAAAAATTTCTCCCCCATTTTTAGGAAGGTCTTCTAGGAATGATTCAATGGTATAAAGCTGGGGGATGGTGTCCAGTTTCAAATAGCTAACAGAACTTTCCACACAATGGTATTTAACCACTAGGAGGAGAAAGAAGTTTTATATTCATCTCCTACATATAAAGCAACATATGGAAGAATCTCTGAGGAAGTGCTTTAAAAAGATTCAATGAGGTATTACTGCATATGAATAAAATTAGCAACTAGTGTGGTGTGCTACCACCAAGTACCACACCTAACACAGCGGAATACACTGTATCGTCGAAGAACCCTGGAACAAAAATGGATAGATAAACAAACAGAGCACAAAGAGAATCACTTTTAGGCTGTAGAACGGCCAAGGGGGAACACCGATGAACTTTATTACAAAAGGAAATAACAATACAAATCTTCTCTCCGTCCAACGAAGAAGAAGCGCACAAGATCCCTCCAAAAGCTCACAATACAATCTCTCGATGTTAGCTCTCACAAATGGCAGCTCTCTCAAAGGTTACAATGGCATCCTATCCAAACCCTAACCTAAAACCCCATATATATTACCATTGGTTACAATATGTGTCATCATTGGCTAGGAATTTCTAAGGATGCAGATCCCGACAATTACGGCATCCAATCCAAACGCTGCCCCTAGGCAATCAATGCGCCGCACACTAGTGGGCCTTCTGCCGCTTCCTAGTGGGTCGCATCCCAATGGGCTCCCTTCGACCGAGCGATCTTCCTTCTGTATCGAACGACCGAAGTGCCGAGCCACGCGTACGAGCAATCCATCGAGCTTCCATATGCCCATTCGACCGAACACGGCCTCTAACCGCGTTACGACCGAACGACCCAATGCTGAACGATCGACCCTCAGACTCGAACTGACGACCGAACGACCAACTGTGCTGTAGAAGCCAAATGCTCAGCCTCCTCGTATCTGACTTGTGCAAAGTCAGATAGGTCGAATCCGAGCACATGCGAGTTATCTCTGCACAAGGTAACTCGTCTGTAGTACGACTGCTTCTCCTGCGCCGAATCGAACCAACTTCTCCACAACTTGAAACACTGAGTTTAGACAAAGCTGCCTCATGAAGAAGACACCTAAGTTATAGATGACCTCAAGTCTAGTGATGAACGTACATGAATGCCAAGAGGTTCCGGACTTGTAAAGTAAGCCTATGGCCAGAGATTTCAAGCTAAGAAAAGTGCAAAGTGGAAGATGAGAGTTAAAATTGTTGGTGATCTTGTAGATGACGGGCAATTACTAAAAGGATGGTGAATAGTATTATCCGAAAATAATCACAACTAAAAATTAAACTATTTATGAATGACTAAAATTTCAACTAAAGTTATCTAACTTGGATCTTAATCAACAAATTCTAAGCTTGCAACAAAGGTGGATAGGAAAGGTCGTCGGAGGGAGAAGTGGGCTGGGCCGCTTGACGTCGTTCGGCCGTTTTTTCCCGAAATTTAACGTAATCAATAAATAGCAATAAATAAATTCCAATAAAAATCCGCCCTAATGTGTTTAATTTCGTCCTCCCTGATGAAAATCCGCCGAATTCAAAAAAGAACAACCCCGCCGCAAAGCTCGGAATATTCCATTCTTCCACCGTCCTATATTCCTTCTAATATCCCCGCATATTCGCACCAAATCCTGACTTGGCTTCTACCCACCCCCTCCCCGCTTAACATAACCTGCCAGACAATCCAAGGCTAACGTATCCAACAAGCAAGACAAAGTCCTAAGGAACGGGGGGTTACGGGAGAGATCGTGCGGAGTAAGATAACTAGCTTAAACACGCGACTGAGTAGACGCAAACGACAGCCGTTGCAACTTGAAAAACAAAACCAGAGATCGCACAACATCCAATCACGACGGAGTCGGGTCAGAACCGCCGACTCCAACAACAATTCTCCATTTACGGAAAGCCCCCCTGAATTTGCTCCGGCCAACCTCAACGCACGGAACATTCCGGGCTTCATAACTTGTTTTTGGCTTGCGAACAGCGTTCACACAATCCGTGCGTGTTCCTTCCCGTAATTTTATTGAAGGATTAGCAATGGCAAGGCTCTACATGGAGGCCATGGGTGTTGCCTTCATGCTTGCCCTTGCTATTCCTACCCTCGTCTTCCCTTCTCGCGCCTCCGCGGAGCTGCCGCGGGTCGAGCACTGGCCGAAGCGCGCCCGGTCGTTGAGCCTTCTGGTCGTTGGTGATTGGGGAAGAAGAGGGAGATACAACCAATCTCATGTCGCAACTCAGGTATAGCATTCTGATGTTTGTTAATTACTATCATAATTAGCATTAGAGATTTATTTCATTTATTTTTTAATGGAAAATATTAAGATGGGGAGAATCGGGGAGAAGCTTGACATAGACTTTGTGATATCCACCGGCGATAACTTCTACGACAATGGATTGAGTGGAGTAGACGACAAGTTATTCGAGGAGTCATTCACCAATGTATACACTGCCAGCAGCTTGCAAACGCCATGGTACAGTGGTAAGTTTCAACAATATTAATTTCATCTGTAATTTATCTCTTTTTGTGTGTTTATTTTCTTTATGAATGTTTGCAGTTTTGGGGAATCATGACTACAGGGGTGATGTGCTCGCCCAGTTGAGCCCGGCCATTCGCCAAATAGACAGCCGATGGCACTGCATGAGGTCCTTTGTGTTAGATACAGGTCAGGAAAATTTCATTAATGGATCAATCCCAAGTGCAATTGCACCCAGATTTTTGTTCTTCCCGTTGATTTCTACCCGTTCCCGACAGAAATAGCCCATTTCTTCTTCGTTGACACCACGCCATTCGTGAAGGAGTACTGGGAAAACAAGGGAGGCCACCGTTACGATTGGAGAGACGTCGTCCACCGCGAAACCTACGTCTCAGATCTCTTGAAGGTCCCCAAATTAGATTATATTGCTCTAGCATTATCAGTTAACAGTCATGATTGTGTGTATTTATCATAACTTGTTATGATAATTAGGATTTGGACGATGCATTGAAACAATCCACGGCAACATGGAAGTTTGTCATCGGACACCATACCATCAGAAGCGTTAGCGAGCACAAAGATACTCCTGAGCTTCTGGATGAGCTTCTCCCAATCCTCAAGGTCGCCTAATTTCTACTTCCAATTAGTAGTTTTTTTTCCGTTGGGTACTAAAATTTGATTGGTTACGGAAATTTCAGGCTAATGATGTCGATTTCTATATCAACGGCCATGACCATTGCCTTGAGCATATCAGCAGCAATGACAGGTAAATTTCTTTGCTCTGCCATAGAAATTGATGCAAAAATTGTGAATAATGTTGTTCAAAGCAACACAAGCTCTCTAACTGCGTCGTCGTCGTTGTTCAGTCCGATTCGATACCTTACTAGCGGAGCGGGTTCAAAGGCATGGAGGAATGTCTACCATCCGAACGACGACAAGGTCCAGTTCTTCTACGATGGACAAGGGTTCATGTCGATGGAGGTGACGGACACTGACGCGAAAGTAGCATTCTACGATGTGTCTGGCCGATCTTTGCATGAGTTTAGCACAAGTAAGGATCTTCACCGGGCAATGTTCTAGCGAGAACATCTTGTAGATAAAGATTGATAGGTGACATTCTGTTCTAGATTTAGGCCAAGGGTTTGGATATGCAGACTGCAGTAGTAGGAGGAATAGAAGAAATGAGCAAAATGCAAATATGTTGGTCTTCTCTCATTGCAACATGATGTAATTACACATTTTGTTGAATGACAGTGATCAGTTATTTGATGTTCTGTAGTTAAGCCATACTTGTTGTATTTTAGTGTGCAGGGTATTCATTTGGTGTGATCGGTAATGGACATCATGGTGAAAGACTGAGAGCAATAAGCCACAGAAAGATGAAGAAAACATACAGAAATTCACAGAAAAGTATGCGAAAATAGTTATATGTTGGAACACTAATTTTTAAAGTTTGGACAACAAACAACAATTATACATGTAATATGAAATTTCGAACTGCATAACGAATGCATGCCTTATGAAGTAATCCATGAGGAGGAGGAGGATCTAACATTTTTATAATCACACATTAGCCAGGATACGATTCTCCCTTTACCTTCCTCCGACGCTCAAATTAGATCCTGGTCTTTGAAAATAATTTTGAAAGGAAATGGTAAAATATACAAGCAATGTCTCCTAGAGACTTTACTTTGGATGCAAGATATTGTTCGGTGCGGGTGTGGGTTAGACCTGTTTCTTGGACCTGCAAAAATAATAGGTAACAGTAGCCCTTCTGTTGGAGTTGGCTCTAAAACTCCTTGTTGTAAATATGTGTCTTAGTGTGGGTATATTTGTACTTTACTTGTATCCCTAAGAAGACCATATAAATAGTCTCTTAGCTTTAGGGGTTTTCATCGAGAGAGAAAAATAATCTAAAGAGAAAGGAGACTAGGGAAGAGAGAGGGCTTTGGAGAAGGAGAAGCAAAGATTGAGGATTTATGCCTTAAATTCTTGTAAGGTGCTTTGAGAATTTCTAATAAAGCTTGGTATTCCTCTTCCACATTTTGTTCTTAATCTTTGGCATGTTCTTTCTCTTTTGTCTTGGATATTGTTGTGCTTGGTTCTTTGAAGAGGTCGGTGGAATCAACACCTTCACCCTTATGCTTGGAGTTTGGAGACCGATGGTGAAGTAATATTGCTTTTAAGGTTAAAGGTCAACCCTCAAACCTGGTATGTGTAGATAGGAGAATGAGGTCTTCTCATCGAGACCAATAATTCTCAAACATACACAAGTCAGGGGAGAATATATTAAGGGTGTTAAGACCAAACATGTATCGCCGAAATTTTTCCATACTCATGAACTCCAAGTAAGCCGAAATTTTTCCATACTCATGAACTCCAAGTAAGTCGACAGGTTGAAGTTAAACAAATTCGCTCTTCAAACAATTTTACAAATCTATTTACCAAGTCTTTGCCAAAATCAACATTTAAAAAACTAGTTGTTGTTGCAGAAACTGTAAAGATAGGAACGAAGTTACTGAAGACATTGGTTTGAGACGCGGACTAGGTTGCTCTCTTTAAGACGTTTCACAGCTCTGTCCAAGATCGTGCCAGCAGTGCACAGCCTCGACGTCCCCATGATAAAACATCCCGGAAAGCTCCTCTATCAAAGATCACCTTTGCACTGGAAGAAGACCCGAACGAACCAATACCATTAAAGAATGACTGCTCAGAAACCAATCGAAGAATTTTCGTAAAAAAGAAACAAAGAAGAGAGTTTTTTCGCAACCCTAAGAAGAAGAGAGTTTTCGCACTCTTTAAAAGAAACCCCAATCATGCTAATAAAAACGGGAAGAAGCTGTAACCGAAGAAATAATGAACGTTAATGACACGTATTAACGTGGAAACGTGTGGAGTTAAATCAGTGAATAATGAATCGTTAATGGGGTGGAAAACGTTTGAACGTTTGAGAACTCGAATTTGAACGTTTGAATTAGAATATCAGTTCAAAATTTGAAAGGTTTATGATTTAAAATAATAATTTTATCCAAAAATAATAATAGTCGCACGCGCACACATCATGACACGACTGGCCGACGGCGTGTGTGTGGTGAACTTATGTTCATGTAAGTCATCTCCCCTTCACAAAAAAGTGGTACCCCTTGGGGCACATCCCCAAGTCTCAACAAATCCCTTATATACTCCTCCAAGGCATCTTTCCCAAGCAATGTGGGACTAAACTAAATGGAGGGAAGTCAAAGAGAGAGTACACACACAAAACCTTTTGATAACCATTTGAAAAATTCAAAAAACTTCCAACACTAGTTTATGGCATTGGTATATGACGAGCCAATAAGATGCAAAATTGAATTTTCCAGAAGTGTGAATGTTTGAATGCCCCGGAAGTGGTGGTTTTATTTATTTCAGGGGGAGCGGTTATGGACTTACATGCATTGTACTCATTTTTCTTTTTGTTTGGTTTTCGTCACACTAGGGTTTTCCAACTTAAGGTTTTTAATGAGGCAATATTAGAATGTCAAAAATTTGACCATCTGCATATTGTTTCATCCAAGGGAGGTGTTATGGAATAACATCCATTCACACCATGTTTAAGTTATGTGAATAGGAATGTGCAGTGACATTTCAATTTGTATGTTACAAATGAATAGACTTGCACACCATGTCCATATTCTTGCATTTGATGGAGAGGAATTTGTAGAGACACTCATACTTATAGCCATTAAAGCATTATTTAATGGAAATGTTACAGGGAGATGTAGATGACATTGTTTAATGTATATTAGAAATAATCCGTGCACCATGTGCACAGGTAACAAAAAACGCACACAGGAGGTGGGGCCTGGGTAAAGTGGTAAAGGAGATAGAAGAGTAGGGGGGTGTGTGTGGGTATCGTCTGTGGACGAAAGAGGGAAATGCATGAGCTAATGTTCAAAAAACATTTGTGTTGGGGGGCAAAGTGGAAGAAAGCCAATGGCAAGCATGCAAAATAAGGGGAATATGGGGTGTAATGGTCAATGGCAAGCATGCAATTAGTGGGAATGTCTGGGGCCTTTTCTTTCGGGGTGCCACCAAAACACCCAACAACACACACATACCCTCACCCACATCCAAGTGGGCTCCGCATAACGAGGTTGCCAAATATTGGCCACCACTCTATCAACCATTTTGTCCTAGTAGGACAAAGTCCTCGAATGTAATATTGATGCTACAAGGAGACGAAGAGTTTTTGTCTACCCTCACATATGATGTTATAGTATATATAAATATAGGTTCTCTAACTCACTTGTAAACATATCATATCTCATCGCATCTCAATATTGTTCTCTATATCAATAAAATTCTCTCCACTACTTCTCTATTTATTATTGTTCTTGTTCTAGTTGTTAGTTGTTACGACCTAAAGATCGTGATAGTCTGACCTTCCATCCCAGACCGCCTAAATACCACGCCGGCTCGTCCCTCCCTCTGGAAGGACAGTCGACCCAGCGACAAGGCGCTCCACACCCGAACGATAGAAGCCCACAGGGCGCCTGTCGATTCTAGAGTCCGACGCGACTATGGGAAGGGGCACTCCGCCTCGGCAGCTGATAGCCAGTGACGACCTCTGGTGAGCTACGGGGGCCGAGCTACGGGGCCAAGCTAAAGGGGGACGAGCTAAGGGGCCGAGCTACGGGGGACGAGCTAAGGGGCCGAGCTACGAGGGCGAGCTAAGGGGGCCGAGCTACGGGGGACGAGCTACAGGGGCGAGCTATGGGGACGAGCTAGGGACTGTTCTTTGGCACATTGGACACGACAAACAACCTAGTACAAGTACGCTACTGACACTATCGCCGCCCGACCATCTGACAAAGCACCCACTGGTCGCTGCGCCCCCTGACACTTAATGCTTTCGGCCCTGACACCCTGACACCCTGACAAAAGCACCCCGGACCGCTGCACTGTCTGACAAAAGCGTGGCAGGCACTCCTGTTCCTGACATCCTCGTCCGAAGCTTCCGCTGACAGCAGGGCCAGCTCAGCACGTCGGGTCAGCATGCCAGGTCAGCCCTACCGAACCGCCTCCCATCAGGTATAAATACCCCCTCACTTCTTGCGGTGAAAGGGGGAGAAAATTCACTCTCAATCTCCTTACTCACACACAAGAGCAAAGCTCGTCCACATCTTTGTTCTTCCACTCATAGCTCGTCACGTACGGTCGACTCACCCTCAGTCCGACCTGCGTGCCTAGCCCCCGCTTTAAGTCCTATTTCTGACTTAGGCATCGGAGAGCCTAAGGGTTGGACCCCAACCCGGCCTTTCTGACGAGTTTCTCCTTGTGCAGGTTAGCTCGTCATCACCAGTCGTGCTCGCCCTCAACCTAGGCAGTTCGGCCCCTTCTCTGCATCCTGTCGGATTCGATTCCGTGGTCTTCTCCAACGACAAGCTTAGCTTCATCACCCCTCTAATCACATGTCAATAGCCTACCCTAATCCCTTCCTTAACATAACCATCGTGCCCTTGGTTCCCCCTAATACAAATTCATTGTACGCGAGTTCTACCCCGCAACATTAGTATTCTTATTGCAAATTGTTCTTCATTCTTCGTTGTTCTCCAACAATTTGTACTTAAAGGGTTGATGAATGCTTATTGATATGTTGCACATCATCTTTGGATTTATGAAATTGGAAATGGGGAAATTTGTGTTGAAGTTATTTGTGTTTGTGGATTGCTATTTGAAGTGGATGTTCACACTATATAATCTTGAATTAAGAATATTTATGTATTATTGGCAAAACCAATATGACCATAAAATGTTTTTAATATTTATGAACTTATTTTATATAGTCTATAGGAATACACTATGAATATTGATTGGGTTTTGTGCATGTGGCATGTTTGATCATTGTTGATTCCGTCCATTAAGTGTTCTCTATATTGGGCACGACATGTGTAACTCTTTTGGCCAAAATAAGAGGGAACAACATCTGTGTTGTTTTTTTTGGCAAGTCTAAAAGAAGAATCAACCCCACTCATATTTCTTCCCTTTCTTTTTACCAAGGCATCGCGATCGTCATGTGGACACTTGCTCGGTGCAAAATCGTGCGCAAAATATTACGTGCAGCAAATTTGTCAATTTCTATAATTATTTTTAAATTTGATCGTGTTTTAAAATTATTTTTAATTTTTAGACTAAAATGAAATTTTGTCAAGTCAAATGTACCCGTCCATTTCAACTCCAACGATCTACAGCAAAATAAGACTCCAACTAACAAACATAAATACGGTTAGAGAGTAATAGGACTCAAGAGAGAAAGAGACAAGATTTCTTAGCAAAAGAATAAGTCACCATGCTAAGAGCCATGGTGCTCTATTTATATATCTCATAGTGGGGAGGCCAAAAGCCTCTAGGAGACCAAGGGTCCCCATTACTCTAAGTAATGGGGGCCTAATGAATGGGTAATGAAGGAGGGGAGGCCAAAGGCCTCCCTCATTCATAACACTCCCCCTTACACATTCATCACTTCGGTCTCAGCTACTGAGGCAAGGGGTGGATACTTCTGGATCCAGAGTAAGTGTGTTTGCCTCGTTAAAACCTTAGCTGTGGAAAACCCAGTGGGAAAACCCAACAGCTTAAGGAAAAAGAGTGCAACCCACATGTTACTCCCCCTGATCCGTACAAGCTTCAGGCTTGCAGGTCTTTCAACTGTCGCATACCAATGTTCTTTACAAGCTTTACAAAAGTACATTTAGGCAATGCCTTAGTAAAAAGATCAGCTAAGTTGTTGCATGACTGGATCTGTCGAACTTCAATCTGCTTGTCGTTCTTCTGCTCGTGCGTCCAGAAAAACTTGGGAGAAATGTGTTTTGTCCTGTCGCCTTTGATGTAGCCCTTCTGAAGCTGAGCAATGCATGCGGCGTTGTCTTCGAATAGGGCAGTAGGCTCCAGATCACTGGTCTTCAGGCCAGTGGATTGGAGGATGTGTTGGACGACGGAGCGTAGCCAAAAACATTCTCTGCTCGCCTCATGGATCGCGATGAGCTCTGCATGGTTGGAAGATGTAGCAGTAGTGGTTTGTTTTACCGATCTCCAAGAGATAGCAGTACCTCCGTAGGTAAATACAAAACCTGTTTGAGATTTTGCCGTGTGCGGATCAGAGAGATAACCTGCATCAGCATAACCAAACAATTTGGGGGAGGCACATCTCTGGTAGTAAAGTCCAAGATCAATGGAACCCTGAAGGTATCGCAGAAGATGCTTTACTCCGTTCCAGTGGCGCTTTGTGGGCGCAGCACTGTGTCTGGCTAGTAGATTAACTGTAAACGCTATATCGGGACGCGTACAGTTAGCCAGATATAGAAGTGCTCCAATGGCACTGAGGTAGGGTACTTCAGGACCCAGTATCTCCTCCCCCTCTTCCAGTGGCCGGAAGGGGTCCTTATGTACATCTAGTGATCTTACGACCATAGGAGTACCTAAAGGATGACATTTATCCATATGAAACTTGCGTAGAAGTTTCTTTGTATAATTAGATTGGTGTAATAGGATTCCACCTCTTAGGTGTTCTATCTGTAAGCCAAGACAATACTTTGTTTTGCCTAGGTCTTTCATTTCAAAAGTATGTTTAAGGCTTTCAGATATCTCTTTGATCTCTGCAGGAGATCCTATGAGATTTAAGTCATCTACATATACATCTATGATGACAAATCCTGTTCCCGTTCTTTTGATAAAGATACACGGGCAGACTTCGTTATTCGTGAATCCTTGCTGTGCAAGAAAATCACTTAGTCTGTTATACCACATCTTGCCCGATTGTTTTAGACCATATAATGATCTATGTAGCCTTACAGAGAATACGTCCCGAGGTATCTCTTTCATCTCTGGGGGTAGATTAAACCCATCAGGAAGTCTCATATAGATATTTTTATCTATATCGCCATATAGATATACAGTCACAACTTCCATGAGCTGCATTTCTAGGCTTTCCAGAGAAGTTAGGCTGATTAAAAATCGGAAGGTGATTGAATCCATGACCGGGGAATACGTATCTTCGTAATCAATCCCCGGTCTTTGGGAAAATCCCTGGGCTACAAGGCGTGCCTTATAGCGAACGATCACATTATTTTCATCTCTTTTTCTTATGAAAACCCACTTATATCCCACAGGTTTTACACCTACTGGTGTTTGGACTACTGGTCCAAAGACTTTGCGTTTCAAGAGTGAGTCCAGCTCTACTCTTATTGCCTCGTCCCACTTTGGCCAATCATCTCTGCGTTTACATTCCGCTAGAGATCGTGGTTCGAAGTCATCGTCAAATTCAGTGACGTGAACGGCAATATCGAACGCAAAATCGCCGTCGACGACTATGCTATTTCTGTCCAGTACTTCTCCAGTACGTACAAAATTTAATGATGTTTCTCCTATTGTTTCCTCTGCTGGGGAAATCAGGAGGGGAGAAGTAGCTGGTCTGAGCTCAGCATCCTGTGGAGGGATAATCTTAGTATCGCCAGGAGTCTTCCTCTTTCGAGGAACTTTATCTTTTGAACCTGGTGGGCGTCCTCTTTTCATTTGAGGTACAACCAATTCTGCTGCCGGTGGGCTGCATCCATCTATGGGGATGTCAATCCTAGCTGGCGTATTGGCAGCAGGGACGTGTGAACGGACAATCTTCTGGTTGTCCGTGAATTTATCCGGTAAAAGATGTACTGTATTCTGGATGTGAAGGATCTTCAGGATCTCATCTTCACACAGATTAGTACGCGGATCATATAGGGACAAAGACTTCTGGTCCCAACTAATGGTCTCAGAAGCTTCTGGCTTCTTAGACTGTGTGCCCAGTTTTGGAAAAAATTTCTCATTAAATTCACAGTCTGCAAAACGTGCCTTGAATGCGTCACCCGTCAGGGGTTCAAGGTATCTGATAATAGAGGGCGAATCAAACCCAATATATATACCTAAACGACGCTGAGGACCCATTTTGGTCCTCTGCGGTGGTGCTATTGGGATATATACCGCACAACCAAACACTCTCAAATGAGAGATATCCGGAGGTGCGCCGTATGCTAGTTGCATCGGGGATAAAGTGTGACCTCCAGAGGGTCTTATCCTAATAAGTGATGCGGCATGTAAAATAGCATGCCCCCAAGCATCCACAGGCAACTGGGATTGCATAAGCAATGGACGTGCAATCCATTGGAGTCTCTTTATAAGAGACTCAGCTAATCCGTTTTGGGTGTGAACATGTGCTACAGGATGTTCAACTTCAATACCCGTTGCCCGGCAATAGTCTTCGAAGACTTGTGAAGTAAATTCTCCCGCATTATCAAGACGTAGTTTCTTGATTTGGTTATCGGGGAAATGAGCACGCAACCTTATTATTTGTGCCAATAGCTTTGGAAAAGCTAGGTTGCGGGTGGACAAGAGGCACACATAAGACCATTTGGTTGATGCATCAATCAGTACCATGAAGTACCGAAATGGGCCACTTGAGGGGTGAATAGGCCCGCAAATGTCACCATGAATTCTCTCAAGGAAGCCAGGAGACTCTAATCCCACTTTCAGGAGGGATGGTCTCGTTATAAGTTTTCCCTTGAAACAAGGGAGACATGGAAATTCACCCTTTTGAAGAATCTTCAGGTTCTTCAATTTGTGTCCACGGGATTCAGAGATGATGCGTCGCATCATTGCTGTTCCAGGGTGACCAAGTCTATTGTGCCAGAGTTCGAACTCTGGCAAGGATTGGCACGTCTGGTGCTCAGTCATATTGGCTTCTATTGGTTGAATGTATGTTTGGTAGCGACCCGACGGGAGTCCCTTTAATCGTTCGCAGATGATCTTCCGGTCATCTTTCTGACGAGTTACATACAGATATTCAACCGTATTTTCATCTCTGGTTTCTAAGTGATATCCGTTTAAACGGAAATCTTTGAAACTTACGAGATTCCTATTTGATTTAGGAGAGAATAATGCATTTTTTATTTGAAGTCTTGTGTTATTTGGGAGCAATATAATTGCTTCACCAGATCCTTCGATTATTTGGGACAGTCCTGAAATTGTGATAACAGGACCGTCATATTTATTTACGCTATTAAAATAGCAATGATCGCGAAGGATTGTGTGCGTTGAGGCACTGTCCACTAGGCACGCAGACATCATCTCTAGATCGTTGATCTAGGGAAGAACAATTATAATCCGTAGATAAAATAATCCCTGCTCCACAAATCAACGTCGCAAGAGCTTTGCCGTAACGAATCGCAGCAACAAAAGATTCCTAAGCGCAGTGAGGATGATTTGAGGGGATTATTAGGAGAAGTTCAAGAAGTAGAGCTAAAAGTGCTGATAACGTGTTAGAGAGTAATAGGACTCAAGAGAGAAAGAGACAAGATTTCTTAGCAAAAGAATAAGTCACCATGCTAAGAGTCATGGTGCTCTATTTATATATCTCATAGTGGGGAGGCCAAAAGCCTCTAGGAGACCAAGGGTCCCCATTACTCTAAGTAATGGGGGCCTAATGAATGGATAATGAAGGAGGGGAGGCCAAAGGCCTCCCTCATTCATAACAAATACTACATTTTCCCCTCAATTATAGGCTGCCCCCTCAATTACACTACAGATTCAACATCTTTGCAAAAAGAAAGTAATAACAAAAGGGGAGGCCAAATGTTTTGTTTTGTTCTGTTTCAGACTACAAAAAAAAATAGAAAAAAGGAAAGAACAAAAAAGTAGAAGCATTTCCGATGCACAATCGATGGGCCGGAATCGTTATACTCGGCCTTGGCAATCCACATCTGACAATATCAAGGAATGTCATCATCAGTAATACTCAGAATCATAATATAATCCTTTATTTAAACAATTAGAAAAATTAGAAAAATAACATAAACCTCAACATTGTCACTGCACTGGATCGCTACAGGGTTTATATCGACATTTATCTATGTAGTTGTGAAACATTTAGAAAATAATTGGTGTGGATCGTGAATAATTTGCGTAGAAAATAAGCGAAGAAAGCATATATGAAGCATGAGAGCAACGCAATAACTTGTTCTATCGTGAACATTGTGTACTCGCCATCCGCCATCTTCTACTCTGCTTCATATTAAAATGAGTAAAGCATGAAGAACTAAACACAATTGTGCAATCCAAAGAATAACAAGACAAAAAATGTATGAAAGACCACATGTGTGCATGGGTAAATGACTGGAAAATATCCTAACGTTTCAGCGTTTCTCACAAAAATACCTTATCGTTCATTTTGGGACACATTGGTCCCAAACGTTTGGCAAAATTGACAACGTTGTACCCTTTTTGAGTTTGTCGTCAGAAAAGCTGTTCACGTGATATCACGTGATACGAATTGGACAATTATGCCCCCATAGCTTCAAAACGTATTTAAATGGGTTAATGACTGGAAAATACCCTAACGTTTCAGCCTTTCTCACAAAAATACCCTAATGTGTCCCAAAATGAACAATAAGGTATTTTTGTGGGAAATGCTGAAACGTTAGGGTATTTTCCAATCAGGGGCAAAACGGGCAGTTTGTAAAAAAGTTAACCGCCGTTAGCCAATTTTCGTTCTGGGTACCAATGTGTCCCAAAATGAACGATAAGGTATTTTTGTGAGAAACGCTGAAACGTTAAGGTATTTTTCAGTCATTAACCCGCAAAAATACAGACCAAAATCACATAGTCACGAAAAGGTCGCGAAGACTGAATTTAGAGAGTAGGATGGTTTATGAGATAATTACCAATCGCGACGATGGATAATGATAAGAATAATAATAATGGTGGGCGTGTTTCTAATCGAAAAAAATATTTGAAAGGGATTGAGGTTTCCGTACGTCTGGATCACCGTCTCTCTTGCCGTTGGACGCTCACAGCCGCTGGACCCAGTTTCTGGGGCCCACCTCCCTTCCTGGGTGGGTGGCAGAAGGAAATGGAGGCTAGTGTAAGCAATTCTTGGCCGCCAACGATTCCTCATATGAGCATGATAGTCTGTTGTATACGAATCCTTCTGCTTAAGCAACGGGATTTCCTTTATTTGCAAGCGTGTTATTGCTTTTTCATAAAACCCAAAGACACATCATCGTTTCCCTATTTACGGGTTTGTCGTCCCTTTTTCACTTTGCACCCCGTGTTTTTTGTACTTTAGTCCCTGCTTTTCATCCTTTTACCCACCGACGCTTTTGTCACACACCCACACTTTTTTCGCTTTGACCCCTCTACTACTCTTTATATTTGCGTCCGGACAACGACTACATCCGTGTCCTCGGGGGACGAGCAATTTCTAGTCTATTATACAAATGAGGGAGGGAGCAAACATCCATGTCCACATTGGACAAAAAGTACACCACACCGTTGTCCCACTAGAACAAAGGGGTGGCCTAGGTTGTGCCACATGAGCATGATGGGCCCTGCTTGGTGGGGGATGAGGGCTTGAGTTTTGGGTTTGGCGGTGAGATAGTGTAGAAGTCAAACAAAAGCTCCCCCCCAACATAAAAATAAAATGAGTGCTGTTAATTGCACTACCACAATTTATTACTTCACCATATCTTATTTTACAAATTTGCCATTGTTTCAGTGCAACAATAAAATTACACTACTATCATTTTAGAATTTCATAAAATCAAAAGAAAATGACAGACTCTGCCCTGTGCAAATGAACTCGTTCGTCCCTAAAGAGTTGCTTTGACTCTCGTATCCCACCATCGCGATCAACAGCTTTGCCTCCTCCAGCATCAACACATTATTCATCTTTTGCTCGGCAAACAGCGGCCACACAATCATCGCCACCCCGCGGCCACTGTCTCCACAATCCAGTTTCACCCACAGTGGCTCACAAACCCGCCCACAGACTCGTGCCACAGCACGGCTGCCTGCACCCACAATCGAGTTCCTGACCTCTTTTGCTCTCAATGTTGTCGTCGTTGGCACGCATGTAAAGATCACCGGCGGCAACAAAGAAGCGCATGCAGATTTTTTTTCCATTCTTTTTTGGTTCTAAGACTCTTTTTTGCTACTATTCGGCAGGTAATGGAACATATTCCCAAAAAGATTGTATGTAAAAGACAATGAGGTAATGTGTGTTTTAATTGTCCTGACAAATTACATTGATTCCATGATTTAATTAATAAAAATTTTGCATTCATCGTCCTTCCGTCCTTCTCGAAAACCCCTCCGGCATAAGCATGCTCAAGTCGAGCTTCGGTCTGGGCTCGAACCGCTTCGTGGGGTCGTCACTGGGTGGGCCTCACACCACCCATAGAAACCTCTGCCCGGATCTCTCCAACGCAATTGCAATTTGATGAAGCTGCTCAGCTGACAACGAGCCCCTGCTTCCAAAGCATAGAAGCACATGCTGCCTTTCAACCGCTCGTCAAGCTACTTGAAACACTCGTGCTTCTCCTCCCCTTCGCTCGTTTCAGTAATTAACTGACCGATACGGTAAACTGGAGACATTTTTCGGCCTGGACATCAGATGTCATCAACGAGAGCCCAAACCGCTCTCGGCTCCAACTCGTCGAACATGTTGACAATGATCCCACCCCCTTTTAAAGTAGAAAATCAGAACCTTGTTCCGCTCGCTCTCACGATCTTGCAGTGGTCCGGCATGTGCGGGATCGGAGGGAGGCGGGGGTTTTTGCGTTGAAATTAAGAGAAAATGAAGGGGGGGGGGGGGGGGGGGGGGGGGGGGGGGGGGGGGGGGGGGAAAGAGAGAGAGAGAGAGAGAGAGAGAGAGAGAGAGAGGTGAGGTCAAATTTATATAAAGTATAAAAATGATAGAAATGGTGCCGAGTTAATAAATAATAAGAATTGTGTGTGGTTAATTTAACAGTGCGGTGAAATCATAAAATTATACGGTGCAACTATCATCACTCTTACAAGATTGTCATTGCTTTTTAATGAAAGCCAAATGCTCATCCCTGTTCCACTTATTTATTGGTTTGCCATCGATTTTTTTTCACTTTGGCCTCACGTTTTTTGCACTTTAATGCATGTTTTCCTCCTTTTATCCACTGTGGGTTGGGACATGATTTATGCAATTTGCCCCTCAACGTTTTTTGCAATTTAACCCCTTTTACCTTCAACGATACACACACCCACACTTTTCTCTCTTTTTCGATTGCGCTCTGGTCCCTCCTCCTCCCGACGATACCCATACACACACACTCTTCTCGCTCTTTTGTCGGTTGTGCGCGTGCACCGCATCCTATATGTGTATTTTTTTTACTTGGGTCATCTGCACGTGTTATTTATAGTTTATATATATTTATAAAAACTTCTTATATATATATATACATTGAAGTATATGCATATTACTTATGTAAACATTTTACTTGCATGCTCACAATCTAGATGGATCCTAACTACACAAGCCGCATGCATGTGGGTCCCTATCAAGTACGAAAACTGAATGAGATCCACGAACACGTCTCTTATGTACAGCTTTGTTCTTTAATTCATACGTATGTCTTCTACTATTACTAACCTGCCTCAAAATAATTAAAACTAATGAATCTATGGCAGGGTAAATATCTATATCTAAACTATATTATATAAAGCAGGAGTTTGAAATATTCTATTGAGATTCTATTTGTTAAAAATGTTCGAACTGAAATTTTATTTACTCGGACGATGGAAACTTTACAAGCATAACTTCAAACAAATCATTTTCGCAAAATAGTAGATACAACCCAAGGGAAATGCTTTGCGCACCTACCGTTTTACTCGTAGCTTAAGTTTTTTGAAAAATACTGAAATTGGCATTATCAAAACCCCGAAAATACCGTTACTAAGACTTCTATTGTGCGCGGTGAGTAAAAAGTAAAGAGCAAACTAAAATTACGCACCACACATAACATGTAATTTTGTAACTGTGCACAATAAGCAAAATGTATGCATGATGTGCATCCATTTTAACTCATCGCACGTAACAGTCAAAAAATTCAACGCCCCGTCCTTTTAACTTAAGTTGTTGCATTATAAACATTGTTTAGTTATTGTTAATTGCTTCGGATCAATCAGCAACTCCAGCAAATGGGTAAATTATACTAAAATAACTTTGGAATGAATTTCAAGTTAACGTCACATACTTGTTTCCCCTTACAAGCAAATAACTAATGTTGGAATGTACGATTCCAAAAATGTCTCCAAGAAACTATGGACCAACTTGAAAAAAAATAAAATAAAATATGGAATGTGAACTTTAAAGTTATTTCAAAATTAAAGGTATTTTAATGTATGATTTGTGTAAGAATGCTAAATCGGCCCAAAGGAAGATTACCGTTCTATACCATTTCATGCGCACCTGTGGCAATAGACAATGTGATGATTAGTGAGTTCAATGCATGCAAATTTAATTCGGCCCAAAGAAAGTTTTATTTTTGGCATGTTATTATTGTCATTGTCTGATTGCTACAACAAGATATCAGTGACTAGTCAATAGATTATCCAAAGATAAATATTGGACTAGTGGGGGATGTCTTGAGATGGGAAATAGCATTAATTTGAATTTGTTGTTGTATTTAATACTTATATGAACATGTTATAAATTGTTTTCTTGTTCTCTTTTCAGCTAATATTCCTGAAAAATTTTCTGCCAACCTAAAATCAATTCCAGTCCTTAATGGCACTAACTTCAAGGCATGGAAAGAGAATCTTTTGATAATCCTCGGAGTCATGGATCTTGATCTGGCATTAAGGACTCATTGTCCTCCACCACTCACTGATGAGAGTACCTCTGTTGAACAGAGGGAGATGGAGGAGTGGAAGAGATCAAATCGCATGAGCCTAATGCTTATAAAGAATGCCATTCCAGAATACCTCAGGGGTTCTCTTTCAGAGAAAATTTCCACAGCTAAATGGTTCCTTATTAAGCTTGAAAAGAAGTTTGTCAAGAATGAAAAGGGTGAAATTAATACACTCTTGACAAACCTATCTTCAATGAAATATGAAGGTAAAGGAAACATCAGAGAGCATATAATGAAGATGTCTGATATTGCTTCAAGGTTGAAAGCACTTGAGCTAGACCTCTCTGAGGCTCTGCTAGTGCATTTTGTTATGATATCTCTTCCATCTCAGTTTGACCAGTTTAAGATGAGCTACAATCTGAAGGATGAGACTTGGTCGCTGGATGAGCTCATCTCAAACTGTGTAAAGGAAGATGAAAGGCTTGAGCAAGAAATGACAGAAAGCCCTCTTTTGACATCCACCTTCAACAAAAGGAAGAAGGATACTGAAGCTGCAGATACAGCTTCTCAAAAGAAACAACAAAGGGAACTGAAAAGTTCAGAAGGGCATGGTTGTTTCTTCTGTGGAGCTGAAGGGCATGTAAAGAAGAATTGCTCAAATTATCACGCTTGGCGTGCTAAAAAGGGTATGTTTCTTTAATTCGGTTTGATTCTAAGTTAATATCTTTTCATGCAACCTTTGGTACTTATAGGCACGTGATGGAAAGATTTGGTATAACCATTCACATCATTGTGTCTATGCAGGATTGCCTAAGATGCCAAGAGCCAAATGATGGTGAAAGATACATCGATATGGGCAATGGCAAGATGGTTCAAGTAGAGGCACATTAAATTCAGATTATTTCTTTTAAATGCTAGATTGTATTTGAATTTTATGAGACTATTATGTACCGTTTTTAACGGAATTTGGATTTCCATTTTTATTTTGAACAAATTCGGTTATAAGTGTTCAATTTTGAATGGAAAATTTGGTTGTCTCTTAATTCAAAATTAGTTTATTCTAGTTCTTTAAAAGATCACTATAATCTTCTTTTATTTGGAAATGTTGCTTCATCAATAGAATTCCTGCATTTAAGTACATGTGTTGTAATGAAAGAATTAACAGTTTAGAATTCAGTTATATTTTGATTGCAGCTTATATCCTTAATAAAGTTTCAACAAATGAATCAATTGCATGTTTGGATATGTCCAACTAAAGTAAGGCTTTATAAGCCTAATAAAGTAATAGGACATAATGCTAATGATTTTCTAATTTTGTTGAATAGTTTTAAAGTTGATATTATTTTGTATGACTTTACATAATCCCACTATTAAGTTAGTTTACGAATTAGGAAATGCGCACCTATTTGAGGATACTGAGTTTGAGGGGGGAAGTTTGGTTAGTGACATTATTCTTGAAGAAGATTAATCTCACAGGTGTTGTTGGCATTGTTCAGGATGGTATTTCTGACATTGTTCAAGACACAATAAATTCAACATAATGTTGCAATTCCTCCAATTCGGGAAATTGTTCATAAGGACAAACTCTAGCACCCTCAAGTAACTAATTACCATTCAGGAAAATCCATTAAAGAGATGACAAGTTTACCGTTGACATTAGGATGATGGAAGTTTGACTTACATCAAGTCATAAAAGGTTTTACATCTCTAAATGGATTAATGCATTAATTAAGAAAGTCTTTAAATGATACTTAAAAGCTTTCTCGCATTGCCATAAGGTTTGAAACCTATTGATTGTAAATAGCTTTTTTTTATAATCAAAAGGAATTCAAAAGGGTATTAAGAAAAGATTTAAAGCGTATCACTCAAAGACTTTATACGGAAAAGAATGCATCAGTTGTAAATAGACTTTTATTCAAGGTTTATAATGGCATTAGTAGAGCATTTCAATATCGTTACTGATATATTAAATTTCATTAAGTGATCACCTCGTTCGGTTTTGAGATAATATTTAATGATGTTATCTAAGTTCTGTGGGAGCATGTAATTTATATAATATCTATGTGGTAATGAATGCTAAGTTCTGTGGGAGACAAGTTTAGTCTCAATAATTGCCCTGAGAATAATCTTCAGTAGATTTCCTATATCTCACCAATAGGGAGTCTAAAGTATGCTCAGTTTTATATGCATTTGGTTATTGCATATATTACAGGTGTGTTGGGCAGATTGTTAAGTTCAGGAGTTGACCATTTGACAGCAGCCAAATGTGTCATACGGTATTTATGGAGAACAAAAGGGTTACATGTTCAAGGATCAGTAGTCAAAAGAGTTTGAGATCATTTTGGTATACTGACTCTGATCATTTATTGGATGCAAAGAATGTATGAAAATCTATGTTAGGCGCCATCTACTAGAAGAGATCTAAATGGTCCCTTTTATATAGTCTCTTCTAACATGGCTTTAGATTTCATATCATATTATGTGACATCCAAATCATGAAATATATCTGCATATTTTGTCACTATGCTGCAAATTAGGGATGGTGTTGAGACACCACACAGTTTATTTAGTGACAATGAAGTCTGCAGTTTTATATTTAAGCAACAACGGGAACTCGACAAAGTTTAAATATTCAGAGATCAAGTTCCTAGATTGTTGATTAATAGGAGTGTATAATTGTCTAATGAGCACATCGGAACAAACCATGTAATTACGGATCCGTTATAATAAGGAAATGTCATCCAAAAGGTTTTATGAGCTAGCTACTCATATGGATGTCATTTCATTAAGAACATTCAGTTTTGTGGGAGTTTGTTCCTTTGGGTGCTCATATGATAGACAAAATTAAGTCTCCAGCTTAAGCTTGAGGATATTTTCTGATCAGAAATAAAGTTTTTGGTTTCAGTTCGGCTTCACTCCGATTTTGGTTTGTTTATGATCTCACTATGGTTAAGGAGGATCAGTTGGAAATAGACATGTTAGATCACATTACATGTAATTTCCACGCTACACATCCACTTCATAATCCATGTCATTCTTTTGCATTAGCACGGTGACCACTGATGGGTCGAGCTGCAATTGCTGCAGCGAAGATCTCTTTGATCCCTTGCTAATATAATTGATGGACCAGATTGTTTTTGACTCATTAAAGAAATGACAGCAGGTTAAGATCTTATTTGGTTGTATGCACTATGAAATATAATTATAAAGTTTAAGCATATAGCCCAAGTGGGAGATTGTTGAAACTTATCCAACTAAGTTGGATCTTAATCCAACATTGGGCTAATATGCGGTGAATAATTATATAAGTGTTACGCTGTCGTATTAAGCCCAATATATTAGTGATCTGGTTTTAATTAATTAAATGGGCTAAATGAGTTAAACAGGTTGTGGGGCCTTTATGTGTAGAGACTATTGGGCTTCAACTCGTTGATGGGCCGAGTTGGAAACCCTAGGGCTATGGAGGCTAGCCTATAAATATTAGCGGTCATGATTCCCGGAATACACGAACAAAGTTGAGCCGTCTTTTCTACGTCCCGTCGCTAGGAGAGAAACCAGGAGAAAACTAAAGAGGTTCTCCAACGGTTGATTCGTGCTATTCTGGAAGATCGTCCGCTACGGTATCGTCAGGATCTTTCAGACTATTAGCGATGGATTCAGATAAGCTTCCGCTAATCAGAGTAGGTTAATGATTTAAGATTCCGCATGTTATTCATCTGGATTTGTGTTGTTTGGTTAAGAACGCATGTCTGGATCTCTAGTTTTAACATAAGGATCATAAGATTCTGTCACGTTGACACTATAACCTCACTCGAACTTCATAAACTATGAATGATCCAACATTTAGCAACCGTCATGGCAAAAATTGACCAAAGATGTTAAAAGCTTCTTGGTAGCCGCAGAACTTCAAGCAGCTCAGAGATAACATTTTTTGAAAGGAAAAATGAACTAAAACAGAAAGGGAAGTTTGAAGAACCAAGTGGTTTCTCGACCCCTAGGCTGCTGTCTACTTTTAATAGCATTCCTCTACAAATTGCGGTCTCCTCAAAATCTCGATACTCCCGGTTTCTGCTATTTGGCTTCTTCGCTGACTGCTGCTGGATCGCTGCTCGCCGCTTTCTGAGCACCATTCTCATTGTTGCATTTACCTTCTCCGTTGCAGTCTGAGACGGTCACAGTTTCCTCAGATCTGACGTTAGGAGAAGCAACCTGATGACCATTTGACGTCTCTACCCCGTTGCATTCATGTTGATGTGGCGGGAACTGCCCAGGTCCTGATTGTGGAGGAAGAAAAACTCCAGTGCCAGGCACTGGGATCCGAGGAGCTGGACCTCTGGGAGCTGTTACTGCTGTCCATCCAGCCGACAATGGTGGCACCGGCATGGGCATAGTCGTCGGTGCAACAAGCAGTGGCTGGATTCCATTGGGCGACGGGAGTACTCCAGCATTGGTGACGACTACATACTGTTTCAATCCTGATGGCCGACAAGCAACATTTGGTGGCACAAGCGATGATGGTCCCCATGGTAAAGAAGCAAGGGGAGGGGGGCTGGGAGATGAGAATCGAGGATATTCAGAATGCCCTGATTTCTTAGGTTGGGACTTTCCAAAGGTTATGCGTGTGCTGGGTTCCTGTTGGGAGGGGATGGCATGCTTCAATAGCTGAGCACTCTTGCCTTGGGTTAAAAGGAGACCCCTGGGGGTGAGATGGAGAAATAGTTAAGCAATGTACTGGCAAAATCCAAGGTGGTGCTCAAATATGTGGTTAAAAAAGATGATGTGATATGAATTTGGATATTTAATACATAAGAAAAGAAGTTTTATATGAAAATTCTACATTATCAGCATGTTATTGTGAATAACACATAAAATTCAGTAACATTACTCAGGAATCATGTACGGATTACAATATTGAAATTTGTGGAATAGGATTCTGCAGCAATTGAAAGTGTGTGGTGTAAAGGGTCTCACTGCAAACGTATTATTCCAGTTGTGCGCTTTACAGTTGAGCATCCAATCTCTAATTATAATAGAAAGCAGTAATTGTTAATGCTAAAATGGAAAGTTTGATGCACCGATTGTTCGAAAAGGGTAGATATACTGGCATTGAATACATGTCCAATACAATTCCCATCAGATACTCCAAGAATTCTTATTGGATACTTCCCCTAAAAAATATATTGGTTTAGAACAGTAAGTGGATACAACCGAATCATCTTTACTTTGTTTTGTATTCAAGATTTAAATTCACAAATCAAGTTCATATCCAATTAAGTTGTGACAATTTTAATGTCCTAAATATATAGCAAGGATTTCATTAGAAATAGCATATTGTTAGTAGGCCAATTATGGTATTGGGTACAAGAATAATTTGGGTTGGGAAGTTGGGTGTTATATTTGGGTGAAAATGGTGATTAGCCTCTAATGACGGCTATCACTTCTTATTTATATCAACTCTCTCTTTTCTTTACACACACAATAACACACAATACTCCCCCTCAAGATTAGCAAAAGATATTTATCATGTCCATCTTGTTACAAGCATCATCTACTCCTTTAGAGTTCAACCCCTTTGTAAGGCAATCAGCTAGTTGCTGTCCAGAAGTAATGTAGGAGATCTCCAACTGTTTCTTGTCCACTCTTTCTTTAATGAAGGACCTGTCAATCTCTATGTGCTTCGTTCTATCATGTTGCACTGGGTTGTTAGCAATGTTAATTGCTGACTTGTTATCACACAACAACCGCAATGGTCCTTCTCTCAGCAGACGTAGCTCTTGTAGAAGTGATCTCAACCAGATCATCTCACAGGTACTAAGCACCATAGCACGATACTCTGCCTCTGCAGTGGAACGAGCCACCAAATCCTGCTTCTTGCTGCGCCAAGAGACTAAGTTGCCCCCAACAAACACACAGTAGCCCGAGGTCGATCTCCTATCATCCAAGCAACTGGCCCAATCCGCATCACAGTAGCCTGTCACATTCATGTGACCATGACTACCAAATAATATGCCTTTTCCTGGACTATTCTTCAGATACCTCAGTATCCTGAAGACTGCATCCATATGTCCAGTCCTAGGATCATGCATGTATCTACTTACCACACTGATAGCATAGGCAATGTCAGGTCTGGTATGGCATAAGTAGATAAGGCGTCCAACAAGTCTCTGGTACCTTTCTTTGTCTACTGGCTCCCCTGATTGTGAATGCAATCTATGATTCTGATCAATAGGAGTAACTGCTGGACGACACCCCAACATACCAGTCTCAGCCAGTAAATCCAGGGCATACTTCCTCTGTGAGAGAACTATACCCTTCCTGGACCTAGCAATCTCCAGTCCAAGGAAATACCCCAACTGTCCAAGGTCCTTGACCTCAAATTCTCTCGCCAATCTAGCCTTCAAGTGAGAGATTCCCTCTTCATCATCTCCAGTGATAATAATATCATCAACATACACAGCCAGAAGGGTAATCCGCTGTCCTGAATGCCTATAGAATACAGTATGATCACCATTACTCTGCTTGTAGCCCATAGTGATGACTGCACACCTGAATCTGTCAAACCATGCCCTTGGAGATTGCTTCAGCCCATATAAAGACTTGTCCAGCCTACACACCTTTCCCATCCTCTGTTGTGTGCTAAAGCCATGTGGAACCTCCATGTATACCTCCTCCTGTAAGTCTCCATGCAAGAAGGCATTTTTTACATCCAACTGATGCAATTTCCATCCAAAATTCGCTGCACAGGATACCAGTACTCTCACAGTACTCATCTTTGCCACTGGGGCAAATGTCTCATCATAATCAATCCCATAAGTCTGACTGTAGCCCTTGACAACTAGCCTCGCTTTGTACCTGTCCACCTTCCCTTCTGGAGTTTGCTTTATTGTGAATACCCACTTGCAGCCCACAGCTTTCTTCCTTGCTGGAAGTGAGACAAGTCTCCATGTCTTGTTCTTCTCCAGTGCTTCGAGTTCTTCGAGCATTGCTTTCTTCCACTGGGGATGTTGCTTTGCCACTCGCCAATCACTCGGTATAGAGATAGACTGTAAGGATGCAATGATAGCCCTATATGCAGGTGTAAGAGAAGCATAGGAGACATGATTAGCAATATCAGTCTCGTATCCATACCGTACAGGAGGCCTGCCGGCATTGATACGAGGCTCCCTACGAGATGCAAGTGGAAGATCTAAACTAGAGTAAGGCAAAGAAAGGTTATCATCCGTGTTAGGAGAGGAAGGCAGTAAGGAAGTAGGGACTCGAGCAGGCGTGATAGACTGATCAATCTCGACATGTGGCTGTGGGGCTAGTGGTTCTTCAGTGGGGGAGATGTCTTCTTGTTGTTCTCCATCGCCATGACTACCCTTCTGTCTCCTGCTATATTTCTTGCCGTACCACCTGTCTTCCACCAAGGGCCTTTCCTCCTCTTCCACCAAGGTCCTTTCCTCCTCCCTGCTATCAGTATCAGTACCAGTAGGCCTGACAGGACACGGTATAAGTCCAACCACTACCCTCATGTCATCAGTCTCCCCCTCTCGACCAACTCCTCCTGTGTTTGGAGAGGCACCAGTATCAAATACTGGTATAGAATCTGTCAGTCCTCCATAAAAAGGCTCAGTCTCCCTGAACGTCACATCCATACTCACAAACAGTCTTCTTTCTGAGGGACTCCAACACCTATAGCCTTTCTGATTTGAAGGATACCCAACAAATATGCATTTAATTGCCTGAGCATCCAGCTTCCCCACAGAAGGTCTATGATCCCTCACAAAGCATGTGCATCCAAACACTTTTGGTGGAACTACAAAAGTTTTCTTTCCCATAAGAATCTCACATGGGGACTTCATACCAAGCATCCGCGAAGGCATCCTGTTGATGAGATAGGTGGCTGTCATCACTGCTTCACTCCACAATATCTTAGGTACATTCATGGTGAGCATGAGTGACCTAGTTATCTCCAACAAGTGTCTATTTTTCCTTTCAGCAACTCCGTTCTGTTGAGGCGTGTTGGGACAAGTGGTTTGGTGAGTTATCCCACTCTCAGATAGATAAGATGCAAACTCCATGTTTACATACTCTGTCCCATTATCCGTTCTCAAGATGCGGATCTTGGCCTCATACACATTTCCGACACTTCTATGGAAGTCCTGGAAACACTTCAACGCTTCGCTTTTGTTTTTCATCATGTAAAGCCATGTCATCCGAGAATGACAGTCTATGAAAGTGATGAACCACCTGAACCCACTTACTGAAGTCACTGGGCAGGGCCCCCAAACATCTGAGTGAATAAGATGGAATCTCTCTACACTCCTCATCCCACACTAGGATATGATGTCCTAGTGTGTTTCCCAAATTCACACGCATCACACTTCAAATTCATTTTATTCACTATATTCAAAATCTCAGGATACATTTTATTCAACATATCAAAAGGCAAGTGTCCCAACTGACAATGTAATAAAAGTACCTCCCTTTCCTTCTCTTCACCAACGACGGCCAATGCAGCATCCCCACTAGCTCTGTCAAGATACCACAGTCCATCACGCCTGACTCCAGTCCCAAGCCTCCTCCCAGTCTTCCTTTCCTGCAACACACAATGAGTAGAGTCAAAAGTAATGCTACAGTCAAGATCATCAACAATAGAGCCAACAGATAAAAGGTTGACTGGAAAAGATGGGACGTGAAGGACTGAAGAGAGGCATATGGAGGGAGTGCACTGAATAGTGCCAATCCCTTTAATGGGTTGGGATGTGCCATCAGCTGTCTGAACAGTTTCATGAATGGTATGCGGTTTATATGTGGAAAACTGTCTATATGCTCCTGACACATGACTAGATGCACCTGAGTCAATAATCCACTCTATATGATCTCTACATGAAAGGGCTAATCGGTTACCTGATCCTGTGTGAGCGAAGTGGGCAAAGTTACCGAATGGCGAAGCAACATCTCTAGTCTGGTCTGCATGACTCTCCGAACTCTCAGTAGTAGACCTGGACTGTCTCCGCTGCTCTAGATCTGACGCCTCAGCTGGCGTAGCCCCAATCATCACTGTCTCCTGTCGTCCATCAGCAGTAGCAAAGTTGGCTCGTGGGCCGCCACGACCTCGTCCACGGCCTCCACGGCCTCAACGACCTCCTCCTCTGCCTCCTGTGCCACGTCCTCGTCCACTACCCTTCTGTGGGCAGTTAAAGCTCAGGTGCCCCTTCACCCCACTGGTGTAGCACTCTCGATCCTCGCTCACTGCTGCCACTGCCGGTACAGCCAGTGCAGCCCGAGTGACCTGAGTACCCTCATCCTTCATAACTCTCAATCTGGTCTCCTCCTGTGCCATTGCAGCTATGGCATCCTCCAGAGATGGGATAGAGGATAAGTGACACATACTTGCCCTCCTGACCTCAAAATCTCCATTCAGGTTCCTCAGAAAATGAGTCACACGCCTACGCTCCACCCACTTCCTGTGTATCGCAGCACTCCTAGGATCAGGCAGATCAATAGGGTCATAGTGGTCTAACTCTGACCACAGCCTTTTCAACTCCGCAGAGTAGGCTAGAATAGACATCTCCCCCTGCTTCAAGGCGTCGACCTTGCCCTGAACCTCCATCATAAGCATCACATTCCCTGCTCCAGAATACATTTTCTCCACCATACTCCATATCCCTGCAGCACTCTCTATGGCCTCCACCATCCCAGCAATGGGTGGAACCATCGATGTCATCAACCAAGCAGCCACCAGTGAGTTGGTGGTGCTCCACACTTTCCAATCATCCCCAGTCTTATCCACCGGTTCACTACAAGAACCCAGAACGACGCCTTCTAACCCCTTCGACTTCAGGATGAGAAGCACCCTCCTGGACCAACTGAGGTAATTCTTCGTCCCTTCCAATTTCACATCATTGGGCATCAACTCCAGCTTCTGCACTGGTCGTGAAGGCGTCGATCCACTCGAGGATCCCAACTCCTTCGAAGCAAGCAGCTTCGTTATCTCCCCAATGAAGGCCTTCATGTCAGCTGAGGTAAGATTGTCCCACATCTCTCCAGATCCACAGATCTCTCCTTTCTCCCTCCTTAGATCCGCAGATCTACTTCTCTTCTTCCTCTTCTAGGTCATACCCTAACCGTAAATCTATGGAGTCCTTTTCACGACTCTACCATAGATCTAGGGTTAGGGTTTTTGGGGTTCTCTTTTGTGGCTAGTTAGGGCTTTGTGGCGGCTAGAAGAGGACGTGGAAGGGGAGAGGGATCACAAAATGTGGAGCAGCGGCAGCGGAGAAGCATGGAGCAGCAGAAGTGGCAGCGGCAGGGGCTAGCGACGCGCGTGCACGCGGTTAGCGGGTGGCGGCGCGCAGCAGCGGCGGGTGGCTGGCGGCGCACGCAGCAGCGGCGGGTGGCTGGCGGCGCGCGCAGTTGGCGGCGGCGCGTGGGAGGGCGGCGCGGCGGGGAGAGGCTAGGGTTTTGGTGTTTTAGGGTTTTTTTGGGTTTAGGTTTGGCTCTGATACCATGTTATTTTGGGTGAAAATGGTGATTAGCCTCTAATGACGGCTATCACTTCTTATTTATACCAACTCTCTCTTTTCTTTACACACACACAATAACACACAATATTGGATATAACGGAAATTTTGACACAATGTGGACATAAAAATAAATCGGTTTCACAAGGTACAGAATTACTTTTCCATTTATTGTATATACAGAAATACGAATGAGCATATATTGCATTGAGCCAAAGAAAGATGTACCCTGATGAAATGGAAAGCTTGCGAGAACCTCTGTAATTGCCCCGATGGTCACCTTCAATAGTTCGGCCAAAAACCATGTCACATGCAGTCAAAAATAAATTACAGACAGGCCTTCCATACCAGGATGGCCAAAGATGAGGTTGTGAATGGTCACCCTAAACATAAGCACATATGTCAGACCGGCACGTTACGCTACAGTTTTCAAAGTTCAAATTATTAGGAACAGTTGTTACCTCATTAAAGAAGTCAATAACACAAAAATCAGGCTTGACACTCAAAATTTGTTTCTGGACCAAGCCATCAAGGACATCCTGTAACAAGCTAGGAATTGCCTCCACCCTTGGTTCTGAAAGTTTGGTTTTAAGAGCCCAAAATGAATGCATAAGAGTACAGAAAATTAATTTCACAAAACATGATGTGGCAAGCAGAACTCACCTGTAGCGTTTCCGGTTATAGTTTCATCATGTGAATGTCCTTCAGCAATGGGGATGCCTAATTGGATCAGTTCTCTCCCATGCCCCTTAATTGGCCTCTTATATACAACAAATGTGAGCCCTGTTTTTTTATGACATAAAAGCAAAGAAAATACTTGGTATTGACAATTAAGAGGGATAAAAATTTATTCAAAGACGCAAAAATCAAGAGCTACAGCAGAAGGCCTCAATGGAACACTAATCTCCTAAAGAAACGACGTGCTCCACTATTTTGATTACTATTAAATCAAACATGGTTTGTCTCTTTTTTCCCCTTTGAACTCGGGTGATTAAAATTTATCACAACTTTGACATTAAAGAGCAGAGGAAATCAAAGCAAAGAAAACACAGCACAAAAAGAATAACAAAGATGAGAATAAAATAAAAGGACATACCCAACAATCTAACAAGAGATATTGTATGATTTTGGGGAAATAGTGATTAGCCCCACAAGATGGCTAACCCCTCATATATATATTATCTCTTACTTTACTTTACACACACACCCAATACACTAACACTAACTCACAATACTCCCCCTCAAGATGAGCAAAAGATATTTATCATGCACATCTTGTTACAAGCATCCTCTACTCCTTTAGAGTTCAACCCCTTTGTAAGACAATCAGCTAGTTGCTGTCCAGAAGTAATGTAGGAGATCTCCAACTGTTTCTTGTCCAGTCTTTCTTTAATGAAGAACCTGTCAATCTCTATGTGCTTCGTTCTATCATGTTGCACTGGGTTGTTGGCAATATTAATTGCAGACTTGTTATCACACAACAACCGCAATGGTCCTTCTCTCAGCAGGCGTAGCTCATGTAGGAGTGATCTCAACCAGATCATCTCACAGGGACTAAGCACCATAGCACGATACTCTGCCTCTGCAGTGGAACGAGCCACCAAATCCTGCTTCTTGCTGCGCCAAGAGACCAAGTTGCCCCCAACAAACACACAGTAGCCCGAGGTCGATCTCCTATCATCTAGGCAACTGGCCCAATCCGCATCACATTAGCCTGTCACATTCATGTGACCATGACTACCAAATAGTATGCCTTTTCCTGGACTATTCTTCAGATACCTCAGTATCCTGAAGACTGCCTCCATATGTCCAGTTCTAGGATCATGCATGTATCTACTTACCACACTGATAGCATAGGCAATGTCAGGTCTGGTATGGCATAAGTAGATAAGGCGTCCAACAAGTCTCTGGTACCTTTCTTTGTCTACTGGCTCCCCTGATTGTGAATGCAACCTATGATTCTGATCAATAGGAGTGACTGCTGGACGACATCCTAACATACCAGTCTCAGCCAGTAAATCCAGGGCATACTTCATCTGTGAGAGAACTATACCCTTCCTGGACCTGGCAATCTCCAGTCCAAGAAAATACGCCAACTGTCCAAGGTCCTTGACCTCAAACTCTCTCGCCAGCCTCACCTTCAAGTGAGAGATTCCCTCCTCATCATCTCCAGTGATAATAATATCATCAACATACACAGCCAAAAAAGTAATCCGTTGTCCTGAATGTCTATAGAATACAGTATGATCACCATTACTCTGCTTGTAGCTCATAGTGATGAATGCACGCCTGAACCTGTCGAACCATGCCCTTGGAGATTGCTTCAGCCCATACAAGGACTTGTCCAGTCTACACACCTTTCCCACCGTCTGTTGTGTGCCAAAGCCAGGTGGAACCTCCATGTATACCTCCTCCTGTAAGTCTCCATGCAAGAAGGCATTTTTTACATCCAACTGATGCAATTTCCATCCAAAATTCGCTGCACAGGATATCAGTACTCTCACAGTACTCATCTTTGCCACTGGGGCAAATGTCTCATCATAATCAATCCCATAAGTCTGACTGTAGCCCTTGGCAACCAGCCTTGCCTTGTACCTGTCCACCTTCCCTTCTGAAGTTTGCTTTATTGTGAATACCCACTTGCAGCCTACAGCTTTCTTCCCTGCTGGAAGTGAGACAAGTCTCCATGTCGTGTTCTTCTCCAGTGCCTCAAGTTCTTCGAGCATTGCTTTCTTCCACTGGGGATGTTGCTTTGCCACTCGCCAATCACTTGGTATAGGGATAGACTGTAAGGATGCAATGATAGCCCTATATGCAGGTGTAAGAGAGGCATAGGAGACATGATTAGCAATATCAGTCTCATATCCATACCGTACAGGAGGCCTGCCGGCATTGATACGAGGCTCCCTACGAGATGCAAGTGGAAAATCTAAACTAGAGGAAGGCAAAGAAAGGTTACCATCCGTGATAGGAGAGGAAGGCAGTAAGGAAGTCGGGACTCGAGCAGGCGTGATAGACTGATCAATCTCGACATGTGGCAGTGGAGCTAGTGGTTCTTCAGTGGAGAAGATGTCTTCTTGTTGTTCTCCATCGCTATGACTATCCTTCTGTCTCATGCTATATTTCCTGCCGTACAACCTGTCTTCCTCCTCTTCCACCAAGGTCCTTTCTTCCTCCCTGCTATCAGGACCAGTACCAGTAGGCCTGACAGGACACGGTATAAGTCCAACCACTACCCTCCTGTCATCAGTCTCCCCCTCTCGACCAGCTCCTCCTGTGTTTGGAGAGGCCCCAGTATCAAATACTGATGTAGAATCTGTCAGTCCTCCATAAAAAGGTTCAGTCTCCCTGAACGTCACATCCATGCTCACAAACAGCCTTCTTTCTGAGGGACTCCAACACCTATAGCCTTTCTGATTTGAAGGATACCCAACAAATATGCATTTAATTGCCTGAGCATCCAGCTTCCCCACAGAAGGTCTATGATCCCTCACAAAGCATGTGCATCCAAACACTTTTGGTGGAACTACAAAAGTGTTCTTTCCCATAAGAATCTCACATGAAGACTTCATACCAAGGATCCGTGAAGGCATCCTGTTGATAAGATAGGTGGCTGTCATCACTGCTTCACTCCATAATATCTTAGGTACATTCATGGTGAGCATGAGTGACCTAGTTACCTCCAACAAGTGTCTATTTTTCCTTTCAGCAACTCCGTTCTGTTGAGGGGTGTTGGGACAAGTGGTTTGATGAGTTATCCCACTCTCAGATAGGTAAGATGTAAACTCCCTGTTTACATACTCTGTCCCATTATCCGTTCTCAAGACACGGATCTTGGCCTCATACACATTTCTGACACTTCTATGGAAGTCCTGAAAACACTTCAATGCTTCGCCTTTGTTTTTCATCATATAAAGCCATGTCATCCGAGAATGACAATATATGAAGGTGATAAACCACCTGAACCCACTTACTGAAATCACTGGGCAGGGCCCCCAAACATCTGAGTGAATAAGATGAAATCTCTCTACACTCCTCATCCCCACACTAGGATATGATGTCCTAGTGTGTTTCCCAAATTCACATGCATCACATTTCAAATTCATTTCATTCACTCTATTCAAAACATCGGGATACATTTTACTCAAAATATCAAAAGGCAAGTGTCCCAACTGACAATGTAACAAAAGTACATCCCTTTCCTTCTCTCCACCAACGACAGCCAGTGCAGCATCCCCACTAGCTCTGTCAAGATACCACAGTCCATCACGCCTGACGCCAGTCCCAAGCCTCCTCCCAGTCTTCCTTTCCTGCAACACACAATGAGTAGAGTCAAAAGTAATGCTACAGTCGAGATCATCAACAATAGAGCCAACAGATAAGAGGTTGACTGGAAATGATGGGACGTGAAGGACTGAAGAGAGGCGTATGGAGGGAGTGCACTGAATAGTACCAATCCCTCTAATGGGTTGGGATGTGCCATCAGCTGTCTGAACAGTTTCATGAATGGTATGCGGTTTATATGTGGAAAACTGTCTATATGCTCCTGACACATGACTAGATGCACCTGAGTCAATAATCCACTCTATATGATCTCTACATGAAAGGGCTAATCGGTTACCTGATCCTGTGTGAGCGAAGTGGGCAAAGTTACCGAATGGCAAGGCAATATCCCCAGTCTGGTCTGCATGACTCTCCGAGCTCTCAGTAGTCGACCTGGACTGTCTCCGCTGCTCTAGATCTGAAGCCTCGGCTGGCGTGGCCTCGATCATCACTGTCTCCTGTCGTCCATCAGCGGTAGCAAAGTTGGCCCGTGGGCCGCCGCGACCTCGTCCACGGCCTCCACGGCCCCAACGACCTCCTCCTCTGCCTCCTGTGCCACGTCCTCGTCCACTGCCCTTCTGTGGGCAGTTAAAGCTTAGGTGCCCCTTCACCCCACATGTGTAGCACTCTCGATCCTCGCTCACTGCTGCCACTGCCGGTACAGCCAGTGCAGCCCGAGTGACCTGAATACCCTCATCCTTCATAACCCTCAATCTGGTCTCCTCATGTGCCATTGCAGCTATGGCCTCCTCTAGAGATGGGATGGAGGATAAGTGGCACATACTCGCTCTCCTGGCCTCAAAATCTCCACTCAGGTTCCTCAGAAAATGGGTGACACGCCTACGCTCCACCCACTTCCTGTGTATCGCAGCGCTCCTAGGATCAGGCAGATCAATAGGGTCATAGTGGTCCAACTCTGACCACAGCCTTTTCAACTCCGCAGAGTAGGCTAGAATAGACATCTCCCCCTGCTTCAAGGTGTCGACCTTGCCCTGAACCTCCATCATAAGCATCACATTCCCTGCTCCAGAATACATTTTCTCCACCATACTCCATATCTCTGCGGCACTCTCTATGGCCTCCACCATCCCAGCAATGGGTGGAACCATCGATGTCATCAACCAAGCAGCCACCAGTGAGTTGGTGGTGCTCCAGACTTTCCAATCATCCCCATCCTTATCCACCGGTTCCTTACATGAACCCAGAACGACGCCTTCTAACCCCTTCGACTTCAGGATGCGAAGCACCCTCCTGGACCAACTGAGGTAATTCTTGATCCCTTCCAATTTCACATCATTGGGCATCAATTCCAGCTTCTGCACGGGCCGTGAAGGCGTCGATCCACTCGAGGATCCCAACTCCTTCGAAGCAAGCAGCTTCATTATCTCTCCAATGAAGGCCTTCATGTCAGCGGAGGTAAGATTGTCCCCCATCTCTCCTCAGATCCGCAGATCTCTCCTCTCTTCCTCCTTAGATCCGCAGATCTACTTCTCTTCTTCCTCTTCTAGGGCATACCCTAACCGTAAATCTATGGAGTCCTTTTCATGACTCTACCATAGATCTAGGGTTAGGGTTTTGTGGGTTTTCTTTGTAGCTAGTTAGGGTTTTGTGGGGCTAGAAGAAGACTTGGAAGAGAGGGGATCACAAGGCAGCGGGGGCGGCCGGAGGGCAGCCCGCGCAGGCGGCGGCGACGCGCGCAGGCGCTCGCACAGGCGCTGGTGGAGGCGGGTCGCGGGTGGAAGCTGGTCGCGGGTGGGTGGCGAAGCTGGTGGAGGCGCGGGTGGAGGCGTGGGAGGTTGGCGCAGGCGGTGGGGGTTTAGGGCTTTGGTTTTTTGTTTTAGGGCTCTGATACCATGTAGGATTTTGGGGAAATAGTGATTAGCCCCACAAGATGGCTAACCCCTCATATATATATTATCTCTTACTTTACTTTACACACACACCCAATACACTAACACTAACTCACAATAGATATAATAGCTTAAAGGTCATTAAACTCCCCAAAGATATCCTTTAAAGAGTCATGGCGTCATTATGGAAACATTTTCGGAAAGGAATAAGCACGGACCGGGAGACATGATATGAACACGACATGGCAATTTCTCAAAAAGTCGTAATATTGACATGATGAATGACCCTCTAGTGTGTTGTGTCACTTTGCGCTCCGGGGGTGGGTGTGTGTGTTTTTTTTTTCTTTTTTTCTTTTTTCTTTTTTCTTTTTTTTTCTTTTTTTTGGGGGGGGCATGCATCTGTAGACATTCCCGCGGGGGGGGGGGGGGGGGGGGGGGGGGGGGCATGCATCTGTAGACATTCCAAAAAACATTTATAATAGACGGATAGTTATACTAATATACTAATGTACAACGATTACAACCAATCATCCAATACGTCTCTGAGGGATGTTCAATAAGTGTATGTGCCCCGCACCACATGCATCTCAACGTGTCCGACATGGGTAAAGCTCCATAATAAAGTGTCTGGTTCATTGTTGATACGCCATCTGTTCAAAAATCCCAATTACATATTTCTTCACCGGCAAAAAGGGTCATATTCCTTCATACTTGGCCTTTAGGGCATGTTACATTTAACAGACAATGTTCATTAATTAATCCAGCCCATTTTTTGGATGAACAATCTCTAATAAAGTTTAGATATCTTGGTTTGATCAGGTCACTAAAGTATGCATTCAGTGGTCTATATATAATCACAAGCTTGTGGTGGCTTCATGCCACAGTCAATCGAAGAGTAGCTGACTGAAAAGGAGGGAAAAACAAAAACACCTTCCAGATTGGAACAGAATGGTGGGCCATGGACCACAGCAAAGCATTCAGAAATCAGAATAGTCATGTTCATATGATAATAGTATAAACGAAAGTGAGCATTATGCAGATATTTCTAACTGCGATCAGGCTGACAATCTCAATGATATTTTCGTCCACTCCCTCAAAAATACACTAATGTGCTTGCTAGAACTAACGTATGAAAATGAGATTGGTAGCCAAGTAAAGCCAGCCGCCCTTTCTAAACAATAATAACGCCCTTTCTCAACAACAACAACAACAACAACAACAACAACAAACCCAGAAGATTATATATCCATCTCATGAACTATTTGTGTTTAAATATGGAAAAACCATCAATTTTGATCTCGAATGTGATGCAATCAAATAGTTTTCACTCATAAAGTTTTTACATCTTATAATTTGCAGATGGCATCTCAAGTCACATGTCAACTTGAACAATCCTGATTCATGCTTTAGTGAATTTTGGGGATTGCATCTCAAGTCACTTGTCAACTCGAAGTTCTAGGTGGCCAAAAGACTATCAATTTATATGGACCAAAATCTTGGGGCAAGCAAGGAACATACATGAAAATGAAAGCAGTTAAAATGAGAATGCGGCGATGTATGAAGACAATGTGATTAAAGATGGGATTAGAAATGAGTGCATTAGTAAGAAGTTAGAGAGAAACTCAACTAAGAATAAGATGCAGAACCGTTTGAGATAAGATGGACCTGTACGACAGTGAACAACTAGCATGTTGTTTAGGAGAGAGACTTGTAGTTAAAGGAACTCTTAGGACAGGGTGGACTGAAGCACACTTAAATTGAAGCACAAGCAATAGATAATGATATGACAGCTGCTTGCTCAAATAGGAACTGACCCTTAATAGAACTGAATGCAAAAAAATCTAGCAATCAAAGGCAAATATTAATTAGGTTATTTGTTAGGAATAAACTCTCTTCTATTATTCCAAGGGCAATAGCCCGATATATATAGAGTACAGGGAAATGTAAATAAGCACAAAAGACCCTATACAAAGGGACATATACATCTAACACCCCCCCCCCCCCTCAAACTTATGGTGGATCAACAACACTGAGTTTGGAAAGATAAAAACTGTGCTGTGCTCTGGTCTGGGCCTTTGTGAAAAAATCCGCGAGCTGATACTCAGAAGGCACATACTGTAGAGCAATAACCTCATCCCGTACCTGTGAACGCGTAAAAGAGGCGTCCACACCAATGTGCTTGGTGAGCTCATGCTTCACCGGGTCACGAGCAATACTGATGGCACCTGTACTGTCAGATAACAAAGGAGTAGGTGTGGAAATAGACACGCCAAAATCCTCAAGTAACCAACGTAGCCAAATAATCTCTGCTGTCAACAAGGCCATAGCACGCAACTCAGCCTCTGCACTCGATCGAGAAACCGCCTGCTGCTTCTTGGTCTTCCAAGTGATGAGAGAGCCACCTAGGAAGACGCAATAGGCAGATAGAGACCGACGATCAGAAGGATCACTGGCCCAAGTCGCATCAGAGTAAGCATGTAGCTGTAAAGGGCCAGAGCGTGGAAAGAATAGACGACGGTGGCTGGTCCCGCGCAGATAACGCAGGACACGAAGAAGGTGGCTGTAGTGAAGCTGAGTAGGTGCAGAAACAAACTGGCTCAGGATGTGCACGGAATATGAAATATCTGGCCGAGTGATCCCAAGATAGACCAGACTGCCAACAAGATGTCGATAACGAGTGGGGTCCGGAAGAGGCTCACCGTCAGTAGAGCAAAGATGTACATTCAGCTCCATCGGTGTATCAGCGGTACGCTGATCAACAAGAGAAGCCCGATCAAGAAGATCCAGAATATACTTCTCCTGAGAGAGATAGTAGCCATCAGGTGTGGAGAAAAACTCAATCCCCAGAAAGTAACGAAGAGGGCCTAGATCCGTCATAAGAAACTGCTCGCTCAGCCTTGCTTTCACAAAAGCAATAAACTGGGGATCATCTCCAGTGATAATCATATCATCCACATACAAAAGGAGAAGTGTCCGACCACGAGATGAAGTATGAACAAAGAGAGCAGGATCATGAGCACTCGCAATAAAACCAGCAGCAGTGACGACAGAAGAGAACCGCTGAAACCAAGCACGGGGAGCCTGCCGAAGACCATATAGAGAGCGACGAAGGCGACAAACCATGCCTTCGGGGACAGAATAACCAGGTGGTGGGCGCATATAAACCTCCTCATCAAGAACGCCATTGAGAAAAGCATTCTTGACATCAAGCTGGGAAATAGTCCATGAACAAACAGCAGCAACAGCAATAAGACTGCGAACAGTAGTCATATGAGCAACAGGGGCAAATGTCTCCTCAAAATCTATCCCATGCTCCTGTTGAAAACCGCGCGCTACAAGACGAGCCTTGTAGCGCTCCAGAGTACCATCAGATCTGGTCTTGACCTTGTAAACCCACTTGCACGTGATAGGACGAACACGGGCAGGCAAGGGTACAAGATCCCACGTACCAGTACGCTCAAGCGCAGCAATCTCCTCTGCCATAGCATGCTGCCACTCCTGGTGAGCAGCGGCATCTCGATAAGAGGTCGGCTCGGCAAGAATAGCACCCAGAGAAGTAAACCGACCAGGAGGGCGTAGTGACTCACGATCACGAAGGTGGTAACGAGGAGGGTCACTGGAGGAAGAGGGCAACTCAGGAGGGTCACTGGTGATGGAGGGCATCTCATGAGAATGTACTGCAGGAGGATCCTCGACTCGCTGACGACGAGTGTAGTGAAGATGAAAAGGGGAAACATGTCCTGGGGTAGGTGCAGAGATGAGCGGAGGCACTGGTGGTGGAGACGAGGGCATAGGTGATGGAGGTATGGGTGGTGGAATGGTGGATATTGGACTATCAGGAAAAGTGAGAAACAAAAGAGGCTCAGCAATAGAAGCCGGACTGGAAGATGAAGAAGGACGAGGGAAAAAGGGACGAGACTCATCAAAAGTCACATCACGAGAAATCCGCATCCGTCGAGCTACAGGATCCCAACACCGATATCCCTTGTGCACAGCACTATATCCAAGAAAAACACACTCAGCAGACTGGGCTGTCAACTTGGTGCGCTCACGAGGGGCTAATAAGACATAGCAGACACAACCAAAAAGACGAAGCTCAGGATAGGACGGCAGATCTGGAGGTGGTGTAGGAAGGCGCTCAAGTGGAATCGCACCCTGAAGAGGAGAAGATGGCTGCATGTTGCTGAGATATGTAGCAGTAGATACAGCCTCAGCCCAAAACTGAGGGGGAACAGAGGAAGCAATCATAAGGGCACGAGCAGTCTCTAGTAAATGACGATGCTTGCGCTCAGCAACGCCATTCTGGGCATGAGCACCAGGACAGGAAAACTGTGAGAGAGTGCCCTGGGTATCAAGAAAGGCACGAAGGTGCCGAGATAAGTATTCTCCAGCAGAGTCAGCACGAAGAACCCGAATGGAAGTGCTATACTGTGTACGGATCATGGTAGCAAAAGATTTATAGATAGACAAAACCTCAGCACGAGAGGACATAAAGTATATCCAAGTATAGCGAGAAAAATCATCTATAAATATAATATAGTAGCGATGACCCCCTTTCGAAACGAAGGGGACCGGACCCCATACATCTGAGTGAACAAGATCAAAGGGACTCTGAGAGACAGACTCACTAGTAGGATAAGGTAGCTGTAACTGTTTGCCTAGTTTACAGCCCATACAGTCTAAAGACATATCACCAGAGACGGACCCTAATAATCCTCTACGAACCAAAAAAGAAAGACGCGAACCACAGAGATGTCCTAAGCGATGATGCCACTGGGCAAACGAACCGGTAGACGATGCAGCAGAGGCGGAGGCAATAGTCGTGATGGGAGGACTGGCAGAAGCAGCGGAAGGAAGATGAAGCCAGTCAAGCTCCCAAAGACGTGGAGAATCACGCCTGCGGGGGCCAGAACCAACTAGAGTGCCCGTGCGACGATCCTGGATAGAACAAGAGTCAGAATCAAGAATAACACGACAGCCATGATCAGTAAGTTGGCCTGCCGACATAAGCTGCATGGTGAGTTTTGGAACGAGGGACACAGCAGGGACATGAAAAGTGGGACTAGAAAGTGTGTCTAGCCCTGTAACTGAAAGTGGGGTGCCATCTGCAGTGAGAACTGTGACAGAGCGGGAGGGAGTACTAATGGAATGTAAAGTGGTAGGGTCAGGAGTCATATGAAATGAAGCACCAGAGTCAAGGATCCAAGGAGAGGTACCTGAGGTGGTGGAAGATGGTGTCGCAGTACCTGGAGGCTGACTGGCAGAAGAAGCAGAGCCTGATGCCCCAGAAGCAGACATCCGACGAAATAACGTGAGAAGCTCCTGCTCAGCATCAGATGGGGTAGTGCTCCTCTGAGATGTGAAACCCCCAGTGTGAGTCTCCTTCTTCTTCTTGGCAGCAGCCTGATCCCGCCGCTTCTTGTTACAATGCGCCTCCACATGTCTGTCGCGGTGGCAGTAGGTGCAGCGTCTGGTGTCACCTCGCACGGGGGCTGTAGCAGAAGGCAGATCTGGTGTGATAGGAGCAGAAGAGGCAGGAGCACGGGTCGCCAAAACAGAAGCAGAAGGTGCCAAAAGACCAGCAGTACGAAGACGAGTCTCCTCAGTACGAATAGCAGCAAGAACCTCCAAGAACGTCACGCGTGGGTACGGGCAAGCAGCTGGGCACGTATCTGCTCGAACTCAGGCCGAAGTCGGGTCAAAAAGTCATAGACCCGACGAAGCTGCAGGTGGGAGTGCTGATGCTGGCAACACTGGCAGATACGACAGATCGCTGGTCCCAAAGAGTCGAGCTGACGCCAGATAGAAGATATATGTGCATAGAACTCATCGACCGTGGCATCACCCTGCTGAAGAGACTGCTCCTGTCTGACGACAGCAAGGTAGATGGAGTCACCGGTAGGCTCATAGTGAGAGCGAAGATGATCCCACATCAGCTGAGACGTCGCCAAACTCACAATGTCGCCAGTCAGAGACACATCAATGCTAGCGATGAGGATGTTGGCGGCACGAGCATCGTCATCACACCACCGCCGATAGAGAACATCCTGAGAGGAATAAGCAGCAACAGCAGTCGCATAGGCATCGGTTGCCGCCTTCTTGGCGGTGTCATCAGCAGTGGGGGGGAGTGGTGTCTCGCTGGGAAACACCGGTCGTGGTGGGCAAGGACGATCGCCGGTGAGAAGGTCCCAAAGGCGCTGACCGCGCATATGGAGACGAATGTGCGGTATCCACTCCTTATAATTAAGGCCATCAAAAATCAACGAACACCGAGGGATAGCAACATGATGATGATGATGAGGTAGATCCGTAGGAGACGCCATATGAAGAGATCAGATCCGTAGGAGACGGAGGCTAGATTGCGGCAGACGGCCGACGGCAGCGGCACAGGGGGCACCGGCAACGGCACTGGGCGCAGGCGAAGGTGCAGCCAGAAGGCACGGTCGCGGCGCGGGCGATTGCTGCTGCAGACGAAGATCCGTGCGTGCGTGTTGCGATCCGGAGTGAGATCGGAGAAGGAGATACTGTGGATCTGCTTCGATCCGTGCGCGCGCAGAAGAGGGCGGCTGCGATCCGTGCGCGCGCTGCGATCCGCTGCGATCGGGGAAGAAGAAAACTCGGGGAAGGAGAAGACTCGGAAGATGACTTATCTCGCTTCGGATCTGCTTCGCTTCGGAAGAGGGCGGTTCGGCTCCGGATCTTCTTCCTGGCGTCGGAAGGAGGAGACTCACGGCGCTGAAGAGGAAAAGGCTCACGGCGCTGAAGAGGAGGATCCAAGGGCGGCTCCCGGCAACGGAACCAAGGGCGGCTCCCGGCAACGGAAAAGAGGGCGATCGTCCTTCCGAAGGGCAACGGAACCAAGGGCGGCTCCCGGCAACGGAACCAAGGGCGGCTTGGCTCCGGATCTGCTTCGGAAGACTCGGGGAAGGAGAAGCGTCGGAGACGGGCGGGATCTGCTTCGGAGACGGGCGGGATCTGCTTCAGAAGACTCCGGATTTGCGGATGGAGAAGAGTCTGCGTCGGATTTGCGGATGGAGGCGGCTGTGGATCTGCTTTGGAAGGAGGGCGGCTGCGGATCTACTTCGGAGAAGGGCGGCTGCGGATCTGCTTCGGACGGAGATCAGGGCGGCGAGATCGGCAGCGGCGGCGACTCCTCGAAGTGGCGCTCAGGCAGCCGGATCGGCGTGGCTAGGGTTTAGTCTTTTGGATTTTGCGGGAGAGAGAAAAAGACGGCTAGGGTTTAGGTTAAACCCGGCTCTGATACCATGTTAGGAATAAACTCTCTTCTATTATTCCAAGGGCAATAGCCCGATATATATAGAGTACAGGGAAAGGTAAATAAGCACAAAAGACCCTATACAAAGGGACATATACATCTAACATTATTATCATAATAAATATAATGAGTTTGTCAGGTGAGCAATTGCTCATAAATTCCCAGAGACCATCTAGAAGGAAACTATGTAAGCAAGCTTCAGAAGGATATGCCTAGATGATCCTTCAAAATATATGGACCCACCAGGTGCATATGGAACCAAATTTAGAAGCATTGAAGAAGGAACCTAAAAGTACTAATACTTAAACAACGATCTTCAAGAGCTTAGACTCCATATCCGATGACTACAGTAGACCAGCTACAACTCGAAGAAGGGTAGATGACGGACCATATTCGACATCACAAGGTTAGAAACACAAGCCCAAAAAGATACACGAAACTTACAAGCAAATTTACATGATATGAATGGGGATCCGATGCATAAAAAGCTGCTTGGATGTTGGAGAAAGACAATGTCGGGGTCCCTTTATATGCGAAGGGCAAAAGCCAAAAGGTGGTACCAGATTGCTCAGCCATCAAGTTAAAAATTAGATTGCTCAGCCATCAACTTAAAAATTAGATTGCTCAGCCATCAACTTAAAAATTTATCGGGTAGGGTCAAAAGACTCAGAACGACAAGCTGTGAATATACCAGGGCTAAGATAAATATCCAGGTAGCACATAATAAAGACACATACAAGACAATAACAAGACAGACATGGGCATAAATATGTGATAATTAATTTTTTAAATAGAGGGAGTGAGTGAGAAGGATAAGACCAGAGGCCCATACATGGCAAGAGAAAGTTGTAGATGAAGATGGCAGAAAGAATAATAAAAATATAAATGTTAGTCAATGTTTAACGTGTTTAAGACTCGTTTGGCCGTGCTGTCATGAAATATTAGCATTAAGAGCACTTCATGTTTTTTCCCATAAGAAGAACCAAAGAAATGTCCAAAGGTCTAGACAAGAAATGTCGTACACCAACAACACTTTCTAACTTCAACACTTTCTAACTCCTCGTGACAGAAAACACATAATCCCAGTCAGCAGTGAAAAACAGGATGAGTATAACGCCTCCTTCCTTGAGTGCAAATTTCCTATTTTTTCAGCATTAAGGACATTACAAGGCATCATTCCTCATACATGATGGGGTGCGGAACAGATGAAGGTATATCATGATTCCTGCATTGAGGGGAATCAGCTCATCTTGCTCACTTCGGTGAGGTTATTCTGCTAACCTATAACAGTGATCATCCTCCATCAACATTAGTTTTGGAGGACCATATTTACACCTAATATTATCAGCTTTAAAAAGTGTAATCATACTGCAATGGAAGTCCATTTACCATTTATGATTGCCAAATTGCTTAACAAATTTTTATATACATCTAGTTTATGCCGACTGATTCTGACCACAATTTCTTTGCATTGGCATAATATTTCAATATGCAATTCCTTTGCAAGATTTTGGGACATTTTGATCTTTCAGGTAAAGTTTAACTAGCAAATGCTTGATTTATAGAAAGCATAGCCATAGGCACAATAGTATACTTCTCAATACAGTAAGAAGCTTAATTCTTTTTTCGTGTTGTCATAACCTAATGACAGCTGCAGGGCCGTTGTAATAACATCACTTCCTAATTGTATTTATAATACATAACTTTGAAGTGCCTGCTAAATACAGTATCTCACTACAGTTTAGGTAATGAAGCACATGATTTTATGGATGCTCATATCTCCATAAATAGATCTAAAAAAATCCAGCTAACCAATGCGCCAAAATTGGGCATTGAAATTTGGTAGTTTTGGTAATTGACATTGTTACCAGTTAATGGTATGTTATATCATAGTGTATTTTTGGTGCACACACACACACATGCAGACACTCCCCCCCCCCAAAAAAAAAAAACAAAACAAAACAAAAAACAAACAAACAAACAAACAAACGAACGAACGAACAAAACAACACACACACACACAAAACCCAAAAACCCCAAAAAAAAGCAGTAAAAAAAGAAAAAAAGAAAAAACTCAAGGGATGTGTGTGTGTGTGTGTAAAAACTAGAAACAATACAAGCAAACAAATAAACATAAAAAGTTGAAAGTAAAAGAGAGAAATAAAATGGAAAATCTCTCGCTCTTTCGTTATATATGATGCATTTTCTTCTATATTTTTAATTCAAAATGCATTTTAATCATGTCAAACACAGAGTGATGCACTAACAAGGCTATTACCGAAGCAACCATACAATATAGGTCAAAAAGTAGATAATCCAAGGAGATGGGGGACTTCTACGCATCCGCAGAACAGATGGAAGAGAAAAACATTAGTATTGAGTATGTATGCTCAAAACTCTTTAAGGTACTAAGAGGGAATCCAAACAGATGGTCTAAAGGAATCAAAGAAATGAAAATACAAGCAAGAAGTATAAGCTTATGGTGAATTGCAAGAAAGAAATGCAATTTAAGACAGAATGGAGGGGGAGGGGGAGGGGTGGGGGCGCTATTGAGCAAATTACCAAACAAGAATAGAAACATAAAATACTAACAATGAACAAAACTATAGTTGAACTCTCACATCAGCCCGGCAGATTATCTATCTGAAAGGGATCGCAGTGGACAACATAGCTAGACAATACTGTCAGGAATGGCCTGTAAATTAGCATTCGCATTGAAGCTTGTGAAAGCATATCCCATATTCACTACAAAAAGTTGCTATGATGAACAACTTTTATGAAAAAGCATCTCTAGCATCTCTTGAAAGCTAAGTGTAGTTCAGTACTTAGGCGATAATCATGTAAATAAGAATGCATAAGCAGAAAACTCGAACGACACACAAAACTTGGTAACGCGGTTCGGTGTGCACACCTACCTCTGCGGGGTCACGCCCAGAAAATCAGATTGCCCCACTATATCAAATAACGATTACTATCACTAATATTGTATTTCTATTAGGAGGAACACACTCCCCCCTCAATACAAACCGTAATGAGTGATCCCAATCAAACCCATGGAGCAATCACTGCAAGATCCTCTTGCGCGCAAGTTCCCTCTGCATAAACCGACTAGATCAAGCTCCTCTCCATCCATACCTCAGTAGACGTCGGCCTCCATCCCTGGATGTAGATCGACAATCTTCCGAAAGTAATAAAACCATAGTATAATCCGCATTAGCATTATATACGTCGGCCTGCAACAATCTAGGAACTGTTATGGAAAACAGTTCAAATAAGATCACATGTTAATTATTCCGCCAACATATTTAGGAACTACTCCGGACAAGTAATCCCCATATCTCGGAACCAATCAACTATTTTGGGTAAATAGTTTCAGCAAACTTGAGCGGATATCTTCCCAATAATAACCAGACATCAATATATCTCGAGAGAATCTAGAAGAACAATAATAGATCTGAAGCCATCAATTATACCAGATCTAAAATACCTGAAGTCTGCAATCCTCCTCATGAAGTCAAAACAGCATGTTGCGAATAATGTTGCAACATGACTTATAACATGAACTCCAGAACCTGCATGTTGTGACAGTGTTGTGACATGACATACAACATGGTTCATGACATGAACCAATTAACCAAGATTAACCAAGATCCCACTGAAGATACCAAGTGCCACTAATGACAGCAATAAAACACATCACGTGTGACCCAACAAACTTAATGGCACAATCAGCACAAGTAGAGATACACTAGTAGCACAGCAGCAGGCAGAGACTAAGAAGACCACTAGCATAAATCCAGATACCAGATATCAATTCTCCAACAGATAGCAATTGTTCCACAACAATTTTCACTCAAGTTTTCAGTCATACAGAAATCATATAGTACTTGTCACAGCATAACTACCAAACAAAAATCAGCAGCAGCATACTCAAACATAACAATATGCATATTCTCCCCCATTGTGCCACAAAATCCAAAGCAATTATCTCAAGAAGACATTCCGGCAGCAGCATCCTTGGGATCAACAGAAGAAGTAGAGGGCAACCTGCTCTTCAGAAACATGATTCTGCTTTCAAACTTGGCCCTCTGGGACTGTAGGATGTCAATTTGACTGTCAATATCCTTCACAACATTCTCATGTATAGTGATGTCTCACGGAGATGAGAAACTGATACAAAATCTGATACTGGTACAATATGAGGGGCAGGAGAGGACACTCCAGATCTGGGTAGAGTAGAGCTGCTATCAATAGGAGAAACTGGTTTAGAGGGAGCTGATCCTTCAGCAGATGGTGAGGCAGACACAGAAGTGACATCATCAGTTTTACCAACAATGGCTCTCACATTAAACCCAAGACTTTCTGTTGAGATGGCCAAGTCATGGGCTGTTGGTATGACTTTCTAGGACAACAGCAGTAGTGAGATCAGACAAGGATGAGGCAATGAGGGTGAAGTAACTGATGATTCTGCTTGAGCAATAATAGAGTCAAAATGATTCTTCCCAAATTGAAGGATTGCTTGGTGCCAGCACAGTACAACAACTTGCACATGTCCTTTGTAACAACAGAAACATTCGAAGTAGGAAGCCAATTCCTAGTGGCAATACAATAAAACAGGAAATACTTAGCTGACAAAGAGGAGGAAAGGAATGAAGTGGCTTTTGGCCAGTGCATCAACTTCTCAGCTGTGACAACATTGATGAATGTGTCATAGTTATCATTTATAGAATCAACATAGGATGAGAGGAAGGCAGGGCAAGACCATTTCAAATGCTTGTTTATCACAAAAGGGGAAAAGGCAACAATTTTCCCTCTGACATAAGAATGAAAGGACAATCTTGAATGAGAATCTCCAGCTGATTTTGAGAGGTTGTAGTAGAATTCCCTAATAAGTACAGGGCTGTAGGATCTGAAACATGTAGCAGAATTGAATAGTCTGACATCCTTCAATACATATATGAACTTGGTCTGGGAGAAAGCATCAAACAGCTAAGTGCTTCTCTGCAATAATAGTCCTATCAGAGTTGAGAGCCCAGTGTTTCTTGCAAGCCAGATCAAAGATATTTTACTCAAGGCATCTGACTCTGTAAATGTAGAAGGAGAGCACTGGTAGTATCAGGAGTGACTCGAGCCCGTTTAGAGGATGACGGAGATGGAGATGTAGTAAAGCTCATAAGGGCTTCTCGTCGCTTTGCAGAGCTACGACGTTGACGACAGGATTGAGGAACCCCCAGATCTGGCATGGTCTGATCAGGAGCAGGTGAAAATGTAGAGTCGCCAGGTGCAGAAGAGGTGCATGTTCATGTTGTGTCCTGTGTCATAACATGATCCATGACATCAGGTTCAACATTAGCTGATGTTGCAACATCGTGTGTAACATCAGATGCAACATGAACATTTGTTGCAACTTCGAAAGCAACCCCAGACGCAATATCAGATCCAACTTCAGGTGCAGCATCAGATGTAATATTGCGGTCATCAGGGGCAGTATGGTCGTTCATGCTATAATCGGATACTATATCCTTTGGAACTTCTAGCCCCTGCCCCCAATCTTGATCAGTGGAATTTCGAGGGACAGACGATTCCTCGGCACCAGCTTCACATGCCCCATTATCAGCATATATCGACATTGACGAATCAGAGTCTTCCAACACCACAATTTCGGTCAATACTACAGCGGAGCGACGTCGAGATCTAAATGTGAGTAAATACAGTGTCCCCATCTACAACACGAACAGAGCCCCGCCCAACCGATCAAGACGAATATCACCAATATGCACTCCAGTAAAGTCCAAATGAGACAAATCAAGCTTTTCTCCCGTCTCTCTCAAATGGCAAAATCAACCATAAAGATCTTCAGGAACATAGGCTTCGAGGAAGAAGACGGTATAGCATGCTTAACCGAAATTGGGGCAAATGGAACAATGTCTAAATTGGAAGTGGTATCGGCTTGCATGTATACAAGAGACATAGAACCAAGAGAGGATGATGAGAAATTTCGGGAAGACGCTCGAGCAGGTCGAGGCACAACACCTTTTCTTTTCATTGGAGGAGAGGATGAGGACGCAGCCGCCTTTGCTGTAGCAGAACGACGGGAGTAGCGACGAGGCTGTTGAGAGGACCGATTATCTTGATCGCTGGCCATTGAGATGGAGGTTGATTCTTTTGCAGAGAGGAACAAGGAAACCCTAGAAACAAAAATCCCCTTTTCGAAGTATTTGAACAACTGAAATGTGAGTGAGAAGTCCAAAACAAATCTCAGCGACCTCTTCATAACATTTCCTTCTCTATGTAGTGTGACATGCATTTCAAAAAAATTAAATGCGGCGAAGCCCAAGAGCTTGCCGTAACTCCTCAAATCTGCCTGAGTCAAGTGGCTTAGTAAAGATATCTGCCAACTGACTTGATGTTGCAACATAGTCTATGACAAGAACTTTCTTCTCAACCAATTCTCTGATAAAATGGTGGCGTATATCAATATGTTTTGTTCTCGAATGTTGTACAGGATTCTTTGAAATATTAATTGCACTTTGATTGTCACATAACACTGTTAAAACATCGTGTTCCACTCCATAGTTCATCAGCATCTGTTTCATCCACAAAAGTTGTGTACAACTTCCAGCAGCAATATACTCAGCTTCTGCAGTTGACAATGAAATAGAATTCTGCTTTTTAATATACCATGAAACAAGATTATTTCCAACATAAAAACACCCACAAGTAGTACACTTTCTGTCGTCTGCATTTCCTGCCCAATCAGCATCATTGTATCCTGATAGAAGAGTGTTAGTATCCTTGGTGTACCAAATACCATAATCAGCTGTACTATTTATATATCTTATAATTCTCTTGACTGCAGTAATATGAGACTCTTTAGGAGATGCTTGATAGCGAGCAAAAACTCCCACACTAAAGCATATGTCAGGTCTACTGTCAGTGAGTTATAAAAGACATCAAATCATGCTTCTGTACAAGGTGACATCAACTGACTTCTCACTATCATCTCTGGTTAGTTTTTCACTTGCAGACATAGGAGTATGAAGACGTAGGAGTATGAACATGTATTGAATTTTCTAATCCAAACCTCTTAACAAGGTTCGTAGCATACTTGTTTTGAGAGATAAACATCCCTTTCTTGGTTTGTTTCACCTGTAATCCAAGAAACACATTGAGCTCACCAACCATACTCATTTCAAATTCTTTCTGCATTAACTTAATGAACTCCTGAACTAATTTTTGAGAATTAGATCCAAACGCAATGTCATCAACATAGATTTGAGCAACTATCACTGCTGACTTGGTTCTCTGAACAAACAAAGTCTTGTCAGCTCCCCCTCTTTCATAGCCTTCCTGAAGCAAATATTTGGTCAACCTCTCATACCAAGCCCTTGGTCTTGCTTCAATCCATAAGAGCCTTTTTCAACTAATATACATGACCTGGAAAGAATGGATCCTCGAAGCCTTTGGTCTGCTCTACATACACTTTTTCATTAAGAATGCCATTAAGAAATGCACTCTTCACATCCATCTGGTGAAGTTTGAAATTAAAGCTGCATGCAACCGCAAGTAAGAGTCTGATGGATTCCAACCGAGCTAAAGGAGCAAATGTCTCATCAAAGTCTACACCTTCCACCTGAGCATAGCATTGAGCAACAAGTCTTGCTTTGTTGCGTGCAATGTTCCCCTTCTCATCAATCTTGTTTTTAAAGATCCATTTGGTGCCAGTTACGTTCACCCCATTTGGTCTTTCAACAAGAACCCACACATCATTTCTTTGAAACTGATTAAGCTCTTCTTGCATGGCTGACCCCAGTATTCATCTACAAGAGCTTCTTTCACATTCTTTAGTTCAACCAAGGAGGTAAAGCAAACATACACTGGAAGATCATGATAGTTGACACGACTCATGCCTATTGTACGTCGTTCTTCAAAGCAGGGTTTGAGGTATCGGTCGTATCGTATCGGTATTGACAGTTGACGACCGAAACCAAGGGTTAGTTTCAGTATCGGCCGATACTGAACGATATCGGTCAATTTCTACCGATTCGGCCGATACCGACCGAAACTGACCGATATCGTTCAGTACCGGTCGAAGACGGAGGAAGAAGAATGTGTAATTAAATAAAATTTCTCTTAAAAAACCCAAAAAATTTCGTGAATCAATAGGTTGAATAGAAAGCTCGGTTAAAAGAGAGGAGAAACCCTTGGGTTTCGGCTTGAAAATGATAAAGAATTAGACGAAGAATAGGCAGAACCAAGAAAAAATTGCTAAAAAATAAAAAGGACAAAAGGAAGAAAATGAAAAAATTGAACTCACCTCATCGCTTCGCCGCCTCGCCGAACTTGTCTCCTGCCTCGCCGACCCGTTTCGACCATCTAGCGTGAGAGTGAGAGAGAGCAAAGAGAGAGAGAGAGAGAGAGAGGCCCGAGTCGCCTTTCAGGAGATGATGCGTTCTTTAAAAGGCAAACTTGTAAATAAGTGGTATGTGCGTAAAGTAAAACAGTCGGCGCGCATATCAAGCGGATATTTTGTGGCAACCATGTAAATAAGTGGTATGTGCGCAAAGCAAAATGGTGGGTGCGCAAAGCAACGTCCAGCGATTTTTTTGGCAAACTTGTAAATAAGTGGTATGTGCGCAAGGTAAAATGGTAGGTGTGCAAGACAAGCTTTAGAATCTATTCATTTATCTAATATTTAGTATTTAAATACCAAACTTTAGGTATTTAGTATTTGATATGATTACGAACTCAAATTTAGTTTATTTATTTAGTATTTAGTATTTGATAATATATGATTAATATTTTAGTTTGTTAAGTATTTAATAGTATTTGATAGGTTTAGATTTAAGAACCTCCGAAACCATCACTGTATGTATATAGTATATACATATTTAAAGTATCTCTGAAATCGATACCCGAAACGAAACTGCCGAAACTAACGATACGGAAGAAACCGAAACATGCTTCCGAAACCGCCGAAACGGGTGATACCGATACTGAAACCTAAAGTTTGGTAAGAACGATACCCAGACCGAAACCGAGACCTAAAACCTTACTTCAAAGACATCCCCTATGAACAGCTCTGGTGGATGGTTCCTTATAACTCTAGTGATACCTTCATGAGTATGAGTAACTGGTTGCTCATCTTGAATAGCAGTGGTCGATGTCTCTTGTGTTGCAACATCTGTTATAACATTGTCGTGTGTCATGCCGTGTGTTGCAACATCAGTCACATCATGCTCTTCTTCCTCTGTATATTCTTCTTGTCTGGAGCTTCCTTCACCCGTGACAGTCTCTTTTTGCTGTTCAAAGTCATCAACAATATTTATAGAGTCCATCATAGTTTTGGTGCGCTTGTTATAAACCCGATATGCACAGCTTGATGTAAAATATCCCAAAAAAATCCCTTCATCGCTTTTCGCATCGAACTTTCCTCTTTGAGTACGATCATTCAATATATAACACTTGTTTCTAAAAATATGAAAATATAAGACGCTTGGCTTTCTTCCCTTCCAGATCTCATATGGAGTTTTCTCAGTTCTTGGGCGAATGTATACTCTATTGATAGTATAGCATGCTGTACTTATAGCTTCAACCCACCACCTCACACTGACTTCTCTGGCATTTAGCATAACTCGAGCCATCTTTTGAAGTGCATGATTCTTCCTTTCTACCACTCTGTTCTGTTAAGGAGTCTTCGGAGCCGAAAATTCATGAGCAATCCCTCGTGATTCACAGAAGTTAACAAACAGCTGGTTCTCAAACTCCTTTCAATGATCAATTCTAATTCTTATTATCTTGCTAATGATACATTCTTTCTCATTTTGAAGACGAATACATAGTTTTTTAAAAGCTTCAAAGTGTATGATTTCTCTCTAAGAAAATCTACCCAAGTAAACCTAGAGTAGTCATCAACACAAACAAAAATATATCTCTTACCTTCAACACTGATTTCAGATGTGGGGCCAATGAGATCCATATGAAGTAATTTCAGAACGTGAGATGTAGTAATATTCTGCAGTTGCTTGTGACTAGACTTCTGCTGCTTCCCAAATTGGCACGGACCACAAACACCATCCTTCTTTCTACGTAGAGTAGGCATCCCTCTAACAGCCCCAAGCTTAGAAATTTTCATAAGGGTTTTGAAATTTAGATGTCCAAGTTTCTGGTGCCACTGTTCAGATTCATCATCAATAGTCAACAGGCAAGTGTTAGTCTCTTGAAGAAGACAGCAATTGTCAACAGACATCTTCTCCGTCAAAATACATTCTTCACTAGCATTGAAAACCAAGCATTTTCCTTAGTAAACCTCACTAATAGCCCTTGATCACACAACTGACTGATACTAATAAGATTTGCTTTAAGGTCTTCGACATGCAGAACATTCTTGAGTTTAGAAAGTCCAACCACATTCAGATTTCCTTTTCCAACAACCTTGCTTCTTCGACCATCACCAAAAGTCACTCGACCCCCAGTACAATTCTGTAGTCATCAAGAAATTCCTTGTTCTCTGTCATGTGACATGAAAAACCACTGTCAAAGTATCACATGTTATCTGAAGATGCTATTAAAGATGTATAAGTCACCATGATGTATAGTTCTGTCTTCCTGACCCATTACTTCTTCATTTTTCTGCCGAGATGACTGATGGTTCTGCCCTCCATGAAATGACGCATGCGGCTATAGCAATTTCTCTCAGAATGACCAACAAATTTGCAGTATTCACACAATAGACTTCCACCATTGACAGCTCTAGTCAACTTCTTCATACCATTATGACCTTTGTGATGACCAATTTTCTCAAGTTCTTTAGTAACATGTATCCTTTTTGCAGCAGACACATCATAGTAGGCTCATCTATTATAGCCCACTCCAGTACGGTCTCCTGAAATCTTACCAATGTCCAATATATCGTCCAGTTTAGATTTTCCAGAATTCCACTTATTCAAAGTGCACTCAGCTTTCTCTGCCCTGAGAAGAATTGTTCTGAAGGTACTCTCTAGTTTTATAAAGTTTTGCTCAACTTTCAGACATTTGACTTTGGCTTCTTCCTTCTCTTCCTGCAGTCGAGCATTTTCTTCTCTCAGCACTTTGTTTATATACAAATTTTCATCCACTTTCCATACATTATCTGGTAGGCTGTACGAATATCTTCGTCACTAACTTTCCCATCACTGTCGGCTTCAGAATCAGATTCACAGGCAGATGTTGTGGATGATGTTGCAACATTGGATCTGACACTACCTAGTTTGTTGACTAATGTCATGACTGATGTTGCAACATCAGGTCTAACATGACTCTTAGTGTTGTAGTCTGATTGATTCTTCATAGAGACGGTAAAAGCAACATAATTATTGGTGATTTCCTCATCTTTAGCACTCCCTTCAGACGCATCTTCACTCCAGTTACTGGTCAAGGACTTCCTTTTTTACTTCTTCAAAGTGTTTGCACATTCAGCATGTATATAACCGTATCCCTCACACTCTCTACATGTATCCCTTTTCCTTTCTTCTTCTGATCATACCTTTGAATTCTGTTAAATGATTTCCCAGCCGATGTATCACTTGGTCGAGACACAACGTTCTCTGTTATGAAATTTTGCCCCTTTATTACTGATCTTTTTAAGCATTCTACTGAAATTTTTTGTGAACAATACAATATCCTCATATAGACCTGATTCCTCATCTTCTTTCAAGACATCCACAGACTCTGCCTTTAAGGCAACCCCTTAATCTCTCTTATTATGTTTCAGATTCATCTCGTATGTCTGTAGAGATCACATAAGTTCATCAAGTCTCATGGTTGAGATATCCCTAGCTTCTTCAATAGCCGCAACCTTAGCAGCGAAACGTTCGGGAAGGAATCTTAGAGCTTTACGAACCAACTTCAGTTCTAAGTATTTTTTTACCAAGTTAATATGCTTGATTAGCTATATCTCTTAATTTCCCATTAAATTCAGCAACGGTTTAATCATCACCCATCCTTAGTTCTTCAAATTGTGATACAAGTATTTGGAGTTTAGAGACTCTTACTGCATTGGTTCCTTCATGTACATTCTGAAGAATATCACAAGCTTCTTTTGCATACTCACAGGTATAGATAAGTTTGAATTGCTCTTCATCTACAGCCGTGAAAATAGCATTAACGGCTTTAGAATTTCCAAGAGCCGCATGATCTTCATCTTGACTCCATTCTTTCGCTGGCTTGAGATGTTCCTTGCCGTCTTTGTCAACTTCAACCGACGGAGACCATCCTTCAATGACAGCAATCCAAGATTTTTCATCAAGAGATTTGATGAAAGCTCGCCTCCTAGACTTTCAGTATGTGTAGTTCAAGCAGTGAAGGACAAGTCACGGAAGCACATTCTCGAGTATTCATGATTGAAGTGCTGATTGAAGTACCGATAACCCAAGATCACACCACTTTGACAAAAAAGAAACACAAATGACCTGCTCTGATAACAATTATAGTTCAGTACTTAGACGATAATCATGTAAATAAGAATGCACATGCAGAAAACTCGAACGACACACAAAACTTGGTAACGCAGTTCGATGCACACACCTACATCTGCAGGGTCATGCCCAGAAAATTAGATTACTCCACTATATCAAATAACAATTACAATCACTAATATTGCATTTCTATTAGGCGGAACACACTCCCCCTCAATACAAACCGCAATGGGTGATCCCAATCAAACCCATAGAGTAATCACCGCAAGATCCCCTTGCGCATAAGATCCCCTTGCATAAACCGGCTAGATCAAGCTCCCATTGATCCCTACCTCAGTAGCCGTCGGCCTCCGTCCCCGGATGTAGATCGCCAATCTTCCGAAGGTGATAAAACCCTAGTATAATCCGCATCAACCTTATATACGTCGGCCTCCAACAATCTAGAAACTGTTATGGAAAACAATTCAAATAAGATCTCATGCAGATTATTCCACCCACATATTTAGGAACTACTTCGAGCAAGTAATCACACATATCTTGGAACCAATCAACTATTTTGGGTAAATAGTTTCAGTAAAACTTGAGCCGATATCTTCCCAATAATAACCAGACATCAATATATCTCGAGAGAATCTAGAAGAATAATAATAGATCTGAAGCCATCAATAAAACCAGATCTAAAATACCTGAAGTCCGCAATCCTCCTCGTGAAGTCAAAACAGCATGTTGCGAACAATGTTGCAACATGACTTATAACATGAACTCCAGAACCTGAATGTTGTGACAGTGTTGTGACATGACATACAACATGGTTCATGACATGAATCAATTAACCAAGATTAACCAAGATCCCACTGAAGATACCAAATGCCACTAATGACAACAATAAAACACATCACGTGTGACCCAACACTAAGTTTTCATGATAGCACTATACCTATGAAGTTTAACTTCTCATTATCATGATGTGCCACTAAAGCTATTGTGGACACCTAAGAAAGTTATTGCTTGCAAAGCCCTTGACCAAGAAACTTAATGAGGGCATTGTTAGGGTTTCTATCATGCATAACAAGTTTATACGCATTGAAAAAAATATAAACCTACCAAGATTCATGTGTTTCAAATTGATTCGATGAGATTACTAACATTAGTTGACGATTCGAATATATCGGACTGTAGGTGCTGCTCAACGAACGACCACCCTCTACCAGTATCCACACGTAAACGTCACAAACGGGAACTGCAAGGGTGCTAGCTCCTTCTCCGCAACTAGGGTTTCTCTCTCGCTCTTCGCTTTTCTCAAAAAATGGAAGAGATAGCTTGAATGCTTGAATAATTGAAAATCATCTCTATATCATATATAAAGTCTCACGTTAACCCTTTAACGTATTTCAGTTACGCATAGATATCTTAGGGATAATATATTAACAAGATATTATATCCGTTAACACTTTAACGCATTTCAGTTACACAGAAATATCATGAGGATAATATCTTAACAAGATACAATATCTGACAGTTAAGATATTTCGCCATATTTCGAATTTCGAATCAGATTCGAAATCTCAATTAAAACCATATCACATCCATTATGCTCTGTGTTTGCGACCCAATAGACTCATATCAAATTGACAGTGTGCCTAATCCCATTAAAAGCTCACAAGTCATAATTGGTCTCTAGCAAGACATTATAACTACCAAATTAATATGAATATCGTTAGTCCGATATTAACCTAACTAATAGAATATGACATAATCCTTTTCTCACACGATATCTTATTTGAACATAAGTCATGGACAGTGTCATACTTATATTGTTCTAACATTCAATTTCTCTATTACTAAGTAGACTAATAAAATCAAATGACATTCATTTGAGCACGGCCATGCATTTCTCAGTCCTACTTATCGAGGGGCTCATTAGATATCTCTCTCATAAGAGATGGACAAATTACATCTTGTTCGTTCACTTTTGTCTGCATAATTCGCATGATGTTCAATCATAACCTTTATGATTATCTGCTTAAAGATAATGTTTGGTTATGTCAAAACATGATGTTCCTCATATAGAAAACTGTGACGATCGCATGTCTAAGGATTCTATGACATAACTATTATGAGATCATTTAGGACACTAAACCATGTAATGATCTCATAGCGAGTCTATCCAGTACCTTATTCTCCAACAAGTACCTATAAGTTTGATTTGTATCACCATACATATAATTATCTCATAATAATCAACCAAACTCATACTAGTCTTAATTTATCATTATACCTTTAACGATGAATGACTATGGATGCTTAGAATAACATAAAACAGCTATTCAAACATTATTATAATGAAATATGCAAACAATATAAGAATAACATTTAGAGAAACATTTTATAAATGAAAAATGACATAACATAAAGGTCCAAATATTTGACCTAAGGCATAACCACTAACATGCATCTTACCAGTAACACAATGTATCTGCTTTGGCCTTGGGCAACAATCACAATATTTACGAGGTCAAAGCCCTTAGGATACAAGAGTCGTGTGAACCATAAGCATGAATATAGACAAAATAAGCTATGAATATTCCTAAATTGGTCATATCCCTCACAAATAATCAATATTTAATATATTTGCATGGTAAATGTAAAGGTAGGATGACATCAGCTTACAGAGCTAGAAGAATAATGGAGAAATTATCAACATTGTATATTAAACAAGCCATTCCCAGTTTCTCACTAATAGCTACGCATTTTTACTCTCAATGCTCTGAAATATTCTGCTTCTCAATCATATGATTTGTGGCCCCACGAGCTTATTTTACTTCCAAAAACTCATCGTATAATATGTAATGTTTTCAATTGCAGCCTATCCCAAATCACAAGTTTTAACTACTCGCATGGTTCCAGTAATGAACTTGTACTTTTTAAACTCTTAATTACAAGGCAAAAATTATTGGAAAAGTTTGATGTGGCAACATGAAAGTAAGTAAATAAAAAAGAAGCTTAAATCTAAACCAGAGATAAAATATTTTTAAGGAAGTTTAGTAATATATTATCAATGATTCACCCAGCATGATTTGCAGAAACCAGTAACCTAGAATTAGCACACACCCCTGGGGATAAACAATGTACAACTACAAATAAGTCTGAAAGCAAAACATGTCTACTCATTTCACACGTGCACTACTTGTTACCTTAATAGTGCTGAAGCACATAACAATGATATGCTTAAAGATAGTAGCAAACAAAAGTAACAAATCTTACCAAAAGAAATTAACATGTTCTCAATACATCAAAGCGTTCAAATAAACTATGTTTTAGTAGGGAGGCTGAAATGGTATAATAGTTAGGCTGGAAAGCAAATTAGCACCTTGACTCAAGCTCCAGGCCTCAAACATAATGATACAATGATGCAATTGGAGAAACAGAAACGCCACAAATAGAAATCACACAGTTCTTTTTTTTAAAGTTTTGACATAAGAAAAATCTAACAAGCACATTATTGAAGAGTAACTTATTATCGGAGAGTGCCTTATTATTGGAAAGTCAAATTGCGATAACAATCGACATAAAGTATTGCAATTCAATATCATGCTGAAAATTTCAAAAATAAAAGGAAACTATTTCTCTTTCATCAGGTAGTAACTTTCATGGAATTAAGTATAACAGAAGAATATAGAAGCTACTTATGTCATATCAAGATCACACTACAGTAGCACATTGATACAAAAAAACTGAAAAGTTTCACTAGCAGCAGCAATGATGGGGAGATTTGTAGCTGTGATGATACAAATGAAGGAAATAGTGCAGCTTGCCTGGAAACTCTCCTTTATGACCAGCAGCTCTCAAGTCATTTGCTAATGAATTAAGCCTCATAATGTCAGAGCTATCAAACAACTCCTCATAAAGCTTCACTCCTTCAAACACATTCACCTGCAGTGGTATTCTTTTCTCCATTAGCTTGTATCATAATGCAGAATTCAAAATTTTGAAGTATTATAGGTATGTTCGAAGCGATATTTAAAAAATTAACAGTGCCAGCATGTAGATTATACATACCGTCTTCCCATCAATTATCGCATTCCCAACAAATTCTTTGGGCATTGGCATTTGTTTCCATGTAGCATCTTGACTTTGGGGCATATCTTCACCAGCCTGGGGAACTGAATCAGTGCTGGCATCTAAATATATAGAACAAGATACCAACATAAGCTCATTTTCCGTTAAATACAATAGGGAAAGGTTTCATAGTGTTTACTAATATCCAAACAAAAAGACTAGGACACAGACTATCAAAAATCACAACAATAGGGCAGAGAACCCAGACAAAAAGATAAACACACACAGAAACATTTCAAATAGCAAATACGACCACTTCATATTCAATTATACCAATGAAAATATTTTTATAAGATCAATGAAGAACATATATATAATCTAGTAATGAAGTAAGAAGAACACTGGTAAGTGTTTGGCTGATATAACAATTAAGTAGATCAGTATGTCACCTTAATAAATGTCAATAAAACCTTTGTGGTGAGTCCAAAACCGGTGGCTTTTGGATTTTGAACAACTTCAGAAAGAATTATTATAAGAGACTGGAATCCTTTGCCACTTAAAGTTAAGTCCTTGACCGAGACTTATTTGCAGGTTGAGGATACATTATTTAAGTTCCCTGAATTAACGTGATATTTCTAATAATGGGTGATCAAAGTTTCCAATAAATATGCTTTCCTTCCATCCACAAAGTCATATCAATTACTATTTCTAATAATGGGTGATCAAAGTTTCTAATAAATATGATTTCCTTCCATCCACAAAGTCATATCAATTACGTAAGAGGTCATCCCCCCCCAAAAAAAAAAAATAAAAATAAAAATAAAAATAAAAATTCTTTATTTCTCTGGCACTAAACAAATGAGCCATGTGTCTGTTTGACTCAACATTTCATCAGCTTAAAACAGCTAGTTTCAATCTATTATAAGGATTCCTAGAGTTGGCAGGCATGAGAAAATAAGGAATTAAAAGTGGGAAGGTTCAATTCTTCAATGGAAATACAGCAAGGAAGCAAGCATGTCATGAACCGCTTTTCGGAAACGTGACGAATGTTCATGTGCAACGTTGGTCCTACATAGGTCCTGTAAGTTACCGGTGAAAACAATATAACCAAAAGCAGAAATGTACCAATGTACTCATATTAATACAATATACCAATGACCCAACGTACTCGTATAAATTTTCTCCTTGAAACACGGGAGTAAAATCTGAATCCAATATAAAAGTTACAATGTCTTACGATCAAGAAAATAACATAAACTAAACTCCAAGACCTAAAACTCAGAATTCTAAATCTTGAACAGCAATTTCTATCCCCTCACAAGTTGGAGCTTCCTCAAACTCCGCGTCTGCACTAACGGAAACAATAAGAACAATAGAACAGCTAGATTATAAGTAGATTAACAATAATTCAAGTATTCGGAATTAAAACAGTGAATAAGAGTATGACTGAAGTAATAGGTGCATATAAGATGACAGTATAATAAGACTAAAGAGATACATGAACATCATATTACAATTTTGGTTCTATGCTATCAATGTTCTGGTTCATGGCATCTACTAATCTTAAGCGGTGACTCATATTGAAGAGTACGATATACAACCAAAAAGTCCATGTTGTACCACAACGGTTCTCACCCAGGCAGAGTCCAAATAAATACATGAATAGGACTCTGGATCCATCCGACGATATAATATGGGTCTAAAGAGATACATGAATGGGACTCGGTCGGATAACAAATATTATGCTGGGATCCGACCAATACGGTCAAAAGTATGGCGATAGCCGCTCTCGCGCGCTCTCTAATATGAGTTATACCACAAAACCACATTGAGTCTGAAATGTCAAATGTTGTATTATTTAATGTATACGTTTCAGTGTCAATGTGAGTATTGTTTAAGGTATGATCCTAATGTAAATTGTCATAATGTACATGATTATGTTAACCTGTCGGGTCTAACCCGCCGGCCCCACCTTTGGGCCGGTCCCTGGTAGCCGCCGGCCACTTTGCCTCCCATTTACGCGCACCCCCTTAGCCTAGGAAAACCCTAATTTCTTTTATTTATAGGACTAGCCGTCATTTGTGCTTTTGATGCTTGATATTGAGATTATTCTATTGAGCGTCATTAGGAGTAGTTCTTAGATTAAAACAAGTGCGGACGTCCTCTAGGCGTCTTGGGAGGAGAGCACACCTCTTTTGTGCTCAACTATCTTGTTATTCCTTTGAATTCTCTATAAAAATTGTCTTTTTATCTTGGATCCTAACATTTTGGTATCGGAGCACGTGACGATCCATAGCGGCTACGACAAGATCCCACGACAAAATTGAAGCTTTGGAGGCCAAATTCACGAGCGAAATCAACGGGATCAAGAAATCATTGGCGGCCAATGACGAATCCATGGCAAAATTGACGGCTTCCATCAACCAATTGACGGCGAACCAAGCGAAGCACGACGGCCAATTCGCACAAATGATGGCAACCCTAAATCAATTGGCGGCGAACAACAAAGGAGAAGGAAACCCTAAATCGGGGGGAAAGGCGGTACCTTTGAAGAAGGAGAAGGAGAAAGTTGAAAGCTTTGACCCAAAAAGTGATTTTTTTGGTGGAAGATTTGCCCGAGGATGATGACGAGGAGCCATGGAGGGTGGACTATCGCGAGGAGGTATGGCGGAAGGCGTTGGAGAGCCAAAAGGGAGGCGGAGGCCCTAGCCGCCTCAATTGGGGACGCCACGCGCAAGAGGGGAGCCGGCCGGACCCCCACAGCAGCCGTGGGGGTCGGCCGACACAGGAAAGGGGCGGGGGGCTCTCCCCCGCCAGCGTCGGGCCCCGACAGGGGGGCCCAGGCCTTGTCGGGGCTCGACAGGGTCCGGCGACCCTGCCGGACCTTCGGCAGGGCCTGCCGCCCCTCCGGGGACCCCGGAGGGGCCCGTTCACTTATCGCGAGGGGCCGGAGGCCCCCTGGCAGCCGCCAGGGGGCAGCGGAGCCCACAGCCAGGGCCGCCAGGGGCGGGAACCCCCCTGGCAGCCTCCCGAAGGGCATGGAGCGCACGGACAGCCACCTGATGATTTTTTTTTAGCCACCCGGACAGCGGACAGCGAACGAGGAGGGCTACGGGCAGTTTTCGAGAGACTATTTTGACCCTCCGGAGCGGCGACCAGCAGCAGAGGACCCTCTCTACAGCGACGGACGCGGGAGAGATTATTATTCTGACAGTATGGGTGGCTACGAGGCAGAGTTCGGCTACGACGCAGGTTGGGACGATTTTGAGGGCCGGCGTAGAGATCGTCGTGGGGACCACGGGGGTCGCGGAGGGCCACCTAAGCGCTACGAGACACTGGACGAGAGGCGTCAGCATTACCGTCCGCAGCACAGAGAGGAGGGGAGGCCTGAGCAGGGATGTTTTGGAGGGGATTGCCGCGTCCGAAAGCTGAAGATGCCGCTATTTTCTGGGGAGGATCCACACGCCTGGTTGTTCACAGCGGAGAGATTTCGCAACACATCACATGACCGAGACACAGAAGCTGGAGGCAGCGGCCATTTGCATGGAGGGGAGAGCTTTGGGGTGGTTCCAGTGAAAGGAGAGGAGGCAGCAGATCAGGAGCTGGGAAGAGCTGAAAGACTTGGTGCTGGAGAAGTTCAGAGACCCCTGCTTGGGGAACTTACACGAGCAGCTATTCGCCCTCAATCAGGAGGGGCCGGTGCGGGAGTACATCGAGAAATTTGAGACACTGGCGAGACGAGTTCATGGGGTGTCGGACGAGTCGCTGGAGGGCACCTTCTTGAAGGGACTGCGACCTAGTCTTCGAGCTGCGGTGAGGCCATACAAGTCTCGAGGGCTTTCGGAGGTCATCGAGATGGCGCAGATGGTGGAGGACTCCCGAGTTGAGTATAGGAGAGGCGGCAGCAGCTACAGTGGGCAGATACAGCGGGGCACCACGACTGGGGCAGGCGGAGCAGGGATCACTACTGAGACAGTTCAGACAGGGCTTGAGAAAACGGGTGAGCAGAACCCACTACCAGCCGGGGGACCATTCCGAAGGATGACCGATGCAGAGATGAGGGAGAAGCGGCAAAAGGGGCTATGTTTCAGATGTGACGAGCGCTTCACTCTCGGACACCGCTGTGTGGATCTAAAGCTGCAAGTACTGATAGCGGAAGCCGATGAGGAAGATGACGTGGAGGACGAAGGAATCGGAGGGGAGGACGACTCCCACTCGGAGTAGCGTCGCCGGTACTTACACCACCTTGAGGACAAGGTGGTTCTTTGGGGGGAGTATTGTTAGACCTGGCGGGTCTAACCCGCCGGCCCCACCTTTGGGCCAGGCCCTGGTAGCCGCCGGCCCCTTTGCCTCCCATTTACGTGCGCGCCCTTAGCCTAGGAAACCCCTAGTTTCTTTTATTTATAGGACTAGCCGTCATTTGTGATTTTTATGCTTGATATTGAGATTATTCTATTGAGCGTCATTAGGAGTAGTTCTTAGATTAAAACGAGTGCTAGGCGTCTTGGGAGGAGAGTGATGGAAATTGAATTCCACCCCTAAGTAATTTTGATGATGAGCACACCAAATGAATGCTTAGTATACTAACTACACTACACTACAAGTATACAGATTTCGTGAAGCTCTACTAATACTCCAAGAAGCACGTATCTACGCTCCACGACAAAGAAGAACATGGCTAAACTCAAGTGATGAAGCTCAAGCTCAAACAAAGCAAGAAGCTCAAAGAGAAGCTCATCCTCACTTCATCAAGTTGACTAAACTGCCGAAGACATGTTCTGAGTCTAGTGTGAGTGTGTCGTGTCTTTTAGGATATTTGTCAAAGCCATATCAAATAGACAAACACACACACACAAAAGATTTCGAAATATTTTTTACTACAAAAATAATTTTAAAGAGCTTTTTCTAGTCACTTCAATTCTCGTAGTGAAACTTCACGCATCCTGGAGTTAACTACCTTTTTGACTAGAACAACAGGAAAAACTCCTCTGGGAGTCGACTACCAAAAGTAGGGAGTCGACTACCAGTCAGGGATGAAAATTTCCTAGACTCCTCTGGGAGTCGACTACCTATAGAGGGAGTCGACTACCTGCTGGAAATTTTCAAACGTTTTGAATTTGAATTTTAAATTCTTTTGAGTGATTTACTCCGAAATTTTTGGGACAAAAGTCAAACGAAATTCAAATTTCAAATCCCAGTTTTTCCCTATAAATAGAGCTTAATTCTTTTGTGAAAAACACAAGACTATTGAAAATCAAAATTTGCAAAAGCTCTCGTGAATCAAATCTCTCTCATTTCTTCTCTAGCCAATTTTAATTTCAGTTTTGTTTGATCTTGCAATATTTTCCAATTCATTTGAAGATCATATTATTATTTTATTGGCTAAGTTGTTTTTCAAAATCCTCTCTATTATTTCTCTTTAATTCTATTTGAAGGATTTTTGAAAAAGCTCTAGATCACAAAGAACTTATCTCGTATCTTTGTGTGATCTAGACTATCATTCTATTAAGCCACTACACAATTGTCTATTTTTTGATTGGCTATAGAATCGGGTGTATTTCCAATCTCTATCACTTGTTGTAGAGTATTGGACAAATTTCTCATTGTGCTATTTGTTGGAACACTAGACAAGTCTAGTTGTTGCCAGTTGGAAAGTCCTCGGTTTGTGAGGCAAGGGTATAACCCTAGACAAGTCTAGGCGTTGTGTTCGGAAATCCTGGTCAAGGCTAGGTCGTTGGAAATCCTAACGAGTGAAGTTAGGTGCTTGTATTTGCCAAGGCAGATAGTGGAAATCTCGTACCGGTTTGGTCGGGGACTGGACGTACCCAGGGTTGTGGGGAACCAGGATAAAAATCCTTGTCTTTGCGCTTGCATTTTCTGTGTTTGATTATCCTTGCATTTATTCTATCTTCAGCAAATATCAATCCTATTTCTATACGCTGAGATTTACATCTGTAATTTTATTTGCTCTAACATATACTCTGGGAGTCGACTACTGCTCATAAGGAGTCGACTACCTGCTGTGAATTTTCGCTGTGCACTTTAAATTATATTGTTGATTAAGAACCAAGCGTAGATCGCTCTACTTGGTTTCTTAGGCAACATTGGAAGGTTTTGTTTTGTGTTGATTGATTAAAGAACGAAAAAGTTTTATCTTTATACAACACTATTCAACCCCCCCTTCTAGTGTTGTTTGCCATCCACAGGATCCAACACTTGGTATCAGAGCAAGGCTACAGTAGTGATGGCGTCAACATCTTTTCACTCCGAAGGACTGAACACCATGCGACCACCTCTATTCAACGGAACCAACTACGCCAGCTGGAAGATCCGAATGAAGACTCACCTAGAGTCATTGGACATAGAAGCATGGACTATCACCAAAGTCCCGTACATCGCACCCACCGACGTTGAGTTTGGAAAATGGTCCATCGATGATAAGAAGAAAGCTAATCTCAATGCAAAAGCAATGAATGCCTTGTTTTGCGCTGTTACAGGAAATGAGTTCAATCGAGTCTCCCAATGTGAGACAGCACATCAAATTTGGCACACTCTTCAGGTAAGTCACGAAGGTACAGAAAAGGTAAAAGAATCTCGTATAAATGTATTACATTCAAAATTCGAAACTTTTAAAATGGAAGAAGGAGAGAGTATCACCGATGTGAATACTCGTTTTACTAACATTACAAATAAGCTTGCAGAACTAGGAAAGAAACTTTCCGAGTATGAACAGGTAATGAAGATATTAAGATCACTCCGACCCGAATGGAAGGGAAAGACCACGGCCATTCGAGAAGCTCACAATGTGAAGGATCTCACCATCGAAGAACTGATGGGAAATCTCATGGCATATGAGATCGAGCTTGAAGAAGACAAGAAGATCGAAGAAAAACCAAAGAAGAAAAATCTTGCATTCAAAGCTCAAGAAGAAGATTCCGATTACACGGACAAAGAAGATCACATCGCATTCATCTCAAAGAACTTTAAAGAGTTCATCACAAGTAAGTATGGAAAACGATCTTTTAGACCCACTAACGGTATTATCTGTTTTGGTTGTAATAAACCAGGACATGTCAAGAGAGATTGTCCATTGGAAAGAAACAACCGTGATTCCAGAGATCGTGGAAAGAACAAAGAGAATAATGAAAGACGAAACAATGCAAGAAGCAAGTTTAGACGACCAAAGAAAGAAGCCTATGCAGCCTTCGATCAGAGCGACGATTCCTCATCCGACGATTCCTCAGACGAAGATAATGATGAAAGAAGAGAAACAGCACACATGTGTTTCATGGCATCTACATCCTCCAAGGTAAGCTCGCATCATGATTCATCTAGCGACAATGAGTCATCGTCAAGTGATGATGAAGACTTGGACTATAGGGGAGCATATAAAGAGCTATGCAAAATGCATGAAAAGCTCATTAAAGAACATAGAAAAACACTTAGAATTGCTAAAAGAGAGACTAAAGAAAAGGAAGAAGTTGTTAAAGAAAATAGTCTTCTTAAAGAAAAAAATGATCTTTTACAAAAGGATATTTTGCTAGTAAATGAAAAAGTTGAAAGTCTGAATAATCTTCTCGTATCCGTCAAAGATAAATACGACGCTACGATGAAAATTATTGAGAATTTCAATAAAGGAAAAGGGAAGCTAGATAATATAATAGATAATCAAAAATTATCATCTAGCAAAACCGGACTTGGCTATGATTCTCATCATACCAAGAAACGGGTTAAGCACACTAGGATGCATCATACTAATGATAATGTTCTAAGCATCTGGGTACCAAAAAGATTATCTGATCAGCAAAAAGAAAGGTACGCTACTAACTTTGTTCAACAGATTCATTTTAATAAAAATTATAAGTATATTGTTCATGAAGGAACTAAACCGTATTGGGTTTGGTTTCCTAAAGACTAACTCCTCGAACTCAAAATCAAAAGAGTACCATAAAACGCTTATCTTTCAGGTGCTCTAAAAAGGAGGAAGACAATGAAGAAAATTCAGGAAGTCAAACGGCTGAATCGGAACAAATTTTTATATATTTATATAATTATTTAAATGAGTTGAAATAAGTTAAAATTGTATGCATGATTGTGTTTTATTGCTTAAAATTTTTTTTTGTTAAAAAGAGCTCGCTCAACCTGGACCAAACTTTTTCCGGGATGAGAAAACGACTCTACCCAGGAGGGAGTCGACTACCCACAGGAGGGAGTCGACTACCAGCGCGTAAAATTCTGGGTTGCATTTTTTTTACTAACTCCTATTGGGTTCTATTTGAGTGGTTGGGTCAAGATCCGTTAAGACAACTTACCCACTAAGTCTAAAACCCATCCTAGCCACCCAAATCTAGATCTAATGGCTCCTATTTCTCCTCATCTCTTCATCTCTTCAATCAAAACCCCAAGAAAACCCTAGAGGTAGCCGACTACCTTCTTTTCCCCTCTCCTCTCTTGGGTTTTCATCTTGAAGCTTGGACTTTTGGAGCAATTTCTTTTCATCTTCCTTCAAATTTACCCAAGGTAAAAAATTTTTACTTTCATGAACTTTGTTACTTCATTTCTCTTGGCTATCTAGTAGTGTAAAAATATTTTTTTGTTGTTTTACTCTATCTAGATGCCTTTTAAAGGAGCTTTTCCTAAGAAGAGAAAGATTGCTACTACTAATGTTGATTCTGAAAAAGAAATCATTCTACCATATCTCTTCAAATCAACTACCTATGAACATTTTGTTAAAGTGTCTAAGAAACCTATCTTGCATGAAAGATTTGTCAAACTCAATGATGTTATCAATTACGGTATTGACAGTTTGCTAGATTTCCAGAACTTAGCAAATTTGTTCTCCTCAGAAAATGTGTATATGTGTTATCCTAGGCTTATTCATCTCTTTTATGCAAACATGGATTATGATCTCGTAAAAAGTCGTTTCATTACTAAAGTTCTCGATACCAAACTTGCAATAACTGTAAAATCCCTAGGTGAAGCCTTAGGAATCCCATACTCCGGTATGATCCTCGAGAAAATTGAGATGACTGACGAGAATATCCTAGAGAGAATGTATCTGCCTGGTAAACACTTTCAGACCAAACTTCCTTGTAGCCATCTTCGCTATCCGGCGAGAATCTTAGCTAATATTCTGTCGTATAACATTACTCAAAAATCTGGAAGTCATGCTATCCTTTCTGAAAAACAAGCAAAATGCATCTATGCCATTCTTGGTAACATTCGTGTGAATTGGGCTAAAGTCATCATGGATTCCATCCTACTTTCAGCTTCATCTGACAGACCTTCCTCCACTCTTTCTTATGGGCACTATCTGACCATTCTATTCATTAGCTTTAATGTGCCTTTGGATCATGAAACAACCATTCTAGAACCTGCTCGTGTCTTTGATGTTCATGCTCTTGGGAGAATGAATCTCCATCATGACCTTGATGAGAACGTCCCTGAAGAGCAAATCGCTACCGAAGGAGGATCATCATCCTCAAGGCGAGGTAAGAAGGTTGTAATTGTAGATTCTGATGATGAAAGTAAAGAAGAAAAAGGAAGCGACGAGGAAGAAGAAGAAGTTCCTGCTTACATTCTTGAACTTCAGGAGATGCTCCTGAAAAAGATTGGAAAATTGAAGATCTCACAGGAGAAAGGATTTGAAGATCTCAACCAAAAGGTGGATGACCTCAAGGAAATCGTAGTGCAAAGCAAGAAGATGACTGAGGAGACGCTTGTTATGATCCTTGAAGAGATCAAGGAACTGAAAAAGAACAGAGGTTACCCTTAGTTTCATGCACTTCTATTTCAAAACAATGGCTCTCGTTTCAAAAACAATGTTCTCTTAAACTATGGTTTGTAATAACTCTTATTGTGTGATGCTAGCTTCTATGAAGCTATATGCTATGCTAAACTTAGTTGTTCTATGAACTAACATCTCCATTGCAGGCATATGGAATTTATTTTTTTTTGAATTGTAGAAATTACTGCTCTATTTTTTGTTGATGACAAGGGGGAGAAAAATGTATAATGCAAAAATGTGTATTGTATTTCTAATAGCTTCGATGCAGGGGGAGTACCGCATCAAAGCAGGGGGAGTAAGTATACTTGAAAATATTATTCATATTCATGTATTCCTTCAAATTTTGCATTTGGGTGTCATCATCAAAAAGGGGGAGAGTGATGGAAATTGAATTCCACCCCTAAGTAATTTTGATGATGAGCACACCAAATGAATGCTTAGTATACTAACTACACTACACTACAAGTATACAGATTTCGTGAAGCTCTACTAATACTCCAAGAAGCACGTATCTACGCTCCACGACAAAGAAGAACATGGCTAAACTCAAGTGATGAAGCTCAAGCTCAAACAAAGCAAGAAGCTCAAAGAGAAGCTCATCCTCACTTCATCAAGTTGACTAAACTGCCGAAGACATGTTCTGAGTCTAGTGTGAGTGTGTCGTGTCTTTTAGGATATTTGTCAAAGCCATATCAAATAGACAAACACACACACACACACAAAAGATTTCGAAATATTTTTTACTACAAAAATAATTTTAAAGAGCTTTTTCTAGTCACTTCAATTCTCGTAGTGAAACTCCACACATCCTGGAGTTAACTACCTTTTTGACTAGAACAACAGGAAAAACTCCTCTGGGAGTCGACTACCAAAAGTAGGGAGTCGACTACCAGTCAGGGATGAAAATTTCCTAGACTCCTCTGGGAGTCGACTACCTATAGAGGGAGTCGACTACCTGCTGGAAATTTTCAAACGTTTTGAATTTGAATTTTAAATTCTTTTGAGTGATTTACTCCGAAATTTTTGGGACAAAAGTCAAACGAAATTCAAATTTCAAATCCCAGTTTTTCCCTATAAATAGAGCTTAATTCTTTTGTGAAAAACACAAGACTATTGAAAATCAAAATTTGCAAAAGCTCTCGTGAATCAAATCTCTCTCATTTCTTCTCTAGCCAATTTTAATTTCAGTTTTGTTTGATCTTGCAATATTTTCCAATTCATTTGAAGATCATATTATTATTTTATTGGCTAAGTTGTTTTTCAAAATCCTCTCTATTATTTCTCTTTAATTCTATTTGAAGGATTTTTGAAAAAGCTCTAGATCACAAAGAACTTATCTCGTATCTTTGTGTGATCTAGACTATCATTCTATTAAGCCACTACACAATTGTCTATTTTTGATTGGCTATAGAATCGGGTGTATTTCCAATCTCTATCACTTGTTGTAGAGTATTGGACAAATTTCTCATTGTGCTATTTGTTGGAACACTAGACAAGTCTAGTTGTTGCCAGTTGGAAAGTCCTCGGTTTGTGAGGCAAGGGTATAACCCTAGACAAGTCTAGGCGTCGTGTTCGGAAATCCTGGTCAAGGCTAGGTCGTTGGAAATCCTAACGAGTGAAGTTAGGTGCTTGTATTTGCCAAGGCAGATAGTGGAAATCTCGTACCGGTTTGGTCGGGGACTGGACGTACCCAGGGTTGTGGGGAACCAGGATAAAAATCCTTGTCTTTGCGCTTGCATTTTCTGTGTTTGATTATCCTTGCATTTATTCTATCTTCAGCAAATATCAATCCTATTTCTATACGCTGAGATTTACATCTGTAATTTTATTTGCTCTAACATATACTCTGGGAGTCGACTACTGCTCATAAGGAGTCGACTACCAGTTGTGAATTTTCGTTGTGCACTTTAAATTATATTGTTGATTAAGAACCAAGCGTAGATCGCTCTACTTGGTTTCTTAGGCAACATTGGAAGGTTTTGTTTTGTGTTGATTGATTAAAGAACGAAAAAGTTTTATCTTTATACAACACTATTCAACCCCCCCCCCCCCTTTAGTGTTGTTTGCCATCCACAGGATCCAACAGAGAGCACACCTCTTTTGTGCACAACTATCTTATTATTCCTTTGAATTCTCTATAAAAATTGTCTTTTTATCTTGGATCCTAACAGATTACTTGTAATCAGGAATAAGTCAGTATGTCGTTGTAATCAATGGCTTGTCATTTCAAGTAACAGTGTTGTATTTTCTAAGTTTTTTTATTGTGGAGATTTATTTAAATGCATCATATAAATATGAAAATGAGACAGTCGCTCAACAAGTTCAAGTGGTCACATCATGATTAGTCTACATGGTTAGGGGTTCTATGCATTCAAGATCCTCTCAAATTCATGATTGGAACATTTTAGGGGTCAAGCATTTAAATTTCAACAAATTCAATTATCCAACAATATGTCATACATGAGAGCAATGACCATTTTATACAATGACACATTTCAAACATAGCCCAAAACATAACTATGCATCCTAATATATCCTAATCTGATATCATTTGAAATTTTCTAATCAATTGCCTGCTTAAAAAATAATTTCACGATGATTTAAGGGTCAATGTTATGTTATGGTCTTAGAATAGAACTTATCCTCGTTCATAAGAGTCAAATCCATCTCATCCATGCATTTACAATTTAAGCCCAAATCATCAAGAAATTCATGTTCTGGCTCATCATAGAACATTCATTTAAAGCTGAAATTAAATCAAAACTGAATTTATTAATTGTGCAGAAGGAATATGAATCAGAAATTGTTCAGACTGCAAACAGCCCAATGAAGTAACACGACAGAGGTGGCCTAAGGAAGCAAGCCGCAGGCCGAAAACAGAACAAGCCGATAAGAGCAGTGCCCAAATAAAACAAGGCCGAAACAGGGCACGGGCCTAAAACAGAAACCCGAAGAGTGAACAATTGCAAGGGCCACAACAGGGCCAGCACAGAACAACAAAATAACGACATGGAGCCTCAAGTAGAGTCACATCAGTGTGAGGAAGAGAGGAGCCGCAACAACCCGAGAGCAACGGCAAATCCCGCAACCAACCAAGGGGACATGGCAATGGCGATGGTGCCATAGAGCCCGGAGATGGCTGTAAGGCCTCGAGATTCATATCATGTTTTTGCTCAAAATTCAGTATCACAACAAGAGGAGATATCCTTGAAAAAAAATCTAACACCACAATATCATGCTTAAATTAATTTCTAAGAATTCCATGAATTATTCAAAATGGATTATTATCATAGCATGAGTTAAGAACTAAAAATCACATTTTTATTAGTGGTATTCACACAAAAACTACCCTAACGTTTGGAGTATCTTTCAACTTAATACCATGAACGTACCCAACAGTATCTTTTTGTGTGTTTTGGCTAACGGACAAAGACGGTGTTAAATTATACATGTTTTGCCCCTAACTCAAATCACAAAAAATACCATAATGTTTGGTATATCTTTCAAGTTAATACCCTGAACTTTAAAGTAGTACAACATGAACATGTCCATGCCATTCTTTTGTTATGATCTTGAAGAATCGTGAAGAACTTAGAAGAATCTTGAAGAATTTGAAAAACTTGCAAGAAATAGGTTGTTGAGTGTGCTAAACGAAGAGAATATAGTGCGTAGAAGCTTTAATACGTCAGTTATTCGGTTCGGTCGAGTAAGCAACTGAAGAAATTTCGTATAAATGATTTCGATTCAGTATTAAAAAGGTATGAGTGATCATAGTATATTTAGACATGTAGTTAGATCATCTCCAGTTAAATGCAAGATGAACCAAATTTGATAGACACGCTAAGATTTATTGTTAAATTGAATGGCATAAAGTAAGATTTAATACATCAGTTGACTTCATTTGCATCTCTTATACCATGATGAGGCTTAATTCCTACATCAACTACATGTATATATAAGTCGTGCAACTACATATATATTTAATACTCTGCTCATTTTTCTTTCTCTGCAATTTCATACAAATATCTCAGTATGACCATAGCAGCAGCAGCTACAACTCCGACACATCCTGAGCCAATATCATGCTTTTCTTTGGTTCACATCTTGTGCCAAAGACATCACGAAGAGGAGTAAAGCCCAGCTCAGAGAGCTTCTGGTGTGATTCTGCTTAGTCCCTGAAGAAGGCTTTCTTATCATGTCAAAAGCCAAGAGGGTTTTCATCAGTCAAAAATGCTTCATGAAGTATAAGAAAGTCGATAATCTAACCAAATCTATCGACCATATAGGAACTCAATCGCTGCTATTACATATTTTTCATATCTTTATTAGTACATTCGCATAGAGCTCAACATAACGTCTAAGACGTGATCTTCCAATAGAGCCTTGTCGGTAGGAAGCTTCAGAAGGCCCTCCGACTCTTTTTCAGCAATTCTTTGTGGCAGCATATTATCAATTATTAACCGTTAGTTTTATTTCCATGTTCTTATCAACCATAAATAAGGCGATAACGAATTCAACCAAAATTATAGCGTGTGAGCAATGGTCTAACACAAAGTAGGAATTGTCAAATCTGTTAGGTTCATCCATATTGACATCAAAGTAATAGAAACAAGGCATTTGTTGCCGAAAAAATTTAAATATAACTGTTTTCTTCTCTTCATTGAGAATATTTACCTCACTAATGTGTATTACCTGGACATGCATTCCTTGTCATGCAACATGAAGCTCCTAGTCAGGCACACGAGAGTGCTACAAAATATTGCTTCGGGTTTGTAGTCGGCCTAGCACGTCGATGTGACATGCGATCCGCATCTGGAAATGCGAGGAAGTGACATCCCGTCATATGAATTTCATAGCGGCAATTCCTCGAACAAGTGGTGTACAAGTGGAGGTATGACCTTTCAGTGAATAGTTGGGGTGCATAGAACACTTGGATGAAGTAGGGTTGGCAAACTGGTTGGGTCGGGTCGGGTCGGGTTCGGTCAGGTCAGATTTGATCCGATCCGGATAGTGTTAACCCTAGCCCAACCCAGATTGAACTCGGGTCGGGTTCAGGTGACCCTGAAAATACCCGGGCCGGATTCGGGTTAACCTGTCGGGTTAAGATTTGAACACGCAACTGCTCCTTTTTCGATACCCGGCTAATTATTAAGAGCCACCGGAAATTTATTAAGTGTTGCATAATTTCCAGCAACTCGTCGTTTAAACCGCACTGATAACAGCGGTGAAGTATAATTAACTTTGCCATTTTATCAACGAAATTAATAAAATTAACTAAAAATTTGTAGGTGAAGGAAATTGAATCCAAGACCTCTTAAATAATAGGACAACAATTCAAACCGTATAAGCACAACTCCCCTTGCAACTGTGTGTAGAAGTTATTATAAACATTTTTTATATAAAGAGAAAGTCATCCGGGTTGAATTCGGGTCATCCAGGTTGACATGACAAACACATACCCGACCCGGATTTTATCCAGGTCGGGTCGGGTTAACTCGGATCTTACTTGACCTGGATTGGCCCCTGCCAATACCCAGTTAAGGAGGCCGGGTTCGGGTAGGGTCCGGTCGGGCTCATTTTGCCACCCCTAGAATGAAGCACCTGACATCTTTTTTTCTAGCAGAACGAAGACACATTCTTGTAGCAACAAAGTTTGGCTGATTTATTAGGTTGGAAAAGTGTATATTCACCGCCAAGTTGAACGCCATATGAGGCAATTTTGCTACCGTTTTGGGGCTAGTTTGGGACAATTTCGATGTTGTAATTGAGGGAAAGGATACCTAGATTTCAAGAAGAGAATAGAGAGGCTGGAGGTAGAGAAGGTGGTCGTTTGAGGGCATTTCCTTGGATCGGAGTCGGTAGTGGTGGTGGACTCATCCTTCCCGAATCGAATTTGGAGGAGATGACGGTGTGGCAAGGAGATGGAAGGAGGTCCATGAAGTGCTGGTGTGTTGTTTGCGGCACGTCACATGCAATCTAAGGATGAATATGCTGGAAATTTTGGAGTGGACTTGTAGATGGAGGAATATGAGTTTGTGCATCGAGGGATTTGAAGATGTGTTTCTGTTTGGTGGGAAACTTGCTCTGTTTGGCTGGTGTTATGAAGAATGAGGGGAGTTTGATGCGACTAGGGCTTTTTGTGGGGATTAAAGATAGGGTTTTTATGGTTTGTGGACTACTAATCTAGGGTTTGATAGCGAAGATCAGATCTGAAATAGTAATTTAATTGCGAATAAAATAGATCTAGGGCTACAACTAATTAATTGGCAACTAGGAATTAATCTAGAGAACTAGGAATAGAAAATACCTTGATCAAATCTTCGACAATCCACACCCTAGGGCCGGCCGGCCCCTTTATTGGGGGAGGGGTTAATAATTATCTAATTACCCTTTTGCCCTCCCCACTTGTGAGAAATCACAAGTTTGGGACCGGGTCCAAGTTGGACCCAAGTCGCCGCCTCCGATGGTAGACCCGCATCTCTTGAACCGGGCTCCCCTCTTGGCTAGCCGCCGCCGCCCCCTGAGCCCCCTGAGCCGCATCATTACTTCCCCCCAAAAGTGCCACCTTGTCCTCAAGGTGGAAATCTGGAAACTGGTCGCAGATCACTGAAGCCGCCTCCCAAGTAGCATCGTAATCGGGGAGGCCCCGCCAACGAATCCTCACCTCCCGGACCCCGCCTGCGGTCTGCCGAATCCCTGTCAACTCCTGAGGCTCCAGGAGCACCTCCATGTCATCTGTCAAAGTGGGTGGGAGAGTGGGTGACAGAGTATGATTTCCGATGGCCCGCCGCAACTGTGAAATGTGGAACACCGGGTGAATGGTCGAAGTGGTGGGTAACTGCAGTCTATAGGCCACCTTCCCGATCTGAGCGGTCACCTCAAAAGGGCCATAGTAGCGGGCCGCTAGCTTCTCATTGCTCCGATGAGCCAAGGTCCTCTGCCGGTAAGGTCGAAGCTTCAGGTACACTCGGTCCCCCACCTCAAACTGCTCATCTCGCCGGTGTGCATCTGCCTTGGTCTTCATGATCTGATGGGCCCTCAACAAATGTTTCTTCAACTCTTCCAAGTACCTATCCCGCTCAGTCAAGTGCTCCTCTACCTGGGACACCGGCGTAGAACCTCTGCTGTAATGTATCAACTGTGGGGGGTCACGGCCATAGAGGACCCGGAATGGAGTGCTCTGTGCTGCTGAATGGTACGAGGTGTTGTACCAGTATTCGGCCCATGCCAACCACCTGGCCCACTGCCTCGGCGACTCTGACGCGAAGCACCTCAGGTATGTCTCCATACTCCTATTCACCACCTCCGTCTGTCCATCTGTCTGCGGGTGATAGGCCGTGCTCCTCTGAAGCTGGGTCCCATGCACCTTAAATAACTCCTTCCAAAAACTGCTGATGAACACCTTGTCCCGATCTGAAACTATGGAGCCTGGAAACCCGTGCAGGCGAACCACCTCCCTCATAAATGCTGCTGCCACCGTAACTGCAGTGTATGGGTGTCTGAGAGGTATAAAGTGGGCGTACTTGCTGAGCCGATCGACCACCACTAATATGGAACTGTACCCCTCTGACCGCGGCAACCCCTCAATGAAATCCATACTAATATCCTCCCATACGCGCTCTGGCAAGGCTAGTGGCTGTAAAAGTCCCGCTGGCGCCATTGCCAAATACTTGTGACGCTGGCACACGTCACATTCTGTTATCCGCTGGGCAATGTCCTTCTTCATCCCAGGCCAATATAACTCCCTCGCCATCCGACGGTAAGTCTGCTGTACCCCGGAGTGCCCCCCAATGGCGCTGCCGTGGAACTCCTGAAATATCATGGGGATGTGGGCGGACCCCCTGGGAATCACCAGCCGGCCATGGTATAGCAACCTCTGTCCCTCCATGCTGTATCCCTGAAAGTCTGAGGACCCCTGCTGCAGTGCCTCACGGATCCTCGTCAAATCTGCATCAGCCTCTATCTCTCTACTCAAGGGCTCCCAATCCAAGAGGACGGGTGCGGATATGGCCGCGACCTCCGCAATCTCCTCGCGACGTGACAGGGCGTCAGCCGCCTTGTTCTCTAGGCCTGGGCGGTACTGTATCTCGAATGTAAAGTGCACCAGCTTGGAGAGCCATCGCTGATGTTCATCGGTGACCATACGCTGCTCCAATAAGTACTTCAGACTCTCTCATAAACTGACTTCAGCCTCGCCCGTGCTGACAGGGTCTGACTAAAGAAAGCAATGGGCCTCTGGTCCTGCATCAAAACTGCCCCTAGGCCATACCCGGATGCATCGGTGTCTATCACAAAAGGTCTGCTGAAATCTGGGAGCCCCAGAACTGGCACCGACGTCATCGCCTGCTTCAGGGCCTCAAATGCCCTGGTAGCCTCCTCGCTCCAGTGGAAGTTGTCTTTCTTCAGTTGCTCGGTGAGAGGCCAAGCAATCGTGCTATATCCCTGGACAAACTTCCTGTAATACCCTGTCAACCCCAAAAAAACCACGCAGTCCCCGTAAGGTAGAGGGTACAGGCCAATCCAACATGGCAGCAATCTTGGTCCTGTCGGCTGCCACTCCCTCTGCTGATACCACGTGGCCCAAGTACTCCACCTGTGGCTGGCCGAACAGACATTTCTTCTTATTTGCACAGAGCTGCTGCTCCTGTAGCTCATGCAATACTGCTCTCAGATGTCCCACATGCTCCTCCATACTATGGCTGTACACCAATATGTCATCAAAGAAGACCAACACGAACCTCCTCAGAAAAGGTCGGAAGACCTTGTTCATCAACGCCTGGAATGTGGCCGGTGCATTCGTCAAGCCGAATGGCATGACTAGGAACTCATAATGCCCCTCGTGAGTCCTAAATGCGGTCTTCGGCACGTCGGCCGCCCTCATCCGTATCTGGTGGTAACCCGACTTCAGATCAATTTTGGAAAAATAAGCTGCCCCGTGGAGTTCATCCAGCAGCTCATCTATCACAGGGATGGGGAATTTATCTGCCACTGTTTCTTTATTGAGGGCCCTGTAATCCACGCAGAATCTCCAGCTGCATCCTTCTTCTTCACCAACAGTACTGGGCTAGAAAAAGGGCTAGTGATCGGTTGGATCACCCCGGCCTGCAGCATCTCCTCCACCAACCGCTCTATCTCATCCTTCTGTACCTGAGGGTACCTGTAAGGCCGTACACTAATGGGAGACACGCCCTCTCTCAGAACAATGGCGTGCTCATGATCCCTGTGGGGTGGCAGCCCCTGCGGTGTCTGGAAGACCTCCTCAAACTGTGCCAACAGCTCCTCGACCTCCGGTGCTACTGTCTGCGGGATGCCCTCACTCTGTACCGACGCAGACACTGCCTGTAGCTCCACCAAGTATCCCCCTCCTGCGGTGTGGATAGCCCTGGACATGGCCTTGTAGGACACCAGGGAACGACAGAGGCTGGGGTCCCCCTGTAACACTACTGTCCTCCCCTCGTGCTGATACTCCATCCTCAGCAGCTTCCAGTTGGTCCTAGTCTCCCCGAGGGTCTGTAACCACTTCATCCCCAGGATGACGTCTGTACTCCCCAGCTCCAAAGGCAGGAAATCGGCGACGATCTGCTCTCCCTGAACCGCCACAACCACCCCGCGACAGACACCAGTGCTATGTGTCACCTGTCCCGTGCCGAGCATCACTCCATACCTCCCAGTGCCGCTCATCTGCAAACCATGTGCCTCCGCCAGTCTGCTGGAAATGAAATTGTGGGTGGCCCCACTGTCGATCAAAACTACCACCTCCTGGCTACCCACCTGTCCCACCAATTTCATGGTGTGGTTCGGTGTGAATGATTCGGAGTAAAAAGTGTATATTTATACCCCCTAACTATCCTCATTTTGTGCTAAAGATTACACTTAATCGTGCTCTTTTGGGTATATTTTCATTTCATATCAATTTTAGGGCTTACTCTCATTCTTGGCACAAAATACGGTTTTTATCGTACTTATTGGCTTCCTACTATTTTTCACATGCTCATGGTATTATTTTGATCATATTGACAAATTTTGAGAATTATTTGAGCAATAGGTTATTTTATATGATTTTTGGAAGTCAATATTTGGTTATATAAGTCATTATATTTATTTTCACATCATATGGACTAATTTCCACTTCTCCTATTTTTCAGGTACTCCTGGGATTTTTTTGGATTTTCTGGAATTTTTCCAGAATTTTTAGGATTTTCTAGCTATTTTTTGGAGATTTTTGGAGCTAGAATGGCATTTCTGTAAATTCTGGAAAGAAGAAAAAAATATACAGCGGAAAATTTAATCCCGCCCCCCGGTTTGCAAAGATATTATTTTTGGGCCCAGATTTCGGGTTTGATTGAAAAAAGAAGAAGAAAAATAGAGCAGGGGCCTGAAATGAATTGTGTTCTGTTATTTCCTGGGCTGAAGGCGTTTTTGGGTGGAGAGTTTTCGTTTTTTTTGGTTTTCTTGCTGTTTTTCTTGGGGGTTCTTCTTCCCCAAAGGGCTTGGCTAGGGGAGGAGGCCATGGATGAAGCTTGGAGCTTGGAGGAGCATTCGGGAGAGGAGGATTTCCATCTTGGAGTGACACTTGGGTGAAATTTCTCCAACTTCTTGTGTTTTGATTTAGGGTTTTGTATTGTAATTGGATGATTGATTTTGAGTAAAAACGTCTCCTTTTTCATTATGAATGTCTAAATCTCTCTTGTGTAATTGTGTTTGGTGATTGTTGGTTGCTTGGGTTGTGATTTTATCTCTAGCACATTTTATTTTCTAAATTGGTGGATGAAACCCTAGAAATTTGTTTATTGGAACCCTAAGGGGAAATCCAAGAAGAGGATTATCCTAGCGGACCCTCTCTAATGTGCTTATTGATTACTCTTGAGTTTCATTCATTACTTATTGCACCCCACACGTTCGATGAAATGCCGTATTTTCCGATTGAGCTCCCTTAGCCGGGAGATCAATTGAGTTATATTTGGGATGAATTCTCACGCCCACGGCCTCATTCACATGCACACCACATGAGTTCTCCTCGTTGCTTGCCGACTCGGCTCTCCACCCCTAGCCACTTAGGTTAGATTTTAGTTTCACCACCACTTTTTCCAACTCATCCACCGTTAATTGAGGTAGTTGAATCACGCTTTATTTTTCTTTATCGATCAAATTTGTGAACGTAGAACGACTTGTCCCTGTGATCCGACCCGGTACTCACCGGTTATTTTTATATTGCATTGACACTCCTACGCTTGGGAGTGGAAGGCGTGCACTTGCGCGTTTTCCGAGTCAACCAATTGGCGCCGCTGCCGGGGACAACGGTTTCTGTTATTAGCATTTGTTGATTGATTTTGAAAGCTTTAGTGTGATACTTCTATCTCTTAGTGTGTGTCTTTTTATTTGTTATTTTCCACTTTTTGAGTCTTTTGCTTATTTATTCTCATTTTTTTGAGAATTTTTTTTTTAAACCATGGCATCTTCTTCAAATTTTTCGGACGTTGATTTGGAAGATATCCCACTTCCGCCATATTTCCATGGCACGGAGTGGGAGAACCCTCACTTACATATTAAAAATTTTGAAGATTGGATGCATTCATGTCTTGGTGGGAATATTGATGATGATTGCATATATTTTAGATTTTTTCCCTCTTCTTTACATGACGATGCTAGACTTTGGTTTGATTCTTTGTCTCTGGACTCACATTTTACTTGGTTGTCATTTCAGGCTGAATTTCTCCGAGTGTTTTTGCCTTGTAGCGAGCTTTACCATCATCTTCTGCAGATCTTCTACACAGGATTATCGCCATCTGGGCGAGATTTGGTGCAGATGAGTTGCGGTGGGGAGTTCTTTGAGTATTCGACAGAGGATTCTTGGTGTTACCTGAGGGACCTTGCAGAGTGGGAGCGGACTGCGCCATCTGGAGAGCCGTCACTTGGATATGAGGATGATGGCCAGTCCCAGCTTCCACTTCAGAATGCAGAGCTGCAGGTCCAGTGCCAGCCTGAGGAGCCAGCTGAGGGCTCATTCCAGTGCGACCCTATGGATTACCTAGAGAGACATGTGAAGAGGGTGCATTGGGGCCAAGTAGAAGAGTTTGAGCATATATATATTGAGGAGTCAGAGGAGACAGATGACGGAGTGCGTGTCGACCACGACGGTGACACGATGCATTTTCATTTTGAGGTTGATGAAGAAGTGGATGTGCATGATGGTCGAGAGCATATTGAGTACACCATTGAGCCTGAGCCACAACCCACTTCAGAGTTAGCTTCGCAGGTCGAGGCGGTTGAGTATTTTGGGAGGACGACTGAGATGAGCTATTTCTGGGATGGCGAGGATGATGCGTGCTTGGATTTGCCCGAGACATGTCTACCTCCAGTCCTGTCACAGATGTCACTTCCCTCGCCTCAGGATGCGCACTTGCCAGTCATCGAGGAGGTTTGCGAGATTGTATATTTTGGCACCACATTTCAGGGAAGTTTCCACCATCTCATGCCTTGCATTTCTGAAACCAAATTTTCACTTCCATATACATTTGCTTCAGATTGTCGTCCATTGCATTTACATTCTTTTATTTTTTTTGACGACCCGTTTTGGAATGCTTTTGCAGGGCATGAGGACATGGCTTGGATTGATGCAACTCGTCTCCCACATACCACATATTATCAAAAGGAGATGCTTGGAGTTGCATTGCTGGAATCCAAGGAGGCCGGTGGTGGCCTAGCTCCAAAGCAGCTGGCGGAGGAGCAAGAAATAAATAACTCTCCCAACATTGAGGACAATGCTTATTTTAAGTTGGGGGGAGAGTGTTAGAATCTTTAGGTTTGTTAGGATTTTGGCCTAAAATTTTTTTTTTTTGAGATCCCTCCATGTTTCGCCTCATTCCATGAATTCATTGCATATCATATTTTGGCTTCCTCGTTCCTACGCCATTTGCTTTGTGCTTAGTCCCTACATGCTTTCATGTCATGCAATTTTTTCAGATTATCATTTTGGTATCAACTTTTTGATGTTGGATTGGCATGTGTTAATTTCTTTTCCATTTTGGAGTCGAATGCTAATATGCCATGTATGAAACTATTTCATATGTTGTGATACTCTCTTTGAGATAATTTGAGAAAAGTTTGGTGTAAGTGATTGCATGTGTTGGGATGAATGGTGTAGTTTTTAATTGGATTGGATTTGGCCAATTGTGCGTGCTTTGTTTTCCTCTTAGGAGTGGATGGATGAGTTGCTAATTCATGTTGGAATGAAAAAAAAAGTTAGTATAAGTGAATGTTTCTTTCTAATCGAATTGAGTAGCCGGTGCCACACGAAACATTGGGGAGGACGTCAAAAATGAGATTTAGGAGATCACTCCATCCATTTGCATATATAGCGTCATCGCGTGTATGCAAATGTGCCGGTGTTTGCATTTATGGCGTTATCGCGTGAATGCAAAACATAAATATCAAAAACAAAAAAAACAAAAAAAAGGAAAAGAAAAGAAAAATGAATGAAAAAAATGAAAGAATAAGCCACATGAGTGATGCAATCTCATCTCCCACAACTTAGAGGAATTTTTTTTGTTTTGGCCATTTTCCTGAAAATTGGAAATTTTGACATCGTGATATTTCCCGATACGTGTGATACGGTGCTTATTACTTCACTTTTCGTTGAATTGGAACGAGGGGAGTATCATTTGTTGTTTATTTTCATACATTGGGTATATTGGCTTTGGAATCATTTGGAAATCCCATTTTGGAGTATGCCATGATGACATCGTGAAGTTGGTGCATGTTTTTCAATTTAATCCGAATTTATCGCATATTTTTGCTAGGGACTAGCAAAAAGCTAGTTGGGGGGTGTGATTCGGAGTAAAAAGTGTATATTTATACCCCCTAACTATCCTCATTTTGTGCTAAAGATTACACTTAATCGTGCTCTTTTGGGTATATTTTCATTTCATATCAATTTTAGGGCTTACTCTCATTCTTGGCACAAAATACGGTTTTTATCGTACTTATTGGCTTCCTACTATTTTTCACATGCTCATGGTATTATTTTGATCATATTGACAAATTTTGAGAATTATTTGAGCAATAGGTTATTTTATATGATTTTTGGAAGTCAATATTTGGTTATATAAGTCATTATATTTATTTTCACATCATATGGACTAATTTCCACTTCTCCTATTTTTCAGGTACTCCTGGGATTTTTTTGGATTTTCTGGAATTTTTCCAGAATTTTTAGGATTTTCTAGCTATTTTTTGGAGATTTTTGGAGCTAGAATGGCATTTCTGTAAATTCTGGAAAGAAGAAAAAAATATACAGCGGAAAATTTAATCCCGCCCCCCGGTTTGCAAAGATATTATTTTTGGGCCCAGATTTCGGGTTTGATTGAAAAAAGAAGAAGAAAAATAGAGCAGGGGCCTGAAATGAATTGTGTTCTGTTATTTCCTGGGCTGAAGGCGTTTTTGGGTGGAGAGTTTTCGTTTTTTTTGGTTTTCTTGCTGTTTTTCTTGGGGGTTCTTCTTCCCCAAAGGGCTTGGCTAGGGGAGGAGGCCATGGATGAAGCTTGGAGCTTGGAGGAGCATTCGGGAGAGGAGGATTTCCATCTTGGAGTGACACTTGGGTGAAATTTCTCCAACTTCTTGTGTTTTGATTTAGGGTTTTGTATTGTAATTGGATGATTGATTTTGAGTAAAAACGTCTCCTTTTTCATTATGAATGTCTAAATCTCTCTTGTGTAATTGTGTTTGGTGATTGTTGGTTGCTTGGGTTGTGATTTTATCTCTAGCACATTTTATTTTCTAAATTGGTGGATGAAACCCTAGAAATTTGTTTATTGGAACCCTAAGGGGAAATCCAAGAAGAGGATTATCCTAGCGGACCCTCTCTAATGTGCTTATTGATTACTCTTGAGTTTCATTCATTACTTATTGCACCCCACACGTTCGATGAAATGCCGTATTTTCCGATTGAGCTCCCTTAGCCGGGAGATCAATTGAGTTATATTTGGGATGAATTCTCACGCCCACGGCCTCATTCACATGCACACCACATGAGTTCTCCTCGTTGCTTGCCGACTCGGCTCTCCACCCCTAGCCACTTAGGTTAGATTTTAGTTTCACCACCACTTTTTCCAACTCATCCACCGTTAATTGAGGTAGTTGAATCACGCTTTATTTTTCTTTATCGAACGCTTGGGAGTGGAAGGCGTGCACTTGCGCGTTTTCCGAGTCAAACCCCACCACGGAATTGAGGGACACCTCTGCAAGGTCTAAGTGCTGATGCTCCATCTCTTCCTCCTCCTCTCCTGCCTCTAGGGTGATGACCTCGTCCTCTCCCTCCTCATCGCCAGCTATCAGTATCTGGAGAGTCCGAGCGGCGCATCGGTGTCCGGGGGTGAACTTCTCATCACATCTGAAGCACAGCCCCATCAACCGCTTCTCCCGTATCTCAGCATCCGTCATCCTACGCACCTGCCCCCCACCACGGGGCTCCTGCCTCCTGTCAGTGCCGCTCCCAGCTGCGGCCGTCACCCCCTGCCCTGGGGTGGTCCCTGTAGTCGATGTGGTCCTCTAGCCTGCCGTCGCTGCCTGACTCCGGAATGTGGCACCTCCCCACGTCCCTCTGGACCTTCGCTCTGTCTCCTGGTGATCCTCCACCTTCCTGGCCAGTGTCATCATCCCCCGCAACCCGACAGGCTCGAACTGTCTCAGCCCTGACCGCACCGTGGGCTTCAGCCCCTTCATGAAACAACCCTCCAAGGACTCCTCAGAGACTCCCCGAACTCGGTGGCAGAGCGACTCGAACTTCTTGATGTAATCACCCACGCTCCCCTCCTGCCTCAGCGAGTACAGCCTCTCGAACACGCCGCCAGCTGGGCCTCCGCCAAACCGCTCCGTCAAGAGCGTCGTAAACTCAGCCCAGGTCTGGAAAGGCCGCTGCTGATCGGTCCAACGGAACCAACCCAAAGCTTCTCCCTCCAGACAGACCCCTATGGCCCGCAGCCAATCCTCCCCTGGTACAGCGGACACCTCCAAGTACCTCTCCACCCGGTACAGCCAGTCGTCTGGGTCGCCTCCCTCAAACACAGGCACCTCCAACTTCCTCAGACGCCTCTCGCCAGCAAATCCCCCTCTCTCCTGCGGCTGGAAACCTCCCCTGGGCTGATATCCCTGTCGCCTGTCTGGAATGTAAGCCTCAGCCCGCTCACGGTAACCTCCCCCTGCTCCATGTCCCTGTCAGTCTCCTGGAGGGTACCCAAACTCCCTCTGGGGGCCTCCTGGGGGGTCCTGGTGCGCTCTCCAGTCTCCTGTAACTCCCCCAAAGGGTGGGGGCTGAATCGGTGGCCCCCCTGTGGTCTGCTGGTGGCTTCCGTTCTGCTGAAATCCTCCGCCAGGCCCTCCAAAGGGCTGAAATCCCCCAAACTGAGCTCCACGGACCTCGGGCGGGCCTCCCGGAGGCCGATAATTCGTCGTAATGGGCTGTCGGGCGTCCTGGGGGGCCGGTGGGCCCCCCCTAGTGATCAGCTGGGCCTCGGCTCCCCCCCTTGGGGTCGGCCGAGGCCCCCCAGGCCGCCGCCTGGGCCGGCCGGCCCTGGAATTGGGCCGGCGGGCCCCAGGCGGCGGCAGAGTGGCCTGCCGAGGCCGCCGGGGGGGGCGGCAGGTTCGCCCGCCCCTCCCAAGCCCCCGGCGGCCCTCCGCCGCCTCCATTGGGGTTCGCCGACCCCCCAGGGTTGTTTTGGGGGGCCGGCGGCCACGCGGGGGTGGCCGGGGGTTGTCGATGGGTCGGAAAAACCCCCCCGATCATTTGTTCGTCACGGCGCGGCGGTGCGTGGTCTTGATGGGTCCCCCACGTGTTGTCTTCTTGGTCAAAGCCGCCATCTTCGTCAAATCTCGGATGTTCTTCAAAAAAAATTGCCTTTTTACCTTTGTCCTTCACCAAAGGTGGCTCCTTTTTGCTTGGATCCACCTTTGGGATGAGATGAGCGGTCAATGCCGCGATGGCCTCCGTCAATTCCGAGAATTTTCCTTCCGTCATCTCCTTCATCTCCTTCATCTCCTTCCGGATCTCCGCGGCCATCTCCGCATCTTCTTTCCTTAGATCGATGAAACTCTTACTGATTTGGGCTTCAATCCTCTCAACTTTCCCTTCCACGACTTCAATCCGCTCCGTGGATCGCGTGCTTGCCATGGATCAACCGCTCTGATACCAATTTGATGCGACTAGGGCTTTTTGTGGGGATTAAAGGTAGGGTTTTTATGGTTTGTGGACTACTAATCTAGGGTTTGATAGCGAAGATCAGATCTGAAATAGTAATTTAATTGCGAATAAAATAGATCTAGGGCTACAACTAATTAATTGACAACTAGGAATTAATCTAGAGAACTAGGAATAGAAAATACCTTGATCAAATCTTCGATAATCCACACCCTAGGGCCGGCCGGCCCCTTTATTGGGGGAGGGGTTAATAATTATCTAATTACCCCTTTGCCCTCCCCACTTGTGAGAAATCACAAGTTTGGGACCGGGTCCAAGTTGGATCCAAGTCGCCGCCTCCGATGGTAGACCCGCATCTCTTGAACCGGGCTCCCCTCTTGGCTAGCCGCCGCCGCCCCCGCCCCCTGAGCCCCCTGAGCCGCATCAGAGTTCTGGGTATTAATTTGAAATACACCTTAAACGTTGGGGTATTTTTTTTATTTCTCCTATGAAATATGACGGGGAGGTGTATATTCATCCAAATTTCATCATTTGATGTCACATATTCAGTAATTTGGGCGGAAAATTAAAAAAGGTATTAAGTTAAAACCGAAGTATAACATTAGGGTTAAAATCTGTACAACTTAAAAGTTCAGGGAATTAAGTTGAAAGATACCACAAGCGTTAAGGTATTTTTTTTGTGAATATCCCTTTTTATTACTAAACAAAAATTAACCGAGAAAATTCTTCATGTTCCACCAAATCATTTGATCCAACAAAGAAAAACAAAACCAAATAACTTTGCATTAAAGTAAATCTACCGTGCACCGAAGATGGACCATCGAAAACCTACGAAGACTCGATCAAACCTCATGAACGCGACAGTGGCTGCTTGACCGAAAAAAGATGAAACCTTTGAGAAGATTCGAGCCCCAAAGTCAGCTTGAAATGCAGAAATCCAAAGAAATCGAAAGACTTTAAAGTTTTTGAGAAGAAAAATAATTTGTGCAATCCCCAAACCCCATGAAAACAAGAAAGAGAATATATATATAGAAAGATAAATCCGTTAGGGGGCGTCGTGGAGGGCGTTTACGTGGGATCAAGGGGCAAAGCTCACGTGCGAGTGTGATCATCGAGCAGAGGAAACGCATACAGAAAAGGAGCATGAATGAAGAGGGAGGATGGATATTTGTAAATGAGGGGTTAGTGGGAGAAAATAGGAGGTGGGCTTGGGAAAATAATTTAAGGCTTAATGGACTTTGGCCTTATTGGAAAAGAAAACAAACGAAATAAAAGGAGAGAAGGGTTCGGCTTGGCTTGGGCCGAGAAAGAAAAGAAGAGGAAAAGAAGAAAAATAAAAGAGACAAGAAAATGAAAGAAGAAAACAAAAATGGAAGAAATGAATAATATAAAAATAAATAAATTTTCTTGAGAAATTCTGGAATACAAGAATATGGGTCATTATATCATATCCCCTTACAATAAGCGTTTTAGAAAATTTCCAAAACTAGATGCTGATAACAGAACACAACAAAAACTTATTCTGAGATAACAGTTAACATCATCTAAGAGGTGGGAGTTTTCATCTCCGTTGATGTCATGATGTAAGCCTGATGCTTCTGAGGCCTCTGCTAATAAGCCTCCTGCTCTGGTGGTTGAGGTTAATCTTACTGACTAGTGTTGGATGTTGTCGTCTTGTCAGCTCGTCTAGTACAGTTACTAATGGATTGCTCTGACGCATCTCAGATCAGACACAATCTGTTGCACAGCGACAGTCCTTCCTTATATGTCTAAATCGGTGACAATAGTTGCATATCACATGTCATCAAGTATTGGTTTGGAGTCACAGTCTTCTTGAATTGTGTAGTATGTGCCATCTGAAAAGCACACTTCCTTTATTCGACAGGATGAGAATTTGTTGGTGGTGTGGGAGGTTGTCGTTTAAGAGGGATGGTCGTAATTTTCTCTTGCTTAGCATCCCTCTCAATATGTTCATGCATGCAAACCGCTCATAGGACCGCAGCATGGGTGGACAGTTCCACCACAATTAGTTTCCTCCGAATCTTGATGTTCAGACCTTGTCGAAAGCGTCTGGCCCGAGTCAAAGGAGTGGCATTCATTTCTGGTACAAACTTGCAACATCTTGTTAACAACAATGTTTACAATGAATAGATCAGTATCAAGATCACTAGTCAGAATACTTACCTACAGACCATGGAGAACTCAGCGTCGTACGTGTCCACTGTCATAGAGCCTTGCTTTAAATTGGTGAACTTTGCATGTAACTCTATTTCTGCCTCTAGTGGGAAGAACTTGGCGTTGAAAAGTCGGGCGAAGGTGTCACATATGATCGGTCATTGCAGACGGTCCTCTACTGCCATCAGACTCTAATACCGTCTGTCAATTGCAGCTTTGTTGTGTTCACCCATGAGTTCTCCAGGATCCGGACAACTCTTAAATTATCAACAATGCCCCACCAAAACTACTGAACGCCTCCTTTCAGCCTGTGATTCTCTCAGTAGAACCTATCAAAGCATATCGGCATATTGCTGTTGCAGACTAAAAATTTCCCGCAGCGGATCGTCTAGCACCTGGTGAACTACCGATTAGGTCCGGTGTTGGGCACATTGTTGTTGGCGTTATTGGTTCCAGATCCACTCGCTCTGTCCTGGTTCTTATACGTGGTGTTCCCTTTAGTTATAGTCGAGTTGTTTCCCTAGCACATCTGTTGCGATGATAGACTTGAGACATCTTGTATTCAAAGATAACGTGAATTAATTCAAGTATATTTTATGGTACATCTTACTCAACCTATATTGTTCACGAGGTAATTAGCATGGACCTGCATGGGCCACCACAAAAACATGTCACACCCCACTTCTCGGAAACGTGACTAATGTTCAAGTGCAACGTATGTCCTGCAAGTTACCAGTGAAAACAATATAGTCAAAAGCAAAATTATACCAACTTACTCGTGTAAGTTTTCTCCTTCAAACATGAGAAGAATAAAATCTAAATATAACATAAAAGATGCAATGTCTCACGAATACGAAAATACCATAAACGAAACTACATGACCTAAAACTCAGAACTTTGATTCTTGAACAACGATTTCTATCTCCTCGAAGAGTGGAGCTTCCTCAAACTTTGAGTCGACACCTAACGAAAACAATAAGAACAATAAAATAGCTAGGTTAGAAGTATATTTATAATAATTCAAGTATTCGGAATTAAAATAGTGTATAAGAGAACGATTAAACCAAACATGTGCTTATATGGTGACAATATAATAAGACTAAAGACATGCATAAATATCATATTACAATTTTGATTCTATGTTATCAATGTTCTTGTTAATGGGAATGTAACAGTTTACCAATCTTTGATCGTGACTCAGATTAGAGACTAGATATGCAACCAAGACGTCCACCGTGTACCAAAGAAGAGTCTCACCCTGACCAAGTCTAAACAGATACATATGTGAGACTCTAAATCTATCAGACGATACAATATGGGTCTAAGCAAATCCAGGAATGGGGACCCTGGTCGGATAATAAATAATGTGCTGGGATCCAACCAATTCGGCCAAAATATTGCTCCAGTTTCTCTCGCACTCTCTAATATGAGTTACCACAAAACCACAGTGAGTCTGAAATGTCAAATATGGTATTAATTAAGGTATACAGTTTCAGTGTAATGTGAGTATTGTTAAAGGAAAGTTTTTAATGTAAATTGTGATCATATACAGGATAACTTGTAATTAGGAATATGTCATAATGTCGTTGTAATCAGTGGCTTGTCATTTCAAGTAATGGTGTTGTATTTTCCAAGTTTCTTAATTGTGGATACTTATTTAGCATGCATCATATAAATATGAAAATGAGCCAAAGTCTCTCAACAAGTCCAAGTGGTCACATTGTGATTGGTCTACATAGTTAGGAATTTTATGCATTCAATATCCTCTCAAATTCAAGATTCCAACATTTAGGAGTCAAGCATTTAAATTCCAACAAATTCAATTATACACCAATGTGTCACACTTGAGAGCAATAGCCATTTAATACAATGCCACATACCAAGCATAGCCCCAAACGTAACTATGCATCCTAATCTGATATCAAATCAATTGCATGCTTAGTTAAAGTTTTCTAATCAATTGCATGCTTAAAAAGTAAATCCACGATAATTTAAGGGACATTATTATGTTTTGATCTCAAAGTGAAACTTATACTCGTTCATGGGAGTCAAATCCATCTCATCCATGCATTTACAATATAAGCCCAAATAAATCATCAAAAAATTCAAGTTCTGTTAGAACTTTCATCCCCAGAACATTTATTTGAAATTAAATCAAAACTGAATTTATTTCTGCACTAAACAGAATTGATCAAAAGGTATCAGAATCAGGAACTGTACAGATTGCGGGCGGCCCAAAGAAGCAACATGGCGCAGGCGGCCCAAGGAAACAGGCCGCAGTCTGAAAACCGAACAAGTAGAGAAGAGCAGGGCCCAAATAGAACGAGGTCGAACCAGGATAGGGCCCAAAACAGAAGCCCAGAGAGCAAACAACGGCAAGGGCCACAACAAGACCAGCACAAAATAACAAAACAACGACAAGGAGCCGCGAGTAGGGTCAGATCAGTAAGATGAATAGATCAGTAAGATGAATAGAGGAGCTGCAATAACCCGAGAGCAATGGCAAAGCCCGCAACCAACCGAAGGAACATGGGCAGCGACGAGGGACGTTGCAGAGCCCCGAGAATGGCTATAAGCCAATAAGGCCTCAAGATTCATAAGGATATAATTCACTCAACAATTCCATTATTCATCATGTTTTTGCTCAAAATTTAGTATCACAACAAGAGGAGAAATTCTTGAAATAAATCCAACACCACAATCTCATGCTCAAATTAATTTCTATGAATTTCATGAATCATTCAACATGGATTATTATCATAGCAAGGACAAAATTATTAGTTTTCATTATTTTGAACGTTTAGAGTTTCTTTTTTTAGAATTTGATTCGAGTTAGGGTGCTTTCCTTTTTAGTGCTTAGTTATTTTGAAAAATCTTTTTGTAGACTTATTAATAAAAAGTAATTTTAATATTCTAATGAGGATAGGATTAATTTTCACATGCGTCAAGCTTTATTTTTCTTTAAAAATTGCATTTATGACTTTTATTGTAATATAGAATAGGAAGAGTGAATTAAAGATTAAGTTTGTAAAATCTATTTGGTTTACGAGAAACCCCATTGATTGAATCTCTTTACATGCGAGAAGCAAGAATAGGTGAGTGAATTCGCCTGAGTGCAACATCCTAATTTTTATGTCTCTATCAAATACTTTAGTTTAGATATCCCAAATCCCCAATTTCTTCTAGCATACAACACCCTAATGCTTCCACTCCCCATCACTCTCACTGTAAACATAAGTGTTCTTCGAACCACGCTAGTCATCTCTCTCTTTACTTTTTTGGTTATTTTTTATTTGTTTTACACTTTCCAATAATCATCTCCAACTTTGATTGATGGTGTGTTGATGTTGTCATAATGAGATTCATAAAGTTTCACTGCTTTCTATAAGAAGAATGCAAAAAAAAATTGGACCAGACCCTATGCAACCTTGCATTTATTTGCTCCATGACTCGCCATATTGACAACAGACATATCATCTCTCCGGGTTGGGAGCATGTTTACGTTAAATCAGTATCCAACACTTTGATCAGAGCTTAAGGATAAGTATACATAAGGACGATCCAATCTCCCGTTGGTAAGTGAACAATGAAAGAACTTGTCAAGACTCAGATTACAGTCCAAATGCCCAATATCATTGTAAAAAACTTCCACCTAATATTGAATCTAAAGATCTTACATGCAAAAACTACCTTCCCAATACAGCACAAGCAATGGCCATGGTCAATAACAGCATGAAAACCAAAGAAGTTGACAGACTTGATCAATGAATGTTATTTTCTACAAGTTTCAGCCTTCTGAAAAAAAAACATTGAAAGCTTCTGAGAAAACCATTGGAAGCATAGGCAGATCATATCACTTATCACAAAAGAAAAATAAAAATTAAATCAGTAATTATTATATTCCAAGATTTGAAGTGTTATGAATATCTAGGTGGTTAAAATGAAGGAATCGAACTAGATTCATGCTACACAAATGTCGGGTCTCAAACTCAGTTTAAACATAAATTAAAAAAAGTCATGTTTCTTGTCTTTTTTGTGCCTCTGAATTTAAATTTTAAGATAATTTGAACCATAAATTCTCACCTCTCTGGCTCGGTCTATGGCAATTTTCCACAACAGAAGACTCCAGCCTACTGCGATCAGTTGAATTTTCTCCATCCTTGTCACTGCTATTTGCCCAAGAACAAACATCATGCACCCCTGCAACAATGTGTATAATGTTTGAATCATTTGCTATGAATTCTCCATTATTTAGTTTTAGTTATATGCAAGCTTGAAATGGATGATCAACAGGAAAAAAGTGCCAGGTAAATGTAAAGACAGGACCAACCAGGGTTTATATGACCCAGTTTCTAAACAAGATTTACGTTCTTCAGATTCCCAAGACTCGTTCAATTGATATTATTCGGTACACAACCATTTATGGCATATGTCCATTGATATTTGGTCCCAAAATATTTGTGATGGTTCATGCGCTGATCTATATTAAGAGCACCAGACTAAACTTTCCTCTCTTTTTTCCTTCCTCTTTTTTTTCCTTCTTATGAGTTCAGAACTTCGCTCACCTACTGTCTTCCCATTGCACTTATTAACTAGATTAATGTTGACTATCAACTTCGATATCAGTAATGCGATGTCACTGCCAATGATTCCAGACCCATTTGGGTGATAGATTACCTGGTTAACAAGGAAATGCATAAAACTATCGCCTTGATCAATAACAGATTGGCCAAACATATTTTACAAGACATAATGGGAGAAAATGCCAGGATGTGAGGAGACATCGCCCAAGTAATCTATCACCAAACTTTCATATGTCGTATGTATGATTCTAAGTTACCAGCAATGTGACCATATAATTGTGATGATTTACGATCCAATGTGTCTGCAAACCCAAGATATACACAATATAATTTTTTTTCATTCACATACTTTTGGGGTATGCTGCATGTGATACAACAATTATGGCATGCATTCATGGCGAACATTTTCATCATCAATATCCGGACTGATTGTTTATCCAATCAATGCATCTTCATCAATACTTCATCATCAATGCCAAAAATAAAGCAACTTTATTAGCATGTACGTTACCATGCAACAGCATGCCTATAAAAAGTCTTTGAGGCAATGGGAAAAAAGGAGAGACATGTGGAATTCCAAGCACAATCCAAACGACTACAACTCCAACTCTATAAGCAGAGAACCACAACGATCTCCGACAAGAGTCAAGTACTCTTTAACCAGGATCTGGCTTTCTCTAACCTAACATCTCTTTTTTACATTCCTTTTATAGCTCAGTGCGTAAGCTATCTGTGGATCTCCTTAACATATCGACCATATATTACCGCGAGCCTCATTTGGGTCACATACTGACTTAAGCATCGGAGGAGACTAGGTCGGACCTAGATCTGACCTCATGACGAACTTCACATGATATAGATAGCTGGATGATAGCTCGGACTCTACTCACATAGCTCGGATCGGAGTCCCTTCAGCTAGAGGTTAGCTCGTCCAACATACAAACAACTGCACGCGTCATCTAGATCATCTTCAAACAACGTCAGTCGTGAGAAAACACCTCGAAATAACATGAACCCGTTTTCCCATTCAGCAATATCAGTGTTCACATCCCTACTTAAATTAATAACTATCCCGGACATTTACAACCCCACTGACAAGGTGGCACCAAGCAAAAAATTATAGTGTCTAAAGAAGGCAAATTTTAACTGTCGATGCATCTAAATTACTAATGAAAAGTAATGTTCCAAAAAAAATAAGAGTAAGAGTAAAATTTTGAAGCTCGCCTTTTTTCTCTCCAACAACTGATGACGGGTTTCCATCCGAAATTTGTTCTTCGCCCATTTTCTTATATCCCGGTTTAAATCTCCCCCTCTCTCTAAAGCTATCAAATCTGTTCATTTGCCTGTAACCAAACCCCGGCCTCGACCCATCCTTTGGCCTCTGCTGCATTCCCCTCCACTTGGCCTGCTCCAATGCGTAGACCACTTCCCCAATGGGGAAGAAATGCTGATAGTGAAGCACAGAAGCCCAATTGAGCCTCCGGTGGTTGACGCAGCTAATGACACGGTCATACTCGCCGGGATCGCAGGTGGACTGCAAGTGGAGGAGGAGAGAATCTATGATGGCATTGGCCGCTGCAAACTCGCTCCTCAGCCACTGGATGAACGGATCCCGCTCGTCGGGAACCCACTGCCGCTGTTGCTGATAGTAAGAGCCAGCGGTGGCGATGGCCGTAGCATTTGTTGGAGGTGCTGCCATTGTGTTTTTTTCGAACGACTAACTCAGTTGCATCTGAAAATATTTGTGAAAGAATTGGTCATGATCAGAATTTGGAAATCTGGAATCGATCAGAAACTTGGAATAGAAAAGTTTGGGATCGGATCTTCACGAATCAGTGGGATTAGCTTAAAATTGCTAATTTAGCTGATCCAAAACATAAATATTTTTACAAAAATACATGCTTATCGGTGCCGATCCAAAATGGAAACCTTTGAGAACTAGAGCTGCAACTAGTAAATTAGCTGAAAATTCTGTTTAAAAAAGGGAAAGCAACGATCTAGAAGAAGAATGAGAATGCAGATAGCAATCGCTGTTCAACACTGAAATCTGGGGATCTGAGCGATTTACCGGTGAAATTTAGCTCGAGATCAAACAAAAACCAACAGAAACGGACGATCGGAGCACATCTCGGAGACGTCAAATTCTCAATTAGAATCACAAAAAACAAAAAGAGACAATCCAACACAGCGAATTTGTTATAAATTGTTAGGGTTTTAGAGCCTGGTGAGCACGCAACGCTGCTGCGTTCTCTCTCTTCTGCACTTCGCAGCTGCGGCGCTCTCAAATGCCATACTCTAGGATGGAAAACTATGTGATTGGATCATGGAGTGCGCAGTGGGGATGGGGGGCATTTCGGGAAAGCGGTTGGAGACTGGTCCTATCGGTCACGTGGGCCCCGCTGGGCCGTAAGGGTCGGGCCGGGAAAACTTTGGGAAATGCAGCTACTGGCGCTTTCAGCTCTGTTCGACTTGGACGGCTCCTCGGTTGGTCATGGACGGCACTGAGTGGGGACCACATGGTACAAACCCCAGCCAGCGACCGCATAAACCCCAGAGTGTGGGCAAGGACTTGGACGTTTCGTTTTTCCTATATGTTATTCACAAAAAAATGTCCCAACGTTTGGTGCATCTTTTAAATTAGTATTTTGAACGTTTAAGTTGCACATAACAATATCTTTTTGCGTGTTTTGGTTAACGGACGACGACGGCATTAAATTTTACCTATTTTGCCATGATCCAAGCTCACAAAAAATACCATAACGTTTGGAGTATCTTTCAAGTTAATACCCTAACGTTTTTGGTATCTTTCAAGTTAATACTCGCTCGTGCCTTCACCGTCTGCGTCAACCTCTGTAAGACACTATCATGCTTTTTTGGTTCAAAGCTGATGCTCGTGCAGTTTCAGTACATGATTCCACCGTCGAAAACGGGCTTGATGTCCCTCCATCAACGGATTGGGGTTAGCTCCTTCGTGCTTTGGATCAGTTGATGGTCCAACACAAGCAGAGCACTTGGATAAGGAAAATCAGATTAAAACACACACCTCTACGAATCGTACACCAGCCTAACGAATTCGTACCTACAGAAGCTGCTCGGCAGAGGAATGCTGTCTTCTTCCATCCTCACGGGATTGCAGAGGTACAAGAACCTCTCGCACATGTACCATTGGCAATGGAAGTAAAGGAGCCCGTTGGTGGATGCCAAGATGTTTAGGACATTGACGTCGTCTCCTATGAATCTCAGGGAAGCATCGAGCAATTCGACAAGCTCGCCTCGGCCGAGCGTGCCGTCCAGAAACAAGAGGCCTCGGTCTGTGGCGTCGAGTGAAACTAAGCAATGTTTAGCTCAAATGCCGAGCATATAACAACTTACTACATATATCAACTACATGAATGTTTCATTATCATCAGATGCCGAGTAGCATCACAGTCCACACTGTTACGACCTACCGATTGTGATAGTCCGACCTTCCATCCAAGCCCGCTGGATGCCCAACCAGCTCGCTATTCCTTCACGATATATATTTAGGCCAGCGACAGGGTGCTCTTTGCCCCAGCTTCGCAGGCCGATCTCGGGGGCCCACTGGCCCGCTAGGCGCCCAACGACCCTAAAGTCCACCTCGACTAGGGGAAGGGCGCACCACGCCTCGATTAGTGGGAAGGGCGTACTCCGTCCCGAGCCTTGTTAGTAAAAAACGCGAATTTTTATATTTTTTACGTTTAAAACCCGTCTAAAATCTTTTCCGTATTAAATGGCCGTCCATTTGAATTATTCGGAAAAATACGCGCTTTTTTAGGGGTTGACGAACAAAACGCGTTTTATTCCCGTATTGCGCATTTTATGTGTTTTAAACGCGTTTTAGGGGAACTTTTAAATTATTTTGAACTATGATTTCATGATCATACTTTGGTTTAGGGCATGCTACATGGAATATAATAGTATGATCATGTCATTTTGGTTAAAACTATGAATACAATTATTTAAATCATGAATATAGAACTTATGTTACTCTTATTTTATATTGATATTGTTGATTTTTAAGTTCATTTGAATGAATGATATCTTGACAGTATTCGTATTTTTAGTCGCATTTTTATCTGGATTAACGAATTAAACATGATTTAACCCATTTACGTTTTAGTCCCGTATTGCGCATATTTGACCGAATTTTTGACAGAACGCCTTTTGAAATTGATCGAATTAAACATGTTTTATTCGCGTTCCGAATATTTTCCGTATTACGTATTGCTAACAAGGGTCCCGAGTAGCTCGGAGAGCACACTCCGCCACAATCCTCGTCGGTTGCACACACGTTTCCCTCCGAGCTCGATTGCTGTAGTTCACAAGGCGCACGACCGGATCGCTCGTCACCAATCAGGAGCGACCCAGCGACTCATCTGCAGCCTCGCTCCTCAAACGCACTCCGACGACTCTTTGGCACATCGGACACGACAAACAACCTAGTACAAGGACGCTACTGACACTTCCGCCGCTCGACAATCTGACAAAGTGCCCCTGGTCGCTGCGCCCCCTGACCCTTGGTGCTTTCGGCTCTGACACCCTGACAAAAGCACCCCTGGCCTTTGCACCGTCTGACAAAAGCATGGCTGGCACTCCAGATCCTGACATCCTCATCCGAAGCTTCCGCTGACAGATGGGCCAGCTCAGCACGTCAAGTCAGCACGCCAGGTCAGCCTCACCTAACCGCCTCCATCAGGTATAAATACCCCTTCGCCTCCACCGGGGAAAGGGGTTGGCAAATTAACTCTAAATCTCATTACTCACACACAAGAGCAAAGGTCTTCCATATCTTTGTTCTTCCACAACTGATAGCTCGTCATGTAAGGTCGACTCACTCTAAGTCCGACCTGCGTGCCTAGCCCCCGCTTTTAAGCCCTAATACTAACTTCGGCATCGGAGAGGCTAAGGGTTGGACCCCAACCCGGCCTTTCTGACAAGCTGCTCCTTGTGCAGGTGAGCTCATCTTCACAAGTTGCGTTCAACTCCCACCGTCGGCAGTGCGGTCATGGGACAGAGTCCTCGCGGAATTTGTCCCGCGGTCGGCCTTCGTAGTGCGCTCAGCCTCGTCGCTACACTCATTACCTGTCAAATAGCCTACCCTAACCACATCCTAACAATAACCACCGTGCCCTTGGTTCCCCTTAATACAAATTCATTGTATGCGAGTTTTACCCCGCAACAATTGGCGCCGTCTGTGGAAACGAAGGGTCACACCCATGTCTAACTCCATACCCATCAACCGGAACCCCGACCACGGCAAACACCCCATGGACCAAGAATCACATTCTCACCCAAGGACTCCCACGACTAATCCACCCCCCGAGGCGGAGGTCAAGACTGTCCAGGCCTCGGCCCGTGCTGTACAGCAAAGCTTCGAGGCTTTCACAAAGATGATGGAAGGCTTCGTAGTGACCAGGACTGAAGCACCCCGGCCCCTCTGAGCCCCCGAACGCGAGGCGAAATCTTCATCCTCGGTTCGATGAAGAAGTGTGGCAAAGAGGGCTCGCCAAGGAGATAGCGGCCCAACAAAGGCTCTTGGACGAAGAGATGGAGGCTGCGCAGCTGCGCAGGTGCCAGGAAGAAGCGACTACGGCTCAAAGACGCCTAGATGAAGCAGCCGAGGCCGCCCAGCAAGCCCGCCTTGACAATAAATCCGCTCGTCGCCAGCTCCGTTTCATCATCGCAGAGCGCGAAAGGCTCCGGCGGGAGAATGGGGAGAACCGAGAGATCCCAGAGATGTCAACCTCGGGCCAAGTGGCGCAGGAACGCGCATAGCCCACCGTCCACTGGGTCCCCGCCTCGAGGGAGGAGCCCTCTGCGACTGCCCCTCTCCTCACTGAAGCGGGTAGACCATCGCCACTGAGGCCGGGACCGAAGCCGCACCCCAGATCTCTTCGACGAGGAAGCCATCCGTCAGCAACTCCGCTTCCTCGTCGCAGAGGGCGAGAGGCTCCGACGGGGGAACATGGAATACCAGGAGGTCCCGGAGGCGTCGACCTCGGGCCAGCGGCACAGGAACGCACGTAGTCCTCCCTCAACCGGATCCCCGTCGCACGAAAGGAGTCCTCCGAGACGACCTCCTCCCTCCCCGGAGCATGATGGCCGTCGACAGCCAAGGCGGGACCGAAGCCGAACCCCAGAGAGGCGGAGGGAGCACACCCCCAAGCACCCCGCCTACCCGGAGGAGGCCACACTACTGGCACGATGGATAACTTCAGCCCCGAGACCCGCGAGGTTCAAGGCCCCACACCTAACGACCTACAACGGGAGAGGCGACCCCCTCACGCACGTGCAGCAGTACCGAGGGGCGATGGAGATGCAGGACGTGGATGATGCATTCCTTTGCCAGGGGTTCCAGCTGAGTCTGCGGGACTCGGCCCTAGAATGGTACCACTGCTTGCCTGCGAGGTCCATCGAGAACTTTGGCGAGCTATCTCACAAATTCTGCTAGCAGTTCCGAGCCGGGCGTACCGGGAAGAAACCTACAGACTACCTCTTCACGATCGTCCAGAAGGAAGAGGAGACGATCGGGAAGTACTTGCGCCACTTCCAGGATGAGAAGCTGGGAGTGGTGGCCTGCGGTGACTAGGTGGTCGTGATGGCCTTCAAGGCGGCACTGACGAAACGAAGCCTCCACAAGTCCCTGCTCCGAGACCCGCCGGTCGACTACGACGTGCTAGTCGCTCAGGTGAAAAGGTACATGCTGAACGAGGAGGCCCTCGGGGCGAAGAAGCAAGTCACATGGACCGGGGCGTCCCACGGGGAGCCACGGTCCCATCCCAGGCCGAGGCAAGAAGACAGGCTCCGGGGCCGCGACCAGCTGGCCCCAGCCTAGACATGACCCTGTGGGGCGTCGCCCGCAAGACCGCCCTGGCCCAGTGCGAGAGTTCGCCCTTGCCAGAGAACCCGTGCGGTCGACCCCGAGGTTGGAGGGACCCCTGCTGGCCCAATACATGCAGCTCAACGCCCCAATAATAGAGGTGTTGGCCGCGGCAACAAGGGTCGGGCTGCTACTGGACCCGCCCAGGGAATTGAAGTCGGACCCGGCGAGGAGAGATCTCCAGAAATATTGTCGATATCACCGGGATCACGGTCACGATATCGACGATTGCTTCACCCTTAACATGGAGATCGAGCAGTTGATCCAAGCATGTCACCATGGCAAATAGTACTTAATGAAATAGTACTTAATGAAATGTCAACATGGCAAATAGACATATTAGCATCAAAAGATTGTTATACACAGGGTACTTAACAAAATTTACAAAAGATTAATCTAAAGAGCATTTCACTTATTCATATTGGCACTAACAATTATCAAGGAAACTAACAATTAACATGAATTTATTACTATAATAATAACACTCGCAATTGACATCTCCCTACTAAAACATGACAATCGAGATGAATATTTAAAACATAAACATGTGCAATAATTAATATGCTACACATTTAACTTTCAACATGACATTATAATTGTTACGAGGTGGAACTCGCACGCAATGAATTTGTATTGAGGGAAACCAAGGGCACGGTGGTTCTGTTGACAAGAGGGTTTAGGTAGGCAATTTAACAAGTGATTAATGGGGTGAAGAGGTTGGACTTGCCGCCAGGGGTGGCCACGGAGTCAAATCCCACCGAACGCGGCGGAAGAAGATCGGGTTGCGGGAGGCTGAAGCTGATGTCGACCAAGGGGCGAGCTTTCCTACTGTAACGGCCGGTATTTTTAGACGTATTTTTAGATCGTGCGTACCGGTAATTTTCTCAGTCGTTTGGATAATCTTTTTGTCCGTACTTTTGTTACGCGTCAACACGTATACATATCTGTATTTCGTTTTTACCGTATCCTAAGTAATTAACTACTTAGTTTAACAAATCGCTGTAACTTAATTATCTCGTTAATCACAACTTCCTAATCACTTTCGTTATTACTTTACTTATTTTTAATTAAGTTACTAATTACCTTGTTTTAATAATTACATTTTAAATCACTTTTAATTCTTACTCAATTGCTTTAACCCTTCTACCTCTTATCTTAACTCATCTTTTATGTTAGATTTTTAAAACACAAGAGTTAGAAGAGTGAAACACGTTTCTCATATCAGATGCATTCCCCTCGCGATTAGTCAAGGTTACATTTAATTTCCATCTTAATCAAACCTATCTTATTTGACTAAGCATTGGAATGAATGTTTGAATGTTTAATCTTTCAAAACACACTCACGTCGGCAGATACATTTCTCTGTCTATTAAAATCAACACACACACCCAACACGTTTCTTCAAATTAGTCAAAGTTAAACATAAATTCTGTCTAAATCACAGGCCTAATCCTTTGACAAATTTTGCATCTCTGTCCCCTGTTAAAATCCTTAAGAACGGAACGTCTTCTCCCCACAAACCAACCTGCAAACCCATGTTTCACTAGATTATTCTGCAAAGCCACTTCTCAACCCAGAAACACATGTTCGCCATTTCCAAATTCATCAAAACAAATTAGTAAGCAAATTCCCAAGATTTTCCCCAAATCAGTTTCTAATCAAACAAAATTTCACACAAATCAGATTTGAGGAGAAGAATTCAGATCTGAGATCTGAAAACAAAAGAGCAAACAACTTCAAAATCAAAACTTCAAAAGATCAAATCTTCATATCTTTACAAGACCCTCTACCTTCTTCCTCCTTCCCTCAACCTGAACCCCCTCCACACCCACGCGCGTGCCGCCTGGCCGGGAACCGCCGCCGCCTGCGCCGCCTGGGGGGCCGTCCGACCGCCGGAACAGTCGCCGCCGCCTGGGGATTCCGTCGCCAGCCGCCTGCTGGAGCCGCCGTCCGCCGGTCGCCATCTCCCCTGCGTGCGTGAGTGACCTCTTCCCCTCCCCTTGCGTTCATTTGCTGCCATTGGAATCAAAAGGAAAAAAAATGAAAGATGAAGAACAGAACGTAGAAGAGGGGAGAATGGGAGTAAGAGAAAGAGAGAGAGAGAGTTAGGGGTTTTATTAAAATATTTGTGAAAGGGGGTAGGTGTAGAATAAGTGAAGTTTTAATATAACCTTACCCTTATGATTAACCATGTAGATTAACTTAAAATAAGGTTAGTTTGTGATTTAGTATGATAACTTGTTAGTGAAACTTTACTTGTTAGTTGGATATTAGTATCAACATGTTAGGGTAATAATATTTAATGAAATGAGAGAGAGAGAGAGAGTTAGACTATATTTTCTTTAATAATGTTAGTAGTAGTTTTATCATGTTATACCCTTAGTCAATATTAGTAGATTGACTATTAAATATTTACCATGTTAACCCCATGTTGTTAGCTTAAGTAAAATTATTATTAGATTTGTCATTAACTTATTAAATGTAAACATTGATTTTATCTTGTTGGTATATTCTAATAATATTGATGGAATAAAATTGAATAAAATAAGGCGTACCCTGTTTGTATAACCCAATTTAAACACAACCCTAGCCATTGAACCCATAAAATTTAGACGAACCCAATTTAGGGGTTAACTTAATTGTTGCGTAACTCGCAATAAATTTAATTCGTTAATTCTCGTTTTAAACACTTTTTGCTAATTATAATAAATGTTATTATTTAATGACGCAGATACGTCGCGAACTTTCCTACCGTTACTCGGACAACCTAAACTGTCCCAGTCAGGCAAGCGTGCAGTTATTTTATGTTTTGTGATATCTGATGATGTATACTTAACTGCTGACACAAACACACTTTTTAGAAATGCTAGTCTTAAACTCGTGTGCGTGTGTGTGGACCCCTTAACAATCAAAATGAACACACTTTGTGAATGGTAATGTTTCTGGACATGTATGGTTAATTTTAGAACTGTTGATTCTTATAGAATGTTAAATGCCGTTGGCTCCCGTAGTTAAATGCCGTTGGCTCCCGTAGTTAAATGCCGTTGGCTCCCGTAGTTAAATGCCGTTGGCTACCGATGTTACATGCCGTTGGCTACCAGTTGCCGTTGGCTACCAGATGTTACTGCCGTTGGCTATTAGTTAATCTCGTCGGTCACATGTGATTACGTCACATGCGACTAGTCTGGACTCGTGTTTCAGTATATGACGGATTAGCATCCTGGCACGTGATTCAGGAAAATACACTTGGGTGGGGTTGGTTCCCGGGCACTAACCGGTAGTAAACGGATCGCCTTCGGGGGCACTTGAAGGTGTATTTATTTATTATTCGTCTAACGGCGGGAATCTTATTCACGGACTTGCACGCACAGTTAAATAATTGAAAAAGAAAGTTAATTACAGAATAATGTTACATTGCTCAACTGCCATGTTAATTTTTACAACTGAAATGCCATGCTAATGTAACTCGTTGCTTTAACTACCATGCTAGTGTAACTTTTATAATTGTTTTAACTGCTTCAGTTCATTGAAATACATGCTAGTGTAAATTCTTTTAACTGCTGTAAAACTGCCATATATATAACTTGTTATATATATCTTGCCTTGGGTCGTCTGACATCTACTTGCAGACCCTTGCTGACATACATTCATGTTGTTTGAATGTATGTCAGGTTACGAGACAGGTTACCAGGAGGACTAGCTGAGATAGCTGAATCAGTGGACCAAGAACTTTCATTGCGCTTCTTTTCACTTATTGTACGGGTCATAAGACCCACTCCTCTTTTCTACATTGTTGTAATACCGTTGAGACATTTGAGATTGTAATAATGTTTTTTTTATCTGCGTTGTTTTTTAGTAATGCAAGCAAGAACCTGCAGTTTTTACACAGACGCTTATTGTGATAAGTCAAGGGGAAAGAAAAGCAAAAGTACCTCCTCCTGACTTGCACAAGCGGGCCCGTTCACGTCCTCGCTCTCAAGTCTAATGGGAAGCGGGGCGTGACACCTACAGCACGAGCAACTCGTCAGAAGGGCGGGGTTGGGGTCCAACCCTTAGCCCCTCCGATGCCTAAGTCAGTAATAGGACTTAAAACGGGGGCTAGGCACGCCGGTCGGACTGAGGGTGTGTCGACCGTGCGTGGCGAGCTATAAGTGGAAGAACAAAGATATGGACGACCTTTGCTCTCGTGTGTGAATAATGGATTGAGAGAGAGAATTTGCCAACCTCCTCACCGTAAGAAGTGAGGGGGTATTTATACCTGACGGGAGATGACTAGGCGGGGCTGACCTGGCATGCTGACTCGACGTGCTGAGCTGGCTCTGTTGTCAGCGGAAGCTTCGGACGTGGATGTCAGGAACAGGAGTGCCTGACCTACTTTTGTCAGACGGCGCAACGGCCAGGGGCACTCTTGTCAGGATGTCAGGGCCGAAAGCATTAATTGTCAGGGGGCTCAGCTGCCAGGGGGGTGCTTTGTCAGATGGTCGGGCGACGTTAGTGTCAGTCGTGTCCTTATCATAGGTTGTTTGTCGTTGGTGACGAACTAAAGGTCTGGCTATGCTATCCCTGGCGCCACGGTGCATGGGGACCGGCCGGGTCGACCGGCTTGGGGGTTGTCCGGCCCGGCCGCGCCCCCTTTTCGGTCGTGAGTTGTGGGCCGCTGGCACAGAAGGATACACACATGCCTATGCTAGCATACCCGGTGGTACTGTCCGGGCGCTCCCCAAGCGCCCTACCTCCAGCGGGCTGAGCAACTGCGGTTGTATGCCTCGGCCGGGTGGGGGGGTGTGCTGCGAGGCGCGCCCGTTCCCGTGTAGCTTCGGTCTTCCGGGGTGGCGGCCCTTTCGTGAAGGGGAGAGTTAATGGGGTATGTCAGCGGATCCGGGCGGGGGTCGGACTCTTACGATCTCTAGGTCGTAACAATTGCCCCCGGTATTCGAGTGTGAGGCGGAAGCCCGGCTCGGCTCGGATGGCGTAACACTACCTTCTAACCTGACTCGGACTTGGATCCAAGCTCAGGGGTGGCGACGCTGCTCCCGCGGGGTATTGCCCGCTGTTGCGGGATCGCGAGGTCGCATCCCGAGTGGGAACCAGGTGGGGGGTTGCCCCATAACGACGTGCCGTTTTAGGTGGCGGCTGGGTCGGATTTTGGGGGAGCCCGACTTTTTGAGAAGGTTGTGGTTTTTGCTGAGATGTGTTTACCGGACGTGTTTGTAATTTTCGCGAGACTTCAGCCGTACTGTGCCTGGTGGACCTCCCAGCTGTTGTGCGCTTGGGCTCAGGGGAGGAGTCCATAAGGAGGAATATTATTCATCAACCTTTACCGGAGATTTAGATGATATTTACAACGGTAGGGCAGGTGTGACCAAACCTGTGGTCGGGACGGGAGGTTGTTTACACTCGTCGCCCGCTACATCGGGGTGGGCAGATCCCCGTTGCAGGGCGGTCTTCCCTTTTACTGATCGCTGAATTCCTTCTGCCTTATTGTCCGGGGAGGAGCTGACGCGCCGTGAATCACCGTTTAACTTTCAGCATGACATTATAATTGTTACGAGGTGGAACTCGCACGCAATGAATTTGTATTGAGGGAAACCAAGGGCACGGTGGTTCTGTTGACAAGAGGGTTTAGGTAGGCAATTTAACAAGTGATTAATGGGGTGAAGAGGCTGGACTTGTCGCCGGGGTGGCCACGGAGTCAAATCCCACCGGACGCGGCGGAAGAAGATCGGTTTGCGGGAGGCTGAAGCTGATGTCGACCAAGGGGCGAGCTTTCCTGCAGCACGAGCAACTCGTCAGAAGGGCGGGGTTGGGGTCCAACCCTTAGCCCCTCCGATGCCTAAGTCAGTAATAGGACTTAAAACGGGGGCTAGGCACGCCGGTCGGACTGAGGGTGTGTCGACCGTGCGTGGCGAGCTATAAGTGGAAGAACAAAGATATGGACGACCTTTGCTCTCGTGTGTGAATAATGGATTGAGAGAGAGAATTTGCCAACCTCCTCACCGTAAGAAGTGAGGGGGTATTTATACCTGACGGGAGATGACTAGGCGGGGCTGACCTGGCATGCTGACTCGACGTGCTGAGCTGGCTCTGTTGTCAGCGGAAGCTTCGGACGTGGATGTCAGGAACAGGAGTGCCTGACCTGCTTTTGTCAGATGGCGCAACGGCCAGGGGCACTCTTGTCAGGATGTCAGGGCCGAAAGCATTAATTGTCAGGGGGCTCAGCTGCCAGGGGGTGCTTTGTCAGATGGTCGGGCGGCGTTAGTGTCAGTCGTGTCCTTATCCTAGGTTGTTTGTCGTTGGTGACGAACTAAAGGTCTGGCTATGCTATCCCTGGCGCCGCGGTGCATGGGGACCGGCCGGGTCGACCGGCTTGGGGGTTGTCCGGCCCGGCCGCGCCCCCTTTTCGGTCGTGAGTTGTGGGCCGCTGGCACGGAAGGATACGCACATGCCTATGCTAGCATACCCGGTGGTACTGTCCGGGTGCTCCCCAAGCGCCATGCCCCGGCGAGCCGAGCAACTGCGGTTGTATGCCTCGGCCGGGTGGGGGGTGTGCTGCGAGGCGCGCCCGTTCCCGTGTAGCTTCGGTCTTCCGAGGTAGCGGCCCTTTCGTGAAGGGGAGAGTTAATGGGGTATGTCAGCGGATCCGGGCGGGGGTCGGACTCTTACGATCTCTAGGTCGTAACAATAATTATGACAATTAACATGGAACACATCATACTAGCATGTCATTTCAATGGTTGCAAAACCATGAAACATACTAATATAGTCATGGCATGAAGCTTAAAGCATGGAAGCTAACAAGGATTAATATAGACATGGTATGTTATCATGAAGGTTTAATGAGAACATGTAGTAACAAACTAATCATAAACAAAACATGGAAGTTAACAATAATTATCATAGCCATTAGTGATAAGTATGGAAACATAGAACTTGCATTCTAACCAATCTATTAGCAACATAAGACATGTTACATAATGGAGTTTACAAGTTAAAAGGTTTATAGTATACACTAACATTTTTACTAGGTTCACAAAAGGATTCATTTCTCATCAAAACTTTGCATACAATTATGGCTTTTTAGTATGCTACTAACATAATCATGTAATAACATGCTAATTTAATTCATATAGAAACATGCTAATATATATCATATAACAATCATATATTGAAGCCACAACATGGAAATCCATAATTGAAGTTTAAACAACACATTCATGCAACCCAGTTTCTGGAAATAACAGGACAGTCCCAAATAGAGGCATACTGCTCCAACTATTTGTACTAAACATCAATTTTTCTTCTCTTAAGAGTTGTAGACAAGATAGTCCTGGACTCACTTACAAAATTTCAGGCAGAAATATAAACTAGGTGATTTATGATGAATTGTTTGGTGAGACATGTCGAATCTGTTTTTTAGACAGATTCTGAAGGCTGTAAAGATTGCTAATTTAGTGTTGCAGTCAGACTTTCGAAAAAACTTGCACTGAGATGATGTTGTAGAAAAAGTTGTTAACTTTACAAAGAGACCAAGAATAGAAAATTCCATGGCGTGTGCAGTGATTAAGTATAATTTTATTGAAGTGTATCCAGATTGGATGGAATACAGATATGTTGTGAAGTGAAATTTTTATTCCTAATTACTGAACTGAACATAGGCATGTTATATATGAACATAGGGTAGAATTTCATGAGCTATAAGACTATATTTTTTTCAGATTTTTATTTCGAATTATGATTAATAGATATCTACGTTTTTAATTCCAGAAACTAAAATCCTGATATAGTGTTAGAAGCTCTATCCTACACAAGTCCCCATTAGGGTCTTTGGCACTTCTTCTCCTTGAAGGCCTTTAAGCTTTTCCTTAAGCTCCTTCCTTTTCCTAGAAATCCCTCCTACAAACTTCAAAGGTTCCAAGTTGATGAGGGTGGTGGAGTAGGTGGTGGGAGAGGTGGAGCAAAAAGAGAGGAGAGGGAGAGAGAGGATGGAAGCTTGATTTTTTTCTTATTTTCTTTCTTTTTTCTTTAAAGTTTCCCCCTTTAAATCTCATCCCATGGATGAGTCATTCCTTAATCTCCTCTCCTTATGACATGTAGCTTAGGGTTAGGTGAGAGTCATCCTCCTAATGACACATAATGGTGGGTTAGGTGAGAGTTAATCTCCATATGACACCTAGCATGAAGAGGTGGCATGCCATGACAAATTAGGATTTTAATTTTTAATAAATAGGAATACATGCATTAATACTAGGCATCATTCATTATACATGTATTTACTCATGTATACTTCATTTATATAATCCAAAAGATAGTTTAAAATTTATTAAAAATAATTTTGATTTCACAAAAATTAAAGAAAAATATGTTAGGATCCCCAAAAAGTATACGTACACATACATCCCAAGAACACGTACATATACATATATATATGGATACTGGGTATTACAGTTCTGTTGGATCTTGGATCTCACCGTGTCATTTCCAATCGTTAAGTGCTACCACAGAGAGGGCTTTCAATGCTTGCTTGCGATAGTTGGACATGAAACTCCCTTCAAAGAAAGAGGAATGCAAAAGTGTTTCATCTTCTCTTTGCCTATGCGTCCTCTGGGCATAACAAACCCCTACCATATTGAGCAAAGTGTTGGAAAGAGCCATGATGCAATGACACAATCAGCTCCCACCACTGTCCACTATATGTTCACGCTTGTTATATATTTAATTTCAGGTGCAGACATTAATTATATCAAGTGGAGTGGGGAACAAGTACAAGAATGAAATCATTCTCGATGATGACATGCGCCAGCAGAAAACTTTATTTTGCAAAAAGCTATAGAAATCAAGCATCCATATACAAGAAGAAACCAACAATAACATGAAGTCACCACCAACCAATTTACCTCCCTCTCAATAAAATTCTCTTCTTTTACAAATACACAAGAACTCAAAGGCGGCACAAAAAATATGTAAAAGCCATATTGAATGGTTTTAAAGTTTATTAATTTATTTTTCATCCAGTTGGAGTAGCTCAAATGGTAGCTCCGGCCGAGCTCCGGCGGTGGCGCTTCCCATGGCGGCGTCGATCCACGACCCTCTCGCCATTCGCTCGATAGACCCATTTCGCCTCGCGAGCGTCAACTGAGCACTCCGTTGTCGGCGTAGGGTAGCGCTCGCGATCGTGGCAATACGAATACATAATGTACTTCCTCCGGAACTCCTCCATCGCCAACCTTTGCTCGGTGGAGATCGTGATGGAGTCGTAGCGGTCGGATTCGCGCTGGCCGCAGGTGGAGAGGTGGTCCAGGGGATCGACGGGGCAGCCATGGAGGACGAGATCGGCAAACTCCGCGACGAAAGGGGCATATTTGTAATTCACCTTGTAACGGCCGCCAAGCGTGGCCCAGGTAGACCCATCCCATATTGTGGCATAAAGGGACATTGGCTTTGAGGGGAACCCCCCACCCAATGATGGGGTTCTCACCATCTCTCTAATGGGAATGTTGTCAATATAGAAGCTGCAACAAAATTTTAAAAAAAAATGGTGATTTAGCAAGAAAAGAGAATGTCACAATAATGGGGTTTTTTTTGTTCACTAACTAATACATTCCCTTTTAGTTCTTCATTATATAATAAAGCGACATTCTATGCACTAAACATAATTTTCAAGTTGAGAGGTAGACAAGTGTTCACCAGTACCAGGCTTCAAGAAGTTACAAAGAGAGGACTATATACACCTCAAAAAGAGGTGCATGGAGGTGGCATACACTTTGCCAAAAATGGAAAGAAATTGGGGGAGAGGAGGAGATGTGACCCATGAGTTGACTTTTCTTTCCATTTTTGACAAATAGTCACCTCAATACACATCACCCCAATTGAGGTGTATATAGTCCCCTCTCTTATAAAGAGATCTATTATAACAGTGAACAGAAAAAACTCCAGAGCCACCAAAAGGAAGCAGTTGCCTGAAATAGAGAGAAGAACAGAGCAAGCTAAACTAGAAAATCTATGTACTTCCCGTCAAAACAACACTCACACACTCAACAGTTGAACATAAATAGCAATCCACATGTGTTCATAAACTGAAAGAAAATAAATAAATATAACAGATCAATTAAAAAACAGGGGACCTTAAAACAGAGCAATTACTAAGTCCACTGTTTTCTTTAGAGCATCAATCCGAAAATCAAACTATAAGGTGTACAATATATTAAGAAATGCAAGCAACAGCAAAATACACGAGGCATTTCGATAAAATGTATGCTTTCCATTGTACTGAACTCTCAGTTCAGATAGCCGAACATAAGCAAAATTTCAGACAAACCAATGATATACTGAACATAGACCAATGGGTGGTCAATTAATGAAGAATGCATGCTAATTGTCTAATAACTTACATGATCCTCTCATGGCTCCATAAGATCGAATAGCGATGAAAATCGTCGGTGGGGTCGAACCAGAGGCTATATCTCTCCTCTCTCCCGACCCCCGTGCTCCCGTTTCCATAGATGTTGGTCTGAACCCTCCACTCCCTCCCTCTTATATTTCCCAAGAACTCGAAATCCAATTCGTCATGGGTCTTCTCAAATACATCCCCATTCGACATCTGCAGCACCATTGGAACACATAATTTAGAGCGAGCAATGCATGGCTTATGGTTTGATTTGAATTATATGGTTCACAAATGCTGCATGTGAACAAGAAAAAAAAAGAACAATAACAAGTGGGTTGTCACGATGATTGCTAATTAAGTTTAAAAACTAGAGAAATACTTAGAATCGGATAAAAACTAGAGAATTTCTTTTCTAATTACGAGCTTAATTGAAAAACATTATTCGAATAAAGGGCCCCTTCATCTCAAACAAACAGAGAGCTTCAAATAACTTGCAATGGAAATTACTACATATTATAATTTCTGTTGGGGGAGAAGAACCAATTAGATTAGGCTTTCGGAATCGGGATTCTCACTCGATTCTACCAAATTCATTATTTGTGATTATTTTTAACCATTAAATTGAACTCGAATGCATACAAATTAAAAAAATTGAAATTGAAGTTCTCCTAAAAAGGAACAGAGAAAATTAAATTTAATAGTTATAATTGCTTAAATAAATTCCAGGGGAAATGAACTAAGCCTCTTGATATACGAGGCACAATGATCTTTAAAAATGAAGGATATTAAGGGGATAGAGGTAACAAATGAAATTGGCCTGAAGAATCCATCATGTAAATTATAGGGATGACAAAATTGAATTCTAGAAACTAAATTTCTTGCTGTTGAAAAGGGTCATGCTTTGTAATTGAAGAGAGATCAAATTTTTATTATTGAGAAGGCTCGTATACTAATTAAGGGACAGAGGGAAAGAATCAGTGCCCTTGTTCTCTATTTTTGGATGCTGTAAGTGTTATTGTATCCTCTATTTAACTCATGTTCTAATCGGAATCATGTTTATTAGTGAATAAAAAATGATTGAGTTAATCAAACAACAGTAATATTTCCAACATATGCACAACACAATCAAATGCTCAAGAGTTGATCAGAACACCAGATTGCTCCAATCAACATGCAAAGCTCCAATCTTTCCTCCTCTTTCGGCCAAAACTCAAATGGGTTTTTGATCATTTAATCAAGATAGAAGACAAAATATACACAGAAAAGGAACCATTTTTTCTTGCAAATTAAAAAACTCACATAGAATGCAACGACGACGCCAGCAGCATAATCCGAGGGCAGCTTAATAGAAGCACTGAAGAATCCATGGAGATAAAGGTCCTGTGATGCAAATCCAGCACCTGGGTATTTTGTCAAAATCACAGAAAACCCATCAAAAATTTGAAATTTTTGGGTTTCACAGGGAGAGAGAGATGAAAGAGAGAAGATATATACCTGATCTCTCATCAAGAGATATATGAACAGTCTTTCCGTCTCTAAGGAGCATTAGATTGTCGTCACCAAAGAGCTGAGTGTATCCTTCATCAAATGAGAGAGAGGTGTAGTTCTCAAAGATGGTGTCATGAATGCAGGAGGCTGGAGAGAAGATGAGAACAACTAGAAGAAGATGATAGATGAACCAGGCCATCGCCATCTCTCTCTCTCTCTCTCTCTTCCCCCTCCTTGCGTATTTTTATATGGAGAAAAGTGATAGCTCTTTCTCTATGTTTCTTGGGAGAGGAGGAAAGAAAGGTATGGGTGTTTAAAAAGAGGAGAGCTAAGAGAGAGAGAGATGGAGTTTTTGTGACTTTTTCTTGGATGCTTTTGTTGTAGTTTTGGAATTATGTGCTTTGTATAAAGATTATATAGGTTTAAACTACTAATAAACTCGGATTAAAGGGGAACAATGGAGGAGAGTTGATTATGTATGTCATTTATTTATTTATTAGGTTAACTATATGAAATGAAATTTGATGGCTTATCCCAAAAATGTTTTCAGTGGAGAGGTTCTTAGGGTTCTAAAGTTTTGGCCAGCAGGATGTGAACTGGAGGGAGAATCCAATTAATTGACATCTTTGTTTTCTTTTATGGTCTGCCTAATGACCTTTGTGGCTTCTTTTTTGTTTTGATTGGTTTTGGTTTGTTCCATTTATTTATTTGGGATTTATGTAGATCAGTTGGTGCCTGATCTAATAGATCATGTGCAAAGCACAAAAAGGTAGGCCCCAACGAGTACAACCTTATGTGTGGCTTTTACTTTCCACCTTTTTAGTGTCTTGGCACCTGATCTATTAGATGAGGTGTCACCTTTTCTACTTTAAATCCTATTTATTTACTTACTTGATGTAATTATCTTTTTGACTTGTTTATTCTTCACTCCATACAATTGGTTGGTTTGTTGCAATTTTGCAAAAAAAAGGAAACAACACAAACTATTAACTTGATTTGCATTAAGTGATAAATTTTTTTAGCTTTTTTGGTAGATCATTAAACAATGTCGTCTACAAGTATCATATATCAAGGCATCTCATCTTGAATGTGCCTAGTGAACTGATCTGTCACTATAATAAAGAGGATGTGACTCAGAATCGAACCTTGATGTAACCTAATTGTGATCAAAAAGTTATTTATTAATACTTTACAAGTCTTCACATTAATGACTTCTCCTTGATACATAACAAACTTTATATGGATCCCTGTTTAAGTAAAGCTCACTGTAGAACCTCTCCAGGGACTCTATCGTATGCTTTCACTCGGTTAATAAAAACCATATGCAAATCTCTCTTCATTACTTTATATTGCTCTGTAATCTTCATGATTATGATTGTCTCTGTTATCGAACGTTCTGGTATAAAACTATAATGATTTTGTGGTACGATGTCATTCTTTCTTAACCTAAACTCAATCATCCATTCTCCTAGTTTCATAGTATGACACATTAACTTGATTCCACAATAATTAGAGTACATTTGTATATCACCTTTATTTTTATAAAAAGGTATCAAAATGATACCCTAATACTATTTGGTATTCTATTTGACATGTTAAGCAATATTTATAGTATTAAAGTTGTTAAATGTTAATGATAAAAGTTGCGTTGACATTATGAACCAGTAACAATACTGTAAGAATAAAAATAAATAGAATAATAGGTATCATATCACATATGAGTAATGCCTCATGTGCGTCGTTGAAAACTCAATCCTCGTGTATTTTTTTCAGATTATCAGAGTCGTTCATTTCCATCTTCATATTCTAACACTAAATATGGGATGAACCCAATGAGGTTTACCCATTTGTCCACATATCGCAAAAAAATCTATGTTTGCGGAAACGTTAAATTTGCGACGGATGGATGCGCAATCAAGATCTCTTAGTTTCACTCGATATTCAGTGTTTTGGAGTTTTAGATTATAAATATCAGAAATGTACGGACCGATCGTCCAATAAAACTAGTGAATAATAGAGTTTTTAAGGCCGCATTAGAGGTTTAGCCACAGATGTCATATGATAACATTGTTCTCTAAAAAAACATAACTATAGCTTTCCACATGGCCAATTTGATCAAAAAATTCGATTATAGCATTTTGTTATAGATATTTTGTTGCCTGTTTCACATTGCCTTAGCAAGCATAAGAAACTGTTAGGTCTCGTTCGTGACTGTGTTGTCAATAGTGGCACCAAGATAATGTTGTGTCTTTCTTAATTATCTTGAAGTAGAGAGACATCGGTTTTTGGTCATGTTGAAAGAGATGTTGAACATTAAGTTATAACATAATGTTCAACATGCGCTGAGTCGGTTAGCAAAATTATCTTTATGATAAGTACAGGATCTTCTGTCGACGAAAGCCCGTGATCCCTGCTGCATATCTTTATCAATTATGCGGTTTTTCTGATGGTTGAATATTGTTGACGATATATTTGGAAGCTTATATCTCTTGGTTTTATTGTTGAGACGGTTAGAGAGATTCTTGTCCACAATTCCATTTGTGTTCGGATCCTTGAAGATATGCGGAACCACCTGCCTAATGCTCTTCCGGAAATTGTGGGTTGCCGATCTGCTGCTGCGATGATTGAAGATCTTCCCGGTTGACGAGTGGATTGAGGGGGAGCGGGGTTTATTAGGGTTACGGCATTGACGACTAGGTTTTACGACTTTTGAGAAAAAATTTGTGTGAACTCCGGGAGGGAGGCCGACGGCTACAGGCATAGGATCAAGAGAGTTGATCTAGTCGGTTGTGCAAGGGGAGCTTGCCAAGAATACTCCATGGGTTGGTTGTGACCAACCATCACGGTTTGTATTGAGGGGGAGGTTGTTCCTCCTAATAGAATCGTGAAATTAGTGATTGTACTCATTGATTATTTTAGTGGAGTATTCTGATTTTCTGGGTGTGGCCCCGCAGATGTAGGTGTGTGCATCGAACTGCTTTACCAAGTTTTGTGTGTCTCTGATTAGTTGTGCTAATCCGTTGGATTTACTGTTTATTATTGCGTACTGAATTTCAATTAGTATCAGAGCGGGTCATCCGTGCTACTTTGTGTTGTCAAAGTGGGTGTGATCCTGTATGTGTAGTACGCAAGTCATGAATACGAAAGAAGGCGCTTCTGTTACTCGCCCTCTGCTACTTACCGGAACAAACTACACATACTGGAAGTCCCGGATGCGTGCCTTTATCAAGTGACTGGATGAGAAGGCATGGGTCGCCACAGTTGAAGGATGGAGTCCACCGATCGAAGTAGACAAAGAAGGCAAGGAATATCTCAAACCGGTAAGAGATTGGGATCCCGAAGAAGATCGTGCAGCATTAGGAAACTCTAAGGTTGTGAATGATATTTTCACTGTAGTTCATGAAGAGCAGTTCAAGCTGATATATACATGTCAGTATGTCAAAGAAGATTGGGACATTCTTTAGAATGTCCGTGAAGGAACAAGTACAATTAATGCTTCCAAACTTCAAATGTTTGACTCCCAGTTCGAAAATCTTAGAATGAATGATAATGAGACTGTTGCTGAATTTAATGGTAGACTAAGGGACATAGCCAACCAGGCTTTTCAACTAGGCAAGAAATATTCTCAAAGGAAGCTGGTAGAGAAGACGTTGAGATCTCTCCCTGATAAGTTTTCTGCAAAAATAACGGCTATTGAAGAAGCTCCACTATGAGATTGGATGAACTCATGGGTTCTCTTCAAACCTATGAGATGAATCTCAAGCAGAACAGAAGGAAAAGGGGGGTGGCATTAAAGGCGGAGGTCAGTGAAACTTCTAACTCTGAGAATGAGTCGGAGCTAGATGAAGACATTGCTCTACTAACCAAGAACTTCAGTAGGATGATGAGGAAGATTAGCAACATGGGTTAGAATCTCAGACCTGTCAACAGGATGGTGCGCTCAGGTCCTTCCTCGGCTGAAAAAACCTAGGGCTGTTGACGAACAGAACGTTCGACGAACTACTCGTGAACAAGCTCGGTACATGTTCGTTTACGTTCGTTCGGGAAGCTTAATGAACAAGCTTGAACAGATTTTTAGAGCTCGGTTAGTAAACGAACAGAGCTTGAACATAACTATGTTCGTTTATTTATGTTCATGAACAAGCTCGTTAAGTGTTCGTGAACAAGCTCGTGAACAAACTCGCTAAGTGTTCATGAACAAGCTCGTTAAGTGTTCGTGAACAAGCTCGTTAAGTGATGTTTGTGAACAAGCTCGTTAAGTGTTCGTGAACAACCTTGTTAAGTGATGTTCGTGAATAAGCTCGTTAAGTGTTCGTGAACAAGGGCTTGAGTGAACTAAAATTAAAATTAAACACTTACCTCCTCAAATTGAATTAAACACATCCACCTCTTCAACTTCCCAGCTTCCCACTCCTAGACTCACAGGCTCCCAGCTCTCTTTTGGTCCATTGCCATTGTTCGTTCGTTTGTTTGCAAATCTGTTCACGAACAAGATTGGTTGTGTGTTCGTTAACACGTTCCTGAACATGTTCACGAACAAGCTCGATAAGTCTTGTTAATGAACAGAACGTTCGTTCGGTAAGCTCGGTTTACGTTCGTTTATGTTCATTTACGTTCGTTCGGTAAGCTTAACAAACAAGCTTGAACATGTTTTTAGAGCTCGGTTAGTAAACGAACAGAGCTTGAACATGGATTTTGTTCATGAACAAAACCAAGCACACTGTTCAAGCTCGTTCAAGCTCGTTCGTCAACAGCCCTAAAAAAACCACTAGTCGTCCCACTCAGAAGTATGAGTCAAAAACCAAGGGCAAAGGAATACAATGCAGGGAGTGTGAAGGCTTTAGGCACATACAAGCTAAGTGTGCCAACACTCTCAAGAAGCAGAAAGGGAAATCTCTAGCCAGTACTTGGAGTGATGAAGATTCTGAAGGAAGTGCTGAAGATTAGGACATAACCAGTAACTACGTTGCGTTCACTGCTACTCTGAAAGGTCAGTCTGAGTATGACACATCTAAATATGTTGAACATAATGTTGCAACATCTGTTACAACATCGGGGACTATAAGGAGCAATGTGAAACATGATGTTGAAACATCAAGTACAACACTTAGCAGTGAGTTTGACTCTGAAGGTGATAGTGAGGAAGATATTGGTGAAGAAGACATTCGGTTTGCATATTAGACTATGTTCAACAAATGGAAGGAGATTTACAAAGTTAACAAGAAATTGAAAGATGAATGCTCCAAACTGATAAGTTAGAAGGATGAGACTAAGGCGAAAGTTCTGAAGACGGGGCTCGGTCTCAGCAATCTTGAGAGCGGCCTCAGGAGAACACTGCTTAGAGCTGAGAAGACGGAGAGTATCCTCAACAAGTGGAACACGGGGAAGTCAAAGCTTGATGATATTCTCAACACGGGAAAAGTCTCAGGAGATCGCACATGGGTTGGATACAACAGAGGAGGCCATTTGCATGCTCCCAAGAGAAGGTGTGTTCTCACTACTAAAGAACGTGAAAAACTGGGTTAGGACAAAGGGCATGAGCCGAAGTTGAAGGAGAGAAAAGGTTCAACATTCAGGCGTCCCATGTGTGATTACTGTAGGCAAGTAGGGCACACTGGCTGGAGTTGCTTCAGTCGTATGAAGCATTGGCGTGAAGGAAGAAGTGTTAGACATCCCAGCAAAAGAACAACGAAGAAATGGGTTAAGAAATCTGAGGTAGTCAGCATGGTGGCATACACTTCGTTGCTTGTGTTCTCCGAAAATCTCTGGTATTTCGACAGTGGATGCTCCCGACACATGACAGGTAATAAGGGTCTTCTCACTGAGTACTCAGCTGGTAACAAAGGTCATGTTACCTTTGGTGATGGTCAAAGGAGTAAGGTGGTTGGAAAAGGGAATCTTGATGTGACAGGGTCCCTGAAGCTGAAGGATGTGATGCATGTAGAAGACTTGAAGGAAAATCTCATTAGCATAAGCCAGCCGTGTGATCAAGGCTTTCTCATCCGGTTCACCAAAGATGAATGTTTAGCCTTCAACAGAGAAGATGTATGCATGCTTACTGGGAAAAGGTCTACTGACAACTGTTACCTTCTACAAGAACCTAACAAGTGCTTCAATATCACTACTGTCGTTTTTGATCAGTGGCATCAAAAACTGGGTCACTTAAATTTCAAGACCTTGATGAAGATACCACAAGCAGGAGTTGTTTGTGGTATACCGACTCTAACCAAGAAGAAAGAGGGGGTGTGTGTAGACCGTTCCAACTGGGAAAGCAAAAGAAGACGAGTCACAAGCAAATCCAGAGGATTACTACCTCTAAAAATTTGGAGTTGTTACACATGGATCTGATCGGACCCACGTCGGAAACTAGCATGGGAGGTAAGTAATATATTTACGTCTGTGTTGATGATTTTTCTCGGTTTACTTGGGTAGATTTTCTTAAGGAAAAATCAGACACGTTTGAAGCCTTCAAGAGACTATGTACTCGCCTTCAAGTTGAGAAAGGAGATAGCATTGGCAAAATTATCAGGATCCGGAGCAATCATGGGAAGGAGTTTGAGAATCATTCTTTCTCTAAATTCTGGAAAACTCAAGGTATTGCACATTAATTCTCGGCTCCAAAGACTTCTCAACAAAATGGAGTTGTTGAAAGAAAAAACAGCACTCTTCAAGAAATGGCGCGTGTGATATTGAATTAGGAATGGCAGTATTACGGGTCGGGGCGGGTATTTAACTACCCAAGCTTGCCCCCGACCCATCTACAGGGCGGGGCGGGGCGTGTCTCGGGCCGGGTGGGGCGGGTACTTTCTTACCAAAACCGGGTCAGGTCATTACTGTCATCTATATGAATCACAAATAAAAATTTTAGTTGGGAATTGGGAGAATTTTGGTTTATTTGGTAATTGGAAATTGGGAATTGGCCCAATTGGGAGAACAGTGGAACAACGTATGAGTTATGGGTTATTCGCTGACTGCATGTTCCGCATCAAAATAATAAGGGTTTTTAGAGCCTCCATAGTTTACCGGGGCGGGGCGGGCCGGGGCGGGGCGCATACAAAGCCCAAGCTTGCCCCGACCCGGCTGCGGGCCGGGTCAAAACCGGGTCGGGCCGGGCGGGTTAGGCCATTACTGCCATCCCTATGTTGAATGCCAGGGAGGTCAATATTAAGTGGTGGGCTGAAGCTGTCAACACTGCTTGCTACACTATAAATAGAGTTTATCTTTGGCCGAGAATGGAAAAAACCCCCTATGAAATCTGGAAAGGTAGGAAACCTGATGTATCTTACTTCCACGTTTTTGGAAACAAATGTTATATCCTGCGAAACCGTACTCCCAGGCGGAAGTTTGATGCTAAGAGCGACAAAGGAATTTTTCTTGGGTATTCCATGAAAAGTCGTGCTTTTAGAGTCCTAAATCAATGCACAAACGTCATGATGGAATCAATTAATGTAGTCGTTGACGATTTTGATCAGGGAGAGGCAGTCTTAAGTGAAGGGAGGGTACCCCAAGAAGACTGCACTGATGAGGAAGATCGTGTTGAATATAATGTTGCAATAAGTGATACAACACAAGGAAATGTTGAACAAAATGTTGCAACACAGGATGCAACATCAGTTGAGACATCACAGAATGAGACAGAAGAAGCTCAAGGTTCTGAAGGAATCACTAAGGTTATACGTAATCATCCTCCAGAGTTAATCATTGGTGATGTGCATGACAGCTGCCGGACAAGAGGTACTGGCCGTGTCAACTATCGTGACCTTGCCGGGTATGCTTGTTTTCTCTCTGTCGTTAAACCCAAGAATGTGAAGGAAGCTATTGTTGATGATTTCTGGGTGTTAGCCATACAAGAGGAGCTGAACCAATTCCAGCGTAATGATGTCTGGAGTCTGGTTGAGAGACCCAAAGGGATAAATGTCATCGGGACAAAATGGATATTTAAGAATAAAACTGATGAAAAAGGAAGTGTCACTCGCAACAAAGCTCGTCTAGTGGCTCAAGGATACACTCAGGTGGAGGGCATTGATTTTGATAAAACATTTGCTCCAGTCGCTCGGTTGGAATCCATCAGACTCTTGTTGGCAGTTGCAGGCAGTCTCAATTTCAAGCTTCATTAGATGGATGTGAAGAGTGCGTTTCTGAATGGGTTATTGAATGAAGAAGTGTAGAATAACTGAAAGGTTTTGCATATCCTTTTCTTCCGAATCATGTCTACCAGTTGAAGAAGGCTCTATATGGATTGAAACAAGCACCAAGGGCTTGGTATGAGAGGTTAACTACATGTCTTCTCCAAAAGGGATATGAACGAGGAGGAGCCGACGAGACGTTATTTGTTCAAATGACCAGGTCAAGTGTTATTGTTGCTCAGATCTATATGGATGATATAGTTTTCGGCTCTACTTCACAACAACTGGTGCGTGAGTTCATTACCCTTATGCAGAAGGAGTTCGAGATGAGCATGATTGGTGAGTTAAACTTGTTTCTTGGACTTCAGGTAAAACAATGCACTGGGCTGTTCATCTCGCAACGTAAATATGCTAAAAATATGGATAAGAGGTTTGGTCTGGAAAATGCTAGACATGTTCGCACCCATATGTCCACCAATGAAAAGCTCTCCAAGGACGATGGCGGAAAATCGGTGGAAGTTACTCTATACAGAAGTATGATAGGGAGCTTGTTGTATCTGACAGCTAGCAGGCCGGATACTAGTTTCAGTTTAGGAGTATGTGCCCGTTATCAAACCTGCCCTAAAGAATCTCATATCACGGCCGTTAAGAGGATTATCAAGTATGTCAGTGGGACGACAGATTATGGCCTATAGTATACCAAGGACACAAAAACATTACTTTAGGGGTACAGTGATGCAGATTGGGCAGGGAATACAGATGATAGGAAGAGTACTACAGGAGGATGTTTTTATGTGGGCAACAATTTAGTCTCATGGTACAGCAAAAACCAAAACTACATCTCGTTATCTACGGCGGAGGCTGAGTATATTGCGGCAAGAAGTTGGTGTACTCAACTCCTATGGATGAAGCAAATGCTGACAGACTACGTGTTGGAGTAGGGGATACTAACTATATTATGTGATAATCAGAGTGCAATTAATATTTCCACGAATCCAGTTCAGCACTCCAGAACCAAACATATAGACATCCGACATCATTTCATCAGAGAGTTGGTTGAGAGGAAATCCCTTACCATGGAATATGTTGCTACTGCTAACCAACCAGCTGACATCTTCACAAAACCATTAGATTCTGGCAGATTTGAAGAATTGCGACAGGCCCTAAGGCTGTGTCGTGTCTGATGTTGTTCTTTTTGTTGAACGAAATGTTGCAACATCCTGTTGCAACATAAAGAGGTAGTGAGCGGTCATTTGTTAATAGGCTGGATGCCCCTCAGTTATTTTTTCGGTCCGTTATTTGTGTTTTGGCTTTTCGCTCTAACCCCTCACGGCGCTCTTTCCTCTCTCAAATATTTCAAGATTCACAGTGCGGTTCTTCTAGGGTTCTTGATTTTCCGTGTCAAATTTTCTCTCTGATTCTGGAATGGCGCGAGATCAAAAGGAGAAGTCTTCTCAGAACCCTCGTCGCTCTTCCCGCCGAACTCCCTCATCGAAAAAGGGTGCATCGTCGTCCTCTCCTCCTACACCTAAGCAGAAGGGTGTGGCTCCTCGGACTGCATGTGTCTCATCCTTTGGTATTTCTTCTTCTTATTCGTCTCCATTATCTTTCCAATACATGCACACTCAAGCTGCACCGAATTGGGAAGTTGTGCGTTTCCTCCCAATTTTGGAAATTCCCCTTTTGAAGAAACCCTTGGTGTCTGATCCCGGTGAGGAAGAAGACTATCTGGTTCCTGTCACTGTCCAGGACTGGTTTTGGCATCTACGAAGAACTGGGCGAAAATTGGATCTCTCGTGGCTAGATCTCTCTGGAGTCCATGTTGACCAGCTTATGCATAAAAAGATTCGTGGCAAAGTGATTAGCGTAGAAGTGCCTCGGGATGACAAGATCATTATTCATAATTAGAATCCTAGAAGATCCTCTATTCGAATTTCTGAAATTTTGGTGGTAGAGATTTCTGATTCAGATTCATCCGTCTCTGCTGAGAAGTTAAAGTCAGGGTGTGATGGTGAAGCTTCCTCTAATCCCATGAATGCTGAGAATTCGGGTGTCCGTGTTGAACCTGAGGGTAGATGTAATGAAGATGCTATGTGTGATTATCCACCCCTGGATGGGGTACAAGCTGCTCAGTCTCCTATGCGTGTGGATGGAGCTGCTCAGACTGTGCCTTACACTGCTCAGTCTCCTATGCGTGTGGATGGAGCTGCTCAGACTGTGCCTAAGACTGCTCAGTCTCCTATGCGTGTGGATGGAGCTACTCATACTGTGCCTGAGACTGCTCAGTCTCCTATGCATGTGGATGGAGCTGCTTAGACTATGCCTGAGATTGTTAGAGATTCTATTGGTGTTTCTGATGTCAGTGCCTGTGCTCAAGGTGTCTGTCCTGGAGAGAGTACCCACATGTAAGAAGATGATCCTCTGTTGAATGTTTCCTCTGTTGTAGTTCTTCCTGAGAAGCATCAGTCTCTTGTTACTGAAGAAGATCTTGCTCAGAATTCTGTAGGTCTGGTAGATGATGGAAGTGCTCAAGTCTACCTTCCTCTTCCTGTTGATGGTGAAGGGTGTATGTCTCCAGGTGTCCCTACTGTTGAACTGTGCCTAGCTGAGACCATTGCTGATGTTGACGCTGTAGATGGGTCATGTTCTCAACCAGAAGTAGATGCCCCTTGTAATGTTGCACAAAATGTTGCAGCATTTGATGCAACAAGTGAGCCAGGTGCTCTAGATAGATTTGATCCTGTCACCCACCCTTCTCCTTCAGAAGATGGCATGTTTTCCTCTCATGTACAGAAGGCCAGGTCTGTTTCAAGAAAACGTGCTGCATCAACCTGTCATGCCTCTTCTTCCCCTTCTAAGAGGCCAAAAGTATCTCCTATGTCAGGTTCCTCTTGTTCCCTCCATTTACTTCATCTGATGCTTTGAGCAGAGTGTTCTTTGATAAAGCCTGCAAGAATAGATGGGTGTCTTACTCTGAACGTCCTATTCTTCCTGGGAAAATCTTGAATGTCTCCTCTTTTGACAAGACTCAATTTGCTGCTATTTTGAAAGATCTAGGCCTTTTCTATGCTGCCACTTTTCTTAAATCTATTTATCATGTACCGGTTCGAGAATTTTACTGCAATCTTTCCAAGAATTCTGGTGATGTTGCTTCTCGTTGGGCTTTCAGAAGTTATGTTAAAGAAAAGATTATTTCTTTTTCTACCTCAGTGTTGAACAAGCTGCTAAAGTGGACGTATCCTTAGTCCTTGGCTAATTTTGGGAAGTCCATAGGAGATGACTGCAACAAATTCATAAATACTGTCACTGCAGGGAAGCTGAAGGTTTGGCCCAAGTCTTCCTCTTTTCCCTCCTTGTCTCTTACTACAAAGTATGTCCTGCTGTATATGATTGCCACGAGAAACTGGCTCCCGACCTCTAATATTTCTGTGGTAACTAAGGATATGTGCAAGCTTTTGTTCTCTGCTGGCACTAAGCAGAGCTTCAATCTAGGGAGGATCATCTTTGGCTCCATCTTGTCTCTATCAGAATCTTCTTCCCCGGCCTCATCCTTACCCCATGCAAGTATTATTACTATGATGCTTCTGACTCAGAAAGTGCCTCTGTCTGCATCTGATCTGTCTATCTCGTGTGACGGTATATCCTATACTGCCAAGTCTGTTGTGGGTAAGTGTGATGATATATCCATGCTGGCCTCTTCTATACCTGGTGTATCTTCATCATCTCCATCCCCTACGATTGCTGATCCTGCCTCTTCAGTGCGTCAGACTTCATCTGTTTCTGCTTCCCCTAATGTTCCTTGTTCTGAAGATTCGCACTCCTTTCTCTTGGAGGACATTTAGGTGTTTGAAAATGTTGTAAAGAATGTGGATGACCAGCTGCTTCTCCTTCATAGTCAGAAAGTTCTGCTTGAGGCCCACAAGATTATGTTAACGGACAGATTGACTGTACTGAAGTCCAAACTTGCCTCTGGCTCTTCAGAATCCTTGGGAGCGGTCTCTGGAGTTGGTGCTGACTAAGGTATGCTGCTTGGTTCTAGTGGCTCAAAAGGGGAGATATTGTGCTGTTTGATATTGTGTTGTTGGTGCGTGTTGTGTTGTTTTCTATCTGTGACGTCTGTTGGGATATTGATGGTACATGTTGATAATGGTGTTGGGTGTTGGCGTTTGGTTGTTGTACTGATTTGATGGTGAATCGCTAATGATTTTAAGTGGGCTCCAACTTTTATGGTCATTGCGCTTCTGCTTTCAACATCTTTTCAACAGCCTCGTATATGGTATTGTTATATTGTGCCACTAAATGCCAAAATGGGATATTGTTAGGTCTCGTTCGTGACTGTGGTGTCAATAGTGGCACCAAGATACTGTTTTGTCTTTCTTAATTATCTTGAAGAAGAGAGACGTCGGTTCTTGGTCATGTTGAAAGAGATGTTGAAGATTAAGTTATAACATAATGTTCAACATGCGCTGAGTCGGTTAGCAGAATTATCTTTATGATAAGTACGGGATCTTCTGTCGATGGAAGCCCTTGATCCCTGCTGCGTATCTTTATCAATTATGCAGTTTTCTGGTGGTTAAATATTATTGAAGATATATTTGGAAGCTTATATCTCTCGGTTTTATTGTTGAGACGGTTAGAGAGATTCTTGTCCACAATTCCTTTTGTGTTTGGATCATTGAAGATATGCGGAACCACCTACCTAATGTTGTTCTGGAAATTGTGGGTTGTCGATCTGCTGCTGCGATGATTGAAGATCTTCCCGGTTGACCGGCGGATTGAGGGGGAGCGGGGTTTATTAGGGTTGCGGCATTGACGGCTAGGTTTTACGACTTTTGAGAAAAAGTTTGTGTGAACTCCGGGAGGGAGGTCGACGACTACGGGCGTAGGATCAAGGGAGTTGATCTAGTCGGTTATGCAAGAGGAGCTTGCCAAGAATACTCCATGGGTTGGTTGTGACCAACCATCACGGTTTGTATTGAGGGGGAGGTTGTTCCTCCTAATGCAATTGCGAAATTAGTGATTGTACTCATTGATTATTTTAGTGGAGTATTCTGATTTTCTGGTCGTGGCCCCGCAGATGTAGGTGTACGCACAGAACTGCGTTACCAAGTTTTGATTGGTTGTGCTAATCCGTTGAATTTACTGTTTATTATTGCGTACTGAATTTCAGAAACAATGCAACAAAACCTATTATAATGGAGTTATAAATGTAATGATTATTGTATATATGTTTTAAACTTTAGTTTCAAGTAAGGCATCCATTAGTTAGGATTGTTTATGCCATGAGCTTTGAGGTTATAAGTCCCAATATATTAATCTCATGCTTCATTTAAAATGGGCAAAAAAAATACATTAACAAAACAATATTTTCAATCAAATTCGTGCATGTATGCGTTTGCCAAAATCGTGAAGTTCAATCACTGGTTTGTTGTTCACAAGGCCAAGAGCATTTGATTCACATCACTTTTTTGGCCGCAAGCAAACTAAAGTTTGACTACTCGCAACCCCCGCTTGAAAAGGAATCACTTTGGCTCGATTTCGAAGCCAACTCTTTTGACCTTTGGACTCAAGAAATAGTGATTAACTACAATGCTTCATCAAAAATCTTCATTATGATTGAATAATTTGAATTACATTACAATATCATGTGCCCTTAGCTTTCACATGACTGAAGCAACCCCTAAAAATAATTGCAATTATATAATTTTAATTATCAATGAATTTTGTTAATTTAACCCAATAAAAACAAAAGGAAAGGAAAGGAAACACCTAGTAATCATTGATTCTTGTTGGAGTTATTTGAATTTTTCAAATGAATTTGGTCTCTTTTGGTTTTCCCTCCAGAAAGTTTAGTTCCACGTTGCTTGGAAGTAAAACTTTGGAGGAGTATATAAGGCTTTTGATTAGCCTTGGAGGTGTGCCCCAAGGGGTATCACTCTTTTGTGAATGGGAGAGGACTTACATGAACTTGAGTCCAACATGCGTGCGTCGCCGGCCGGTTGGCCGTGTCATGCGTGCGCTCGCGCGGTGATTATCTTTTACGATTTCGAGCAGTTCTTCTTTGTTGGGAGGTGTTGTTCTTGCCGATCACCTTCCAATGCAGAGATGATTCTAGGCTGTTTTATCATGGGGACGGCAGGGTTGTACACTGCTTGCACAAACTTGCGTAGAGCCATGAGACGTCTTAAAGAGAGCGACCTCGTCTGCGACTCAGCCCATCTCATTTGGTAACTTCGTTCTTGTTTCTTTTCGGTATCTGCAACAACAATTCTCGACAAGGTTTTATCCTAGGTCTACAGACAGGCTATAAGAACATCTTGAGAATGATAGTGTTCTCGATAGGTTTTTAGGGGTTTTCCCTCCCAAATATTTTTACAAACTTTCCTATCGACTATCTACCAACCCTTTTGTTCTAGTCACCAACTTCATTCAAAAAAAAAAACACTGCTGATTATAGATCTTTGCTTAGATTACAAAATTATTACTTTAATATTCTAGTTTTGCCCTTGGTACAAAATTATTATTTATGCATTTTAAGTGATGGTCTAATCCTTCTACGGGGCCCACGGCTGTACTAGTAGACTGTCATTTTGAATCATCAAATCCGCCGCACAACCTAGAGTAGCCGTTGTACCACACAAAATTCATACAAGTCCTCGTCAAATGTTATATTTGCATAACTTATAATATATATCCGTTCATTAAGCCGCACTCTTGACACCCCTAAACCGAATTGCAAAAGCTCATTGCTGGAAAGAAAGAGGAGACAATAAAAGATGAGAAAGATATTGTTATTATTAGAGGCTGAATTTGAATTAGGCGATGTTTCAGCTAGTCGTGAGCTAGTTCAGATCATTGCTGCCACATCATTATGAGCTTGGAATCCTAATAGCATAGAGCTAATTAATATCGAAAAATGTTGAGGGCATATCAGAGACAAAGCCTGACATCGATCAATCTGATGGTTAGTTTGTCACCTACAGTAGGGATGAGAATGGACATGCCCAAAGCCCCTCATCCCTTCACTAATTTTTACTAAGATTAGTGAAGTGATGAGTATGGATGAGGATGTTGCATGCCCAATTAGAAGCACAATCGGATTTTGGACATGTCCATTCTCGCTTTGGCCATGCCCATTCTCATCTCTAACCTACGGCTTCAAATCGGTTTTAGTTTTTTTAATATTGCACAGCTTATGGGCATTCTTTTTCATTTTTTGGACATGTATTATTTTTAATTTTTGTACCCGCTTAAAACAAACAGATTTCATCGTCTAAAAATAATAAAAACAAGGAAAGCTTTTAACTAATCGCGACCAAAGTCTTTAGAGGGGCTTATATGTAAAATTAGTCGAATATCAAATACTTCTCACAAATGGGAGCCGCGACTCCACGTCACGCGCGGCCTCCACCTGTCAGCAAAACCTTAACACCACCCTCATCCGTGAACGCTGTGTGCTGAGGGTCCCACGAGCCGCACGCGTGAGTGGGCTGCCTTGGGATTCGTGAAGCGCGCTTATATTCTGCCATATTTTTAGGAGATTGCTATTTACAACGGTGTATCGAGCTGACAACGTTTTAAAACTGGAAAAGAAAATTATTTTATGGGTCAAATCATAACCTATCTCCCTTAGTTTTTTCTTCTTTGGGAAAAATGTTACCTCCAAGCACCGAAGTCTTCAGTGCATGTAGTTGTGCTCTATTTTTATTGTCCTGTAAGGCACCTCGCAAAGGAGATGTAAGATACCCTGTTCCAGCGACGTTGGGTTTTAAATAACTGACCAACCGCTATCCCGAAAGCTCAAGTGACCATTACAAATATAGCCTCATACGTTAAGACACCTGATGGCACAACGAGTACGAGTCTATGTGAGGCTTGTACTTCTCCACTTTTGTGTTTTGTTATATGAGGCTAAATCTTCATTGTCATATAATACCTATTATTCTCTACAAATATCCATTATACATTTGACAACTGTTTTTGAATCCTAGGGCAGACTAGGACAAGCTGACTACGACAAAAGGGTTGATAGAAAAACGGCTGAGATTTAATCTTGAGGAATGAATGGTTGAGATGCGATTTTGTGGAAAGATTTGGAGGGAAAAACATTTTTGGGGAAATGAAAGTTTTTGGGAAAATGAAACTTTTTTGGGAATGAAAGTTTCTGGGGAATAACTGCATGCAATTAATGCATTTGGGGAAAAACTTACACTTAATGCTGCAGATCGAATGCCCACAATTAAGATGCGAATAATTTCTCGCGCCCGGGCCGTAGGCGCCCGCTTATTTTTTACGCGCCGAATTTGTTGTTATATGAATGAATTTGTTATTCCGCGTCGAAGGCGTCGATGCCGCTAAATATTTTTACGCTAATTTGTTGTTCCGCGCAATTTTGACCGTGGAAATAGTTTTTTGGATACAAAGATTTTGCAGGGAAAATTTTTAAATGAACCGTGCACGTGGGCACGGTCATGACTAATCTATATTACAAATGAAGAAGTTGTCTCATGTGACAACTTTGTCACAGTCGTACTTTTTTGTATGAGGCATGTGACTCCACCTCATCTCAATGACCTAAAGTCTAGCCAAAAAAATCTCACAAATACACTCTCCCACCCATAAGAATACAATGTTTGAGTTATAAATCCAAGAAGAGTTGTTTAGAAGTTTACAGAAATGATGCAAGATGAGATGAAAAGGAGAGGGAATGAGCACATGGTGATGAGCCATGTGAAGCTAAAGGTGCTGCCAACTCAACTGATAACTACTACTTTGGAACAAGGGATGTTTGCTTGCTATCTGACTACATGAATTTGATTCCCCCTCGTCTCTCTCTCTCTCTCTCTCTCTCTCTCTCGGGAGTGGGTTGATTTTGGCCCACCCAATTCACCCGCCTACCCGCCTCCCATATCGTCTCATGCATGGATGCATGCTGCTGGTGCCGTGGGAGTTGTGAGTTCATTGTGGGTCCCGCCGACCTGGCAACGAGTTCAGGGCACGATCTCAGTCGTCAGTTTTTGTCGCCCACACCCTCCACCATCGGCTGACGTGGACGTACTCGTGTTACACTTGTACATGCGACGTTGGCCTTCAAACGGACATATATTTATACTAATGGTAAAGTTGTGCTCGGTGGTGTCTTCGTCTCAGTCATACTTTGTATGAGATACATATCGGACTTCAACTCACCCCATTGAACCCAAAGTCCACCAAAACCCCCACAAATACACACTTCCAACCAAAAACAAGAACCAACCTTCACTCACCACTCAAAAAATCTCAAAAAAACCCCGGACAATACTCACACTCACAACCACTCTTTACATTCGATCTGGTTTGGGTGCACATTTTACTCCGAACGGGTATCGACACACACACACACACACACTAATCACTCCTTTTCGGCTGCGCACGTTCACTGCATTCTGTTCGTGTGGATTTTTTTTTTTTTGCGTCATGTACTATATGCACTTGTTATTTCTTGTATATATATATATACAATACTTGGAATCTGGTCTTCATGGTTAGCGCACTCAACACACATTGTTATTATTATTATTCTTATTTTTTGACGATAGGAGATCCGGTTAATTTCTTGTTAATGTTTTAAACATATATATCAAATTTGATGTCAACCTCATGGTTTTCTGATCGTTTGTTTTATCGTTACAGAAAATTCTGTTATGACGAAACTATTGAAGTTGCGATGGTGGGAAGAAGAAGCAAAACCCCTTTAATTCATTTGAAAATTCGGTTTCAAGTTTTAGAAGGTGAAGATTAAAAACAAACGATTCAAATCGCATGGGAAGATGGAAATACGAGGGCTGTACCATTCCTCCAGGTAGCTGATACCGATTTTTCACATATAATAAATATAAATAAATGTATATAAGGAGAATAACATTGGGTGGAGAGAATCCAATCCCAAGAACCAACCCTTAGCATTCAATATTTACCACAAAAATGCTACACTTTCATCAACAACATCATCACCACCATCATCATCATCCTCGTCATCATCTAGTGGAAGACAGCCAGGGGGATGGTGGAGTTGCCTTCTTATCCCTTCGACACATATACCAAGTATTCCCATATATATACGACGATAGTGAAAGGGAAGGAGATAGAGAGAGAAGAAACAAATGCTGGTGCCAAAGCACATCGGTTGATAATAGTATCTGCAAAAAGATTTCTAGTTTTTTTCAAGGGTTTTGGATGTCTTTGTCATAATCGGTTGCTATGTACAGCTGTTCAAGATGTGCTGATTGTGTGACTGCATTGCCTCTCACGCCAAGGTCCCTTGGTTATAAAGGGAAAGATGCACAGTTTTGAACCATTTTTTGGATGAAAATCTTTGATCCCAGTATTGCAAAGAAAAATATTCTTGTTATCATTGGATGGCAGGCGAGGACTTGGAATGTGTTTCGTTTGTTGGGAGAGTGTCATGTTCACGACTTATCTCATGCTTTGCCATTTCGATGCTCTTCTCAGTCTCTCTCACCCTCAGGATTGCCAGTGAGGATGCAAACTCATCTGCAACTTGGCCACCCCCCATTCTTGATTTTGAGATAAGCATGCCACCTCTCGGTCATGAGACTTGCATCAAACTCTACCTTTTAAATTAGAACTTTGGTATATCCAAACCCAATAATCTCTTTAAAGATCTTGTATATCCTTAGGTTTTAATAAATTCCAAGTAGGCCATACTAGTTGATAAAGAGTTCATTTATTTAGACTTTTTACTCATTTACATTCACTCTTTATTATATTTTCTGAATTTCTTGTCTAAATTTGTTGTTCTCAATTCACAAGATTCAATTCTAGTTACAATTCTAGTTACCTTTTCTAGTTCAAGAAAGACCCAGTATTCTCCTAATTAAATTTGTTATTAAATTCTTTTGCCAGAATTTGTAAATATTTTTAAATTCAAGTATTTCCGATATTTCATATATGCATGGTTGATGGGAGTATTAACTTTTACGGACCAAAAAAAGTTTAGGAGGACTTTAAGAAAACGAGGCTTTTTAAAATTTAGCCCATAAGGACAATAAGCTGTGTTGGATATCGGCAGATGTTCTATTAAACTCGGTATTGTTTCTAATAAGTCTGAAACATCGAGTCTCTGATGCCTGCCTCTACAAATGTAAGCACCATCTTTATCGTCTATAAATACCATACATCAATACATTTATCTTAAATATGATTAATTGTTATGAATAGGCCCATTGGGCCAATTGGATATCCAACCCACTATTGAAAGCTATAAATACAAGGGTCGGGGGCGCTTAACCCTCTACACATATTCTCCCTATATTTCCCTTCACAACACGTTATCAGCACGATCACGCTCGTTGGAGGAGACGGCGGCTCGCGGGGAAGGAGATCCATCAATCGCTCAGATTCAAGAAGATCGTAATCTTCTCAACGTGGAGCAAAAAGGGCATATCCTTCACCAACCGTCGCCTAGATTCCTCGTCGAATCTAGAGGTAAAAATCCAAACTTTTTAGATCTAAACTTGCTTTTCTCATTAGATCTGCATGTTTTAGGATCAAAAAGTTTATAAACACGGTGAAATTCAACTTTTTTAATAGATCTGCATGCCTAAAACAATAAAAACTTGTTTTTTAGCGATCAAAATAGTTGAAAAATCCGTTTTTTACCCCCCGCCTTTGATCCAAAAATCCGCACGCCCGTAGGGCGGAACGGCGGCACGCCTCTAGCGCCGCCGGCGGAAAACGCACGCCGCGGTCTCAGGCCGCGGCGGCCGCGGCCCGCCGCCGACACGGCGGCCGCATCCTACGCGGCCAGCCGTCGCGGCGACACGCCGCGGGCCCCCCTAGGGTTTCCTGAAACCCTAACCCTAACGGGCTATTTTTCGGGGGAGGCCCAATATTAACCCAAATGGGTTGTTTTCATGGACCAAAAGGCCAGAAAATTAGCCCATTCACAAAAATTATTTTTCTTTTATTTTTGGCCCTAAAAAGCCCAAAATAATTAAAAGAAATTTTGAACGGGTTTTAAAGCGGTAAAATAAAACATTAAAATATGGATCAAAAGGCAAAAAAATTTTCAAAAAAAAAGGTTTTTTGCACGTCGCACACAAATTTAAATTATTTTAAATGCCTGTGTTTTTGATTATCTGCGTGGTTGTATGTCTCGAATATATTATCTGCGTGGATGTGCAATTTTAGGCTATGTTTTTAGGGATCAATCAGGTTTCCGACACCGTTTTAAAATTCCTGCAATTTTTCTTTTTTTGAGAGAAATTTTGTATGTGAGGATGAAAATGTAAAACGAAGACCGAAGGACACCAAAAAGAAGCTGAAGGCGTTCGCTCAATGAAGATAGGGGCTTCTCTCTGAAGTTCCCGAGTTGTACTTTAATTTTCATGCATTTTATTTTGGATGTAACTTCGGACTGGACTTCTTTTTATTTTTCGGTGTCGGCTGGCTGATCCCCATAGTCCTAAGTCATTTTTTTATGTTTCATTGTTTATGCATTAACTGCGTGGTTGTTAATTAGCTTAAATACCATGTTTTAATATCACAATGAAATTTCTTAACAGCATGCGTGAATCTTTATTCGTTAATTATTCACATTATCTGAAAAAAGGCATGTATGTTAAAATCACATTAATTAAATTCATGCTATGAAAATGTTTACATTACATGCGTGGATGTCTGTTTTATTCAGTCTTAATGATACATGCTGTTTTTCTTTACATTGCTAGATCATTAAATGGCCAGACTCGCAAATGTCGACTTCTCGGTCCTGAAGGCCGATGGGTCAAACTACCTGAGTTGGCAGTTGGACCTGAAGTTCCATCTGCGCTCTCATGGTTTCAGTCTCACACAGACTGAAAAGGCAACAACAAGTACTGCCCCAGTTAACAATGAGGCTTCAGTGGAAGCACCTCATACAGAGGAAGTTTCCGATATATTAAAGGCGAAAGCCATTATATATATCAGGAAACACTTAGACTCGACCTTAAAGGACGAGTACCTCACTGTAGAGGACCCTTACGAGCTGTGGGATGCACTCGAGGAGAGGTACAGACATCAGAGGGATGTCATACTCCCCCGTGCACAGTACGAGTGGACTCGCCTCCGCATACATGATTTCAAATCCGTAGCGGAGTACAACTCGGCTCTCTTCCGCATCACCTCACGCCTGAAGTTGTGTGGTGAACCAGTGACGGAGAAGATGTTGCTGGAAAAGACGTTTACGTCTTTCCACGAAAAGGACATGATCCTTATGCAACAATATAGAGAGAGAAAGTTCACAAAGTACCCTGACCTGCTCTCATGCCTGCTTATGGCTGAACAGAACAGAGACCTGTTGGTTGCCACCCACAACCTGCGCCCTCCTGGCTCCGCTCCATTGCCACCTCCTGCAGAGGCCCACTTCCAGTCTTCCCTGAAGAAGAAGACGGACAAAAAGGCAAAATTCCAGAAATGGAAAGAACAGAAGCAGCGGAAGAAAGCCACTCCCCCAGCTCCTCCCCAGAACCAGAAGTTCGTGGACAAGAAGCAGAAGAGGATTCCCAACAAAGGTGGCACTCCCAAGATAGACTGGGAGGACAAGTGCTCTAAATGCTGGATGACGGGCCACTGGTCCAGAATCTGCCGCACAGCAAAACACCTCCAGGACCTCTACCAGGCAAGCCTCAAGCCTCGAGCTGAGACAAACCTGATCGAGAGCGCAGCGTTGGCAGAGACCTCATGGACTCCTGAAGACTTCATGGGAGATGACACTCTCTAGATCTGGACCATTTCTACGCACTAGCAATGTTTCTTCTATTTTTATGCATCGTATCTAGTTTTATTTCCATGTCAAAACTATATTTTTGAGCATTTATCTTTATGAAAGTAGATCTTTTCTCTTCATTTATTGCTTGAATGTCTTCCCCCCCCTTTTTTAGATATGGAACTTATCTGCCTAGTGGACAGTGCATCGACGCACTCGATCCTTCAAAACATAGACTACTTCACGAGCGTAAGTAGCTATTCTGGCCCACTGAGAACAATCTCAGGACCAGCAAACATAATCGAAGGATCAGGGGAAGCAATTATATTGCTCCCCGGCAACACACAAATAACACTTAAAATGCGTTATACTCCCCTAAATCCATCCGAAACCTCCTAAGCTTCAAAGACATCCGTTTAAACGGATATCACTTAGAGACGGTCGAGGAAGATAAAAGGGAATACTTGCTTGTAACGGCTCTTACAAATGGCTCAAAAACCATTGTGGAACGTTCCAAGGGACTCCCCTCGGGACTCTACCAAACAAGTATACAAACTCCAAAAACGTCCATGGTGGAGCACCTGCAGTGCCCCCAAACACCAGAATTCCAACTCTGGCACAGTCGACTGGGACACCCTGGTTCTGTTATGATGTACCGCATCATAAAGAACTCCAGGGGCATTGACCTGAAGAACCTGAAGATTCTTCAAAAAGGCAAATTCCCATGTCCACCCTGTTACAAGGGTAAACTGATCACGAGACCCTCTCCACTGAAAGTGGATATGGAGTCCCCCAGTTTTCTGGAAAGAATCCACGGAGACATTTGTGGGCCGATTCACCCATCAAGTGGTCCGTTCAGGTACTTTATGGTCCTGATAGACGCATTTACTAAGTGGTCACATGTGTGCCTACTGTCCACCCGTAACCTAGCACTATCTAAGCTTTTAGCTCAGATAATAAAGTTACGGGCCCACTTCCCCGACCACCAGATTAAGAAACTTCGTCTGGACAATGCGGTGGAGTTTACGTCACAAGTCTTTCTAGACTATTGCCAAGCTCAGGGAATTGAAGTCGAACATCCTGTAGCGCATGTTCACACCCAAAATGGGTTAGCAGACTCTCTAATTAAGAGACTACAATGGATCGCTCGTCCATTATTACTTCAATCCCAGATGCCAGTGAATGCGTGGGGCCATGCAATTTTGCATGCTGCATCTTTAATAAAATTAAGACCCTCTGGAGGTCAGTCATCTTCTCCAATGCAACTAGCACTTGGAGCCCCACCAATTGTCTCACATTTGAGAATATTTGGTTGTGCAGTATACGTCCCCATAGCACCACCACAAAGGACAAAGATGGGTCCACAACGTCGCCTAGGTATTTATGTTGGGTTTGACACCCCCTCCATAATTAGATTCCTAGAACCCCTTGCGGAGGACGTCTTTAAGGCACGTCTAGAAGACTGTGAATTCGATGAAACATCGTTTCCAAGACTAGGCTCACAGACAAAGAAGCCCGAAGCTTCAGAAAGTATCACTTGGGATACAAAAACTTTATGTCACTTTGATCCGCCAACAAGCCAGTGTGAGGAGGAGGTCCTGAAGATTCTCCACATCCAAAACATTGTCCATCTCTTGCCGGACAAATTTACTGACAACCAGAAGATTGTCAAATCACACGTCCCTGCTGCTAACACTCCAGCTAGGATTGACATACCGCAAAATGGATGCAATCCGCCTGCAGCAGAAATGGTTGGACCTCTCAAAAAGAGAGGACGACCACCGGGATCCAAGGACCAAGTCCCTCGAAAGAGTAGGACCCTTGGCAATGGTAAACAAATACCACCACAGGATGCTAATATAAGCCCTGCTACCCCATCTCTCCCAAACTCTCATGAAGAGGAAAAACCGGGAGAAAATGAAGTATCGATACACTATGTACGAACTGGGGAGTATTGGGACAGAAAAAGCACAACAATAGATGACGCGTGTAATATTGCCATCAACGTCGCGTACTGCGACGATGATATTGAACCACGCTCTCTGACAGAATGTCAAAGCAGAGATAATTGGCCAAAGTGGAAAGCGGCAATAGGAGTGGAGTTGGATTCACTCACCAAACGCAAGGTCTTCGGACCAATAGTCCAGACACCAAAAGGTGTAAAACCTGTGGGTTATAAATGGGTATTTGTTAGAAAACGAAATGAACAGAATGAGATCGTACGCTACAAAGCAAGGCTTGTAGCGCAGGGTTTTACCCAACGTCCTGGGGTGGATTTTGAAGCCACATACTCCCCGGTCATGGACGCGATCACCTTCCGATTCTTCATTGGCATAACAGCACAAGAGGGTTTAGATATGCAACTCATGGACGTGGTTACTGCATACCTATATGGCAACCTAGACCGAGACATCTATATGAGATTGCCTGACGGTTATTCTTTGCCTGCAGCACTAAAAGAGAGAGAACGTGACATCTACTCAGTGAAACTGCAAAGATCATTCTATGGTCTAAAACAATCTGGAAGGATGTGGTATAACAGACTGAGCGACTTCCTTGCACAGCAAGGATTTAAAAACGACACAGTCTGTCCTTGCATCTTTATAAGAGCAAAGGCAACAGGATTTGTAATTATAGCCGTCTATGTAGACGACTTAAACCTCATCGGATCTCCTGAAGAGATCGCAAAGATTTCTAGAAGCCTGACAGAAACTTTCGAGATGAAAGACCTCGAAAAATCAAAATTCTGTTTAGGTCTTCAGATAGAGCATCTTAAAGATGGGATCATGTTACACCAGTCAACTTACACATCGAACTTATTGAAAAAGTTTCAGATGGATAAGTGCCACCCCCTCAGCACTCCGATGGTCGTCAGATCATTGAATGTACACAAAGACCCCTTCCGGCCGCTGGAAGAGGGGGAGGAAGTACTAGGCCCCGAAGTGCCTTATTTAAGTGCTATCGGTGCACTCCTTTACCTGGCTAACTGCACTCGCCCTGACATAGCGTTTGCAGTAAACTTACTAGCCAGATATAGTGCTGCACCTACACAGCGGCACTGGGCCGGAGTTAAGCATCTTCTGCGCTACCTCCAAGCGTCCATAGACTTAGGTCTATTCTACAGGAAAGGGGCATCAACTGGTTTAGTTGGTTATGCTGACGCAGGTTACAGGTCCGATCCTCATACAGAGAAGTCTCAGACCGGATACATGTTCACATATGACGGCACTGCCATATCCTGGAGATCTGTGAAGCAGACCATGACGACCGTCTCATCCATACACTCAGAGCTACTAGCAATCTTCGAAGCAAGCAAGGAATGCTTCTGGCTACGCTCGGTGATCCATCACATACTCACCTCCACCGGCCTGACGACCGGCGTTCTTGCACCCACTACACTCCATGAAGACAATGCAGCATGTATAGCCCAGCTACAGGACGGCTACATCAAAGGTGACAAGACGAAGCATATCTCCCACAAGTTCTTCTGGACGCACGACCTTCAGAAGCAAAAGCAGATTGAGGTACAGAAGATCCAATCATGTAATAACTTGGCGGATTTGCTTACCAAATCCCTGCCTACTAGTATCTTTGAGAAAATTGTATATGGGATTGGGATGAGGAGAGTGAGTAAATGTAAATTGGGTCAGGATGAGAGAACTATGAACTCATAGATACATAGGAGACTGATGTATAGATTCATAGGAAATCGGCAAGCCTGAAGCTTGGTCAGATAAGGGGGAGTCAACTGCAGAGTTGTACTCTTTTCCCTTGGCTACAGGTTTTTTCCCACTGGGTTTTCCGTAGTCAAGGTTTTGACGAGGCAACCTCGTTGACTCTGGATCCTGAAGTATCCACCCCTAGACACATCCCTAAAGCAGAGGAAGTTATGGGTTAACTGTTCTTTCTTTAACAAGACAGTTACCCTAACTCGGATCCTGAAGAATCCACCCCTTATTCAATGTTGGTTGGATAAGGGAAAGTGTTATGAATAGGCCCATTGGGCCAATTGGGTATCCAACCCACTATTGAAAGCTATAAATACAAGGGTAGGGGGCTCTTAACCCTCTACACCTATTCTCCCTATATTTCCCTTCACAACATTAATGAGTTTATTCATCACTACGCTTATTCATCACTACAGGAAAGGAAAAATGAGAGGAATTTAGAGCTAAACCGTGATATAAACCAATGATAAATCAGAACAATTGCTAAGCTACTTACTCAAGTGAATATCTACGGCTATATAAAGATGTCAATGTCATGCGACAATGTTGGATGCTTGGTCATTGATGATGTAATGAAATACTCATTTACCAACTAGCACCATCTGTAAAAGCGATGAGCTCGGTAGGGTGCATTATTACTAGAATGATAACCACTTTGTGAGTAGATCTTCTCCTTTTATGTTTCGCAGTTGCTCACTATCACATTTGTCTGTTAAAAGTGCGGATTATTTGATAGGTTTTGTCATCTTTGATGCGGCGAATGCCAAAAAAACAAAATGTGATTATCTCCAGTAATTTACCATGAAGGACTTTCCACAAGCCATCCCCAATGCTTACCTCCTCAGTTGATCAACAGCATTCAAAGGCTCAGGCCATGGACTGCTGCTTCTTACAGGTGAGGTGGTACTCTGATTGGAAAATGTCGAAAGCACTTGTTGGATGAGGCTGACAAGTGAAAACTGGGCCATAAAACCGCAAACAAAGTTGAAAACATAATCAACACATCAAATTTTCATAAACGTCTATATCCAACATATCCTTGTTCAACGAGATGTTTACCTTGATCTGATGAGCAGACTGTGGAAGTGTTCCAGAGAGCTGATTATCGGAGAGCAGCAACAACTTCAGATTTTGCTGTTGTGTCTATGAACTTGGAACCTCTCCAGTCTGTCAGTTCCAGAGATCTTGATGTTCCAACTGCAGCATGTCACCGAGTTGCAAGGGTAATGACCCAGAGATGACATTGTTGCTGTGGCTCAATGATTTTAGAATCCGGCAATTCAGCAGTTGAGTTGGCATGATTGCTTGCAACCCATTATCGTCCAAGTCCAGATCTGTCGAGCTCAAGGGCCAATGAATTGCTGAACGAGTGAACGGATGCCACCACTGAGCAGAATGCCACCAAGCCTTAGCCGACAGAGCAATGTAGAAAAATTCCACGGGATTGATTCTGAGAGGAAATTAGAGGTCAGCTTGATGTACTCTATTGTGGGCGGCGAGGAGATCAGATGGGATCTGCCCAGTGAGCACATTGTAGCTCAGATCCAAAACTTTCATATGTTTAACAATTCCTGCAAGGATTTCACCAGTAAAGGAATTGGAAGAAGTAGCGTTTCCAACTTAGAGATGTCCCCAAAAACCACCGACAGGTCCAAGGACACTGAAGTGTAAGATAAATCAAGGTTTTCTAAAACAGGAAAGCTCAACGATTTACTGACCGAGCTCAGTGCATTGGGGCTTTAGATCAAGCAACATCAGTTGCGAAAGTCCAAATCAGTTATATAAGAAAGAAGAGATAAAAGGCAACTGAGGTGAGAGAGATCAAGAGAACTGCGGAAATTAAGGCAGCAGAGAGAGCTAAAAAAGAGATTGGCCAAAATAGGATCATCTGTGGAAGTGGAGAGTGTGAAGCCAGGGAGGAAGAGACGGATTACATGAGGGCCAGCCCCATAAGAGCAGTAACTCCCAGCCATAGGTGGGTTGCGGTCGGTCCAGCAGATATAACTTACCGAAGTAGGGTGATAATCGGTGCATGCATTGCCTCTGCATCATTTTGTCAGAAGCAACGGAAACAGAGAAATAGAAGTAGTCACTTAAGACATGAAAGACATAAGAACATAACTTCATTGCACTGTGGGATGCTGAGAAAAGAAAATAAAGGACGAGTAAAGATGGAACCTGGAAGTATGCGGAATTGTGTTTCTTGCATGACTTCATTTTTCCAGATGTACTAGGCTAAAATTCTCTCGTGATGGGGGCATCAAGTGTTACTTTCATCATCATCTCACTGTCTTGGCTTTCTTGTGTCGACGCATAATGGTATATACAGTAATAGCCAGAATCCATCGCTGACAGAAACCAGTAAACCTGAGGAACACATCAAGGAATAAGATTCATTAGCATCTGCATGCAAAGATTTCAGAGAAGAGCATTAAAAAAGTATCTAACATTTCATGATTGTGAAAACAATCATGATTCATGAACATTTTGCTCTAAAAAAACGAAGTACGTCCATTCTTCTTACCTCGTTAAGCCACTGTCAAATCCATGAACATGCCATGCATAAAACAATTGAAATACTCTTCAGACAACTCCACTGTGAGTTGAAGAATATTTTGCTGAGGTTGAAAATATATGTGGAACAAAAATGCTCAAATAAAGAAAGCAAACAAATAGAGACCCCTACCATCCATGTAACCCCATTGCAATGTAAACCATATGTGCAATACAGCAACAAATTCGTCAGAAATTCAGATGAATTTACCAACACAAGTATCTCACTCGTAGAGAAAATACGATCAAAAGCATTTTTATCGCAACAAAGGTGAGAAGTGCCATCCTTCATACCAACTAGCACTGTATATACTAAAAGTTGTTATCCTGCAAACTGCTTCAAGTAGGTACACCAATTATTAAAATTTCAAACAGCTCTTATGTGTTTAAAGTTTGTATAAGAGCTTAAAAGTCTGAAAAACACCAAATATACAAGCAAGAATTTAGCGCTTCTTACCACAATACCACGGTAAAATTAAGTCACGTCCACTGTTTTTTTGTCGCTTCCATTCTTTGGAGCAAGCTTGCTATCTCTGCCTGCATCCTCACCTTCATGTTTTGGTAGTCACAGTGTGAGGTCTCAAGGAACTTGAGCTCCTCTAATTTCTTTCTCCGCCTCTCCTCAGCCTCCGGAAGCCGGAGTCTGGCAAGCTTTGCAGCATACTCCTCCTCCAGCTTCTCTGCCTTGGCTTTGGCAATCCGACTGTAGCCCTCAACCTCCTTACGTGCATCATCTGCAAGCCTCTGGAAAAGCTTGGCCTCCGCCTCTTTGAATTGGACAAGGGTCTCCAGACTTTGGAATCCCCCATCATCCTCCTTGGGAGGTGTCAGGCCTAAGTGTGAGTCCATGGCAAGAGGAGTCGGCTTGGGTTTCGACTCTGGATTCCTGTCTGATTTGAGTGAACTAAGTTGTCTTTCAAGGATTGAAGTGGTGGGTTTTGTTAAATTGAGTGCAGGTTTTGGGGGCAAGACCGTGACTGGTTGAGGAGGGAAAGGTAGCGTGTCCATAATGGTACTTGGTTGACCTAACAGCATGTTCTTTGAGGAGTTTCCAGTGACAGATAGATCTGAAACCCCGTCTGCAAAAATAAAGGCAGCTCATAATTAGAAATAAAGTGATTCTGCGTATACAATAAAGTTTTATCATTAAGGCAGTTTGCATTTGTGCACAAATGCAACTTAGACTGGTTCACAATGACAAATCAAAGTATGGAAAAGAGAAATAGGTGCAAATTAAGGTACAAAAGAGTGGGAGAACCAACTTTATTCATACTAGTATGCAAATATTTGAAACTAGGGTACGATTGGTACACAGAATGCAATATTTCCCTCTGGAACCATATTCAAAGGCCTCAAATTCCCTTCAATATTACATCGTGCAGTTATAACATGAGAATTCCTAGAAATCTATCATTCCTATGTTTGGTACCTCTAAAAGATTCAAATAAATATGCATCCAATAGGAAAGTTTTCACATAATTCTTTTTGTAATATACAACCAACAATCAAAATATTGAAACTATTTTCATTCTAAGTAGATCAATAAATATATTCTCCAAATATTACTAGAAAGACTAGTCAAGTAGCAGCACAAAATATATAAGATTAAAACATAAATAAACATATAAAAAATTACACAATAAATATATGCCAAGCATAGCAACACAGTATATCAACACAAAACAATATTCAAAATAGCACCACGGTACAAATTATTTATATAAACATTCCACATTTCTACTGAAATCAACAACCTTGCTTATCTAACAAAAGTTCCAAATAACGTACAGGGGGAAAAAATTCACACAAACATTTTTATTGTCTATTTATGAAATATCACATGCACGCGTGCGCACACACACACACATGAGAATAATAGGCCTCATATGACATGAGAGATATCTCTCCTATTCGATGATGTGGCACATTCTTTTCAAGGGGCATGAGAAGGTAAAGAGGATAAAAAGCACAACCCATGCCACTCCTATCGATGTCATGGGCTAACACTTCTTTTATTTTAGAAAATGGTTTTAAAATGTACTGTCATTCAATTTTAATGGAATTTGTGCTCATTAAATATAGACTTTATGATGTTTAATTATTAATAACATCATTTCAATAGATAGCTAATAAATGGTTTAAATCAAGGTTTGAGGTCTCGGTTTCTGTCTCGGTTTCGGTCTCTTGAAAATTTAGGTTTGGGTATCGGTATCGTCTGTTTCGGCGGTTTCGGACGTGAGTTTCGGTTCGTCAGTATCGATAGTTTTAAATACTTAAAACCCTATCAATTAGTATCAAATACTCTCAAACACTAAAGTATCAAATATTTAAACTAAAGTATTAATCAAATACTATCAAATAATATCGAATTTGTATGACTAATACGTATTTACAATTGTGTATAATACTATCAAAATTAAAAATACATATTTTCTTGAATTAAAACGAGTTTGCTATTCACCTTACACATTTTGCTAAATGTATCACAATATGATAAAGGAGAATGGCAAACATGTAAATAAACGGAAGTGTGCTAGCATTTAACTACAAGTTTGAATAGAAAAAATATCTGATTTGAGAACAACAGCTCAATTTACACATTTCTATTAATATTTAACATTTATTTACAAGTTTACCATTCTTTTGGTTAAATAAATGCACCTACAGGCTCTCTTTCTCTCGGGGCTCCATGTGTTGAAACTGTCGCTCGGGCTCTCTCTTCTTCTCTCGGTGAAAGAGGGGCGTTGGAGGGCGACGACCGGAGGGAGGTGGCTGGAGGATGGCAGCTGGAGCTCAGGTAAGTCCACCCTCTTCTTCCTCTTCATCTTTTTCTTCTTCTTCTTCTTCTTTTTTTGATTTTCTGATGTAGCTTATTTTTATTCTTCTTCTTCTTTCTTTCTTTTTTTGATTTTCAAATACACTCAAAAGTTTTCGGCCAGTATCGGCCGAAACCGTCCAGTTTCGGCCGAGAAACCCGAGAGGGTTTCGGATCGGCCCCCTCCGGGACCGATCCGAAACGGCGGAAACCTTCCGGTTTCGGCCGAAACCTTAAACCATAGTTTAAATATCATGAATCATTTAAATAAGTCAAAATACCTAACTACAATTTTGAGCAAGTTGTTTTTTATACGTGCATTTGCACGTGCCCAAAAAACTAGCACGAGTGTGCACACACTACCAGATTATATTTCACCATTAAGCATCATATTTGAATATCATTTGGGGATGAAACTCGAAGAATGTATTAGGCTTGCTTGAATCTTTGTCAATTGTTACTGCAGCTTTTATGCCCGCATTACTAAAGCCTCCCAATCTGGTATGATGTACATGAACTGCATGTCTTGTGAACATGCACCGATGAAATTAATTACCATGTCCTGCTTTCTTGTCCTGTATCTGCGTGTATCTAGTACTGGTAAATGGACTTTAAGTCCCATTGAGATCCTAAACAGTTCTTAAACTACTTCCGTCTATCATCATTGGAATATTGAGGAATTGACTTAGGTTTTTTTTCAATATATAGTCCTAACGACATAATACAGAATCTCCAAATTGATGGCTTACGTCCTCACAATGAAGATATCATAAACTGTCATGCGACACATATTAGATCAAGCCACGGACACACAAGATCTTTGTTTGCTTTATCTTATACGAGATTTTTTTAGGCATGTGCAAATGCATATGCACAATTTTTTTGACAATTTACACAAAAATGTAGCAACAAATGAATGATTTACTATGAAAAAGGAATGATATTTAACATTTGTTAGCTATTTTATAAAAGCATGCTATTTAAAATTGTGTATTATAAAGTGAGTATTTAATGAGAACTATGCTATTGAATTTAATTACATTAAATTTCATAAATATTTTTTAAAATTATAAAATATTAAGTTAGTTGATTACATTCCAATTCAATTAGGAAAGATGGGGAATTGGGTTTACAATAGTAAAGATAAAATTGGTTTGACAAGTATCATGAGAAAAACATAGCAGACTTTTCAGATTGAAATTTTATGGATGATATGATAACAGACATGTTGTTTCAGAATTGGGTGAAACTCTTCAAGTTTTACCACAATACTCATGCTACCAAATCATGTTAGTTATAATATGAGGCTAAGACATAGAACTCTAAGCAAATTGAAGATTGGTTAATTGATTTAGATAACTTCTTTCATGACAACCTTTTGATGGCGTTGGTTAGAGAAAGGGAGGATGTTATATTGAATGATATGTGATTCATGGATATATGGACTCAATAATCATGAACCTCTACTTGCAACCAACATTTAAGGCAACCAATACCTTAAATACAATACTGTCAATACATATCACGCACAGAATACGACTATCACCTACCAGCGGAGGAGGCGGGCAGGAGCTTTGGGGGTAAATCTGTAATTTCTGGGGGTTTTATGCAATTTTGGATGTTAGAGTGGTGTTTTTGTAAAATTTGCAAACCTGCAGATTTGAGGGTTTATTAATTGTAGCCGGCACTAGATTTCTTTTCATGCTTATTTTGTGAATGAAAACTCTAGACCATTGTGTCTACTTTGGAGGATTAGGCTTTCCCCTCGAATAGAAAACTAGTATATCTCCCCATCTCGAATAGGAGCTTATCTTGTTTTGGTTCAGATCTGAATATATAAAAATATTCCTTTTTCATCTTATTTTCTCATCACAAATCCCTATTTCCACACAAACAAACCCTAGGATCTATCAAATTGGTATCAGAGCAGTCAATTTATGGCGAACACGAGGTCGAAGGACAAGGTGGAAGCCTTGGAAGAGAGGTTGGCGAAATTCAAAGTCGAGATCCATGAAGTGATTAAGAAGAGCGGCAATGAGCAAAAGGACGAGTTGGATTTGAGGTTTTCTCAACTCATGGAGGCGTTAGGACAAACAAATCTGAAAATCGACGCTTTGGCGCGAGAAAAAGAGCCTCTTCGAGCTGAAACCCTAGATCCGGGAAGAAAAGAGCGAGCTTTGGTGAAAGGGAAGGACACGAGGGATCCGCATTGTGAAGGTCTTCTTTCGGATGCAGATCAAGCGACAGATGATGAAGATCTCAACTCGTACGAAGACGAAGGAGTGCAACCAAATCCTTACAGCAAATATGTGGGAGATCAGGACACGAAAGTGTTGAATCGAAGAGGATGCCTCTGGGCCCCCCTGGCCACCCGACAGGGAGCCCCCCCCCCAGCGAGCCGCCTGGGGGGCCATGAGACCCTGGCGACTCGCCAGCGCCTCGCCAAGCCCCGGCGAGTTCGCCAGGGGCCTTCTGGAGACCCTGAGGACTCTCCAGGACCACGCGAGGGCCCCGACGACTCGTTGGGGCCTCCAGGTGGTTCCGGCGACCCGCCCAGGCCAGTTGGACCTTCCGACAGGCTGCGCGGGCCCTGATGACACCGCAGCGAGCCGCCGACAGCCCCGGGGCAGCCGATGCACTTGCCACAGGGGATTGGTTTTCGGAGGGGATTCGACGAGGGGATCAAGGGTCACCGGGATGCTTGGGAAGGTGATTTTGAGGAGTATGATCGGTACCACGAAGATGGTCGAGGATGCTATGGAGAAGGTGAGGCTGATTGGAGAGGCGCCGCGAGGTATGGGAGAGACACGGGTCAAGGCTATGATGGACCACGTCCACCCCCAGGGCGAAGACATGATTATCAACAGGGGAGAGGAGTTCAAGGAGGGTTTTCTGCGGAGAACCGAGTCAGGAAGCTGAAGATGCCTATTTTTGAGGGCGAAGACCCGGATTCGTGGTTGTACAGGGTCGAGAGGTAATTCGAGGTCTCCATGATACCGAAAGGGGAGTGGCTGCGAGCCGTTGAGGTTTGCTTGGAGGGTGAAGAGTTATCATGGTATCGATGGACGCAACAGGACCAGCCTTTTCACACGTGGGAAGAGTTGACTAGACTCTTGATGGAGAGATTTGGGGAGGTATTGGCGGATACTGCTTTTGAAAGGTTCTATGCACTGCGACAGAATGGAGCCATGAGAGATTACATCAAGAAATTCGAGATGTTGGTCAGTCGGATCAGTGGGGGTCGGGAGAGTCGCTGGAGAGAAACTTCATGAAGGGGTTGAAGCCTGCTACCAGATCAGAGGTGAGAGCCCATGTACCGACGAGTCTGCAAGCTTACATGAGTTTGGCCAGGATTGTGGAGGATAGGTTAGACCAAGAGGGGAAGGCCCGCGGGCCTTGGGGAGGATCCTCATTTCGGGGGCAGGCACCAGCAGGAGGGTCGAAGGCGGTCACCACAGGAGGAGCACCAGCCGTGGGGACAGGAATAGCCAGGGAGAGTGGGACTGTGGCACGGCCAACGGGGCAGGTGCGGCGGATGACCGAGGCAGAAATACAGAAGAAGAGAGCCAAGGGATTGTGTTTCAAATGTGATGAGAAGTTTTCTCCTGGACACCGGTGCGGGGACCGTAGACTGTAGATTCTGATAGTATAGCTGACGAGGAGGATGGAGATGATGAGGTGGACTTGGAGGCTGACGTTGAGGAGGATCAGGAGCACCCACACTTAGATCTGGCAGAGGTTTCCCTCAACTCTGTGGTGGGGTTCATGACTACCCGCACCATGAAGTTGATGGGGCAGGTGGCTGAGTTGGAGGTGACAGTTTTGGTCGACAGTGGGGCTACCCACAACTTCATTTCACATCGGTTGGTGGAGAGACCAAGGCTGGACATCGGTGATATAGGCAGGTTTGGCGTGGTGCTGGGGACGGGGCAGTTGGCACAGAGTAGTGGCATAAGCAGTGGACTGATCCTTGCGGTACAGTGGGTTCAGATTATAGCTCACTTTCTTCCTCTGGAGCTGGGTAGTACAGACATCATCCTAAGGATGAAGTGGTTACAGACCCTCGGGGACACGAAGACCAACTGGGGGCTACTCAGGTTGGAGTATCAGGAGGGGGGACAGACTGTAGTGTTGCCGGGAGATCCCAACGAGTTTCTTACAGGGCTATGATCAGAGCATTGCAAACTACGGGAGGGGGATTCTTGGTGGAGTTTCAGGGCCTAGCGGTAGTGGAGGATGGAGAGCCGAGGAAGCCGGAGTTAGCACCCGAGTTAGATAAGCGCTTGGCCATTTTGGAGAGGTTTTTCAGACTCCGCATGGTCTCCCGCCGCCACGAAGCCATGAGCATGCTATTATCCTGAGGGATGGAGTTTCCCCTATTAGCGTGCATCCGTACCGGTATCCCCAGGTGCAGAAGGACGAGATTGAGAAGATGGTGGAGGAGATGTTGCAGGCAAGGGTGATATAGCCGAGTGTGAGTCCTTTCTCTAAACTGGTCCTGCTCGTGAAGAAGGATGGTAGCTGGCGTTTCTGCGAAGACTACCGAGCCCTAAACAAGGAGATAACGCCCGATAAATTTCCTATTTCTGTTATCGATAAATTGATTGACGAGTTGCATGGAGCTGCAGTGTTCTTGAAAATAAATCTGAAATCAGGATACCATCAGATACGGATGAGGGCAATAGATATTCCCAAGACGGCGTTTAGGACGCATGAGGGACACCACGAGTTTTTGGTCATGCCTTTTGGGCTGACCAATGTCCGGCGCATTCCAGGCCTTAATGAACAAGGTTTTCAGGCCCTACTTGCGGAGGTTTGTACTGGTGTTCTTTGACGACATCCTCATATACAGCAGTACTATAGAGGAGCATGTGGGACATTTGCATGTAGTGCTGCAGGAGTTACAGGAGCATCAGCTATACGCCAACAGGAAGAAGTGCCTCTTTGGGCAATCCCAGATGGAGTACCTAGGCCACGTGGCATCAGCTGAGACGGCATCAGCGGATAGATCGAAGATTACTGCCATGGTGGATTGGCCTCGCCCCACGACCTTACGAGGACTGCGGAGGTTCTTGGGCCTGACGAGGTATTATAGGAAATTTGTCCAGGAATACAGCATTATTGCTTGGTCGTTGACGGAGCAGTTGAAAGACAACTTCCATAGCGAGGAGGCGACAAGGGCTTTCGAGGCCCTGAAGCAGGCGATGGCGATAGTGCACGTGCTAGCTCTACATGACTTCAATAGGCCTTTTGTGGTGGAGACGGATGCGTCCGGTTATGGGCTCGGGACAATGCTGATGCAGGATCAGCGACCGATGGCTTTCTTTAGCCAGGTGCTGTCAGCCCGAGGACGACTGAAGTCCGTGTATGAGAGGGAGTTGATGGCGATCGTCTTATCGATCCAAAAGTGGCGACCTTACCTATTGGGGAGGAAGTTCGTGGTGCGGACGGATCAGCAAAGCCTGAAATACCTTCTGGAGCACCGCATGGTTACAGAAGAGCATCAAATGTGGCTTTCCAAGTTGGTACACTATCAGTTCGAGATCCAGTAACGACCGGGCTTGGAGAACAAAGCGGCGGACGTCTTGTCTCGCAGGGAGGCAGTGACAGAGACGGCCATTTCTGTGCCGATATTGATAGACTGGGAGCCGCTGGTGCGAGAAATTGAGGCAGATGAGGGAATGATAGCCATACGGGAGGCATTGCATCGGGATCTACCGACCATCCAGAGTACACTTTGAGTGAGCAGAAGCTGTTATATCAGGGGCGGTTGGTGTTGTCGCGGGGATCTTCACATATAACCACCATCTTTCAAGAGTTCCATGGCAGTTCGGTGAGGGGTCACTCTAGGGTGCAGCAGACTTAAAGGAGGATGGCGAGGGAGTTGTATTGGCCAGGGATGAAGAGGGATATCGCACACCTAGTAGCAGAGTGTGACGTCTGCCAGCGTCACAAATATCTGGCAATGGCCCCTGCAGGATTACTTCAGCCATTAGCCTTGCCAGAGAGAGTCTGGGAGGACATTAGCATGGATTTCATTGAGGGGTTACCGAGGTCGAAGGGGTTCACTTCCATACTTATTGTGGTCGATCGCCTCAGCAAGTACGCTCATTTCATCCCTTTGCGACACCCATACACAGTGGTGACGGTGGCTACCGCTTTCATGAAGGAGGTAGTTCGATTGCACGGGTTTCCAGCTTCCATCGTATCTGACCGTGACAAGGTCTTTCTGAGCAGTTTTTGGAAGAAGTTATTCAAGGTGCAGGACACCACTTTGAAGAGGAGCACGGCTTACCATCCACAGACTGATGGCCAGACGGAGGTAGTGAACAGGAACGTGGAGACTTATCTGAGGTGTTTTGCATCAGAGTCGCCGAAGCAATGGGTGAAGTGGTTAGTGTTGGTGGAATACTGGTACAATACATCCTACCATTCATCGGCACAGAGCACTCCCTTTCGTATTCTTTACGACCGTGACCCTCCCTTTTGATCCATTACAGCCGGGAAATGAGCCATGTGTCTCAAGTGGAGGAGCATTTGGAGGAAAGGGATAGACAGTTGGAGAAGCTGAAGAGACATTTATTGAGGGCATAACAGATCATGAAGGCCAGGACAGACATGCATAGGAGAGATGTGCATTTTGATGTCGGCGATAAGGTGTATTTGAAGTTGAGGTCGTACAGACAGAAGATAGTGGCACGACGGAGCAACGAGAAGTTGGCAGCCCGCTACTATGGACCTTTTGAGGTGACGGCTAAGATTGAGAAGGTGGCCTATCGTCTACAGTTGCCTGCTACGTCCTCTATTCACCCGGTGTTCCACGTGTCCCAGTTGCGACGAGCTATTGGAGACCACACCTTGTCCCCTACTCTTCCACCCACCCTGTCCGAGAATATGGAAGTATTGCTGGAGCCACATGAGGTCAATGGGGGTTCGTCATAGCTCAGCTGGGGTGCAGGAGGTGCTGATCAAGTGGCGCGGACTATCAGATTATGATGCTACATGGGAACCTCGAGAGATGATCCGACAGCAGTTTCATGATTTCCACCTTAAGGACAAGGTGGTTCTTTTGGGGGGAGTACTGATACGACTATCACCTACCAGCGAAGGAGGCGCGCGGGAGCTTCGGGGACAAATCTGTAATTTCTGGGGTTTTATGCAATTTTGGATGTTAGAGTGGTGTTTTTGTAAAATCTGCAAATCTGCAGATTTGAGGGTTTATTAGGTGTAGCCGGCCCTAGTTTTCTTTTCATGCTTATTTTGTGAATGAAACCCCCAGACCAAGGTGTCTACTTTGGAGGATTAGGTTTTCCCCTCGAATAGAAAGCTAGGAGATCTCCCCATCTCGAATATGGGCTTATCTTGTTTTGGTTCAGATCTGAATATATAAAAATAATCCGTTTCCCTCTTATTTTCTCATCACAAATCCCTATTTCCCCCCAAACAAACCCTAGGATCTATCACACAACAAATAGTATGTCCTTGCCTCACTAAACGTAGGATCGCTCGATTCCTATTTTAATCCTAACATGGTATTAGAGCTCATACTCTTCTCTAATATGTCTGGCTGGTCTGACGGCTTCTCTAACCTGACTTTCAAACCCAATACGAATCCACCTTGAGTTTAAATACGAGAGTGAAAGAAAAATAATTCCACGTCAAAATAATGAAAGTGAGAAACATAAACTTGAACATGCAAACTAAGATTATGTCCTCACATATATAACCTAACAAGGGACCCCCGAGAACATCCAAACTAATTTTGCCAATCTTTTATTTGAAGCAAGACAATTTGGATAGGTTCAACCCTACTTTCTTTTAAAATAAGACATTGGTTTCCAATCTTATCTTCTTTCGATAATATTAGCTTTATGGTAGTTTTATCACATGCATACATTTGGATATGTTGAGAATTAGTTTCAATCCCCAATTTTAACTGATTTAGGAATGTCTTTATTTCATATTTTATTCGGATTGTAACTTCTCAACTCATTAAGTGGGAGACTTATAAAGTGAGAATTCTCATAGTGTTATTGTTAATAGATAAATAAATAGCTATGCTCTCCGATGTTCTCACCAAGTCAATGGAGTTACTTCTGTTCACCATGTCATCATTGTAAGTTCTACACAAATAGGTCACCACATATTCCACCATTCTGTTGATACTGAATTGTTAGAGAATGCCAAGAGTGTCCAGTATGAAATTTTCCATCATGAGGGACACATAATTAGCAATAAAGTGTTGGATTTTTGGGAATGGATTCTTATGCACTAGACAATATCAATTAATGTAAAGAAGTAAAACAACCAAATTGCACTATAATGACATTGAAAAATATAATAAAATGATTGCAATTATAAAATAAAGAGTAGAAACAATCAAATTAAGCTAGTGATCAATCGCAAACATAAAATGATTTATCCTGATTCGATCCTCTAGACTTACTACAGCACTCCCAGTCTCTTATCTTGCAAATCTGTAAGAGTAAACCGTACAACTTGACAAACATTCTTTACCAATTGCATAACCAGTCCCAACACCTTGAGACTAAAATACTCTCAAAACCAGATAGCATTTCTTTCTCCACCAACACCCGAAGGAAAATAACCTTGTAGAAGAAGTACAAATGACTCCTATATCATTGAATTCACGTGCATGTGGATCAAAAGATGGCTAGGAGAATATTTCTTTTCTATATGATGAAGAACACGAAAGTACAAAAAACTAGACAATATTTGGATTTGTTATTGGCACAAAAGAGTAAAAGAAACAAAAGTTTAGAGAGGACCAATAGTGTAGAATGCACGGTGTTAATCTATATAAATAGAAAGAATTTCTAACAATCATAAACATTCAAAATGACTGTTATAACTCATCAAACAAATATATCACAAACATGTACAAGCAGAAAAACCGAAGCAATTAGTTGACGAAGAAGAACATTAGTTCACTAATGGTTTAAGCCAAAGAAGAATTTCTGATCTACTTTAGTTGACTAAAAGACTCAATAGTCGACTAACGGTAAAACATCAAAGTTACACAGTTATGTATTAGTAGACTAATGGACTATTTAGTTGATTAATGCATTGTAACAATAGTTATTAGTCGACTAATAAAGTAATTAGTCGACTAATGTACTGTAGCAAAATGCATGACATTCTGTATTAATCAACTAATAATATCATTAATTGACTAACAAAACTCATGTTGGAAAAATCAATATAAGTCAATTAATGAATGTGCTAGTCGACTAATCAATGTATGCTATGAACAATGAAGAATTGATACATGTCAGTCGACTATAAGGATTTGTTGGTCGACTAATGACACTAAGAATCAGGTAAATAACTTAATTAATATGATATGATTCAAGTATGCCGATATATGAGTTCTAAATCTTAAAACCTATTAGATATGAAAATGTGTCTTCAAGTCTTTAACATCAAATCTAAAACAGAGTAAAAGATACATAATTGATACAAAACACAACAATATAAGCTCAAATAATGTCGATTATATCTGAGTCCTTGTCAAAGATGTTATCATTTAAATCTTGAACCTTGACATGTCATATGCTTTCATATATCTGCATAAGATATATTAATGTAAGCATATTATTTGATTATCATCAAAATATATATTAGAGTGATCTAATATCCAACACAGGTGAATAATGAGATTGACTCTCTTAAAAAAGAAAAGCAATATATTGGCTAGTTACATAAGTCTGACATACATACATGATGAAAAGTAATCATTAGTTTATGGTAGTTCTAGTTTCACCTTTTAGCAAGACTAAATGGCAAAAAGGTGTAAATCAATAATTTTTTATTGTAGGTTCAATTAGAGATAAAACGAAATCTAAAGTGATAAACATCTCGTTTCGAAATGGCACAAAACATTCAAAAATGATAAGGATCTCGATGGATAGGGCATGAGACTAGACTGAATTAGTGAAAGGAAGATTATTGAAGGTTCAGTTAGAGATATAGTCGGGCACTAGAGGATAAGCATCTCGTTTGGAATGGTACTAAGCATTTGAAAGAGATATGGATCACAAACTATGCCTCCAAAGTATAATGGCAGAGGGGGAAGCAATACCTATGAATGGTCGGTATGCCTAAGAAATAAACAGATGACTATATAGACCTCAAATCCCATAAGAGGTAAATTGCTTATGGATAGATCAATTGCTGTGTTTGGTAGATAAATAGCCAACTTTTAGTGTCACATCATTCCAACTGGTTCTTTTCGGTTGGGTTTGACGAGGTATGACAAGACAGAGGAGACTCAAACATGGTATGTATCTAATTTCTTGACATGAATGTTCTGTCTTCGTGGCGGCTTAATAATGTCCATGGCTGCTCACCATCACATCAAGCGCGAGTCAACGTTATAAAAGCAATCCTCCCTAACATGGACTAACTCTAGATATCAGCTAGATAACGTCCAGCCCCAACCCTATGTAACCACACACTGCATTCATCAAATCCAAACTTTGTTGGAGAATGATAACATTTGATTCTCTATCTCATATAGTTTTGATGATCTGAACACATATTATATGTGCATATTAACTCTCTCTATGCAGAAAGTCTATTTCGCAATCATGGTTCCACTCTACTCAATTATCAAGTCTTTTGCAAAAGGATTACAATCAAGATGAAGCTCAAGTTAATTGTCATATTATGTATTTTCGCTCTTCTTATAAAATGTACCATGTTGTAATTATCTTCTTTTTACTGATTACAATTAGAATGTTAAAGCCATGATAACGGATTATCTTAGAAACTTAGGTTTTCCTCAAAAATTCTTAGTCCTAAACTTTTTTGGTCGACAAGAACTTTTTCCTGGTCGACTAGCTCATTTGCGTGTCTACTGATATTTGGTCCTAGTCGACTAACACTTTGTTCTAGTCGATTAAAGCATTTGTGAACCTTGGTCTTTTTGTCTTAGTTGACTGACATTTTTTCCTAGTCGACTAATTCACTTGCATATTTTTTCTGGTCGACTAATAGATTTTTCCTGGTTGACTAGAGTCAGTTTCAACGGCTTTCTTTTTTACTGTTTCAACGACTGGTCAACTGATAATCGACTAACAGCAATTTTGACAGTTTTACAACTAGCCGTTTTCTGACCATTTTTAGAGTTTGTGGCAGTAGTTTTGGGCACCCCCTTCAGCACCTATTTATATGACCCGAACCTCTGTCATTCACAACAAATTTTTTACATTTTCTCTCTCTAAAATTTTAAGATCTTATTACTCTAAGAGGTTGTTTTTCTTGATTCCTTGGAGAACAAAGTTCTGATCTTTTATCTATAGGAATTCCATCTTCAAGAGAGTTTATACCAATTTTTTCATTCAATAAACCTTCAAGATCTCTCGCCTTTCTTGTGATTCATTATTTCATCATCAAGGCTACATGTGACATTGTTTTTACTTTACTCGTGACAATCTCTTGTTGAAGGATTGTACAAAATTTGCGACAAGGAGAGTGTTGGCGTTTTTGTCTGTTTTGCGCGTGCGACGAGTAAGTCGTCATAGTGGATTGAAAATCTGTACAGAAAACAAGGGATTGGACCTAAGATCACGAGGATCCGAACAAAGATAAATTCTGTGTTTGCGATTTGCTCTTTCTTTGGATTGTGATCTTTACTTCCGAATTTTTTCTGCAAGTTTTAGTAACTTTTAATTTGCAATATTCGTCATGATATACACTATTCACACCGCTCTAGTGTATTGGTTGTGCCAAAAGTTCCAATAACACACTTCCAATTATGTCTTTTCTGCAGCCAGTTAAGTTCTGGATTGAATATCAACTCGACCCCCATTCAAGGATCAAAATGACTGATCATATCTGCATTAGGGTAAGGAAAATGCAATGTCAAATATTATGAACAAAGGGAGTTGATTGAATAAAAAGAAAGAGATCGATTCCTTGACTAAAATATTCCTTAAAATAAAAGCATTGATTGGTAGGTACAATGCTTATGTCTTATTAAATGAATCTTTTTAAGATAAATCAAGGAAGTGGCTAGCTTGTGATTTTGAATGATAAATAAGGAATGATGTCCTAACACATCTCTACTATTTAATGCAAACATATGGGAAAGCGTTCAATTTGACACCATTTTAGTGGAGTCATGAACATGTTCACTTTTCTTCTTTTTTTGTTTTTAAGTTATTGGTCCCTTTTTATGTCTAATTTTAAAAGAATCCTCCCAGATATATAATTTACAATTTAGTCCCCTAAATTTATTAAGATGCTCGAAAAGGGTGCCTCTTAACTGTTTTCATCCAAAAATTGTCCCCGGCCTTTCATTTTGGGTTTCACATGGGAAATAATGGTGATTTCAGGTTTCAGTTAGGTTTCAGTTGGGGAAGGTAACGGATTCGGGTTGAGGGGGGAGAGAGAGAGCTTGGAAATTGAAAAGAAAGTGAGGATGATGATTTGTGTTAGGTTTAGGTTTTGAGAATTGAGAGATAAGAAGAGGGAGAAAGGAGACGATGTTAGGATTTGAGAGATGTATTTCTTCAGGATTGAGAGAGTAGATGAGTATGGATGGCAGTAATGACCTGACCCGTCCGGTCCGACCCGGTTTTGACCCGGCCCGCAAACGGATCGGGGCAAGCTTGGGCTTTGTATGTGCCCCGGCCTGCCCCGATAAATTATAAAGGGTCTAAAAACCTTACTATTTTGATCCGGACCATGCAGTCAGCGAATAACCCATAACTCATATTATGTTCCATTGTTCTCCCAATTGGGCCAATTCCTAATTTCAAATTATCAAATAAATCAAAATTCTCCCAATTCCCAAATAAAATTTTTATTTGGGATTCATATGGATGACAGTAAGGACCTGATCCGACCGGCCCGATCTGGTTTTGGTAAGAAAGTACCCGCCCCGTCCCGAGACCCGTCCCGCCCCGCCCCGGCATGTAGATGGGTCGGGGCAAGCTTGGGTAGTTAAATACCCGACCCGACCCGACCCGCAATATTGACATTCCTATAGATGAGGATGTGATTAGCGTTATGCTTTTGATTTTAGTTTTCTCAAGGGGACTAGGGAAGAGGGATGAAGGAGGGTAATATGTTAGAGTTTGTATTTGAAAGAGTGTTTCTTAAGAATGAGAGGAGTGAGATGGAGATAGAGCTTGGATTAGGATTTGGGAGAATCTCTTGAATGATGAAAGGGGGGAGGTAATGGGATTAGGGTTAATGTCTGGGGGTTTTCTTGAAGGATAAATGGAAGAAAGAGAGAAATAGTGTTTGGGTTAGGGTTTTGCAGAAGGATTCTTTAAACGATGAGGGGAGAAAGGGAAAGTAGGGACGGGTGGCAACAAAGCTCAATGTAGAGAATAGAATTAAGACTGATGGTAAGAGTTGAGGAGAAGAGGGAAGAGAATGATGCGGTTAGGGAACATAAATTTCCCTTATTTTTAAAGAAATTCACCTTAATTTTAGACTGAAATTAACTAAGGGGGCTCTTTTCGAACTTAATAAATTTAAGGGATCAACTCACAAACACATGATTTGAAGGACATTTTTCAAATTAGACATTACGAAGGATGCCAATATCTAAAAACCCTTATTGATTTTGATTTGAAATAACAAAATTGCATTCACTTACGACCCTTTGAAAATTAAAAAAAATCAGTCAGGCATAGTATTAATTTTTAATGCAAGGACATGTCATCAAAACTGCACGCATTTAATGAGTCTTCAGTGACACGATTGCTACCACAAACAATACACACACGCACACAAAGTCTTTGGCATTTTTTAATTTCCTATTGCACATGTTACTTACAACACAGTTTAAGAGATCGAGTAAATAGATTATGCAAGTAAAGATTAGTGGCAAGCACACACAAGATTGTTAGTCAATCATAAATAAAAAAGTATTATGTTGTACAAACTCAAAACAGATTATGGTGTGGCTGATAATGGTTCTCAGTGCAAACAAATAACAAAAGGTGACAAAAAAGGAAAAGAATCAAAAAGGTAGTGCCCACAAACTCGAAAAAAAAGCCATTAAGAAAAGGTTCTTAGAAAATAATAATTATTCTCAAGCAAATTAATCAATATTATATGACACAATAATGAAACAAATGTAATTTGTATTATCAACAAACCTATTTGTTAAACCTATTTGTTAAACCTATTGAAAAGAATAATATTCCGATATTGGATAAAATAAAAAAGTGATATCTATAAATTAGTAGTTGGGCCTCTACCCATAAGCTTAAGCTTTTGATTTAGATATGGTTTCAACTACCGATTTGTGACTTCACCGATTAGTGACTTCACCAATTTGAAATACCTATTGGTCTCTATTCCCATCCTGAGACATGAAAAAAATCTTGTTATAACAATTACTATTGTGTACTGCTATTATGCTACAATACATTTATTTATACGGTAATGCTACTATATTACAGTACTATTTTAGGAACTCAAAAGGCAAACCAATATTAAGTTTGAGAACTTAAGAATAATAGTTTCACTCTGGTTTAAATAGAAAAAGTTATGTTTAGCCCCCCTCGCATGACCTAGAATGAAAAAGCGGTATGTGGTACTATAATGCCTCTCAACTCCTCTACATACAGGGTTAAGCTTTTAGGTCAGATATAGTAGAATAAAAAATGATGTTCATGAGTTAATACTTGGACCTCTACCTATAGGCTTAATTTTTTGAGTTAGATATGATTTCAACCACCAGTTTCTTACTTCACCAATATGAAATAACGGTGGACCTCGTTCCTATTCTAATTATAACATGGTAATAAAACTATGAAAAAAATCTTGCTATAATAACTACTATTGTGTACTGTTACTTAGCTACATTGTTACTTAGCTGAAATATAGCTGTTACTACGGTAATGCTACCCTGCAATAGTACTACATTACAAATTCAAACACAAATGCACCTTAAGTTTGAACAAGAATTAACAATAATCCCACATGATAAAATAGAGAAAATGATGCATATAAATTAGTAATCGGGTCTCTATCTAAAGGCTTAGGTTGGACATGGCTTCCACTACCAGTATATGACTTCACCAATACTCTGATCCTAACGCCCAGGGGCGTAACTACATGCACCTTGCCCTGGGCAGCTGCCCAGGGCAAGAAAATAAAATATATGTTATTATCAAGCATTTCAGCAGCTTCCCGTGGCGCAGCAGATGAATCATTACTTTTTCAAACTTGGGTTCCGAGTTTGATTCCTATTGGAATCATTTATTTAAAGCTTGGCTTCCGCGTTCGATTCCCAGAGGAATCCATTTACTAGTTCTACAATTATTTTTAATCTAAATTTTTTAAAATAGAAAGACCAATCACACTTCTGTACGTGCTCATAATGAGCCAATGGATAATGCATTGTCTAGAGAAAATCTAAGCACCTTCAATCGATCCCAAGTGGAGTATTTCATTATTTGTTACTTGTTATTATATTCTACATGAAGTGTTCTATTTTTTGCTCCTGGGGTCGTCCATTAATTATTTGTTACTATTATTATTATTATTATTACCTGTTTATTATTTTGGGCAATTTTTATTTGTTATATATTATAATCCGTACGCTTTGTATTTTGATCCCTAACAGTTTTACTTTTTTCTTTTACTTTTATTTTGATTTGATGCATATGATATTAGAACACGTAAAGACGAAACTTTGTACAACTTGCATTGGGCAACTCATGGCAAGGAAATAATATATTTTTATTAGGTATAATCACCATCTTTATCAGACTTTCACCTCTTTGTCTCTCTATCACATTACATCTCAACACTCTACATCTTTTCTCTCTCTAAGTCTCACTCTTCTCTATCTCTAAATTAATATAAAAAATTCTATATCAATTATTATTTCTCTATGATGTGTGTGTGTATGTATTATAGTAAAAAATTAATCTTTAAATATTACTTTGTTTATCAAATATTATTTCCATAGGCATGCACGTCTATATGTATGATACTATTTTTTTTTCAACTTAAATAGACATTTTATATGTTATATATGTATGATACTACTTTTTCAACTTAAATAGACATTTTATATGTTATGTATCATATTTTGAATATACGTACAATACTATTTTGTAGCTAGTATAAATAAATAATTAAAACATGGTAACGTTTAAATTTTTTTAATATTTTAACAAAAATATTCTTTACAACATCTTTATTTTCGTCCAGGGCAAAAAAATTTCCTGGTTACGCCACTGCTAACGCCTATTATAAAGGTAGCATCTAATAGACCTAAGAAAGTCCAAAATTCAATAATGGACAAGGCAAGCATAGTAGAATATAAGCACAAGATTCAAGGAAATAATATTCTTCTACTATAAACCTATGCAAAAAGATGCAAGCTACACATAGCTTCCCGACACACATAAACTAGTGGAAGTGAAAACCAACCCATCATGTAATATTGCTTCCTAAAAGCTGGTCTATGTTAATTATGCTTTTACTTGGAAAAAATGTGCAGAGTAGTGATGATACTCACACTTGAAGAACTGCATCATGGCATTGCAAGCATCTATTGGGGAAATTTGATTCTTGATAAGCTTGGTGAGCATCTCTTCTGACGTCTTCTCCAGCTCTTTCCCTTCAAAATCCTCGCACACATGGAAGATCATTCTGACACAATCCAACTCCTTCTTCAATGTCTCAAGACCCCAGTCCTTTGCACAACAAGTAAACACTTCCTTCACAAATCCAAACATCTCTGAAGCATGATCACATCCAGGGCACATGAACTGCATCTCAGTCATCCCATTACCCAATTTCTGGTTCAGTCCAGGCCTAATAATATTCATTTCAAGCCCACAAATAGCATGGCACCAATGCGAGCAAACATCACACCCAACCCAACTGCACGTGTTTGAAGCGCAATCAAACTTCAGACAGATTGGGCACATACATGCACTACAAAATCCCTTCTGGCTACTACAAATCTTGCAGTCACAATCATCCACGGGGAGTATACTCTTACACCTCAAATTCCTACACCTGGTCATCATGAAAATTTCAACCAACTCACTGCTAGGGACCCGATTCTTTCCAGAAAGGAAACCAACTATTCCTGTCTTTATTGCAACCAAAATATCAAGCTGCACCTTGTTAGCTCTTGACAGAGTTTCGAGTGTGAGATCAGACCTCCTCTCGAGCTGCCTCTGAAGTCCCATAAACTCATCCTTTTTCTCCGCTGCTTCCATAAGAGTCTTCAAACAATCCTTCAACGCTTCCAATGATTCCCGAGGGAGTTCTTGGAGTGCTTGAGCCATGACTGAAATCGAGTCTGACACTATCTCTCTTAAAACCCGGTCTGACCTAGTAAGCAATGAAGTCCTGGGTCTACCACTTTCAGCACTGTGAGCCTTCCCCAGTCTCGCATGCAATTCAGATGGAAAGAACGAAATATTATCCGAACTAGCCGTCCTATAGAAACTGTTTTCATTTGCATTCTTATTATTGATCTTAATATTCCCACCATTTGCATTCAATTCGTTGTTTGGATTCGCAACTGCAATGGTATGCCCATCACCCACTGGCCTAAATCTACTATGAACAGACCCATTGGTACCTTCACCAGCATACCACATCTGATCATTCTCCTTTGACATCGAATAGTTCTCAGTCGAGCACCGAGTCAGAGAACAACTAGGATTATGAGAAAAGGGCACAGACTGGGAGTAAGACAGTGAAAGAGCGAAATCTTCGGAATTCGCTGTTCTTGCACTGGCCGCAGGCACTGGAACTGAGGCCGGCAACTGAGTCGAAGTATTCAAAGAGAGGGAGAGGTTTGGGGGAGCGAGAGAGATGCTCAAAGTTTCCATCTTTACCTTCTTCTCGCGGCAGTCGGGCTCGGCCCCTTCGGGATTCTCCCGCTTCAACTGGAGGAAATCGCGCTCGACCGGATGAGGATGGCAAGAAGAGCTGAGGATCTCTTTCCCTTTGGATTTGGGCTTCTCCACCGATTTCAATACATCGTTGTTACTCACTGGAGTCTCTTCTTTATCTTGAAAACCTAGCTTGTGGTTTTCACAGAGATAGCTGAGGGTGAGATCCTGAGGCTGTGAGATTTTGGGAGTGCTCGAGGGGGATTCGAGATCCGGCTCATTAGGGTTAGGGCTTTGAGGTTTGGGGCTGGAATTGGAGCTGTGACCCGACGATTCATGGGGGTCGGGGTCATTCGAAGGGTTCGATTCGAGAATCATGGTGAAATTTAGAGTAGAATTTAGCAGAAATGATCGAATAAAGGGGAGAAATAAGAAATTTAGGGTTTATAGACCTCCAGGTCGTCGGCTTCTTCCAACAATCCCTCAATCTGTCAGATAATTGCGGACTTCTACTCTGTTACTCTCATTCTAAATTTTGCGGGAGCTGAAGGATTTCGCAGAAACATTCTCAAAATGGTCATAACCGTTACCGTAACGGCGTAACGGCTTAATTCAGTACCACTTCCGTGATCAATTTATTATGAGAATTGCTACATGCACCCCTATCCATAGGGGTGCATGTAATAATTAAGCACCAAAATGAGAAATTCTCTCACATCCTACAATCATTCATGATCTCCAACCTTTGTTTTTTTTTCTTTTTTTTGGTCACAATCATTACATACACCCCTATAGATAGGGGTGTATATAATCTTGCGTTCTGACTCTGAGTTTCAATTCTGATGATCCCAACAAGCAATCTGCATTGAAGCCCGAAAATTACTCGATCGTCTCAAATACTGCTTATGATGACAATTGCATATACCATCCAATACCAGAATCAAACCAATACCATTCCTCACATGCAAGCTAAATAAAAACAATTCAAGCTAAATACCATCCAATTTATGCTCACAGAACAAAAACACTGGGCAAAATCCAAAACCCAAAGAACGTCTACCATTAGGTTATGAAAAATACAGAAAGCCTGATATCTAACTCACTGACCATCCTCAGCATTGTCTTGTAAGAAAAAATCAGCAGATGGTATGTTTAATTAGGGAAAGCAGAGGTTGGGAGAGAATTCGGCAGTGGCAGAGAAATGGGTTTGGTGAGATAAAGAATTGAGAAAAGGAGACTCTTTTAATAAGAGAAATGCTATCTGCACTGTATTCACAGTGCACTTTTTTGACCCGTTTTGAAAAAAAAATTCAAACCAATTCTATGAGGAGACATGACGACGTTTGAATTTTTCCCAAAACGGTAGATGAAGTATACTGCACCGCAAAGTTTGCGGTGCAGTTAGTAAAACCTTTTAGTAAACTAAGATGCTCGTTCTTCTATCACTACCAATAAAAAAGGCTCGTGCTATCTACACCGAATATCATTCGGTGTGTGCACGGAAAGTGAGTGGATGGGACGAGACGAGACGCAGCTGTCTCCCAAGGAATCGCAATTTTGGTGGGCCTGTGAGCACGTGAAAACGTTGGGGGATTTGTGCAGCGTCAGAATTGCTTTATACACATGAGTGACATTCAATTCAAAGAGAGATGACAAAAGTGCCATCAAATCAAATCAAAGAGAGTGTAATCTTACCCAATCTCTTGCGTGGATAAGGGAGGCATGACTGCTTTTGCTTTGCTTTGCTTCTACATGTAAACATGCCAGTTAACCTCTTTACCTCGTTGTTAATCCATCACTCGCTCATGCATTTGATGCACAGTTAGCCTTAGCCAGTGTCTTTACATCTAGGCCGAGAACTTATTTCTTTATTGTATGAACTAAGATATAGTTACGGTCTTACGATGACATGCCGAATTCCGACAATATTATACTTATGTACAATTTAATCAAATATGAAATTAGGTACATTTGTTGGTGTCCATGTTTTAACAGAATATCCTCCCATTGCATCACAGTCAACATGGCCTAGACTACATACAAACCAAGGTTTGATCTTCATATCATCCAATTGTTTGTAGTATCTGCTCGCCTAAATAGTATGATCTTAACCCGCCTAAATACATTGTGTTGTTGCTAAAAATAGCATTGCTGGGATGGTTTCCGCGACCTTGAGACTCTTCCACAATAGCTCCATCCCGAGTTTTTTTTGAAGCCACTCATGTTTCAGTAGAAAACTTTTTTCTCATCACATTATAAAGTGAGTAAGTGTCAATCTCAATCCATGCTTAAGTGCCACTTGGATGCGCAATAACCTAGGTAATTAATGAACATAAATTTGTTAGAGAAATAAATACATATATTTGTGAATATAAAAAATTGTAAAGCTGTCATGCCCTATTTTGCACTATACGTGTATTCTAATGAACACACGTGGTATTTCTACTTATGATACATGGGTAGGCATGAAATAAGCATGGATATCGATGTATGTGACGTAGTGCAAGGGGGATTGGGCCGTAATACGTGGCTAAGGGAGGAGAATGCGAAATGTGAACGCGGGAGAAGTGCGAATAACGTCGTGGATGTAAAACAACAAGAGTGTATTAGACGTGTGTGTGATGCATGTATGCATGCATGGATGTGCATGGATGTGTGTAGGGAGAGCCATGCTAGTGTGAAAGGTGTAAGGGGTCAATGGCAACCCCCGTAAATTTTTAGAAAGGTTAGGGACAAAACGGTCATTTGGACTAAAGCTGCTATGCGTACATACTAGAGTTGTGTGTGTGCATAAAGTAATGGCAAACTTGTAAATACCTAGAAGATAGAGGGGTATTTTAGTCATTTAAAATGAGGCATGCTTATCTTGTAAAGGAATCTAGAGATAGAATTTTTTGGAGAGAAACTTCTCCCCTCTTCTTTACTCTTCATCTTCTTTTCTTTTTCATTTTTCATTTTCTTTTCCTCTCTCCCTCCCACCTAGGCCGGCCATACTACCCCCATTTCATCCCTATTCTTCAACTCAAAACCCTAATTATTTCTCCCAAAAATCAAGTAGCACAAGTGGTTGCAAGTGGGAATAGGTTGGAGAAGAAAGAAAGAAGAGGAGAGGAAGAAAATCAAGATTTGATGCAGGAATCCTCTTGGATTTGGAATGCTATTAAATTAATTCTTGCTATTATGTTTTTATAGCATGTTTTACTTAATATGTATTAGGGATGGTGAAAATTCATGAGCCATGTTTCAATTTCACAAATTATCCCTTGAAATTCTTAGTAAAAACAACCATTTGAAATCCTGAAATTCTGTTGTGTGTTTCTACTTGAATTCTGATCTCTGTGGCTTGAATTAGGGTTCGAAAAAAATATGTGCTTGTAGATCTTGAAGTTTTACCCCAAAATCATATAAGTTTTGATATATATTCAATTCAGAAATTAGGAGCAAAAATTCCATCTTTACACCATGTCTGTTTGATCTTCAGTATTGACACAGTTTAGCAAAATTGACTTAAATACCTTCACACACATGGGAATTTTATGTTCTTGGTCTTGTTGGAAATTTAACAAGTTTATCTATAATTTCATCAGAGTGCTTATATTTTGAAATTCTGGCTAAAACATGCCCAAAAACATCAATCTTTATAGGCTCTGAAATCTTTCTGGAAAATATACTTGACACACTTCACAAATTAATTCACCATAAATCACCTACTTAATATTTTTGCATGAAATTTTATCTGTGAATTCAGGATTAGTATATCTATAACTTTCATTTGGGACAATTGGTCAAATTCGCATTGAAAACTGATGATGTATGGTCATTTGTGGTGATTGTTTACTATTTCCAGCAAGCTGAAATGTTTAAGAGATGTTATAGCTATGACTTGATGTTAAATTTTCATCTATTATGCATGTGCATTGTTATTGCTTGAATTAGGGGTTCATTGTGATAATTTCTCTTGGATTTATTGATGTTATAATTGTAGGGGAATTGGCGGTCCCTTAGGGCATAAAAACTCTAGTCCCGTCCTAAGTCGGACGGAACATAGACACAAAAATCATTTGCAGCGGAAGAAAAACTAGTTAATCTAAATTAACATGCAGTTAAAACATTTTTAACTTAGCCCTAAGGTCCAAGACCCTATGCCAAGATCTATGCCGACTTGGGATGGATCTGACCATCCCAAGAAGGATCTAGCCTACTGCGATTAAACTAAACTAATGCTAATAATACTTTAACCACATACCCGGAATCTCAGCCCTGGAGCAGGCGAGATGTTCCGCGCCGTCTTCCGAGCTGCTCCCGTCCCATGCCGAGCCGCTCCTTGAACCGCTCCCCGAACCGCTCCTCGAACCGCTCCGCATCCCGAGGCGATCAATCCCCGTGCCGCCGAGCCAACCACGCGCCGAACAAAGTTTCACGCAAGTGAAACCTCCTCCAAGATTTCAGATTCAGAATCCGAACTCCTTTGTGGCTTTGCTAGAGCCCGCAGGAGTAAGGCAGAAATTTAGGGAGAAGAGAAATATTGATTTAAGCTTAGATCCGAGCGTGCTCCAACATTTACGAGAGCCGCTCAGATCAAGAGCTTGGGACGAGTTTTGAGAAAGGGGGGGAGACCCCTATTTATATAGGCGGCGGACTCTCCCCTTTTCTCAAAATCCGATGTGGGACTAAATAATGAGTTAATTGAAATCAAGTTAGTTTACACTTCACAAAGTGCAAACTTCCGTAAATTTTAACTCACTCGCCGTTGAGCTTCAAGATTGATACAACCTATCAATACGACGAGCGTTCAACGGTGAACGCATAGGAAAAAACCGTTCATCAATCGGAGGTCGTTTGACCCTCCAATTGATCACTTAAAGTTCAGCCCAAGGCCACATTTTCGCACAAAGGTTCAGCCGCCAGTAGATAAGATAGGGTTTCAGAAAACCCTTCCGTGGGGCCCACCATGTGGGCCCCACGTGCGCTGCACGCTTTGACCGCCCGCACTGATGCGGGCGGGGCCCACCTGCCGCCCGCGAGAACGCGGGCGGCCTTCTTGTTTTCGCGAAACCGAGGCGGGCCCGCATCACATGCGGGCCCGTGGGGCTATTTGCCCGCGTCAACTGACGCGGGCGTCAGCCTGCGTCAGCAGGCTGACGCACGCGTCAACTGGGTGGGCCCGACGCAGGCTGACGTACGCGTCAGTGGGCCCATGCATGGGCCCCACTTTGGGATACCCCATGGATGTAAACTGGGTTTCTTTTGGGCTTTCACTATGGACCTTCTATTTAACACTTTAAATAGATTTATCGGACTCGTTTGGAGTCCGTTTTCGACGCGGTTCGAACCTGCGTTTAGAGCGGGATGAACCCGTCTTACCGGTAACCTTTTCCTTGCGTTTATATTATTAAATATTGTATTAAACAATTTAATACACATTTAATCGCTTTTGCATCAAATGCAAAATAGTCCCTATCTAAGCTTAAATTATCATATTGCATCAAATGCAATTATCTCTTCTTTTGCATCAAATGCAAATATTCTCCCTAACTAATTTCTACCTATTACTAGACGAAGCGTTGCACTCTGTGTGAGACCCTACAGCCTGACCCTTACAACAGGTTGGGCTCGAAGCCCTGTACGGCAGTGACCACGAGCAGTGGTTGCCGTCCCTGCTTCAGGAATCATCATTATGTGGTTGACTCATTGACATGAGTATTGTCGGGACCACCTGACTGTTTCCGTGATGATTTCCGCAGTTATAGTCTCTTCGTCTAAATTGTGTCGTGTAGATCAAGTCTGGGGTACGGTCAAACTGTCAACCCCAATAACTTGACTCCGGTTAGTTTCTATCGATCTTTGGTCAATAAATGTTGGACTTCTTCCAACATACTCTGCGCAGAGTTTTTACTAAAGACCGAACTAACTCTACGACACTAACTCCCATTGACCGGGAGAGACGAATCCTCTCTTGGTCATTACTCGCCTCGTACGTTTCAAGTGACACCCAATCAAAAGACCTTTCGACAGGCCTTGCCTCGAAGCTAGGTCAGTTGATCTAAGTGGCACCGTTCACGCACAGGTCCGTCAAAATGACCTCAAGTCAAAAGACCAACTATCCTATCATCACTCAGAGTTATCACTGACAGATTGGTCAATATAACCATATGATAACTCTAGTGGATCGTTCAGTGAACTCATTCCAATGAGCACCTGTGTCTCGTCTTCGACTTCGCCAAGTCAAGCGATCATGAGATCATCGCCACCGCTAAACGGTGAAGACTAAGACACAAACCGATGTTTCGATATCCTTGTCTCGGAACATCTACGACCACGAACCATTCTAGACTTATGCTACAGACGGTCAAACGTTTCTCCATGATCGAGATACTCATCTCGACACCCGTTCGACCTTGCATAAAGTCTCAGGACTTTACCTAAGTTGATATCTAATGTTGACTACATTACAATATGACTTAGATAAATTATTACCAAACAGCTTACTGTTATTTCGAACAAGATGTTTGTGATATTCACACATGAATAAATGGCCTCGAGGGCACCATATTCCTACATCTCCCACTTGCACTCAGGCCCATTTATCTCGGTATCTTATACCGTTTTTACACATAAGTTTTCCCGACTTCATGTGGTAGAGCCTTCGTGAGTGGATCTGCTAAAACCGTCTACTCTATAGACTTAAGGGGTTTCTATGTTCATGTCAGACCAACCATTTGAATCTCATTCAAATAATTCACTTGGTCTATCGGAATCTATAATACTTTATTTCCCTGGATCTTATCCAGTTCATCGTATCTTACGATAATAATTTCAAATTAGTTATTGGTCATTTCAATTGGTTCATATTCATTTCTGATAAATAATCAAACTCTTTGATTACTTAATCAAAATATATGTTCCATCTCTTTGATGTCTCGCATGTAATTTACACGCTCCCACTGACCTTGAAAACTATCTGGCTAGTTCATATAAGTTGGTTCGTCTAAATCATATTTAGAAAAACGAACTTATAAGTGAATGCGCAAATTTTCATGGTCAACTTAAGCGTTTTACATCGGCTTTGGTCCGAGTAGATCTGTACATATCTGTTGGCGAAACCGGTTTCATCATAATCCGTTTTAAAGAAATTAGGATGAAAAACCGTTCCCGTCCAACATTATTGTACTTCACTATTTTCTTTTCTGCACCAATCTTTCAACTTAAAGATTTACTTTCAGAAGTGAGGAAACATTTTCCTTGGACACGTAAACTAAATTCCAAAATTTTATTTACGCATCGGACCTTTTCAGATTATATCAAGTTTTAAATCGGAGTTACTACTCCGAATTTTATCCCGGAAGTTGACTAAGTCATCATCAGTTATGATGTTTAACTCGACTCTTCGTCTTACGAAATTCGAGTAATTTTACAACTTCCTTACGATTGATTTAATGAATATCTTATAGATAATGTCCTCATAGAACATTATCAGAACCTAGGCATTACTATCTGGGACTTAACCCAGAGGGAGGACTTAACTCAGAGTCACTTACAATGGATCACACTAAATCTAATTAAGTGTGATTCATACCTTTTAACACACCGATGTGTTAACAGACTTGATCTGAGAGAAAATCACATTTTCTTTTAATTACACAAGATTTTATTTAGCTAAGTATTTGACCATTCGATCTAATCGAATCAGTTTAAATACTTTAGTCATTTCGTTCTTTATTTTATCAGACTTGCGTTTCATCAAGAACACGCGTCTTAATAAAATATACGAATAACTTATTTTGTTAAAAGATAGACTCGGATACATCAGTATGTACGAGACTGAGTTCGACAACTCATTCTCCCACTGTCTCACAGATGAGTTTCGGCCATTGTATCTAAGAGGATAAGACTCACAAGTGTCCGTAGACTTCATAATACGAGAGGTCAGACCCCTCTTTATGTGACTTGTGAAGCTTAATCTCTTGATACGGCCTAGTCTAATTTTACCATATAAGTTTGCTTCTATCTTGTGTATTTATATATTAACATTTAATATATATATATTTATTTACAAATTACTTAACACAAAACATTGTTTCAGAAGCAAGGTGACGACATTCGTCAAAAAATGTGTTCGACGTTTTTGTATAACATCTTATTCCGAAATGTGACATCAAAATATGTCACGTTTTCATTTCCTCCTACTTATGCCTTTACTAATGATAAATTAAACTAACTTTCTTAATTGACGTTCCGAAGTGCCTTCTTCCTTTTCTAAATCACATTTAGATATCAACATAAATAAATAGCTATGCAAGCAACTTATGTATCCAAACGCTTGAGCTTTGCAATCTTGAGTGTAGCTCAAGAAGTTGCGTGTCTCAAGATCCGGTTGGGATACATAGTCTTGCATCGCTCATGCACTCGTATTCGAGTCAAACGGTTTGATCGAATTTTCGAACTTTGCGGATCAAAATTGTTTGTCCATACAACCTCGAGGGTAGCTCGACAAGTTGTAGGGAGAAACATACTTTGAATGTCCTATATGTTCAAGCTGCCTCATATAGAGACGAGTGACATGTAGCTTTAATTTATTTATTGGACCCAGAACTTAATGAAATCATATTTCTTAAGTCTGTTCTTTAGAAGGTCATTTAATGTCAACGAGAATATAGTTTTAATTACATCAATTAGAATTTAACTTGATATTCAATTAATCAAGCTTTTGACCAATTAACTAATTCCAATATTATAAATTGATTCTTTCGGTAAACATAGTCTTGCCCTAGTTTTAGCATATGTTCAAAATTAAATATAGGTAGATTGGCTTTTATCTATCTATATCCTCCCACTATTTTTACGAACGTTTTAAAGCTTAATAACGAACGATTTAATCGAATTAAAATTAATGGGTAAGAGTTCCAATCACCTTGAGTCTAAACAACCTTGAGTGTAGCTCAACAAGTTGATTGACTCTGCGATCGGAAGATGACTCTTCATCGGTCATATCGGATATGACTCTCTTAATCGGTTTTTGCCCCTAGCCATTCGTGATCATGAGTGTGCTCATCCAAATCACAATGTCTAGTCTAGTCGGACCCTTGTTTTCATGTCTAGCCTGACTTGCCCCTCAGCTCGGTGTATGCACGACACGTCGGTTTGGGTCAGGTCTTAGACTTACATCAAGTCAGACTACATCGTTGACTTAACTTACGCCGGCGCTCGGGGTACGAGTCGACGGTTAGGGTTAGTCAAGATTTCATCTTATGTATTTAAGGAGTTGGTTTCTACAGGGTTGCCATGTCACAGCTTGAGTGTATCTCAACAACTATAACACGGGCCCTATAGTTGCTAACCCCTAAAACAAGGAGGACTACGGCTAATCTTGAAAAAGATCATTAACGTATTTGACTTAGATATAGTCCAGGGTGTCATACAATCATGATTCGCGACATTGCGGTCCAGCGGAACTCAGCCAGGGAATTGACTAAGCCAGGATCACTATCCCTTAAAGGGTGATCCAGAACTCTTAGCCAAGCACATTGACTGGATCATGGTCCATTGAATGAAGCTTGTCATTTTTGTATGTATGCCATAGACTAAACAGCTTTTATTAACAACTAATTAATCCTATCAACTAGTTGAATCCTTAAATTCAAAATTTTTAGGATTTGTTTAATAACTTTTATTAAGTCCTTATCAACTATAAGGTTCACGTGCTACCCTAATCGTTATTAGGATTTTAATAAATTTTATTAACAACGCTAGAAGCGAAGTCCTTTAATGAAAATTAATTATAACAATTAGAATTTAAAAATCATTTAAAGGACTACCCTAATCAGGAATTAGGTCTTAATATTGTTGTTAATGATTTATTAAAACATAGCATGTCATTAAAATTCAAGTAATAAATTTTAATCATTTTTAATGGCTAACCTAAAGGGTTGTCTTGTGTTATCAAATAAGGGACAAGATAAACAAGCCATTGAAATAACTCTACACTAATTTATCGCATAAAGATAGTGCACAACTATTAAACATTCAAATATACTAAGTTTATCGCATAAACAATTTTTAGCATGCATACATAAATTTAACATTTAAATTTAAAATATGATTTTAAAATTATTTTATTTTTATCTCATAAAAAAAACTTAATTTTAAAATCACTAATTTGCATGCTACCTTAAAAAATTTATCGCATAAAAATTTTTTAACTTTTAAAACAGTTTTAAAATATCTCATAAATTAAAACATCATTTTAAAAACTTTCATGCTTAAAAAAATTTATCATATAAAAAATTTTAGGCATCCAAAAAAATTTTAAACTTTTAAACATTTAAAATTGGTTTTAAAAATTATCACATAAATTTTAAAACGTTATTTTAAAAATTTTCATGTTCAAAAATTTAACACATAGAATTTTGAACTTCAAAACATTTTTAAAATTATCTAATAACTTTAAAAAATTTAAAAGTATTTAAAAAGCATTAAATCGCAGTACCTAGATCGACTACGCAAACCTAGGCTCCGATACCACTGTAGGGGATTTTACGGTCCCTTAGGGCATAAAAACTCTAGTCCCGTCCTAAGTCGGACGGAACATAGACACAAAAATCATTTGCAGCGGAAGAAAAACTAGTTAATCTAAATTAACATGCAGTTAAAACATTTTTAACTTAGCCCTAAGGTCCAAGACCCTATGCCAAGATCTATGCCGACTTGGGATGGATCTGACCATCCCAAGAAGGATCTAGCCTACTGCGATTAAACTAAACTAATGCTAATAATACTTTAACCACATACCCGGAATCTCAGCCCTGGAGCAGGCGAGATGTTCCGCGCCGTCTTCCGAGCTGCTCCCGTCCCATGCCGAGCCGCTCATTGAACCGCTCCCCGAACCGCTCCTCGAACCGCTCCGCATCCCGAGGCGATCAATCCCCGTGCCGCCGAGCCAACCACGCGCCGAAGAAAGTTTCACGCGAGTGAAACCTCCGCCAAGATTTCAGATTCAGAATCCGAACTCCTTTGTGGCTTTGCTAGAGCCCGCAGGAGTAAGGCAGAAATTTAGGGAGAAGAGAAATATTGATTTAAGCTTAGATCCGAGCGTGCTCCAACATTTACGAGAGCCGCTCAGATCTAGAGCTTGGGACGAGTTTTGAGAAAGGGGGGAGACCCCTATTTATATAGGCGGCGGACTCTCCCCTTTTCTCAAAATCCGATGTGGGACTAAATAATGAGTTAATTGAAACCAAGTTAGTTTACACTTCACAAAGTGCAAACTTCCGTGAATTTTAACTCACTCACCGTTGAGCTTCAAGATTGATACAACCTATCAATACGACGAGCGTTCAACGGTGAACGATAGGAAAAAACCGTTCATCAATCGGAGGTCGTTTGACCCTCCAATTGATCACTTAAAGTTCAGCCCAAGACCACATTTTCGCACAAAGGTTCAGCCGCCAGTAGATAAGATAGGGTTTCAGAAAACCCTTCCGTGGGGCCCACCATGTGGGCCCCACGTGCGCTGCACGCTTTGACCGCCCGCACTGATGCGGGCGGGGCCCACCTGCCGCCCGCGAGAACGCGGGCGGCCTTCTTGTTTTCGCGAAACCGAGGCGGGCCCGCATCACATGCGGGCCCGTGGGGCTATTTGCCTGCGTCAACTGACGCGTGCGTCAGCCTGCTGACGCAGGCTGACGTACGCGTCAGTGGGCCCAGGCATGGGCCCCACTTTGGGATACCCCATGGATGTAAACTGGGTTTCTTTTGGGCTTTCACTATGGACCTTCTATTTAACACTTTAAATAGATTTATCGGACTCGTTTGGAGTCCGTTTTCGACGCGGTTCGAACCTGCGTTTAGAGCGGGATGAACCCGTCTTACCGGTAACCTTTTCCTTACGTTTATATTATTAAATATTGTATTAAACAATTTAATACACATTTAATCGCTTTTGCATCAAATGCAAAATAGTCCCTATCTAAGCTTAAATTATCATATTGCATCAAATGCAATTATCTCTTCTTTTGCATCAAATGCAAATATTCTCCCTAACTAATTTCTACCTATTACTAGACGAAGCGTTGCACTCTGTGTGAGACCCTACAGCCTGACCCTTACAACAGGTTGGGCTCGAAGCCCTGTACGGTAGTGACCACGAGCAGTGGTTGCCGTCCCTGCTTCAGGAATCATCATTATGTGGTTGACTCATTGACATGAGTATTGTCGGGACCACCTGACTGTTTCCGTGATGATTTCCGCAGTTATAGTCTCTTCGTCTAAATTGTGTCGTGTAGATCAAGTCTGGGGTACGGTCAAACTGTCAACCCCAATAACTTGACTCCGGTTAGTTTCTATCGATCTTTGGTCAATAAATGTTGGACTTCTTCCAACATACTCTGCGCAGAGTTTTTACTAAAGACCGAACTAACTCTACGACACTAACTCCCATTGACCGGGAGAGACGAATCCTCTCTTGGTCATTACTCGCCTCGTACGTTTCAAGTGACACCCAATCAAAAGACCTTTCGACAGGCCTTGCCTCGAAGCTAGGTCAGTTGATCTAAGTGGCACCGTTCACGCACAGGTCCGTCAAAATGACCTCAAGTCAAAAGACCAACTATCCTATCATCACTCAGAGTTATCACTGACAGATTGGTCAATATAACCATATGATAACTCTAGTGGATCGTTCAGTGAACTCATTCCAATGAGCACCTGTGTCTCGTCTTCGACTTCGCCAAGTCAAGCGATCATGAGATCATCGCCACCGCTTAACGGTGAAGACTAAGACACAATGGTCTAACCGATGTTTCGATATCCTTGTCTCGGAACATCTACGACCACGAACCATTCTAGACTTATGCTACAGACGGTCAAACGTTTCTCCATGATCGAGATACTCATCTCGACACCCGTTCGACCTTGCATAAAGTCTCAGGACTTTACCTAAGTTGATATCTAATGTTGACTACATTACAATATGACTTAGATAAATTATTACCAAACAGCTTACTGTTATTTCGAACAAGATGTTTGTGATATTCACACAGGAATAAATGGCCTCGAGGGCACCATATTCCTACAATAATGGCTATGTTAATGACCCCATCATGTGTTCGATGAAATGCCTCAATGAAGGCAATATCCGATAATTTGAGTAACGTCCATGTGTTAGCGTTGGCCTTGATCTACATTGATAATTGGTGAAGTTATGGGCTTGAATGGTATGGATACATTGTAATTGTGAATGGATGATGTGTTGTGATAGAGGGCATGTCACGTGAGTGCATGACCCTATATGTTTAATGATGGACGGCTAAGGTGATATGTCCACCATGCCGTCATGACCCCTAACGTGTTACGTATGGTGTTAAATTATAAAATTGGATATATCTCAATCCTCTCTAATGAGGGTGAGTTAGCAAAACCCGAGTTTAGGTGGGGTTTGAGTAAATTGTGGATATGAGGCCTGGACTGAGAAGTTGGGGAAAATGATTATGTGATATGTGATGTTTATACTCACTCGCCTTTACCGGGAGTGGAGGGGATATTTATACCCACTTGCCTTTACCGGGAGTGGAGGGGACATACGGAAGTTGTGCTATTATGTATAGATCCTCACCCCTGCCAGGGACGGGGGAGCTGAGAGGCTCGGTGTCGCACAGTGCCCGTGTCCAATGCGCCATGTGCTATATTCACCAAAAATTGGGGTGAAGACCAGGTCCTGGTATCACACAGTTTACCCAAGTTCCAATTAATTCAATTATAAAATAATAAAGTAAGAATTTGTCTGTTACTCCTTCTGCTGGCAGCACTTCCCTTCCCTTTACCTGCGTCACTAGTGACACTGTGTTATAATTCTGACACGTGTGATTCCCCTATTAGATTGTGGTTGTATGAATATTTGTATCATTATTCGTGCTAGAAAGAACTAATAACAACTTGTCCACATAATTCCACAGCACACCCACACCTTTCATCCATGCATAAGGAGAAAATCCACCAAACATATATTTAATATAGATAATCCAAATACATGAAAAACCAGTCGTTACATCCTCCCCAACTTAAGAAAAATTCCGTCCTCGGAATTTTCCAACACTCACGTGTCCGGGAACAAAAGTGGGAAACGCTCTCGCATCTTATCCGCATTCTCCCAAGTAGACTCTGGCAGAGCAAGCAATGATGTTGAACATGCTGAGATTCAATTTCGTTTTATATTTATTATTATTATTGGATCTATGGCGAGAGAAAGCTACGATGGTTAAGATGATTATCCCCAACTTGAGATCTACTGTGACAACCGACTCAGATGTGGAAGAAGTAGGCTCTGCAGAAGCCTGGGAATGTGGAGCACTGAGTGGTGCGAGGGTAGTCATAGTGGCTGGCCGGGGTGGTGGGGCGTGTGCTAGGATCACTGGTGGTGGGCCACGTGTCCGAAGTAAGTCAATAATGGAGGCCAGGTCCGCCTCGGCTCTCTCGTGATGTGTCACCGTCGAGCATACGAAGGCGTCAATCGTCTGATCATGATTGTTACGGTCGATTTTCATTTAGATTGCTTTTTAGCTATAATGTTTGAGTAGTTCCCAAATCTGGGATTTTGGTGGAAACCCCTTCGTGGGTTCTCTCTGATGTGTCCATAGGACTAGGATTTCAATAGGGTGTAACGACTGGTTTTCATGTATCTGGATTTATTATATTATAATATATGTTTTGGTGGATTTTCTCCTCATGTGTGGTTTTCGTCTCCGTGACTTTCATTTTCGATCGTTTCGTCGTGTTTTCTCGTTTCTTCCTTAGGATCGTCGATTTCGGAGTGTGTCATTCGTGACGGGCTTCATAACGGTCGTATCTTACTGTTAGATCAAGCCTAGGAGTCTTAGGAATCGATCCCGGGGCTCCGCGCTCCGTATTGGAACTTTTGGTGCTTATTAGCCGGTGTAAGAAGGAGCACCGACCGACTAGATGATGATCCAGTCGGTCGGCAATCCTTCTTGGACCGACTAGTTGGCTTTCTAAATTTCTTAGGAGTTACTGTTTATCGTTAGTCGGTCTAAGAACGTTGGTTGACCGACTAGGTTGCAAACTAGTAGGTCGGCAATGCTTCTTTAACCGACTAACACCTCGTCTAAATTTTAGTATCAGTACTGTTCATTCTTAGTCGGTCTAAGGACGTTCACCGACCGACTAGATGTCAAACTAGTCGGTCAGTAGTTGTTCATCGACCGACTAAATCCAAATCCTATTTTCGTTCAGAAGTTACTGTTTACACTTAGTCGGTCTGCGTTGGTCGACCGACCGACTAGTTGCCAAACTAGTCGGTCAGTGGTTGCTCTTTGACCGACTAATCTGTGTTAAAACCCTAATTTCTGGGCAGCCGCCAGCCCATCCTATTTAAACCCCTCCCAAACGTTTTCTTCTCCCTCCACTCGACCCAAAAACCCTAGTTTCTCCCCCATTGAGCCCCCTTCTTCCCCAAACCCTTATTCCTTCATTCCAAACCCAAGATCCATCATCCAAACCATCCATCAACACATTCTACCTCTCATCTTCCCCAAAATCTCATCAAATCCCCAAAATCCCCCAAAAACCCTAGTTCTCCAAACTTCTCCATTCGTTTCCAGATCTGGTCCCTAGGTTCTCCGGAGTGTTTCTTCCGCCTCCTCACGGTAAGAAATCGATCTCTTGATGTTTTCATAACCTATTTGTGTTTTTATGAAACCCTAATGAAATGAATGTTGTTTTGATGGTTGTCTCTCCATAACAGCGACCTCCCTGTAGATTAGCATCCGCGAGACGAACCTTCGTGATCGTCATCCCCGGTGCTAGGCAAGTGAAACTTGCCACTTAGGGTTTAGGCCATGTTTTAGGCCATTTGCTTGTTGTAGGCGTAAAAGAGGCTAGGCGACGAAATGATACTCGCCTAGGCGCAAATTTAGGAACTAGCTTGACAATGAAGCCAGATCCGACATTTATCATGTTGCACAATTACCATGTCATGTTTAAATTCCATTAACTGTATGCAAATTAATTGTCATGTCATTGCATTCTTTAAGTGATCTCGTGATTGCGTAGCATCGCTACAATACTTGTGTTTCCTGGCTCGTGACCAGAAGCGAGCATAATGAGTTGCTAACCCCAACGCTCGATATTGAATTGTGAACTAGGAAAACAAGCTCCCGTGCGGGGCAACCCTGGCTCACTTGCTGGGCTCATGTACAGGGACCCTGGCTTGTTTACGTGTGGGATGGGGTAAGAGTTAAGCGGTCATTCAACTGGGGGTCTGCCTGATCAGCAACTGCAGTTGTAAGGCGTAAACTCTGGGGTGGGGTAGTGTTAAGCGGCCAATCAGCGTGAATGCTATACCATTCAGCTGTAAGGCGTAAACATCTACAAACAACAGTGAAACGTGAATAGTGAATTGATTGAGATTGTTAGTAGCTTGGCTACTTTTGTCTTGTCCTGATAATTGCTCTCTTGTACTTATTGTCTCGCCATGTCTTACTTGTGCACTCATGATATAACTGCCATGTCATGCATTCTATAACAGCTAGGTTGCTAGTTGCCTTACTTTCAGTTTCCTTGCCCAAGTCTTTTAGACTTGCTGACATGTGCCCCTTTACTCTTTTGGGTGACACATGTTAGATCCCGAGCCTGAGTACCTTGTTGAGGACGAGGTGTTTGCTGACGCCGAGCCCGAGCTTGTGTTTGACGGGGAGTACGTGGACACTGGGGACCAGTCATAGTGTCTTCGTTGTGTTTTCCTTTTGTTTAGACTGTTGTTTTGTTGTCGGTGCGTAGCACCTATACCTTGTGACGCTGTTGCTTTTGTTGGCCTTGTTCTGGGCCTTAGACTCTTTCTTTTAGCCTGGTGGATTTTCTGGATGTTGAACTTATTTTGATGTTGGACAATTTATAAGATATGAGAATTTTATTTCTGTCTCTCCTTTTATTATTATTATTGCTCCGTTTGTGGTTACATGGATCTGTTTACGTTTTATTGACGCTTATCGGGTTTGGGGCTTCACAGCTCCACTCTCGTGCGGACCTCTTCACGTCTCGCCTTCATTTTAGGGAAGCGGGTCGTGACAGGTTTTGTTGGTGGCCCATGCAGGTCCTTCTGTAACCGCGATTATCGGAATAACGATAATAATATTAGAATGTCCAATAAACTAAGTTCGACGTCCGTGTCATAAGCTATGAGTCTAATCTGATTCGTTTTCTATGTCATTAGATGGCAGGAAGGCGATTCACCCGTGGTGGAGGTAGTGGTGCGCTCCCTCATGATGAGGAGCCTAAGCGGGAACCCACCAATGGGGAGATGATGCGGATGATGCTCCAGATGATGCAAGTGCAGCAGGGCGTGCTCCTGCAAGTCCAGAATGCTCCACTTGCTCGAGCTGCCCGGGCTCTTCCGGATGCCCCTCGCTCTGAGCCGGGAGCGAAGCAATTTCGGGAGCTGGGTCCCGCATATTTTGATGGGTCCGAGGGTCCTCTGGCTGCCGATGAGTGGATTCGGAACATAGAGGATAATTTGAAGATGGCCAAGATCACCCCGGTTGGATGGGTTGATTTGGCGAAGATGCAACTCAAGGATAATGCTCGGAACTGGTGGGATGCGGAAGAGAAGATGTTGGTGGAGCCGATAGCTTGGGCTACCTTTAAGTCCAGGTTTGACGAGGAATTCTTTCCGAAGGCTGCGAAGAAGGAGATGCTGCAGCACTTCATTGATCTGAAGCAAGGGGAGCTTGACGGTGGACCAGTACCACCAAGAGTTCACCAGGCTGAGTCGGTTCGCACCGAAGATGGTGCAGGATGCTGATGAGAGGGCTCAGAGGTTCCTGCAGGGACTTGCTTTGGAGCTCCAGAGTTTTGTGTCTTCCTCCGATCTGGACTCTTATCAGAAGGTTTTGGTCGCTGCCAGGAGGCCGGAGCTGAACCTGAGTCAGAGGAGAGGGCATGTTTCTGGTGCTGGGAAGAGGCCTATGGAGCAGGCCAGAGCGGTGGTTAGGCCTGGTTTCAAGCCTAATCAGCCCGCAGTTTAAGAGGCCAGGAGGGCCTATTCTGAAGACTTGCCATTTCTGCGGCAAGCCTGGCCACATCAAGGAACAGTGTCGGAAGTTTTTGGGCCAGTGCCTGGTTTGTGGTGATGCTTCCCATGTCGCGAAGGATTGTCGGTATGCGGGTCCGCTGCGGAGGGCGCCTGTTGCAGCACAGCCGTTGCAGCAGCGAGCGTCTGTTCCTGCTGGACGTGGAGTGGCTCTTGTTCCGCAGAGGCAGGCTTTCCAGCAGGCTGTTCCGTCGAGGAGGCAGGCTTTTCTGATGACCGCTATGGAGAGCGAGGCTGTGGATGAGGTTATCGCAGGTAATCCTCAATCTAGCTATTACTTTCCTAGCTGGTTGAATGTTAGAATGTGTTGTTTGCTTGAACATGATTGTTTGCTAGACTAGGGTTTGATTGTTAATTGCTTGTTAGGTGTGGTTTTGGTGTGCACATTTCCTGCACGAGTCCTCTTTGACTCTGGTGCATCGATGTGCATTATTTCTCGGAGCTTCATGGAGAGGCATTCCTTGTCGACGTCCCCTCTTCCCAAGAGTTGGAATATCGTTACAGGGAATGGCGTGGTCTCGGTGCATCGTGGTTGCAATTCTTGCTCGTTGGTGGTCTGTGGACATGAGCTTTTCGCTGATTTCATTGTCCACGACATCATCAACTATGATGCAGTTCTTGGGATGGACTGGCTTGCGAGCTTCTATGCTACGATTGACTGCTGGAGGAAGAAGGTGGTGTTCGAGATTCCCGGACATCCAGTGTTTGAGTTCAGTCGTGGTAGCAGTTCGCTTGGTCCTGTCAGATTTCGGGCCAGGCCGGTGGAGGTTGTGGCTATGCAGATGGAGATGGAGTGACCAGCTGTAGTGCGTGATTTTGGCGACGTCTTTCCCGAGGAGATGTCTGGTTTGCCACCTGATCGAGCTCTAGAATTTTCTATCGATCTTGTTCCAGGTGCGCAACCGATTTCGAAGGCGCCGTATCGTATGGCACCCGCTGAGTTGGAGGAGTTGCGGAAGCAGCTGGATGAGCTTTTGCAGAAGGGTTATATCAACCATAGTGTGTCCCCGTGGGGAGCACCGGTGCTGCTGGTGAAAAAGAAGGATGGTTCGCGTCGCATGTGCGTGGACTATCGGGAGTTGAATGCGGTGACCATTAAGAATAAATACCCGTTGCCTCGCATCGATGATATTTTTGATCAGCTTGGAGGTTCGAGGGTGTTTTCTAAATTGGATTTGAGGAGTGGTTACCATCAGTAGAAGGTGAAGAAGGGAGATGTTCCGAAGACAGCATTCAGGACGAAGTATGGACACTATGAGTTTGTGGTTATGCCTTTCGACGTAACTAACGCGCCCGCAGTTTTCATGAATCTGATGAACCTGATTTTCTACGACTTTTTGGATAAGTTTGTCGTTATCTTTATTGACGACATTCTGATCTATTCGAAGTCGGAGGAAGAGCATGCATCGCACTTAAGGACGGTGTTGGAAATTTTGAGGAAGCATCGGTTGTATGCTAAGTTTTCGAAGTGCGAGTTTTGGCTGGACAGAGTTGCTTTTCTGGGGCATGTGGTGACTGGAGATGGTATTTCAGTGGATCCCGAGAAGATTAGGGTCATCAGAGAGTGGCCTGTTCCGTCGTCTGCGTCTGAGATTCGGAGTTTCCTTGGACTTGCTGGTTACTATCGGCGATTCATTAAGGACTTTTCCCGTATTACTGAGCCGATGACCAGGTTGACGCGGAAGGATGTTGCTTTTGTTTGGTCGGGTGATTGTGAGAATGCTTTTGGCGTTCTGAAGGAGAGGTTGACGACTGCCCCTATTCTTGTTGTGCCTGATCGCAGCGGTGGATTTGAGATGTTTTGCGATGCTTCTGGCAAGGGTCTCGGTTGTGTGTTGCATCAGCACGGGCATGTTGTGGCGTATGCGTCTCGTCAGCTTAAGGTTCATGAGAAGAATTACCCGACGCATGATTTGGAGTTGGCTGCCGTTGTGTTTGCTCTTAAGATTTGGAGGCACTTCCTGCTGAGTGAGAAAGTGAAAATTTTCACCGATCACACAAGCTTGAAGTATATTTTTACTCAGAAGGAGCTCAACATGCGACAACGTCGATGGTTGGAGCTTATGGCAGATTATGAGATTGATTTGCAGTATCACCCGGGCAAGGTGAATGTGGTCCCTGATGCGCTGAGTAGGCTTCCAGCGGTGATGATTTTGACCTCGCAGTGGAGATTGCAGCAGGATTTCTACGAGTCTGGTGTTGAGATTGTCCTTCCTGGGGAGGCTTCATCGTTGATGTACATGCAGGTACAGTCGACGATCGTGGATCGGATTTGTAGGAATATGGTGCCCTCGAGGCCATTTATTCCTGTGTGAATAGCACAAACATCTTGTTCGAAATAACAGTAAGCTGTTTGGTAATAATTTATCTAAGTCATATTGTAATGTAGTCAACATTAGATATCAACTTAGGTAAAGTCCTGAGACTTTATGCAAGGTCAAACGGGTATCGAGATGAGTATCTCGATCATGGAGAAACGTTTGACCGTCTGTAGCATAAGTCTAAAATGGTTCGTGGTCGTAGATGTTTCGAGACAAGGATATCGAAACATCGGATAGACCATTGTGTCTTAGTCTTCACCGTTTAACGGTGGCGATGATCTCATAATCGGTTGACTTGGCGAAGTCGAAGACGAGACACAGGTGCTCATTAGAATGAGTTCACTGAACGATCCACTAGAGTTATCATATGGTTACATTGACCAATCTGTCAGTGATAACTCTGAGTGATGATAGGATAGTTGGTCTTTTGACTTGAGGTCATTTTGACGGACCTGTGCGTGAACGGTGCCACTTAGATCAACTGACCTAGCTTCGAGGCAAGGCCTGTCGAAAGGTCTTTTGATTGGGTGTCACTTGAAACGTACGAGGCGAGTAATGACCAAGAGAGGATTCGTCTCTCCCGGTCAATGGGAGTTAGTGTCGTAGAGTTAGTTCGGTCTTTAGTAAAAACTCTGCGCAGAGTATGTTGGAAGAAGTCCAACATTAGTTGACTAAAGATCGATAGAAACTAACCGGAGTCAAGTCATTTGGGTTGACAGTTTGACCGTACCCCAGACTTGATCTACACGACATATTTTAGACGAAGAGACTATAACTACGGAATTCATCACGGAAACAGTCAGGGTGGTCCCGACAATACTCATGTCAATGAGTTAACCACATAATGATGATTCCTGAAGCAGGGACGGCAACCACTGCTCGTGGTCACTGCCGTATAGGACTTCGAGCCCAACCTGTTGTAAGGGTCAGGCTGTAGGGTCTCACACAGAGTGTAACACTTCGTCTAGTAATAGGTAGAAATTAGTTAGGGAGAATAATTGCATTTTTGATGCAAGGGATGAAATAATTGCATTAGATGCAATATGGTAATTTAAGCTTAGATAGGGACTATTTTGCATTTGATGCAAAAGCGATTAAATGTGTATTAAATTGTTTAATACAATATTTAATAAAATAAACGCAAGGAAAAGTTCACGGGTAAGACGGGAATGTCCCGGTCTAGACCCAGGTTCGAACGGCGTCCAAATCGGACGCCAAACGCAAAAGTTATGGCCAAAACAATAAAAGCCCATGTAGACATCAGCCCAAGAGGCAGATGGGCCGGGCAGCAGCAAAAGCGGGCACATTTGCGCCCGCAGTCATCACGGGCGGGGCCCGCCCGCAATCATGCGGGCGGGGCCCTGCCCCGCCCTTCAATGCACGCATGGCGCGTGCACAGCACGCGCCCGCTGGGCGCGTGCAAGGCACGCGCCCAGCGCATGCGCTGTGCGCGCGCTGAGGCGCGTACAGCGCACGCGCCTCGAGGCACGTGCGCTGCACGCGGGCTGATGCTTGTGGGGCCCATTTTTGGGCTGCACGCCTAGGGTTCTGAACCCAAGGAGTGACGGCTGCAGATTTCAGAAATACATGGGTTTGGGCTGATGTTTGAACACTCAATTGGAGGGTCAAACGACCTCCGATTGACGAACGGTTTTTTCCTATGCGTTCACCGTTGAACGCTTGTCGTATTGGTAGGTTGTATCGATCCTGAAGCTCAACGGTGAGTGAGTTAAAATTCACGGAAGTTTGCACTTTGTGAAGTGCAAACTAAGTTGATTTTAACTAACCCAAAATTAGTCCCACATCGGATTTTGAGAAATGGGGAGAGTCCGCCGCCTATATAAATAGGGGTCTCCCCCCTTTTCTCAAAACTCGTCCCAAGCTCTAGATCTGAGCGGCTCTCGTAAATGTTGGAGCACGCTCGGATCTAAGCTTAAATAAATATTTCTCTTCTCCCTAAATTTCTGCCTTACTCCTGCGGGCTCTAGCAAAGCCACAAAGGAGTTCGGATTCTGGATCTGAAATCTTGGCGGAGGTTTCACTCGCGTGAAACTTTCTTCAGCGCGTGGTTGGCTCGGCGGCACGGGGATTGATCGCCTCGGGATGCGGAGCGGTTCGAGGAGCGGTTCGGGGAGCGGTTCAAGGAGCGGCTCGGCGTGGGACGGGAGCAGCTTGGAAGACGGCGCGGAACATCTCGCCTGCTCCAGGGCTGAGATTCCGGGTATGTGGTTAAATTATTTTTAGCATTAGTTTAGTTTAATCGCAGTAGGCTAGATCCTTCTTGGGATGGTCAGATCCATTCCAAGTCGGCATAGATCTTGGCATAGGGTCTTGGACCTTAGGGCTAAGTTAAAAATTAGTTTTAACTGCATGTTAATTAGTTAACATAGTTTTTCTTCCGCTGCTACTGTTTTTTTTGTCTATGTTCCGTCCGACTTAGGACGGGACTACAGTTTTTGTGCCCTAAGGGACCGCCAATTCCCAACAGGATTAAGGCTGGCCAGGCTGAGGATCCGAAGCTAATGAAGATTCGGGAGCAGGTGGAAGCCGGTTTGCGGAATGACTTTTTGATTCATGAGGATGGCTCACTGAGGTTTGGAGCCAGGTTGTGTGTGCCGGCTGGGGACATTAGAGAGGAATTGATGGTGGAGGCACACAGTTCGCCGTATTCTGTGCATCCTGGTGGCACCAAGATGTACCAGGATCTTCGTCTGAATTTTTGGTGGCATGGTATGAAGAGGAGTGTGGCTCAGAGTGTAGCCAAGTGCTTAGTTTGCCAGCAAGTGAAGGCGGAGCATCAGCGTACGGCCGGGTTGCTACAACCGCTTCCGATTCCGGAGTGGAAGTGGCAACACATCACTATGGATTTCGTGACTGGACTACCTCGGAGTCCGAAGCAGAATGACGCGATTTGGGTGATCGTAGATCGATTGACCAAATCCGCGCACTTTATTCCATTCCGAGTGGGACAGTCCACTGAGGCGCTAGCCAGGAGATATATGGAGGTAAAATTCTTTTACTCTCCGTTTTATTTCCTTTTCCTAGTTTGGATAGTGATGAGACGTGAATCGTGCAGGAGGTCGTGCGACTTCACGGAGTCCCCGTGAGTATCGTGTCAGACAGAGACACGAGGTTCACATCTCAGTTCTGGCAGAGTTTGCAGAAGAGCTTGGGTACGCGTCTGAGTTTCAGCACGGCGTACCATCCGCAGACGGATGGCCAGTCCGAGAGGACGATTCAAATCTTGGAGGACATGCTGAGGGCGTGCATGTTGGATTTCAAGGGTTCGTGGGAGGACCATCTACATCTGGTAGAGTTTTCTTACAACAACAGCTTCCAGGCGAGTATTGGCATGGCGCCTTTCGCCGCTCTTTATGGGAGGAAATGTCGATCGTCATTGAGTTGGGATGACGTTGGTGATCGGGAGCTGTTGGGGCCTGAGATGATTGTGGAGGCTGTGGAGGTCGTCAGGAACATTCGGGAGAGGTTGAGGATTACTCAGGACCGTTTTAAGCATTGTGCGGATGCTAAACGTCGTCCTTTGGAGTTTCAGCCGGGCGACCATGTGTTCTTGAAGATTTTCCCGAATCGCGGTGTGATTCGTTTTGGGAAGCGAGGGAAGTTGAGCCCGCGATACATTGGACCGTTTGACATTCTGGAGAAAGTTGGCGAGGTAGCTTATCGCTTGGCCTTGCCGCCATCTTTGGAGGGAGTTCACAATGTTTTCCATGTGTCGCAGCTTCGTCGATACATTAGCGATCCATCTCATGCTGTGGATTTTTCGGAGATTACCGTTTGCCCCGATATGACGTATGACCAGCATCCAGTGCAGATTCTGGACAGGCGTCAGAAATCGCTTCGGAACAAGATTGTCAATCTTGTGAGGGTGATGCGGCGACACGGTTCACCTGGAGAGTCTACTTGGGAGAATGAGGATGAGATGCGAGAGCGTTTCCCACTTTTGTTTCCGGATACGTGAGTGTTTGGAAATTCCGAGGACGGAATTTTTCATAAGTTGGGGAGGATGTAACGACTGGTTTTCATGTATCTGGATTTATTATATTATAATATATGTTTTGGTGGATTTTCTCCTCATGTGTGGTTTTCGTCTCCGTGACTTTCATTTTCGATCGTTTCGTCGTGTTTTCTCGTTTCTTCCTTAGGATCGTCGATTTCGGAGTGTGTCATTCGTGACGGGCTTCATAACGGTCGTATCTTACTGTTAGATCAAGCCTAGGAGTCTTAGGAATCGATCCCGGGGCTCCGCGCTCCGTATAGGAACTTTTGGTGCTTATTAGCCGGTGTAAGAAGGGGCACCGACCGACTAGATGACGATCCAGTCGGTCGGCAATCCTTCTTGGACCGACTAGTTGGCTTTCTAAATTTCTCAGGAGTTACTGTTTATCGTTAGTCGGTCTAAGAACGTTGGTTGACCGACTAGGTTGCAAACTAGTCGGTCGGCAATGCTTCTTTAACCGACTAACACCTCGTCTAAATTTTAGTATCAGTACTGTTCATTCTTAGTCGGTCTAAGAACGTTCACCGACCGACTAGATGTCAAACTAGTCGGTCAGTAGTTGTTCATCGACCGACTAAATCCAAATCCTATTTTCGTTCAGAAGTTACTGTTTACACTTAGTCGGTCTGCGTTGGTCGACCGACCGACTAGTTGCCAAACTAGTCGGTCAGTGGTTGCTCTTTGACCGACTAATCTGTGTTAAAACCCTAATTTCTGGGCAGCCGCCAGCCCATCCTATTTAAACCCCTCCCAAATGTTTTCTTCTTCCTCCACTCGACCCAAAAACCCTAGTTTCTCCCCCATTGAGCCCCCTTCTTCCCCAAACCCTTATTCCTTCATTCCAAACCCAAGATCCATCATCCAAACCATCCCTCAACACATTCTACCTCTCATCTTCCCCAAAATCTCATCAAATCCCCAAAATCCCCCCAAAAACCCTAGTTCTCCAAACTTCTCCATTCGTTTCCAGATCTGGTCCCTAGGTTCTCCGGAGTGTTTCTTCCGCCTCCTCACGGTAAGAAATCGATCTCTTGATGTTTTCATAACCTATTTGTGTTTTTATGAAACCCTAATGAAATGAATGTTGTTTTGATGGTTGTCTCTCCATAACAGCGACCTCCCCGTAGATTAGCATCCGCGAGACGAACCTTCGTGATCGTCATCCCCGGTGCTAGGCAAGTGAAACTTGCCACTTAGGGTTTAGGCCATGTTTTAGGCCATTTGCTTGTTGTAGGCGTAAAAGAGGCTAGGCGACGAAATGATACTCGCCTAGGCGCAAATTTAGGAACTAGCTTGACAATGAAGCCAGATCCGACATTTATCATGTTGCACAATTACCATGTCATGTTTAAATTCCATTAACTGTATGCAAATTAATTGTCATGTCATTGCATTCTTTAAGTGATCTCGTGATTGCGTAGCATCGCTACAATACTTGTGTTTCCTGGCTCGTGACCAGAAGCGAGCATAATGAGTTGCTAACCCCAACGCTCGATATTGAATTGTGAACTAGGAAAACAAGCTCCCGTGCGGGGCAACCCTGGCTCACTTGCTGGGCTCATGTACAGGGACCCTGGCTTGTTTACGTGTGGGATGGGGTAAGAGTTAAGCGGTCATTCAACTGGGGGTCTGCCTGATCAGCAACTGCAGTTGTAAGGCGTAAACTCTGGGGTGGGGTAGTGTTAAGCGGCCAATCAGCGTGAATGCTATACCATTCAGCTGTAAGGCGTAAACATCTACAAACAACAGTGAAACGTGAATAGTGAATTGATTGAGATTGTTAGTAGCTTGGCTACTCTTGTCTTGTCCCGATAATTGCTCTCTTGTACTTATTGTCTCGCCATGTCTTACTTGTGCACTCATGATATAACTGCCATGTTATGCATTCTATAACAGCTAGGTTGCCAGTTGCCTTACTTTCAGTTTCCTTGCCCAAGTCTTTTAGACTTGCTGACATGTGCCCCTTTACTCTTTTGGGTGACACATGTTAGATCCCGAGCCTGAGTACCTTGTTGAGGACGAGGTGTTTGCTGACGCCGAGCCCGAGCTTGTGTTTGACGGGGAGTACGTGGACACTGGGGACCAGTCCTAGTGTCTTCGTTGTGTTTTCCTTTTGTTTAGACTGCTGTTTTGTTGTCGGTGCGTAGCACCTATACCTTGTGACGTTGTTGTTTTTGTTGGCCTTGTTCTGGGCCTTAGACTCTTTCTTTTAGCCTGGTGGCTTTTCTGGATGTTGAACTTATTTTGATGTTGGACAATTTATGAGATATGAGAATTTTATTTCTGCCTCTCCTTTTATTATTATTGTTGCTCCGTTTGTGGTTACAGTGACCTGTTTACGTTTTATTGACGCTTATCGGGTTTGTGGCTTCACAGCTCCACTCTCGTGCAGACCTCTTCACGTCTCGCCTCCATTTTAGGGAAGCGGGTCGTGACATAGGGATTAGGATCGACTTTTCAAACGACGGACTCTTTCTAGGTTCATGGTACTGATCTTTGATGTTAGCTCATCTAACAAGGGGTATGCTTCAATTTCTAATTTTGCTGCCTAAGATAGGCCAAAATTGTGGAAACCATTACGATTTACATAATTGAGCCTGTGAATGTGGAGCACTGAGTGGTGCGAGGGTAGTCATAGTGGCTGGCCGGGGTGGTGGGGCGTGTGCTAGGATCACTGGTGGTGGGCCACGTGTCCGAAGTAAGTCAATAATGGAGGCCAGGTCCGCCTCGACTCTCTCGTGATGTGTCACCGTCGAGCATACGAAGGCGTCAATCGTCTGATCATGATTGTTACGGTCGATTTTCATTTAGATTGCTTTTAAGCTATAATGTGTGAGTAGTTCCCAAATCTGGGATTTTGGTGGAAACCCCTTCGTGGGTTCTCTCTGATGCGTCCATAGGACTAGGATTTCGATAGGGATTAGGAATTTAATTCGGGCGGCAAAGATGTAGACATCCGTCTATATCGAGGTATAATAGGTAGTTTATTATATCTTACTGCCAGTAGGCCCGATATTATGTTTGCCGTATGTGTATGTGCTCGTTATCAGTCTCGACCTAAGGAATCTCACTTAGTAGCGGTAAAACGTATTTTCCGTTATTTAAGTTACACCCTCGACTACAGATTATATTATCCAAATTCTAGCACATATAAGTTAATCTCATATAGTGACGCAGATTATACGGGATGCAAATCCGACAGGAAAAGTACTAGTGGCACTTGCCATTTTATAGGTTCTTCATTTGCTCTATGTATTGACTCTAGAATGGCTCCGCGATCATGGCTTCCATGTCTTTGTTTTCGAGCTATGCCACTTCTTAGTTTCTTCATGGCTTTAATTTGTTCATCACATTATTTTCATCTTACACACTAGAATTAAATCATTAGTACCTATATATTTGTGAACATAATCAAAACTCCACTGGGGTGGGTTTTAGGCAGCCAGAAACAGAAAAATGCTTCAAACCTGGTATTTTTGGTAACCGTTGGGCAATTCCAATTGAAATTACGTGGGAATAGAGTAAACAGCCTCCTCTCCGCATAGAAATAACGTTGACTCTCCATTTGTTCTCATATGCCTCCAAAACTCCAAAGAAATCCGTGCGAGTTCCGAAAATCAGAGCCGTGTGCAATTTGCTTGTGTTTTGAATCCAACAGTAAATTCTTATAGTTTTTCTAGCGGAGCAGGAGCCCACCTGTGTCCGCTTTCCCGAAGGCACCGAAATTCCTTGTCGGGTAAGTTCCGACCCGCACGAAAGGCGTAACGATCTGGGCACTGTCTCGGAGTTCACCGTTGGATCTTGCCAATACAGCCTCCTATGGTCCCACGACAATCAAGCTCCAATGACCACAACAAATGGCTCCATCAATCTACTGTATTCAATTGAAATATCTTTTTGTGCCGATTAAAATCATCGAGCAGATATGTTGGTTCTTCTACCAAAAAGGCTATATCATCACAAGCCGCCAAAAATTAAGCAGAATTATGATTTGCTTATACCGCCTACGAAAACTTGGACATGGTTTTTGTTTGTGAGCTAACATAATTAACGCATTCTCTCAAATCTAAAAAAACAAACATATATTTATGGAGATTAATGGAGAAGTGCTGACAACGCTGGAAATTTTTTCAGCGCTGTCAGCGATCTGGGCTCCGTAAAGATTTGTTTTTTAAAAAAAAATTTTGCAGTTGGTAGATATACTTGTTAGGAAGCTCCCCACAAATTTTCAGGTCGAGCCGACACCGTTTGAACCTCCGTTCATCGATTTCAAAAACGTTGCGCAAAACTGTGTAAAAAATTTTAAAAAAAATTAATGTAGCCATGCCAGATCGCTGACAGCGCTGGAAAAATTTCCATCTTTACAGTATGTCTGTTTGATCTTCAGTATTGACACAGTTTAGCAAAATTGACTTAAATACCTTCACACACATGGGAATTTTATGTTCTTGGTCTTGTTGGAAAGTTAACAAGTTTATCTATAATGTCATCAGAGTGCTTATATTTTGAAATTATGGCTAAAACATGACCAAAAACAGCAATCTTTATAGGCTCTGAAATCTATCTGGAAAACAGACTTGACACACTTCACAAAATCATTCACCATAAATCACCTACTTAATATTTTTGCATGAAATTTTATCTGTGAATTCAGGATTAGTATATCTATAACTTTCATTTGTGAAAATTGGTCAAATTCGCATTGAAAACTGATGATGTATGGTCATTTGTGGTGATTGTTTACTATTTCTAGCAAACTGAAATGTTTAAGAGATGTTATAGCTATGACTTGATGTTAAATTTTCATCTATTATGCATGTGCATTGTTATTGCTTGAATTAGGGGTTCATTGTGATAATTTCTCTTGGATTTATTGATGTTATAATGGCTATGTTAATGACCCCATCATGTGTTCGATGAAATGCCTCAATGAAGGCAATATTCGATAATTTGAGTAACGTCCATGTGTTAGCGTTGGCCTTGAGCTACATTGATAATTGGTGAAGTTATGGGCTTGAATGGTATGGATACATTGTAATTGTGAATGGATGATGTGTTGTGATAGAGGGCATGTCACGTGAGTGCATGACCCTATGTTTAATGATGGACGGCTAAGGTGATATGTCCACCATGCCATCATGACCCCTAACGTGTTACGTATGGTGTTAAATTATAAAATTGGATATATCTCAATCCTCTCTAATGAGCGCGAGTTAGCAAAACCCGAGTTTAGGTGGGGTTTGAGTAAATTGTGGATATGAGGCCTGGACTGAGAAGTTGGTGAAAATGATTATGTGATATGTGATGTTTATACTCACTCGCCTTTACCGGGAGTGGATGGGATATTTATACCCACTTGCCTTTACCGGGAGTGGAGTGGATATACGGAGGTTGTGTTATTATGTGGAGATCCTCACTCCTGCCAGGAACGGAGGATCTGAGAGGCCCGGTGTCGTACATTGCCCGTGTCCAATGCGCCGTGTGCTATATTCACCCAAAAATTGGGGTGAAGACAAGGTCCTGGCATCACACAGTTTACCCAAGTTCCAATTAATTCAATTATAAAATAATAAAGTAAGAATTTGTGTGTTACTCCTTCTACTGACAGCACTTCCCTTCCTTTTACCTGCGTCACTAGTGACACTGTGTTATAATTCTGACACTTGTGATTCCCCTATTAGATTGTGGTTGTATGAATATTTGTATCATTATTCGTGCTAGAAAGAACTAATAACAACTTGTCCACATAATTCCACAGCACACCCACACCTTTCATTTTGATCCCACCACAATCAAGCTCCAATGACCACAACAAATGGCTCCATCAATCTGCTGTATTCAATTGAAATATCTTTTTGTGCCGATTAAAATCATCGAGCAGATGTGTTGGTTCTTCTGCCAAAAAGGCTATATCATCACAAGCCGCCAAAAATTAAGCAGAATTATGATTTGCTTATACCTCCTACGAAAACTTGGACGCGTTTTTTGTTTGTGAGCTAACATAATTAACGCCTTCTCTCAAATCTAAAAAACAAACATATATTTATGGAGATTAATGGAGAAGTGCTGACAACGCTGGAAATTTTTCCAGCGCTGTCAGCGATCTGGGCTCCGTAAAGATTTGTTTTTAAAATTTTTTTTTGCAGTTGGTAGATATATTTGTTAGGAAGCTCCCCATAAATTTTCAGGTCGATCCGACACAGTTCGAGCCTCTGTTCATCGAATTCAAAAACGTTGCGCAAACTGTGTAAAAAAATTTTAAAAAAAATTACTGTAGCCATGCTAGATCGCTGACAGCGGTGAAAAAATTTCCAACGCTTTCAACACTTCTTCATTAATCTCATATGTATAATTTTTATTATTACGTTCTTACAAAGGCCAGAACAGCACTAAAGCTAATTAATAATATTCCAACCATTTCAAACTGTAAAAAATCACGGGCAAGTTTGCTAAAATACAAAACCACCGAGTGTTGCTAGTCGCATTACTCATTATATTAAACATATTACCCCCTTTGTAAACCTATCAAATATAATGGCAAAAGTGTAAATATAATGCAACATGTTTAGCGAAAAAGTGTAATGAGAATAGCAGCACCCAAAATAGCAGAACCGAGATCTTATACTCCATATCCTATTTTAGTCCCACGTGGGCCCACTCTCATGTGGGCATCCATGTGCAGCCCGCCTCCTCTCTGGGCCTGTTCTTTACCTAGATAGTTGCCGAAGAATCCCCATTTTTCACTGTTCCCAAACTGTTCACGGGATTCATGCTTTTAATTCCTATCGGTCTGTTCTTTTTGGAATTGGTGGGATTTGGATTCCTCGTCTACGTGGCGGCTGCAATTGGAATCCACGGGCTCAAAAGCAACCGCAGCAAATAGCTGCGATTACAAAGGAATCCCATTTTTTTGTGGGCCCCATCTCCCTCCATTTGCAGCGTCCGTTCTGTTTCTTTTTTTTTCGCCTTTGTTTTGGTTCTGTTGCGTGTAAACGAATGGGCCCCCTCTATGTACACCCTTCAATACAAATTTCATACCCTATTAATTATTTCCAGTATTATTTAACTAGTATATTAACTAATTAATTATTTTAAGTTTAGATACAAATAGCACACAAAAAATTTGAGTGAACCCCACACAAATTTTTTCATCCAACTTTCTTCAACCAAAAGAACACACTACACGGAGTGGGACCCACCTCAACTTTCCAACTCCACAATCCAACCCCACTTTCCAACAAAAGAACACACTACACACCAATTTCTCTCTCATCAGATTCCACACTTCCTCAACTTTCCCAATTATACTTTCCAACAAAAGAACATGCCCTCTGCTTCACCCCTCTCTCCTCTTTCCTCCACAACAAAGGGGAAAAATGACGGAAAAAAAGGAGAAAATTGGCTAAATGCCACCGGTCAAAGTTGGGTTTTAATTTTTACCATCATGTTTAAATACTTTGCTAGAATAACACCCTAACAAAAATAGTGACGAAAATACCCACAGTCAGTCAAAATAATAAAAAACCCTTAAAAAACCAAGCGGTCGATGGTCTTTCCCTTGAAAAACCGATAAGAAAGCCATGTTCTTTCTCTTGCTCTTCGCGGTCGCGTTGCTCGCCGGTAACTCTCACGCCCTCGGCTGGTCCAAACCCGACCCCTGCACCTGGGATCGGGTCGTCTGCACCGACGGTCGCGTCACCGCCATCCAGATCGGCAACAGGAGCCTCCACGGCTCCCTCCCAACCGACCTCGGTAAGCTCACCGCCCTCGTCCGCCTCGAGGTCCAGGACAACCTGCTCTCGGGGCCCCTCCCTTCTGGCCTCGGTAACCTCACCGCCCTCCAGTCCCTCCTCCTCCACAACAATGACTTCGCCGCCATCCCCTCCGATTTCTTCGCCGGACTCTCCTCCCTCGAGTCCGCCTACCTCGACGACAACCCTTTCAAGCCCTGGGAGATTCCGGCGTCTTTAAAAGACTGCGACGCGCTGGTGAACTTCTCGGCCAACTCCGCTAACGTCACCGGCGAATTGCCGGACTTCTTCGCTGCCAGCTTTCCGGGCTTGAACCATTTGGGCCTGGCCTTCAACCAGATCCAGGGGCCGATCCCCGCGGCCTTTTTAGGATCCAGCGTCCGGTCCCTCTGGCTTAACAACCAGCAGGGGCCCGCCATGTCCGGCGACATCGCCGTCGTCGGCGGGATGTCAGACCTCCAGGAGCTCTGGCTGCATTCCAACGCGTTCTCCGGGCCGCTGCCGAACTTTTCGAACCTCACGAATCTCAAAGTCCTGCAGCTGAGAGACAATCAGTTCACCGGAATCGTTCCTCAGTCTTTAACCACGTTGAAGAACTTGGAGAAGCTTACTTTGTCCAATAATCTGCTTCAAGGGCATGTGCCCGTCTTCCCCACAACTGTCGAAGAATTAGATCTTGATGCTTCGAGCTCGAGCTCGAGCTTTTGCTTGCCGAAGCCTGCGGACTGCGATCCTCGGGTCAATGCGTTTCTGGCTATTGTGAAAGCTTTCGATTACCCAGTGAAGTTCGCGCGGGACTGGAAGGGGAATGACCCTTGTAATGCTTGGCTTGGGGTTACTTGTGGTTATGATGGGAACGTTACGGTGATCAAATTTCAGAGGTTGGGCCTGAACGGAACGATTCCGGCAGAGTTCAGCTTGATTCCGTCGGTGCGTAAGATTCTCCTCGCCGGGAATAATCTCAGCGGGGCGATTCCGAAGAGTCTCACTGAATTGCCTTCCTTGAAGGAGTTGGATGTTTCGGACAACAATCTCTCCGGGCAAGTTCCGAGCTGTGGCAATGGGTTGTTGTTGAAGACGAATGTGAACCCAAATATTGGCAAGGATGTGTTTGCTCCCCCGAGCCGCTCGGGTGGTTCATCAGAAATCGGTTCCGGTTCGGGTCATGGGGGAAGTGGCATCGGTGAGAAGCCAAGGTCTGTTTCGGCTGGAGTCATTGTTTGCTCTGTGATCGCCTCTGTCTGTGGGATTTCTATACTCGTCCTTTTGGGGTTCCTCTATTACACGAGGAGGCGGCAGCGTTTTGGGCGAGTGCAGAGCCCCAACACGACCGTGATCCATCCCACACATTCTGGGTCTGACCCGGATGCTATCAAGATCACGGTTGCTGGAGCAGGAACGAATGCGGAGGCGGGGTATAGCCAGGCAAAGAGCGATCCAAGTGATGCTCATGTGGTCGAGGCCGGCAACATGGTGATATCAATCCAGGTGCTGAGAAGCGTTAACCGACAATTTCAGCGAGGAGAACGTTTTGAGACGAGACAGGTTTGGGACTGTGTACAGGGGGGAGCTTCACGATGGCACCAAGATTGCGGTGAAAAGAATGGATTCGGGAACCATGGGCTCGAAGGGCTCGACCGAGTTCAAGTCGGGGATTGCAGTCCTGACCAAGGTCAGGCATCGGAATCTCGTGTCGTTGCTTGGGTATTGTTTGGACGGGAACGAGAGGCTGCTAGTGTACGAGTACATGCCACAAGGGGCACTGAGCCGGCATCTGCTTGATTGGGAGGAGGAAGGTATGAAGCCATTGCAGTGGAAGACGAGGCTGAGCATTGCCTTGGATGTAAGAGGAGTGGTGCCAGAGGAGTGGAATACTTGCACAGCTTGGCGCATCAAAGCATCATTCACAGGGACTTGAAGCCATCAAACATTCTTCTCGGAGATGACATCGGCCGACTTTGGGCTCTGAGACTTGCACCGGATCAAGTGTTGTTCTGTTGGACCAGATTGGCCGGGAATATCTTGCACCGGAGTCAGGTAGCTCGATCGGTGTCCCCAATTATATCCGGCATGTTTATTACTCTGATGCATGATAGCATTCTTGGTCAAAATCCTCATCTTGTATCAAACAATCGCAAATTTTGTTCTCCAGTCATGTTGGCATATATAGCCAATCTCTTCTCGGTGTTTTGGTTCTTGATTAATTTTGTATAAAATCAGGGAGGCATGATGCTTTCTTTCTTGCCTCAGCCTCTTTTCTCTCTTGTATATTGACGAAGACCTTGACTGGGGGCCATTTTTAAACATGTTCATCTCTCCTGTGTCATGATTAAGTTGGTGGTATATAACTTGCATCAGCCGATGGCTGAGAAAGCTCTCGTACGTATACTTGTATCGAGTCTGCGTCCTCTTGAGTTGATTATGTAGTCTCAAACTAAGTTTTGTCGACAGGGAGCAGACAATTAGTGTTGCTTTTTGAAGGCAAGATGCAGCTCTCTGAGGGAATCCCATGATGCATTGGAGAGAGGTCTGAAAGCGAAGACCAAAATGTCCCTCTGCACGCGCAGAAGCCGCAGGGATAAACGACAAGGTGTGGGAATATCAAAATGCGGTGTGGGGTTGATGTTGGGAGAAACGACACGAAGAGGTTTCCACACGCACACACGCTTACAGCAAGAAACAGGAGGAAAGCATGTGATTGATGGTTGTGGGTGTGTGAGAAGAGAATTAAGGGGAGGCTTAGGCTATTTTTTTAAGGGGAAAAGGACACTCATATACTCCCCCCATGACTTGCATTATTTCCTTTTTGCTTTTGGGTTTAGATACGGAAGGATGGAAATACCCTTGTACATGATCTGGACAAAGGAATGTAAACCAACAAGGTCAGATATGCTATATTATGCTATACCACAAAATTTCTGCAAACCTATCTACGCAAAGGAATAATAAAATCTTTCTTCTTAGAGCAACTTCAACGCATCGGCAAATCTGTAATTTGGAGAGAAATTGCTCTCCAACGCATGGGCAAAATGACGCCAGAAATGCCGAACTCCAACCGTGCCTCACTATTCATCCCTTCAAAATAAAACCTCCATGTTTTTACCTTTTTAGCCCTTTATTAAATTAAGTATGATTATTTATAACTAAAGTATTTTACAAACCACATTACCAGATTTAATAATTTTAGTACCGTTGGAAATATCTCAAGTATACCTACAAAATGAGACCAATATATATTTTTCGAGCCAATTTAAACTATTTACAATATAACAAGAAATACTTAATACTTAACAATCAATGCATTTTGTTTAATGTTATATGTCTCATGATTTTTATTTTAATATTTTTCATCAAAATTATTATTAAATAAAAATAATAATTTTATATTATTTCTATATAATAATAATAAGTATATATTATTATTATAAAATAATAATAATTTGATATTGTTTATAATTTTCTTTCATGAAGAAATAATGTATTAGATTATCTCATTTTAATGATAAATATTTTTCATTGGTAAAACTTAAACAAAGAAAAGATAGGATTTGAAGATGATGGTTTAGAGTTGCACATCCTCCAAAATGGCATCTTTTAGAGATAATCCATTTTGAAGATGAATTTTTAGAGATTTGGATTGAAGTTGCTCTTAGTTGATCGGCACATTTTATTTAATCAGACAATTTCAAATCCTTAACAACTCCACGTCCTCCATACTTTTCGCTCTTCTCATAAAACAAATATAAAAATTCCTTTTGTTTTTACCCATACAAAGATTTGAACTAATCTTTGAAAAAGCGTAACGACTTGTATAACTGACCGATTTAAGATTCTAAACATGCCTCATTTACTAAGATGACCCGACCGAGCCCAACAACAAAAAAGGACCCGACCGGTCCACCGACTCGCTGACCCGGCCCGCGTCAACCGGAGGGGCCGCGGATTTTACACATTCAAACTTTCAACGGTCAACCCTCAACCCGATCCCCCCCTCCATATAAACACTCGCCCAAACAAAGAATCAAACTTCAATTCATCCGACTCCGGCTCAATTCTCTCAGTTCTCTCCAATGGCATCATCAAGAAGAAGTAAGAAATTCAACAAGCCAAAGGCCCAAATAACTCAAGAGATCCCGATCCCCAACCATTTTCGATGCCCGATCTCCCTCGACCTGATGAAGGATCCCGTCACCGTGTCGACCGGCATCACCTACGACCGGCAGAGCATCGAGACGTGGCTCGACACGGGCAACTCGACCTGCCCGGTCACCAACCAAGAACTCGCCGCAGACGAAGTCATCCCCAACCACTCCCTGCGCCGGCTGATACAACACTGGTGCGTCGCCAATCGGTCTCACGGCATAGAAAGGATCCCGACACCCAAGACCCCGATCACCGCGGCCCAGGCTTCGCTAATTTTGTCGGATGTTTCGACCAACCGAGCTCGAGCCCGTGAGTTGGTCGCGAGGGTGGGTAGGCTAGCCAAGGAGAGCGAGAGGAACCGCAAGTGCTTGCAAGGTTCGGGTGCCGCCCGAGTCTTGGCCTCTCTGTTCAGCGATCTCGCCTGCGCCGTCGACTCTTGCGACGTCGGGGTGTTGGACGAGATATTGTCAACGATTATATGTTTCTTGCCGCTCGATCGCGAGGCTTGCCTGTATCTCGGCTCGCGCGATTCCTTGAAATCCTTAACGTCGATGTTGAAGCTTGGAGATTTGGCTTCACGACTCAATGCAGTGGCCACGATCAAACAAGTTCTCTCCGCGGGGAAAGAGACTGCCAGAATCGCAAGCGAGACGGACGGGCTGGCCGAAGCGCTGATCGAGCTGATTCGCAAGCCAGTTTCGCCTCGGGCAACCAGGGATTCGCTCTCTGCTTCCTTCTTCCTGATTTCTTCCGACGAGGCGATCGCGACCAAATTTGTTGATCTCGGGTTGGTTCCCTTGCTTATCGAGCTTCTGGTAGACTCGGACAAAGCGACGTGCGAGAAGGCCCTGGCGGTTTTCGCTGCCGTCTGCGGCTGCGAAGGAGGGCGGGAGGCGGCCCGCGGGCACGCCCTGGCCGTGCCCGTGCTCGTCAAGAAGATGTTTCGGGTGTCCGACCTGGCGACCGAGTTGGTGGTATCTGCGCTGTGGAAGCTCTGCAAGAATTGCAGAGGTGGAGAGAAGGGAGTCTTGGTCGAGGCGGTACAAGTTGGGGCGTTTCAGAAGGTGTTGTTGCTGTTGCAGGTTGGTTGCAGCGATGGAGTTAAGGGGAAGGCTACTGAATTGTTGAAGCTGATGAATGGGTCTAGAGAGAAGTTGGATTGCGTTGATGTTGTTGATTTTAAGGGATTAAATAGATCATTTTGATTCTGATAATTTGATGCGTGGATCAATAGTGCAGAGATATGAGAGTTCGGATAGAGAAACTCATTCAAATTACGATATTAACGCAAACTGTCAACTGAATAAGCGATGTAGAAGCTCTGATAGTATCCGTTCCGATTTTAAATCCTTAGAAAGAATTAACAAAACAACCAAAAAAAACCCTCTGCTCACTTGTAATTCTATTTGAAAAAGAAAGGATTGACGAAATGAGGATCAAACAGTTGCAGACCCTCATCATCCTTGTCATATCTCAACTTCCCTCCATCGTCCTCTCTGCACCAATTTTTCCAAGGCCACTGCAGCGAAGAATCAAGAAGGACCTCCCAGCTGATCCCGTCATCTTCAAGCTTGATCAATGGTTTCTCTTCTTCACCCGACTCATCTTCGAATCTCTCCCACTCTTGAGATATCACAATCCCCTTACCATGAGCTTCGGCCGCCGGAGAAGCGCCTTCCGAAGTCGCAGCAGAGGACGCGGACGAAGACCCCGGCAGCTGCCACACCTGTTCGACGAAATTCTCCAGCATCAGAACCTGAACCTTTGGTATCTCCTCGACGAGAGGGTACTCGTGCCGCGCGCAGAACCCCATTCCTTCGCACCACCGATGGAATTCCCCCAGCCGGACAGCCTGCTCCGCCGCCCTCCTGTAGGCGCCGAGGCCTTCGACGCAGCTCCTGTACGGCATCTGCAGGATTCCATCGAGCACGACCGTGAGCCCCCGACGCGCGGCCAGGTACGACGTGAAGCCCTCTCGTGCGACCTGCTTCATCGCGGAACGGATGACCGGGCTTCGCGCGGCCGGGCCCGCCGGCGCGCACTCCATCGCTCGTTCCGTGAGGCGCTGCAGCCACTGGACTAGCTCCAGCGCCTGCTCGGCCTCCCTTAGTTTCTCGTCAACGGTCTCGGGGGGCGACAAAGGCGGCGAGTTGAGGACTTCATTGATGAGATGAGCGTACGACCGGATGAAGGCGGTGTACTCTTCGGAGTGAGAGGAGGAGGCGTCGCGGAACGAGCACGGGTGGAAGGAGAGGAGAGCGTTGGCGCGGGCGGAGAGGATGTGCGTGCGAAAGGGGTGGTTGGAGGGGAGAGTCTGAAGGAGGAGGTGGAGGAGGAGAAGGCATTTCAGCGCGACGCGCCAGGATTTGGTGCGGCCGAAGCGGCGGGTGAAGCCTATGGCGAATTGGAGGGAGAGGGGAGGGGAGGACGTGAAGGCGGTGGCTAGCTCCCATGCGTAGCGGTCGGGGAGGGGGAGGTCGTCGGGGGACGTGGCCTTGGTTATGATGAGGTCGAGGCGGGAGCGGCAGCGGACGGCGGCGAGCTTGGCGTAGCCTTGCTCGACGAGGGACGTGTATGCTCGCCGGAGCCGGCGATTCATGGTGAAGTGTTTTGTTAGTCGAGGTAGAAGATGGCGATATCTTTTGCTTTTTTAAAATTGGCGAAGTCTTTGGAATTGTTGTTGCGAATTGATGTGGTCTTGTGATGCTGAGATGCAACGAATGACAGCACATATTAACATGGGTAAAATCGACGAAACTTTTGTCTGCGATAGAACTTTTTGTTGCATCTTTCGGTATTAATTAGTGTTGACAACTAAGTTACAGTAAACAGTAATTAGGCTGACGTGGACGATAGTGTTTTGATTGGGCCCACTTACACTGGGGTCCGGCTGAGCTGGGCTGATGCGACCCATCGGGAACCGCCAACAGCCCTTGAAGATTGCATGATCTCGGCTCAAGGGGCCAGTATGCGTGGTCGACTCCCTCGACAGCATGACTCTATCGGGATAATCTCTGGAAAATCAGCTCACTTAACATCACGGCTCTACCCGCACTATCAGGACGACCACCACACGATCGTCCCCTCAACAGTTGACCTCTATGTGGACAACCACGGCACCTGAGATCAACTCCTCCTCATCATACTCCTAAAGGGGTGACCTCGGCACACGATGTCGGTCTCTCTGACTATATGGCCCGAGTACTTGCTCACTTGGCAGAATTAGTCCCCACGTCCACAACGGCACGATCTCAGACCGATGGGTTGCGCCCACTCCATGCCATTGTTAGCGGATAGCATTTAATGCCCATTTGACACGTGCTGAATGGGCATTTTTATCGAGGGGTACGCTTACTACAGGCACGTCCAACGAACAATTTTATTAGGGGCGCATTTATGGCAGGCGGCAGAGATCCCGATAATTCCGCTGATATCCGATAAGTTGGTTTTAAAGGATAGTTGGGGGGGGGGGGGGGGGGGGGGGGGGGGGGAAGGAGATTGGAATGGTTAAGAAGCCCGTCGAGATATTAACTAAGTCCACTAAGCCTTTGTGGCCCACGAGGAAAACCACGTGTCGACCTAGTCAAAACTCACAAGCCCTTTGCATGTTGAGCTTCCGTTGCTCAAGGAAGCAGGCGATAATAGCTCATAAATAGTGGGAGGCGTAGGGCAACGATTATTCCTATTAACGAGGGAGGATCGTGCCACCATAATAGGTGACTGTTGATCCCCAACGTCACTGAAAAGACTCCAGTCTGTAAATAGGAAGGAGGATAATCAGAATGGCAGACTACCAAGTTACGAAAGACATAATACTCTGCATTCTATTTTCCACTTTATAATTCTTCCTTCAAATAGCTTGCGGTGACTGACTCGAGACGAACCTCCGTGGAACAATCTCGACAGCCCCAAGCCTTTTCTTAAGTTCACATTCTAACTTAAGCATCGGAGGAGATTTGGGTCGGAACCCGGATCCGACGTCCCTGACGTTCCTTTGTGGTGCAGGAAGATCGTGGCGCGACCCAATAAGATGGTCGAACGGTTACTCCCGCGAACCGTTGATCAAGGTTCCACATTACTAAAAGGTCGAAGGGTCGTAGTACTCAGCTACAGTACCGTTTGAGCTTCGGCACCACATCAGCATCCCAACCACCATCGACCCTGGTTCTACCAACCGAGGGTCTCATTTCAACCGCTGATGAATATCCACTGCAGCAAGGGAGTCCGCGTCAAACCCAATCACTGTTGACGTCAATTTTGGCATTAACATCGATTATCCTTGAATCTCCACCTCAATATCACAATATCACAATCTCAATACCCTAGTGGCGGCTACACTTAAAGCTACTGCTCCTCCTTCCTCCAGCTTGATACTGACTTAAGCATCGAAGACGAATCAGAGGGCCACCCCCTTTGTTTCCTCTGACGAGTTTTCTATCTGCTTCAAGTGGCGGCGAAGGAGCATCTCTCGGCCAAGCTAAACCATATCCTAGCTATCTGTTGCGTGAATACTCGCCCTAGCAGCATAATCCAGGCTCTCCTCGATTCTAGGCATCAACAAGATTAATTGATATATATAGTTAAAAAAAAAGATGCTTTACATCCGAAAGCTTATGCATCAAACCTACTCCAATTTGATACATTTGCATGCACCTTTTAAATCATCCTTCTTACGGACACTTGATGCATTTGTTAGAAGCCCATAAACAACACAATTTTTTGATACCTAGAGATTATTTTATAAACAGAGCAAGATGAATGGTTTCGATTTTGAATTCAAAAAGTACATATGATATAATAATGATATCAGCTCACCATCTCAGTTCAGCCCGTTTACTTGCAAACCGGGCTCAGGGTTAAGAATCTGGATTCATAAATAACAGGGCCGGGCTTAGCCTTTTACTAGCGAAGCCCGAATGCGGAACATTCCCAGGCCCAGGTAGCGTCAAAGTTTATCATCATGAAATTAAATATAATACAGATAACCTAGCTGCTAATTAATTAGCTGGCGAAACTAATTAGACTTAGTGCCACGAGGAAGTTGCTTAATTTCCGATACAAATTTAGAAGGACAATAAATACCCCCCAAAAGAAGCCAAAATTCAGCCGACCATTTGACCCGCCAATCGAAATCATATCATTTGTCCTGTATATGTCAGATTCTCCCAGGGGCACAACTGTCGTTTTATCATTCCCAAAATTCCCATTCGCCTAATTAACAATTTCCACATCCGTCCAAAATTTGGCAGCTCAGCAAAATGCCCCCGGTTGTGGGCCCAGCACCGCGCGGCGCATCCCTCCCCAAAAGTAACGCCTTACTACGGACTGCGCAAATCCCGCTCCGAATTGGCGGAACCCAAACGCTTCTCCCGTCATCTTTTCACCCGATATTTCACCACTCCCTGAATCGTGGGACCCACGCTGGTCCACGAATGGGTACCATTTCCTGTTATCGTTGGCGGGAAAGGACAGCAGGAGCCACCCTCTAACGAGAGCCTTCGGCGCATAGCAGCGTGCCACGTGGCCGACGGCCCCTTAGGGTTTCATATCGGAATCCAAGGGCCGTGATCCGACGATGGAGAATAACTCCTCGCGGAGATGGCATATTTATATTGCGATGGACGGTTCAGATTGGTTATACTTCCCGCTCGGTGTTCATTAAAACCCTTAAATCATACCAAACCTCCAGCCACTGGCTGCTCTTTTATTTTCGCCGTCAAAAAGAGGGAAAGGAATAAAATTAAAAAATATGGTAATCTCTCGTTTCTTTCCATTTCGTAGACGATTATACTTTGTCAACCTTCTAATCTTTGGGTTAATTTGATTTAATTGTATTTATTTGAGTGTAATTTTGTTCCTGAAGGTGGGATATGCTTTTCACTACAAGAATTCGAAGAGGCCGATGGTTGAAAACTTTGGGGAAATGAGGAGGATTAAGCCCAGATGGGTTGAATTATTCTTGAGCAACAAATTTTTCGGAATCTGCGAGTTACACAGAAAGACGAGGAAGAGCGAGATTAACATTTACTGTGTGGATTGCAATCTGCGCATGTGCTCTCACTGCGTTTCCGAAGATTTGTCTCACCGATGCCATCATTTGATCCAGATTAGGCGATATGTTTACCAGGACGTGGTTAGGATTCGTGATATGCAGAAGCTCATAGATTGCTCCAAAATTCAGGTAAGCTTTTCGATTTTATTCATTTTCAAATGGATTGAAAGTTAATTCAACTTTTTTTCAAATTGTTTTGAGGATACTGAAAAATTCAATCTCGATCGGTGATTCCACAGTCAATCTGTTAGTTTTTAGATGTGACTACAGTAAAATTTGGTCACTTGTTTATAGTAGTGTTCCTGTTTTAATAATGTTTTTTAATTTTTAGATTTGACGTCCATTTTGTTTTGAAGTTCTAGTTTCTCTGATTTATAATCATCTAATTTTTCTTTAGATATCGTAGACAATTATCAAAAAAAATTAAAATCGATGCATATTGATTTACAGTATTTCTCAAAATTATTGCTATATTCTTTTCTGTTTTCAATGGGCCAGATGGTTTTAAATTTAGTTCCGTTGCTAATTTTAGTTTAATTTCGGTTGTGTTCTGTTGATTTCTGCGATTTTTCTGGTTTTAAAATTCGCAATCTTTTAATTTGATTCTTCAATATTCCAGAAACAGCAAATTGTTTGAAAAATGATATGTTTGGTATGATTTCAATTTTTCGAAATTATAATATTAATTTGTTTATTTTTTTCCATATGCGTCAGCCCTATATTGTGAACAAAGCCAAAGTGCTCCTTCTCAACGCGAGGAAGCAATTCAGGCCGTCCAAATCCCAACTCGGTGGGGCCGCGTGCAAGATGTGCCGTCGATCCGTTGTCGAGCCCAATCGATATTGCTCCATCGGTTGCAAGGTAAATTGCATTCGTAATCATGGGCATTTGCGTAATTTATTATTATCACCCGTTTGCGTGCTAATGCACCGTATTAATGATTCGTACAGGTTTCCGATGAGTCTGCAGACGCACCATCAGCCGCCCACAATAAATCCGGGCCGTTGATGGTTCCAATGACTCCCGATCTCGAGGACCTGGCCCCAGCGGATGACGATTCCGCTGGTTCTCTCTCGCCGCCGCAGCAGTCGGATTCGGCCGGAGACAACAATCCAGGCCGTTTGATGGTGGAAGAGGAGACTGAGGCTGCGACTCCCAAGGGGAGAATTTTGAAGAGGAAAGGAATCCCTCGTCGATCTCCGTTCTTCTGAGCGGGTGGAGGTTCATATGTTGTTGTTGATGGGAGCAATTAAGTTATTATTAAATAAGCTATGTTATATGGGGGGAATGATGATGCATCTTGTGATTAGTGTTGTTTTATAGTAAGTTGGGGGATAATTAATCTTAATTTTATGCTCCTAATTTTGTTTGTGGGGAATGGCTTGGAGCTGGATGGTGTACAGAATAGGAGTGTGCGGGTCACAGTTACAATGGATAAACTGAATTTTGTTGTGTTTTGTGATTTTGTTTGTGAATTTCTTCTTCTTCTTCTTGATAAAGTTGTATTTATCTATTAATTATTTGGATTGGCGGTTGGAGTCCCCATATTGAATTAATGAATGTGCCGTTTTTAGCTTGGGCCACGTATTGATAATTACACAGCTCATAATTCTGATAATTATTTTACTGGGTCTGAATTTGCTATCTAAGTTTTGAATTGGGACGCTTGTTAGTTGTTACAGCACACAGCTGAATTCGTTCTAAGATATATGGCTTTAAAAACATGAAAACAATCTTTCTCTGCTTAATCTGTGAGCTCTGCTGGAATGATAAATTTTGTTGTGTTTCGGTGTTTGGGCTGGTACTCCAGGAACTAAAAGAATTTAAATAACTGAAAGGGAATCAAGTCAAATTGAAGAATTGTATTTTTAAAAAAATTCATATGATACATAAGAAGTGAAAAATATGTATTAGCTACCAATTGAGAAGCGTTCCTAACCGTTACTTTTGATCTTTATTTTCTAAAAACTCAAAACTTCCAAACTTTTAAATGATTACAAAAGAGTTTTACTTGTTTATCCTATAATGCTCAGATAAACGATCAGAACCACTATCGAATATTGATAGTTTAGCGTTTTTGAACATGAATAACAAACTGAATGGTTCTGATTGTCAAAAAAAAAAAGAGGAGGCGGATGTTTCTTGAGATATATTACGTATACGTTAACTTGACATTTTATATTATATTTCAGTGTGTTCCTCATGGGTTGTATCCACGTGGAAAAAACGGGTCGATAGAAAGACGGTCTAGATTTTCCCACGTCATCGTCCAGGGCCTGCGTAACTGTTTTGCTTGCTGGTTTTTTTCCTTGGGATCTTTTTGATTTGGTGACTGCAAGGGGAGCGTGAAGGAAGATGGGAAGTGAAGAGAAGTGAAGGGGAGCAGATGTGTACGGAAGAGTGATTTGAATGGGGATTGATTGAAGAGAGTGACATTCAGGTGGGGGCTCACTACTCATCCCACTCAAAAACACCCCCCAAGGTCTCTAGTAAAATGCCCACTCTCTCCCTCTTAGGCCAGGGCATGGTTTTTATTTTTATTTTTTGAGAATTGCTATATACACCAATTTTTCGGTGTCGGGAGTTGACAAATTCCCGAAATTGGAAAACAGTTTCAAATCAAACTTAGGGTCTTTTCTTTTATAGGAAAGTATAAATTGAGAAAGTTGAGAATTGTAGAATCTGATGATAGAGAAATTTGGATTTGAAAGTTGGTAGTGGGACTCGCATCAACTTTTTGTGTATGTGTTCTTTTGTGTTTGAAAGTTGAGATAGAAGATGAGATGTGGGGTTCACTTTTGATAAAATAATTAATTAATCATTATTAAAGTATTCACCGGATGTTTATTTTTAAATATAAAAAAACAAAATCGGCGAATGGCGGAAGCAGATGGCGCGGAGAGAGAGGGGGTGGGGCCCACAAACTTGGATTCCTTTGTAATCCCCGCATTTTACGGGGATTGTTTGGAATCCGAAAACAGCCGGCCACGTCAGCTTTCCATGCTTCAAATTTTTTTGGCAAAAGAACAAGAAAACAGAAAGTAGATGAGAGATAAGAAGATGGGTCGATGAATAGTGAATTTTCGGAGAGAAGAACCCCTTAACATCACACACACTCTCTCTCTCTCACTTTCCTTCTTTACTCTCTCTCACTTTCCTTCTTTATTTAGAAAAGTGTCACCTCCCTGCACCGAAGGCAGGGGGTGTATGTAGTCGTTCTCTTTTTTTTATAGAATTGCTATCTGCACCTATATGAGCAGGGGTGCATTGATTTTTTTCTTCCAAATTTGTAAAATCTATAAACTCTCCTCTCACCTCAACCTCATTTTCCATTTTAAGTTAAATTTGTCACAAAAACTAATATGCACAGCCCTACTCATAAGGGTGCTGATAACAATTCTCTTTTTTCTTTGGGGGGCGGGGGTGACTGTGCACATTGTGGACAAGTAATTATTAAGTATTAGATGATACGACCCTCCCAAAACAGAACAGGCCGAGCCCGCGACCTGAGCCCATGGGCCCGAACGGGATTAGGCCCGACCTAAAAGCCCCTTGAAAGCCTCACGTCATGGCGGCCCCAAACTGACGTGGGGCGAACCGCTGACCCTCGTAGGTTGAGCTAATAGCTCCCCCGAATTGCACCCATGTTGATCACCATTCAAGAGCTCTATTACGCCAACCTTAATGACCAATCAAGGGACGATCAAAGCGGCAGATGCTTGGGGCGAGATGGGGGGTGGACGAGGGGGGACGTGGGCGGTTCAATCCCTACAAAAGACCGAATATTGAAAGACGAAATGACCGAATTCTGAATACTCTACACTCAGGTATTCTTCCTCCTACAACCTTGTCTTCCACCTTATAATTCTCCTCCATAGCCCGGCATGAGGATTCGTGCGTCGGTCTCTCCGTGAACCGCACTCGATCCCACCGAGCATCCCTCAGATCACATCCGACTTATGCTTCGGAGAGAACTTGGTCGGAACCAAGGTCCGACCCCCTCCTCCCTCCCGACGAGCTTTCTCGTCCGTGCAGGTCAAGGAGACTTCACTTCACCGGAGCTACCCTTCGGTGCATCATTCATCGGAGCCGAGCGTTCTCGACCCCGAGCTCGTTCGTCTCTTCACTCGAGGAGAACGTCGTATTCGCGAAGCTACCCTTCGGGATACCGCCGCACGGATTAGTGCATTCCCGACCGAGCGAACGCGCCGCTTCCCGATCTCGGAGGATGCCCTTTTCCACGTCGACCTCCGACCCACGAGACTATCAAACAGTGGTGAGAAAACACCCCGAAACATTAGACATTACCATAGCATGACATATTATCAATCGTATATGACAATGGCACATAATATGCAGGGTTGTCCATCGTGTTTATCAGACCTATAAATCTTTAAATAAATACGAGGGATTCAGTAATTGTCATTTTTAGTCCTAATGGAACAATTCTCGCTAGTTTGTTGTTTATGTGTTGGTGTTATATTTATTGAGAATGACTATATGCACCGCAATTTGTGGTGCATTTAAGGATAATTTTCTATTTTTAGTAAAATTTGATAGAGAGGAAGTGTGAAAAATCATTTGGATTTTATGTTTATTTCTAAGAATAGCAGCTCATCATTGCTTCTACCGCGGTTTCGCGGTGCAGATAGTTCACCTCTATTTATTTTAGGAAATTGCTCTATACACCGGTGTCAATCGGTGCATAGACTTTTTTTGGCTAACAAAAAATGTAATTAAATCAAATCACTTGACATTTCCCCCTCTCTCTTCTATTTTAGGATAAATTGGGTCCAAACTCCTATATACACCTTCCCTCATTAGGTGCATGTAGTCCACCCCTTATTTTATATCTTGATGGGAGACATAGGACCGGAGTTGTCGCAAGTAACGTCGTTTAATGGGACTGACAAGGAGTTGGCACATGACAGACAAATTGGCTCTCTTCTGACGATAGAATAGGCGAAGGCTTGGACTAACTGCACCGCACCGCAGTGATGATTTTTGGCCAGTATTAGTAAAAACGACAGATTCTCTATCTCTTCACAGAACAACTTCACCTATAATTATCTAATTTCGGCAAGCAACGCATCCATGCGGTGCAGTTAGTTTCCTCCTAGGCGAATCTGTTGCTTTCGATTGATTCATGTTGGTCCTACAACATTGATTGTTCGCACTTTGTGCCCCCCCTCCCCCCCGGGCCTAATAAATGATATTTTTAAAATACATGCTTCACTATATTTTTTGTGTGTAAAAAGTTAAGTGTTTAAATCTTCATATTTACAAACAGGAGAACCTTTATGTGCCGACAGTGCAGAATAGATCATGCACTGTAGCACAAAAATCTAGTCTTTTAAATTTTTCAATAACAAGTCAAATGTGGGGCAAGTCATATGCTTGTTTGTTAGACCTTTGGGTCTGTTGTTTTGCTAGAATGTGTAGGGTTTTTGATGGACCCTTAGAGCACATTATGTGCCCGTCCTAAGTCGGATGGACCACAGACGCAAAAGAATGTAGCTGAAAAAAAATAGATACGTTAAACTATTTAACGAGGCCCTAAGGTTCAAGACCCTTAGCCAGGATCTCTGCCAACTTGGGATGTGTCCGACCATCCCAAGAGGGAGCTAAGCTACTGCGATTAAATTAAAGTAACGCTAATTAAATTCACATACCCAGAACCTTGCCTTGGTACAGACCAGGTGTACCGCACCGTCTTCCGAGCCGCTCCCCATCTCACGCCGAGCAATCCTCTTGTCGCCGAACTAACCACGCGTCGAAAAAAGTATCACCCGAGTGTGAACCTTCGCCAAGATTTCGGATCAGATCCGAACCCCTTCTTGGCTTTGATAGAGCCATTCAGGAGTAAGACAGAAATTATAAGAAGAAGAGAATATTTAATTTGAGCCTAGATTCGAGCGTGCTCCAACATTTTTGGGAGCCGCTCAGATCTAGATGTAATGACCCGCTCTCGGGGGCCCGTTATTTATTTGTTATTTGCGCAGGTCCTGCAGTTTACCAGTGAAATCAATATAGCCACAATCCAGAGATGTACTAATACTCAAACCAGCGTACATAATTACAATCCAAATTAAAGTACAACAGCAAGCATCACTCTCTCACCAAATACATAAAGGAAATACAAAAAGGAAATGCGGAAAGGAAATACATAGCATAGCACACTCACACCAACACAAACAGCTAAAACTCTGCAGTCTCCGGGTCGTATTCTGGCTCTGTAAACTTAGGAGCAATTTCTTCAACCTGGTCGTCGTCTGTAAACTCAAGAGCAATTTCTTCAACCTGGTCGTCGTCTGTCGGTGCCATAAATGGAACCGAAGGTAAGTCACAACAATTCTATGTATAGAAAAGAAGCAGTGCACAAGTATGACAAAAAGTAAATAAGTACAAACAAACCAGAGTGAAAGTAAAGTACTGAGCAACTAATGTACACGACTGAGTAGTAAAAGTAAACCAAACCGGAAGGGGAACAACTGTACTATGGTAGAGCAAGTGTAAAGCAGGCTAAGCAAGTGAAACATGCTACAGTGATAGCTAAGGTACGACAAGTAAAGTAAAAGAAAGGGTGATAGTGATGAAAATCGATGGCGTCACATAATCATGCTTCACGTCCTTGCGGTCCAGCGGAACACGGCCAGGGAAGTGACTAAGCCAGGATCACTTACCCCCAGTCTAGCTAGGGTGATCCAACAAACTTAGCCAAGCATATTGACCGGATCATGGTCCATTGAAGGAAGCTTATCATTTTTATGCGTGCCATCAACAAAGGCTTTTACAATAAACTACGTGACTCAAGTCAGAGAGTACAATATGTGACCATTGAGTTCATCTCTTGCCTGGGCGCGACCCAGACGAATGCCGAAACACAGGCATGGTACATGTATTTTACCGAAGCTCAGGCAGCGGGACGAGATGCCGAAACACAGGCAGCGGGACGGGAAGATTGAACTCCAGTCACTCCCGCACTCTCTCAAACTATGAGTTACCCCAAAAACCCCAATGAAGTGTCAAGTATTCTATGTACATGTTTTATACGAGATGTTCCACAAGATGTTCCATGAGATGTTCCACCAGATATTCCACAACATGTTTCACAAGATGGTATCAATTCCTTGTTCACGATGATAGTTTACTAGGACCACTGGTTTTAAAACCAGAAAGTAAAGCAAAGTGGATGCTAAGAAATTTGAGGATAAAGAAAAGTCCAACAAATATGGAATACAAAAATTATTGGTTTAAGGGTGGTAGTTTCGTTAGCACACAATTTATCTAAGTTGATGTTTGTGTGTTACAACCACCAAAGTTGAAAGTTGGCAAAGTAATCTGTAGTTGATTACTTTTCCTATTAGATTAGGTTTCTAGTTCGGTTCAGTTCAATAGCCGTTCAAGGCTATATGTGATGTCCTAAGTTCATACATGGACACTAACTAATTTTCTAATTTTAGAATTAGTCGTGACTTACCAAATTCAAGATTGTCATAGCAGGCCGGGAATGGATCTATGGCTTCCTCTGAAGTTAATGCACAAGGATTCGTACCTGCAACACAAAAACAATCGATTAGAACACACGACATTCCTATCTAAATAATCTGATTGTTCTGATTTTCAAAACTGGCTGAAACGGTGTCGAAAATGTAGGATCCTGCCAAAACAGAGTTAGGATCGATAAAATGAAGTTTAGACTTACGCTTGCGTATGCGGCACGGTAGTCTACGAACTTCGCCTTCGGATTCGCCACGACGGATCGAGTCTTCTCACGAACGGAGTAAGGCTACTAAATCCACAATCTAAATCTCTACTTTTAGATTAAGAACTTGGATAAAGGGAGAGGAAGTATTTCGGCAGAGCTTCGCTAGAATGAAAATGCATGCAAGAATGCCATGCAAAAGTGTAAGGAAATGGCTAACCCTTGGGTCTTATTTATAGCCCCCAAGGTAGTTATTTTAGGAGCAATTGTTCCTTTGGAACAATTTAACTAAGGTGTACCATCTTACATGGCATATTATAAGCTTAAGTTGTACCATATGCATTGTACAACATAAGCTTAAGATATTACCCCTTTATTAGCCATATGTCGCATGCATTTATGCACATATAATGCGACTTTCCCATCAATCTAGAGATCCTCTCCGCAAGGGAACATATTCCCTTTGCGCACGACTTCGTGTACGCGACGTTCGAGGTCCGTATTCCCTCGTACATCCCCTACAAGGGTGTACTAACGTCTTCCATATCCAACATCTCCCACTCACACTTGAGGGGATTGTAAGAGAACGTCTTTCTCTTAGTTCTTTCATCTATCATACCGAGAAATAGACCGTGCCACCGTCATGCGCGTAGAGTCTGTTGTTGTGCACTTGTTAGAGATACACAACGACCTCGAAGGTGAAAAGTTGAGTAGTTCAACGCATGCTTTACCATAGATTATTTCTTCACATTTCTTATACTTTATATTCAACAATTGAATCCCATCTGGATCACAATTGGCTGGCCAGCTTTGAATCATTAAAGTCCAAATGTGAATTTGAAATCAATCTTCCTCTTCTTGCGAACCTTCTGATATTGACTTGATTCGCTTTTCTAACGTGCCCCGCCGAGCCGAATTATCATAGCCCATTAGCAACACGCTAAGATAGCGATCATCTCGTCAAATCTAAAGGAACTAATTGGAGTCCTTGAGGGTAAGAGTTAAGGCCCATATGGCCTTTGAGTCTCACATAATAGCAAACACTATTGCTACTAACTCAGTGGTCGAAATGCATACGTGGTATGAACACGTATTACAACATCACTCCTTTCCCAGGGAGAGTATGTCTTAATGATGTTGTACGGATGAAAGATCAGACACCACAGTGCCTATCTTTTGAGTCCCCTTACTACCCATGAAATATTCCCGGACTCTCATCCTGCATAAGACAGATAGGATTTAAAAAATCCTATGAGATCCTTTTTAAAATATCCTTGTGATACAGATCTCAGATCTTTTGTAAGCATCCATATGATGCAGATCTTTCATTCGACTATCTTGTTTAAGTCACGACTCTAAATCATTCGTCTAATGATTTTGACTTTAAACTAGTCTCATCTCTATCTTATCCATCTGATAAGATAAGGCGATTGCTCATATGAGAGAGCCAACCTTAATCTATCCGACATACACACAATTCAGCTGAGATTTCAAAAATGTACACAAACATTTCTTAAGAAATTCATATGCAATGTTTGAAAAAGAACTTATTCTTTTATTAATTTTGATCATTTACAGACATGGGAATTTACATTGGTACAACTCAGCTCTTACGCAATCCTTGAGATGATAAGTGTTTGTAAAACACATTTCTGGGAATCGCTTTCGTAAGCTGATCCTCTATCATCTCATGCGTAGATATGTACCTTATGTCTACCTTCTTGGTTTTATCATAGTCTTTTGCAAATCTGCAGTTCCTTTAAGATACTGCATTATGCTCTTAACCGCTTTCCAGTGTTCTTGCCCTGGGTTGGATTGGTAACGTCTTACCATTCCAACGGTAAAACAGATGTCTGGTCTTGTATGCATCATAGCGTACATAAGACTAACAACTGCACTGGAATATGGAACTTTTTCCATAATTTCCCTTTCCTTTTGGTTCTTTGGACATGATTTCAGATATAAATTATCGCATCTGCTTATAGGAGAATCAATTTGACTTGTAGTCCTACATATTAAACCGTTCTAGAACCTTCTTTATATCTCTTGTGAAAGAGAAAGAAGTTTCTTCGAACGATTCCTTGAAATCTTAATTCCAAGGATATATGTGACTTCCCCATGTCTTTCATCTCAAAACTGATGAAAGTCAAGCCTTGATATCCATCACAAAGCCCTTGTCATTTCTGGTTATTAAAATGTCATCTACATATAGAGACATAATAACGTGCTTGCTTTTAATCCTCTTGATATATACGCAGTTATCTTCATCAATCATAGAAAATCCATTTGATAATACAACTTCTTGAAATCGTATATACCATTGCCTCGAGGATTATTTAAGACTATATATGGACTTACTTCCATATAGATCTCCTCGTCCAATTCTCCATTGAGAAAGGCAGTCTTTACATCCATCTGATGTAATTCGAGGTTTAAGCAAGCTACCATTGCCAGAATCAGGCGAATCGAGGTAAAACGCACAACAGGTGAGAAGGTCTCTTCGTAGTCTATCCCTTCCTGTTGCGTAAAACCTTTCGCGACAAGGCGAGCTTTATATCTATCTATAGAGCCATCAGCCTTATGCTTAATCTTGAGAACCCATTTGTTCCCAATTGCTCTATGTCCTCTAGGTAAGTTAACTAAGTCCCAGACTTGGTTAATTTTCATGGATTTCAATTCCTCCTTCATCGCTTCCATCCATTTGTCTTTTGCAGGGCAAAATACGGTCTGTTTGAAAATAGCAGGCTCGTCATTTTCTTGTAGTAAAATCATAAAGGTTTGCGGAAATTTCAACCTCAAATGTTAGAGGAGCCAACCTTGTATGACTACTACGTCGTATTTGAGATTCTTCAAGTCCTTGTTGACTCGAAGTTAGATCAATTATAATATCACTCCCACTTGAAATGTCGTTTAGAATTGCTCCCACTTGGATCATTATTCCCGTATGGAATAGGATAATCGTCATTCGTATAATCCATTAGTGAAGGTTGAAACGTATCTTCGTTTTCACCAAGAATTCTCCCACTCGAATGAGGTAATCCTTCTTGATCATAAATCTCAAATAGAGATAAGTCCTGACTTATCTCGCCCTGTCTTAGAAACTCGTTTTCCAAGAAAGTGACATCCCTCGACTCAAACTCAATTAGCCCACCATTGTCTTCCTGACTAACAAAAACATAACATTTGGAGTTTTCTGCGTATCGTTTAAAGATACATTTCCTTCCCCTTGGCCCAAGTTTTCCATATTTATGGGAGGAAATATGTGCGTAGAATGCACAACCCCAAGGTTTCAAAATGTTTAAGTCAGGAGACCTTTGGTTCCACAACTCATAAGGAGTGCAGCTAACTGATTTCGAGGGTACGCGGTTTAAAAAAAACGGCCGTCAATAATGCATCACCCCAAAAGGTGATTGGCAAGTTAGCTTGCGCCATCATTGAACGGACCATTTCTATTAAAGTCATATTTCTCCTTTCTGCAACACCGTTTTGTTGAGGAGTATAAGGCATAGTTACCTGATTTACCATGCCTTTTTCATCACAAAGTTCCTTAAAACTTGTTGATTGATATTCACCGCCCCTATCGGTTCGCAAGACCTTAATCTTGCGATCTAATTGATTCTCCACTAAACTCATATAGTTTTTAAAGCAAGCCAAAGCTTCACTTTTGTGGGATACCAAATAGATATGTCCGAATTGGGTGAAATCATCAATAAAAGTGATGAGATAGGACTTTACGCGTCTTGTCTTGACATTCATCGGACCTCATATGTCCGAATGGATAAGCTGTAATGGAACCTCGGCCCTTGTGCCGGTTCCAAACGGTTTGCGACAAGATTTCCCCACAAGGCAATGTATGCAGGTCGACATTTCAACCTTTGAAACATTTGATAGAAGGCCACGTTTGGCAAATCTATCCATACGCGTTGGTCCAATATGACAAAGCCTTGTGTGCCAACAAATTATATTAGACTCATTAGTCAAAGAATTTGTCACAAGGAAATTTTCATTACATGAGGAATCATACATTGTACTTATTACAATAAATCCTTTGAAATACAAACCCAGTACCAATAAAGGAATTATTACAAAATAGGTCCATATTACAATCATGAAGGAACCAACTATAACCAAGACCCATTAAACTGACCACAATTTTAATATTCCTTTGAATATATGGAATGAAGAGAACATCATGAAGTAGGAGAGTGCGGCCGTTGTCCAAGACTAGCTTGCGAGTCCCAACGCCTTTCACTTCAACACGTGTGTTGTTTCCTACATTGATCCACTTCATTCATTGGGGTATCCGGTGATACTCCACGAAGGACCGTCTGTCCTTTGCTATGTGGTCGGTGGCACCTGAATCAATTATCCCAAAATGGATTAGATTCCACAAGAAATATTGAACTAGAAACACATATGTAACTAGTATTACAAGTTACCTCGTCACTTCCACTCGTACACGAACGAGCATAGTGACCGAGCTTGTTGCACTTGAAGCACTTGATCCTTTTCAAGTCTTTCTTCTTGTGCCATTTCTTGTGCCCACCCTTATGTTTGGGTTCCTTGGTAGACTCAGGTTGCTTATTACGTTCATTAGAAGACTTCGAACGATCTTTACGTTTCTTTCCCCCGTGTGAGGAACTAGCAACCATGTGCACTTCTGCACTTGGCTTGGCAGCCGCAAGCCGCTCTTCATCTAATTCGAGGTGCTTGGAAACATCGTTGAAGGTCTTGATGCTCTCATTATAAGTGAGATGCATCTTCATCTGATCCCACCCATTTGGTAGGGAACGTATGACTGCTTGGATTTGTTGCTCATCTGTGAGCACATGACCTGCATCCTTTAACTCCGAGATAAGGTTCGCCATATGTCGCAGATGTTTCCCCATGGAATGATCTGGACGTTTCTTATATGAATCGAACCTTATAGTTAAGGAGCGAAGTTTGGACACCGATGTGCCACCGAACTTCTCCTCTAGCTTGGACCATATGTCCATGGCTAGGTCATGTTCTCGGAAGATGCGCATTATGTCATCAGCCATACTGCTTAATAACGTAATACGCGTTATCTTGTTCTTCCGAGACCAAGCATCAAAAGCTTCCTTGTCTCGTCGGTGTTGGGCCGTAGTGCCCAACTCGGGTTCAATCATAACGTTCTTTAGAGTTTCGAGCACTTCTTGCTCCTCTAGAACGTATTGTATCTTGATGGACCAAAGTTTGTAATTATCGCCGTTGAGTTTTTCACCTCTGTTTAACTCAGCGACGATATTCTTTGAAGCGGAAGACATTTTACTTTTAAAATGCTGCAAAAGACACAAAAACCGAAGGTTTGATCAAAACATTGCATAAAAATTCTTAAAATATAACTCCCACTTGAAATGATAATAGAATATCACATTTGGATAGTTCTAAAAGTTCAAATCCCATTTGGAATTATATTATATTTGATAAGTTACTTTCGAAAAATATTGAAGATGTTGTTCTAGAATCGAAAAGGTCTCTATGATTCCAATCACCATCTAGAACAACCTTCAATATTCCCCCATCACTTATCAAACAATCGTACTCTTATAGTACTTTGCAGCAGAAAATTACTTTTGAAAAACATATCTTTCAAAATGGAATAGGTGAGAGTTTGCGCAAAGAATTTTAGCGCAACAATTGCCAAGCCACGAGACCTGTTCTACACACCCATGGGTTAGATAAACATGGCCGGATCGTGGTAGGACTTGGAATTCTAAATTGCGCTATCCCGATTAAGGACGGGACATAACCTATTTGAAAACATCTTTTTCAAAAAAAAAATTTAAAATACATTGGCTAATCTCCGTAGAGTAGAGCACAACGTCATAAGTACATTGGCTAATCTCCGTAGAGTAGAGCACAATGACATGGCTAATCTCGCATGAAGTAGAGCACTATGGCTAATCTTCAAGGAGTAGAGCCCAAGGAAAAACTTCATTAAAATGTTAGCCCCGTATGGGCTAGTCGGCACTGTGGTTAGCCCCGTATGGGCTAATCGGCACATTCGAGTTTGACAAAGGCCTTTTGTCACCCCGTATGGGTCAGTCGGCAAGTTTGCGATCGACCAAGACCTTCTGCCGGATTGGTCGACCAAAACAACCAAATTGGTCGACCAATTATTTGGTCTGCAACTTCTCCCGGCAAGGGCCTCTGCCCTGGCCGAGGCTTGGCCATGGGCCAGCCAGGGCCTCTGCCCTGGCCGGCCAGGGCTGGCCAGGCCCTGGCCACTGCCAGGGCCGGCCCCTGGCCTTGGCCGGGGCCGGCCACTGCCGGCCTGGCCATGGCCGGCCATGGCTTGGCCATGGCCGGTCATGGCCATGGCCATTTTTGCCATGGCCGGCCATGGCCCTTTGGCCATGGCCGGCCTCCCCTTGTGTGGGGTGGCCGCACACCCCCGCCGGTGGGGGTTGCCGCGGTGGTTATTGGCCGTAGCCAACCCCCTCCGCATGGTGAGGGGTGTAGAGAAATGTATGCCCTCGTGGCTATTTATCATAATGAAACATCTTGTTCAATAAATGAAAGTGTTCTTTCTGGTAAAGTATTATCTGAGTTGTTCATTGCTCAGATTATTCCCTTGGATTCAGAGTTAGGTCACACATGTTTCGAAATGTAGATTACAATTATGAGAAATGTCTGACCTCTAATAGCTTGAATCTTAAAAGTGTTCATGGTCATAGATGTGTCGAGATAAGGGATATCAACACATCAGACAGACCATTGCGTCCCTGTCTGGTTGGTCTCATAACCAAGCGACTTGGTGAAGTCGAAAACAGGATGCAGGTGCTCAGTAGAAGCTGAGTTCACTGAACGACCAAAACAGGGAGTTATTAAATGGTTATACATTAACTAAACTATCATTAATAACTCTAAGTGATAATAGGTAAGTTGGTCCTTAGGACTTGAGATCATTGTATGAAGCTATGTGTGGACAGTGTCACTTAGGTCTAAAGATCTAACTTCGAGGCTAGGCCTGATGAAAGATCTTAGGCTGGGTGACACTCGAAACATATGAGCTAAGTAGTGATCAACAGAGGATTCGTCTCTTCCGTTAATGGGAAGTTAGTGTCACAGGTCGGTACGGCTCTCGGTAAAACCTTGGCCAAGGTATGTTGTAACTTGTACAACCTGTATGTACCAGAGACCGATGTATACTGACCACTGCTAGCCAATGGGGTTGATAGTATACCATACCCTAGACTAGCCGAGTGACATAGTTATGACGAAGGGACTAAAACTGCGGAAATTATCACAGTCACAGTCAGAGTGATTTCGTCGGCACTTTTGCCTAAACGAACCAATCACGTAATCGATGATCCCGAAACAGGGACGACACCTACTGCTAGTGGTCACTGTCGTCTTGAGACTTCGAGTCTCGACCTGTAGTAAGGGTCAGGCTGTAGGGTCTCACACCGAGTAACATTCACGTCGTAGTAACAGATAGAATGTATAGAGGATATCATTAGATGTAAAGAGAATACTAAATTCACAAGTTGGTTGTGAACTTGAAGCATTTGGGAATGGAGGAAATTTCGTATGAAATCCAGAGGATCAAACCGTGTAGGAATCGGAGCTCGGATGAGCCCAGAAACGCGAAAAAGGCGCAAGAGGAAGTGGGATAAAACCCACTTGGCAAAACGGGCGGGGCCCGCTGACCCAGCGGGCCCGCCCGCTGGGTGCAGCGGGCACCGCCCGCTGTTGCAGCGGGCCCGCCCGCTGCCCCAGCGGGCCCGCCCGCTGGGTGCAGCGGGCGCAGCCCGCTGCCCCAGCGGGCCCGCCCGCTGCATGCAGCGGGCGCAGCCCGCTGGTGACAGCGGGCTGAGCCCGCGCGGGCGTGCCCTAGCGGGCGCGCCCAGTAGCCTTAGGCGGGCGCGCCCGCTAAGCTTAGCGGGTCGCCCGCCACTTAAGTTATTTTAGGGTTTTTTCGTGGAAACCCTTGACGGCTACGAAATTGGGTTTTTGCTCAACTTTGAGCAATTGTTTGAAGGGTCAAACGAACTCGGATCTCGTCGCCGTTTGTTCCTACGCGTTCACCATCACTAGCTCTTCGAAATGATAACTTGTATCGTCTCTAGAGCTCAACGATGAGTGAGGATTAATTGGTTGAAGGTTGAGGCTTTGTGTAAGCCAAACTAACCCAAATTGAATTAATCCAAATCCCTCTTCCTACAATTAGTCCCACATTGCTCATGACAAAAGAAGGGGAGCCGGCCTCCTATATAAATAGGTGGGCACTCCCCTCTTTGTTTCTTGCACCAAGTCTCTGATTAAGGAGCTCACGAATATTTTGAGCAAACTTAATCTAGACTAAATTTATTCTCTTCCTCTATAAATTTTCCTGTCCTCCAACCGAGTCCTAGCAAGACAACGAGGAGGTCCGAATCTGATTCGGAAGTCTACGACGCGGGTTTACTCAAGTGAAATCTTCTACGGCTTGTGATGGCTTCGGAGGCAAGGTGCGCTATGGGAGCTGATCCAGTCTGCGGCGAGGTGCGACGCAACATGGCTCGGAAGTGCGCTACGGGAGCTGATCCAGTCTGCGGCGAGGAGCGACGCAACACGGCTCGGAAGACGGCTCAGATCAATGAGCGCAAGACGGTGCGGAACATCTTGCCTGCTCCAGGGCAAGATTCCGGGTGAGTCAATTTTATATGCAATTAGTTTAATCAGTAGTTAGAACTTTCTCGAGTTGGTCGGACCCAACTCGAGTCAGTAGATTTCCTGGCTTAGGGAACTTTTCCTTAGGGCTTTGTTTATTAAATAGTTTAATAAATTATTTCTTCCGCTGTTTTATTTATTTTGTTCGTCCGACTTAGGACGAATAGTAATAAATTAGCTCTAAGGGACCTTGAAAATCCCTACAAGGGGGGTGCATGGCATTCATAGCCCATTTGGCCATGGTGCACATGCACTAAAATTCATCTTCCCCGGTGGGAATAACCACCACCTTCTTCCTCGATGAAGCACCCGTTCGTCGATGAAGCACCCGTTCGTCGAGAAAGTGGTTATTTTCTAATGGCCGTGTGCCAAAAATGAAAAATAACATACTACGTGAACGGTCGGTTCTTCCCGTCACGGAGAGTTCCTACCATATCCGTAATGATAGGAGACCCGAACGTGAAAAGAACAACCGCTGCGTTCTCTCCGTCACGAAGCGTTCCTACCATATCCGTAATGGTAGGATACCCATTCGTGAAAAAGACAACGACTCGTTCATAGTTTCGACGGGGCGGCGGTTTGACCGGGGCGAACCCGTATGGCTCTGATACCAATGTAGGATCCTGCCAAAACAGAGTTAGGATCGATAAAATGAAGTTTAGACTTACGCTTGCGTATGCGGCACGGTAGTCTACGAACTTCGCCTTCGGATTCACCACGACGGATCGAGTCTTCTCACGAACGGAGTAAGGCTACTAAATCCACAATCTAAATCTCTACTTTTAGATTAAGAACTTGGATAAAGGGAGAGGAAGTATTTCGGCAGAGCTTCGCTAGAATGAAAATGCATGCAAGAATGCCATGCAAAAGTGTAAGGAAATGGCTAACCCTTGGGTCTTATTTATAGCCCCCAAGGTAGTTATTTTAGGAGCAATTGTTCCTTTGGAACAATTTAACTAAGGTGTACCATCGTACATGGCATATTATAAGCTTAAGTTGTACCATATGCATTGTACAACATAAGTTTAAGATATTACCCATTTATTAGCCATATGTCGCATGCATTTATGCACATATAATGCGACTTTCCCATCAATCTAGAGATCCTCTCCGCAAGGGAACATATTCCCTTTGCGCACGACTTCGTGTACGCGACGTTCGAGGTCCGTATTCCCTCGTACATCCCCTACAAGGGTGTACTAACGTCTTCCATATCCAACAGAAAAATGTTCTAAATTTTTATATAAGCTGAAAATGAAGAATATTATTTTACTGTAAGATGAAAATATTTTCAGAAGTCACTGGTAATTTTTATAATTTTCAGAAGCTTAAAAATCACGTTAAAACCCCAATTTACTTAAGTAATATAAACCTTCCGTAATTTATTCCTGGTGCAATATTAGTCGGAAATATTCAAGTGAGCAGTCAAAATGAACGTATCGAAGAGTTCTTTAACATATATTTTTATCACGTATCAGTGTATGTGAAAAATATCAAGTTACTGATTTTTGAATGAAAATAACATATTTAACTTTTAGGCATAAAAATTAATTCTGGAAAAATTAAGCGTCTGATTAAGATGAAACTAGTGCCATTGGGTCCAGAATGTCATTTCTGATTTTCTGGAGCTAGTCTCATATTTTTCTGACCTTTATATTATTAGTTATCAATTTTAAACTATAAACCCCTTATTATTTAATTACTAAAATACGAAATACGTGTATATATACTCTAAATACGTATACGTATATAACTTATATACGTTTAGGTTACTTCGTTCGTCCCCTCGCATGCAACATCGGAGGGGGGGCTTACGCTCGACGGCGGCGGCGGCGTTCTGAGGCAGAGCGGGCGCGACGGTGGTACCCGCGTTGGCGGGGTGCTACGTCGGAGAGCGGGGGCCGTCGGTGATCAACCGGAGAGAGAGAGAGAGAGAGAGAGAGAGGCTAGGGGAGCGGGCGTTGCTCGTTGGAGTTGTGGCGACCTCTGTCGTCGTCGTCAGCAGCTAGGGGAGGAGTGTGGAGGCCGTCGGTCGCAGGCGAGCTCGGTGAGGCGCTCAAGCGGACGGCGATGTGTCGGGGCGGTGGAGTTGGAGGTGGTGCGAGCGAAGGCAGTGCTTGGGTCTGCTGGGCTTGTGCGTCGACGTCGGGGAGCTGGTTGGCGGTGAGTGTGATCCTTCAAGAGCAGAGGGCAGCTTCGTCGTCGGAGGAGACGTCGGCGGTAAGGGGAGCTCGACGATGTGGGGGTTGAGATCGGAACGAATGCAGCAGCGGGGCGCTTCTCGTCGGAGCTGCAGCGGTGAGGGGATTCACCATGAGAGAAGAGGGAGGCGGTGCTCCGCCGGAGGCGCGGGCGTGGGTCGCCCTGGAGGAGAGGTTGAAAGACAGAGAGTGAGAGAAAGCGGGCGAGTTAGAGAGAGGGTTACGGGGTGAGAGCGGGAGAGATAGTGGCTGAGCGAAAATTAAAAAAAAACATTACCTTAGGGATTAATCTGGGTTTAGGGGGAATTTATAGGCTTAATATCATACTATTAGTAATTAATAATGGGGTTAGGGGTTGTTGACTAATCCTAGACATTTTAAATACGGTAGGTTAATCTTTTTTGACTAACTTTGGAAAATTTGGTAAAGTGTCTAAACGTGTTAAGCATGTGGGTTAAAGTAATTAGTAATTAGGTTATAGTAATTAGCTAGGGTAATTGGTGACGGTAAAATTTGTAACGAAATTACGATTTTGCCCCTACTAGTAAACGTGTCCGAAAAATTACGAAAACATACCCACGGGATCGTATCGTCACGAGGATCGCGAATATGAGATCCATTTTGGAGTTTGTACTACGGAATTATAAGCTTTGGGCCAAAACGTTTAGAAAACAGGTTTGTGGGTTCTCTATTGATTTGACTTCAAAAAATTACGAAATTAATGTGGGAAGACCTAAATAATCATAGAATGTTACCGTAGAAGTTTGAAAACGTTTTGATGATGTTTGTATGGAAAATAAATTCATTAAGTCAAAACAGTAATAATTGAAAATGAATTTTTATCAGATTATTTAGAGGTATTTGATGAAACCCGAACTTACTAAAATACTCCATAACTAGTTAGACTTCCAATGAAGGAAGTCCAACTAGGGTCGTCACAATAAAAATAAGGAGATGAATATATATGACGACAATCTGAATCTAATACATATGGAAATGAAGGATGAGATTCAAACATGAAGGGAAAAGTGTGATGAGAATTTCCCTGAATGGCGATGCTATCGCCATGCTGATGCGAATCCTCAGGAGGAGGGTGAAAGGGCTGCAGGGGCAAGTGAGGAGGACAAGGCAACACAGGCTCAATGTAGATTATCTCGCAATCACTATCGCTTGCCGAATCCTCACCATCGAAGGTAATGGCCTCTGCAGTCATCTCTGGACTCTGTGGTCCACCTTGAATATCCTCATCCTGGATGACGGACTGATGCGTGTCCTGAGGTGTCTGAAGTGATGGCTGCTGAACTGAATCTGGAGGGAGGGTGTGCTCGGGCTCCAAAGTAGTCTTTAGGTTGTATCTCGTGCACTCATCATCCTCAATATCACCGTAGTAAACTATCTCAGCAGTCCATCCAAGATGCTCGCACACCTCCAGCTGTAGTAATGGATCAGACATGCAATGTGACTCAGGCGCTCTGATGTCATCTATCTCACTCTCGCCTGGACACATCTCCATCTCATCATCACCACCAACCCAACTAAACTGCATTGTGTCTCCAACGTGGGTGACACACACTCCATCATCCATCTCCTCCTTATCCTCAATATATAATCTGTCAATATCATCTACCTGGCTCTCATGCAACCCATCCTCATACTCTGCTCTGTATCCCATGTGGTCGCAAAGAAAAAGAGCCCAAAGGTGGCTCCTCAAACTGACACTGGACCTGCTGCTTTGCATCTTAAATGGAACTAAGGACTGGCCATCATCATCATATCCAAGTGGCGGCTCTCCAGATGGCGCAGTCCGCTCCCACGCTGCAAGGTCCCTCGGGTACAACCATGCATCATCTGTCGTGTAGGCAAAGAACTCTCCACTGCTGCTCATCTGCACAAAGTCACGCGTAGACGGCTGCAACCATGTGTAGAAAATCCGAAGTAGATCCTCTGCGCTGAAAGCATGGCGTGGACATCCAAGCACTAAACCATCGAACCTCTCCAAAACCTGATAGTAAGTCTCACCGTCAAACTGGACAAAGCTCTCCATGAGCTGCTCAAATGCCTAGCGCATCTGTACCTGATTCTTGTAATAAATAGGAAAGAAAGCTCGAAGGAAATCGGTCTGAAAAGAAAGCCATGTAGAAAAAGAATCTCGAGGATAAGCATCAAACCAAACTTTAGCATCAGCTCTCGAAGTATATGGGAACACTTTAAAATAAATAAAATCTGCACAAGTGTTCTCATCAAACAAATCCCAAAACTCTTTTCTACAACATTTTTCAAACTTTTGCATAAATGAACTAGGATTTTCCAACCCCAAACTGTGAAAGAACGGTGAAAGTTGGGAATCCTCCACATAAGCATCGCTAAAGTTTGAAAATGAATCCATAACAAAATTATACACAAAAGATTTTAAAATAAAAGAAAGAAAGAAAAAAACGACTCAAAAAAGTATAAAATAAACAACCAAAAAGACGCAACACTAAGCTGGAAGTACTACACCTAAAGTGTCCAAAACCAACAAAAAATGTGAGTGTGAAAACCGTTGTCCCCGGCAACGGCTCCAATTGATTGAACCGGAAAACGCACAAGGAACGCGCCTTCCACTCCCAAGCGTAGGAGCGTCAATGCGATATAAATATAACCGGTGAGTACCGGGTCGGATCACAGGGACAATTCGTTTCACAATCTCAATCTCAATTAGTTAGGAAAGCTAAAAGTATTGGAACAACCAACTAAACTAACAAGTGAGAGAGAAAATGGGCGACGACACTGTCAAGTCAATCCCAAGGCAGGTAGGGTGGATACCAAAATGAGGAGCTAGTCTAGGAAGGGGAAGTGTGTAGGGGTAGGATGTCATTAGGGTTGTGAATTGAGAATATAACCCTATAACTCAATGATGTCCCTTTTGTGGACGCACCATCGAAAAATACTCTTTTGGAGGTGAAAATAAGTGTGAAATGTGATTCAATTGTGGATCCCTTTTGGGGTCACAATTGGAAGTGATAACGGTCACGGGTTATGGTTCTGTATGACTCAATGACATCCCTTTTGGGGAAGCGTCATCGGGGATATCCTTTTGGGAGTTAAAACGATGGGAAAATGGTAATGACTTAAGATATATGTTTCATGGAAGTTAAGGTGATACTTCTTTTTGAGAAGATCAAACTCATCCTTTTGGAATGATCGGCTCTCTAATAAAATCTTTTGGGTTTGTATAGAGAGTTAATTTAGAAACTTAAATCTACGACACATAAAAATTAATTAAATCCAAATGAACCAATACTAATCAATTTCACCAAACCCTAATTAATCCAATCCACACCCTATTGGCTCTAAGTCTTCATAATGAAAACAAGATAATCATCATTCAAAATGAGAACACAAATCTTCATTACAAACCATTAAGCAAACAATTATCCAATGAATCTCACTTTCATTCAACAATCATTCACAAATATTCATACAATGCAATAGAAACCAATAGCTACAAGAAATGGGAAGAAATCACCAATAGAAACCATAGAAGCTCAAGCTTTCCCCTTCTATTGCTCCTACTCCAAGCTCTCCTAGCATCCATTGGCCTCCAAGCCCTTGCCATAGCACTTGGGGAAGAAGAGGGGGAGAAACCCCCAAAATCTGAAAAAAAAAAACGCCAAAAAATAGAAGCTGGCCGAAGTCTCCTCTTCAAATTTCGCATCTGGCCCATAAAACACAAGTAAATGGGCTTGCGGGTTGGGCGCTGGCCGACCGACCCGCGCCCAGCTGACCACCAGCAAGACTCATGCGGGGCACGCGCGACGCGCGTGCCCTCGCATGCACGTGCGCTCGCGGAGCGGGTCGGCCAGCGGCCGGCCCGCGAGGATGATGCTTTGTTTTTTTAAAATAAGAACACAGCGGGCCGGCCTGCTGGATAAAAAAACTTTTTTTTAATTATTCTTCCAGCGGCATCCCACTTGATCAAATGGGAGAATCTCGACGCCCCGTGGCACCATCTGGTTGCGCCATGTGGCGCCCCTTTAATTTTCTTTTTAATGGTTTTAAACCCCCATTTCTCCTTCCAGAAATTGTAGAAAATACATAGTATGCTCAGAAAATTCCCAAAAAATTCTGAATAATCTCTAAGACTCCCAAAAGTACCTGAAAAATATTAGAAGGAGAAATTAGTCTATTTGATTATGAAATAAACATAATGACTATTATAAAACACTATTAACCTCCAATAATCTATATAAATTATTCACATGCTCAAATAAATCCCAAAAAATGGTGATATGATCAAAATAATACCAGGAGCGCATGAAAAATATCAGGAAGCCAATAACGACAATAAAATCTATATTTTGTGTCAAGAATGAGAGTAAGATCCTAAAATGACATGAAATGAAAATATACCCAAAAAGAGCAAGTTTAAGCCTAATCTTTAGCACAAAATAGGAATAGTTAGGGGTTATAAATATACACTTTTCACTCCGAATCAGCCGGCTTAAGGTCTTAACAGATGCATTGGCCAATATGCCCGAGAACCGATTCATTTGCTCGGCTTTGATAACACGAGCAACATTTTTCTCAGCTTATTTTTCATTAAATAGACGAGGAGAATGCAGCGGAGTGAAAGAGAATATGAGGATGGTGATGCAGTGCCGACGAATCAGAGGTGATGTGACAGCGACGAAGCCATACGTTTAATGCATTATATGTAGAGTAGTGAGAGAGAATGTTAGAATATGGTCTTGAAAAAAATGGTAAACTTGGAAAATAAAGTGTGTCGGTGTCATTAAATTTCGCAGTGTAAATAGAAGCAACCGAGAACAACATATAGTGCTTTGGGCTATAGATTTAAGCACCAATCTATTTATTCGTTTTTAATAACTCAAGCAATATTTTTTTCGTTTTGTTTTCAACAAAAGGAGGAGGAGGAGGAGGAGGAGGAGAGATGGAGGATATGAGATGGTGGCAACCCGTGCAGTGGGTTTAGTGTAATCTTTATAGTGTAAGAAGAGAAAAATGTAGACGGGGAATTTTAAAAAATGGCAAATTTGAAAATAAAAGTGCAGAGTTGTTGGTGAATTTGGGATTGTAAACAGAAGCACCCGGCACCCACAGGTTCCCAAAATTCGACAACGAGCAAAAAAAGTGTACGTCACCCGAAGAAGCTGTAACAATAACCAGTGGGGAACGCACGCCCAGCCACGTGAGAGGGAGCATGTCGCGACGTGTCGCCTCTATCTTCCAGTGGAATCCAAATTAGGGTTTCGATTCTCGCATTGCCTTCCAATCCTCGCGATCTCGATCGATCATCCCCAATTCGAGCTAAATGCGACGAAATTCGTCCCAAAATCGACGAGTTTGAGCAAGGCGCTCTCTAATCTCGATCCGAATCGGATCGGGAAATTAATCCGGGTTGAGATGTCGGCGAGCGAGGCGCTCTCGATAATTCCGGCCGCTGTCCTCCGAAATCTCGCAGATAAGCTATACGAGAAGAGGAAGAATGCGGCGCTCGAGGTATTTGAATTTTTAAAGCTGAATTTAATCGGTTTTTTTGATGGCTTAACGTGGTCTGATTCGATTTTGTGGGGCAAATGTGGAGTCAGATCGAGGGGATAGTGAAGCAGCTAGCACAGGCGGGAGAGCACGAGAAGATATCTGCAGTGATTAATTTGTTGATCACTGAGTTCACTTACTCGCCCCAAGCTAATCATAGGAAGGTCAGATGTTTCCTATGTTTCTATTTTTTTTGGGGGAAATTAATCACTTAGTAAGGGAATTGATTGGCGTACCCACCATTTTGATATGCCTACATGCTGCTTAATTTTTTTGAAAAACAACAAAACTGCCATTTTTAAAAAAAAAACCCGAATTACCCCGCCAAAAATTACTCCGTGAAAATTACTGGTCTCGTGATTGCTGATGTATGCGTTGAGCAAAAATTGATGCACATACCAAATATGATGCAATTTAGGTCTTGACAGTCAAAAATTACTCCTCCAAATACGGAGGAATAATTCAGTAAACACATTTTTTTTGAAAATTTAGAGTAATTGAGTAATCACAAATTTTTTATCCTAAAGTGATGCACATGCCAAAAATTGATGTATATTTGGGGGAGTAATTTTTGACCTACATTGATGCACACACACATAACATATTTGGTATGCACATACAAAATTTCTACCCTAAATTGATGCACATACCAAAAAATTTGGGGCATCATAAAGCAAAAATTGATGCACATACCAAAAATTAATGCACATACCAAATATGTTCTTGACCGCCAAATATTGAAGAGTAATATGTTGTTGCCTGTTGTGCGCAGGGAGTAAAAAGTGTCTGCATATCCCAAAATTACTCACAACGCACAACATGCTAATTGTTTGTTTGTTGTGCGCGTTGAGTAAAGATTGCTGCACATCCCAAAATTACCCTTCACGCACAATATGCAACACATACAAAATTTCTGCCCTAAATTGATGCGCATACCAAAAATTTGGCGCATAATAAGGCAAAAATTGATGCACATACCAAAAATTAATGCACATACCAAATATATTCTTGACAGCCAAATATTGAGGAGTAATGTGTTATAGCCTGTTGTGCGCACGGAGTAAAAAGTGGCTGCATATACCAAAATTACTCACAACGCCCAACATGCTATTTTTTTTGCTTGTTGTGCGCGATGAGTAAAAATTGCTGCACATCCCAAAATTACTCTTCACGCACAACATGCAAATTTTTTTGCCTGTTGTGTGCGTTGAGTAAAAAGTGATGCACATACCAAAATTACTCATCGCGCGCAACAGGTAAAATTTTTGATTGTTGTGCGCAGAGGGTAAAAAGTGATGCATATACCAAAATTACTCACCTTGCATAACATGTAAAAATCACATATTGTTCACGAGGAGTTATTTTGGTATGTGCAACACTTTTTATGCACCGTGCACACTAGGGTATGTGCATCTCTTTTACTCACCGTCCACAACATGCAAACAATTTTGTCTGTTGTGCTTGGTAGTAAATTTTGGGATGTGCAGCACTTTTGCTCACTGTGCACACCATGCACAAATTTTGCTTGTTGTGCACAGTGAGTAATTTTGGTGTGTGTGGTGAGTAAAAAGTGTTGCACACACCAAAATTACTTACCGTGCACAACATGCAAGCCTGTTGTGCATGGCGTATAGAAAGAGCTTCACATACCAAAATCATTTATCGTGCACAACATATAAAATTTTGCTTGTTGTGCATGGTAAGTAATTTTGGTATGTGCAGCTCATTTGCTTGTTGTGCACGGTAAGTAATTTTGGTATATGCATCTCTTTTTACTCACAATATATTGTTTGTTGTAGCGGTGAGTAATTTTGGTATGCGCATCTCTTTTACTCACGCATATTATGCAAAATTTTTGCATGTTCGCAGTGAGTAATTTTGGTATGTGCAACACTTTTTACTCCACATGCATAATCGTTAAAATTTTTACCTGTTGTTGCCGGTGAGTAATTTTTGGTATACGAATTACTTTTTACTCATAGCGCAGTCATAGAATTTCAAATATGTCTTTCCATCCAACAGCGATACGAATATTTTTTGAGGAATTCTCGTGCCTTAAAATTGTTCGTGTAGTGAAATCATTCATGCCCTAAAATTGTTATACTAGATCGTCAGCTTTAAGGTTTTTCGTGTCCTAAAATTGTTCGAAATAAACCATCACGATTTTAGATCATCCTTTAGTTGGTCCGTATATCCGTATATGTAATAAATCTTTTAATGAATAAAATTGAAATTATACAATGTTATGTAGCAGCTTTGTTTACACAAAAGAAATCATGGAATTGATTTACGGTTTTTTTGGATTATGGGTATTTTCGGTATTCTTGGTTGTGCGCAGATCAAAAAGTTAACTAATAGTATTTAATTGGTATGTGCGCGGAGTAAAACTTTAAGCGGTCTGTGCGCAGAGTAAAACAGTGGGCACACAAATCAATTCACCTCCTATTTTAAGTTACAAATTTTCGTTTAGCCTTCTCTATTGTTGTTAATATTAAAATTTATTTTTTTGCAGGGTGGATTGATTGCACTTGCTGCAGCTACCGTTGGTTTAACAACTGAAGCCGCCCAGCATCTTGGGGTCAGTTTCTGTTTTTTACCCATGAAAAAAAGAACATAACTCCAGAGTCCAAACCTTTCATGACGCACATAGTTTGCACATTCCTAAAAAGAAAAAAGAACATAATTTCTTGACATTATTTGCCTTAAAAAAATGATATTCACCGAAAGAATGTTCTTTGAGTGATCATATTGATTTTTAATTACAGTTTTAATATCCTGTGGAATCAAGGGCTGCCTGCCGGCTTGTGCATGGAATTAAATTAGCAGTAAAGGAGTAAAGAACAGCATAAATGGAATTATTATCTGAAATAGTGCTTGTATTTGTCAGAGTTGGCATGCCATTGTTATATAGAGGATAGCTTTGGTGAATATTTACTGTTTTCTTCTCCATCTTTGAGTCCAGTTTGACCCAAAAGGGAGAATCTGCTAATTCCGTCTTTGATCCAAACTTTATCTAATTACTTTTTAATCCACACTCGATTAATGACTGATTCCGCACTTATGTTTTGTTGAATCAATCAACCATCCAAACCAGGTAGTTTTTTCAGACAATATGATGGAGCAAAAGCTCTGGCCATAAACTATATGTGCACTACTCATAACCCGTGCCATCGGGCACGGTTCATTTACGATATCCATTCAACATCTTTGTTTCCCCCAAAAATTATTTCCTCTCCAAAATTTAAACGAACAAAAATTTATCTTCGGCATGGGCGCCTTCGGCCCTCGGGCACGGTTCATTTAAGATTCTCTCAAAATCTTTGTTCTCCCCAAAAATTATTTTCCACCCCAAAATTTAAACGAACAAAAATTTAGCTTCGGTGTGTGCGCCTTCAGGTGTGGGGAAAATTTTTAATCCGGGCCAAAAGAGAAACACACGAAAATGAATGGGGGAATTGCATAAGTGTAGGTGTGGGTGTAGGTTTGGGGGGTCCTGGGCCAAAAGAGAAACACACAAAAATGAAGGGGGAAGTGCATAAGTGTAGGTGTGTATGTGGGTAGGGTGTGGGTAAAAAGTGAAATAGGAGAGTTTTTTTAGCAAAAGGGGAAAGAGACGGTATTCTGCGCAAATGTAGTGATTGTGGGGGTGGGGTTTGAAAACCAAAGAAAAAACAAAAAAAGTTGATCCTTGGATGCTGTGCGTTTTGTGTTGGGTGATGTGCTTTTTGATTCCTAACAGAAGTTCAAGTTCCCCCATAATTAAATCTTGACCCTTGGATGCAAAGGATGTGGATGCATCCTGATCGTTGTTGATGACTGAGACTTGTCCAAGTCAGCACTAGGATTAAAAAACAGTTGTGTTTTATATAATAGATGTCTGTCTATGTTTGTATATGCGCCAGCTACTCAAGGAGAAACTCTCTCCTGCTTATTAAAAAGTTCACTCACCATTTCTTTTTAGATGATCAGTACCATCTATTTTGACCTTCATATACTAAAACCATAATACACACCGATTGCTTGTTACATATAGACATTGCAAATTTAACGGTTTTGTAATAGACATTTTTAAAACACATTGGGTTCACTAGATCTTGGATGTATTGGGGTTTTAGATTATGAACAGTAAAATGAAAATGAATGGTGCCGATCATTTAAAAAAACGTAGACAGTAAACTTTTTAATGAGCGCTAGAAAAGGAATTCCTCTTTGGATAGCCGATATCCATATACATAACAAGTGTAATAGAAAAGGATATATGAAAAGTACATACAGAAACCAGAACGGGCTCTAAAACATCTTGGAACAAAAAAAAGCTTACTCAAAAGACCTAAACAATCCCTAAGAGCACTAGATTATCAAAATCCTGAAACACTCGATAGGAGAGCGACAACCACCAAAACACGATCCAAAAGAGACCCAACGATCAGAAGCAGGATCAGGAGCATCAACCACCATACCACCAGTCGAAGGTGCAGTAGTAGCAACCATCATAGCACCAGACACAAACGTATCGATCGGCGAAGAGAATGCAAAAGTAAAGCCAACCATCAATTGGCAAAGAGAATGCAACAGGAAAGCAACTGAAAATATACTAATTTCAAGTGACATGCAATATATATACATACTATCTATTTTTAGTTGTCTTGTAGACTTATTGAATAATTTCTTATTGCTTAAGCATGCATTTCATACACCATGAACCAAAGCCGAACCATTGAGCATACTGTATGTAGGATACTTACCTAAAAAAATATATCCATTATTGGGGTTTTCTCTTTTCGATCAAATTGTATTCTGAACCGATTATCCATTCTATTCTATTCTAGATTTTCAATTGGACCTTCAGCCTATTCCCACCGAGCTACTGGATACAAAAACAATTTCCAGCAAAAAGTGTTGTGAGGCCGATTTTCCCAAAACTACGTTTACTTTCACGGTTTCTCACAATAATATTCTAACCACCCTAAATGATATAATACTACGTTATACTTTTTCCTAATGACCACCCTTTGTTAAAGTTTTGTTATCATTTAGCACATGCAATCACGTTAATTTTATGATATTTTTTGCCATTTGAGGCCACATGAATCATAGGAGTTGGTCTTAAGGTTAAGAGTGGTATGTAGGTCATGTCAACTTCACCGTTGACTGACCGTGTTAGAGGAGAAAATTTGGAAAAGTGAAATATGTGGTAGCATTCTGTAATTTAAATAATTGAGGGTAGTATTTTGGGAAAATAGTAAAAGATAAAGGCAGTTTTGGGGAAATTGGATATTTAATTTTCATGAATGTTGGTATTGAAGGATCTAGAGGTAGTGACTCTCTCTCATTGCTCTATATATATATATACTAGTCATAACCCGTGCCCGCGGGCACGGTTCATTTAGCATTTCCCCCGCGAAATCTTTGTTCCCCGAAAAATTATTTACACAGCCAAAATTTAATAGAACAATACATTAGCGTAAAAATATTTAGCGGCACGGGCACCTTCGGCGCGTGCGTCTTCGGCGTGGAACAACAAATTCGCTGTCGAACAACAAATTTGACGCCCGCGCCTTTGCCGCAGAACAACAAATCTTTGTAAAAAAATTTAACGGGGCGCCTTCGGCGCGGGCGACTGAAAAACCAACATAAAGGTATTTTTACATGAATTTGTTGTTACGCTAAATTTAATGGAACATAATTCTCCACAATCTTTCCCAATGCACTATTAATTTCAAAGTTTAGGTTTCCAAGGCACTTTCCCCCCAAATTTAATCTCCACAATCCTTCCCAATGCATGTTTCCCCCTAAATTTAATTTCCACACTCTTTCCCAAGGCACTTCTAATTTCAAAGTTTGTGTTTCCAAGGCACTTTCCCCAAAAAAATTTCACAAAATCCAATCTCAACCATTGATTTACCAACATCAAATCTCAGCCGCTCTTTATCTTGTCCTAGTCAGCCCTAGAATTCAAAAAACACTGTCAAATGTATAATAGATATATATATATATATATATATATATATAAAATTTGTTTATTACAGAAATGTCCCTTTATGTCTAACGATCCCCTTCATGGACTCCCTTCAAGCTCGAGCGTTGTTACAAATATATCTTACTCATTACTCTTGCACCATATGTCATGCTCCTAGCTGTTTGCTAAGTGAACCTGCTTGCTATTGATTTGATCACACATGTTATTGCGCTTGTGCATGTTGTTGTCATCGAATAACTTCCTTTGAAATCCTCTTTTTCGATGAGGGACCACCAATCTTTATATCGTTTGTTGGTTCTTCCTCTTTTGAAATAATAGATTCTTAGCTGTGTTAATGGTTAGCATAACTCAAGGGCAAGGGATTTGTATAATTAAACCCAAGCTCTTGCGACATATATTTTAGCAAGTTCAGATTTAGAGATTTCCCCTCTCTATCTCTACTTTTATATGTTTTATATAAGCTACAAAAATGTCCACATATGCCTCGATTTTGCATAGCTGCATCTGATTAAATTACCATGCAATGATTTACATTTGCAGTACATTGGAACAATATATTTATACATAATTACAGAAAACTCCACTCCTGTTATGTTTTCTTACCTTTGGCCTTACATCTATTGATCTGTGTAGGCATAATGATTAATTCACCAAAATCATTGTCTTAATTATATCAAGGGTTTGTCATTCATTGGGCAGGAGAATAAGCAGTGTCACACTGAAAAAAGAGAGCATGCTTTAGGTTGTAAAAAGTAGGGCACTGGAAAATGGATTATTCATTGAAAAAGAAGGTGCCTAGTAATCTGATGGGCGCATCACCTACACACGACGGCGCATCAGAGGAGGACCGGGCCCAACCGCATGATTCAGGGGCGTGTTCGCAAATTTTAGGCCCTTTTCTATTATTTTAATTGTTATAAGGGCATATTAGTAATTTGCTAATAAGTGGAATTGTATTAGAGGGGGTAGGGTGCGGCCGGCCCTAGGTTATGCAAGATTTGACTAATTGTGGAAATTCCAAGGGAGAGTGCGGACGTCCTCTACAATCGGCGTCTTTGGAGGGAGGTTACCCCTTTAATTGTAGCCAATTTATCCTTTTATTTTTAGTTTCTAGCAATAAAAATCACATCTTTTCTAGTTCCTATCATTTTGGTATTAGAGCAGGTCGATCCATGGTGGCGGCCACGCGATCCAAAGATCGCATCGACGCGGTGGATGAAAAATTCAATGGGGAGATCGAATGCATAAAGAAAACCCTAGCAATGCAAGGAGAACACTTGATGTCCTCATGCAGTAAGGCGAAGCCCCAACAAAGTTGGTGGAAGATCATGGGAGGCGAGGGGATGCCCTAGCCCAACTAATGCAACAAGTCGTGCCGGCTTTTAAATCAAAAGGAGACAGAAACCCTAATCCGACGAAAAAGGTGACACCATTGGAGAAGGGGAAGTAAAAGGAGGAGGACTACGATGAGAGATTGCTTTCCGACCCCGATCGATACTTCGAAGATGATGAGGAAGAGCCATAGAGGGGTGAGGATGTTGCCACAACTCACCGGAAGGGAGTGGTTCGGCTGAATCCTATGACTGCTCCAGAGCATCGATCGGCCCAAAATGAGGCTCTACATGGCTGGCCGGCATTCCCCAGTAATCGGCAGGCCCAGCAGATCCCTGTCGGTCACCAGCAGGGCTGGCCGACCCTGCTGGGCCCTCCAGAGGGCCCATGGGCCCACCGGCAGACTCCAGAGGGCCCGCTGGGCCATCGACATCAGCCAGAGGGCATAACGGCCTAGCGACAGAACACCTGTTGGTGGCCCGCTGGGCCATCGATAGCACCCCTAGGGCCTGTCGAGGGCCTAGCAGGCCCAGCCGCAACTCGGGCAGCCGCCGGGGGAATTTCGAACCCCAAGGGTCCCGGACAGCAGGCTGCAGACATCCACAGGAGCACAACGGGCTCGAGGACAATTTTCAGCCACCCCACGACTATTCAGGGCATGTGTACGTCGATGGGTTTTATCCTGGGAATGAAGAAGGGGGCGATGATTATGGAGATGGAGGAGGAGGGGCCTATGGAGGTGGCGAGGACTGGGGGATTATGGGAGGTGAGGAGTGGACCCGAGGGGGAGGCGTGTAGATCATGACGGAGGCCCAGGGGGGTTATGAGCGGCATCGGGAGATGTGTCAGCATTATCACGAGCCCAAGCAAGTAGGGGGCGAGGAGACCATAGGTCATTCGCGGTGGACAGACTGTGGAAGCTAAAGATGCATGTATTCAAGGGGGAGGATCCGTTGGCATGGATCTACAGGGCGGAGAGATTTTTACGGTCTCCCGCTTGACGGATGATCAGAAGTTGGAGGAGGCGATATGTTTAGATGAGAAGGCCTTTGCATGGTACCAGTGCAGGGATGAGAGGCGGCCGTTTCGCTCGTGGGAGGAGATCAAAGATGGGTTGGTGGAGAGATTCTGTGATACCCATCTGGAAAACTTGCGGGAGTAGCTACTTTCCCTCGGGCAGGATGTCACAGTGAGGGACTAGAGGGAGAGGTTCAAGGCACTATCAAGACGTGTGCATGGAGTGTCTGATGAGATGATGGAGAGTACATTTATAAAGGAGCTGAAGGCTACCATTGGCACAGAGGTTTGCATACAGAAGCCTCGGGACCTGAGGGAGACCATGGAGTACGCACAGAGGGTGGAGGATCGCCTGATGGAGGAGAGTAGGACGAGAGGCAGTTGGAGTAGACCTGTTTCCCGCAGTCAGACGGCGACATGAGGGGAGAAAGTGTCTTCAGGAGCAGATGAGGCCACAAAGGAGAAGAGTGGAGAGAAGAGCAGAGCACCGCAGGTGGGGGGACAGTTTAGGAGGATGATTGACGCAGAAATAAGGGAGAAGTGACAAAAGGGGTTATGTTTCAGGTGCGATGACAGGTTCATTCCAGAACACATGTGCGCAGTACGCAAGCTCGTGCTGATATTAGAGGACGAGGATGTTGAGGTAGATGTTGAGGATGAGGCCATTGAGGAGGAGGATACGGAGCATCACCAGCTGGACGTAGCAGAGGTTTCCCTAAACTCCGTGGTAGGGTTCACACCGAATCATACCATGAAGTCGATGTGACATATCTATGACCGGGAGGTGACTGAACTGGTTGACAGTGGGGCTATCCACAAGTTCATCTTAGGAGAGTGGTGGAACAGTAGGGGCTTCGGCTGATAGACACTGGCAGTATCAGTGTTATGATGGGTATTGGCAAGAAGAAGAGCAGCTGGGACGTGTGCCGTGGGCTGGTTCTGACGTTGTAGGGATTACAGGTGCTGGCGGACTTCCTGCCCTTAGACTTGGGGAGTACGGATGTGATCTTAGTCATGAGGTGGCCGCAGACACTGTGAGATATGAAGGTGAACTGAAAGCTGCTCAGGATGGAGTTCCAGGAGGACGGGAGAGCAGTGATACTACAGGAGGACTCCAGTCTATGCAGAGCATTGGTCTCACTGAAGACCATAGTGAGGACCATCCAGACAGGAGGGTGGTTTTCTTGTGAAGTTACACGAGTTGGCGGGAGATGGTGGTGCTGAGACGGGTAGTGGGCAGCCTATTCCAGGGGAGGTATAGACGTTACTGGAGCAGTTTGAGGAGGTTTTCCTGGGGCCTCGGGGTCTCTCACCGCCTAGAGACCATGAGCACGCCATAGTTCTGCGGGAGGGCGTGTCTCCCATCAGCGTGAGTCCCTATCGCTACCCACATGCACAGAAGGATAAGATAAAGAGGATGGTGTCAGAGATGGTGCAGGCATGTGTTATCCAATCCAGTGTGAGCCCTTTTTCTTGTCCAGTGCTGCTAGTGAAGAAGGATGTGAGCTGTCGTTTCTGTGTGGACTACCGGGCGTTAAATAAGGAGACAGTGCCGGATAAGTTCCCCATACATGTGTTTGATGAGCTCTTGGACGAGTTACATGGTTCATCCATTTTTACAAAGATTGGCCTCAAATCAGGCTACCATTAGATCAGGGTGCGAGCGAAGGATGTGCCAAAGACTGCCTTCAGGACACATGAAGGCCATTATGAGTTCCTAGTCATGCCTTTTGGCTTGACTAACGCACCTGTTACCTTCCAGGCTCTGATGAATAAGGTATTCCGTCCTTACCTTAGACGATTTGTACTGGCGTTTTCGATGATATCCTTGTGTACATTCGTTCCTTGGAGGAGTACGTGGACCATTTGCATGTAGTCTTTCAGGAGCTGCATTACCATCAGTTATATGCACACGTGAAGAAGTGTTTATTTGGTCAGCTGTAGGTGGAGTACTTGGGGGCATGTGGTGTCCTCAGAGGGAGTAGTAGCCGACAGATCAAAGATAGCGGCGATGCTGGAATGGCCGCGTCCCACCACACTCAGGGGGCTGAGAGGGTTCCTTGGGCTGACAGGATACTACATGAGATTCGTGCAGGGGTATAATAATATGCCACTCACAGAGTGGCTGAAGGACACATTTATTTGGAGTGACGTGGCGACACTTGCATTTGAGGCCTTGAAAAAGGCGATGACTACCGTACCAGCTGTGTTACCAGATTTTTGCAGACCATTTATTGTGGAGGCAGATGCTTCGAGACATAGACTAGGAGCTGTGCTGATGCAGGACCAACGCCCCAGTTGTCAACAGCCAGGTGTTGACAGCTAGGGCCAGATTGAAGTCTGTATACGAGAGGGAGCTAATGGTGGTAGTCCTAGCGATTCAGAATGAAGGCCTTATTTGTTGGGGAGGAGTTTCTTGGTTCCACAAATCAGAGGAGTCTTAAGTACATGCTGGAGCATCGCATGGTGGCCGATGAACATCAGAAATGGCTGTGGAAGCTTATGTACAGATTTGAGATTCATTATCGCCCATGGCTAGAGAACATGGCTGCAGATGCACTATCACGACGGAATGAGGATGCACACCTGGTAGCCTTGTCTATTTCTGTACTATAGGACTGGGAGCATTTGCATTGAGAGGTTCAGGAGGACCATAAGTTGACGGACATACGAGCAGCACTGTTGCAGGGATCAGAGGATCACCCAGGCCATGCTTTGCAGGATGTGAGATTGTTATATCAGGGACGCCTAGTGATATTGAGGTCATCCACACACATTCTTGCTATCCTACAGGAGTTTCACAGCAGTGATGTGGGCAACCATTTTCGGGTCCTCAAGACCTATAAGATGATGGCAAGAGGGGTCTATTGGAAGGGGATGAAAAAGATGTCTCGAAGATGGTGGTAGAGTTTGACATTTGCCAGCACCATAAGTACATGGCGATGGCCCCTGGAGGTTTTCTACAGACACTTTCCTTGCCAGAGTGGGTCTGGGAAGATTTGTCCTTGTACTTCATTAATGGGTTGAGGAGTTACAGTGATACTTGTTGTGGTGGACCGCCTTAGCAAGTATGCACATTTCATACCACTTAAGCATCTTTACAGTGCAGTATCAGTAGCGAATGTGTTTTTGAGGGAGATCATTCGCTTGCACGGACCGTCGAAGTCCATTGTATCTGATAGGGACAAGGTATTCTTGAGCAGGTTCTGGCAGGAGCTCTTTAGGCTGCAGGATATAGTACTGAAGCGGAGCACGGCGTACCATCCTCAGACGGACGATCAGACTGAGGTCGTCAATAGAAGTATTGAGACCTACAACGGTGCTTTATTTCATAGAGCCCAAAGGAATGGATCCGATGGCTAGCTTGGACAGAGTACTGGTACACCACGTCTTATCACACATCAGCTCAGAAGACCCCTTTCAGGATATTATATGGTTGGACCCTCCACACTTGTTGCATTATGGGCAGGAGATGACACCAGTTTCGAAGTGGAGCAGTACTTGGCGGAGAGGGATCAGATTTTGGAGGAGCTGAAGCTCCATTTGGCCGGAGCTTAGTAGATCATGAAGGCTAGTGCGGACTTACATCGCTGTGGCGTGCAATTTGACGTGGAAGATATGATGTATCTAAAATTGCGGTCTTATAAACAAAAATCCACTGGCCCATAAAAGAAATAAGAAGCTATCCTCCAGATATTTTGGGCCTTATGAGGTAGAGGCCAAGGTGGGACCAGTTGCATACAGTTTGAAGTTGCATACATGATCTGTCGTCCATCCTGTATTCCATGTGTCCCAGCTACGTCAGGCGATTGGCGAACATACACCTTCTCCATCACCCCCAGAGACGTTGACGGAAGATATGGAGGTGATCTTAGAGCCTGAGGGGTTGAAGGGGGTACGCAGGGGGAGCGAGAAGTGTTGGTGCGGTGGAAGGGCTGGCCAGAGTACAAGAGCACTTGGGAGTTGGTGGGTGCCATGGTGCAGCAGTTTCCTGACTTCCACCTTGAGGACAAGGTGGTTCTTTTAGGGGAGTAGTGATGTGCTCATCACCTACACACGACGGCGTACTAGAGGAGGATCGGGCCCAACCGCATGATTCAGGGGCGTGTTTGCAACTTTTGGGCATTTTCTATTATTTTAATTGTTATTAGGGCATATTAGTAATTTGCTAATAAGTGGAATTGTATTAGAGGGGGTAGGGTGCGGCCGGCCTAGGTTATGCAAGATTTGATTATTGTGGAAATTCCCAGGGAGAGTGCAGACGTCCTCTACAATTGGTGTCTTGGGAGGGAGGTTCCCCCTTTAATTGTAGCCAATTTATCCTTTTATTTTCAGTTTTGAGCAATAAAAATCACATCTTTTCTAGTTCATATCACAATCTAGTTCAATAGTATGCCAACATGCACTTTTGTTATCTAAACTACCACATTTAATTACATTGTACGCAATTAATGAAACTTGAACAAGAACCTCTTAGAAGTAGTTGACTTCAATTATTAGGTTCTCGTTGAAAACAAAATAGGGTAATGATCGGGGCCTTTCAAATACACTTAGGGGTTGTGTTCACGCCTCACAATAGCTCTCTTGAGTCTGGGCTTGTAAATGGAGGCAAATACGCTCGAAACCCACTAATTTGACTGGAGTTGTGTTAAATCCGGACCATTATGGGGGACACTTTGGGCATTTTTGTGATTTTTATTATTGTAGGGACATTTGGGTAATTAAGCAATTAGTTAGATCCTTATAAATAAGATCTTGATTGGTTATCTTGTTTGGCCGGTCCTAGGCATGTGCGATTTGATTATTTTGTAAGAGAAAGTTCTTCATTCTACGGGAGGGTGCGGACATCCATTATCAATCGGCGTTTTGGGAGGACGATTACACCTAAAATTGTAATCATTTATCTTATTATTTCCAGTTTATTACTAATAAATTTCAGATCTTGTTTGGTTCCTATCATTTTGGTATCAGAGCTGTTCGATCTTGAGGGCGAGATGGGATCCTTGAAGGAGGAATTTTTATGCCATCATGCAATTAATCTTATATGCCATACAATTGAATCAAGAGATGAAGCAATTGAATCCAAAGATGAAGCAACAATTCGCGTTGTGGCCAAAGGTGACGGCTTTGTAAGAGAAATAAAAAAAGAAATTAATGAAACAACTCTTTCAAGAGTTGAGGGAACACTTGAGGAAGAAGAGGCCGAGGAAGCGGAGGAGGCAAGAAAAGCTGTTGAACTTTCAGATCTGAAGGATACTGAAGGAGATGGAGAAGAACGGCGCAGATCCGAAGCCCACGATGCAAAGCTGCGAACCACGAAGCCTTAGGGCATCAAAACAACAAGAGAGGAGCTTTCGGCAGCAAAACAGAGGGGGCCGTCCCTTCAGGGCACCCGAGGGGCTGTCGCCCCCTCCAGAAGGGGCGCCATCCCCTGCTGGGGCCCCCAGGGGGCTGCCGCCCCCTCCAGAAGGGGCGCCAACCCCTCCAAGGCCCCTAGGGGGCTTCCTCTCCTTTAGCAGCGACGACATCCCATCTGAGGCATCGGACAGTAAGGTTTCGTCTTTTTTGGCCCAAAACAGCGTGCGACAGAGCCCTTCCAGCAGTGCGGCGATGACGACCACCCTCTCGAGTACTTGTGGGAGCCCGACGACGTCCTTTGGGCCCCGCCTTGGCCCGACGATATTTTTCAGGGCCCGTTTTGGTCCGTCGACACTCTTAAATGACCCCAATGCCATTGGTTTTCAATTGGACGTCTGTCCGAGCGTCAGCATTTCAGTTTAGGCCATGGAGGACCTTCAGATCAGTTGGACGACTATCGTGGCTTTCGTCGGGACGATGTTGAAGGCGGTGGAGACACATTAGACAAGGGTCCTTTTGACCCGGGAGGAGGCATGCAATCTACTTTGAACGGAAGCCCCACACACTTCATGCACCACCTTGAGGACACGGTGGGTTTTCGACGGTGGAGTAATGTTAGATCCGGCCCATTATGTAGGACACTTTGGGCATTTTTATGATTTTTATTATCGTAGGCGCTTTTTGGTAATTAGGCAATTAGTAAGAGGGGAGGTCGGCCGGCCCTAGGCATTTGTGATTTGATTATTTTGTGAAATCGGAGAGAAAGTTCTTCGTTCTACGGGAGGGTGCGGACGTCCCCTATCAATCGGCGTCTTGGGAGGGCGATTATCCCTAAAATTGTAATCATTTATCTTATTAATTTCAGTTTATTACTAATAAATTTCAGATCTTGTTCAGTTCCTGGCAAGTTGATTTACAATTTTTTCCCCACAAAATTACAAATATCTGAACCTTCAATTCCATCATAACTGTTTGCAAATCTATGATGCCTCCTTTGATGGTTAACTGCAGCTGCCAATTCCTCCCTTTGAGACTGTTATTGTGATTTTCAGCTTAATGTTATTTAAGGTCTTCGATGTGGAACGAACGGTTTATCGAGGTTGCAGGCATTCATCTATTGTCATAGTGATGAAGTGCTTTGTGAATTCTATAGATGCTTTCAAACCTCATGCCTTGTTGATGTAACCATGGCTCCGCTAGATTGTGCTACCTCTAACTTCCTCGCGATCAGCTTCTGTACCCATATCAATGGCACATTAGCATGAATTTAATACGGCATTGTGGTCAGACAAAAGAAACCTTCTTCATATATACATCATTATTTCTGTAGAATTCAGAGGATACAAACTTAAATTTCTAGGTTGTATTCTGACAGTTCTTAGAAAAATATTCTAATAGTTCATAAAAAAGAATTCTATTTTTAAAAATAGAATTTATAAGCACTATAATTTGGTCAAGCTCAGCTGAATTAATTTCAATCAGTTAAATTAATAAATGGTTCAAGCATTGAAACATGCTTAGATAATCAAGAAACAGTGCTTAGGTACCAAAAAAATTGTGCAACTCCATATACAAGTATGGTATGACTATAACAAAATTTAATAAGCAAGCCCAATCACCTACGACAAAATGTAAAGCTTATGCTAGGATATCCACACATTGGGAAGTCAATGATAGGTGGAGGTAATAAATGTGGCTGTAATGGCGGAGGCTACGCGTCAAGCACAGCCTTGGCATTGTTTTATTCATATCGTACTATCCATCTTCTTTCTTTGTTCTTTTCTTCGCTCCATTTATTCTCCTATTATGCTGGTTCCACTTCCTGCGGTCTGCTGTAGATTGCAGGCAATAGCGACAAACAAGGACGAGGAAAGGAGTGAGAAGTGGAAGAAAAAATAAACGAGAAAGAATAACAGCAAAGAATAGGAGAGAAGAAGCATGCAGCGGCAGCAACAACAACAGCATCATCAAGAATAACACATGAATAAATAGAAAAGAAGAATAAAAGAGGAAGGAAAAAAATGCGGAGTTTACCTTATGGGCCATTTGCCTAGACGGGAAGGCGGGCTTGATGCCTGCTTAAGCTTGATGAGGTAGTTGCTCGCTTAGGTTTGGTGCCCAGTTTAAAAGCAGGACGACCAAATTGCACCTATGCCTAGGTGGCTGCCTAGACAGCGGCCTTTGAAACTAGTGAATATAAACAGAAATTTGTGATTCTACCGATCAATTTAAGCTTTTGCATCATTTTCATCGTAACCTATATTCCTCACCAATATGTTTCTAAATGGACCCGTCTCATTGTAACAAATTGGTGTTATTGCCCAATTATGGGTAAAAGGGGAGTTTGGAATCCAATGTGATGCCTAATAAGTGTCATATTTGTATCCACATGTGGTGGAGACTTTAAGTTTAATATCGTTTGTTGGACTGTTTGATCACATATGCTCTCTAATGTTGTCTTTCTTTAGGGATTGTTGTAATTCCTACGAACACATCATTGTTTCCTTATAAGGGATTGTTGTCTCATGTTATCTTGTGGATGGGTCTCACATGAAGTGGGAGATTTATGAAAACTATGCGTTACTAGAATAGTTGCATATTAGAAAATTGATGAAAAGTGAACACCGTTATAGAAAGGTAGGTCTTTACATATTAGCTTAAAATTTTAGGTTATAGCAGATTTCAACCTACATTATGTCTTTAGTAGGATGCATTTCAAGGTATCTGATTTAGGTAAAGAATGGACATGTTGAAGTGGATTGGAAGATGATTACTAATATCAACATCTAATGAAAGAAAGGTTCCTTTTTTGCTCCACACACTGTCATTCCCAACCTTATCCGCAAATGTCCCTCAAATAGTAAGATTCTAAATAGTATGATTCTAAGAGTCTATAAATAGATAAGACTATAAAAATTTGTCTCATTTGATTTATAAAAATGATTTGATACTAAACATATGCTTTTTGTTAGATGAGCATATCCCATTTGGGTACTGATCGCACCCCAAGTGGTTGATGCTAATAAAACCGCATTGCACGGTTCGTTTGTAGTCGCTTACGGGTCGAACACGAGGAGACGATCAATGAGTATCGGTTTATAGGTCTTCGAGTGAAAGCTACACGATAGTGTCGGTGATTGATTGGTGAAAAGTAGAAAGAGTGTGGATCAAAGGGTAAAAGCTCTAGGGCGCAGGGAATCCCCGCCATTGGGCTAAGGTTAGGGTTAGACTAGTAATCATCCGGTTGCCAGGTTCATTGGGACTCGGGAGAGGTCGTGTGACTTAAGTGCATTCGCCTACCCCCACTGTCGTGATGCATGATAGGTTATCCTCTTATGTCATGCCCTATCCACACTGTCGCGATGTAATGATAGGCCAACCCAACCTACACCGATGTCAGTGGTCTCCGATGCATCAGTGTACGTTAGGCGCATTACGCTCGACGAATATCTCCAATCTTCCTCCTGTCCACGGTGGCATTAGAAGATTAGACCTACATTGGGAGAGCTCTTGATCAGTGCCCGTTGGTGGTCAGTCACACCGATAGTATGGATCGTTGTAGGGATCGGATCCTCGGATTGGTCCCGACTTTTGGTCGGCAGCCAATCCAATCGCCTCGAAGGGAGGGGTCGAATTTACGACGATAATAATCGTCCCAATGTACCTCTAATCTCAATTAGCCCAGCAATTAAATCAATTAGTTAGTTCAACCCATAGCCCTAATCCAATGAGATTCATTTCATTGCCGTAGAAGAAAATTGCTCCCTATCTATTGCAATAAAAGGGGTTCTAGCGATGGGTAGGCATATAAAGCTATGGATTCAGATTTAATGAGCAATAGATGACAAAACACGGCAATAGTAACAACGAGAGAATTTCTATTAAGAAAAGTTAAACTATTACACTAGTAAGTAATTAGAACAATGAAAATAACAAAATAAGAGAGTTTAGAATCGTTACAAACTTGCCCAAATCCTAGAAATAACAGAAAATGGCTGAAAAAGGATTCCTCTCGCATGAGGATGAATGTGCGCTTATATACGCGCACCCAAAAGACCAAAATAGCCCTCAGATTCCACCCTAGTCGCCACAGGAAGCTGGTCCGACGCAACCACGTCAAAAAACGACGTGGTTGCGTCGTTCCCTTGCGTGAATAGGGAATTGGGGCTTCAGCGACGCAGTCGCGTCCCTTGAGACGCGACCGCATCGAAAACGGCTACGTGACTGCGTAGTCTTTTGGCGCGGCCGTGTCAATCGGCTTCATTCTTCGAAAAGTCACGATCGCGACGTCTTCGTCCGCGCGGGCCACGTAAGCTTCTGTTTTTCGATCTTTATTTCTTCTGACGCGGCCGTTTGGTGGTATTTGACGCAGCCGCGCAGATGCGGTCTCCAATAGAATTTGACGCGGGCGTTTGAGATATGGTGACGCGGCCGCATGGGTCTTAGTTGTTCACAAGATCTTCTCTTTTGCATCGATTGACTCCCCGGCTTTGCTCCTTTTGCCTCTCTGCCCTAAGATCTCGCCATATGGTTCCTAATCGGCACAGATTTTCTGCAAAGCATGTGAGAGACCACAAAAGCAAAAGAAGAGACAAAACAGGGAAAACGGGGAGGAATGGAGAATGAAACAATGTAAAATGTGCATGAAGAGAGGGGAAAACTATATACTATAAACACTCATCAGGTACCATTTGTGGTGCTTTGGTATTTTGGCTGCACGTTGTCAACTTGCATGACAACTAGTCAAAATCTATTATTATTGTATATTAAGTGTGTTGAAATAGAAAACAAGCAATGCCCCAAATTAGGGCTACTAGTGCTGTTTATATAGTAGAAAAATAATATAATTACAACCTTATTCTGACTTATATTACTCAACTTCTAGTTACTAATTATAAAATACTGCGTACTTTACACAAAATCTTAGTTTTAGATATTGCTTAATACTTCCTTCCAAGCTAGAGCATATACATTATACATTCCCCGCTTCACAAATGAAGTGAACATGCGATCTTCCTTTGGCTTGGTCAGTAGATTCGCTAATTGATTGATGAAGACTCATGACTTGCCTTAATATTACATGTGTCACTCTTTTACTGAACTAAATAACCTTTCACCTCAATATGCTTTGTTTGCTTAAATAACAGTTTGATTATCACAATATAACCTCATAGATATATGAACAAGAACCCCATCCTGACTAGAATATTTCATATCCACACATGTGGTATCAACCATGTCTTAATATTCACTCGATCTAGACATCATGCGTCACTTTTTAAACATGAGATTTCATCCAACAAAAATCACAATAGCCTATGGTAGATTACATATTAACTAAACATCTTGCCCATCTGCATTACAAGCCCAACCACATGATTATATAGCCGATATATGAGTCATTTGCTTGTAGCATTCTTTAGATATCACAATACCCAGATCATGGTATCCCAATGATTAGTCTGTGAAGACAAGCTGACTAATGACACTTAAGGGGTATGTAATATCAAGTCGAAATTTATTAAGTTAGTGCAAGAAACCCATTTTGTTAGCTGCCATTAGTTAAGAGCAGCATATTCTCATATTCTTAGGATGTTCCCTTTTTTAATTCAGGGCATTCTGTTTAGTCCAAATATGACCAAAATACCCCATATGTCATCTTCTTCATTGAGATATAACATAATCTTTCTAATCTTCTCACCAAACCTCATCTCTCTTCCCACCCTCCATGGCTAGAACCTAGCACTCTCATATCTCTCTTTATTTTGTTAGACTCGTAGTAGAGGAGTGGGCGACGAAAGGCCAGGGTGAATCATCGGCAAGTCAGCGGTGAAAGCGAGGGAATGCTGAACTAGTGGCAGTTTTGTAATTCTGGGTGCCAGGAGGCAAAACTATAATTTTGGGGTTCAGGTGGCAGTGGGTAGATATGTAATTATAAAGAAATTAGTTTTTATATGTATGGGGGTTGGGATAATTAGGGTTTATGCTGATTTTGAGAGAAGAATTGATTGAGAATAGGAGTAGAACCTTCGGTTAGTGGGAGAGTTGAGCATTTCTCTCGAATTAAAGGTTAGGAGAGCGGTCATCTTCTCGAAAGAGGCCAATTATCTTGTTATTCCACTTCATATCAATAAAACCTTATTTTTATCCCTCAAATCCCTTGGAAATCTAAGCATATTCTACATCAAACTGAACTAATTTACTGATGCTAGCTTTCCATTATGCATGGATTTGGGTTCTTGCTACTTGCCCTCCCCTCCCCCCGGTGCCAGGATAAACGCTAAGTGTTTGTACACAGTGTTCTAAAAGACGGTTTCATTATGCGTGCAGTCTAGAAGTGCATAACACATATGCGGATTATGCGGTCGATTATGCGGATTATGTTGTTTACGTGAAAATGAATGTTTAAAAATAAATAAGCAGTAATTATATATACATATATATGTTTGTATATATTAAATTAAAAAAACCCTAAAAGATGGTAACAAGAAGAAAAAATGTATTAACTTTTAAAACATGGATCAATTCATACTAAAACATCAACACCATCAAGGAGATCAATACATAAAATAACTAAAGTCTAAAGCAATCTACACAAAATATAAATATTTAGGTTTACATCCAAATCAAAAGTATGACAAATATAAGTATTTTAAAATAACGGAAGATCCATTTTATATCTAATCATCATCTTCCTCGTCAGCCTCATAACGAATATCATCATCTAACCCTCCATCAGAAAAAAGAAACAAACGAAGAAAGGAAAAAAGCAACGAAGCTGCTGCTTCCCGTTGGGAAAAAAGAAAAAAGAAAAAACATGCGGGTATACATGCTTCCAGTCATTGCTTCATTCCGTTGCGTCCCTCCGTGATCCGCTGTCGCTTTGCCTTGTATAGGATGGAGAGAGTGGTCGCCGCCTTTTGTTTTGAAAAAATCTTAAAAATAAAAAAAAACTGATTTTTATGCTTAACGGGTAGGGTTTCTTAACGGTTTGAGATTTTTAGTTGCCGATTAGTCGCCTGTATATTTGCATATGCGGGTACATAAAGTTATACAACTGCAGCCAACCGCATAATTTGGCCGTATTACTGTTTTTCATGAGGTCAGAGGCCGCCTCCTTGTATGCGGCCGCATATGCGACCTCAAATAACTTGTTTTAGAACACTGTTTGTACATAGGAATTTTGTATGTCTTAGATTCCATATGATAATGATTACTATAATAACTAAGATGGATTGCTTACGTATGGCATTAGGTATGATTTGATTGTCCATGTCCCAAATTCTGCCCGTGACAGGTTACACATATCTTGCATTTGAACTTAACAATTTGAACTGTGTTAAATATCTTTTTTTGAAGTTTTAATTAGCATATGCGGAGAAAAATTAGAACTTGCATGAATTGTAGGCTGTCGAGTTTGATCAAATCTCATTGGATTGGTGACTTCGATGGTGCATGAACTGTCTTAAGAGACTTGAAATTCCAACCCTCAATTTTGCAAAGATGAATCCAAAATGCTTTTGAAACTCATCAAGGCAATAACTTTGTGTTTTGTCATTGTGATGTGGGACAAAGAATAATTTAGCGGAATTGTGGAAAATTTGGGAAAAGATAATTGGGAAACTAATGTTTCAAAACTTCTTAATATTGAATTTGACTTTCATCAAATTAGTTTTTTCTCAGGCTAAATAGTTTGATTCACTAAAAATTCTTTATTCTTTTTAAAGTGCAATTAAATAAGTTTCATATGCCTATTTCTATGCTTACAACTTCAAACAAAACCTCTCCACAATAAATGCGAGATAAACTTAAATAACAAATTACTAAATATCAAATAAAATCAGTTAAAATCCTCTCAAATGAAATCAAATAAAACAAATGAAATCCTAGCTAAAATTCCAAGTAATATTCACTTAAAACAGAACCGGATCCTTATCACGTTGGTTGCTACGATTGCTTGCAGAGTGATGCAGCCTTGATAGTTGCTTCACCATCTAAACTAAAAAAAGAAACTGAAACAAAAGAAGAAGAAAACCAAGAAGAAAACGAAGAAGAGAACAAGGACCAGACACAATTAAACAAGTGACGATAAAGGGAATGAAAGGGAGTTATGAAGAGCAATGGTGATAAAAAATAATGTATGAGAAAGACTATAAATATTGGAAATTGGATGAATACTTTTTTAAAAAGAGGTCTTTTCCTGTAAGAGTATGAAATTGGTAACCAATTTATTAGGATAGTCCAGAAGGGAATCTATGGATCCGTGCAATTTGGTATCTAGATATAAACAATTGATTCTGCTAGTTAAAGATGAAAGGTGTACTTCTATCATATAATCGAGGTCCCATGGATGAAATATCTTGCATCATTTTAAATGTGCAGTAGTCTATCAAAAAGTAAATATAATCCATGTTTCTTAGTTCCTACGTCTGTACACTTAGATAATATGAGCAGTATTATTGGGGTGCTTATCCTGATTTCCCACGATATTAGTTTCCATTTTTGATATATGATTAGTTTGTGTATCTGTAACTTCTTTTCATGAGTATGCTTTATCATTACATATGTTTCTGGTGTTTTAAATTTTCAGCAAATTGTACCACCTGTACTCAATTCCTTTCTCGACCAAGACGGCAGGGTTCGGTATTATGCTTGTGAAGCATTGTATAACATAGCAAAGGTGTGTTTTTGTCTATTACAGACTACACAATGGCTCACTTTCTTGGGTACTGTTTTCAGCGGAATTTTTTGTATCATGCATGATTATCCTTTTCTTTCTTCTGTAGGTTGTCAGAGGAGATTTCATAGTATATTTTAATCAGATATTTGATGCACTTTGTAAGCTCTCCGCCGATTCGGATCCTAGTGTGCAGAGTGCTGCTCATTTACTGGACCGGCTTGTAAAGGTCAGGTATCAATTGTGTCTTCTTCTTTGAGAACCCAAGTTTATCTTTAGTTGTTAGCCTGGTTAGGTTATAATGTGGTCTGAACTTATCAACCAGGATATTGTAACGGAGAGCGATCAGTTCAGGTGCACTATTTTATGTCATTCGTTTTAGATTTATTTGATATCTGACTTCTAAATTAGAAAAATATCTAAACTCACCGTGTTATCAACCCTTGTGTGTTTAAAGCATTGAAGAGTTTATTCCACTTTTAAGAGAGCGCATGAATGTGCTCAATCCTTATGTTCGGCAATTTTTGGTGGGCTGGATCACCGTATTGGATAGTGTTCCTGACATTGATATGCTTGGTTTCCTGCCAGATTTCCTCGATGGTAATGTTCCTTGAGTGAAGCATGCCTTTAAAAAAGAAGAAGCATTACATGCCTAGCTTCTGATATTGTACCCAAATATGCAGGCCTATTTAACATGTTAAGTGATTCAAGCCACGAAATACGACAACAAGCTGATTCTGCACTTTCTGAATTTCTCCAAGAAATAAAGAACTCTCCAGTAAGTATTTTTGTTCGTCTGCAAAATGGCTCATTTGAGAGGGTGTTTCAGATGACAATTTACTTCAGTCCCCATAGAAGCTACTAACAGCTCCTCTTTTTTTCTTTTAGTATTACTAAGATATATGCATTCTCATTCGTTGAACTTTTTTCCTAAACGGGAGTATTTGAATCTCATAAGTATCAACTGATTTATATGACTAGAATTGTTCTATAATCTTCTGACACAACCAATGCTTTTCTGAAGAATGTAGATTATGGCCGTATGGCTGAAATATTGGTTCAAAGGGCGGGTTCTCCTGACGAATTTACTCGTTTGACAGCCATCACATGGGTAAGAGCAAAGGCTTTATTGAAAAATACTAGGATTGTAATTGATAATTTATTGACTTCCATACACTCCAACTTTTTTGTCTGAAATGATAAAGACTAAGGAAAATAAACTATTTCATTTTCAGTTATTTTTGATAGATTGCTTGTTTTATTGCAATTGCTGAACCATGCAGATAAATGAGTTTGTGAAACTTGGTGGAGACCAGCTTATTCCTTACTATGCAGATATTTTAGGAGCTATATTACCCTGTATATCAGACAAAGAAGAGAAAATTAGAGTGGTACGACTAGTTCTCTTCTTTTAATTTGTTTGATGTATAGTCACTTATTTTCAAGATAATGCTGCCAAGCCCTGATTTTTCATCTGCTAAGGTTGCTCGTGAGACCAATGAAGAGCTTGGAAACATTCTTGCAGATCCTGCAGATGGGTTTGACATAGGATCCATTCTCTCGATTGCTAGGAGGTGCACTTTTTATTTCCAACTGGGAAACAAGTAGTTATAAAGGTTATTGGTCTTCTGTATTGCATGCACTGATTTATCCCTTGTGCTTCTTAAATAAGCAACGAGAGAAATCTACATGAAAGGATTTTCCACTTTATATAATAATTTTAGCCCGGTTTTAGTGTTTCATAGTGACCTTCAAATGGCATGGGGTTTCTTGCAGTCAATTAACCAGTGAATGGGAAGCTACCAGGATTGAAGCATTGCATTGGAATGCTACGCTTCTAGCCCGGCATCGAGCTGAGGTGTCATGATTTGCTACAAATATCATACTTTTTGGTTGCATTTATGCTTTTTTATTTATATTTGTTCATTTTTTGGGTTGAGAGAGAAGGGGGGTTGACAATATGTCCTGTTTCCATGACAGCTATCTTATCCAAGCTTGAATGTTGGAGAAAAATTCCCATGTATTTATATTTTCATGTTTTATAATGTTACCATGCTCTCATATCTAGGAAATGGTAACTATGACCCATTGTTTCTGCCGTTTCCCACATTTCCAAAATATTTTCCAAAATAGCATATCATAAATCCATGATTCCATATCACTTATATCATCAAGCTTCTTTGCCAGATATTATCCAGCTTCATTGCCAGATATATTAAACAGTGTCATTGTAAGAGGAATTCCCACACGTTTCAAGAACAAGAACAAGATATCATGTGTCCATAACTTATATCTTTTCTGCTCCATTATCTCATACTGGTAGCCATGCCCCATTATATTTGTCTATCTGACCAAGTCCATCGCACCATCTTCTTTCGTGGTATTTTCCTTGTTGGTGTTGCCCAAGTAGTTTATTTGTGTCATCATCTCTATTTGTATCATCATCTATTATTGCATGCATGTATTTTGTAGCACATCATAGCCAACGGCTTTCACATTCCCTATGCAAATTTTTGCCTGGAGATTTTGGTATATAGAATACTCTCTTTGTTCACCAAGCTCTATTGGCAACAAGTATGTTCCCTCTTGGAGTAGCTTCTTTTGTTGGAAACTGCTAAGACTATTATGCTCTATTTCTGAGAAATTCTTTCTTAGGGGTGTACAGCCTGGCGATTCATGTAAATAAAATGGTCATATGAATGGGAAATTTTCATAATGTAATGCCTATTGGCATAGATTCATACCTGTTTCAGCTCATATCTGCATGCTATTTGTTATTGTCTATTCTAATGCCAACACACTATTTGATGGTGTATTGATCTTCTTGACAATATGTCATAGTTTTCCACATCTATATGGTGCTTTAAAATTTAAATGTTAGAATCTTCATCAAATTAATACAATACACGTTGTTGGGATTGTCTTGGGATGGTTTTCCAGTGAATCAGGTCTGGGAAATTATGTTGCAAATATTTCTAACTTGAACTTTGCCAATGTTTGTATTGGTTCTAATTCTTTATATTTCTACCTGGTGCAGGTCATTTCATACTTGAATGATATTTTTGATTCCCTTTTGAGGGCATTATCAGATCCTTCCGATGAGGTAAACATCTTTAAGATAATATTCTTTTATTTTCAATCTCATGAGTCTTACTACTCTTTATACGTGTATATAGTTGTATGTGTAAAAAAATTGGACATCATTGTGAAAAAGAATTACATGATTGAAATTATAATATCTCGTCATAATTAATATTAGAAACGGTCAATTGAACCTTTTTTGTTTATTTAATAGTTGCACCATCTCCAACCTTTTAGTTCACTCCTTGGGATAAGAAATCTACTATACTTCATGTTTCACCAGTTGCATGCTTGCACTCCTGTGATGAACAGTGTTCCGACTTTGCCACTATTATGTTATGATTCTTCATAACTAATAATGTTAAGAACAATAGTCCCATATTGGGGAAGAAAGAAAAAGTTGATACTGAACCACTACCCATTCGTTTAAGCTTTTGGGTTATAGATATGGCTTCAACTACCGAGTTGTGGCTTCACCGATATAAAATAATCATGGCCCTTCCGTTACTATTTCTAATGAATAAAAAACAAAATAATAGGGAGCATGGTTAAATATATAGTCCCGCTATGAAAAGCAACTGGATTACGTTTGGGAAATGTACTAAGGAAGCTTCTTCGGCTCCATCTGGAAAAGGGATTAAGCGGTGTTTCATGAAAACTCGAGAAACACCAAATCTATCCATATGCAAGTTCAAAATATTAAGAAAATGTGAGAGAAGAAGGCACACAAATGTATGTGGGTCAGCGTTTTGTCCTATGTGCATTTGTGCAAAGAGAAGAGTTTAACCATATGAAATTCTACTTAAAACATTATTTGGAGATAAGTCAAATCTAATTCCAAACACACCAAAACAACTTTTTTTTCATAAGTCCTAAATTCTTACCAAATTTCTTCTGAAGTATCAAAAAATAATTCGACAAATAACCAAAAGAGAGTGGGTTATAAATAGAGAAAATTGGCCCTTATTTATAAATTTTCCAAGGGGACAGTGCATTACACATTTGATTAAAATTCCTAATTCTGATCTATTTCTTTCTCTCAAAGGAATCTCAATTCTTCAAATAAATCAAATGAGTAAAATCTTTGTCAAGTCAAATGGGTTCTGCTTTTGGTTTTGAATCACCACTACTGAATGAATAAGGGCCTAATGCTAATTGATTAAAGCCCAATTGCTATGGAGAAATGCATTGGCATGCTTTTGGTTTTAAATGAAAAGGGAATGGGGGGTATAAGGCCTTAGCTCCTGGTGAGAAATTGGTACGATAAAAGAGGGACTGTAATTGATAACGACGGGAAATACAAAGATAATGGCCTCAATTAGAGAGGAGGACCACTCTTCCAGGATCTAAAAACTAATTTCTACTCCTAACTTCTACTTCTAATCTCTACTCTTCTCCTCAATTTTCTTCATACCCTACACTAAACCCGTCCCTCCTATTTATAGGGCTGATTTGCCCCCATTTACAAAATTGTTCCTCGGGCACCAAATTACAAAATTGCATCCACGGGCCCCAGAACTACAAAATTGACACTATTGTGGCTACAATCCTCATTTCAAATATTACTCCGCCACCAGAAAACCACATTGTCCTCACGGTGGTGCATGAGATTCAAGAGGGCACTTCTCCGAGTGTTGTGTCACGTCTCCTCGCATCCTCTTGGATCAAAAGGTCACCCACAAGCTCTGTCATCCTCGAAATGTTGCCGCATGAGTGGTAGTGCGTCTGCGATTGAGTCTTCTACGCACTGGCACTTTCCGTTCTGAATTTGGACTCGAAACGGGCCCGGAATCATTAAAAGACGGAGGCTGCATAGAAAATACTCCGAAAATGGTCCAGAAATTCCCAGAAAATAACACGGCTTATTGTGCAACCGCTAATCGGTCAACGGCTCAGGTTGGTGGCTCGGCTGCGCCGGCTCGAGTCGCTGGCTGGGCTGAGGGATCGGCTGAATCGAGCTGCCACTGTAGCGATGGTGGCTCACCGGTGTCGATCCCATTTTCTAGCGACTCTGGTGGTCGATGGCGGTGAATTTTGGTCCGATGCGTTCGACTGGCTACGACGAAGCCCTTGGTGGGGGTGGCGGTCCAAGATCTCATCGCTCGAGACACCTCGTGGTTGCACTCAGGGGGTTTGTCCATGTCGCAGAGGCCCCTTGGGAGCTTGCCTGAGTCGTGGCGGGCCTCCGGGGGCTCGTTGGAATTGGTACGGCCCTCCGGGGGCTCACCCTACTCGGGGTGGCTCTCCGGGGGCTCGTCGGAGTCGGTACGGCCTTTGGGGGCTCGCCTGACTTGTGGCGGTCCTTCGAGGGTCGTCTTAGCCGGGGCAGCCCACCATGTGCTTACCAGGGCCCGGGCGGCCAAGAAGGCCACTGTATCCGATGGTTGCTCGCCTCGCTTTGCCAGAATCAGATCTGGTTCGTCAATGATTGCGGGCTTTAGATTTGTACCGTTCCCTTCCTTCTTCTCCAGATCTGGAAAAGGATCATCTTGGGAATGGATCTCCTTGCCGAAAGATGCCACCTTTTGGTCTGGATCTGTGACGTAGACTTCATCTTTCTTCAGATCTGTGTCTTTCACCTCCCCGCGGCGTTGGATCTCCAAGAACTCTTTCACCATGGCCAGAAGAGAGTACAACGATTTATTTGCGTCCGCTGCCACCTCCAAAGCCGCCTCCTTGGATCTTGAGTTCTGATACCAATTGGTGAGAAATTGGTAGGATAAAAGAGGAATTGTAATTGATAACGACGGAAAATACATACATAATGACCTCAATTAGAGAGGAGGACCACTCTCGCAGGATCTAAAACTAATTTCTACTCCTAACTTCTACTTTTACTCTATACTCTTCTTCACAATTTTCTTCATACTCTACACTAAACCATTCCCTCCTATTTATAGGGCCGATTTGCCCCATAACTACAAAATTGCCCTCACGGGCCCCAGAACTACAAAATTGCCACTATTGTGGCAACAATCCTCGTTCCCAACAGCTCCCTTCATGCATTTGTCGTATTGGCTGAAGCAGCCTAACTCACCATGGTCAAGAATAGTGTGTTTGATTTCCATGTTCAAGTTGGGGCTCCCTGGCAGAAAGGGTCATTTGCATTTGCAAAACGTGTACGGAATATAATCCTTACTGGCTAATCACCATTCCATCAATCTAGCAAAAATGCAGTGGCGTTGCCATCCGTGCATGCGCCATGCTGCATGGTTATCTGGATTAAAAGAAGCATGTGACCCTTGCTATGATGTTCATTGGGAGGCTATTTTATGGATTTTCTGGGTATGTTATAGTGCAGTAGGGTTAACAGGCTTACGATCACAAATGACGAGATTCCCCCATCGAATCACTCAGTACAACATCGGTAGCATCCTAGGTGATTAGGCGGTTGTGCTCTATGGCAGGACAATGAGAAGGGAGACAGACATGAGGATCATGTGTTATTTCTTGGAGTCAGAAAAGTCATCTCTCGTTACAAATGAGTGAATCTCAACCTTTATCCCGTCCATATAATTTCACGAACTAACAACATGAAGAAAATGTACTCCTTTTCTGCATGTAAGCCCTCATTTAGTTAACTATATTCTACCCCTCACTGACAAGCACAAAAGTTCATTTGTAAAACAAGCCATTGCGGTTATACTATGTTTATAATTCATTGTTTTTTATAGATGAACTAGTCATTACCCGTGCCCATAGGGCACGGTTTATTTAATGGCCGAGTTCCGTCCCCCCCAAAACAAATTTCAAGTTCCCCAAAATTTCAAGTTTCCTCCAAAATTTAAGTTTCCCCCCAAAATTTAAGCCCCCCTCCGCCAAATTCAAATCTTCCCCACAAATTTCCCCCCAAAACTCATCCCAATCCTAGGCATCAAGCCATTATCCTAGTCATAAGCTCATTTGTCCTAGTCACTTGTCCTAGTAGGACAAAAATTCAAAATCTTCATCAAATATAGAATAGATAGTTCATTCTTACATCTTCAAAGAAACCCAAAGATCGTTTTTTTTAAAAAAATTATTTCCCACATAATATGACTAATTAATCTCATCAAGAAAAAGATTTACATAATTTACCCACCTGTCCGTTCTACCTGCTGCCTGTAGAGGTTGCTAGTTATTGCTTGTTTGTTACCACATGGTGAAAAGCATGCATGGCAGGAAATATACATGAGACAATTTCTACTCCACATGAATCAAAAGAAAGATCCCATGTCTCTTGATAGCCGTTTATCTTCTCACGTCTCCGAGAAAATTAACTTGCAGAGTTACTCAAGATCTTTATGAAGCATCTTACAAGTCTTATTGTAATATATAAGGTAGCATATATTTATTTTGTGAATTTTAGGGAAGATATATAAATAAACATGCTCTACAGATTCGTTTATAGAGTGTATAAAAAGTTTAAACTTACACCTGCAGAGCTGTTCCATGGTTGTATTTTGTTGTCAAATCACACCAAATCTAAAATATGCCATGTGCTTTTGTTTGTAGTATATTTGTGTTAGGAACCAACAAAGATACGATTTTTATAAGATAAAACAATGGAAATAACAAGATATTTGAGCATAAAAGAGGTGTGCTCTCCTCCCAAGACGCCGGAGAGGACGTCCGCACTCGTTTAATCTAAGATCTAAACTTAAGGACGCTCAATAGAAAATATCCAATATCAAGCATGGATACAAATGACAGCTAGCCCTAGTTTAAATAGAAAAATAAGAAAACCCTCTTTGTTATGCGCAAAGTAATTTCTCCATGACTTGTTGTGCGCAAAGTAATTTCCTCCCCTCTTTAGCCGCGCACGGATCTAACATTACTCCGCTCCTGAAAATCCACATTGTCCTCAAGGTGGTGTATGGAGTGTGTGTGCCATCCATTCCCCGTATTGCATGTCTCCTCCTGGATCAAAAGGATGAGATTGTTCTCCATCACCTTCATCAACGCCCAGACGAAGGCCACGGTCGCCACCCGTCAGATCTGAAGGTCCTATATACCCAAAACTGAGATATTGGCGCTCTGAAGGACTTTGAACTGAAAACCAACGGCCTTGGGGCCCACATCGCCCTTCCGGAAGCTCGAATGCTCGCTGTTTTGGACCCAAGAAGTCGAAAACTCGCTGTCTGCTGCATCGAAGGGCCCGTTGTCGCCGCTGGAGAGACGAAAACTGCCATGGGATAGCCTGCAGGGGCTGCCGGGGCCTGCTGCGCCCCTGCAGGCCTCTGCAGGGGTTGCTGGGCCTCTGCAGTGGGCTGTAGGTCCACTGCAGGGGCCTGCATGCCCACTGCAGGTTTTGCAGTGGGCTGCAGGCCCTGCAGTGGGCCTGCAGGAACCTGCAGGCCCACTGCTCCTGCAGGAACATGCAGGCCTGCATGCCCATTGCAGAACCCTGCTGGTCCTGTAATTGGTCGCTGAACCCCCCATGACGGCTATGGTTTTTCTGATCCGTCGGATGTTCTGCTGCTCTGTCCGATCCCTCCGCCTCTTTTGATAGATGACCGACTTTGAACTCTTCTTCCATCTCTTTCTTTTTCGTCAAAGTTGTCGCCGTTTGCCCTAGATCTGGATTTTCACCCAGATCTGGATCTGAAAATTTCAGATCTGGGCCTTTCTCGTCCAAAGATGTTGCCTTTGACGTTGATTTAGGGTTTCCTTCGCCTTTTGTAATAGCCGCCAAGAGGGAGAAGATCTTTGCAAATTGTTCGTCGTGCTTCGCTTGATTTGCCGTTAATTGGTTGATGGAAGCCGTCAATCTTGTCGTGGATTCATCGTTTGCCGCCAACGATTTCTTGATCCCGTCGATCTCGCTTGCAAATTTCGCCTCCAAAGTCTCAATTTTGTCTTGCGATCTTGTCGAAGCCGCCATGAATCGTCACGCGCTCTGATACCAAAATATTAGGAACCAACAAAGATACGATTTTTAATAGATAAAACAAGGGGTATTCACAAAAAAATACCCTAACGTTTGGGTTATCTTTCAAATTAATACCCTGAACTTTTAAGTCGTACACATCAATACCTTTTTGCGTGTTTTAGCTCACGGACAACAACGTCGTTAAATTATACCCGTTTTGCCCCTAATCGAAGCTCACAAAAAAAATACCCTAACGTTTGGAGTATCTTTCAGATTAATACCCTAACGTTTGGGATATCTTTCAAGTTAATACCCTAACGTTTGGGGTATCTTTCAAGTTAATACCTGCTCGGGCCCATGTTTAGCTGTGAGCCCATGTTGCAGCATCTTGAATAGATGATCATCGTAGATGGCTCGACTCCAATTCTTGACTTGAGACGGCATAATGATTTGAAGGAAATCCAAGGGAGGATGCTATATATTATGACCTCCGCTGGCAAGCAGCGCGCCGTTTGCTCACGACACCGATGCTGTATTGCTGCCTTCGTAAGCTTGTTCACTGGCTTCAGCTTCTCGTTCCAAGGCTTCCACCAAGAAATAGAAGATCATCCATATCACCAATTCTCGCAAGACCAATTCTTTCTCCTTAATTTCAATCAAATAACTAACTCGTTTGTGACCCTAGCGATCGCTATTTCATGCCTTCTTCTCTTCTGCCGTTTCATCCTCTTCCTCCAACACTGCCACCGTCGACCATTCTGTTCTACAACGAACATTTGTGCATCAAGAGGGCTTCTTCTGCACTACAGTTTGATTACCATGATGATCCATTAGGGTTGGCTTTGGCTTGTGTAACTAGTTCAATATTCATTTCTGCTCTCACACAGAAAAAGAAAAAAGAATAATAGCAAGCAAAACATTTTCGCTGCATACAAGAAACAATAAAGGAACACACAAAATTAAGCCAGCAAGACAATGAAAGCAAGCAGAAATGAAGATTGAAATGGAAAACAAATAACAACTTACTGCATATATCAACTACATGAATGTTTCATTAGCATCAGATGCCGAGTAGCATCACAGACCACACCATCTAGAAAAACATTAAGCTATTTCAATTTGAGAATCAGAGATATCATGAATTACATTAGAAGGGTAAAATATATGTCAAAACATGAACGCAACAACTGGATGAGATTCTTGAGGCAATAAGTACCGACGATAAACTAACCAACGAAAATGGACACGAAGGAAACCATAAAGATCAAGAAGTTTGAACCGCCAAAAAGAAGCCCCATGGAACAGACGACCCCAAAAGACAACAAAGACCTCGCCGCTGCAGTATTGCTCACACAAGTACCTTTGAAGAACATGAAGACTACTAAATTCACCACATTCCATCTGGCATGCCCACCATATCCCATTCTATTTAGGTTGTTTGCTACAAAAAAGTGGCAGTTGCACTTGAACAGTCTGATGTAATTCGTCATCTTGGCAGGCACTGCCAAGGTCTCCTTAAATGCATCTATGATGGCGTGAATGACATGTCGGTTAGGGAAAGAATCCCAGCAAACACAGAAGCTCTTATAGCAGCCGAAGCAGGAGCAGCCCAATTTAGGGGGTGGTTGTTCTTGTTCTTCTTGTTATTCTGTTTTTCCATGTCTTTCTTGTCGAAGCAGCAGCAGCCTACGAGATATGCAAGCACTTCCTGCTACTTGGCAAAGATGGCCGAGGCCGAGGCCATGAGAGTGGTCGGGTGGGTCGAGAGATGGGATGAGGGAGGTGGGGGAGGGGTGGGAAGAGGGGTGGACCCTCTTGGCCCCTTTGTTGGGGGAGCAGAACTTCTTCATTTGAGAGAGACGATGCCCTCGACTATCCCCCACCGTTCATCCCCGGGATCCACATCAACGGCAATTCTTCTATCGTATGGAGCTCTGCGTCATTGGTCTTCATGGGCATGTCCAGGCTGGCATTGATTTCGTGATCCTTGGCTAGAGCTTTAACAGTGAGCCGATCACCATGAGCATCATCATCTCTGGGAAAGGAGAAAGAGAAGGCGAGTCGAGCAACCACAGCACAACAGCAGCAGCAGAAACAACTACATGGCTCCAGTGTGATTGTGGCTGATGGTTATGTAACTTGGAGCTGTGGTGTGGTGTTTGATAATGCCACAGATTAGTCAGGGAGCGGCGATAGTAGCAATCCATTGTCGTCGTCATCCGATGATGTATTTGCTCTAGAAGAACTACTACCCAGCATTGATGACTTGCCTAGCTTGCTGCCGCTAGTACTACCACCACCATCAGATGTCGAGGCGTGGCCATCTTAGTTGGTTCCCTTAATGACTGAAGCTGATCATGTCTAACAGTGGCCAGATTTTGATCAAGATTGGTCATTTGACCCGATCCTGGAGATAGAATTAGACAGCCTTTCGCTTGAGGACCTCATCCAGTAAGATGTTCACGTCATGGTGACATCTGGTGGGTGCTATCGATTTTGAATAGCCTTTCTCCGAGGGATATGTGGATGTCGGTGTATTAATTTTGTTTCAATGGCATACAAATCCTCTTGTTTTCATCAGGATTCACCGGAATTCTTTTCAATAAAGCAAAGAAGAGTAGGATTAACCGCTATGTTGATGGTCATAAGAGGAAATTTTTCTACCGTTTTGGGTATTAAATTGAAATATAATGTAAACGTTAGGGTATTTTTTGTGATTTCCCCTATGAGGAATGAGGTGAGGGGCAAAATCGTCCAGATTTCAGTCTTTTCGACGGAAAATAGAAAAAAGGTATCAAGTTAAACCCGACATAAAACGTTAGGGTTTAAATATGTACAACTTAAAAGTTCAGGGTATTAACTTGAAAGATAGCCCAAACGTTAGGGTATTTTTTTGTGAATACCCCATAAAACAATGGAAATAACACGATATTTGAGCACAAAAGAGGTGTGCTCTCCTCCCAAGACGTCGGAGAGGACGTCCGCACTCGTTTAATCTAAGATCTAAACCTAAGTACGCTCAATAGAAAATATCCAATATCAAGCATGGATACAAATGACGGCTAGCCCTAGTTTAAATAGAAAAATAAGAAACCCCTCTTTGTTATGCGCAAAGTAATTTCTCCATGACTTGTTGTGCGCAAAGTAATTTACTCCCCTCTTTAGCCGCGCACGGATCTAACAATTTGCTCTTCCAAGTTGCTTCTAGTTTAGGTGGCTGCATCTTTTGAGCTTTCTGGAGGACTGCTTTTGTAGAGTGTCTAGCAACTTTATCACTGGTTGTCAATGAATCCTTAATGTCGCTTCCACATGATCTTAGCTTTTCTTCCTATTGCATGCTTTATCTTTATGCTTGTTTTCATAGTATTGCATGATTTTTTAATCTGCCAAATTCCTTCATGTCATGATCAAATGGTTCTCTGTACCCACTCCTGCTTCTTTTCTTCCATTCAAAGGTATTCCAACTTGAGGGTTTTAGTCTTATTTACTTGTAGGTTGTTCTGCTGGTGCTAGAAGTTCATGCATGCATCGCAAAAGATGCTCAGCACTTCCGCCATCTTGTTGTTTACTTAATTCATAATTTCCGCTCTGACCACATGTTACTTGAAAAGTATGTTTTCTCAACCTCTTTTTTGTCTGACCCAAACCCAACCCACTCCACACACAATAAAAATACTGCTCTTTTCCTTTTTATTTCTAATATCTAACTTCTACTTGTTGCAAGAAACAAATGAAGTTGATAATAGTGTTGTTTTTAACCTTACCAAATGCAAAGTTTATATGTTCCTTTTCCAGGCGTGGTGCTTTGATAGTGCGACGACTTTGTGTACTTTTGGATGCTGAACGTGTTTTCCGTGAATTTTCTACTATTCTTGATGGTGAAGATGATTTGGATTTTGCGTCAATTATGGTTCAGGTTTTCCAAATTTCGAAGTTTAGATGTTTTTCAAATCGATAGAGACAAAAAAGTGCCTTATACTTGAACAATATCATGCCAGGCCCTGAACTTGATTTTACTGACTTCTTCTGAGTTGGCTGAGCTGCGAGCTCTTCTGAAACAATCATTGGTGAATGCTGCTGGCAAAGATTTATTTCTTTCACTGTATTCTTCATGGTGCCACTCACCAATGGCAACAATAAGCTTGTGTCTCCTTGCTCAGGTGTGCACATGTGTGTGTGTGTGTAATGGTAGCTTTTTTACTTTCAATGTACCTTTTTTCCCATCACTGTATTGTTTTTGTGAAGGCATACCGTCATGCCAGTGCTGTAATTCAGTCCCTTGGGGAAGAAGACATAAATGTGAAGTTCTTGGTACAGCTGGACAAACTGGTCCGCCTTCTGGAGACTCCGATATTTGCTTACTTGAGATTGCAGGTATGAATCTTCCATTTGGCTATCTAGGTTTCAATCTCATCTTCTCACATTAGGAGTCTTGTATGTGGCTTTGTAAGTCATGTGCTGATAGGAAACCTATCAAGGAAAGATCTGATTTTTATTTAATGAATTTGTAGAAAACCCTAAAGAGACCGAAAATTCTGAAAACAATCCTAGAAATCCGAAAATTCCAAAAACGTTCCCAATGGGCCAAAAATGCAGATCTATTATTACTCCGTCTCTGAAAACCACCTTGTCCTCAAGTTGGTGCATGACTTCTACGGCGGCCCTACTCCAAGTGGAGATGCACATCTCCCCCCGGCTCTTTTTCCTCTATTATATTCTCCTTGTCCTCTCCCGCTATCAGCAACTGAAGCGTGCATATACCACAATGGTGTCTTGAGATAAACCTCTCGTCACACTGGAAACATAACACCTTCAGCGTCTTCTCTCGCATCTCTGCGTCAGTCATCTTCCAAAACCGTCCTCCTGGTTGTGGCCCTCCACTCTTCTCCTGACTGGATTGGTCTGTCCTTATAGTCTTTTTTTGATGTCCTATCGCGGGCTAGCTGTGAAATGAGGAGCCGCCCCAGTCCCTTCAGCTCTCCTTTCCGCCGTAAAGGCGATCCTCTACCATCTGAACCAACTCCATAGCGTCCATCAGACACTAGGTCTCTGTAAGCATAGCTCTATGCGGACATCGGTCTTTAGATCCTTCATGAAACGGTCCTCCAGTGTCTCATCCGGGACCCCCCGAACTCGTCCTGATAATGTCTCGAATCGCTCAATGTACTCCCTTACTGTACATTCTTACCTGAGAGCTAGTAATTACTACAAATTTCCTCCCCGAGTCTCGCGAAACCTCTTTACCAGGCAATCCTTGATTTCATCCCAAGAGCAGAAACGATGACGTTGCTAAACCATGAGAGGGCCTTGCCTTCAAAACACATCGTCGTTGCCTCCAACTTCTGTTCCTCAGTTATGCGGGTCACTAAAAAAATCTCTTCGCAGTGTAAATATAGCCATAGGGATCATCATCCTCGAAGATGGTCATCTTCAGCTTCCTTACACGGCTATCTACCCCAAATTTCCCTTACTCAGCTCGTCCCTCGAAGTGTCTAGGGCGGTGGGGCTGGTATGTGTTTCTCACTTTCTCCAATGGTCTCTATGTCCCTCCAAGCCCCTCCGTTGGCCTCCATCTCTGTCCTCATGATTCCCCAGTCATCTCTATCGACATGGGAGCCATGATCATCCTCCTCCAAGTCGCAATCTTTGCTATCATCTTCTGGGTACTGCTCATAGGTCGGAGGCGGACATTGTCGTCTTTCTGCAGCATTTCGGGGGGTCGTGGGGCATTCGAAACTCCTTGTCGTACTTCAAAACATCTCCCAGGAAGTAGTCGTCATCCTGTACGGTCACCGGAAGATCGTGGGGTCCTTGTTGGTCTGTCGGAAGTTGGCCGGAGCCCGGCTAGGGGTGGCAAACGGGCGGGCCGGGTCGGGTTTGGGTCAGGTCAAGTTTGACCCGACCTGGATAGAGGTAAACCCGTATCCGACCCGGATTGAATCAGGGTCGGGGTTGTCAAACCCGTACCCGACCCGGGTATTACCCAAGTCGACCCGACCCGACCCGGGTTTTTAAAATTTTCAACTAAAATTTATTTTTAAATGAAAACCGCCTATGTCGAGGCTTGAAACCGCAACCAACATCCGCTTAAACAAGCGCACTAACCAACTGGGATGTGAGTTTCATGTGCTTCTTTAAGGATTTTAATTATTAAATAGCATTTCTACTTGCCATTACAAATTTTAAATCAAAAACACTTAATGCGGGAGACTGGAATCGAAACCGCGACCCCCTTCTAAACTCACTCAACAGCTCAATCCCACTAACCAAAGTGCCAAGGTACTGATCTGTTATGTTTTTATTATATTAATATATATAGAAATATTATGTTAAACGGGTAGGATTCGGGTCAACCGGGTTGATGGGTCAAACCTGTACCCGACCCGGATTTTATCCGGGTTAGTCGGGTTGACCCGAATCCAACCCGACCCGGTTTGGCCCCTACCCATACCCGGCCCAAGAGGCCGGGTTCGGGTCGGGTCCATTTTGCCACCCCTAAGCCCGGCCATACGGTGTCTGGGGCTGGGAGCCCCTGCCTGTGCCCTGCAGGGGCATGGTGGCCCTGTAGGGCCTTGGCGACCCTGGGGAAGGGCCGCAAGGCCCTTACAGGGCTTTCCTGGGCCCGCGTTGCCCTGCCGACCCTCGGCAGGGGCCGCCGGGCCCCTCTTTTGGTCGTTGGGGGCCGGGCGCCCCTGTGGGTGAGTCGCAAGGGTAGGCTGACCATGCCGACCCTCCTGGAGGGCCCCACGACCCTGCAGGGCTGCTCGGCCTTGTTGGGGTCTTCTAAAGGGCCGGTTAGGGCTGCCGGCCCCTTGGGGCTCTTCCTCCGCTTCCGACGACGACTCGACTTTTGTGAGCCTTCCATCTTTGTATTTCATCATCTTGCCATTGTCCTTATCCAAAGTCGACATCTTTTTTGCTTGATTAGGGTTTTCATCTGCGTTATTCAACTTCGCTAAGATGCGCGCGAGTTGTTGCATAATTTGCACTAGGGCTTCTCCTTTCTTCTCTTGAGTTTCTCCAAACTTTGCTAGGGTTTCTCCTTACTTCTTTTGAGTTTCTCCAAACTTCACTAGGGTTTACTTCTTTTTGAGTTTCCTCAAATGTATTGAACTTATCTTTAGATCTCGTCGCCGTCGCCATGGATCTCACTGCTCTGATACCAATTGATAGGAACCAGTGAAAGATCTGATTTTTATTTAATGAAAACTGAAAATAAATTGATAGATGACCACAATTATAGAGGTGGACGCTCTCCAAAGACGCCAATTAAAGAAGACGTCCGCACTCTCCCGATGTAGAGGGATAATTTTACCTCTCATTTGAATATTATCTCACAAATAGCATAAGAAAATCACTCCCCACATATGGCCTATAAATACTAATTGGAAATAATATAAATTTACAGAAACCCCCAAAAGACCGAAAATTCCGAAAACGCCCCAAAAAAAAATCCGAAAATGCTTAAAAATGCCCCTAATGGGCCAAAAATGCAGATCTATCATGGGCACTTCATACTGCACTTCGAATCTTCTTTGTAGAACTAACAGCCCAAGCGTGGCAATGTAGTGGGAGAGGACAATAGAAGATTCACTTGCCCACAAAAACCATAGTGGGAGATGACAATAGAAGATTCACTTGCCCACAAAAACCATGATATAAAGAAGTTGTGGTTAGCTGTTTCATGCTTCATAGGATTTCTTTGTTTTAGGACATGCAGGCTCCTATAATTTGAACTCTGATAATCGCTTACCATATTCCATATCATAAATGAACCTTGTTCACAGACTCTGCCAATCTACTTCGCGAAAATCCAAAGGCCTCTTGAAAAACATTTAAAGCACACACACCCCTAACTTTTTAAGAAAAATTAAAGAGAAAGACAACTGAAGTCGTCCTTTCACTTCAACACTTTAAAACTTATTCTGTGTATTTAATCCCTAGACTCAATTGGAAAACCCCATCTTTGAACCCCCTATAAATCTGCTATTGTATCTTTGTTATTCTTTACTATCAAACATTTGAACCTGTATATTACAACTCATAGTTTATATATTCAAATATTTCAATCCATTAGACAATCTCTATGTTCTTATGTTTTAGACCCATCATCTTCTTTTCTTCCTCACATGGAGTCTGTAACCTAATTCCCAAAACCTATATTTAAAGTAATAATGACTATTATTTTTTAAATTAGCGGAGGTTATACATTCCATGCTTATGGACCACATTTCTTTACGCTGTTTTTGCATCAGGTGGGGCTTTACATGTTTCTTGTCACTTGGCGCATAAACATTTTCCACTATTATTAGGTTTTAGAAAAAGCACCATAGTGGGTAAGCTTCTGCATGAGATTCTTTAGTTTTACATATAAATATACACGTGTGAATATGCAGCTTCTGGAGCCTGGAAAATACACATGGTTGCTGACTGCCTTGTATGGTCTTCTGATGCTACTCCCCCAGGTTAGTCTGTCTGATCTGCATACGGTTGATTCTGTTTCGCTAATTAGAACTTGACTGAGTTTATGTTATGGAATGATTCCATGTCGCGAAATATTCTATCGGTAGAGCAATATACATGAGGTGTGTTAACACCGTTTGATCTTGAAATGAAAGTTATGCACATTTGCATATGTATACCGTTTTGTTCCATTCCAGACGGGAACTTCTTCATGGTTTGAGAATGTAATTTTGTAATCTGAAGAATCAGGATAAATTAAATAGTTGAAACTCAGGAAACGTTAAAGAAAAGTATCAATCCATTGTAGATTCAGTAGGATAATTATTATAGTGATTAGTTTTTGCTAGTTTTTATTTTTTTTATAAGCTTTGCAGAGCATGGTTACTTCAGTCGATGGAGGCATTTGCGTCTTTCGGAAAGAAGTCTGGGACTCTGGGGAACTAACTCCTTGAGTGTAATCTTCTCAGTTTGTTTCCATGGTATCTGGTTCATGGTATGCTTCCATACGTGATGCGGGTATAGGTACGTGGTACACTGTATGGTGGTTTGGGAGAGCTGGTTCGCTATTTTGTGTCGCGGTACACTTGGGCTATTATGTGTGTGTATACATTATGTATATGAATAGATGCATAATATAAACATCTATATTACATTTGACAACTGTTTTTGAATCCTAGGGCTGATTAGGACAAACAGGTTGATAGAAAGACGGGTTGGATTTAATATTGAGGAATGACTGGATGAGATGAGATGAGATTTTGTGGAAAATTTTGGAAAGAAAAACATTTCTAGGGAAATAATCGTTTCTAGAGAAATGAAACTTTTTGGGGAATGAAAATTTTTGAGGAATAGCGGAGTGCACGCAATTAATGCATTTTGGGAAAAAAACTTTAAATTGCATTTAATGCTGCAGATCGAATGCTGCAGCATATCAAATGATCTCTCCCTCAACGCGAGACCCACCGTCTCTTTGACGCATGTGGCAATAAGATGAAAATAATTTCCCGCGCCGAAGCGGCGCCCCGCTAAATTTTTTACACTAATTTGTTGTTCCGAGCCGAATTTGTTGTTTTACGCACAATTTATTGTTCAGCGTCGAAGGCGCCTTTGCGCTCGCACCGAATGTGCTTGCAACAAAAGCGCCCGCTACATTTTTACGCTAATTTGTTGTTCTGCGCCGAATGCGCCCGCTAAATTTTTTACGTTAATGTGTTGTTTCACGCCGAAGGCGTCCGGCCCGAATTTGTTCTACGTCAAATTTGTTGTTTTGCACGAAAGGCGCCCACACCGAATTTGTTGTTCCATGTTGTAGGCGCCCGTGCCGCTAAATATTTTTACGCTAATTTGTTGTTTCGCGCAATTTTGACTGTGGGAATAATTTTTGAGGAACAAAGATTTCGCCGGGGAAAATCTTAAATGAACCGTGCCCGCGGGCACGTGTTATAACTTATAACTAGTACATATATATACTAAGAGATCCATTCTCAACTTTACATGTGCAAACACACATGATCAAAATAAAATAGAGTATCTTAGTTTATCTCACTTCTTAGATCAAAACATATCAAAACTCATCATAGTTTTAAACATGTCAACACGTCAACAACCTTTTCAGCTTTTCCCTAAGGCTTAGACATTGATATGTAGACGCAACCAAATAAATATTTCAAATATATACAAACATGTAATGTAGACAAAAAAGTGTATAAGATGTATATGGCATGTGTCCAACAAGTATTTGAGAAGTTTTGGACGCATATACCATTGTCAGGATGTCAGGCACATGTACAACTTCATAATAGAAGTATCCATGTTACATGTCATTTTGCTAAATATTAGTAATTATGTTTTCTTCGTGATAATTAACTATAGTATTAAACTTGTATAGTTGACAAATAGTAAAAATTACTTTAGTGCAATGGTTCTTGAACAAAAATAGCATTTTACATGTATTCTTGAAAATAATCTAGTGTTAAATTTGATTAATTAAGCATATATCAAGAAATTAAGATCATTTACGACCTAGTAAATGAAGCTAGGGCTTCTTTTAAAAGGAATATGCCATTTCCTCCCTAATGATACAAGAGCAAGTTAAGAGAAAAATGAAAAGACCCACTACAATATTAAGATCATTTATGAGTAGCCTTCTCGGACATTTGGCTCTATGTTGAAATTGAAATGTTGTGGTTCGCTAACCACCATTTGCACTTACTAAGAATATGAGTGATACACTGAGGGGATCATGGGTCCTACACCAAATATTGTATATCATTCACATCACTAAAGATATAAACACACCATGTTATAGACAAATTGATTGAATTATCACGTATCAAAGGCGGTGCAAGGACGGGACGGAGGAGAGGGTTGCTGAAAATTGACTCCATGTGTGATTTTTGGGGTTTTGGGGCATTTTGTGACTTGAGCTTTTTCCAAAATTTTTGGTCTTTTGTGGTTTTCTATAAATTTGTCTTTTTCTGAATTAGTATTTATATGCAAGTAGGGGGCTAGAGATTCTCATGCTCATTTTGAAGAGAATTTTTGGGAGAGGTTAAGAATTCCCTCTTTTCGTAGGAGAACGCGGCCCCCGCTTAAATATATGGCTTGGAAGAGTTTCTTTCAAAAGAGCTCAAAGTTTCCTTTGTCTTTCTTATTCTTCAATAAGTTCAGTTATTTGCCTTCGAATTTCTTCGGTTCCTATCAATTTGGTATCAGAGCGGTACGATCTTCATGATGGCAACAAGATCGAAGGAACTAGCTTTGAATGAAAAATACGACATCGAAGTTGAATAATTGAAGAAATCTATGGAGGAACTTATGGCATCGGTTGATGAAAAATCCAGACGTCGGATAAAAAGTTTGAAGATGACATGAAAGCCATAGCACAACAAAGTGAAGCCCTAGCGCAACAAAGTGAAGCCCTAGCGCAACAATTTGCTTCATACAAACACTAACTCGAGAGTTCTTCGATGCGAAGGCAGCGAAAAGTTCAGATTTGGATGACGATTCAAATCTAGTGCAAAATGTGAAGGATTTGGAGAAGGAAGAAGGAAAAGCGAAAGAATACGTCGACGGTTTACTCTCTGACGCTATCGACTACTTTGAGATGGCCGAAGATGAGTCCATGAAGGGGAAACCCTAGCCGAGGACAACGGGACCCGCATCAGGGTTGCACAGCACCTGCAAGCATCCTGTATGGCCGTGTGGCCCCTGAAGATCACCTGCATGGCTGTACAGCCCCTGTCGACAACCAGCAGGGGCGACCGGTCCATGCTGGCGTTCTGCAGGGGCGCACTACCTTTGCAAGGCACTGGCATGGGTGCCCAGACCCTACGGTGTCCATGCAGGGCCGCCAGGGCCATGTAGCCACACTGCATGGCCGCTAGAGCAATGCCGACATCCAGCAAGAACGACGGGTCTTGCGGCCCCCTAACGACAGAGACACCGTCAGCAGTCAGAATCAGCTCCTGGAGTGTGACGACGGCGATGACTTTTGAGAGCCCCACGACACCCGATACGCTACCGAGAGGCAACGACGTCCACTTCCAGCACCGAGGAGAAAGTTCTCAAAGGACTACGACGATGTCAAGGACCATAGGGCGGACATGCGAGACATAGATTGGGGTGATGAGGACTGGGATGGCTTTAGTGACAGAGACGACCCACATATATGTTTGGAACAACACAGGGACAACTGTCAATATACTTATCAACCTCATCATCACAGGTCGGCTGAGGGTCGAACAGAGCGGGGAAATTTTGGTATGGATAGTAGAGTGAGATGTCTAGAGGACCTTGGAGTGTCTCCACGTTTTGTAGTCAACCAGCGACAGGAGGACAGAGGACATCAGCATGGGCAGAGCAGTCCAGCAGAGAGATGCGGTGAGGCACAGACAGGTTGGTAGTTCAAGCAGATGACTGAGGCTAAGATGAAGAATAAGAGACTGAAGGGGTTGTGTTTCAAGTGCGATGTGAAGTTTACCCCTGGCATCGTTGTGGAGTTTGTAAGCCTTAGCGTATAATAGTATATAAGGACGAGGAGGATGTTGTAGAGTATTAGGCAGAGGAGATAGGAACATGAGCATCCTCACTTAGACGTCGTGGAGATTTCCTTAAACTCTGTGGTGGGGTTCACTCCGAATCATTCAATGATGTTGACGGAGAGTATTGCTGACTAGACGGTGATTGTGCTTACTGATAGTGCGGTAACCCACAACTTCATCTCAAATTGCGTCGTGGAGCAGCATGGCTTGAAGTTGGTGGACACTTGCAGTTTTAGGCTGATGATGGGGATTGGTCAAGTGGAGTGTAGCAGAGGCATGTGCAGGGGCCTGATCTTGATGCTGCATGATATTCGAGTTATGGACCACTTCCTACCATTAGACTAGGGGAGTACTGATGTGATTTTGGGGATGCGTTGGTTACAGATATTGGGTGATTTGAAGATCAACTGGAAGTTGCTGAGGATGTAGTTACAAGACAATGGTCGGATGATTACATTGCAGGGGGATCCTAGTCTATGCAGGACCCTGGTTTCCTTGAAGACTATGGTGAGGACCCTTTGGTTAGAGGGGGTTGGATTCCTGGTGGAGTTGCAGTGGATGATGAGAGATGATGCAGCAGAGGCTGTAGATGAGCAGGCTATTTCAGCAGAGGTACAACAGCTAATCTAGTTTGAGGGAGTTTTTTCGACTTCCCATTGTCTTCATCCGCCTAGGGACCACGAGCATGCAATAGTCTTACAAAGAGTCTCTTCTATTAGTGTACGACCTTACCATTATCCCCGGATTTAGAAGGATGCGATAGAGTGCATGGTGTCAAAGATGTTGCAGGCAGGTGTGATACAGGTGAGTGTGTGACCTTTTCGAGCCCAGTATTATTGGTGAAGAAGGGCGGGAGCTGAAGATTGTATGTAATATAGAGCGTTGAATAAGGAGATAGTCACGTATAAGTTCCACATTCTAGTCATTGATGAGCTACTTAATGAGTTACGTGGGTTGGTGATTTTTACGAAGATAGACCTCAAATCCGGATACCATCAGATCAGGATGCGAGCGGACGATGTTCACAATACCGCCTTCAGGACTCATGAGGGCTATTATGGGTTCATGGTCATGCCTTTTGGCTTGATCAACGCCCCTGCCACGTTCCAGGCTCACATGAAAAAGGTGTTCCGTCTTTACTTGAGATGTTTTGTGCTAGTATTTTTCGATGATATCTTGGTGTACAGCCGGTCCTTGAAGGAGCATATGGGTCACTTGCAGATAGTACTACAGGAGCTTCAACTCACCAGTTGTATGCAAACAAGAAGTGTCTCTTCACACAGCATAGGGTCAAGTAACCGAGACACGTGGTTAGCTGACAGGTCTAAGATTGAGGTGGTGATGGATTGGTTCCAGATATGTATAAGTTGTTGAGATTTAAGTTCATCTATGATATATTGATACATTATCGTTCTTGGAATTGTGTGATATTGTGACTCACATACATATGCTTGATATACTTTTACTTGGGGGCATATTGCTTAAATGTATCTCACATTATGCCAATAACCATATAAAATGAAAACCTTGATTATATTTACTTGTTCACAAAATTTTGACACTTAAATTGTATGATGAACATTGTTGTGTGACATAATTTATATTATCGCACTTTTTGAAGTTTATTATGAATGTTGAATATGCTCTTCCAAAAGGAAAATGCGAATTAATACTCATCTAAAAGAAAACCAATGATGTATATTGTATCACCCCTCTGAGAGATTATTCCATTACCTAATGGATGTCAAATATTTGTACTATACTATAAGGTATGATACCTCAATGCTTACTTGAGTTGATTGTATTGATGGTTATATGCTATACCAACTCTTGTGAAATATTTAGATGATCTCGTTTGAATAAATTATATGACACTTTAACATTTATGCCAATTTGAATTAGTGAGATTCATATTAGAAATTGTGTCGTAGTAATTTATGTGGTGTTTCACCTTATGACACATAATGTTCTTACTTCACTTACCTCACATTCCTTGCTTAGACACCATATTTAGTGAAGTATATGTAATCATTAATGGCATATGTCTTGACTTATGCTTATTCTCTTGTCATGTCTTATTTATGATATAACACGTAATACAACAGTTGGTATCATTTTAGTGTTTGAGATTTATGAAAATTGGATATTTATTTCATAAAAGGCACATTCATTTTTTGATTCAAAAGAAAAGATGGGAGATATTGAGTCATGCTTAATGGAGTAGATTCCACCCTTCATAAGTATCAATTCGTTGTGTGCTATATGTTGGTGTTACGTTCATGATATATTTATGCATCATTTTTATTTCAAAAGCGGAAGAGAAATTCAAAGTTGTTTATTCATGATCCACTTATTAAATATGTCACTTTTGTATGCTATGACACAACATATGGTATGCATGATAGAAATGATAAAAATGATACGCCTTTTCATTACCTTTGTTACACTATTTGTTATTGATCACCCTCCTATTTCTTTTTGATAATGTCAAAAGGGAGATATGTGTGTGTGTGGTTTGTTTGTTGACTTTGAACTCACATATATCTTGTACACTCACATCTTTGATACATGAATGATACATGCTTTACATTTATGTATCTTTAACAAGCATTGATGCATGGGAAACTTTAAAAATTCATTTGTTGACACCATGCATCATTGTATGGGGAGTAAGTATCTTATCTTTGTAATTTCATTCTTATGTATCAAATTATTTGCCATCATTAAAAAGTGAGAGAATGTTGGTTATTGCATCACTTCTAAGTTAGTTTTAATGATGAGCAAACAATTATGGTTGTTAATGTTGTTTAAAATTGATTTGTGAGTGTAGGAAATCAAGTCAACGAAGTCATGAAATTTATTCAAACTTGCTAAGATCGATGATTTGGAGCAAGAGCTTGACAATGAAGAGTCAAAGTACTTGGAGCTCATATTGGAGTTCAAAACCTCAAGTCAAGAACTCATAGAAGTGCAAGACTTCAAGACAAGTTGGTAAAGTTAAAGGAAGACACCAAGACTCCAAAAGAAAGTGTGAATAGCGTGTCATTTTTAAAACATTTCTTATAATGTTAAAGCTATTAGTTGTAGTTTGCACTCACACTTATCTAATGTTTTAAACTTCTTAAAATATTTTGAAAAGATTTTGAAAAGATTAGATTATGTTTTATTACTCTTTTTAGATATTTTGCCTTGTATTTGAATATGAGTCGACTATTTATTGAGTAAGAGTGGACTGCTTTTCTTTGGATTGGATCTTTGTCGGGCACTCATACTCCTCAATCTCTCGCAATAAGGGCTCCCAATCGAGTATAATCGGTACCGATATGACCGCTAACTGGGCATCCACCTCTCGTCGTGATAATGTGTCAGCTGCCTTGTTCTCCAATCCTGGCTTGTACTGGATTTTAAAGTTATACCCCCAACAACTTGGTCAGCCACTTCTGATGCTCCTCCATCACCATTCATTGCTCCAGGAGGTCTTTAATTCTCCTCTGATCCGTGCGCACTATGAAGCGTCGGCCAAGCAAATAGGGTCGTCACTTCTGCATTGCTAGGACGATCGCCATCAGCCGTGCTCATGGACAGACTTGAGTCGAGCTCTCGCCGTTAAAACTTGGCTGAAATAAGCCACTCGCCTCTGATCATGTATCAGAACTTCTCCCAACCCATAGCCCGACACGTCTGTCTCCATCACAAAAGGAGGCATATAAAATCTGAAAATGTTAGCACCGGCTCGCTCGCCATGTCCCTTTATAGTGCATCAAAATCTCGGGTGGACTCGGCCCACTAGAAGCTGTCCTTTAGCTGCTCCGTCAACGGACATGCGATGGTATTGTACTCCTTGACGAACTTCGTGTAGTAGCCAGTCAGTTCCAAGAATCCTCTCAATCCACGTTGGGTGATAGTGTGTGGCCAATCAACCATGGATACAATCTTTGTCATGTCTGTCGACGTGCCCTCCGCAGAAACCACGTGACCCAGATACTCCACACTCTGCTTGCCAAACATGAACTTTATGTTGACATAAAGCTGGCGGTTTTGTAGCTCCCGCAGCATGGTCGTCAAATGCTTCACATGTGCCTCCATTGACTGGATGTACACTAAGATATCATCCAAGAATACCAGCATAAACTTCATCAGATATGGACGGAACATCTTGTTCATAAGTGCTTGAAAAGTAGCATGGACATTTGTTAAGCCAACCAGCTTGACCATGAACTCATAGTGGCCCTTGTGCGCCCTGAAGGCAATCTTCATCACATCCTCCTCTCTCATCCGAGTTAGTGATACTCGGATTTCAAGTCGATCTTCGAGAAGACCACTGCTCCATGTAGCTCATCCAATAGCTCGTCAATCACAAGAATGGGAAACTTTACTAGCACCGTCTCCTTTCAAGGCCCTGTAATCGACACAGAATCTCCAACTCACGTCCTAGCAGCAACTGGCTCAAGAAAGGGTGCATACTATGTTGTATCACCCCTGCCTGGATCATCTATGCTACCATCCTCTCAATCTATCCCGTTTGCATCTAGGGGTAGCGGTATAGCCGCACGCTGATCGGCTAGACACTCTCGTAGCACTATAGCATGCTCGTGGTCTCGCGGAGGAGGGAGCCCGCGAGGTGTCTAAAACACCCCCTTGAACCGAACTAAAACCTGATGCACCACAGATGGAATGTCCTGCTCCTGCTCTGCCTCCTCTACTGTCAGCCCATGTTACTCTACTAAGCCTCCCCCTCGGCCTGGAGTGTCCTCGCTATGGTCTTCAAGGAAACCCTGGATCGGCATAAACTAGAGTCCCCTTAAGTGTCATCACCCTTTCCCTATGCTGGAACTCCATCATAAGTAGCTTCCAGTTTGTTCTTGTCTCCCCTGAGATTGCAGTCATCTCATGCCCAAAAACACGTCCGTGACATCCAGGTCGATTGACAGAAAATCCTCCACAATCTGTATCTCCTAAAGAGCCAGAGTCACACATTAGCATACTCCCATACTTCGCTATACCTACCTCGTCCTCATCATCACTCCGAAGCTCATGGTAGCCATCAGCTGCAACCTCTGCTGTTGCACCACACGGTTGGATATAAAATTATGGGTGGCCCCACTATCAATCAACACCACCACCACTTGCTTTGAGATCCTCTCGGTCAACTTCATTGTGTGGTTCAGAGTGAACCCCCACTACGAAGTTGAGTGACACATCTGTGACGTTCAGATGGGAGTGCTCCTGCTCACCTACCTCTTCTTTTTCTACCTCTACTAACTCATCCTCATCATTCTCCACCCGTAACACCTGGAGGGTGCAGTCTCGGCAACGATGTCCCGGGGTATATTTCTCATCACATTGGAAACACATCCCTTTCGTCTTATTATTTTGCATCTCTGCCTTGGTCATGCGTCGAAACTGTCCATTGTGTTGGGCATCGTCACTTCTCTCATTGCATGCATGGGCTCCCTCTGCCTGGACCCCCTAAAGGGGCCCGCTGCCCTCCTGGATGTGCCTGGCTGTGGAAAGTGAACCTTCCCAAGTACCCTTGGCCCGTCGCTCCGCCGGGAGTTTATCGGTCACCACCTGAGCTAGCTCCATCATCTCCATTAACCATTTGGCCTTTGCAAGCGAAGCTCATCTCGGATGTCGGGCTTGAGCCCCTTCATAGAGATTGCCATCAATGTTGCCTCGGGTATCTCCCTCACACGACCTGAGAGTGCTTCAAACCTCTTCCTATAATCATTGACTGTGTCATCATGTTGAAGGGCAAGGAGCTGCTCGTGCAAATCCCCATTGTGTCTCCAAAACGATCCAACACGCGATACTTAAATTCTTTTTATGATCTCACATGTTGCCATTATTGTCTCCCTTGAAATCAAGCCAACGCCTTCTCTTCTAGGTAAATGCCCATCGCATGCCGTTTCTCTAGCTCCGTCGTATGGATTATCTCAAATTACATCTCTACGTGGTAGTTCCATCCGTAAGGATCCTCTCCTTCGAAGACCGGCATCTTCAGCTTTCGGACTATGTACTCAGGCCTAAACATTCCCTAGCTTGCTCTCCCCTTGGATGGTCGGCGTGAAAGTGGTGATTGGCATTCTGTGGATCCCCTACAACACCCCACGGACCTCTTCATGTTCCCCTGTGGTGTCCCTAATCTCCCTCAAGTCAATCAGGTACTCAGTCTCCTCCCTCGTAGTGCTCGTATGTCTCCCAGCGTCCGCCTTGCCCCACGCCTCTCGCCTAAGCCCATGGAGGACTCCATCTCTGCAATCAAGCCCAGAACCCTCGGATGACCCGACAGTTGTGCTATGTAGTCTAGTTGGCTTGCCTGGGGTCCGCGGCTCCCTAAGGATAACTGTCAGGGGTCACCTCTGCCCTCCTCCCAGGGGTTCGGGCCCCTAGGGTGCCCGTCGGGGGGTCGCCGCCCCTCTTTGCCCTCTCACTGAGGCGGTGCGGCTCCTAAAAGAGCCATTGGGGCTCGCCGCCGCCACTAGAGGTCTACAGGGGGTGTGGCGGCCCCTAGCGGCCTGCAGGGGGCGTCGTCCCTAACTGATGACTCACGGGGGCTGGCGGCCCCTGGCGAGCTCGCAAGGACTCGACGGCCCATGCCGAGGGTTCCAGGGGCTGGCGAACCCGCATGGGGTATCGGCCCCTATTGATGTTCCCTATGGGCTGGCGACCCATGTCGCACTTGTTGGCACCAGTCGAAGGTTCCCAAGGGGCTGGCGGCCCCTGGCAATCTCGAAGGGGGTCGTCGCCCCATGCTGATTGATCCCAGGGGGTCGACAACCTCTGGTGAGGTCCCTGTGGCTCGCCGCCCCTGTTGTTGAGCCTTGGGCGGCTGAGCAGTCCCTCTTCCATCTCTGAGAAGCTCTCATCGTCGAACTCGGCCTCCTTCTCATTTCTCTTTACCAAAGCTCGCTCCTTTCGCATCAGACCTGTGATGTGATCTTCTTCCCTCAGATCTAAGCTTGATGAGTTCTTCTCCGATCTGAAGTCCAACTCCTCTATTTGCTTCCTCAAGGGTTCCAAGGCCAAAGCAAGGTGGTTATGGAGTTGGATGCCGATTTGATTGGAGGGCCTCTCTTTCATTGCTAGCATCCTCCGGTCCATCGTAGCAAACGTTTCATCCGTAGATCTTCTAATCTCCTCGATGTCGGTAGTGAATTTTCTCTCTAAAGATTCCATCTTTCTAGTTGTGGGCAAGGATCTTTCTATGATACCAATTTGATGAGAAATCTAGGGTTTGAAAGAATAAAAATGGGATTTTTATATATTTGAGAGGAAACCAACTCTCCAAGCTTTAGATCTAAGAGACAAAGCTTAGTCTCACTTAGGATAGGGTTCTACTCTCTATTCTAGGGTTTTCTTCTCAAAACAAGCATGAAGAAGTTGAGTTTTTCTCCCCATAACATAAAGACGGCAGATCTGTCCAAAATTACAAACAACTCCCCATAAACCCTAAAGTTTGCAAAAACGCCCAAAATCTTCACCAAAATGCCCCTGGGCTAGTTAGCCAATTCATGATCCGTCCTGCGTCACCTCCTCCGATTGGAGGTGATCTCAACACATCCTTGTCGTCGTAGCTGCTCTCTACAAAATATCAAAGGTTTTAAGATCTAAATAGAGTCTTTATTTTGATACTCCCAAACTCATAGCTCTCTCTTTTGAAATTGGGAATCGGAGGTTGAGAAATGCTTGTGGTACCTCCATTGACTGTCATTGTCTTTCTCTCAACTCAATGTCTTTCAGTAAACCCTAGAAATACTTTGTTTGTCTGCTAGATTCAGAGTACTAATGACTTCAGACATTGATTTATTGGATTGCAAATGGAGTTTCAGTTCTTAAGCAAATACCAGTAAATTAGCTAATGTTGGTATGATGTTGTGCATTTGCAATGTGAACTCTCAATTCATTGAATCATCAAATGTGATACATTATTCTGTGCTGGGTCAATAATATGTCTATTTGTGGAACTTCTTAATTGGTGCATCACAGAACAGCAGTGGGATATTTTTATGATTATTTGCTCCTGTGTATTCATACATTATTTCGTCATTTAACCAATCTTTTGGTGTTTTGAGCATTGTGTAGTAATCGCATTTATTTATGCAGCAAAGTGCAGCTTTCAAGATATTACGGACTCGATTAAAAACTGTGCCATCATATACATTCACTGGTGAACAACTGAAGCGCTCATCTTCAGGGAACCCCCATTCGCAGATTGTACATATGAGTGACGATGGAACCAGGAATCAGGATGATAATGCAATCAACTTCACCTCTAGGCTGCAGCAGTTTGAGCACATGCAACGCTTGCATAGAATACATGCCAAATCACAGCTGAAATCGCACACTTCAACATCTTCCATATTATCTCAGGTTTGAGAAATTTATTTTAATCACGATTGTTGCTAATCACCTGACTGAATGGGTCCTTTTTATCGTACATGTACCATGTAGTTACTGAAAACATCAATCCATAGTGGAGAGAGCATAGGAAATAGATGTCTATGTAACCCATTGTCGTAGGAATTAATTTGTTTCAATTATTCTATTATCGTCAGCTTGATGTCAGAAACTAGGTGGGAAGCATAGTACAGCCTGCTTATGCCGGCAGCAGTTTTCCACCCTAAAGTCATTTGAGTTTCCAAAAACCAAGGGAATGAAAAGAATAGAAGGGGATAATAGATTTTCATTGTGTAATGGCAACAGAATCTCATATAAAAAGAATATCAAAGTGAGAACATTCTAATTGTTTTGCTTTTCTCGTCTCTCCTTGTCAATCCAGTGGAAGTCAATCCCATGGAAGTTAGATACAACCTGGTGTAAAACTCAAATCTTGGTTGATCTTGTTGGATCTCCCGTGGACGGCAAGTAGATACTAGAGGGAAGTGATTAGTGTATAAAATTACTTTAGATAATCTACCTGAGTTTACAAATGAAGTTACTAAAATTAAACTTAGTCAACAATCTTGCATAAATAAAATGAGTACAATGGATATAAGATAATGCAAGAGATAATCACAACACAGAAAATAGACAAGGACAAACACAAGGATTTATCCTGGTTCACCCAAATCCCGGGCTACATCCAGTCCCACGTCCCACTTGCAATTTCCACTATTATAATACCTCTTTCCAAGATGTTTTCTTACAACCAATATCTTCCTAAGAAAATTACAAACTTACAATTTCCCACCTCTTCCTAAGAGGACTTTCTTTACAATGAAAAAGATACATTTTTACTGATAGCCTTGCTTGAAGACCTTGTGTACATGTGTAGTGGCTATAGTGGTTAATCTCCAATAGATGATGAAAATGAAAGCTTTGGGAGATCAAAAATTTAGGCCAAGAAAGATTGAAAACTTTTGGGAATATTTGGTTAAGAGTGGATTGAAAGACTTTTTGCTCAAAACACTTTTTCTTTGTAAAATATTAATCAATGAATCATACTCAAACCAAAAACCAACCTCCCATATATAAGGGTGAATTCTGCACATAATAGATTCCCTAAAATACACATCCAACGGCTCTTAATGTCTTTCTTGTTTAAATCAAGGGAAAAGTCAAATATGACTGTTGGGGCACTGGTAGTCGACTACTTGTCTGGTAGTCGAATGTCTGCACAACAGTAGTCGACTACTGGCAACTCCAGTAAGTCTTCTGACTCTCAGGTTGCCCAGTAGTCGACTCCTATATTTCTGAGAATCGACTACTTTTCTGATACATAAATTTGTATCCGAAAATATTATGATTTACTATCTAAATGATTTTAAAAATATTTTAAATCTTTTTAAAGTGTTCCTATGTGTGTGAGCTTCTAACAAGGCTTTAACATTCTAAGACAAGGAGAAAGAAAATATGTCAACTAAATATTACAATGAAGACCGATAATGCATGCATGTACACTCCAAACTCCTTGTCTTGCTCCAATTTGGTCAATGTCCTTATTTAGTTCATCACTAATCCATTTGAGTGCTTCTTTGATTTACCTTAAGCTCTTATATCCGCACTCACAGATATTAGATGACACTTTGCTCATCATTAAAACTACACGGGGTATGACTCAATATCATAACAGTTTCCTCTTTTTGATGATGATAAATATGCATGCATAATAATGAAAAATACTAACTCAACGTGCAACACATTATGTTAGCAACCATCTATATGCTCTAGATACCAAGTATTGCAATCGTGTATGATTATGAATAGGCATGTAATATCTCTTCTCCTTTTGCAATCATTAAATAGTAAATGAAATTAAGTGTTCTCTTCCCCTTCTGAAAAGCAAATAATCTTTTAAAAATGTTCTCCCCCAAATGCAAATATCTCTCATCCTAATTATATGCAAACATGAGCCTAAAGTGTGTGTGATTCTATATCGAGTGTTTTAGCAATGGGGATGCATGATACCAAGTGTTTATAAGAATACCACGCATAGAAATGAACAATTTTACCACTGGTTGAGATATATAAATACCATAAATACTTAGCTCACTCTGCAATTTGCTCATCACTTTTTATCCTCCCCTGAAATTATGCATATTCTTAGAGGCTTGCTTCTAATCACATCATGCATGAATGAGTACCTGAAAAATCAAAGTATATTGGTACTCTTTTCTTTCGAGTCCATTGGATTAGTCATAGGAGCAAAATATCACTCAATGGGGAACCAAACTCATTGGATTTTGATTTTCCATTACAATAAAATCTATAATCCCTACAAAAATGAACATTGTTCATGAAGCTAGAAACGTATTCATCCTTTATTTGGATTGTTCCTCTCTTGGGTATCCAAACTTTGATGAATCCATTTTTACTTTTATGAACCCTAGGATGATGAGTATCCTAACCATTTTGATGGGTCTTGTTATACCTTAAGCCAAATTTGTTACTTGAGGGTATTTGCAAGCAAATTAATTCATCTAATTTTTCTTTACTCTTATTAAACCTAGCCACATTCTTACACAAATCCTTCTGTTTTAGCCTTAATAGCGGTGAAAGTCTTTTCTAGGTCACTAAATATATCACTTAGATATGTATATTCTACACTAAGCTTCATATTCTTTTCTTCTAGCTCATTATTTTTGCTACTCAATTTTTCATTTTCTTCCATAATCTTTTTTAAATTCAAGATTAGAAGAACTAGTATTACAAGTTTTATGATTTTTCTAAAAGTCAATAGTTCTCTTAAGTTTTACTCCTATTGAGCATAAAGCTTGTGATACTCTTTCTCCCAATCACACTAATCATCATTAGAATCACTATCACTAGAGTGTGGATAATAATTTACATTGTTGTCCATCTTAGCCATGAAGCACATGAATGTCCTTTCTTCCTTTTCCTCTTCTTCCTCGTGTGAAAACGAAGATGATGAAGAGACTGATTTCTTTGGACTCCCACCCCAAGTGGCAAAAGATTTTCTATTTGACTTCTTGAACGCTCTTTCGCTTCTTTCTTTGAGTTTGGCTATTGGACAATCACTCTTCAAATGCCATTGCTTGTTGCATTCAAAACAAATAGGATCATCAAATAATTTATGTTTTTGGTTTCGAGATGCTCTGTCTTTCTTTTGTTGAAGTTGGAGCTCATTTGCCATGAGGTTGCTAACCAACTCTTCCAATGTGAGCTTGGAAAACTCGTTCCATTCCTATATGGTCGTGACCTTTCTTTTCCATTCATGTGAGAGAGATTGAAGAAGGTTGGTCGCATGGTCACTTTGTGTGTAGCTTTTGCCAAGTCCTGCAAGAGTGTTGATGGTCTCCGTGAATCAGGTGTACATGTCCGTAATAGAGTTTTTCGGGTTCATCTCAAAATCTTGGTACCTACTATAACATAAAGAGCAGCTTTAGAAGTTTTAACTGTAGAATTACATTTGTATGTTACCTCAAATTTTTTTCATATTTCATATGTGGTGGTTGCACGAGCCACTCGGTTGCATTCAGTGTTGGTGATGGCACAAGAGAATGTGTTTATCGCCTTGAAACTCATCGCTTCTTTCTCTTTCTCAGCTATGGTCCATTCATTCACCGGCTTTGTTGGTTCTTCGTATTGTTTCTCTACTGTAGCCCACAAATCATTGGAGATGGACTTGTAATATATTCTGATACGTTACTTCACGTCTCAAAATTTGATCCGGTAAGTAAAGGTTGGCGATTAGTAGATTGGCCTTCGAGGTAAAAGTCGTTTCTTGATGACATCATTTAACTTAGCTCTGATACCACGTGTTGGATCCCCTGTAGACGGCAAGTAGACATTAAGGGACGATTAATATCTAAAAATTCCTCTATATAAGCAACTTAAGTTTACAAAAGAAGTTACACAAATTAAACTTATAGAGCATACTTACAAAAGAAGTTTCACACCATCGTCCCTACAACAAGGGTTTCACACCATCTCACCTACAATAAGGATTTTCCTCTCATACAATGCAAATGAGAGACTACTTACAGAGCATGAAGATACATATACATATAGTCGATATTTTGAAGTTCGTGTGAAGATGTGCTACTATAGGAAGAAGAGCGTGATCACTACAGATAAGAAAAAGCGTTAGGATATCAAGAGTTTTAGGCCAAAGAAAAATAAAAGCTTTTGAAATTTTTTGGCTAAGAGGGAATTGAAATAATTTTTGCTTGAAAACATTTTTCTTTGAAAATTATTGCTCAATAATCTTGTATAAAACCCATACACAATTCATCTATAATAGATATGAATTTTGTATAAAACAGATCCACAAAATTGTCTCCCGACAGATAGAAAAAGACACAATCGCGCCAATCAAGGAGCATGTCAAATGTGACCGTTGGAGGTTTAGGAGTTGACTCTTGTTCTGTTGTGAGTCGACTCCTGGCAGCAAACAGAAAGCCCCTAGAGCAGCCATTTGCTCAGAGACTTTCTGTTGACTCATGTACATCTAGGAGTCGACTCTTGGGTCAACTCCCAGCACAACAGGAGTCAACTCCTGGATCAACTCATGAGACTAAACATAATGAAGTGACTTTAAAATATTCTTAAAACATTTTAAAGGAATTCTAAGTGTGCGTGCGTGAGCTTCAGGCATGACTTTAACAAGCTACGATGAGAAGTAAAAAAGAAAGCTTTTATATAGAAGCCATGTGATGCAAACTTCATACTCCAAGCTCCTTGTGCAGCTTCCTTTGATCTTTAACTTTGTTAAATTCACTCCTAGTTTTGAGATACTCTTGATTCACTTTAAGTTCTTATACATGCACTCCTCGATGTTGACATGTTTGTTCATCATCAAAACTATATGGGATGAGACTCAACATCTCAACATTCCCAGTAAGTTTTCTTACAACCAATATCTTACCACCTATTTCCAAGAAGATTTTCCTTGCTATGAAAGAGATGCACTTTTACCAATAGTCTAGCGTGAAGCCCTTGTGTGTAGATGTGTAGTGGCTATAGTGGTTGATCTTCAATAAATGATGAAAATAAAAGCTTTGGGAGATCAAAAATTTAGGCCAAGAAAGATTGAAAAACTTTTGGGAATAGTTGGCCAAAAGGGGATTGAAAGAATTTTTGCTCAAAACACTCTTTCTTTGAAAAATTTTGATCAATGAATCATACTCAAACCAAAAACCAACCCACATATATAAGGTTGAATTCAGCACAAAACAAAACAGATTTCCCAAAATATCCCTCCAACAGCTCTTAACGTTTCTCTTGCGTAAATCAAGGAGAAAGTCAAATATGACCATTAGGATACTGGTAGTCGACTACTGTGTTGCTCGTAGTCCATTACTGGCCTGATAGTCGACTACCTGCACAACAGTAGTCGACTACTTGCAACTCCAGTAAGTCTTTTGACTCTGTTTTCTCAGTAGTCGATTCCTATATTTCTGAGAGTCGCCTACTTTTTTGATATGCAGATTTGTATCACCAACAAAGACTATGATACAAAATCTGAATAATTTTAAAAACTTTTAAAAACTTTTTAAAAGTGTTTCTATGTGTGTGAGCTTCTTACAAGACTTTAACATTCTAAGATAAGGAAAAAGAAAATACATCAAATAAATATTACAATGCAGATCGTTGATTTATGCTTGGACACTCCAAACTTCTTGTTTTGCTTCAATTTGGTCCATGGCATTGTTTAGCTCATCACTAATCCATTAATCTATTTGAGTGCTTTTTTGATTTGCCTTAGGCTCTTATACCTACACTCATAGATATTAGATGACAGATTTGCTCATCATCAAAACTATACGGGATGTGACTCAATATCACACCAGATCTCACTCAAGAATTACAAGATCTCACTTAAGCCTCACTATTTCTTGATTGGGTTTTACGAGATCTTGCTCAGATGCATCCAAAGCATCTTTAAAAGCTTCAAATGTTTTTATGGGATAATGGTTTTTTTTTTTCTTTTTTTAGTATTTTTCCCAATTTTTCACGAACACTATTGATACATGTTTTTCATTTGTCTGCTCTCCACTTGTTATCATAAGAGCAGTATGTCCAACAGAAAGGAACTAGGCCTATGAATGTTGATGGATGTGGCTATTATGTTTAAAACACCTTAACTCAAAAATGATTAATCATGTATTCGTGTTTGAGCTGAGTTTTAACATATTCAACATGTCCTTTATCTTAAACCAATGTGTGACAAAAACTCTTTAATTCCATTATTATACTACCATTTACTGGAAGGATACTGGATACAAACCCTAACAAATTTTCATCGTTTCTCATCTCCGTTTGAGTCCAACCACCAACCGAGAGCGAAAAAAGTGATAACATGTGAACTTTATAGACGAACTAGATCCTACCATATGACAAAGCATGCCGCATGAAGACACATGACAACACGTGCATCAGGTGTCGAGGTGTGGAGGCTCCACCTCAAGATTAAATAATCACGTGCAAACAAAATTCTGAAGTAAACGGCAATGGGTAGACCTTAGGCCAAACAATTACGTGTGTGAACAAAGTTTATAAGCCAACAAATAGATTTCATTAACCAAACGCGCATAGAACTATAAGCTCAAATACCAATCTGTAAGAGTAGTATGCCCAGTATAAAAGAACTAAGCCCAAAAACTTGGATGGATTCGGCTAATACGTTTGAAACGCATTGAATCAAAAGGATTAACTCTGTTTGAGCCGTATGTTCTAACTTATTTAACCACATGTTCATTCTTTATTTTAACCAATATGGTACTAAAACCCACTCTCCTATTCATTTGCAATATCATCGCTTTACTTAGACAGATACATGACACAAACTTCCTTTTACCCAATGAAATCCATGAACATACACAGAGACAAATGGGGAGATTAATGATGCACTTTCTTCCCTGCAAACGTCTCCAACTATACCTAGACGGATGTAAGTGATGAATGGACAATCAATGGATCTTGTTACGAAATTAACCCATACACTGATGGCTGGATATTAGGCTTTGAACATCATCTCTCGAAATGGAAAGCTTATTGTATTAGGCGCCCATTTAGTTAACCACTAGTTTACTTTTCCTTCTTTCCAGCCCTTGTCATTACCATTCAGTCATCTTTTAACTTCTTAGGATGACTTGAATGACTTGTTTTAATGTCATCTGCCTTGGCCTGAATTAGTTGATGACTTGAATGACTTGAGTTAGCATCATCTGCCTTGGCTTGAATTAGATCTAACCCTTCCTTGAAACTCATAAACTTTAAACTCCACCTTGAGCCCGGCTTTGGCCAACAGTATTTTTACGACTGAAATGATATGGTTTGATACGTATTCTTGACTAATGGTTTAAGCTGAAAAGTAGGGGCCCAACTATCAATATATATCCTTCACTTAATATTTTTATGTAGGGCTATTCTAATCACACATCACCTTGCAAGTATTTTAGTTTTGTCCAGTGCGGTATTCAGTTTTTGTACCTTAAGTTGACCCAATGACCTACCAGGCTTCTTTTTTGGTTCTGCGTCTCGAGTCTCGACAAAATCATCACTTTACCTTCGGCACACCATCTTTTTAATCATTTAAGAAGACACAAGCTGCCAAGTGTCAAAGGGCTCATGAAAACCGACAGAAATGGCGAGATTGGGCAACAATGGAAAATCTCGCATGTGCATGCACATGCATGCAACAATCACCAGCAATCATGCAGATGTGCACATACATTCACTTACTCCAAAGCATGGGCTCCCATGAGCGCGAGCGCACGCACACCTAGGCACGCATGCACATGCAAGCTATTTACTAAACATAAACCTGAATTTTGTGTTCCTTGCAAGAGTAGCGTGTCATTGTGGTGAGCTGGTAAGATCATGGGGATGGTAGTTGTGAAACCTAGTATAGGATAATTTATGTTATATGCTAGTATGTGGATATAAGGTTAATTCTTGATTGATAAAAGCTCTCATGCTATTTCTCATCCTATTGAAGATGTTTCCATGTTGTGTTTGCCACCTTTACTTCTTTCCTTTACTGTGTTTGTAGAACCACCACCATAGTAAAACCGTTTCATTCGCATGTTTAGGAGAAGAAGGTAACCGATGAGTCCCGATGGTCTTCATCAGTTTCAGACATTAGCCTGCCCGCTTCTCGGTCATCATGGATCAATCCAGGACACTTGCAACGATGACATTACACGTGCCATCTTGAGCCTTTCCCATTCTAAACGCGCCCATGATTGGAAGCTAAACGTAAAAGAGAGTCCGTAGTAAGTTTACACAGCCAGAAATCTTGTGCGCAGGTCTTGGTGCCAGGATTGGAAGCAGTGAGATTATAAATTGGTTTCCTTCATTGAAAAAGCTATCATATTATGTTGTTTATAGGTGAAAAGGGCATCATAAATCTTAAGAGATTGTTTTCCCTCTCATGTCAGGCGTTTTTCACATCGTTTGTATGCCTTGTTGACTATTAGTTTACAATTGAGAGGATGTGTATTTAATGCTGAGGGTGTTCAGTAGTCTGTACAATAATGAACCTAGCACAATGCAATTATAAGATACACTGTATAGTTCGTGCTCTGTTGCTTGCCATATATTTTTTTGAAGAAAAGAAAGTAATTATTTGAGGAAAGATATCAATTGGTCCAACTGTGATGACATTATTGTGGGAATTTGTGTATTACACAATCCAATGCTCTTATTTTCATGGCATCATGGAATTGCGTCCACGCATTGCTGGCATCGTTGTTGGGGTATGTTTGACCTTTGCAGCAATATACGCTGTACAACCTCCACCCTTTACCGTAGACTTCCTTGAAATTCAATTATTTGTTCAAATTATTCTTAATTGATGTATGTCAGGGGAGTTGCATTGTTGTAGGCTGATAAGCAGCAGTGGGTTAACCTTAGGAATTCATGAGCATTGGGGGGGTTAATTGAAAGGAGAGAATGCTTCACGCACTCTCTCCTTCGCTGTCGCAGCTTACAGAGGAGTATTCTCGTCATTCGTTTGTGTGAAGAGAATGCAGTTGCAGTCCGGTGGTTCACCACCGCCTCGCTTGCCAACCGACTCCCTTCGATCTGAGAATTCTTGGACTTGTGTGGCACGCTGACCATCATCGCCTTCTTGACGTAGAAACTTGCTATGATCAAATGCTGGTCAACCATCATGACAATTGATGGCATCCATGTGATGATCAATGACAAACGAACACAAACCTTGATTTCTAAACGAACTCAAGCCGAGCTTGAACAAGAATTTTGTTCTTGAACAAACCAAGCACCCTGTTGGAGATCGTTCAAGCTCGTTAGTCAACAGCCCTAGATGCGAATGCAGCCATGGGGTGACTTGGCAGAGGAGAAGACACCGATTCAACATTGAAGTGGTAAACACAACCTAGGAACTAACAATCCCTTGACAAGTAGGTTTGATCGAATTTGTTTACTCAACAGTTGGTCGGTGTGAATAATGCACAACAAGGGGAAATATGCAAACATGCCTCTTTTGAGTTTCGCTTTCGACACCTCTATTCAAGTGTTTTGAAGATTTAATAGAAAGCATTGAGCACCAAAATCTAGAGAACAGAAAGGAAGACACTGAAATGAAACTCTAGAATGAAGCAAGAACCAACATGGGACTCTCAATCAATTAGCAAAAAGATTGTAACATAGAAAATATCAACATAGGTTGGAGTGTAAAATTTCAAGAAAGTATCAGCATATATTAGAGTGTAGCAAGAGATGGACAAAATTGACTCCATCGAGAAGGATCTTCATGCACTTCCACACATTTGAGAATGAAAATCCAGCATCGCTATCAAATAATATATCCACTCTTCCAGGATGTCTCAGGAGGCAGAAAAACAGAGGGAAGCAACACTCGAGTCAGAACAGTGAGATGGTAATTTCTTCCGTGATTCAAATGACCTGTAACAACATGTCAAATTAAAGACGGTACATTATAACTAACAAGTATTGGGTTAGAATCAAATAAAAAGGTCCGATAGTAGGCATTTCTCAGCACACAAAAAATAGATAGATAAAAAGAAATACAGTTAGCAGCCATCCTCCTAGTTTAGATCAACGAGCCATTGCATTATAAACAAGTCATCAAAGCAATTTAGTGGCTGCCCCATTATGAGCTACAAGGATGCATGGAGCGAACATTCTTTATATCAATACATTACAACTCTCGTGAAACATTCTTTTCCAAAGCTGAACCTCACCTTCTGAAGCACTCATTAGTTCGCCCAAAACCCCACACTTGAGAAGTGCCCCTCTGGCACAAAGAACTGAACACGATGCTGAGAAATAACATTTCCTACTTTTTTTTATTGTTTATCCTTAAAACACGATTAATTAATGTTCCAGGCAACATATAGCATGAGCGGCTTAACCTACCGAAACGTGAAAACAAAATAGCACATTTTATGATGGCAGCCTCACCTTATCTCCTCTGCGAAGGGGAGCAGAGCAGACCAGACGCATCTGCTCCTACTACTGCAAGCTCACAAACCGCACATATCTGCCCTTCGATGGCCGGCACAAAGCGTGCCCCGCAATAAGGGCACGAGACGTCCTTCTGCCCACGGTAAATAGGAACAAAAGTTGCCCCACAAACTACAAAAGGGTTTCTGAAATCATAATTCAGTTGCTTTGCATCTTTCTTGTCACCGCAGGCCGCCAACACCTTCCTCACCTTCTCCGCTTGGGCCTCAGGTGGGCTGTGCTCCAGAAGCATCCTTGCGAAATTGGCTGCTGTGGCAAAGCTCCCGCCCCTGTAGCATACAGTCATAGCACTCATGAGTGCAAGCCTGGTGTGGATCTTCTGAAGCTTGCAGTTTGTGAAGTACGCTGCCAATTCCTGCTGTCGGACTGCATTGTCCTTGGTCTCCTTCCTCTTGACCTCAATTTTCAAACCCAACACATACTCCTTGGCTATTTCAATTAGCTCCTTCACTTCGTCAACCTCTCTCCTAGAGTCTACCACAATTAGAGGGACGGTGTGCAGGATGCTCAAGAACAACCGTAAGGCATCTGGGAACTTACCCTCGGTTGTGGCCTTATAAGCTGCCTTGAGCTTCTCATCCATCTGAGAGAACCCAAACACAAGGGCTGGGGGACCCCTCACATTAGGACTTGCAGACTCGCTCCATCCCTTCTCAACAGCAATGGAAATCTCTGGGGTTGAAGCAAAAGCATCCAGATAAGTGTGACTTCCCATGTGTAGGTCTTTAAACAATGGTTTCAGGGGGTCAAAGTTTTTGATGCCCAGCTGTCGGTTAAGAAGCCGCATTGCAGTGTCAAAGTTGCCTGCTGCCGCATGCTCTCCGGCAAAAGAAGACTTTTGAATCCAGATTTGGCTAACAGGCATTCCTGGCGTCGGGGCAACAAATACAGAAGCACGAGCACTACTGGCAGCCAGTGGAACATCCACATCAGGCGGAAGCTCCAAATCTTCAAGGTCCCATCCTCCCTCCTCATCCTCTCCATGCGCGTCAATATCCTCAACATCCGCAATTACATCTGCATCTTGCATGACACCCTCAACATCAACAATATCCAAGTCCTCCTCACCCCAATCACCGCCATGTGCTTCTTCCTCTTCCTCATGTCCAGCCCTTCCAACATTGTCCAGTCCTCCTTCAAAGATGCCTCTCATGACTCTCAACAATGGCCAATCCCCACTGCACATGAGGGGAGCAGGAGGGATCAGAAGAGAACGTGTTTTCCCTGCAGGTATGGAGGGAACTATACCCTTTTCTTCCAACTCAGCAGCAAGCCTATCAGCAATCTCTGTGAGGCCATGAGTGGAAGCAGTAACATAGGCTAGAGGCAAATGGCCAGCATTCTCCAAGATCTTCACACGTTCCTCAACATCACCAAGATACATGGCATTGTGGAATTGACCCATCACATCATTCTTCATCTCAGCTATCCTCAACATCTTGGAGAGCTTATCTTTGCTCCCTGTTACAAGATACAAGAATGACAGCCTCTCAAAATTCTTGGTCCTCTGGTAAGCATACTCCACGATGCTTGTATTTCCTTGTCGAAGTGCCTCAATGCCTAACCTGTACCAGTGGTCCTTCTCATCAATCTCCTTTGCAGAAGCAACAGCAATCTGTATGTTTCCGCTCTCCAGTGCCAGGTTGAATCGGGTTCTCTCGTCTTTGACAAAGTGCAAAGCAACTTCTGGGAACCCTTTCTGCTGTAGATAAGCAATCACAGCCTGTCCACAAAGCTGTGAGTTCCTGATCATACTCATTACGTGATCATATCTCTTCTTTAGTAGTGCAAGCTTGAATATATACTCAGTAGCATCGATAGAAATGACTCGGTTCTTCCCATCACGATCTAAACAAAACAACGTGCTGCCAGAGACCTTGGTCAGGTAAATTGGAACATCTAGGGTTCTAATGATTCCACTGTCTCCATTAGGAAGGCAGTACTTGATGTGGTTTAAAGTTGTATAGATGAAGATGCCATTTTCATCCCAAGAACCACTCTTCACACGGATGGTCTCATGAAGGGTGCATCGATGTACAAGTTTCTTGTTCGCAATAACTATAGCATGCTTGCTAAGCAAAGCAACACTCTCCATGTCACCTGACCAAACTATATACTTTACGGAGGGTGTCTGAAGTTCCCCAAGAATAATCCTCTGCTGGAGATCAAAGATGACCACCCTATCCTCAGCCCGGCACAGTAAGTTTCCAGTCCCAGCATAAAAGATGGCATCAGTAGAAATAGGGAGAGCACTCTTCTTCACAACCTCATTTTTGAGATTTTTTACCAACACCTGATTGTTACTTTTGTCAATGACTGCAAACCTGTTACGAGCAACAAAGACAGCTGAGCCCCCTGCTCCTTTTTTTGCATCAGGCACATAATCACCCCTTCCACTAGTATCCCTGGGAACAATATAGAGTTCGTAGGACCCACCATCAGCATCAGAGCAAATCAAGACAGCATTCTCTGTGGGACTGTAGGATAGCGTCCTTGGTGCCTGATTCAAGCTTACAGAACCAGGCCTCCTAATTGGAACCACTTGATTATCCTTCTGAGATGAGAACTCATAGAACCGCAAGAATCGATCTTTGACATAGTACAGAATATCCCCACTTACAGAGAAAGCAGGGCGTTCTCGCTCTAGTTTGAAAACAATCATGCCACTATCATGCCCAGCTGCAAGAAGATTCATTTCTGGATGGGCTGCAAGGATCCAGAAGCGGTCATGCTCACGGCGGAATGTTTGTATGCCGGTGCGCTTTGTTGCATCCCATATACGGATGCTTTTGTCCTCAGAGTTGGATACGATAATATCTTGTTTTGCATGAAACATCACACAAGAGACATTATTCATATGCCCTCTTAAAGTATCAACTTCCCAAGCCTTTGTATCTGCAAATAGAACAAGTTGTGTTACAACATTTTCAATCCACTTGAAGAGAAAGCACAATAATTCAAACTCTTGCTCATCAAGCATCAAGAAAATATATATTTAAAACAACAAGATAATAAGCTCTACATCACTAAAGTTAGATTAGGCCAAAACAAACGCCACCATATACCACCACATGCACCAGTTCGAATGCATCGAATATTGTAGTTAATAAGATACCAGACTGTGTCCAAACATGCCCATTGAATTTGAAAATCGAATTATGAATCAGCCCCTCCATGTCTTATATCATTAGAATAAGGAACCAAATCAGAGAGGTTTAACAAAGTCTGGCTTCTTATAGAACCACTATCTTCTAAACAGATGTGACAGATCGCACTAAGTAAAAAAGGACTGTACAAAGCATCTTGCAGAATTAAGAGTAAAGAAATGAAATTTACGATAACCAACCCTAATCATGCATGTTCCAAAGATTTGTTATATAGAATATATAATTTCCACATATGATGAAAAGCATCAGATCCAAATATCTCAACTCAAACCTTTAAATATAGTTCATATCACAAATATATTTAATTGCTTGTGTGTCAACACGTGATGGTTGTCAAGTTTAGTTTTTCTGGTTCCATATAAAGAAATATATGATGGGCTGAACCCTAAATAAATAATGTAAGTATAATGAATATCCCAAAATTACCATTCATTCGCCATAATTTCACTTGCCGGTCATCGGCTCCAGAAACAATAAGAGGAAGGCTAGGATGAAATGAAGCCCAGTTGACTCCTCGGTCATGACCTTCCAATACATATTTCACGACAGCGTCAACTCCACCAAACAAATCAGTGTTCATCTGGCTCAGTCGCAAAATATCATCTGCCGGGGACACAGTTTTCTTCCTCAATGCACCAATATCCCAAACACGAACTGTCTGGTCCAATGAAGCTGAAACAACAAGATCCTCCTTGGGGTGAAAAGATGCGCACATAACATAGTGATTGTGCCCAGTTAGCACTGAAATACAGGTCCGGGATTGCCAGTTCCAAATCCTGATGGTCTGATCATCACTAGCGCTAACAATCCAAGGGTACTCGTCATGGAATTGTACCGTACGAATATAATCAAGGTGCCCCAAAAGGGTAAACAGGCACCTGTGTGTTTTGTAATTCCACACCTTGATCTTGTAGTCATCACCTGCAAAAGAAGGTATCCAAACCATCATTAACGCATTTATTGGCATACAAAAAGACCACATATCGTGCTGGTTTTGTCTGATTTTAAAGGGGAAAACACACAATTTCTGATATATTTCCATACTGATTCAAAAATTACGCTTCAAGAAATCATAGCTTTCTACATTGAGTATGACTTTCAAATTTCATTATTTTACATCATCCAATAGTCCCTACATTGTCTACCTTTGTTATTATCAGATTACTTTTGAATGTTGGAAACATAGAAAATACACCTATAAAATTAATATTTAATGTAAACGCATCCAATGCATAGTCCTAACCCCAAAAACAAACAAGGCAATTTTTAGTGACCTAAATAACAGTTTCAATCAAGGTTGGTTCTTCGCTATATCATGTAAAAACGTCTTCCTACAATCTAGAGAAACAGATATCAGATCCCAACATTAATCAAAGTCTACGAGAAACAAGTCCAGTTCAAGGTTTGGTTTATACACGAAATTTTCCGGATCTAGGCAATTAAACAGATATCAATTTAAACCCAGATCTCAAACGGTATAACAAAAATACGAAAATTAATCAAATGTGTGACCTCCAGAGACGAATAGAGGCTGAGATTTATGAAAATGAACACCACGAACGGGGCCATCGTGCTCATCAAACCGATCAATCAAGGTTCCCATGCGATAATCCCACAGCTGGATCACACCGCTGTGGAGACTGGCAAGGATCCATGGCCGCTTGCCGTGAAAGCTCAGCCCCTTCACCCGATTGCTCTTTGTCTCGAATTTCGTCAGCATCTCCTCTCCCTTCACCTAAAAACCCTAATCCAAAAAAACAAAACTTATAGACCGAAAACGGGGACTAGATTGATGACAATTGATGAAGAGAAGATGAAATAGGGTTTGGTTTTGTTATCGGATCTCCGGGTCTGACCTTGGGATCTCGATCAGATCTGAAGGGAAAAGCGCGGAGCCGGAAGGAGACGATGGGATCTAATCGCCGTCGCCGTCGCCGTCGCCGAGAGAGTTGCGGTCATCAACCGGAGCTTTTGGGATCTATCGCTCGTTCTTCTCGTTCTCCTTCGCTTCGATACACTCTCTCTCACCCTCTCTCTCTCTCTCTTTTTTAATCGCTCCTTTTAAGCTGCGTTTCTATTTCTAAAACAAGAGAGTCTGAGGAATCGACAATGGATAGACGAGGGTGAGAAAATGATCTAATTCTTTTTATTTCAGTTTTGTGTGTTATTATTGACTGATCGATTACGAGCCATCCATTTGATTGAATTGCGCTGTTTCTGGCTTTCTGTACCGTCTGATTGCTTTCGAAAGTTTGGACGGGATGCGGCAAAGATCCCCCTGCAATGGTCCCGATTTAACAGGACGCCAGACTGACCGAACCCATTGCGGATCCATTATGAATTCGTAGGACCCACAATTTGTAGGTCGGAATGCAAAAGAAAAACTTCTTATAAAAAAGCAAAATAATTTATGGAGGATAATGTGTATAATATGACATATACATCACCAAAATTTCATTGTCTGATATTTTTTTCGGATGATTTTATTTTGATCTACATATTCTAAAACCCAAAAGAACAAATATAAGGTGAGCCCAAGTTGTTACATCACACCATCATAAATTTAACGGTTTTGAACGAATAATACTTTTGTGATGGGTGGATGAACGGGTAAAACCTCTTGAGTTCACCAGATATTCTGTGTTTTAGGGTTTTAGAATATGAGCATCAAAATGAACTGTTCTGATCCTCCCAAAAAAATAGCGGAGAGTGGAGTTTTGGAGACTGCATATGAGTCTTAGTCTCGTATGTCATATGATACACATTATTCTCTAATTTATGAGACTATTCTCTCGCCATGTGCATTGCAGGTTGTGGAATTCTCACGGCCAATAGAATAATAATAGAGATAAATAAATAATTGCCATGATAGAATAACGGTAAAGAAATGTTTGTTCGACAAACATTTAGTCCAAGTTTAAATTTCAGACATGATGGCATAGTTGACAGATGGGAATGGATGGGCTTGATGGTTATGTCTCATGAGTGTTATGCAATCTGTATATTATAGCTAGTAAGAGCGTAGGTAAGTCGATCTCAGTATATGGGCACCCTGCTTTGGTTCCTCCAACGCTCAAATCAAAACATAAGAACTATGAAAAATCTATCGTACAATTGACAAGGTTGTCACATGTAGCACATTTGACCCATGTGGCAATGCCACATCGCCACATGGGATGCCACATGTGTAAACCCATGTTTGTACTATACATATATGTTAATAGCTAAGTGTATATCTATATGTGTATGTGTGGTTTTTGTGTATAAATGGTGTATGTCTGGGTGTATGGATTATGTTTGGCCTCATGAGATGGATGTATATGTATATATGGAGATTTGTATGAAGATATTCTATGGATATGTAGTGATGGATGTTATATGGATGTATATATAGTGCCTTGCATATATATTGTTGCATGATTATGCCGACACTCGAGGGAGCTCGTTCAACGAGCGACCAACGCCCACAAAGCACACGAAGGAACTCTGAAGCAAACTCAGTCAAAGCCCACTGCCATTCGACCGTTGTACTCCCGCCTAACGTGCAAGAGATCGGGTGAAGCTCATAAATAAGGGGGACGTGGGCGATTGTTACTCTATTAGGGGGAGGATCATGGCGCCATAATTGGTGACCGTTATCATCCCAACGTCACAAAAGAGATGGAGGAGGTCTATAAATAGGAGTAGTTAAGGAACAGAACAGTGAGGTACGAGATCCGATACTCTGACATTCGATACTCCACCTAATATTTCTTTCTCTAAAAAGCTTGTGATACCTGACTCGAGACGAGCCTCCGTGGGTCGATCTTGGCAGCTCCAAGCTTCCTCCTTTAAGTTTCCATCTAACTTAAGCATCCGAGGGGATCTGGGTCGGGACCGAGATCCGACCCCCTTGACGCTTCTTTGTGGTACAGATTATCGAGACTCCATTCAGTGGGAGGCTCGTGCGACAGCATTTCACCAGCGATCGCCCGAGGTTCGACCTGACCAGCGGGAAGGTCGTGTGGCTGATCCTTAATATCAATTGACCGTGGCTCAATCCATTTGGGGGTCGAACGAGCATCGCAAGTCGACCACAAACTATCAACGACCCCAGTTCTACTAATCAATGGTCCCACTCAACCGGCTGACGAGGCTCCAAATCAGTAAAAAGGGTCTACGTCAACATCATTATTGTTTCGGCCATTTTTGGCCTTAACAGTTGGCGCCGTCCATGGGAAAACGTTCATCAGTTCGACATCCCAACGCAATTAACAAGCCATGTCAGCTAGACCCATCAACATCGGACCAAACCTTGGTCCAAACGAGAATCAGAACGCGAACAACGTCCAGGTGGAAGATGCCGCAGACTCCGCATCCTCATCAAAAGGACCCAGGAAGGGAACCGATGTACCAATGGTGTCCTAGGAGCAATTCGACCGATTTGCAGAGCAGGTCGAGAAGAGCATTAGCGTATTAGCGGTTGTGGTGCAGCAAAGCATGGGAGGCCCACCATCCGCAAATGAGCAACCACCGCCTCCAAATCCAACTATGGCGTCGACGAGGGATGCTACTATGCCTAGGGATCCAAGAGATCCGAGAGCGGGCCAACAGGAGAATGCACCACGCAATACCACACCTACTCATCGTAATGGGGAGATGGTGAATGATAACCGTGCATTCGGCTTCTTGGGAGGACCCAGTCTCTCCAACTATAGACGCACAACCCGCAGCATCCTGGATCAGGTAATGAATGGGGTCACTCAAGGTCACAACCCTCTCGATTTTACAGATGGTAATGAGAGGGGAGAGGCGGAAGAGATTCCCAACAGATCATCAGGAGCTACTTACCTGCAAGGCGGGGATAGGCAGTTCCAACTTACACATCCCGTAAATCGATGGACCTCGTTGAAGGAGAACATCACGTCTGCTCATTTCCTCCCGTTGAATCATAGGGCCGTCGAGATGACTTGACAGACGGATGACTACGGCACACAGTGCCCACAAGAGAAGCCCGGTATCGACTCTATCTGAGCCCATCGGCCAATCGACCGTTGCTTCCCCCTCACTCGAACATGGGATTAAAGACGGGCTCGTAATCCGCGGGAACGTGTGCAATATTTACTCCTATTAAAGGGGAAGATAGTGGCCCCATAATGGGTGGCCGTTATATCCCCAACGTCACTAAAGGGACACAGGATGCCTATAAATAGAGAAAGGGTCACAATCCCCAAGATACGATATCTAAGACATAGAACTCCACTTTCTCAACTGATATTTCTTACATCATCGAGCTTGCGACGACAGATCTGAGGCGAACCTCCGTGGGTCGATCTCAACTGCTCTAATCTCCCTCTCATCTTTAAGTTTCCACACTAACTTAAGCATCAGAGGGGATATGGGTCGGGACCCAGATCCGACTCCCCTAACGTGACCATGTGGTGTAGATCGACGAGTCGCCATCTCCAGTGAGGGTCGCTTCCAAGCTTTCCATGCTCGAATGATCGACATATCAGTTGTACGAAGGAAAATTGAGCACCACATCATCGTCTACTTCCATCACTCGACCCAGGTTCTTCCAATATATGGTCCCACTTCACTCGTCGACAAGGCTCTGACTCAGCGCGAAGGGCCCACGTCAGCTTGACAACTGTCTCGGTCATTTGTGGCTTTAACAGTTTGGCGTCGTCTGTGGGAAGCGTTAACCAGTTCGACATCCCGAAGCAATCGAAAAGCTATGTCAGTTGGACCTAGCAATGTTGGACCGATCAAAGGTCCGAAGGAGAAGCCGAAAGCGAACAACGTCCTGGTGGAGGATGCCACAGACTCTATGTTGCCATCAAAATGACCAGCGAGGGCCACGTAGGAACCAGAGGTGACCCGGAAGGAATTGAAATGCTCGTATGTGTAAAATACGATTGCATGTGTGTGCGTATAGTAATTTTGTTGTGTGTATAGTAATTTCCTACATGTATGGCTATAATGTGACTATGATATGCTCTGGATATATATGTTGGATAGTAAATTGATATTATTGTTAGCGTGCTATTAGTGTTTATTAGCGTGCTTAGCGATTTTAGTTGGAGAGTGTGTATAGTAAAATGGTATGTTCATGAAATTGGTGATGCTGAGATAGTTATTAATGAATGATATTATTATTATTGACGTTTGGTTGTTATTTTTTGTGATGTTGTTATTATTATTGGTATTAGTATTTTTATTATTTGTGATGTTGATTAATATTATCATTACTATTGTTAAGGCCTTAGTTAATTTTGGTAGCTAGAGTTGGGCTTGGATTATTGTTAGTTGATGTTGATTGGGCTTTAATAGTTGGGCTAGAATATTAGATGAGAGAAGAGAATGAGAATAATGGCAAACTTGTGAATAAAGGGGTTCCTATGTATTTAATTCCCTTCTTTTCTTTCTACAAACTTCTATACTTCTCTAAATTTTTATTTTATTTTTCCTTTCCCCTTAACCTCCCCAACTCACTGTCGAAATCTCCCCTTCTCCCCATTTTGGTCGAAGCTCCCAGACCCCCCTTTTCCCTTAAGGCCGAAATGCTCCTGTAATAAAAAGAGAGAGATGAGATTGAAGAGAAATTGGAAGAATAGAAAGAGGAATTGAAGGGGGATTCTCATGGAGGGTAAGAGGAAGCTAGGGTTTGGGATTTTTGGGATCTTGATGATGATGGAGGAGTTTCATAAAATTGGAAGAGGATCTTGCATCTTGGTTGATGTAGGATTCCAATCCCCTCTCTCATGTTTCATTCTTTTCATTTTGAATTACAAAATTAGCATTTTTAGGGGTTTTTATAGAAGTTCTTGACATGATGCCTTCAAGATTATTTCATATGTTGTGTTGAAATTATAGGATGCTATGTTTAAGATTCATGTTGCCTTAATTGTTGATTTCATCAATTTTACAACGTGCTGAAATTTGCTCAGATATGGCTGAAACTTTCTTTGCTTGTTGGCACTAATTGGCTACATGGAATGAACTGAAAAATATATATGATGTACATCTTGAAGCCCTTAACAACTTTCATGTTTACACTTTTTGTTAATTCGGACTGGGAACTGGAGAAGAAAATCCAGTTTTGAAGACTGTCTTGTTTGCAGTCTGTCCATGCACACTTTAGTAAAATGGGTCTCTTTTCCTGCACACTTGATCAAATGTGATGCTTCTGGTGCCATTGGAAAGCTAGTTTCCAGGGCTACAACTTTCATGCTTTCTAAAAATTTTAGTTCTACCTGCAAGTGATGTAAAATCTGACTTGAAATGGACATAGATTCTGATTTCAGAATGCTGGAATTGCACCAGCCAGTATAAAATTTACCATAATTCATACAGTCAGTCTTTTGCATAAATTTTTACCAGCGTATTCAAGACACCCATGCTTACAACTTTCATATAGATGTCTCGACCTAGTGTTATGCAAATATTTGGAGAAATCATGTCTCCAAACTGACTGTTCTGCACTTTCAGCATGCTGGACTTGTTAAGAGTTGTACTTATTCATGACTTGTGGTTTATTTGCCATCATTACTCTCGCTTATTAGTGTTATACAATGTGAAATGAATGTTGATGCTCTTGAATATTTTGTGCCACTAATTATGTGAAATATCTCTCATTTAGTATATTGGAAGCTATATTAATTATAGGAAGTTGCTCTCATTTATTGAAATTGGTGGGAGCTTAATGCTTAATTTCCATGTTGTGTTGAAATTGTATGAAATTACTCTCATTACTTCTTTATGGTTAATTTCCAATATGAAATAGTTCTCATTTTGCTATATCGATTGAACGAAATTGTTCACATTTTGTTACATTGTCTAAATAGAATAGCTCTCATTTTGTCATATTGATTAAATGAAATTGCTCCCATATTCCTTGTAAGAAAAATGTGAATTATGTTATAATAAATTGAGTTGTGCAATATGATGCTATGATATGGATTATGATGCCCTATAATGTCTTGTTTCAATTACAAGTGAATTTGCTCTCATTTTGCTCTCATTAATTTTGTTGGAAGCTATAATTGCTCTCTTTTTGTGAAATCTGCTCTCATTTTGGGTTGTTGGAAATTATTTATTCAACTTAATTTGTATGGAATGAGAAACATGTGAAAATGAATTGAGTTGGGAAATTGGAAATGTGTTGTTGGATATATGCAAAATATGGAATGGGTGATGTGATGTTATTAGGGACACGAAGGTGGAGTGCACGGGCATGGACAAAGTTGCCGCGGTAGGAGGCGGGAGAAGTCGCCGTGGGCAACCTCTTGATACCATTAGGTAGCTCCATGTTGATAACAGAGTAGGTGCACGATACACATGCACGCCGGCACATTCATGGGATCCCATTGCATCGCATTGCTTGTGTTTCATATGCATCATGGCATCATTGAGCATTATGTGTGATTGGTGGTTATATATGTGTGCTTGTTACCTTATGAGAATGAATGTTGCCATGAATGCATTATGTGTTTGAAATGGTTGTATGTTGGAAAGTGGGGTTTTGGTGGTTGCTAGAAGTTGAACTTGGGTTGATGTTGTGTTTCCTTCTCTTGAATTAAAATGGTGGTGGTGGTGGTGTTGTTGTTGTTGGTGTGGTGGTGGTGTTGTTGTCGTCGTAGTTGGTGTTGTTGTTGGTGTTATTGTTGAACTTGGGTTGATGTTGTGTTTCCTTCTCTTGAATTAAAATGGTGGTGGTGTTGGTGTTGTTGTTGTTGGTGCGGTGGTGGTGGTGTTGTCGTCGTAGTTGTTGGTGGTGGTGTTATTGTTGGTGTTATTATTAATGTTTCAACTTAAGCCAGAGATAACATCATTCATACCTCCCTTAACTAAAGCTAGTTCCTTTCTAAGTTAATTTGGATCGTTAAGTTACTAGCATCCCTAATTGTTGAGAAAATTGTAGTTCTACTTGAGATCCCAATGCAAGCTTTCATCTTTCTTAATTTCCATGTTGTAGTTGTGTCAAAGGTGTTGTCTTTAAGGGCTTTGCTAATTAAAGTTAGCATCCTTATTAAAGTCATGTGCAAACATAGAAGCATCATTAGTTTATAGGAGTTACATGTTGTATAAGTTGTGACTTTAGGAGAAGTTTTCATCTAGCCCACTAAATTCACTAGAGTTACATGTTGATTTACTAAAGCTTGTCCAAATTTGTTAGAGGATGTTTTAAAGTAATTAGAAGGTACTAAATGGCCTAGAGTTTGCATGTTGTGTTAATAATTTGCTAGTGTTACATCTTGGATGTAGAATGTTGCATTTCTACATTAAAGATCTTAATATGGGTTATTTGTAGGTGTTGCATCCCTAAATTAAATTCTACTAAGGTGGACATGCTTAAGATCGTAACTAAAAGTTGTAAGGAGATTAGCTCATGTTGCCAACCAATCTTTAACCCACAATGATGTCCTATTGAACTTGGAGCATGGTGTTTTCTTTAATCTTGGATTTTCATTGTGTTGTCCTTCTTAGATTATGCTAGTCCTTAATTTTTAGTGCATGCTAGTCCTATCATTCCTTTATGGCACTTGGTAATATGCTATGCCATGCATCACCCATTGGTGGGGGTTGCCATGTAGTTACTCAATGGGTCTTGTTTAAGTTTGCATTTCATTAGATGCATTAGCAAGGTTACATATTAATGGTTAATAATGGTTTATGACAAAGATCTATGGTGTAAGTGGCATATAAGGAGATTGTGTATGGATGTGTTGTAGAAGGATGTTGCTTTTGTATAGCTATAGTTACATCATGTCATTGTGGTTGTGAAGTGAATGACGTGACTTGGTTTCTTTTGGTAGTTGCGATATCAGATGTTGTTATTGTTGGTAATTGTACTTGGGATGATGTTGTAATGCTAGGTTTCAGTTTCTTGATATTGCAGTTCTCTTCTCTGTCTGTAGTACTCACTCTGTTTTGCAGGCTTTCCTCTTGCTGCAGGTATGTGACCTATTATTGATATCATTTACATTTTCATATGAATTTGCCATGATATGCCATGAGTTAGTTTCCAATTTATTGCTTAGTGCATTGCATCCTTGTGCACCATGTGAGTTGGGTTTGGACATCCTCCTGGGTCACGTTGTGACGTGTCCCGTTGATATTTTTCAGGTAACCGGTTGTTGGAGATCCTTGGAGTTGAAGGCTTATAACCCAGTTGGTTGGAGTTTGAGAGTTGTTGTGTGAGTGTGGGAGTTTTGGGTGGGTGTTATTGTACCTTGGCGGTTTGTGGGTTTAATGTTATATATATGAGATTTATATAAGTGATGATGAAACTGGATAGTTGTATATTTATAGGTATCAGTGTTTTAATTAATCAGTATTGAGGTGTTGGTTCTTTTGTTTGTCTGTGTCGTCTGGAATACTACAGGCACTATTCCAGCAGTGCGTAGTGGACCTGCTGCTCTGTTGTGTTCTGAAATTTTGTACTTCCTTCGTAGCACCCGCCTCTTCGGGAATACCTGATACGAATTCGTACTTATCGGGTATCCCGGAGAGCGGGGCATTATATTTTGGTAGCCCATGCAGGTCACCGCACTGCGGCTGTGTAAGGGTAGTGCGTGTAGTGTTCTGAGGGGAGTTTAGATCTAAGGTGGGTAGAGTCCAGCTTTAGGATGGGGCCGGGTAGCAGGAACTTGAGGTATGCACCCTGAGGTTTAATATTTAAGAGTTGATTCTGTTTAAATGTATGTATAGATTTATGTGTGTAGATATGTATGCATGTACATTTATAGTTCTATGAGTGTTGTATATGGCTTGTCGAGTATATTGGGACGATATACTCATGTGCATATGATTGTAATATATGTACGAATGATTATTTGGCTATGTGATTGTATTTAAAGTGCATGCGTTAATCAGTGGTTGACATATGAGTAGCGTGTAAGTTGAGTTATATACTTGACTAAGACGCATATAAAGTATGGATGTACTGTGTTGTAGCTATATACTGTATGTGATGCACATGTAGAGTGTACAGCTGCATGAGTGGATCCCTGAGTTCCACTCACATATGTGTGGATATGTCTTGATAGTAATATTGTTATGAGTGGATATATGTGATGAGTAGATGATACACGTATGGCTGTAAGCTGGTGCACTTACCCCTCTGTACGAATAAATGTATTTTTGCATGGTTATCTGTGTGTATTGATATTGATATGGTAGATCTTGTGTGCTGATACATCTATGAATGTTGGATGGATGTTAGGAGACATACATGATTGTACGTCTGAGTATAGAGGTGCATGTGTTTATATGTTAATGTATGGTAGCCTATGAGTAATGTGTATCATGGGATTATATAATTGATTGATCTCTAGGCCGTCTATAGATATGGTGTGCTGTTTGTATTTGTATAATGTGGTAAATATGTACATAGATATGGTGTGTTGTTTGTATGGATCCTTGTGTTCCACTCAGGTATGAGTGGGCATGCCCTGGGTGTATTAGAGTTGTGCATTTGATATATGTATATATGTAAGATGTATACAGTTGCATGTCTGGTTGTAAGCGGGTACACTTACACGGTGTTAGGATAAATATAGTGATATCTGAGTGTATTGATGTTGATGTGTAAGATTTTATGTATGACATGTGTGTGTGTATGTTTAAATGTGTACATGGTGACATAGGTGGTTGTATGTCTCAGGATATCAGTGCATGTGGGTATATTTGAAATGGTGTACTTGTGTGTATTTGAACTAGTAAAAGTGTTGGTATATGAATGTGCTTTATCTATATGATGGGGTAGAGTGACCTATATATCTATATTCACCCTCAGCTATGTCCTAAGTTAGAAAGTTTGAGGACGAACTTTATTTTTAAGGTGGGTAGATTGTAATGCTCGTATGTGCAAAATATGATTTGCGTGTGTGTGCGTATAGTAATTCTGTTGTGTATATAGTATTTTCCTACGTGTATGGCTATAAGGTGACTATGATATGCTTTGGATATATAGGTGAATGCATGTGATTAGATAGTAAATTGATATTATTGTTAGCGTGATATTAGTGTTTATTAGCGTACTTAGCGATTTTAGTTGGAGAGTGTGTATAGTAAAAAAGAATAATGACTATCAAACGCCATATGAGAGCCTCTCACACATGCACTCTCACATAAAGCACCCAAGTACAAGCCCACATGGGCTTGTACTTGGTTGTACTCGGGTGCTTTATGTGAGAGGGCGTGTGAGAGAGGCTCTCATATGGCGTATGATAGCTATTATTCTCATAGTAAAATGGTATGTTCATGATAATTGGTGATGCTGAGATAGTTATTAATGAATGATATTATTATTATTGATGTTTGGTTGTTATTTTTGGTGATGTTATTATTAATGGTATTAGTATTTTTATTATTGGTGATGTTGATTAATATTATCATTGCTATTATTAATGTTGAGTATTAGACTCCCCGGATTTGGTTTTGGATGATGAGCAAACATAAATAATTCATGAACTAACAATTTGTGAGCGCAGTTATGGAGATCGTCGCCAAATTCACGAGAACACTCAAAGCGACATCTCAAGACTTCTCAAAGCTTGTATTCAATGCCTAAAGCTTCGTTGAAGCTTTTGGACCATTTTGGAAGTCATGAAGATTTGATCGAAGCTCTCGAAGACCGTTCCTTAAGGTTTTATTTATAGTCTTTTAGTTTCGATCTATAGAATGTTAAGCCTTGAGTATATCTTACATTTCTATCTTCATATCGCTCCTATCTTAGAGCTAGGATCTTAGTAGAAGTCCATACAATCTTTTCCGAAGCATCGCGCTTCGATTCGGGACTTATTGTGCATGTTAGTTGGTTCAAGAAGAAGAACCAACCGACTAGATGGTGATCTAGTCGGTCGGCAAAGCTTCTTGGACCGACTAGTTTGTTCCCTAAACTTCTTGCTCCTTACTGTTCATACTTAGTCGGTCCATGTTGACTCACCGACCGACTAGTTGGTGAACTAGTCGGTCAGTGATGCTTCTTAGACCGACTAGTTGAACATTCCCTGAACTTGCCCAGTTACTGTTTATACTTAGTCGGTCCATGTTGACTCACCGACCGACTAGTTAGTGAACTAGTCGGTCAGTGATGCTTCTTAGACCGACTAGTTGAGCTTTACTGTACATGCCAATTTTCTCCTGAGCTACTGTTTATCGTTAGTCGGTCTAAGAACGTTTGGCGACCGACTAGTTGATGATCTAGCCGGTCAACATTTGTTCTTGAACCGACTAACTCAATTTGTATTCAGACTATTTGTTTTTGACTCTTAGTCGGTCTAAGTTCACTGACCGGCCGACTAGTTGTGAAACTAGTCGGTCAGACAGTCTTCTTGGACCGACTAGATTTCTAGGTCTGAAATTCAATCTGTTCACTGTTCATCACTTAGTCGGTTCATGTTGTTTCACCGACCGACTAGTTGATGAACTAGTCGGTCAGTGGTTGTTCTTTGACCGACTAGCTGCTTCAGATTTCCAACCGTTGGGTTTTGACCGAACACGATTTTCTCCCTTAGTCTATATACTAAGCTGGGGTTCTTCTTCCCCAAAAAGAGCTATATTTCAGAGATTCATTGAGATTGAAAGAGTTAGAGATTCTCACTCATTTCCAAAGCTCTCTCCCTCACAAGAAATCCATTCTCTCACTTTCTAGATCTAGAATCCATCTTGAGAGAAGTTTGTTCTTGGTGAGCCATTCAAGCTCTAGCTTGATTCAAGTCTCCAAATCACTCCTAGGCACCCATTGCTGCTCATATTGGTGGTGCTAGGTCTTGGTGACTTCTCCTTCCTCAAATCCCTCCTTGCCCTAATTCGGTAAGAATACTCAAGGTATAGGGTTTGTGGTAAGTTGTTGTTTATTTCATATAAACTCATTTATTGCTTTTGATTCTCTCGGTTGTGAGAGAAGGTTGTGATCCCGTGTTGTGGGATTCATTATTGCCATTGCATGTATGATTTGATCTTGTGAAGGTTTTTCACACGATATCATAGTGGAAATCTTGGGTTAGGGTTTCTAACCTAAGTATCCGGAGGGGATCCGGGTGGTTGGGACGTAGGATCACCGGGAACAAGTCGGGGAGACTTAGGTGGATCCGAACCCAGTAATATCAATTGTTTGCATTGTTAATTTTGTTGTTGTCATCAATTTAAGCTTCCGCAAATTGATTTGGTAGTTGTTTGTACGATAATAAGGAATTATACTCCTCGTTATTTTTAAAGTACTATTCACACCCCCTCTAGTACTTGTGCAGTAGCTTGTAGAGCATTACAGTTAAGGCCTTAGTTAATTTTGGTAGCTAGAGTTGGGCTTGGATTATTGTTAGTTAATGTTGATTGGGCTTTAATAGTTGGGCTAGAATATTAGATGAGAGAAGAGAATGAGAATAATGGCAAACTTGTGAATAAGGGGTTCCTATGTATTTAATTCCCTTCTTTTCTTTCTACAAACTTCTATACTTCTCTAAATTTTTATTTTATTTTTTCTTCCCCCTTAACCTCCCCAACTCACTGTCGAAATCTCCCATTCTCCCCATTTTGGCCGAAGCTCCCATGCCCCCCTTTCCCTTAAGGCCGAAATGCTCCAGTAATAAGAGAGAGAGAGAGAAAGGAGATTGACGAGAAATTGGAAGAATAGAACGAGGAATTGAATGGGGATTCTCATGGAGAGTAAGAGGAAGCTAGGGTTTGGAATTTTTGGGAGCTTAATGAAGATGGAGGAGTTTCATGAAATTGGAAGAGGATCTTGCATCTTGGTTGATGTAGGATTCCAATCCCCTCTCTCATGTTTCATTCTTTTCATTTTGAATTACAAAATTAGCATTTTTAGGGTTTTTGTAGAAGTTCTTGACATGATGCCTTCAAGATTGATTTCATATGTTGTGTTGAAATTATAGGATGCTATGTTTAAGATTCATGTTGCCTTGATTGTTGATTTCATCAATTTTACAACATGCTGAAATTTGCTCAGATCTGGCTGAAACTTTCTTTGCTTGCTGGCACTAATTGGCTACATGGAATGAACTGAAAAATATATATGATGTACATCTTGAAGCCCTTAACAACTTTCATGTTTACACTTTTTGCTAATTCGGACTGGGAACTGGAGAAGAAAATCCAGTTTTGAAGACTGTCATGTTTGCAGTCTGTCCATACACACTTTAGTAAAATGGGTCTCTTTTCCTCCACACTTGATGAAATGTGGTGATTCTGGTGCCGTTGGAAAGCTAGTTTCCAGGGCTACAATTTCATAATTTCTAAAATTCTTAGTTCTGACTGCAAGTGATGGCAAATCTCACTTGAAATGGACACTGATTCTGATTTCAGAATGCTGGAATTGCACCTGCCAGTATAAAATTTACCATAATGCATACAGTCAGTCTTTTTGCATAAATTATTACCAGCGTATTCACGACACCCATGCCTACAACTTTCATATAGATGTCTCGACCTAGTGTTATGCAAATATTTGGAGAAATCATGTCTCCAAACTGACTGTTGTGCACTTTCAGCATGCTGGACTTGTTAAGAGTTGTACTTATTCATGACTTGTGGTTTATTTGCCATCATTACTCTCGCTTATTAGTGTTGTACAAGGAGAAATGAATGTTGATGCTCTTGAATATTTTGTGCCACTAATTATGTGAAATATCTCTCATTTAGTATGTTGGAAGCTATATTAATTATAGGAAGTTGCTCTCATTTATTAAAATTGTTGGGAGCTTAATGCTTAATTTCCATGTCGTGTTGAAATTGTATGAAATTAATCTCATTATTTCTTTATTGTTAATTTCCATTATGAAATAGTTCTCAATTTGGTATATCGATTAAACGAAATTATTCTCATTTTGTTACATTGTCTAAATAGAATAGCTCTCATTTTGTCATATTGATTAAATGAAATTGCTCCCATATTCCTTGTAAGAAAAATGTGAATTATGTTATAATAAATTGAGTTGTGCAATATGATGCTATGATATGGATTATGATGCCCTATAATGTCTTGTTTCAATAACAAGTGAATTTGCTCTCATTTTGCTCTCATTAATTTTATTGGAAGCTATAATTGCTCTCTTTTTGTGAAATTTGCTCTCATTTTGGGTTGTTGGAAATTATTTATTCAACTTAATTTGTATGGAATGAGAAACATGTGAAAATGAATTGAGTTGGTAAATTGGAAATGTGTTGTTGAATATATGCGAAATATGGAATGGGTGATGTGATGTTATTAGGGACACGTATGTGGAGTGCACGGGCATGGACATAGTTGCCGCAGTATGAGGTGGGAGAAGTCGTCGTGGGCAACCTCTTGATACCATCAGGTGGCTCCACATTGATAACGGAGTATGTGCACGATACACATGCACGCCAGCACATTCATGGGATCCCATTGCATTGCATTGCATCGCATTGCTTGTGTTTCATATGCATCACGGTATCATTGAGCATTATGTGTGATTGGTGGTTATATATGTGTGATTGTTACCTTATGAGAATGAATGTTGCCATGAATGCATTATGTGTTTGAAATGGTTGTATGTTGGAAAGTGGGGTTTTGGTGGTTGCTAGAAGCTGAACTTGGGTTGATGTTGTGTTTCCTTCTCTTGAATTAAAATGGTGGTGGTGGTGGTGTTGTTGTTGGTGGTGGTGTTGTTGGTGCGGTGGTGTTGTCGTCGTCGTCGTAGTAGTTGTTGTTGGTGTTATTATTGGTGTTATTATTAATGTTTCAACTTAAGCCAGAGATAACATCATTCATACCTCCCTTAACTAAAGCTAGTTCCTTTCTAAGTTAATTTGGATCGTTAAGTTACTAGGGTCCCTAATTGTTGAGAAAATTGTAGTTCTACTTGAGATCCCAATAGAAGCTTTCATCTTTCTTAATTTCCATGTTGTAGTTGTGTCAAAGGTGTTGTCTTTAAGGTCTTTGCTAATTAAAGTTAGCATCCTTATTAAAGTCATGTGCAAACATAGAGGCATCATTAGTTTATAGGAGTTACATGTTGTTTAAGTTGCGACTTTAGGAGAAGTTTTCATCTAGCCCACTAAATTCACTAGAGTTACATGTTGATTTACTAAAGCTTGTCCAAATTTGTTAGAGGATTCTTTAAAGTAATTAGAAGGTACTAAATGGCCTAGAGTTTGCATGTTGTGTTAATAATTTGCTAGTGTTACATCTTTGATGTAGAATGTTGCATTTCTACGTCAAAGATCTTATTGTTGGTTATGTGTAGGTGTTGCATCCCTAAATTAAATTCTACTAAGGTGGACATGCTTGAGATCGTAACTAAAAGTTGTAAGGAGATTAGCTCATGTTGCCAACCAATCTTTAACCCACAATGATGTCCTATTGAACTTGGAGCATGATGTTTTCTTTAATCTTGGATTTTCATTGTGTTGTCCTTCTTAGATTATGCTAGTTCGTAATTTTTAGTGCATGCTAGTCCTATCATTCCTTTATGGCACTTGGTAATATGCTATGCCATGCATCACCCATTGGTGGGGGTTGCCATGTAGTTACTCAATGGGTCTTGTTTAAGTTCGCATTTCATTGAATGCATTAGCAAGGTTCCATATTAATGGTTAATAATGGTTTATGGCAAAGATATATGGTGTAAGTGGGATATAAGGAGATTGTGTATGGATGTGTTGTAGAAAGATGTTGCTTTGTATAGCTATAATTACACCATATCATTGTGGTTGTGAAGTGAATGACGTGACTTGGTTTCTTTTGGTGGTTGCAATATCAGATGTTGTTATTGTTGGAAATTGTACTTGGGATGATGTTGTAATGCTAGGTTTCAGTTTCTTGATATTGCAGTTCTCTTCTCTGACTGTAGTACTCACTCTATTTTGCAGGCTTTCCTCTTGCTGCAGGTATATGTTCTGTTATTGATATCATTTACATTTTCATATGAATTTGCCATGATGTGCCATGTGTTAGTTTTTAGTTTATTGCTTAGTGCATTGCATCCTTGTGCACCATGTGAGTTGGGTTTGGACATCCTCCTGGGTCACGTTGTGACGTGTCCCGTTGATATTTTTCAGGTAACCGGTTGTTGGAGATCCTTGGAGTTGAAGGCTTATAACCCAGTTGGTTGGAGTTTTAGAGTTGTTGTGTGAGTGTGAGAGTTTTGGGTGGGTGTTATTGTCCCTTGGCGGTTTGTGGGTTTAATGTTGTATATATGAGATTTGTATGAGTGATGTTGAACCTGGATAGTTTTATATTTATAAGTATCAGTGTTTTAATTAATCAGTGTTGAGCTATTGGTTCTTTTGTTTGTCTGTGTCGTCTGGAATACTGCAGGTACTATTCCAGCAGTGCGCAGTGGACCTGTTGCTCTGTTGTGTTCTGAAATTTTGTATTTCCTTTGTAGCACCTGCCTCTTTGGAAATATCTGATAGGGATTCGTACTTATCGGGTATCCCGGGGAGCGGGGCGTTGCAGGAATTCACCCAATTCACGAAGCAGGTCGACAGGAGCCTTGGTGTTTTGGGAACCTTGATACCCCAAAACATGGGGAATCCATCGCTCTTAATATAGATGTTGCCGCCTAGAAACCCGACCCTGACACCAACCAGGGGCACGTCATTACTTTGGGATCAGGGAGATCCGAGAGCAGATCGACTAGAGATCAGCCCACACATGGCAAGCCCCACGTCTCACCAATATGGCGGTATGGGGGTCGACAATCGGGCCTTCGTTCTCTATGGAGAACCCACCCCCTCCAATTATAGGGAAGTAACCCAACTGAACGGGACCTTCGAGGCCCGTGAAGACTCGATGCAGAGTTACATGCAAGTCGGTAAAGCCGAGCTCACCAAGTTCATGCGCACGAAAATCCATCACGTACTAAGGTCGAGGAATCATCGAGCCGATGCCTTGTCGAATCTTGCATCCTCCTCCCCCGCGGGACTCGGTCGGACCGTGTATGCAAGAGCTGCTAAGCCTCGACCAAGGGATCACTTGGATGGACCCCATAATCTGTTATCTAAACACAGGAGAGAAGCCGATGTTGAATATTGGACTCCCCGGATTTGGTTTTGATGATGAGCAAACATAAATAATCCCTGAACTAACAATTTGTGAGCGCAGTATTGGAGATCGTCGCCAATTTCACGAGAACATTCAAAGCGACATCTCAACACTTCCCAAAGCTCGTATTCATGCCTAAAGCTTCGTTGAAGCTCTTGCGCCGTTTTGGAAGTTATGAAGAATCAATCGAAGCTCTCGAAGACCGTTTTTTAAGGTTTTATTTATAGTCTTTTAGCTTCGATATATAGAATGTTAAGCCTTGAGTATATCTTACGTTTCTATCTTCATTACGCTCATATCGTAGCTCTAGGATCTTAGTACAAGTTCATTCTAACGTCCTCGAAGCGTCGCGCTTCGATTCGGACTTGTATGTGCATGTTAGTTGGTACAAGAACAAGTACTGACAGACTAGATGGTGATCTAGTCGGTCGGCAACTCTTCTTGGACCGACTAGTTTGATTCCTTAATTTCTTGGACTTTACTGTTTATAGTTTGTCGGTCTACGTTGACTCTCCGACCGACTAGTTTGTGAACTAGTCGGTCAGTGATGCTTCTTTGACCGACTAGTTGTGACTTACTGTTCATGCTTAATTTCTCCTAAGCTACTGTTTATCGTTAGTCGTTCTAAGAACGTTTGGTGACCGACTAGTTGACAATCTAGTCGGTCAACTGTTGTTCTTGGACCGACTAAGTCAACTTGTGTTCAGACTATTTCATTTTGCCTCTTAGTCGGTCTACGTTCACTGACTGACCGACTAGTTGTGAAACTAGTCGGTCAGAAAGTCTTCTTGGACCGACTAGATTTCTAGGTCTGAAATTCTCTTTCTTCTCAGTTCCTCTCTTAGTCGGTCCATGCTGTTTGACTGACCGACTAGTTGATGAACTAGTCGGTCAGTGATTGTTCTTTGACCGACTAATTCTCACAGATTTCTATCCGTTGGAGAATGACCTAAGTTGTTTTTATGGGACCCTATAAATACGAACCTAGGTCATTTCTATCTAGGTTAGAGCTTCCATTCAGAGATTCATTGAGATCAAAAGAGATAGCTATTCTCACTCAAATCTAAAGCTCTCTTCCTCACAAGAAACCCATTCTCTCTCATTTCTAGATCTAGAATCCATCTAGAGAGAAGCTTGTTCTTGGTGAGCTCTTCAAGCTATTGCTTGATCCAAGTCTCCAAATCATTCCTAGGCACCGATTGCTGGTCATTTCCTTGGTGCTAGGTCTTGGTGACTTCATCTTCCTCAAATCCTTCATTTCACCATTTGGGTAAGAAAAACTCAAGGTATAGGATTTTGTGGTAAGATTGTTTATTTCATATTAAACTCTTTAATATTGCTTTGTGATTCTCTCGGTTGTGAGAGAAGGTTGTGATCCCGGGTTGTGGGATTCACGTTTGCTATTGCATGTATGATTTGATCTTGTGAAGGTTTTTCACAAGATATTCATAGTGGAAATCTTGAGTTAGGGTTTCTAACTCAAGTATCCGGAGGGGATCCAGGTGGTTGGGACGTAGGATCACCGGGAACAAGTCGGGGAGACTTGGGTGGATCCGAACCCATTAACATCATTTGTTTGCATTGTTAATTTTGTTGTTGTCATTCAATTTAAGCTTCCGCAAATTGATTTGGTAGTTGTTTGCAATTTAATTTGGAATTATACTCCTTACTATTTTAAAGTACTATTCACCCCCCTCTAGTACTTGTGCAGTAGCTGGTAGGGCATTACATTTGGTATCAGAGCCAAATACTTAGCTATGTCTGCCAACGACAACAAGACCGTGCGTCCACCTTCCAACTATGACACCTTCAGGAACCGAGAAGGAGCATCTTCGGTGATGGAAGGACATTCCTCTACGAGGCCTCCATTCTTCAACGGTACCAACTACGGGTACTGGAAATGCCGGATGGAAACCTTCCTCCGGAGTGCATCCTTATGGAGGACCACAATGAAGGAATACATAGAACCCGAAGAAGAAGACTTTGAGAAATGGACTACCGCGGAGATCGCCGCGGAGGTAAGCAATGCCAAGGCAATGAACGCCTTGCAATGTGCATTGGAGCCCGAGGAATTCAATAAGATATGCACATGTAAGAGTGCATATCAAATTTGGAACTCCCTCCTCATTTTTCATGAAGGGACAAGTAGGGTAAGAGACTCTAAACTCGTAGTCGTAAACAAAGATTACGAAATGTTTCATATGCAACATGGCGAGAAGATGAAAGAATATTACGCTCGCTTCGTTGATATAATAAACGAGTTAGAGGCCCTCGGCAAGTCCTACACTCAAAAGGAGAAGTGCTCAAAGCTTATTGAAGGACCTCCCTCTTCTTGGGAAAAACGTACCTTCGCCATCGAGGAAGGTAATGACATGAACAAATATACCGTAGTTCAACTAATGGGTACTTTGATGTCATACGAGGTACGCAAAGATAGCAAGGTGAAGTTACAAGAAAAGATGAAGTCTTATTTGAACCAAGATGCGCCTAAGAAAAAGGCGATTGCATTCAAGGCGGCTTCATCCACCTCTACCGATGATGAGGACTCGGAAGAAGAAATGGACATGGAATCCATTGCACTCATGGCAAAGAAGTTCAATCGCTTCTTCCGAAAGGGTAACTTCAAACAAAAATCTAAGTTTACTTCTACTAACGCCTCTCCACCTTTGTGCTTTAAATGCAATAAGCCAGGACACATCAAAGCGGATTGTCCTCAAAACAAGCAAAAGGAGAAGTGGAAGGCGTCGAAGTTCGACAAGTCAAAGAAGTACAAAAAGGGGTACAAAAAGGGACTTGTCGGAGCAACATTCACCGACTCCGAGGATTCCTCAAGCGGAGAGTCGAATGATGAGAAAGTGGAGCAAGCGCACATGTGCTTCATGGCAAGAGAGGAACATGATCAAGGATCTTCCTCCTCCGATGATAGCGATGACGAAGGCGATGAGGTAACTATGGATGATCTTAGGGATGCTAACTCTCTTTTATGGTCTAAATACACAAAATTAGTAAATCGATATACTAAAGTAAAAGATGACCTAGCTAGCATTCAAACCTCGCCTAAGACTATCATCACCAACAACGACACCGTTGTTGAAGAGTAAAGAAATGAGATTGTTAATCTCAAATCTAAACTTGAACATGTTATCATTGATGATCCGGAAGAACATAGGATAGCGGATTTAACTTCTCAAAACTCGACTTTGAGTATTGAGAACGAGAATCTTAAATCTCGTGTTTATGTACTCTCATCGCAAGTATCCACATTAGATACTTCTATGCGTTCTCTCAAAGAGAAATATGAGAACACATTAGGCCGAATCAATAGATTCAATAAGGGTAAGGACCATTTGGATAAAATCCTAAGTGACTTACTTCCGGCCAATCACCACATTGGTTTGGGGTATACGATGGGATGTCCATCCAAAGCGGCCACTACTTTTGTTAGGCCAACTTCCGGTGACTCTACGAGTGGTAGCAAACACTCTATTGGTAGTTCATCTACCAATGGTGCTTCCACCTCGTCCACACCCTCTTTTGGAAAGAAACCCACTTTGGGTGGACTTCCAAAGAAGGGGCATGCTTATATGTACACAAATACCATGCCACGTAGGAACACACGTCCTACTCCACCATCTCACACATATGATGATTTCTATGCTACACGTTCACGGGCACGTGCACACCATGTGAGACACCCTCACGCACGTGTTCCCACACATGCATATGTTCACCCACCTCATCGTATGAATAATTCTCGTCATGCACCATTCCATCATGTTCCGTATGCCTATCCACGTCATGCATCACGTAGAAACCAACAACGCATGCATGCACCCAATAGGATGATGGCTCCCAAAATTTTCACTATTTGGAGCCCAAAGGACACAAGCATGGATGAAAAACAAGTATATATGAATGCTTACTTTTCGGATGTTGTGCATAGTAGAAATTATGTGGGGAAGTCAAAGTCCAATTGGACTTGGCTTCCAAAGGTCTAACTTTTGAGGACCCAATGACCTTGGGTACCATGATATGAAAGTTTCTATCTTTAGGTACTCAAGGAAAAGAAAAAGAAGAGGAGCAACAAATTTAAATTTAGCTCCAAAGGGAATTGGATACTCGATAGCGGGTGTTCAAAACACATGACGGGTGACGCTCAATTGCTCTCCGGAGTGGTTCCCATTGCAAATGGAAATCGCGTCGTATTTGGAGGCAACGAGAGTGGAACCATCGTCGGTGTTGGTAAAGTGGGTAACCCTTCTAAACCCTTAATTAGTGATGTCTATCTAGTTAATGGTTTAAATCATAATCTTATTTCAATAAGCCAACTTTGTGACAAAGGTTACAAAGTTAGCTTTGCGAAAGGATTGTGTCATATTTCAAATGATAATAATAAATTATTATTTTCCGGCACACGCCATAAAGATATTTATATTTTGGATCTTCCTAAGTCATATGAACAATGTCTCGTTGCCAACACAAGTGAACAACACTTATGGCATCGACGCTTTGGACATGTGAACTTCGGAACACTTTATAAGCTTTCGAAATTAAATTCCATTAAAGGTTTTCCGAAGCTCGTTTTCGAAAAGAAAAGTTTTTGTGATTCTTGTCAACGTGGCAAGCTTCCTAAATCTTCATTTAAACCTAAGAAAAGCATTTCTACGAAACGGCCACTAGAGCTATTACATCTAGATTTATTTGGGCCAACTAGAGTTGCTTCCTTAGGAAATGCAAGATATGGACTAGTCATCGTTGATGATTATTCAAGATTTACATGGGTATTTTTCTTATGTAATAAAAATGAAGCTTTTGAAAACTTCACAATATTTGTGAAGAAAGTACAAAATCTCATCGGAACCACCATTGTCACTATTCGTAGTGATCATGGGGGTGAATTTGAGAATGAGTCTTTCTCAAATTTTTGTGATGATCTTGGAATTACTCACACGTTTTCTTTCCCTCGCGCACCTCCTCAAAATGGTGTTGTTGAGAGGAAGAATAGAACGCTTGTGGAGTGTGCTCGCACTATGCTCGAAGATAGTCAACTTGGTTATCAATTTTGGGCGGAAGCGGTACACACCGCTTGTTATGTGTTTAATAGAATACTTTTGAGGCCCGGCACCAAAAAAACTTGCTATGAATTGTTGTTTGGTAGATTGCCTCAAGTTAAACATTTTCGTGTTTTCGGCGCAAAATGTTTCATTAAAAACACATATGATAATTTGGACAAGTTTGATCCGAGATCGGATGAGGGGATATTTGTTGGGTATTCCTCACGTAGCAAAGCCTACCGGATATACAACAAAAGATCCTCTACGATCGAGGAATCACTTCATGTCTCTTTTAATGAGAATTTTACTACTTCTAGAATTTCAAATGATAATGATTCTATGGATGTTTTATGTGATTCGTTTGAAAATTCTAAGTCTATTGATTCAATTGATTCTATTGAGACTAACCCGACTAATGAAGTTGTTGAGAATGTGCCTAGTGATCAAGGTATTCCCAAGCGGCTTCATACCGTTCGTGACCATCCCCATGAGCAAGTTATTGGCAATATTAATGATAGTGTCAAGACGAGATCTCAAGTCCACCACTTCGCCAATTGTGCCTTTGCCTCATCGATAGAGCCAAAGAATATCGTTGAAGCGTGCGAAGATAGTGCTTGGATCCTTGCCATGGAGGAGGAACTCATTCAATTCGAGAGAAATGAGGTATGGGAGCTTGTTCCTTTGCCATCGAAGAACCACACCGTCATAGGGACAAAGTGGATCTTCAAGAACAAAACCGACGAAAATCAAGTCGTCGTCCGGAACAAAGCTAGGTTAGTTGCTCAAGGCTATCGCCAAGAGGAAGGTATCGATTTCGAAGAATCCTTCGCTCCGGTAGCTAGATTAGAATCAATTAGACTTTTATTGTCTTATGCATGCCATAAAAATTTTAAGTTATTTCAAATGGATGTTAAAAGTGCATTTTTTTAACGGAGATGTTGTTGAGGAAGTTTACGTTTCTCAACCTCCGGGCTTCATAAATGAAAAATTTCCAAATCATATTTTTAAACTAAAGAAAGCTCTTTATGGTTTGAGACAAGCTCCTCGAGCTTGGTATGATCGCCTAAAGAATTTTCTTTTGGATTTGAATTTTAAAATGGGCGAAGCCGATTCTACACTTTTTGTTAAGCATGCGAATAATGATATTTTATTAGTTCAAATTTATGTTGATGATATCATTTTCGGTGCTACTAACTTCACTCTTTGCGAAGAGTTTTTTAATGTTATGAAGGACCAATTTGAGATGAGCCACATGGGCGAACTCAAATATTTCTTAGGTCTCCAAATTCGCCAATTGAACGATGCAATCTTCATCCACCAAACGAAGTATACGGTGGAGTTGCTTAAGCGATTTGGAATGGAAAGTGCTTCCGGGAAAAAGACTCCAATGAGCACGACTACGCATCTTGACAAGGATACGGGCGGTAAGGATGTAGACATTCGTCTATATCGAGGTATGATAGGTAGTTTACTTTATCTTACCGCAAGTAGGCCCGATATTATGTTTGTCGTATGCGTATGTGCTCGTTATCAGTCTCAACCTAAGGAGTCTCACTTAGTAGCGGTAAAGCGTATTTTCCGTTATCTAAGTTACACTTTAGATTTTGGATTACTTTATCCGAAATCTAGCACGTATGAGTTAGTCTCATACAGTGATGCCGATTATGCGGGATGCAAATCCGACAGGAAAAGTACTAGTGGCACTTGCCATTTTCTAGGAAATTCTCTTGTCTCTTGGTTTTCCAAGAAGCAAAATTCCGTATCACTTTCAACCACCGAGGCGGAATACATTGCCGCCGGTGCCGCTTGTGCCCAGGTTCTTTGGATGAGACACACTTTGAAGGATTTTGGTATTCACTGTGATACTAGCCCTATCATGGTGGATAACCAAAGTGCTATCTGTCTTTCAAAGAATCACGTGCACCATTCCCGATCAAAACACATAGATGTCCGACACCATTTCTTAGATGATCATGTTGCTAAAAAGGACATCATTTTAGTGTACGTTGAAACCCAAAAGCAAATCGCCGATATTTTCACGAAACCCCTAAAGGAGGACTCCTTTGTGCGGTTGCGTCGAGAATTGGGGATTATGGGTGAATCCGAGATATAGGATTCATATTTCATTCAATTATCTTGCATGCTATTATATTTTGCGATATTTCGTTCATGCTAGATTTATTGAATTTTTGGGAATTTTATGTGATATGTTCGAATTTATGATCGAATTCGTATTTCAATGTCGTATTTAAGATTTCGACGTTTTATGGGGTAATTTAGATGACTAATGAGAGTGTTAAGATGTTTCATCCAAGTGGTTTGTGAAGAGAAATCAATTTTCAATTTTTGAACTCTTCTAGTCGGTTTCAGTTCATTTGTCAACCGACTAGATGCTCATCTAGTCGGTCAGCAAATGAACTCAGACCGACTAGATCAAGCTTTCTTCTAACTCTTTTCATTTTCTTTCTTTAGTCGGTCACAGTACATTTACCGACCGACTAGATTGAAAACTAGTCGGTCAGTGAATATACTGCGACCGACTAATTCTAGCCCTAAAAATCCCTGTTTGCCTCTGTTTCGACTTAGTCGGTTCAAGCTCATTGACCGACCGACTAGATCGTAATCTAGTCGGTCAGTGCTTGAACTGTGACCGACTAAGTGGGTTAGGGCATTTGTGTCTTTTCCAGATCTCGACCGACTTAATCTCTTTTTCAGTCGACTAAAACTCATTTTAGTCGGTCTCTTTCATATCTCCAGCCCGATAACTCCCAAACCCCCTCGAGCCCCTTCAACTTCCCGTCGACTCCGGCCAGATCTCCGGCCATCCCCGCCGTCCGCCGCCGTCGCCTCCTCCTCCTAGGTATCTCCATCCTCCTCCTAGGTCGATTCCTACTCTAGGGTTTGATTTAGATCTCTCTCTAGCTTCTAGGGTTTCGGATTTCTAGAAGTGTGTTAGGGTTTGGTGTTTGTGCTTCTAGGGTCTGTGCTTTGGTGTTTGATCTTATCATCGTTTGGTTGTACTCGTCGTGCCACGACCATGGCAAAGACGAGAATTCCTATCACCTCTTCTGGGGCTTCTCCTATGTCTATAGGGCCTTCCGACCCTAGGAATCCCCCTAAGCCTAAACGTCGTGCCAAATCAACCCAAGCTTCTCCGTCTTCGCCTCCTCTGAAGAAGCAGAGGACGGCGACGGTCAAACCCCGCAAATCTAAGACCAAAAAGGCCATACTCCACTCACCCTCTACTCCTCCCGATTCCGACACTGAATTTATCCCTGAGGATGAGCCTAGCCCTAGGGACCCCACTCCTCCACTTCGTCCTAGGACTCGCCAGCCAAAGGGAAAGGGCCCAATGCCAGCAGGTGGTGTTGACATATCGTTGTGTCGCGACGACCCTATGTGTCTCGCGGCCTACAACCGTATTGAACACTGCCCGATGCTATTGGAGCACTACGTTCAGTTTTCGGATTTCCTTGGCCTAGCAGACCTCCTCTCCTATAGTGGTCTCCTTGATTATCTCTGATACGATCTTAAGGCCAATCCTAAACCATATCCTCGCCTAGTGAAATTGTTCTATGCCAATCGCGTTCGAGGCCAGTACGATGCCAGTCACTCCATTGAGACTACTGTCTTGGGAACTCCTATAGTTCTCACGGCAGAAATCTTGGGGGAGATTCTTGGCTGTTCGTCGTGTGGTCTCCTTCCTTCGGACATTTCCGTCGATGATATTTCTTCCTTGGATCAGTCAGTTCTTTCAGATATCTTCCAGGTTATCCCCTCCGCATTCATTGGTGTTCCATCGAAATCTTTCAAGCCGAATGCGTGGGTCCTTAACCTGATCTTGAAGTCTTGCCTACTCCCTAAGTATGGATCATCTTCTCTTCCATCCCAGCCGTTCTTGAAATTGATCTACGCTCTTTTCTTGGGGTGCGAGATTAATTGGGCTCGCGTGATACTCGATAAGATGGACTCTTTCGAGTGTATACGCAAGACCAATAAATCTGCGCATATTCCATACCCTTGTCTGTTGACCCTCGTGTTTCGTCATTTCCGAGTCCCTCTCCCTCCTGACGATGAGCGTCCCTTGGGTACTCCTCTAAACGCGACGGCCGTTAAGAAATCTCTAGCGGCGCTTCGTCACGTGCAGAGGTCTACCGCATCTGCTTCCCAGTCTACTCCGTCAGCTGCTGCAGCCCCCGCTCCTCCTGCCACTTTAGACGATGTCGTACGCCTACTTCGTCAGCACGACTCTCGTTTGGCTCGTACTGAGGAGGTAGTCTGCCGTATGGCTCGTATGATGGGGATTGATCTTCCTCCTTCAGTTTCTGAGGCCGAGGAGATGGACGATGAGGAGCTTGACGAGCTTGTCACTTCCTTAGCCCGTGGCGATGAGGCCACTGCTGCTGCTGCTGCTGCTACCACTTCAGCTCCTGGAGATGGCACCACTTCCGGTGCTCCAGAGACTTCTGCTTCAGCACTTCAGACTTCTGAGCCTGCTGCTGACCCTGCTGCTGAGCCTGCACATCTATCTCCTGCTGCTGTTGAGACCCTTGCTGCTACGACCCCTACTGTTGAGCCAGTTGTTTCCACACCTACCCCGACGATCCCGTCTGTTGAGACGCCTCTTCTCCCTGCAGAGCCTGAGTCCACTTCCTCGTGATCGTTTGTTCCGAGGACTCTCCACTGCTCATTGGATGATTTACCTTTTTGATAGTGTTTTATTTTGGGTTAGGATGGAGATTGTTGGGTATTTTGATGTACTTTGGATATTGATGATGATGTTTATTTTGATGTAGACGATGATGTTGTACGTTTTTTGATGTTGATATAGATGATGTATCGCACTTGATATGATGTACTTTTTATATTCGATATCTTTTTGGATGTACTCAACATGTTATCATTTCTATATATACATCGATGTTCATGTTGTGATATTAACTTCGTCGTGCACATTAATGCTCATCCAATGTCCTTGCAATGTGATTTCGTCGCTCGATGCTTAAATGCTTGGTTAAATAGATTATATTTCTATAATTATATAGAATTGTTTTCCATGCACAAATTTAACCAAGAATATTGAATATTGGAGAGTATGTTTCTTTATTCAAGAAATGAGTAAACATTTGGTATTTTTTTTGATTTTGATTATCGTTCTTTTTATTGATAATGGACAATTTGGCACACCCTGTTTTGATTTCCACACTTTTCCATTGGTGTCAATTTGGTCCATCGTCATTGTCTACGACTCCCGATGTTGGATTTTCCATTTCCTAATTGTTGTCGTTGTATGCACCCCATTTTTGGGATAATGCCAAAGGGGGAGAGATAATGATAATAAATAGCGCAAATGAAAATTTAACTCAATTTCCAAGAATCTAGTTTGATATGTTAGATTCAGGGGGAGTTAAGATATATATAAGGATTTTCAAAATCCGATATTTCAAAAATCGATTCTCTTTATTTATCTTACTCGTCTGCTTGATGCAATTCATATATATTCATTTTGGAATTAACGTGTCATCAATGCAGGGGGAGTAAGTATTTTACATTTGAATCATTATTTTTTGATTATTATTTATGTTGGTTTGTCATCACCAAAAAGGGGGAGAATGTTGAATATTGGACTCCCCGGATTTGGTTTTGATGATGAGCAAACATAAATAATCCATGAACTAACAATTTGTGAGCGCAGTATTGGAGATCGTCGCCAATTTCACGAGAACATTCAAAGCGACATCTCAACACTTCCCAAAGCTCGTATTCATGCCTAAAGCTTCGTTGAAGCTCTTGCGCCGTTTTGGAAGTTATGAAGAATCAATCGAAGCTCTCGAAGACCATTTATTAAGGTTTTATTTATAGTCTTTTAGCTTCGATATATAGAATGTTAAGCCTTGAGTATATCTTACGTTTCTATCTTCATTACGCTCATATCGTAGCTCTAGGATCTTAGTACAAGTTCATTCTAACGTCCTCGAAGCGTCGCGCTTCGATTCAGACTTGTATGTGCATGTTAGTTGGTACAAGAACAAGTACTGACCGACTAGATGGTGATCTAGTCGGTCGGCAACTCTTCTTGGACCGACTAGTTTGATTCCTTAATTTCTTGGACTTTACTGTTTACAGTTAGTCGGTCTACGTTGACTCTCCGACCGACTAGTTTGTGAACTAGTCGGTCAGTGATGCTTCTTTGACCGACTAGTTGTGACTTACTGTTCATGCTTAATTTCTCCTAAGCTACTGTTTATCGTTAGTCGGTCTAAGAACGTTTGGTGACCGACTAGTTGACAATCTAGTCGGTCAACTGTTGTTCTTGGACCGACTAAGTCAACTTGTGTTCAGATGATTCGGGATATAAATTGCATATATTCCCCCCTAACTACCCCCATTTTGTGCCAAAGATTAGGCTTAATTGTGCTCTTTTTGGGTATATTTTCATTTCATATCAATTTTAGGGCTTATTCTCATTCTTGGTACAAAATACGGTTTTTATCGTCGTTATTGGCTTCCTATTATTTTTCCTATGCTCCTGCCATTATTTCGATCATATCGCCATTTTTTGGGATTTATTTGAGCGTTGGAATATTTTATATAGCTTATTGGAGGTCAATATTGTGTTTTTAATAGTCATTAAATTAATGTTCACATCAAATGGACTAATTTCTTCTTCTCATATTTTTCAGGTACCCCTAGGAGTCTTTGGGATTTTCCAGCATTTTTTGGGAATTTTCTGAGATTTCTAGATATTTTTTTGGATTTAAATGGAGGAGAAATAGGGTTAAAAAAACCCCAGAAAAAGAAAATACAATGGGGCGCCACGTGGCCCAATCAGATGGCGCCACGTGGCGCCGTTGATTCTGAATTTCGCCCGCTCCGTTGGAGCGGGCCGGCGTATTTCAGTTTTTTTTTTAAAAAAAAAAATTTTTTTTTAAATTGTGCGGGCCGACCCAGCTTGGCCGGCCCGCCGAAAAATGAAGCGGGCTCAGCGCCCGCTCAATTTGAGCGGGCCCAGCGCCCGCTCAAATCGAGCGGGCTGATCCCGCCCGCAGCTGCGGGCGGGTTGGAGCGGTCGCGCGCGCGCGGGTCGGATCCGACCCGATCTGACCCGCAATGCCTGTATTATGAGCCTGGTTGCGTTTTTTTGGGGATAGCTCGGTTTTGGGGCTTGTTCTTGACGTTTTTTAGGGTTCTTGGAGCCCTAGGTCTTTTTTTGTGCTTGGAGGGGGAGGAGGCCTTGGAGATGATGGAGAAGCTTGGTGGAGAGGCAAATTGGTAGAGGAAATCTCATTTAGGGAGATCTTGGGTGATATTTTCCCTCTTCCCCTTTGTATTTTGCAATTCTCATGTTGTAATGAATATTGGTTGAATTTGTCTATGAATTCCATCTTATTTGTTATGATTGAATAGTGTGATGGGCTTGGGTTGTTATTCATGAATGTTGGTTGTTAATTTTGGTTTCAAATTGCCTCTTGCTCATTTTGAATGCTAATGTGGATGTGTAATTAGGGCACAATTTTAATTGGTAAAGTCCCGAGAGGGCACATTTAGAGATGAATCCATGCTCCTAATTTGACTAGTGCTATGATAATACGTCCACCCATATTGCAAATTGTTGTGTTTTTAAAGCTAAACATTCCGATTGGGCTTCCTTAGCCGGATGACCGATTGTGCTATATGCGGTAATTAGGACTTGATGAACGCCAATTTTAATGATCACACAACCCAAGCTCTCTCTCCTTGCCATCCTAAATCCCCTATGGCTCTCTAACCCTACCAATATAGGTTAGGATTTTTAGTTTCACTTCACGATTTTCACACCTCCACCGTTAGTTTAGGTAGTTGTAACACACTTTATTTTTCTTTGTCCGTCAAATTTTGTGAACGTAGAACGACTTGTCCCTGTGATCCGACCCGGTACTCACCGGTTATTTTTATATTGCATTGACACTCCTACGCTTGGGAGTGGAAGGCGTGCACTTGCGCGTTTTCCGAGTCAACCAATTGGCGCCGTTGCCGGGGACAACGGTTTCTGTTAGTAGCATTTTTTTATTGATTTCGAAATTTTTAGTGTGATACTTCTATCTCTTAGTGTGTGTCTTTCTATTTATTTATTTTCCACTTATTGAGTCTTTTTGGTTGTTTATTTTCATTTTTCTTGGAAATTTTTTTTAAAACCATGGCATCTTCTTCGGATTTTTCGGACTTTGATTTGGAGGATATCCCACTTCCGCCATACTTTCATGGCACGGAGTGGGAGAACCCTCACTTACATATTAAAAATTTTGAAGATTGGATGCATTCATGTCTTGGTGGGAATATCGATGATGATTGCATATATTTTAGATTCTTTCCCGATTCTTTACAGGATGATGCTAGACTTTGGTTTGATTCATTGTCTTTGGACTCACATTTTACCTGGTTATCATTTCAGGCTGAATTTCTCCGGGTATTTTTGCCTATCTTTTTGGAGCAGGTACAGGGGCGGCAGGCCATGGAGCATGTAGCGAGCTTTATCCAGGCTGAGTGGGAGGCCTACCATCAGGCTTGGCAGAGGTTCACTGATTTGGTGCTTGCATGCCCACACCAGAGCTTTCACGAGGATCATCTTCTGCAGATCTTCTACACAGGGTTATCGCCATCTGGGCGAGATTTGGTGCAGATGAGCTGCGGTGGAGAGTTCTTTGATTATTCGACCGAGGATTCTTGGTTGTACCTGAGAGACCTTGCAGAGTGGGAGCAGACTGAGCCATCTGGAGAGCCGTCACTTGGATATGAGGATGATGGCCAGTCCCAGTTTCCACTTCAGGATGCAGAGCTGCAGGTCCAGTGTCAGCTTGAGGAGCCACCTTTGGGCTCTTTTTCTTGCGACCCCATGGGATACAGAGCAGAGCAGGAGGATGGGTTGCATGAGAGCCAGGTAGAGGATATTGACAGATTATATATTGAGGAGTCAGAGGAGACAGATGACGGAGTGCGTGTCGACCACGACGGTGACACGATGCATTTTCATTTTGAGGTTGAGGATGAAGCGGATGTGCATGATGGCCGAGAGCAGATTGAGGACATCATGGAGCCTGAGCCACGATCCACTTCAGAGTTAGCTTCACAGGTCGAGGCGATTGAGTATTTTGGGAGGACGACTGAGATGAGCTATTTCTGGGATGGCGAGGATGATGCGTGCTTGGATTTGCCCGAGACATGTCTACCTCCAGTCCTGTCACAGATGTCACTTCCCTCGCCTCAGGATGCGCACTTGCCAGTCATCGAGGAGGTTTGTCAGGAGCATTTACCAGTTGTGGGGAGTGCCGCAGAGACTGTTGGTGTTGATATTGATTTTGAGGAAGAGGATAGCGACAGGGATTGCGAGATGATATATATTGAGCCCGAGCTCCCTCTTACTCCAGTTTTCCCTCTGCAGCCACTTCCACCTCCTCCTGAGGCCGTGCATCATCCAGAGCCTAGCATCACATTTCAGGGAAGTTCCCATCTTACTTTTTCCTCCACCCCCGAATCAAATTATTTAATTCCATATCATAATGATTCGGATTGTCGTCATTTGATCGTAAATTCTTTTATTCATGTCAACGACCCATTTTGGCAAGCTTTTTATTTGGATGGGCGCTCTCGCCCAATTATTTTTGACACGACCTATCTCCCTCATTTTGCAGGAACCTATCACAAGGAGATGCTTGGGGTTGTGTCGCTTGCCATTGATGCCCGCAATGGAGGTAGGGCATTGGATGTGGCGACGCTCGCGGAGGAGCGAAAGGATATGATCGAGCAGTTGCCACCGCCGTTATACATACGAGATCCACTTTTTGCTAAGGTGTATTCTTTCCATGTAGTGTAAATAAATAAAATTAAAAGTTAGTTTGCTTTTGCATTTTGCTTTCGTATGCATTTCTTTTCTTTTTTTAGGATCTTTTGCCAAGATCTAGTACTCTCCCAACATTGAGGACAATGCTTATTTTAAGTTGGGGGGAGAGTGTTAGAATCTTTAGGATTATTTAGATTTTAGCCTAAAATTTTTTTTTGAGATCCCTCCAAGTTTCGCCTCGTTCCATGAATTCATTGCATATCATATTTTGGCTTCCTCGTTCCTACGCCTTTAGCTTTGTTTAGTCCCTACTTGCTTAATGCCATGCGATTTTTCGGATTATCATTTTGGTATCAATTTCTCGATGTTCGATTGGCACGTTTTCATTTCTTTTCCATTTTGGATTCATATGTTAATATACCGTGTATGAAGCTATTTCATATGTCGTGATGCTCTTTTTGAAACAATTTGGGAAAAGTTTGGTGTAAGTGATTGCATTTGTTGGGATGAATGGTGTAGTTTTTAATTGGATTGGATTTGGCCAATTGTGCGTGCTTTGTTTTCCTCTTAGGAGTGGGTGGATGAGTTGATAATTTGTGTTGGAATGAAAAAAAAAAGTTAGTATAAGTGAATGTTTCTTTCTAATCGAATCAAGTAGCCGGTGCCCCACGAAACATTGGGGAGGAAGCCAAAGATGAGATTAAGAAGATCATTCCATCCATTTGCATATATAGCGTCATCACGTGTATGCAAATGTGTCGGTGTTTGCATTTATAGCGTTATCGCGTGAATGCAAAACATAAACATCAAAAACAAGAAAAAAGAAAAAAAAAGAAAAGAAAAGAAAAATGAATGAAAAATGAAAGAATAAACAACATGAGTGATGCAATCTCATTTCCCACAACTTAGAGGAAATTCTTTTGTTTTGGCCACTTTCATGAAAATTGGAAATTTTGACATCGTGATATCCCGATACGTGTGATACGGGGCTTATTTCTTCACTTTTCTTTGAATTGGATTGATGAGAGTTTCATTTGTTATCTACTTTCATATATTTGGTATATTGGCTTTGAAATCAGTTGGAAATACCATTTTGGGTGTGCCATGAAGATGTTGTGGATTTGGTGCATGTCTTTCAATTTAATCCGAATTTTTCGCATATTTTGCTAGGGACTAGCAAAAAGCTAGTTGGGGGGTGTGATTCGGGATATAAATTGCATATATTCCCCCCTAACTACCCCCATTTTGTGCCAAAGATTAGGCTTAATTGTGCTCTTTTTGGGTATATTTTCATTTCATATCAATTTTAGGGCTTATTCTCATTCTTGGTACAAAATACGGTTTTTATCGTCGTTATTGGCTTCCTATTATTTTTCCTATGCTCCTGCCATTATTTCGATCATATCGCCATTTTTTGGGATTTATTTGAGCGTTGGAATATTTTATATAGCTTATTGGAGGTCAATATTGTGTTTTTAATAGTCATTAAATTAATGTTCACATCAAATGGACTAATTTCTTCTTCTCATATTTTTCAGGTACCCCTAGGAGTCTTTGGGATTTTCCAGAATTTTTTGAGAATTTTCTGAGATTTCTAGATATTTTTTTGGATTTAAATGGAGGAGAAATAGGGTTAAAAAACCCCAGAAAAAGAAAATACAATGGGGCGCCACGTGGCCCAATCAGATGGCGCCACGTGGCGCCGTTGATTCTGAATTTCGACCACTCCGTTGGAGCGGGCCGGCGTATTTCAGTTTTTTTTTAAATAAAAAATAAAAAATTTTTTTAAATTGTGCGGGCCGGCCCAGCTTGGCCGGCCCGCCGAAAAATGAAGCGGGCTCAGCGCCCGCTCAATTTGAGCGGGCCCAGCACCCGCTCAAATCGAGCGGGCTGATCCCGCCCGCAGCTGCGGGCGGGTCGGATCCGACCCGATCCGACCCGCAATGCCTGTATTATGAGCCTGGTTGCGTTTTTTTGGGGATAGCTCGGTTTTGGGGCTTGTTCTTGACGTTTTTTAGGGTTCTTGGAGCCCTAGGTCTTTTTTTGTGCTTGGAGGGGGAGGAGGCCTTGGAGATGATGGAGAAGCTTGGTGGAGAGGCAAATTGGTAGAGGAAATCTCATTTAGGGAGATCTTGGGTGATATTTTCCCTCTTCCCCTTTGTATTTTGCAATTCTCATGTTGTAATGAATATTGGTTGAATTTGTCTATGAATTCCATCTTATTTGTTATGATTGAATAGTGTGATGGGCTTGGGTTGTTATTCATGAATGTTGGTTGTTAATTTTGGTTTCAAATTGCCTCTTGCTCATTTTGAATGCTAATGTGGATGTGTAATTAGGGCACAATTTTAATTGGTAAAGTCCCGAGAGGGCACATTTAGAGATGAATCCATGCTCCTAATTTGACTAGTGCTATGATAATACGTCCACCCATATTGCAAATTGTTGTGTTTTTAAAGCTAAACATTCCGATTGGGCTTCCTTAGCCGGATGACCGATTGTGCTATATGCGGTAATTAGGACTTGATGAACGCCAATTTTAATGATCACACAACCCAAGCTCTCTCTCCTTGCCATCCTAAATCCCCTATGGCTCTCTAACCCTACCAATATAGGTTAGGATTTTTAGTTTCACTTCACGATTTTCACACCTCCACCGTTAGTTTAGGTAGTTGTAACACACTTTATTTTTCTTTGTCCGTCAAATTTTGTGAACGTAGAACGACTTGTCCCTGTGATCCGACCCGGTACTCACCGGTTATTTTTATATTGCATTGACACTCCTACGCTTGGGAGTGGAAGGCGTGCACTTGCGCGTTTTCCGAGTCAACCATCAGACTATTTCATTTTGCCTCTTAGTCGGTCTACGTTCACTGACTGACCGACTAGTTGTGAAACTAGTCGGTCAGAAAGTCTTCTTGGACCGACTAGATTTCTAGGTCTGAAATTCTCTTTCTTCTCAGTTCCTCTCTTAGTCGGTCCATGCTGTTTGACTGACCGACTAGTTGATGAACTAGTCGGTCAGTGATTGTTCTTTGACCGACTAATTCTCACAGATTTCTATCCGTTGGAGAATGACCTAAGTTGTTTTTATGGGACCCTATAAATACGAACCTAGGTCATTTCTATCTAGGTTAGAGCTTCCATTCAGAGATTCATTGAGATCAAAAGAGATAGCTATTCTCACTCAAATCTAAAGCTCTCTTCCTCACAAGAAACTCATTCTCTCTCATTTCTAGATCTAGAATCCATCTAGAGAGAAGCTTGTTCTTGGTGAGCTCTTCAAGCTATTGCTTGATCCAAGTCTCCAAATCATTCCTAGGCACCAATTGCTGGTCATTTCCTTGGTGCTAGGTCTTGGTGACTTCATCTTCCTCAAATCCTTCATTTCACCATTTGGGTAAGAAAAACTCAAGGTATAGGATTTTGTGGTAAGATTGTTTATTTCATATTAAACTCTTTAATATTGCTTTGTGATTCTCTCGGTTGTGAGAGAAGGTTGTGATCCCGGGTTGTGGGATTCACGTTTGCTATTGCATGTATGATTTGATCTTGTGAAGGTTTTTCACAAGATATTCATAGTGGAAATCTTGAGTTAGGGTTTCTAACTCAAGTATCCGGAGGGGATCCTGGTGGTTGGGACGTAGGATCACCGGGAACAAGTCGGGGAGACTTGGGTGGATCCGAACCCATTAACATCATTTGTTTGCATTGTTAATTTTGTTGTTGTCATTCAATTTAAGCTTCCGCAAATTGATTTGGTAGTTGTTTGCAATTTAATTTGGAATTATACTCCTTATTATTTTAAAGTACTATTCACCCCCCCTTAGTACTTGTGCAGTAGCTGGTAGGGCATTACAGCCGACCGACCCAGTGGAGGCACGAAAGCTAAAACGGAAGGCTTACCAATTCGTCCTGCTAGATGGTTCATTGAACAAAAGACGATCGACCATGTATGACAGCTTCACATACATTCTTAGCCACGTAGGAAGCACACTACGTGATCCAAGAGATCCACGAGGGAGATTGCGGAAACCACTACGGAGGAAAATTCAAAGCCTTGAAGGCCGTGAGACACGGGTACTTTTGGCCAACGATGTTCAAAGATTTCGTCGAATACGTTCGACTGTGCTCGACCTGCCAAAAGTTCTCAAAGATCAGCTCGGCCCCACCAATTGGTCTAATCCCCATCATCAGTCCAGTTCCTTTCGCCAAGGAGGGACTAGACCTCTTCGGCCCATTCAAGCCGGCGAGTGGACAACAGAAATACCTAATATTGGCGATCGACTACTTCACAAAATGGATCGAGGCGGAACCTCTGTCCTGGATCACCTGGAAGGAACTCGAAGCTTCGTCTGGAAGTCCATCATCTGTCGTTTTGGCATCGCACAATCCATAGTGACGGACAATGGGACACAGTTTGACAGCGCCGGCTTCAGAGACTTCTGCTCAGAGCTGAAGATCAAGTTGCACTTCGCCTCTGTCGCCCATCCCCAGTCGAACGGATTGGCGGAAGCAGCCAACAAAAGCATCCTCGAGCCCCTACGGAAGAGAATAATCGGGCTCGAAGGAACTTGGCCAGACGAAATCCCCGACATACTATGGTCGTACAGAACGAAACACAAAAACTCGATGGGGGAAACGCCATTTATGTTGGCCTACGGATGCAAAGCAATCGTCCCAGTCGAGGTCAATGAGTGACCGCTTCATCTCCAATACTATGATGAATAAAGAAGCTCAGAAGGCCTCGAGCTCAACCTACAACTGGTAGAGGAGGCCTATGAATGAGCTTTAGCGACCCTCATCGAACAAAAAGGACGCATGACCCGCTATTTCAACTCAAAGGTCCGCGAACGAAGCTTCCGTGTATGTGACTTGGTGCTGCGTAAGGCCGTTTTCACTCCCGATATTCTCAAGCAGTGGAAGCTCGTTGCGAAGTGGAAAGGACCCTACATAGTGATTGATGTACTCGGTCATGCCACCTATCGACTAGCTACTTTAGATGATAGAGAACTTACTCATCCCTGGAACACTGAGCATCTGCGGAAGTATTATCAATGATTGTATAAACGGGGTAAAACGGTCGAAATCTATCTTCATCTTTTATCCTATGCATGTTCATGATGAATACAAAGTAGATCGTTCTTTGACATCAGTCCAAACTCCCTTCTCAAGCATTCTCGTCGGCTGTAAGTCGAAGGGGCCTCGCCCCTTGCCACCAAATGACCCTCGTCGGCCATAAGTCGAAGGGGCCTCGTCCCTCGCCACAAAACCACCCTCGTCGGTCGTAAGTCGAAGGGGCCTCGCCCCTCGCCACTGAACGACCCTCGTCGGCCGTAAGTCGAAGGGGCCTCGCCCCTTCTACCGAACAACCCTCGTCGGTAGTAAGTTGAAGGGGCCTCCCCCCTTGCCACTGAATGACCCTTGTCCTCAGTCGTAAGCCGAGGAATCCCCCCTCGCCACTGAGCGACCCTCGGTACTCGTTGGCTGTAAGTCGAAGGGGCCACGCCCCTCGCCACCAAACGACCCTTGTCGTCAGCCATAAGCCGAGGGATTCCTCCTCGCCACTGAACGACCCCCGATACTTGTCGACCGTAAGTCGAAGGGGCCTCGCCCCTCGCCACTAAACAACCCACGATGCTCGTCAGTCGTAAGCCGAGGGATCCCCCCTTGCAGCTGAACGACCCCTGGCACATATAGGGCTTCGCCCCTCACTACCCAAGGAAACATGATTTATGGTTTAAAAGGTTAAATTCATCGATTGAATACACCTAACTTATACATGACAAACTTGCCTAAAGATTTCTATGAAATTTGAAGTTAGGTCTTTGAGGGTCCATACACACGCATGTATTCAAGTAAAGAAGAAATGTGACAGCATACCCAACTCACAAAAAGTTTTTCATTCATTTGAATGAAAGAAGATTACAAAAATCCAAAACAGAAAGCATGCCGACCTAAGAGGGAGGGGGGGCACTTCCGGATGCAAAGACACCGGTAAAATCCTCCATCGCCTTTGTGAGCTTTGTCGTAAGCTCCGTCTTCTCCCTCACAGTGGCCTCCTCATGCCCTGTGACTTTGGCATAAAGCTTGGCCACCTCCGCCTTGCAAGCTTCTGCCTACCTCTCGGAGTCGCAAGCTTTGGCCCGAAGCTCGAATGTTTCCTTCTGAGAGGTTTCGAGCTCCTCCTCGAGCTGGGATCTCTCCAACTGCCACTGAAGCTCGGCAGATTTGTAGAGGTCTGATAGTGACGACAGGCAGTCCTTAGCCTCCAAAGCCACCCACTCAACCGTTGCCTTATCTGTGAGGGCTTTCCCCAAGACCTCCTCCGCCTCCTTTGCCTGAACCTCGAGGCCAAACGCTTTGTGCTCTGCGTCTGCTACCAGTCGACCTCCTTTGATCAAGTCGGCAGCTTGACGGCGCATCACAGATCTGAGAACAGACATCTGTAAAAAACGAGGGTTAGTCAAAACAACTACTGACTTGGACGACGATAAATAAGGACTCATGTGACATACCTGGTATCCGCTCTCCAGAAAAAGTTGGCCACCTTTTCGAGGTCTAACCTCTGTAGGAGCTCCAAATCCCTAGGGAGAATCGAGTTCTCCACCAACCGGGCAGTCATCCCGAAATCCCTCAAGGCCGACTCCTCCTTTCCAATGGCGAATGGAGGTAGATGAAAGTCACCTTGTACTGGCCATAAGGGTCGAAACGAAAGCCGATTGAGCAGTAACACTCGATCGAACTCTGCAGGGATCGAGCCGACCAAAGTAACGGGCGACACAATGTTGCCCCAAGGCCATTGATCTAGAAGAGGTGTCACGGGGGCTTGGGACACTGAAGGGGTCTCCACCACCCCATGAGGCTCGAGAGGAGCGACCCCCATGCCTTTCCCCAAAGGATCATCCACCTCCACTCGCCTCCTCTTTTCAGACTCCTCCTCCCCATGGGAGGGCATCTGCCTCTTCTGGTCGACCACTTCAGTCGGACCAACAACGTCGGATACGTCGACGTCGACCACCACCTGCGGCTCTGCAACCACGACGGAAGCCAGGTGCACAGCGGGCCGCACATGGGCCTGGCTAGAGGCCTCTCTCGAAGAGGCTCATGAAGAAGGCCTGGAGGTCTGCCTAATCTCTCCCCCATTGGAAGAAGAGCTCTAGTGGATGTGGATGGGAGACCGAGAGCCGGATCCCTCGACGTGTGCGCTTAACCTTTCGGCACGGGCACCCGACCTTTCGATACATGCACCCGACCTTTCGACTGTTCTCTTCTTCTTCCACTGCTCCCTCCAAACTCGGTCCATACTGGACTCACCACTTCATCGGCTTCCGTTAGTCATATCTGCAGTCGATGAATATAATTATCGTAAGTGTCAGAGATAAAGACATAGAGACGAGATGCATTGCCTGGGCTCCATATAAGGATGTTTAGCATGTGATCATCCAACAAATATTGAATCGACCTTTCTTGCCTCGATCGACTCAAAAGGGACTTCATTGCCTCGGCCTCGCCCGGCGACAACCTGGCTCTGACATCCTCCGACGATAACCGAGTCTCCTCTGCAAGCTCAGATTCAGATAACTCCAACCATCGAAAAATGGTCCCATATCAGAAAGGATGACAAACACAAACGTATCATTACACCCGGGGTCAGAAATTGGAAGGTCGTATATAAGCCTCGTGACCGGGCAAGCAGTGATATGATACCATACTCGGTGAGGGTCGGTTATTATCCTAAAGAAATACCTGAATAGCCCAAGGGTCGGACGTACTCCACAGAGGTCGCACAACTTGATGAAGCCAACCAAGGGAGGGAAAGCCTGAGGGCAAGTCTACAGATGGAAAGCTCCGAAGAGCACAGAACTACCACGATAAAGGGGAGAATGGGGAATCAGAGTCCTAAGCAAAAAGCTTTAAGATACACCCCAACCTCACTCTTCCGTGGAAAGCACACACTCTCATCTGAATTGGGTACTCTAACCCTAAAAGGATCACAGAAGCAACCTCGCCAAACCTTGGCAGTCAGATCGAGGGAAAACCTAGGGGCCATATATACGATGACTTCAGGGACCTTCGACCTCCGATCCCTTCGGCGAATGGGAAGGCTTGGCTCAATCTAAACTCCTTTTCCCTTTCCAGGAACTTTCATGCATTGAGGGGGCCAGAGGCACGCCACAAGCTCCTCGTAGGTCAGCTCCTTGAATACGACCAGAGCAAACATACCTGACGAACCTAAAGAGAATCAGAGTCGAAGATGGGGGATACCTTGAAAGGGAACATGTGATCTCCGGGGAGGCAATGCTGGAAGCAAGCTTACGAAACAAGGAAGAAGATGAAGCAGAAAGATCTCTACTTTTTCATTGCTTTTCTCTTTTATATGAAGAATCCAACTGGCCGACGTCCGATGGCGACACGTGTCCAATGCCAGCCATGAGAAACGGCGGAAATTGCTCCAAAGGCGAAAGGGTTTTGGCGACACAAATCAAATTAGATGTTTCGAAAATCGTGCACATTTAAGGAGATTACTCATCATTTGGTCTCAATCAGTGCGATTTCTGAGGCACGAATGCTGGGGGCCATTTTTAGTGCACGGGTATGAATCCAACTGAAGTTTCTGCATACCCGGCCCATTTAGCATCCGCAACTTGATACCCACCTCGCTCATAGCGGGATGCCGCTGAGCCAGACGAACGGGTCATTCCACCGTTAGGCTGGCGCTAACATTCAGGGGAAAGTTAATGGGATCGAGTAAATGGGCAGCCGTTAACTCGAATCCTGGAGAAGATCATGCCCAAATCTATGAGGTAAGGTTACACATCATCAAGTGGGAATTACCTATAAATGGGCCAAAGAACGAAGGTAAATGGGTTCCAATTCCAAGGTATGATGTCTAAGACATAGAACTCTACTTTCTCAGCTTATACTTCTTATACATTCGAGCTTGCGCCGTCAGTCTTGAGAGAAACCTCCGTGGGTCAATCTCAGCTGCACCAAGCTCCCTCTCTCCCTTAAGTTCCATACTAACTTAAGCATCGGAGTGGATTTGGGTCGGAACCCAGATTCGACCCTCCAACGAATCCCTGTGGTACAGATCGATGGTCATCATCAAGTGTCGAAGGTCAACATTGAGCTTCCCAGCCTCAAACGATCGACACAACTACTGAGCGAATGTCGATCGAACGTCGCATCATCTTCAACTACCATCACTCGACCCTAGTTCTTCCAACCGAGGGTCCCACTCCAACTGCTGACAAGGCTCCAACTCAGCATCTCGAGTCTACGTCAGCTTGACAACTGTCTCGATCGATTTTGGCCTTAACAGATGGGGTGATGGGTTTTGCTGTTGCAGCATTTGACTTGAAGAGATGAGAGTGTTGGAGCATTGAACTTGGAAGATGATTACGGGAGCTGATGTTGAGCTTGGAGTGAAGCTGGATCATGCTGGAGTACTATGGATTAGAGGGTTGCTGAAGAGGAGTGACGAGTGTTTATTGTATATAGTTTTCCACAATTTTTCATGCACGTTTTACACCGTTTCATTCTCTATTCCTCCCTGTTTCCCCTGTTTTGTCTCTTCTTTTTCTTTTGTGGTCCATCGCATGCTTTGCAGTAGATATATGTCGATTAGGGGTCATATAGCAAGATTTAGCGCAAAGAGGCGAAAGGAGCGAAGCCGGGGATTCCATTGGCGTAGGGGAGAAGATTTTGTGAAGAATTAAGCTCCACGCGGCCGTGTCACCATTACTGAGTGCATATGCCCGTTACAACCAGTTGGACTACTCGACTAGAGTTCACTTAATATTCGACTGATAAGTCTACACAAGTTGACTGGGGCATAATGATTAGTTTACTAATGGATCAGCTAACATGCCAAAATATGGCATCACTCCTAGTTGAATGGGAGTCTATTTTGGTCGACTAGTATATACAGAATTGAGTTGCTTTGGCTATGAAATCTAAGTTTTTATGCATCAATTGAATCCATATTAATTCTAATTTTTTACCTAATGTTTTATGTGTTTGTGTAATATTTTCAAGGCATTACATGTTATTTAAGACAAGAAATAAAATGTTACAACAAATTACATAATATATCATTCAAGCTCTTGATTTGTTATGGCTTTAGCTCTATGCTATTGCCTTAGAATTCTTTAACTCCTCTCAATGCCTTGGAGTCACACCACCATCTAAGATTCAAATGTGATATTACTTTGTTGTTCTTCAAGCTTAAGCAAATTACACTTGATCTGATTTAACATGTCACACTTAATAAATTAATTAGACCATAAAACAATGTTTACTTCTCGTCAACCCTTGTATTGAGAAATACAATACTCAACATGGTTGACTTTTGAGATATGACATTTTGAATGAGGCTGCAAATTTTTTAAGATGAGAGATTTTGAATGGCTTAAATTTTTTTGGGGTAATGTTTTGAATGGCTCGTGACATATGGTCACATGTTATAACTAGTGTGTGTGTGTGGTGATCATGTGCAAAAATTTTGCATAATACCTTCATGCGAAAAGCTTTTTTTTGAAATTCTTTTGATGTTTAACCCATAGAATTATATACCCAAAGAAATTATTGGATGAATCGTAACATTTAATGTTTTATCTGATGGTGTGTGTTTTCTTCATCAACAATACAATAACTGTTATGAGTGAGGGAGACTTATGGTCTCCCCTTCCTCATTATCAACCATAACACCCAACTACATGGTACTGGGATGAACCGTTGGTATACTAAAGACTATTGGTCTCCCCTCTTTATCACGCCCCGCTTCCCAAGTATGAAAAGCGAGACGTGAGAAGGTCCGCTCAGACTTGGAGCTGTGAAGCTACAGTCTGATAAGCGTCCGGTAATTTAATTCGTTATCAGGTTCTTTGCATTACGACGAAACAACAACAATAATAATAAGGGATAGACAAATAAAATTTATCCAACATTCAACATCTACAGATTTTTATTCCAAACATTACAGAGATAGTCATAAAGTAAAGTACAGAGTCTGAAAAGAAGGCCTAAGCATAGCCGAAACTAATACAAAGGTAAGGGTGCAACGCACTGAACAACCTAACAACAACTACTAAGAAAGTAAACAACAACTAAGGAATGTCCCCAGCTGAGACTAAGGGTAGAACTCCGGGTCCTCGGACTGGACGTCAGCAAACTGTGTCCTCAACAACTAAGTTAGGCTCAAAATCTGACATGTGACACCCAAGAGAAAAGGGCACATGTCAGCAAAAATCTCCAAAAAGAAAGGGAGACTTTTGTGCAAGGAAACATTAGAGCAAAAGTGTAAGGGAGACTTTTGTGCAAGGAAACATAAGAGCAAAAGTGTACAACTAGCAGTTCTAAAATAATGGAGATGACATGACATGAATGCAGCAGTTCATGAGCATGAATGTAGCAGTTTAAGATGAACATGAAAGTTAACATTTGCACAACACGCTGTAGCAAAAAGCTACAAAACAAGATATCACGATTTCACGATGAAAACATGCATTCACATTGTGTACAGGGTTTACGCCTTACAACTGAAGTTGCTGATCTGGCATACTTCTACACTGAGTGGTCGCTTAACCCTACCCCAATCCCAGAGTTTACGCCTTACAGCTGAAGTGACTGTACGTGCACACTTCTACGCTGAATGGTCGCTTAACCCTACCCCTCCACGTGTATCGAGCGTTGGTTTCTCAACTACGTTGTGCTCGCTTCTGGATCACGAGCCAGGAAGTGTTTTCATTTGGCATATGGGTGCACCTAGCCTCAATCAATATGTAGGAGTCAAGATCGTACTCGCCGCAGCTTACATTTTAAAGTAGCGTGTGCTACACAATCATGATAGAGCAAGATGATGCATGAAATGACATGGCAATGAGCATGAGCATGACAATAAGCAATTAAAAGTGCGTACGAATAATTTGAAAGTAAACATAACATGCGGCATGAAATGATAGCAATGGTGTCAGATCTAGCTTCGTTGTCAAGCTAGATCAAAAGTGGTGTCTAGGCGACTATCATTTCACCGCCTAGTCTCTTTTACACAATTTTACAAAATGGCCTAAACATGGCCTAACAAATCACTGTGCAAGTTTCACTTGCCTGTTTCCGGTGGTATCGGTTGTCATGGGTTCGTCTGGACGGGTACTACATGTTGGTACTGATGGTTCTCTGTTTTGGTTTAAACAAATCACCGAATTAGATTTATTGCGAGATAGTCAAATATCAAGTTAATCCTTAAAGTGGGTTCGTCTAATTTTACTGGGTTCCCTGGCTAGGATGATGATTATATAGTGTTACACTAAGCTGATACACTTATTTAATACTAGTATTATCACCCTAACATTATTTACTAAACTAACATGTTGAAATAAAACAATATCTTAACAAATCGTCATTTGAATTTAAACTAGCACTAATTAACATACTAATTAACTCTATTAAGCTAATTACAAGGGTATCATGTCAATTTAAATGGGTTTACCTACTCCTACATTATTATAATACAAAACCCTCATCCTCTCTCTTTTTACATTTTGTTAGAAGGTAATAGGACTCTTGAGAGAGAGAGACAAGTTTTCTTAGCAAAAGAATGAGTAACCATGGCACTAGGCCATGGTTCTCTATATATTCATCTAATGAGGGGAGATGGAGGGCCTCAAGGAGACCAAGGGTCCCCATTACTCATAGTAATGGGGACCAATGAAGTGGGTAATGAATGAGGGGAGGCCAAAGGCCTCCCTCATTCATAACACTCCCCCTTACCCATTCATCACTTTGGTCTCAGCATTTGAGGCAAAGAGGGGTGGATACTTCTGGATCCAGAGTAAGTGTGTTTGCCTCGTTAAAACCTTTAGCTGTGGAAAACCCAGTGGGAAAACCCAACAGCTTTAAGGAAAAAGAGTACAACCCACAAGTTACTCCCCCTGATCCGTACAAGCTTCAGGCTTGCAGGTCTTTCAATTGTCGCATACCAATGTTCTTTACAAGCTTTACAAAAGTACATTTGGGCAAAGACTTAGTAAAAAGATCAGCTAAGTTGTTGCAGGACTGTATCTGCTGAACTTCGATCTGCTTGTCCTCCTTTAGCTCATGTGTCCAGAAAAACTTGGGAGATATGTGCTTCGTCCTGTCGCCCTTGATGTAGCCTTTTTGAAGTTGAGCAATGCATGCAGCGTTATCTTCAAACAGAACGGTAGGCTCCAAATCACCGGTCTTCAGGCCAGTAGATTGAAGAATGTGTTGGACGACGGATCGTAGCCAATAACACTCTCTGCTTGCTTCGTGGATCGCAATGAGCTCTGAATGGTTGGATGATGTAGCTGTTGTGGTTTGCTTCACCGATCTCCAGGAGATAGCAGTACCTCCGTAGGTAAAAAACCTGTTTGGGATTTTGCCGTGTGCGGATCAGAGAGATAACCTGCATCAGCATAACCAAACAATTTGGGGGAGGCACCTCTCTGGTAGTAAAGTCCAAGATCAATGGAACCCTGAAGGTATCGCAGAAGATGCTTTACTCCGTTCCAGTGGCGCTTTGTGGGCGCTGCACTGTGTCTGGCTAGAAGATTAACTGTAAACGCTATATCGGGACGTGTACAGTTAGCCAGATATAGAAGTGCTCCAATGGCACTGAGGTAGGGTACTTCAGGACCCAGTATCTCCTCCCCCTCTTCCAGTGGCCGGAAGGGGTCCTTATGTACATCTAGTGATCTTACGACCATAGGAGTACCTATAGGATGACATTTATCCATATGAAACTTGTGTAGAAGTTTCTTTGTATAATTAGATTGGTGTAATAGGATTCCACCTCTTAGGTGTTCTATCTGTAAGCCAAGACAATACTTTGTTTTGCCTAGGTCTTTCATTTCAAAAGTATGTTTAAGGCTTTCAGATATCTCTTTGATCTCTGCAGGAGATCCTATGAGATTTAAGTCATCTACATATACAGCTATGATGACGAATCCTGTTCCCGTTCTTTTGATAAAGATACACGGGCAGACTTCGTTATTCGTGAATCCTTGCTGTGCAAGGAAATCACTAAGTCTGTTATACCACATCTTTCCCGATTGTTTTAGACCATATAATGATCTATGTAGCCTTACAGAGAATACGTCCCGAGGTATCTCTTTCATCTCTGGGGGTAGATTAAACCCATCAGGAAGTCTCATGTAGATATTTTTATCTATATCGCCATATAGATATGCAGTCACAACGTCCATGAGCTGCATTTCTAGGCTTTCCAGAGAAGTTAGGCTTATTAAAAATCGGAATGTGATCGAATCCATGACCGGAGAATACGTATCTTCGTAATCAATCCCCAGTCTTTGGGAAAATCCCTGGGCTACAAGGCGTGCCTTATAGCGAACGATCACATTATTTTCATCTCTTTTTCTTATGAAAACCCACTTATATCCCACAGGCTTTACACCTACTGGTGTTTGGACTACTGGTCCAAAGACTTTGCGTTTCAAGAGTGAGTCCAGCTCTACTCTTATTGCCTCGTCCCACTTTGGCCAATCATCTCGGCGTTTACATTCCGCCAGAGATCGTGGTTCGACGTCATCGTCATATTCAGTGACGTGAACGGCAATATCGAACGCAAAATCGTCGTTGACGACTATGCTATTTCTGTCCAGTACTTCTCCAGTACGTACAAAATTTAATGATGTTTCTCCTATTGTTTCCTCTGCTGGGGAAATCAGGAGGGGAGAAGTAGCTGGTCTGAGCTCAGCATCCTGTGGAGGGATAATCTTAGTATCTCCAGGAGTCTTCCTCTTTCGAGGAACTTTATCTTTTGAACCTGGTGGGCGTCCTCTTTTCATTTGAGGTACAGCCAAATCTGCTGCCGGTGGGTTGCATCCATCTATGGGGATGTCAATCCTAGCTGGCGTATTGGCAGCAGGGACGTGTGATCGGACAATCTTTTGGTTGTCCGTGAATTTATCCGGCAAAAGATGTACTGTATTCTGGATGTGAAGGATCTTCAGGATCTCATCTTCACACAGATTAGTACGCGGATCATATAGGGACAAAGACTTCTGGTCCCAACTAATGGTCTCAGAAGCTTCTGGCTTCTTAGACTGTGTGCCCAGTTTAGGAAAAATTTTCTCATTAAATTCACAGTCAGCAAAACGTGCCTTGAATGCGTCACCCGTCAGGGGTTCAAGGTATCTTATAATAGAGGGCGAATCAAACCCAATATATATACCTAGACGACGCTGAGGACCCATTTTGGTCCTCTGAGGTGGTGCTATTGGGACATATACCGCACAACCAAACACTCTCAAATGAGAGATATCCGGAGTTGCGCCATATGTTAGTTGCATCGGGGATAATGTATGACCTCCAGAGGGTCTTATCCTAATAAGTGATGCGGCATGTAAAATAGCATGCCCCCAAGCATCCACAGGCAACTGGGATTGCATAAGCAATGGACGTGCAATCCATTGGAGTCTCTTTATAAGGGACTTAGCTAATCCGTTTTGGGTGTGAACATGTGCTACAGGATGTTCAACTTCAATACCCGTTGCCCGGCAATAGTCTTCGAAGACTTGTGAAGTAAATTCTCCCGCATTATCAAGACGTAGTTTCTTGATTTGGTTATCGGGGAAATGAGCACGCAACCTTATTATTTGTGCCAATAGCTTTGGAAAAGCTAGGTTGCGGGTGGACAAGAGGCACACATAAGACCATTTGGTTGATGCATCAATCAGTACCATGAAGTACCGAAATGGGCCACTTGCGGGGTGAATAGGCCCGCAAATGTCACCATGAATTCTCTCAAGGAAGCCAGGAGACTCTAGTCCAACTTTTAGGAGGGATGGTCTCGTTATTAGTTTTCCTTTAAAACAAGGGAGACATGGAAATTCACCCTTTTGAAGAATCTTCATGTTCTTCAATTTGTGTCCACGGGATTCAGAGATGATGCGTCGCATCATTGCTGTTCCAGGGTGACCAAGTCTATTGTGCCAGAGTTCGAACTCTGGCAAGGATTGGCACGTCTGGTGCTCAGTCATATTGGCTTCTATTGGTTGAATGTATGTTTGGTAGAGACCCGACGGGAGTCCCTTGAATCGTTCGCAGATGATCTTTCGGTCATCTTTCTGACGAGTTACATACAGATATTCAACCGTATTTTCATCTCTGGTTTCTAAGTGATATCCGTTTAAACGGAAATCTTTGAAACTTACGAGATTCCTATTTGATTTAGGAGAGAATAATGCATTTTTTATTTGAAGTCTTGTGTTATTTGGAAGCAATATAATTGCTTTACCAGATCCTTCGATTATTTGGGACAGTCCTGAAATTGTGATAACATGACCGTCATATTTATTTACGCTATTAAAATAGCAATGATCGCGAAGGATTGTGTGCGTTGAGGCACTGTCCACTAGGCACTCAGACATCATCTATATAAGCAAAAACGAAATTTTATTTGAGCGATAATGCCATTTGTCTACGCAATTTAAAATGAGCGTGAATTAATTAAAATTCAAAATTCATGCATAAAGAAATAAACAAGTAAAAATGCGGGGATCGGCCAGATACCCAAAAATAAACAGTGCAAAGTTCGTTTACAGTCCATAAAAGGAAAGAAAAATACAACTGCGGAAACCCAAACTGAACTGGGTCCCTATATCTCCGTCTTCATATGCTGTTGCATCGAGCTTTGGCTTACACAGTCATGAATCGACTCCTTGCGGTTCAGCGGACGCGGCCAGGGAATTGACTAAGCCAGGACCACTTGTTACCCAGTCAAGCTAGGTTGGTCCAGCAAACTTAGCCAAGCACATTGACCGACATCATGATCCATTGAAGGAGTTTTCATCAAATCTATGTGCTGTTGCATCGAGCTTTGGCTTTAAAATACAAATTTCCTCACTTACAAATTCTCTCAAAAGAAAATAAAAGTGCAAGGAAAGTAAATAGGTATACAATGGCCGATCCCGAAAAACACATTTTTACTGATTTAAACATCCACGCAGTTCTAAATATGCTACGGGCATAAAAGTAACAACCACGTAGTTTATATAACACATGCATATATAATATGGAACAAAAAAAATTATAAAATATAATAATCTCTCGGACCACGGGGAGACGTCATACACCGTTAGGTTAGTTGACTAACGGCAGAGCGGTCGCAGAATCCTTAAGATAATTATATTTTGAAAAAATCCTAATATTCCATAAATTAATAATAATGCAAGGGTGTTATAATTTTAGCAATATGACGCGATAGGCTCATAACAAAGAATTAAAATATAAAAAAAAATTTGAATGGGGCGGCAGACCCATAAATATTAATCATTTTTATATATTATTATTATTTGGGCTGCAGGCCCATTTGCCAAAAACTAACAAATAAAGTATTGCAGTTGAATTAATTTGGCTTCAGGCCGAATTAGTCAAATTAAAATATCATTAATAATTGGGCTTCAGGCCCGTTGGCAAAAATTTTAATTGACAAAATAAGCTTGCAATTGGATTTAATGGGCTTCTGGCCCAATTGGGAAAAACCCGAATAAAAATTAAGCTGAACTGCAGGCCCATAAAACTTATTGTCATGTATAATCTGGGCTTCAGGCCCAATTAAACAGCTAAACTAATGTAATAATCAAGATTTTAATTAACACAATGGAGATTGCAATAAGAATTACTGGGCTTCAGGCCCTTTTTTTAGGCCAAAATAATAATTAAGTAAATGGGGCTGCAGGCCCATAGAATCTATTAACAAGGATACAAATAGGCTGCTAGCCCAACAACAAAGCTATCAAATTTATTAATTAAATAAGGCCTTTTAACCCTATTTTTGGACTGTGGAATGCCAAAAACCCTAAGTCTATCCCCAAAATCCAAAAAGATAAATACTCCATCCCCGTCAAACCCCCTTCCCACCTTCCCCTCTGGTTCTATGATCGGCGCAGGTGGACGGAATTCCCCCTCCTGCCTGGGGGTTGCGCCGGAGGAGTGCCCCACGACTGGGGGGGGCGGCGGAAGGGGGGTACGCCGCAGGCCCCCCCCCGCCGTCTGAGCCGAATCGGACAGGAACCCCCCCCTGCAGGGGGGGTCGGCGACGGGAAGGCTACCCCCCGTCGGGGGGGGGAGCTGGAAAGAGATCCCCCGCCAGGGGGGGATCGGCACCGGAGGCTCCCCCTACTGGGGGGCCGGCGACGAGCGACAGAGATCCCCCCGCCTGGGGGGGGGGATCGGCGCCGGAGGCCCCCCCGACTGGGGGGGGCGGCGACGAGAAGCTCCCCCTACTGGGGGGCCGACGACAAGCGACAGAGATCCCCCCGACTGGGGGGGATCGGCGCCGGAGGCCCCCCCGACTGGGGGGGGCGGCGACGAGAAGGCCTTGGGGGGGGGACGGGGCCGGAGGTGGCCCCCCCGACAGGGGGGGGGAGCGGCGAGAAAGATCCCGCCGCCGGGGGAAAGCGAATAGAGGGATTTAAAATATTTATTTTTTTTTTGTTTTTAATTAATCACATGCTGTTGTTCATGATTTTTCCGATTTTTATATGTCTTTTTGTATGTTTTTCTGAGTACTACCACATTTCCAGCATGAGCCCATGAAATGCTAACTACAACACGATTTTAATGTCGCAAAGCTACAATATGATGTTAAGGTTGCAAAGCTAGCGCTACCACATTTGAAATGCTTCTAGATGAAGCATTGTAAAATCATAGCAACATTAAAAATTTGTTTGTAGTTATCTACGGGATTGATAGAGATTACCTTTAGATTAAAAATCTAGGGACGATCGTTAAAAATTAAGATCCGTAGATAGTGCCGCTCCCGAAACGCTCCAAAGAGAAATCCACGCAACAACAGATTACCGCAACAACAGATTCCTTCGCGCGTAGGGGATGGATTTTTGTGGGGAGACGGGAATAATAGCTCAAAATAGACGAGCGGAAGTGCTGATAACGTGTTAGAAGGTAATAGGACTCTTGAGAGAGAGAGACAAGTTTTCTTAGCAAAAGAATGAGTAACCATGGCACTAGGCCATGGTTCTCTATATATTCATCTAATGAGGGGAGATGGAGGGCCTCAAGGAGACCAAGGGTCCCCATTACTCATAGTAATGGGGACCAATGAAGTGGGTAATGAATGAGGGGAGGCCAAAGGCCTCCCTCATTCATAACACATTTCTTATTATAACAAGGCTGACAACTATTCTTACACAATTGAATTAATAGCCTATATTAAAATCCCCCTCCTCTCTTTTTACTAAGGCTATACTCATATTTTTATTCATCCGTTAATAAACAAGGCACTACACTACATCACTTTATTACATTCATATCTTTAATAACTTCTATTAGTATCTCTCCTCTGTCAATGCTTTTAACATCTAAAACCAAGGCACACATTTCCTCTCTCTCTCTTTAATATTTTAAACTTCCCCTTTATTAACCCATAGGCTGTCACTTACCCTTACTCATTTTCTTTCTTTATTCATTCAATACCCCTCTGTCCCTTTCTATCCTCTTCATCTCTCTGTCTTTGCTTCTTTCTCTTTTTTGTTTTTCATTTTCGTTTCAAGGCTTGGCAGCCACCATGGAGCTCACGCACAAGAAGAGGAGAGAGGAGATCTTACCTACGCGATGACAGGGAGGAAGGAGGGCGGTCGGCCCGCGGTTCACGGCACTGGGGCGGCGACGCACAGGGCGGGCGGCGGCGGATTCCTACGGCGGCGGTGCGCTGAAGGAGGAGGCGTTCTGGGCATGGGAGGCCGGCGCAAGGCGAGGGAGGTGTTTGCGCACGGAGTTGGTGGGAAGGAGGATGAAGAAGAAGGGTTTTGAATCTCTGAAAATCTTTTCAGATCTGAGTTCTCTTGTTTCCCCTCTTCCAATTTCAGTTTGAACCTTTGGGGATTGGATTTGGGTTTCAGTTTTGGTGTGGATGTTTGAGGGCTGATTGGTGATGAGAATTTGGGTTGAGGGAATTGGTTTTTGTGTATGGGTAGTTTGCTGTAGGATTTGTTTGCAGAGGGCTTATTAGTTTGTCTGATGGAGGGTTTGTTGATGGTTTTGCAGGAATGAAGACGGTGGGTTTGCAGATGATTTTATCAGGGAAGAGACGTAGCCTAACTGCCTTAAAGAGAAAATGCGGGGAACAAATTTAATTTTTGCTAGGTTAGCGATGAGGATAGAATTTAATAGGTGTTTGTTGACTTAAGGGGGAGAATGCATCTGGCTACGAACGTGTTATACTTCTCATCTTAAAAAAAAACTAAACGTGATTGTTGAATGATGAGTAATTAATTAATTAATTAATTAAGTTTTAAATGTAATTATTAAATTAACAAAAGTAATTAGTAACAATAACAAAAATAATTAACAAAATAATTAAATTAAAGTTCTCAGTTAAACTTGGCGGTCAATTAACGACGATACGGTAAAAACGGAAAAACAGAGTCGCACATACGTGACAAGTAACGTATGGACGAAAAGTCAACCATATGATTGAAAGAAAATACATGTACACTCGAACTAAAGCACGGCTATAAATACAGGCCGTTACATTCTACCCACCTTAAGAAAATTCCGTCCTCGGAATTCTTATTAACTAAGGAGCGGGAAACAAAAATGGGTAACGCTCTCGTATTTTTATGAGGTAAAATATGACCCGAAATACTTCGAGACGAAGAAATGGAATTGATTAGGAAAAGACACAAGTGATATGGTTAAGACTGGGTTTGACAAAGTGGTTCAGATGACCAAGCACTATCGATGGCCTTAACCGTCAGTAGGCAAGTGAATAGCTAGGGATGGCTACCCAAGATGTGCAGAGATGAGGAAGAGAAAAATAATAATGTATATACGTATCCTCTTAACAGCCACCCCAATATTCTAACACACAGGTTGCTAAACTCATAAACCCAAACAAGTGTTCTTAAAATAAATCATCACTTCCTGTCTCGTCACTGAATAATCTTACAACTATAAGCATATCCTGAACTTAAATATAGGTCCAATACTTCCCTTTTCTTTTTTCTTCTTCTTTTTCTATCTCATAATTCTTGCTTTAAACAATTAATACTTTAAACAAGGCAACCTCGAAAGGGAAAATACCAACTATCCTCAATCAATACTTCTTACTAATTTCCTACTATCCATTCTCATAGGTTGTCTCATCCGTAACGTATCATCCCTTGTTCATTGTATAACCTAACTTGTAGTACTATAATTGTGACATCCACAAATCCCAATTCTCATCTTATTCTTGTATTAATCTATTGATATAACGGTGCTCTACCAATTACTAACATAAGACGACAAGTATAAATACGCCTAGTATACATCACCATCTATCATCAACATTTATCAGGCTCCCAACTCATTCTTCATCGTGATAACTCATAAATTTTAAACACCTTAATTAACAAACTATTAAATCACATCTCATCATTTTTTTGTTTGAATCTTATCCTAAGCAACTTAGATCAATTTACACAACTATCCAACAGGTCATATCACTTCCGTCGTCTCCATCACTTTATCTAGATGATGAAATCTTGTTACTTCAAATATTCTACTCATTCTCATGATCACCATAGCTCATACTATACCTTCATATTTACTCTTATCCGTTACTCGTCTAAATTTCAATCTGTAATGTATTCATCTTTCTGTGTACCACTCATAGTATGGAAACCTATTGAAGCCATTATGAACGGGTATATCCAAATGCGAAATATAACTCTTGAACACATCATTCCATCTATCATATTGTAAATAATCAATACATCTACTCCTTACATCATCTCAAACTATTCTTATCCGTAATATAACCCTCTAATAATAATAATCATATCTAACATCTTATCAACATAATGCATAACAAAATTTAACACTGATGATGATAGAAATAAAGGTAAAAGAATAACATTTTAAAAAAAAGTTATAATGCAGATTTAAAACTAATCTTGCCCAAATGGAAATGAGTAAATGGATACACTAAGGTGGTAACCAAGAGATAGTGTAGGATACAGAGTTGTATGATGTAACGATCAAGTTTGTGATGAATGGTTTCAGGCAAGGATATGGAGTTAGCTTGATCAGACAGATGATCTTACAGGTGCAAGAAGTAAGAACAGATATGCATATACGAGTGGAAAGTAAAGTACTAGTGGCTGCTCAAGTGTGGTAAGTAAAGTGTATGTAATGCATAAAGTAAAGGTGACTGTGCAAGTGCAAAAATAACGACGGTTGCATGGTATATGGTAGCAACAATGTTTTAACCAACAGACAATGTGGTGACAATAGTAAGACAACCAGGTGGATGCAGTAACACTGAAAAGACAAGTAACGTGCGAGCATGAGGAAAACAAACGTTGCTTGACTATCTAATAGTGTAGGTTGGCCTAATAATAAGAAGTCTAGCTCAACTCCCAACCCAGACAGTCAGTCATGGCTTGAAGGCACAAGTCACTTCTATGACCGCAGGACATGTCCTTTGGTTGACCAACCCTCTTCCCATTCCTTTATAGACACTGATCCAATAATAATTTAAGACCGCTTATTAGTATACTGTGCTATCACGTTCGAGTAGTCTTGACTTAGTCTGTGGAACAGTGATATCAAATCAGTAGTTGTGACAAGGGTTAGCTTGATCAGGTGGCATAGAAATGGTTATGAATGATTAAATGGGAGAGTGGTAGATATGTGTAAAAATGTGACAACATCTTAATAACGTATATAAGGATAGTGAGTGGGGGTATAAGTTAAAACAGTAGATAAGCAATAGGCGAAAGGGTCACGGGCGTAGAGATGTAGTGTTTGTTTTGTAAATGGAGATAGATTTTTTTTACAAATTTTTTTTTAAAGTATAAATACTATGTATACAGAACTAATACACTGAAATAGTTGAAGTTTTATTTAGTATAAAACATATTTAAAATTATATATGGTCGGTTGTTTCGATTCTGTTGTAGTATAGTAAGAAAATGTCATACATAATTAAGATTCACGTCCTTGCGGTCCATCGGACACGGCCAGGAGAGTGACTACGCCAGGATCACTTACCCCTAGTCTAGCTAGGGTGATCCAACAAACTCAGCCAAGCACATTGACCGGATCATGGTCCATTGAAGGAAGCTTATCATGTATATGCGTGCCATCAACAAAAAGGTTTAAAGATAAAGATCTCCATACTTAGAAAGTAAAATATGTGGAAATGGATTGTATAGATTAGAAATCATTAAAAATTTAGTGACTAAAAATTTTCAGCGAAGGAAACTCAACTCAAAGAATAGTTAAAAAAATATGAGGCTTATGTATATATATTAAAGATTTTAAAAAAAAGTTAAACCGGGCGAGAAATTCCATGAAAGGGATATCGACAGTAGAATTAGTATAGTAATGCGAGTGATTCAAAGGATAATGATGGCTGTTCGAAAGATCACGTGGGTCGAGAGTAAGGAGGGAGTTGAATGGTTGAAATGTAAACACGACGGGGAATTAACTTAGGTGAATCTGCTACGATGGAATTCTACGGTCATTAACATAGCGATGGAAGGATTAGGAATAATAATAAAAATCAGGGGCCTAATTATTAGGTTGACTGAAGATCAGGAGAACTTAGCACTAAGACTTTCTAATGAACTAGATTGTAATAGGTCTCAGGGAAGGGTCCTAAGAGTATCAAAATTTCGTTTTGCTGATGGACTCAACGAACGGCTAAAGGAAAAGCTCTAGGGATCTAATATAGTTAGGGATGGGTGGGAGACTAATAAGGTAACCTAAGACGAGTACAACTAAGTCTCAACAAAAGCGCCTGACTATCAAACCTGGACGTCTATCTAAGTCCTCTTACCATCTAAGACAAGGAAAACCTTCTGATTGGACTCAATTCATGACTTGAATGTTCCGAATATTTAAATGGATGTTGTTATCATTATTGTTGTTCCGATATTTCGCAGATGCAAAGAGGACCTGCATGGTCCACCACTAAAACCTGCCACGCCCCGCTTCCCAACTATGTAAGGCGAGATGTGAGAAGGTCCGCTCAGACTTGGAGCTGTGAAGCTACAGTCTGATAAGCGTCTGGTAATTTAATCCGTTATCAGGTTCTTTGCATTACGACGAAACAACAACAATAATAATGAGGGATAGACAAATAAAATTTATCCAACATTCAACATCCACAGATTTTTATTCCAAACATTACAAAGATAGTCATAAAGTAAAGTACAGAGTCTGAAAAGAAGGCCTAAGCATGACCGAAACTAATACAAAGGGAAGGGAGCAATGCACTGAACAACCTAACAACAACTACTAAGAAAGTAAACAGCAACTAAGGAATGTCCCCAGCTGAGACTAAGGGACTCCGGGTCCTCGAACTGGACGTCAGCAAACTGTGTCCTCAGCAACTAATTCAGGCTCAAAACCTGACATGTGACACCCAAAGAGAAAAGGGCACATGTCAGCAAAAATCTCAAAAAAGTAAGGGAGACTTTTACGCAAGGAAACATAAGAGCAAAAGTGTACAACTAGCAGTTCTAAAATAATAGAGATGACATGACATGAATGCAGCAGTTCATGAGCATGAATGTAGCAGTTTAAGATGAACATGAAAGTTAACATTAGCACGACACGCTGTAGCAAAAAACTACAAAACAAGATATCACGATTTCACGATGAAAACATGCATTCACATTGTGCACAGGGTTTATGCCTTACAGCTGAAGTTGCTGATCTGTCATACTTCTACACCGAGTGGTCGTTTAACCCTACCCTAATCCCAGAGTTTACGCCTTACAGCTGAAGTGGCTGTACGGGCACACTTCTACGCTGAGTGGTCTCTTAACCCTACCCCTCCACGTGTATCGAGCGTTGGTTTTCCAACTACGTTGTACTCGCTTCTGGATTACGAGCCAGGAAGTGTTTTCATTTGGCATAGGGGTGCACCTAGCCTCAATCAATATGTAGGAGTTAAGATCCTACTCGACGCAGCTTACATTTTAAAGTAGCGTGTGCCACACAATCATGATAGAGCAAGATGATGAATGAAATGACATGGCAATGGGCATAAGGATGACAATAAGCAATTAAAAGTGCGTACGAATAATTTGAAAGTAAACATGACATGCAGCATGAAATGATAGCAATGGTGTCAGATCTAGCTTCGTTGTCAAGCTAGATCAAAAGTGGCGTCTAGGCGACTATCATTTCACCGCCTAGTCTCTTTTACACAATTTTACAAAATGGCCTAAAACATGGCCTAACAAATCACTGTGCAAGTTTCACTTGCCTGTTTCCGGTGGTATCGGTTGTCATGGGTTCGTCTGGACGGGTACTACATGTTGGTACTGATGGTTCTCTGTTTTGGTTTAAACAAATCACCGAATTAGATTTATTGCGAGATAGTCAAATATCAAGTTAATCCTTAAAGTGGGTTCGTCTAATTTTACTGGGTTCCCTGGCTAGGATGATGATTATATAGTGTTACACTAATCTGATACACTTATTTAATACTATTATTATCACCCTAACATTATTTACTAAACTAACATGCTAAAATATAACAATATCTTAACAAATCGTCATTTGAATTAAACTAGCACTAACTAACATACTAATTAACTCTATTAAGCTAATTACAAGGGTATCATGTCAATTTAAATGGATTTACCAACTCCTACATTATTATAATACAAAACCCTCATTCTCTCTCTCTTTTTACATTTCTTATTATAACAAGGCTGACAATTATTCTTACACAATTGAATTAATAGCCTATATTAAAATCCCCCTCCTCTCTTTTTACTAAGGTTGTACTCATATTTTTATTCATCCTTTAATAAACAAGGCACTACCCTACATCACTTTATTACATTCATATCTTTAATAACTTCTATTAGTATCTCTCCTCTGTCAATGCTTTTAACATCTAAAACCAAGGCACACATTTCCTCTCTCTTTCTTTAATATTTTAAACTTCCCCTTTATTAACCCATAGGGTGTCACTTACCCTTACTCGTTTTCTTTCTTTATTCATTCAATACCCCTCTGTCCCTTTCTCTCCTCTTCATCTCTCTGTCTTTGCTTCTTTCTTTTTTTTGTTTTTCATTTTCGTTTCAAGGCTTGGTAGCCACCATGGAGCTCACCCACAAGAAAAGGAGAGAGGAGATCTCACCTACGCGACGACGGGGAGGAAGGAGGGCGGTCGGCCGGCGGTTCACGACGCTGGGGTAGCGGCGCACAGGGTGGGCGGCGACAGATTCCTCACGACGGCGGCGCGCTGGAGGAGGCGGCGTTCTGGGCGTGGGAGGCCGACGCAATGCGAGGGAGGTGTTTGTGCAAGGAGTTGGTGGGAAGGAGGAGGAAGAAGAAGGATTTTGAATCTCTGAAATTCTTTTCAGATATGAGTTCTCTTGTTTTCCCTCTTCCAATTTCAGTTTGAACCTTTGGGGATTGGATTTGGGTTTCGGTTTTGGTGTGGATGTTTGAGGGCTGATTGGTGATGAGAATTTGGGTTGAGGGAATTGGTTTTTGTGTATGGGTAGTTTGCTGTAGGATTTGTTTGCAGATGGCTTATTGGTTTGTCTGATAGAGGGTTTGTTGATGGTTTTGCAGGAATGAAGATGGTGGGTTTGCAGATGATTTTATCAGGGAAGAGACGTAGCCTAACTGCCTTAAAGAGAAAACGCAGGGAACAAATTTAATTTTTGTTAGGTTAGCGATTAGGATAGAATTTAATAGGTGTTTGTTGACTTAAGGGGGAGAATGCATCTGGCTACGAACGTGTTATACTTCTCCTCTTAAAAAAACTAAACGTGCTTGTTGAATGATGAGTAATTAATTAATTAAGTTTTAAAATGTAATTATTAAATTAACAAAAGTAATTAGTAACAATAACAAAAATAATTAACAAAATAATTGAATTAAAGTTCTCAGTTAAACTTGGCGGTTAATTAACGACGATACTATAAAAACGGAAAAACAGAGTTGCACATACGTGACAAGTAACATACGGACGAAAAGTCAACCAGACGACTGAAAGAAAATATCGGTACACACGAACTAAAGCACGGCTAAAAATACAGGCCGTTACACTCTTCATATGATGAAATAATAAAATGGGTCCATGGGCTATTGGCTACGGTTAATCTCTTCAAACACGTTATCAGCACGATCATGCTCTAGAGAAGGAAATTTTTTTTGAGCCATAATATTTTTCATCTTCCCCACAAATTTCTACCTCTTGCGAAGAAATCTTGTAGTTGCGGCAAAGCTCTTGCGACGACAATCGATTGATTACCTTTGCAGCATAGCGGGAGCGAGGATTATATTTTTCTATCTACGGACTTTATTTGTTCTTCTCTAGATCATTGATCTAGGGGTAAAATTCTAATCCCGTAGATATAGATTATGGACCATATTCCATTTTATTACATATGTATGTTGATTGTATTACTCAAATCAACATATCAACAATTAGAATAAAAACAATTAAAAACAAAAAAATCCCATTTTTTTCCCTCCCCCCTAAGGGGATCCACGCACCCCCGGAGGGGCTCCCCACTGAGCACCACCCCTCCCGAAGGAAGGGGGCCTCCTCGGCCAAGCAAACCCCCCCCCCCCCCAGTCGGAGGGGGGGGGAGTGGAGGGCCTTCTGCAGCCCTGCCCCCCTGTCGGGGGGGCATCCTCAACACGCCACCCCCGTCGGGGTGGCGTCCTTGTCACGTGGCTCCCCCGACGGGGGCTCCCGATGCGCCGCCCCCTGTCGGGGGGCTCCTTGTTGTGCCATCCCTCGTCGGCGAGGGGGGGGGGGGGGTGGTCTTCTGAACCGCGCCCCCCTTGTCGCCCGGGGGTCTTCATCGGGCCGCCACCCCCTCCACTGTCGAGGGGGGCTCTTCGCCTTGGTCCACCCCCGGTCAGGGAGGGGGGCTCCTCCCAGTGCCGCCCCCTTGTTAGGGGGTCCAACATGCGCCCTCCTTTGAGGATTTGAAATCGAATTAGGGGAGATGACAATAGTGAGGATTGGGGATTGGGGGAGATGAAATTATTCTCAATTTCATTGTTTTGGGGGCTGTATCTAATCCTAACCTAAGGGATATGGTCAGGAATAATATTTTTGCAACACTGAACATATGGGCTAATAACCCATTAACCCATTTATTATAAATAAAAATATAGATTTTTTGGCTGTTGGGCTTGAAGCCCTCAGCAAGCCTAAAGGCTTTTATTTTAATAATTGGGTTATGTTATCTTTCTGTTTTAAATATAAATTTAATTCAGAAAAATTCAATTACATCTAGAAAAATATCAAAAAATACCAGAAAATTACTGGAAATTCTGAAAATCCTGGATACTTGATGTGTTGCATTAATATATTATTTTTGGGATTATTTTTTTTGTTTTTGGTCCATATAATATCAATAACATCACTATTTGCATAATTTGGATTAATTAGATTTTTTTAAATATTTAATAATTATAAAAGATCCTGAGATCGCTCTGTCGTTAGTTACCTAACGTAACAGTGCATGATATGTCTCCACGTGGCCCAACTAATTATTAAATATTTTATATTTCTCCAATAAATTGCGTGCGATGTTGGTTAAATTAAATTTGATGTCTGTGATGTTGGGCAATTATTTATGCATGTGCTTGTTGCATAATTTATAAATTGCGTGGATGTTTAATAAATTACGTTGTGGTTTTGGATCGGCCAATTTGTCACCATTTTATATTTCTCGCATTTTCTCTTTCTTTTTGAGAGAAATTGTAGCGAGGATATAATTTGTATAAAGCCAAAGACCGGAGTTTCTTTCCTTGAAGACGGAGGCCAAATTGCAAAATTGCAGGGACCCCAATGGGTTTCCAAGTTGTACTTTTCCATTTTAGTCTTTTGTATTCTCTGGACTGTATAACTTATGGACTTTGGACTTTATTATATGGTGACTGGCCGATCCACACAACTAATTTATTAATTTTACATGAATTTTTAATATGTTTTATTAATTCATGTTATTTTAAATGCATAGATAATATGGCAAAAATAGCGAGCGTCGATTTTGAAGTTCTCGATATGGCTTGAAAGAATTAGTTGAGCTGGCATGTGGACCTGAAGTTCTACTTGCGCGCACAGGGCATAATGGCCACAATCTCTGCTCCTGTGCCCACGGCAACAGGCAAGCTGAGGCTGCTTCTACTCCAATAGTCTCTGATGTAGATAAGACGAAAGCCAAAATCTATATCAGGCGACATATTGATCGGACCCTGAAGTTCGAATATCTCACTGTAGAAGATCCGCTAGAGTTGTGGACTGCACTGGAAGACATGTATAAGCATCAGAAAGATGTGATCATCCCACGTGCACATTATGAGTGGGAAAATCTCCGTATACATGACTTTAGGTCCATTGCTGAGTATAACTCAGCACTTTACAATATCACCTCACGCCTGAAGTTGTGTGGCGAACAAGTGACGGAAGAACGCATGTTGGAAAAGACTTATACATCCTTCCATGAGAAAGATGCAATCCTCATGCAACAGTACCGTGAACACAAGTTCACTAAGTACTCTGACCTGCACTCCTGCCTTCTCATGGCGGAGCAGAACACAGACTTACTACTGGCCACCCATAACCTACGCCATGTAGGCTCAACTTCTCTCCCTGAGGCTCACAGAGTTTCTTCCCAGAAGCTGAAGAACAAACAGAAGGGAAAATTCAACAAAGGGAAAGCACCTAAAAGGCAGGCCAGAGGTCCTCCCTAGCACATCATCCCTCCCCATAGCAACAAAAATGGGGGAAAGAAGAAACTCCAGTGGAAGAAAAAGAACACTAGACAGACATCTATTCCCAAGAATAATTGGGAGGACAAATGCCACAAATGTGACATGACTGGACATTGGTCCAGAAACTGTCGTACTCCACGACACCTCCAAGATCTGTATCAGGCAAGCCTGAAGTCTCCCGTTGAAACAAATTTGGTGGACAACCAGCCGACAACCAAGTTCACATTAGATGACTTCGAGAATGAAGACCTCCTAGACTGATGTCATATTTATCTATTGTGCATTTACTTTATCTGTTATCATTAGTTCATCTGTAGTTTGCTTAATCTTTACTTTTTCAATAATAAATGTCTTCCTTTTATTAAAGTATTGATTTCATTATCTATAGATGAAGTGTGAGTGCCTAGTGGACAGTGCCTCGACGCACACAATACTTCGAGAAAAAAGCTATTTTATTAGCTTAAATAATTATGATGGTCCTATCATTACTATTTCAGGACTGTCAAACATAATTGAATGATCTGGTGAAGCAATGATTATGCTCCCAAATAACACGAGACTAATAATAAACGATGCACTTTTCTCTCCTAAATCAAATATGAATCTATTGAGTTTCAAAGATATTCGTTTAAACGGATCACTTAGAAACTATAGATATACATGAGGATGAATATTTGTGTCATGCCTTATTTTGCACTATACGGGTATTCAACTGAACACACGTGGTATTTCTACCTACGATGCATACGTGGGCATGAAATAAGTGTAGATATCGATGTATGTGACGTAATGCAAGGGTAATTAGGCCGTAATATATGGCTAAGGGTAGAGAATGCGAAATGTGAATGCGGGAGAAGTGCAAATGACGTCGTGGGTGTAAAACAACAGGAATGTGTTAGACGCGTGTGTGTGAAGCATGTATGCAAGTATGGATGTGTATGGATGAGTGTAGGAAGAGCCATGCTAGTGTGAAAGGGGTTATGGGTCAATGGCAAACCCCGTAAATTTTTAGAAAGGTGAGGGACAAAACGGTCATTTTGACTAAAACTGTTGTGCGTACATACTAAAGTTGCGTGTGCATAAAGTAATAGCAAACTTGTAATTATCTAAAAGTTGAGGGGTATTTTTGTCACGCCCTGCTGCCCAAAATAGGGAGGGTCGACGTGACAAGCCGCGGTATTAGATTACCAAGCGCTAAAGTACACACCAAAGTCACGCAGGCCACTGGAAACGCTGAGGAAACACAGGCAGTAAAGTACAGACTGAACGATTAACAGAACAGTACAGCTCCAACGCAGAAGGATAGTACAAAACACTACAACACAGGCAGTAAGGTAAAATACGACGAACAGAACATCCAAGAGTCACAGAGCACCGCTACTACATGGGCAGTACTGCACAAGTCCACTGTACAACCCCAACAGCAAAAGCTCCCACAAAAGTACAACTCAACCCTACGGGGTACAAAGGGAACAGGGGTACAACACTACGTTCATCACACACACACAACCCAAAACTACACCACGCGACCCACACTAACCACAACACTACGGACCTTGCTGAGACGAGCAGCCCTCCGGGGTCTCCACTCCCGGGCCCGCCGCCAGAGAACCAGTGCCTGGACCTGTAGGGGGAGGACACGTCACAGCGTGCCCAGTAGGAACTCCACAACTCTACCACTCTAATCATAGTGCACAACAAGGAATCACAACAAAGGAAAAGGCATCACATTCCAGAGTTACTGTTTTTTCTTTATAGGTTAGTTTTCATGCATGAATTCGAAACCTCAGTAACGGGTCAGACATCGGGGACTGGACCTCACCCGGTAAGGTGGGTGGAATGCTACGACTTCCCGAGACAAGCTCTTACGAACGAAGCCGTTCACCAACACAACCAACTCAACCACAACCGCACCAACTCCCCGCCGCTGAGGGCTCGTCAGGAGTGGTCCACAACCCAGCAGTCCATCCCCGCATGTCCACTCGTTACCTTGGTTTCCCCCAACCCTCCTAGGGTCCTCACCCACTTCTAGTGGAACAAGATATCCCTAGGTTATCTTTTAGCTAATCATTAATCCTAGGGTATTGAGCATGTAAAATGACGTATGTAAATGATGTCCAAATTCATTCTTTTCATCAAGATATTCACAACAAACTAGCATGCTCCATAAGCCATGTATCATAACCTCATTGATCATATACAATTCCTCGTGGGTAATACATGTCACACAATTAACAATGCCATTTTCCAAGTTTCTTCAATCTTAAGTTCATTCAGGCATTTTAACAAACATATAATGAGCGCCACATAAATGAAGAGAATCATGTCACCAATTTTGTAACAAATAGCATAACTAATCTTACATACATGCATCAACATCATTCTTGCATTTGGAGTGAAAAATTAGCAATATCACACCAGTCCAATTTCACCCAACACCCTTCAACATACTGAAATTGCATGAACAGATAGCAAAACAGCATTTTTAACCCATTTCTTTTGAGAATTTGACAAATCTCAAAGAATGAAAGTTGGAGATATTATAGTTCTGAGTTCACCCATAAAATTTTAGACAAAGATATGAAGTATTGGATTTATAGTGAATTATTTGGTAAAGGGTTTCAAAACTGTTCTGCAGACAGATTTCTGTGTCTGTGTTCAAAGCCAATTTTGGGAATATTCTAGCCAGAATTTCAACATAAAAATTGCGATGGACTTTGAGAAAAACTTGTTAGCTTTCCAACAAGACCAAAATCAACAAAATCTAAGATGTGTGCATGTAGTGGTGCTCGTTTTACTGAAATGTGTACAGCTTGACAGAATTCCTGGCATGTTGCACAATTCGAATTTTAACCCCAACTTCTAGTTCGAATTAGAAAAAGTGATGAACATGAAAGTTACTCATAACTACGAGATAAATATCATATAAAATTTTCAGAGCATTCCTAATAGCCAATTAATCCCAGAACTCAGCTAACGTTTCAGCAAATTTCAGGCATGCATCAAGATTCCTAGTTCTACAACATTCTTCCCAAAATTTCAGAGAAAACTCATACATATAAGGTGCTTTTCATCATCTATAATTAGAGTAGGAGAGTGAAGAGTTCCTACCTCTTTGGAGCTTCAAGAATGGTTGATGGTTTGAGTAGTAGCCCTCTCCTTCTCCTTCTCCTTCTCCTCTTCCTATTCTTCTTCTTCTTCTTCTTTTTCTTTCCTTTTTTTCTAGCTAATTTCAGTCATGGGCTGAAAATAATGGAGAGAGGGGGAGAGAAAAGGGATTTAGGAGAAGGGAGTGGGGTGGGGGGGTTATGGTGTATGGTGAGGGGAGAGATGGGGGGGTTTGGTGTACTTGGTATGGCAAACTTATTGCCATACTCTATTTTTCTTTTCATTTCTTTTTTTTTCTTTCTTTTTTTTTCAAAATTAGCCATCCAAAAGCTTGATTTTATTACAAGTTTGCCATTGCAAATATCTCATTTCCCTTTTTCACAATAACCCTTCACTTGAAGAAATTTGCATTAAGCCCAATCTTACAATGATACCCTCATTTGGGTATAAATGAAAAATCGAGGGGCAATTTGCAAATCTCTTCACTCCCCGGGATTGGTGTGCACATGTACGAGAAACTTGGATGAATTTAACGATTACTTAGTATTTGCACACTAGGGTTGTTACAATTTTTGAGAGGGTATTTTGGTCATTTAACATGTGGCATGCGTATCCTAAGGAGATTCTAGAGTTAGATTGTTTTTAAGGAGAGTTCTTCCTTCTTCTTCATTCTTCTTTTCTTTTCTCTTCCATTTTTTCTTTTCTTCCATTTTCTCCCAAAGGAGGCCGGCCATATCCCCTCCATTTTCTCCATTTTCTTCACTCCAAAACCCTAATTACTCACTCAAAAAATCAAGAACCTCAAGTGGTTGCAAGTGGGAAGAAGATGGAGAAGAAAAGAAGAGAAGGAGAAGAGGAAAATTCAAGTTTTGAGATAGGAATCCTCTTGTATTTGGAACTCTAATAATTGGTTCATGCTACCAAGTTTTTATAGCATGTTTTTATCCAATATGTGACAAGGATAGTTAAATTTTACATGCTATGGCTCAATTTCACAATTTCACTTTGAACTTCTTAGCAAAACCATCTCTTTGAAAAGTCTGAAATCATGATGTCTGTTGTTTTCCTAATTCTGGTTACTGTAGCTCGAATTTGGTTTCGAAAAAATTATGAGCTTGTAGATCTTGAAGTTCTACCCCAAAATCATATAAATTTTGATATATGTTCAATTCAGAAATTAGGAGCAAAAATTCCATCTTTACACCATGTCTGTTTGATTTTCAGTTTTGACACAGTTTAGTAACATTGATCTCAACACCTGCACACAGAATGGAATTTCATGTTCTTGGTCTTTTTGGAAAGTTAACAAATTTTTCTAAAAATTCATCAGAGTGCTTATATGTTGAATTTCTGGCTACAACATGCCCAAAATTGGCTTTCAATACAGACTTTGAAATCTGTCTGAAAAACAGATTTGACACACTTTACCAAATAATTCACTATAACTCACATACTTAATATTTTTGCATGAAATTTTATATGTGATTCCAAAACTAATATATCTATAACTTTCATTTATGACATTTTGTTAAATTCACAATAAAAACTGATGATATGTGCTCATGTATTGTCAACTTCTCCAAATTACAGCAATCTGAAGTACTAAAGTGGTGTTATAAATTGTGCTCTATTGCTATTTCACCCTCTATAGTGCATGATTACTGTTGATGCATGGAATATAGATTCATGATATGTTTTTCCGCTGGATTTGCTAATGTTCTTACGGACATACACGTCACGTTCACCACGTGTTCGTGAAAATGCCACAATGAAGTGAACGTTGAATAATATGAGAAATGAGCTTGTAAACATTTGTGCTATGAAACATGTTGTGAAATATCAATGATGGGGTCCTGTGAAGCATGGTATCATATGTTATGAGTGATGAATTGAAATGGCTATGTTGAAGGGCATGACACTTGGGTGCATGACCCATTTGATATATGATTTGATTATGATGGATGACATGGCACTTCGATGCATGACCCATGTTGACATGAGTGTGGAATGTGAAGCCATGCAACGTGTCCCCTTCAGTGCTACATGCAATATTAAATAAGGTTTAGAATGTCTCAATCCTATCTAAGTAGGGTAAGTTAGCAAAACCCAGGTTTAGGTGGGATTTGAGTAAATTGTGGATATTAGGCCTGGACTGGGAAGTTGGGGGAAATGATTATGTGATATGTGATATTTATACCCACTCACCTTTACCGGAAGAGGAGGGGACATACGGAGGTTGTGTTACTGTAGGAGAGCCTCACTCCTGCCAAGGACGGGGGAGCTAAGAGGCCCGGTGTTGTACATTGCCCGTGTCCACTGCGCCATGTGCTATATTCACCCTAAATTTGGGGTGATGTCCATGTCCTGGTACATACAGTTTACACAAGTTCCAATTAATTCAATTATAAATCAACAAAATAAGAATTTACGTGTTACTCCTTCTGCTGGCAGCATTTCCCATTCCCTTTGCCTGTTTCTTTGTGACTATGTGTCATACCTCAGGCACTTGCACTGATCTTATTAGATAATGGTTGCTTGAACACTTGTGTTGTTATTATTATTGTTGTTGTTGTTATTCGTGCTAATCCTTTTCTTGCAGTAACTCGATATTGGACCGCAGGTATGATCCTCTTGTTTAGCTATTTAATTTTTCATTATTGTACTTAGTACATGCTCTTTTTCTCTTTCTTGCCTTGTGGTTTGATAACCTTAGAACAGTTCCAAATCCAAGTTGGTTCCTACTGGGGCACGCGTTGACATGCTCCCCTTATTTTTCAGGTTGCAGGGACAACATAGTTGGTGGTGGCTTGGAGTTGGGTTTCAGGGGTAGTGTTGGTGTGAGCTGGGTTGTACTGTGACTGGGTTGTCTTGGCAGATTGAGAGTGGTGTATATGTATTGTTACACTTGGACTATGTGTATAAATGAAACATGTTAAATATGAAGTGTTGTTATTGTTTCATGAGTTTGTTTGATATTACTGTGGAGTTTTACTTGTACTATCCCAGCATGTGCGCAGTGACCTGCTTGTTCCGTTTCTCCTTTCTCTTTCTTTTCCTCTCTCTTCTCCCTCACTATTCAGAATACTTGGAAAAAAAATTTTAACTACCGGGTATCCTGGGGAACGGGGCGTGACAATTTGTATGTTACTAGTCAAAAAGACGGTTTAAAAACGGTCTTAGAACGATTTAAGGGACTCCCGTCGGATATCTATCATACTCATATTAAACCTATAGTAGCTAATTTGAATGTGCACCATAAGTGCCTTTCATCTCCAGAAGTCAAACTCTGGCGTAACAGACTTGGTCACCCTGGATCGGCAATGATACACCGCATCATCATCCAATCTTTTGGACATAATCTGAAGAACCTGAAAATTCTTCAGAAAGGTGATTTTCCATGTCTGCCTTGTTTCAAGGGCAAATTAATAACGAGACCATCCCTTTTGAAAGTGGGATTAGAGTCTTCTAGCTTCTTGGAGAGAATACATAGGGATATTTGCGGGCCTATTCATCCCGCAAGTGGCCCATTTCGATACTTTATGGTACTGATAGATGCATCATCAAAATAGTATTACGTGTGCCTCTTGTCCACCCGCAACCTAGCTTTTTCAAAGCTTGTGGCACAATTAATTAAGTTGCAGGCTCATTTTTCTGATAACCATATTAAGAAACTACGTCTTGATAATGAGGGAGAATTCACTTCTCATGTCTTTCTAGACTATTGCCAAGCAACTGGCATCGAAGTTGAACATCCAGTAGCACATGTTCACACCCAGAATGGGTTAGCAGAATCTCTGATAAAGAGACTGCAATGGATTGCACGTCCATTGCTGATGCAATCTCAGTTGCCTGTGAATGCTTGTGGACATGCCATATTGCATGTCGCATCGCTTATCAGAATACGGCCCTCTGGTGGCCATATTTTATCGCCGATGCAGCTAGCATATGGTGCACATCCAATATCTCTCATTTGAGAGTGTTTGGTTGTGCATTCTACGTCCCCATTGCACCTCCTCAGATGACCAAAATGGGTCCATAGCGTCGTTTGGGTATTTATATATGTTTGATTCACCCTCTATAATTAGATATCTTGCACCCCTGACGGGTGACACATTTAAGGCACGTCTTGATAACTGTGAGTTTGATGAAAATGTTTTCCCAAAACTAGGCACATAGTCTAAGAAGCCAGAAGCTTCTGAGACCATTTCTTGGGACACAAAGACTTTGTCTCATTATGATCCGCTTACTAGTCAATGTGAAGGTGAGATCCTTAAGATCATTCATCTTTAGAATACAGTACATTTACTATCAGATAATTTTACTGACAACCAGAATATTGTCAGATCACACGTCTCTGCTGCCAATACGCCAGCTAGGATTGACATCCCCAAAGATGGATGCAATCCACCGGCAGCAGGATCGGCTGTACCTCAATTAAAGAGAGGACGCCCACCAGGTTCGAAGGACAAAGCTCCTCGAAAAAGAAAAATCCTGAAGAAATAAAAATGAACCCTACCCAGGATGCTAAGCTTAGACCAGCTACCTCTCCCCTCATACATTCCACTGAAGAGGAAACTATAGGAGAAACATCATTAAATTTTATACGTACTGGGGAGGTACTGGACAGAAAAAGCACTGTCGTTGGCGACGACTTTGCGTTCAATATTGCTGTGCACGTCGTTGAATACGATGATGACATCGAACCACGATCTATTGCGGAATGTAAACGTAGATATGATTGGCCAAAGTAGAACGATGCAATATGAGTAGAGCTGGACTCACTCTTGAAACGCGAAGTTTTTGGACTAGTAGTCCAAACACCTAAATGTGTAAAACTTGTGGGTTATAAGTGGGTTTTCGTCAGAAAAAGAAATGAAAATAACGAGATCGTACGCTAGAAAGCACGGCTTGTAGCACAGGGATTCTCCCAATGACCGGGGATAGATTATGAACAAACCTACTCCGCTGTTATGGATGCGATCATGTTCCGACTTTTATTAAGCCTATGATCTCTGGAAAGCCTAGAAATGCAGCTCATGTACGTTGTGACTGCATATCTATATGGCAATATAGATAAAGAAATCTATATGAAACTCCCCGAAGGATATAAATTACCTTCAGAGATAGCAGAGAGACCTCGGGACGTCTACTCTATAAGGCTTCAAAGATCATTATATGGTCTTAAGCAATCGGGTAAAATGTGGTATACCAGACTGAGTGATTTCCTTGCACAGCAAGGTTTCACCAATAATGAAGTCTGTCCATGTATTTTTATTAAAAGATCGGGAACATGCTTTGTTATAGTCACCGTTTATGTGGATAACTTAAATCTCATTGGATCTCCTGCAGAGATCGCTGAGTATCTGCAAGCCTAAGGAATACTTTTGAAATGAAAGACCTATGCAAAACAAAGTATTGTCTTGGCTTACAGATCGAACACCTACGTGGTGGTATCCTGTTACACCAATCCACATATACAAGGAAATTACTAAAATTTTTCCAAATGGACAAATGTCATCCTATAAGTACACCAATGGTGGTTAGATCCTTGGATGTACATAAGGACCACTTTCGTCCCCTTGAAGAGGGGGAGGAAATGTTAGGTCCTGAAGTACCTTACTGTAGTGCCATTGGAGCACTTCTATATCTAGCTAACTGTACGCGTCCCGATATAGCATTCTCAGTAAATCTTCTAGCCAGATATAGTGCAGCGCCCACAAAGCGCCACTGGAACGGAGTTAAGCAGCTTCTGCGCTACCTCCAAGGGTCGATTGACTTGGGATTATATTTCCCTAAAAGTGGATCTCCCACTTTAATTGGTTATGCAGATGTATGTTACAGGTCCGATCCTCACACCAAGAAATCACAAACTGGTTTTGTGTTCACCTACGGTGGTACAACAATCTCCTGTAAATCTGTGAAGCAAACCACTACAGCTATCTTTTCCAACCATTCCGAGCTCCTCGCGATCCATGAAGCAAGCAAAGAATGTGTATGGCTTCGTTCAGTGATTCATCACATCTTAGTGACTACCGGCCTGAAGACTGGTGACCTTGAGCCAACCACGATATTTGAGGACAATGCAGCCTGCATAGCTCAACTACAGACTGGTTTCATCAAGGGTGACAAGACGACGCACATTCTGGACGCACGACCTACAAAAGGAGAAGCATTTTAAAATACAGCAGATCCAGTCTTGTAATAATTTAGCTGATTTGTTCACTAAGGCTCTGCCTACATGTATTTTTGTAAAACTTGTAAAAGGAATAAGGATGAGACAGCTGAGAGACCTACAAGCCTGAAGCTTGTACAGATCAGGGGGAGTAACCTGTGGGTTGTACTCTTTTTCCTTAAGACTGTTTGTTTTTTCCACTGGGGTTTTCATAGCTAATGTTTTAAGAAGGCAAACACGTTTACTCTGGATCCAGCAGTATCCACCCAATTAGCATCATGAATCCTGAAGTATTCATATGCTAAGTCCAAGGTAATAGATGGATAATGGGGAGTGTTATAAGTGAGGGAGACTTATGGTCTCCCCTCCCTCATTATCCACAATAACACCTCATTACATGGTAGTGGGGTGAACCTTTGGTATACTAGAGACTATTGGTCCCCTCTCCATATGATGAAATAATAAAATGAGACCATGGGCTATTGGCCATGGTTAATCTGTTCAAACAATAACATTTTTTTTCATAGCTTGGTATCACTAAGTAGCCAAATGTTTTATTAATGACAAAAATACACATGGTTTTCATTCTTCTTATTCCTCCTTTCTCCTCCTTTCACCTTCGAGGCTTTTTGTTTTTGTTTTTTTGTGATTTCTTCTCCTTCTTATTCTTCAATGGTTGCTTTCTCCACTCACTTATTCTTCTTTCTTTTTCCACTGCCAGCATCAACATTTCCCCTCGAGGATAACTGCAAAATTCCTGCATTCGCTGATATCCCTACGCATTTCAACTCGTTTTCTATTTTAATTGAGATTCACACCCGTGCTATAGTCGTCGACGTCATTGACTTCGATGCAACGGGAGCGACATAATCGATCGAGTGAGGTGATGAAGGAGGATGATGAGAAGAAGAAGACGTAGAGAAGAAAAGAAAAGTAAAGGAGGACGATGAGGATGAGATATCAAACATAGTCCCACATTGGTTAGACAAAGGGGATTGGGGGAGTATAAATATGGAATTGGATCTCCAATTGTACGAGGTCTTTTGGGGAGAGACCAAGAGCAAAACCAAGCGGGTTGCTTGCGAAGGGCCCAACGTGGACAATATGATACCCGTGTGGAGATCAACGAGTTGTGCGCCCATAGTTGTACCGCAACAAGTGGAATCAGATCCAAACACCTGACTTAGCCGATATGGAATTGGTGCCACATGGATCCGTCTGCCAAGTGGAGTTGAGCTCTCGAGTGTTGGTTAACGTCACGTAAGGCGTCCGCTCAGTGTAATGAAGCTGTGACTCGATCGAGCAGATGTGTGTCACACCCGTATGTGACTCATTCAAACAAGTGAGTTTCATGTGTGTCCACAACCACACAGTAAAGTTGATGTGAACGTGTGTCCAGAGTCCACACAGTTTCAAGTGAGCTCTCAAGTCGAGTATGAGATCGGCTTGATGAGCAAGATGGACTGACCAAGTTGATTAGTTAAGTGGTGACTATGTGAGACTATTTAATGTGGAGATTGTGAGATATCAAACATAGCCCCACATTGGCTAGACAAGGGGGATTGAGAGAGTATAATTATGAAATTAGATCTCCATATGTATGATGCCTTTTGGGAAGAGCGCAAGAGCAAAACCATGCAAGTTCCTTGTGAAGGACCCAACGTAGACAATATCATAACAATGTGGAGATCAACGAGTCGTGCGTCCATATTTGAACCCCGGAGAAAGAAAAAGACGGAGAAAAAGAAGAAAGCTCGATCACTGACCGGATGAGTACTAGTCATAACCCGTGCCCGCGGGCACGATTCATTTAAGATTTTCCTCCGCGAATTCTTTGTTCCCTAAAAAATTATTTCCACAGCCAAAATTACGCGGAACAACAAATTAGCGTAAAAATATTTAGCGGCACGTGAGTCTTCGGTGCTGAACAACAAATTCGGCGTGGTCGCCTTCGACACAGAACGGCAAATTAGCATAAAAAAATCGGCGCAGGCGCCTTCGACGTGGAACAACAAATTAGCGTAAAAAATTTAGCAGGAGCATTCGGCGCGTGCAATTATTCTCGTCTTTGCCCAATGGGTCGAAGAGACGGTGGGCCCTGCGTTGAGAGAGAGATCATACGTTGAGGGAGAGATCATTCGATCTGCAGCATTAAGTGCAAGTTAATGTTTTTTTCTCAAATGCATTAATTGCATGCACTCTCATATTCTCAAGAAACTTTCATTCCCTATATAGTTTCATTTCCTCATAAAATTTCATTTTCCTAGAAATGTTTTTCCATCCAAAACTTTCTACAAAATCTCATCTTAACCATTCGTTACTCAAGATTAAATCCGAGCCGTCTTTCCATCAACCTGTTTGTTCTATATTACATTTAGATTAAAGACGGCTCTGATTTAATCTTGAGGAATGAATGGTTGAGATGAGATTTTGTGGAAAGTTTTGAAGGGAAAAAACATTTTTGGGAAAATGAAATTTTCTGATGAAATGAAACTTTACGGAGAATGAAAGTTTCTTGAGAATATCAGAGTGCATGCAATTAATGCATTTGAGAAAAAAACATTAACTAGCACTTAATGCTGCATATCGAATGATCTATCCATCAACGCATGATCTCTCTCTCAACGCGGGGCCAACCGTCTCTTCGACCCAGCAAAGACGAGAATAATTGCCCGCGCCGAAGGCGTTCGCTAAATTTTTTACGCTAATTTGTTGTTCCACGCCGAAGACGCCCGAACCGTTTTTTATATGCTAATTTGTCGTTTCGTGTCGAAGGCGACCGCGCCGAATTTGTTGTTCAGCACTGAAGACACACATGCCACTAAATATTTTTACGCTAATTTGTTGTTCCGCAAAATTTTGGCCGTGAAAATAATTTTTTGAGAAACAAAGAATTCACGGAGGAAAAGCTTAAATGAACTGTGGCACGAGTTATGACTAGTTAATAATGTTACGTGATGTTTAAAAAAGAGTAATTAATTGATTTCCGGATAAAGGTTCCATATGTTTCTAAATCATTACCCAAAAAATTTGATACACACGACTGACCCTACTGTAGTAATTTACTCATCAGGTTTAAAGGGAAGGCTGAATATAAACCAAAAACAAAACAACAAACGCATTTCTTCCACGCTCTAATAATTAGTGTTTAAAAACCCACATTAAGAGGGAGAAAAAAGGAGGGGGAAAATCTATGTTCTTGCGACAAGGGAGGGAAACAAAAACCCTAACTTTTTGATGTGAGATCGTATCACTTGGATTGATGATGGCTGATCCGAACGGCGGAGGAGACGGCAATGCGGCGGCGTTGCTTGCGTCAGCGTTGCTCAAGGTAGAAGGGAAGTCGTCGTCGACGGCATCGCGGCGGAAGCCGTCGATGAAGCCAAGCTTGGAGACGGACGAGTTGATTAATTTGTTGCACGGATCGGATCCGGTTAAGGTCGAGCTCAATCGCCTCGAGAACGAAGTTAGAGGTCAGGACGTGGTTCAATCACTTGCCGTCTCTTTTTATTTTTTCGTCATTTAGCAATTTTGTCTTTTTTTAAATAGAAATTTGTGATTTATTTCTGAGGTTTTGTTTTCAGACAAGGACCGGGAATTGGGGGAGGCGCATGCTGAGATTAAGGCGCTGAGGTTGTCGGAGAGAGCGAGAGAGAAGGCAGTTGAAGAGGTCTCAGATTTATATGATTTTATTTTATTTTTAAAAATACTAGCTTGGTAGTTATTAAATAACTGATTCATGAGTAGTTGGACGAATGTGGCCGCGTTCTTAATGAAGATTTTGATCGGAGTACGTTTTTACTTTTTAGTGTCTATGCATCAGAAATGCCATGTATTTTCTCCTGAGTTAGAAAAACATTTAATTAGTCCCACCAACAACTTTTTTTTGATACATCGAAAAGTAGGAATCGAACCCTCGACCTCTCACAAGGAGGGAGGGAGGGAGGGTGGACGAATACCACTGAACCAATTGGCTCGGGTCGAGGGAGGGTGGACGAATACCACTGAACCAATTGGCTCGGGTCGTCTCACCCACTACTTTGAGTTGTAGTATTAATGTCTAAAGTCTCATCTTGTTTATTAGTGGCTAGTTGTTTATAATAGTACATTAAATGGAATGAATTGCTTTCCTATTATGAACGTAAATCTGTTTTTGGATGGATGGTAAGTTGCAAATTATCGTGCAATTTCTTGGTAAAATGTGCTTTGCTTGCATTCCGTGTTTTATAGCAGCAAATATCTATAGATGCATTCTTTTCTTTGCTCGTCTGGTTACTTATGATATGCAGAGTACTTCAGCATTTGTTTGAGTTTTGCACAGATAATGTTGTTACAACTTATGCTATGTGAAGCTTTTCATTTATATTGTCTGTCTTTACAGTTTTTACTACATAATACAGTTGATTTTGTAAGGAGGTTCAAGAAAGTTTTCATGTCAGATCATATTGGGTTTAATGTATGGATTTCCTCCCATTGGGTGTAGTTGGAAACTTGGAATATTTGTTGTTTTGACGTCATTTCTAATCGGAGTTGCATCCCAAAGGCCACTAACAAATAAGAGTTTTTTTAGTTTTCTACTGGTTTTTGTCCATCTGCATTCGATTTTTTGGGCTTTTGATTACTGCTATATTAGTAGTTGGAAACTTGGAATTTTTGCTGTTTTGACGTCATTTCTAATCGGAGTTGCATCCCAAAGGCCACTAACAAATAAGAGTTTTTAGTTTTCTACTGGTTTTGTCCATCTGCATTCAATGTTTTTATGGGCTTTTGATTACTGCTATATTAGTATGGACGTGGAATGACTGCTTCATTTATTACAGCTGACAGATGAATTGAACAAGGTGGATGAGAAGCTCAAATTAACAGAATCTCTTCTAGACAGCAAGGTATTGCATTAATCTATATTCTTAGGCTTTTTTTCCGTTTGGAGATAACACTTGATGCGAACATGTTTTTTGCAGAACCTAGAAATTAAGAAGATAAACGATGAGAAAAAAGCAGCAATGGCTGCTCAGTTTGCAGCAGAAGCTACCCTTAGACGAGTACATGCCGCTCAAAAAGATGATGACATGCCCCCTATAGAAGCCATCCTTGCACCACTTGAGGCGGAGCTCAAGCTAGCCCGCCAAGAGGTGTGTGCATTACTGTATGCCTATGCCCCTAAGTGATTCACGAAGACAGTTAAGCATATATAAATTTCAGTATATGCCTATCTCGTCTGACAACTGTTCACCTTTTTTTAAAAACTATATATATTTGAAATGGAACCAAAATCATTTTATATATAGGTGGAAGATGTAACTGTTTTCATAGCGTATCATGATTCATGAGACATAAATTTTAAATCTCTGAAAAATTTATGAGTATCAAATTCACATTTCTTGACATTTTCAATACTTAAAATTGATGAGGATTTGCAAATGCCTCTGAGGTATCAAATTGCCAAGCTATGATGATGCAGTAGGATGTCATGGCCAACAGTTTATATGCTTAATTTCGGAAAACTATCTCATACTTTCGCCAAATTCCAAACAATACCTCTTATTTTGATATAATCGCAAAACTACATCGTACTTTTTAGGTTTCGATAAAACTCTATCATACTTTGGTTTTCATAGACCTATCCTATACTTTGCTTAATTTCGTAGAACTGCCTCATACTTTGGTTTAATTTTGTAGAACTACCTCATACTTTGATATATATGGGATGGCGGATGTGGGAGGAGGGCGGCGGTGGGGGTAAGTGGTGGACGAGTGCGGCAGTGGTGGAAGGGGGGCGGGGGGCTACGGTGGAGGAGAGGGAGGGGGGGTGTGGCGGTGGGTGGAAGGGGGATGTGCATTGATGGATGGAGGGCGAAGGGTGGCGGTGGGGGGAGGGGGAGGACGGTGGGGGGAGTGGGAGGACGGTGGGGGGAGTGGGAGGAGGGCGCGACGAGTGTAATGGGGATGGGCGGCGATGGATAGAGAGCGAAGGGCAGCGGTGGGAGGAGGGGGATATGTGGATGCGGGAGTTTATCGAAACATGAAAAGTATGAGGTAGTTTTGCGATTATATCAAAATAAGAGGTATTCTTTTGGAATTCAGCGAAAGTATGAGGTAGTTTTCCGGAATTAAGCCCAGTTTATATGAAAGTTTCAACTCTAACAATGCTAACAATGCATGCAAGCATATTCCAATCAAGTATATCATGTATAGTCAAGTGACTATTGTGATTATTGAAGGGCTAAAGTGCACATAACTACTGATGCAGTCACATTTATTGGGTTATCTCCTTCTGTTTCCTATGAAATCTTTTTGATGCATGACAAGAGTAGATTTGGATTTGGGGTGCTAGATCTAAGGTCTAAGGCGGTGCAAAATCAAATGAAGTGGATGAATCTAGGGATTCGGAGATATAGTGGGGATTTGATAACAAGATAGGGTTTGGGCCTCATGATCAGGCACCGCCTTGCGCATCCACTCTCAAGTCTCAACTTCTCATGAGAAAAGATATTTTTAAAAACATAGGGTTTCTTGCGAACCTGTTTAGAATTTTTCTCAAAATGACAAACTTTCATTTACTGATCGAAAATGTTACTGTGCATCCTTAAAGATAATCTTACGAGCAACTCGTGTAACTCAAGATCAACTAAAAATAAAAGAAAATCCCTAAAAATGAAACATATATGCATTATATAAAACTAAAAATCAAATGAAAATAACCAGAATAACCTAAATCTACGGAATCATGGAGTAAGAACCCTATCATTCTTTTGATATATCCGGCCCAATAGGGGCTTATTTAGGGTGTTTTGTGTTATTTTATTAGTGTAGGGGTATTTGGGTAATTAGACTGTTAGTTGAATTATTATAAAAGGGGATGGAGGCCGGCCGGTCCTAGGCATGCTTGGTTTTGATTATTGAGTTATTTTCGAGGGAGAATTCCTCGTTCTACAGGAGGGTGCGGACGTCCCCTATCAATCGGCGTCTTGGAAGGGCGGTTACCCCTACAATTGTAATCAATCCATCCCTTTTATTTTCAGTTTTACTAATAAAATTCCAGATTTCCTTCGAATAACTATCAAATTGGTATCAGAGCACGTCGATTCATGGCGGTGGCAATAAGATCCAAAGATCGCATCGACGCGGTGGAGGAAAAATTCAATGGGGAGATCAAAGGCATCAAGAAAACCTTAACGACTCATGATGATCAATTAATGAAGCAAGGAAAACCCTAAATCAACATGGAGAAGCCCTATCGAAGATCATATTTCAACTTGCGGATATCTCGACGAAATTGAACGGTAACGACGCAAACCCTAATCCTTCAAAAAAGGTGACACCTTTGGAGAAGGGGAAGGAAAAAGAGGAGGATTACGAGGGGGGATTGCTTTATGATGCCGATCGATACTTTGAAGACGAAGTGGAAGAGCCGTGGAGGGAAGAGGTCGCCACGACCTAACAACGACAAGGAGGGGCCCGGCCGAACCCTAAAAGCTCCATAGGGGGTCGGCCGGCCCAATTGGAGGCGGCGGAAGACATACGGGGGGCCGACGACCTCGGCCGGCCCCCTCGTTGGCCTCGGCAGCACCGCACGGGCCTCTGGGTCCCTCCCCAGGGCTGCACGGGCCACCACAATCACCAACAAGCCCAAGCGGCCATGTTCCAGGGCCGTCCGGGCCCTGCAAGCAGAAGGGGGGCCCTGTCGACCACCGGCAGGGCCGTTGGGGCCTAGACAGTGGCCACAGGGCCCCGTCGAGCCCCAGAGGGCTTCCCACGGCCATCGGGCCCACGGTGAGGGGATTACGGGCCTGGTTGGGGGTTTCAGCCACTTCCTGACGTCCCGACAGGCGCGTTCGACGATGATTTCTATCCGGGAAATTTTCAGGCGTACGACGACGATAGGGGAGGGTTTCGAGACCTAACAGATCCCCGGTATGATGATGACAGACGACGACACCCACCTGCACCTACGAGGGGTATCCTGGAGAGACTGAGGGATGCTACAAAGACTTCGAGGAGTGTGGTGGTGAGACTGAGGGTGACGGCTGGAGAGACTATGGTGGCCGAGGAGGGGTCACACGAGGTGGTCAGGGAGATCGTGATGGAGGCCCACAAATGGGATATGAGCGGCATCAAGAGAGGTGTCAGCATTATCATCAGTCCAGACAAGCAAGAGGGCGAGGGGACCAGGGGACTTTCGCGGTGGACATGTTGAGGAAGCTAAAGATGCCTGTATTCGAGGGAGATGATCCAGTGGCATGGATTTACGGGACGAAGAGGGTTTTAGGGTCTCATGCATGACGGAGGATCAGAAGCTAGAGGCGGCAACAATATGCGTAGATGGGAAGGCCCTCACATGATACTAGTGAAGGGATGAGAGACGGCCGTTTCGCTCGTGGGAGGAGATCAATGGGGGATTGGTGGAGAGGTTTGCGACACTCATCAGGGGAACTTGCGGGAGCAGCTTCTTTTCCTCAGGCAGGATGGCTCAGTGAGAGACACATGGAGAAGTTTGAGGCACTGTCAGGGCGAGTGCGGGGAGTTTTCGATGAGATGATGAAGAGAACCTTCATGGAAGGGTTGAAGGCTACCATTCGTATCGAGGTGCGCATACAGAAGTCACAGGACTTGATGGAGGCCATGGAGTATGATCAGATGGTGGAGGATCGTCTAATGGAGACCAAAAGGTCTGGAGGGCTTGAGGGCGGCTCGTCTTCTCACAGCCAGCCCACGATTGGGGGACAGTAGAAGATAGTGACAGACTCATCCAATCAGGAGAAGAGCAGGGGGCCACTGCAAGGAGCACAGATTCGGAAGATGACTGAGATGGAGATGTGTGAGAGAAGGTAGCAGGGGCTGTGCTTCAGATACGACAAGAGGTTCACCCTGTGGCACCATTGCAGAGTACGTAAGCTCCAGCTACTGCTAGTGGATGACGAGAAGGAAGATGTCATGTAGGATGAAGAGTCCAGAGCAGATGACGACCACCACTTGGAGTAGTACCGCCATGAATCCATGCACCATCTTGAGGACAAGGTGGTTTCGGGGGCGGAGTAATGATAGGTCCGGCCCAATAGGGGCTTATTTTGGGTGTTTTGTGTTATTTTATTAGTGTAGGGACATTTGGATAATTAGACTATTATTATAAAAGGGGATGGAGGCCGGCCCTAGGCATGCTTGGTTTTGATTTTTAGTTATTTTCGAGGGAGAATTCCTCGTTTCACAGAAGGGTGCAGACGTCCCCTATTAATTGGCGTCTTGGGAGGGCGATTACCCCTACAATTGTAATCAGTCTATCCCTTTTATTTTCAGTTTTACTAATAAAATTTCAGATCTCCTTCGAGTTCCTATCATCTTTCCATCTTTGATGATTCGTTTTCTAGTGAATGATAACAGAAAGTGCACAACCAGGCAGAATTGATCAATCTTTAAAGCATTCTTCAAAGCAATGCAAGTGAAAGACAAGAAACCAATATATGTGTATGCTTATTACTAAACTAAATCTACGGAATCTGTAAAACAATTGACTTGGTCGTATCAAGATCAATTCTATGTAAAGCTTGACGAAACCATGTACAATACGTGCAAAGCCTCCACATATATTCAAAAACGACCATCTCTTAGCAAACGTTAGTCATCTCCCCATCCTCACTAGTAAATACCTGCATATTTCTATTGGACTTCGTAACATATTATGAGTATTATGGTTAATTGCAGTAAGTGATCACGTCTCGCTATGCAGGTCATGATACGATGATGCTTGGCAAATGCATTGGGTTCATGATCAATACCTAATCGGAACTCGGGACCATGAGATGAAGTGATTTCATGTGTGTCAAGCTAGCAACCAACCCATTCTTTTGATCTACAACTATGCTTTGGGTAGGGAAGGAGTCAACATATTTTTTTCAAATAAGAATGTATATGTGTTGGATTTTACTTAACAAGATATATATGCAATATCCATCGCACAAGATACAATCCTAGTAACTAAAGAAACTGGTTAGATTCTAGACAAGATGGGGTAATATGAATTCTCATCAATCAATATGATGTATGGTTGTGGGTGAGGTTTAGATTTTAGTCATATCTTTTCTAAAGCTGACGTGACTAACTTTGTATCACCGCATTCATTAATCACTAATCTAAAAGGTCTATTTTCAATTCTAACGAAGTAGAAGAAAATAGTTCTTTTTCGTTAATCTTTCTCACTTTTAGAAATGACACCTAGACACATAATGACACGCAAAAGAGCATTAGACACTTGTAAGTTCTCATTTGCATTCCTAGGGTCCAGGTAGAACATACACCTTAACTATCCTGTCATCATCAACACTCTCCTTAATGTGTAATCTCTTATTAGGACGTTGATAGGTAAAATGATCACACCCATGACACTTTAAGCATTGGATCCCTTTTGATTTTTATGGTGAGAACTATCCATTCTTAACCTTTTTGTTTGTACCCTTTGCAGCAATGATATCCATCTTGGTCATGTTTTTATTGGTTGCTTATGTTGCTCTATAGTTTTTAAAGGGATCTTTCTATGTAAGTGTACTTTTAAGAAAGCCTCTAACTCTTCAGCCTGATAGAGTGCATTGTTAATAGAACTAATTATGCATGAGAAGATTTTATTTTGAAGTTCTAGTCTTAGTTTAGTTCGAAATTTAGACACGATAAATTGAGGGTTCTCTTGAAGATCACATCTACCAAGCAAATAGTCAAATCTATCCATAAATTCTTTCATAGTCAAATTTTCTTGTCATAAGTTAATGAACCGGTCTAATAAATAGGATCTACAAGAAGTGTGAGTGTATTTTTCTTTAAGTTTTACATTGATTTCTGCCAATGATGGTTAGGGTTAGAGTTTTTGGGATTTATTTGCTCGTGATCTAAATTAAAGGAGGAAATGTGATTTTTAGGAAAGGGTTTTGGATCTACTTGGTTCTGATACCAAATTTGACGTGGAGCAAGAGTAGATCTAGATTTAGGGTTCCAGATCGAGGGTTTAAGCCTTTAAGGTGACAGAAAATTTAAAGAAGGGTATGAATTTAAGGATTTGGGAATAGAACATATGGATTTGATAGCAAGATAGAGTTCAGAGCTCATGTCCAGACACACCACCACACACACTGTCAACTCAGAGATTTTTTTTAACACCTAAGATTCTTTGCAAACAGGTTTAGCAGTTCTCTTAAAATAATAATTTTCAATTCACTGACTAAAAAAGATACAATAAATTCTTATTTAAAAGCAATCCTACGTACACAACACGCGCAATATAAAATCAACTAAAAATAAAAAGAAAATCTCTAAAAATAAAACACATGCGCCACACGTGAACCTGCAAATCAAATAAGAATAGCCACAATAAACCACATCTATGGAATCATGGAGTCGGATCCCTATTACTTTACTTGGTAGATTGTTCTTTATATGTGCAAAAACACCACAGTCCATGTTCTTATTATGCGATCCAATCTTTTTCATCAATTGTGCTAACACGGAGAATTAATCTACTGTGCAAAACAACTCGAACCGAGAATTAATACATGAAAGAGGCGACCTAGTTTTTACAATTGGGTGTCAGCTCGGCATTAAATCCACTGTGATTGTACACTATATTTGTGGTTTACGAAAGTAAGAAACTATGACCAATAGAGGCATTGGCACTGGACCTGGAATGCTACGGTGGCTATGAAGACATACTTTTTATAGTTTGGCAATTTAGCGCACGTAATCAAGGAGTTCCTGTAGACTTAAGAGTCTAGAGAAAGTTGTAGATGACAAGATTATTCTAATGAATTGCTTCCACTTTCGCTTTAGTTAATAAACATGATTTTCATTTGTTCCTTTGGCTTTACTCTGCGGCACCTTATAAAGAAACTATGTGTAGAAACTGTGTGCTAACCTACACTCATATCCTACCTACTTCCTTCGCCAAGACACTTTTTGAGTCCATCGGCAATTGTAAGCTTCTTCCTTGGTTGCTAGTATAAACTACACAAGATAAAAAATGGAAGGTATGCTTACTTGCTAATGGCCGTCAATGATCTTTTGCATATTCGTCTTCATGCTTATGCCGACATTGGCCATGAATGACTCCTCATAAGGTTGATAGCTGAATATAAAAGCTTTGGCGAATTATTTGATGTGAGCTTGTGTAACGCTCTGCTCCCTTGGTGCCGTCACAATTTAAATAACTATATGCATGTCCTGCAGGTGCCAGTGAAGTCAATGTGGAGTAGTACAGAAAGAAAGGAAATACTCAAAACATGACATGTTATCACAGTTCTAAACAGGAAAAATACTATACAATCTACACTACAGATGAAATGTAAATATAATACTCACCTGCAGCCAGCTCGCGTCCCAATGTCCTGCATCGGAAGCTCTGACTCCTCGTGCTCAGGCGCACTCATGCAATCCTATGCGTCACCTAGTGGGGCAACAGAAGTCGCACCACAGCTCAATAGAGTAGACAATATCTAACCAAAAGATTGAAATGATAACAGTGCACAAAAGGAGATATGAACAACCGTTATTTGGTACGATACGAAGAAGTAATATGTTATGATCATTAAAGGTTCTCGAACTACTACAAGGCGTTACTCACTGAAGTGAACCAATCCCAGGTCGTGACTTACGATGAAGATTGCGATGGGCAACCCGAAGACCTTTTTGGACCACGAGGGTGCGACCCCGGGCCGAGTAACAGACTACTCAGGATCTATTCAAATGTTAGTGACTGGAAAATGATAGATTGTGAACGATCGTGATAGATCGTGGAATAGAAATCCTCCCAGATAGGGGCCAAAGGACAGGCTCTAATCGCTCCCACACTCTCGCAATCATAAGTTTCTCCAAAACCCGGCAAGTCAAGCTAAATTAATATTTTAACATTTTTAGTGTCGTGATATGGTCCAAGTTCAATATTATCTAAACTACATAACCAAGGGGGATCCATAGACAATAATTGAATGTAGCAACTAGACATGTCAGAGCCATCTCAATTCCACCAATCATTCTTTAATATTGATATCACAAGTAGTATCCATTGGACTAAGCAATTTATCACAATATTAAACTTCCTGCACTAGCATGCTCCTGGAGATAATTAAATGATATGATAATAAAGCTGTCATGTGATAAAGTAAAACAAGGACATTTCAATTTGAAGGTATTCCAAATCTGAACTGATATTAAAAACACACAACTGCCCCATGCAATGAACCGAGAAACGAAGGAAACTTAATATCTGTTTGATAAAGAAAAAACCGAAAGTCAAACTCAAAGTGGCTCTAGAGGTCCTAGGCCAGAGAGATCAGATTTGAGGTATTCTCATCACGTAGTGGGGGGACTCCGTGCCTATGGCAAAGTCCACGGGGTTTCAAGTAAGGAACCAGGGGCTAACGACCAAAACAGCTGTAAATGAGGCCCATATCCCAAGTAAACCACACCTAAAGCCAAAAACTGCGAGAAAAGGATCGAGCCGAACCCAAACAAACAGCAGAAAAGCCAACTACAACTCAACAACTAGCAAGGAGCCCAAAGTCGCAAGCAAGGGGATCCACAGAACCCAACTCAAGTAAGGAAGGGACAGACCGCAAGTAAGGGGAGACCAAACCACAACGCAACAAGCCACGAGGGCCACAAAATCCCCAAAACAGAAGGAAGGCCAAACCGCAAGCTAGAGAAGAACAAAAACCCCAACAGAGCAAGCCGAGGACCAACCGAACCTCAAAACAGCAGCAAGAAAGTCAGTCGAACCATACATAACCTCAAACAAGAACCCCAAGACCTCACACAAGCAGACGAGGGAATCCAACCCCACGAGACAATCGTAGGGAATCACACCCTAACTACTCTCCCAAATCATCCTCTCCCAATCGATAAAAATCCAATTTTCCCCATAATATCAACTAATCATCTTAGATTAAAGCATGGTAAAATCGCAATTAAAACTGGAGTGTAGGGGAAGATAAGTCTATCGTAATTATAGCCGAAGAACCGAGATAATTTAGAACCTCAAAAATCCACAGCAAGATCTCGCAGAGAAGGCCGAAGAATCAGTCGAAAAAACTTTGAAATCAAGAGGATACTTACTGTTAGGGTTGAATTCTGATGATATTTGTTGGCATTAGTGGCACTATAGCTGGAGAGCTCAGTTTGCAGAATCAGAATTGTTTTTGGGCAGTTTGAGCAGTAATGTTGAACATAATGTTGTTCAACATAATGTTCAACATTCGGGATCTGGAATTCTGGTTCGTATGCAGACACGCTGCTTTGGTCTGCAGATCTGTCTTGCGGATTCAGATCTGATTTGCTGCCTAGAATATCGGGGATTCCTGAATATGGTTGTGGAATATCTGCATGCGAGATATTTGGAAAGCCCTTCCTAAATCAGTTGCTAAATTGAAGGGTTGTTGGGTTGATATAGAAAGTGAATATCTCGCAGATTTGTTGGTTGGAAAGATTGATTGCTGCAGATCTTTTTATAGTAGCTTCAACCTATTCTGGTATAGGTAGATGTGATTGAGGAATCGCTGGAGATATACTTGGAAGCTATTATTCTCTTGTTATTATTGTTGATTCGGTTGGAGAGAATCTCGACCACTTATTGTTGTTGCTATTGTTAGAAGATTTGGCTGAATCATTTCCTATCTTGGTTCGTTAATTGTGGGTGAGCTAGAGATATATTTGGATACTATTTATCTCTCGGAATTTGTTATTGAATTTGTTAGAGAGATTTTTGCCCGCAAATATTGGTTGGAAGACCTTGTTGAAGATGTTGCGGAACCACTTGCCCGAAGTGATTCCTTAATGTGTGGGCTGCCGATTCTGCACGTGATTTTCTTTGAGCAACCTTCCATATCTACGCCGTCATTGAGGGGGAGCGGTCGATTGCAGGGGTGTGCGGTTTTGCGGTGAGGGCTGAACTTTTACGAAAGTTTCGACGAACTCCGGGAGGAGGCCGACGGCTACACACGTAGGGATCAAGAGAGTTGATCTAGTCGGTTGTGCAAGGGGAGCTTGCGGGCAAGGAGAGCATGCCGAGAATACTCCATGGGTTGGTAGAGACCACCCAACACGGTTTGTATTGAGGGGGAGGTTGTTCCTCCTAATAGAATCACGATAATTAGTGATTGTACTCATTGATTATTTTAGTGGAGTATTCTGATTTTCTGAGCGTGGCCCCGCAGATGTAGGTGTGCGCACCGAACTGCGTTACCAAGTTTTGGTTGTCGTTGCTTGATTCTTGTGTTTAATCTTTTGTTTATTTGATTATTCCTACGTACTGAAATCACAATTGGTATCAGAGCAGGTCACCCGTGTTCCTTTGTTATCAAAGCGGGTGTGATCTTGAATTTCAGTACTTGAATCATGGCTACACGAGAAGGTGCCTCCGTTGTTCGTCCTCCATTGCTCATTGGTACAAATTACACTTACTGGAAGTCTCGGATGCGTGTATTCATTAAGTCCATTGATGAGAAGGCCTGGATCACTGTCAGTGAAGGATGGACACCGCCAACCGAAATTGACGAAGATGGCGAAGAACACCTCAAGTCGGCAAGAGACTGGAGTCGGATTGAAGAACATGCGGCCTTGTGCAATTCTAAAGCAATTAATGCTATTTTTTCCGCTGTCGACGAAGAGCAATTCAAATTAATCTCTATGTGCGAGTATGCAAAGGAAGCGTGGGATATACTGCAGAATATTCATGAAGGAACCAGTACGGTAAGAGCATCTAAACTTCAAATGCTCGCATCTCAATTTGAAAATCTCAGGATGAATGATGATGAGACTGTGGCTGAGTTCAATGGGAGACTGCCTGATATATCTAATCAGGCATTTCAATTGGGGAAGAAGTACTCTCAAAAGAAGTTGGTTGAAAAAACTTTGAGATCCCTACCCGATAAGTTCTCTGCGAAGATTGCGGCCATTGAAGAAGTGAGGAACACATCCACCATGAGATTGGATGAACTCATGGGATCTCTTCAGACCTACGAAATGAATCTGAAGCCGAACCACAGGGATAAAGGGGTGGCTCTAAAGGTTGAAGTCAGTAAAACATCTAAGCCTGAAAATGACTCGGATATTGATGATGACATTGATCTGCTGACCAAGAATTTCAACAGAATGATGAGGAAGATAAGTAACAAGGGACAGAATTACAGATCTGCCAACAATGAATCAAGACCGTATTTTCCTACTGCTGGAAAGGTAATCAGTCATCCCGCACAGAAGTATGAGCCAAAGAGTAAGGGTAAAATAATACAGTGCAGGGAGTGCGAAGGTTTCGGTCACATACAGGCCGAATGTGCTAATACCCTCAAGAAGAAAAAGGGGAAATCATTAGCTAGTACCTGGAGTGATGAAGATTCAGAAGGAAGTTCTGGAAATGAAGACAACACCAGCAACTATGTGGCTTTTACGGCTATTCTTGATGATCAATCTGATGGGTACACCCCTAACTGTGTTGGACTTAATGTTGCGACAACTAGTACAACATTGGAGAACAAAACTGCAAATGTCAGAAAGAATGTTGCAACATTATGTACAACATCATGTACAACATCTACAACTGAATCAGATTTTGAAGCTGACAGCGATGAGGAAGTTAGTGACAATGATATCCGTACAGCATACCAGATGATGGTTGAGAAATGGATGCAAATCTGCAATATCAACAAAGTCCTGAAGGAGGAGAATGATAGACTGAAGAAAGAGAAGGAGGAGGTCAAAACCGAATGTCTGAAAGCTGAGGGAAACTGTAGAGAATTGGAAAGAAACTTCAGAAATGTTCTTCTCAGGGCAGAGAAAGCTGAATGCACATTGGAGAAGTGGAATTCTGGAAAAGCAAAGCTGGATGATATCTTAAACATGAGTAAGATTTCTGGAGATCGCACCGGAGTGGGATACAATAGAGGCGCTTTTTATAATGTGTCCGCTGAAAGAAGAAGTCAAGTTACCAAAGAACTTGAAAGAATGTGTCAACACAATGGCCATGATCAAAAGAAGAGGCAGATTAGAGGTATAAAAGGTGGTCGTACTGAGTGCAGTTACTGCAAGTTCAAAGGCCATACTGAGAGAAATTGCTTCAGCCGCATGTGACATTGGTCAGAAGGAAGAAATGTCAGACATCCTGATATGAAGATAAAGAAGCAATGGGTCAGTAAATCTGAATTATACAGCAAGAACACTACAGCTTCAGGGAGTACACTTCATGTTGTGACTAATGTTGTAACATTAGATACAACACAGAACAATGTTGCTGCAGATGTTATGACACCAGACTCGACATCTCCCCTCGACAATCACTGTGAGCAGCCTGCACCAAAGTCTCATGAATCTTCCTCTAGAATTATCAGAATGCTATCTCGCCGCTCTGCTCACTGTTCTTCCTCCGCCGGTGCCATTGGATCTTCACATTTACCCTCTCCAGCACAGCAATCCACCGCCGTTCCATCTTTCGCGGCCTCTTCACATACACCGGCTGACTTTACCAAATTCTGTCCACTTCGCCGTTTCCACCGCATCCATGTCTCCAAATTTTGCCATGCAAATCTCCGAAGGCTCTCTGTCAGCACCGCCGATGTTTTCAACTCTCCATCTACTTTTCGGCCCCTCATAGCTCGACTTCTACCTTGGACATCATTTCATTCGGACACCCTACTGTCAGATATGAGGTATAGTGTTCTTCCCCTTATTTCGCTTGCCTGAGGATTTATTTGCTAATAAGAGAGACATATGAGCCTCTGGATGTGTCTCAGTTGAGTTTTTTCTGAATTTTCTTTTGAAGATGTGAGGCTAGCTGAAAAGTATTAGAGTTCAATGAGGACATATTTTTTTCTGAATTTTAGATGTCTCTTCTGAGGTGATCACTACTCGGGTTGTTATAGTAAGGGGGAGAATGTGGTTTGGATTATTGTGGCTCAAAGGGGGAGAATGTGTGCTTGGTTGGTGCTTGCTTTGGGTTGTGCCACATAATGCCAAAGGGGGAGATTGTTAGGGTTGAATTCTGATGATATTTGTTGGCATTAGTGGCACTATAGCTGGAGAGCTCACTTTGCAGAATCAGAATTGTTTTTGGGCAGTTTGAGCAGTAATGTTGAACATAATGTTGTTCAACATAATGTTCAACATTCGGGATCTGGAATTCTGGTTCGTATGCAGACACGCTGCTTTGGTCTGCAGATCTGTCTTGCGGATTCAGATCTGATTTGCTGCCTAGAATATCGGGGATTCCTGAATATGGTTGTGGAATATCTGCATGCGAGATATTTGGAAAGCCCTTCCTAAATCAGTTGCTAAATTGAAGGGTTGTTGGGTTGATATAGAAAGTGAATATCTCGCAGATTTGTTGGTTGGAAAGATTGATTGCTGCAGATCTTTTTATAGTAGCTTCAACCTATTCTGGTATAGGTAGATGTGATTGAGGAATCGCTGGAGATATACTTGGAAGCTATTATTCTCTTGTTATTATTGTTGATTCGGTTGGAGAGAATCTCGACCACTTATTGTTGTTGCTATTGTTAGAAGATTTGGCTGAATCATTTTCTATCTTGGTTCGTTAATTGTGGGTGAGTTGGAGATATATTTGGATACTATTTATCTCTCGGAATTTGTTATTGAATTTGTTAGAGAGATTTTTGCCCGCAAATATTGGTTGGAAGACCTTGTTGAAGATGTTGCGGAACCACTTGCCCGAAGTGATTCCTTAATGTGTGGGCTGCCGATTCTGCACGTGATTTTCTTTGAGCAACCTTCCATATCTACGCCGTCATTGAGGGGGAGCGGTCGATTGCAGGGGTGTGCGGTTTTGCGGTGAGGGCTGAACTTTTACGAAAGTTTCGACGAACTCCGGGAGGAGGCCGACGGCTACGCACGTAGGGATCAAGGGAGTTGATCTAGTCGGTTGTGCAAGGGGAGCTTGCGGGCGAGGGGAGCTTGCGGGCAAGGGGAGCTTGTCGAGAATACTCCATGGGTTGGTAGAGACCACCCAACACGGTTTGTATTAAGGGGGGTTGTTTCTCTTAATAGAATCGTGATAATTAGTGATTGTACTCATTGATTATTTTAGTGGAGTATTCTGATTTTCTGGGCGTGGCCCCGCAGATGTAGGTGTGCGCACCGAACTGCGTTACCAAGTTTTGGTTGTCGTTGCTTGATTCTTGTGTTTAATCTTGTGTTTATTTGATTATTCCTACGTACTGAAATCACACTTACAATGCAGGTAATTAAGGAGGAGGGAGAAGAAGGAACTTATAGAAGCTGCAGAGATCCCCAGAGAAGGATGAGGTTGCAGTTGTCGTCGTCAAGGACAGAGGAGGTGAGGGGAGGGGGCTGCGTCCTGCGAGAAGGACGAGAGAGGGAGGGATGGCCGCGTCGAGAAGGATGGAATGAATAGTTCAAAATTGGTTCAAAATTGACAAACCCGGAATGAATAGTTAAAGGTTGGAATGAACATTTACCAAGAATTATTGGAATTCCTTAGGGATTATTAATTGGAATTAAACTAACCATAGCTCAAAGTCGTATCTCTTTGGTCAACACGATCGAAAAGGTTTATCGATTTCAAGGTATACTGATACATAATAGACATAGAAATTATTGTGCGAAAAGTAACATCTAAAGTATTAGCTTCATAAAATGGAATCTTTAATGTTTTTACCTAGATAATTAATCGTCTTGTTACGAGTGAAACAAGTAAGGCATGCTTTAGACGAAGTTAGCAATTTTATTAGATATAACGAGGGCATCTCTGAATACTCGTTTCATATCCGGAGCATGTTTTCAAAAAACTTTTAGAGTCTTAGCAAAATCTGCTCTATAGAGTCGTATTGATCGATTGAAGGGTTTAAAAAAATATTGTTACGGGTGATTATCCCCGGTTTTACAATGCAAGGAATGCAGTGGTAGGGAGGAAACACTAAACTAGCCATATTTTAATAGTGTGGATTGTGCATATAAGACTCATATATTGTAGTTGGGTTGTAGATAATGTGATGGGGATCAAGCTATGAGCAAGTGCTTTTGTATCATTAATCCAACGTTGGGCTTATATGAAAAATAATTATATATTGTTGACTGTCAAACAATGTTAAGCCCAATTAAAAATGATTTGTTAAGGTTTTGGGTATTTGGGCTTTAATGTATCTGTTAGGGTGTTTGCTTTTAATGTGTAGAGATTTAATATGTATTTATTTTTATGATAAGCTAAAATAGAAATCTCAATGACAACAGGATTGTTGGTAGTGTATAGTGGTCATGATCTCCAGATCATACGAACGAAGTTTCTTTTATATACTGAGATTCCATCGGCAGTTATAGAGCTAGATAAAACTAAAGGAATTCTCTTTGGAGATTCGTATTGATCTGGAAGGCCAACCACACATATATTAAGAAATTCATCATCATGGATTCATGTATACTTCTGCACATGTATTTTAGTATTTTCTAATGGTTTGATATGAATATTCTTATTTTGGTGATGGGTTTTGCCATAATAAATTCAGATTTATCCCCCACAATTAATATGAGAGCATCTTCATATTAGATCATTGAGATTTAATTTTGGGATTAAATTTTGTGATCATAATAAATTCAGAATTAAAATTTGGAATTAATCCGGATTATTTTTTATTAATTTGGAATTTTTGGATTAATTAAAAAATTAGGGGTTTTGAGGGGTGTCGGCCATTTGGCCACCATTCGACCACCGGACCCGCCAAAGGAGGGCTGTGGCAACATCCGTCGCCTATCCCAAAACCATAACCCGAGTTTCTCCTACGCCGGCCGGTCGTTCCCTTAGACAGTGAAAAATTCCTTTGGGCTATGGGGTTCGGCCCACAACAGAAATCTAGTTTAATCAAAAAAGGCTACATAGGCTGCAGGAGAAGCCCGCATCGCTGGAAAGCGGTTGCGGGCTTCGGACCGCAGCAAAAAAATCCGTTTTTAAAAAAGAATAAGGGAATTTGAAGCGGGCCGCCCGTTGGGGTTTTATTTTTATATGGGCCCATTGGAATTGAGACTGCTGGCTTTATCTCACAGCAAAGTTTTTGAATGCAGAATTATATTTGGGGCGGCGGCCATTGGGCCGTTCGCCTCTGTGTTGTTCACGGGCACAAGCCCATTAACTGAAAATGGGAAATGGCTGACTGCTTCAGCCCGCAACATTTGTAAATACAACACAAAAAAAGGAAAAATGTGGAAAAAAGGACACACTTATTCCTCACACACACATATTTCCTTTTTAAAGATAAATTTTGTGTGTAATTTTGGTTCAAATATATGCATGGTTATATATATTATGAGATAAATTAATTGAAACATCTTACTAAAGTGGGCTCTCCTATAGAAATTAATTTTATTTTGAAATATAAAAGAATGTGTGCATGTATATTATGTGAATATTCATCGTCATAAAGAAAGATCAATATTTAACATAATTATATGCGTACATATGATAATAAACGGGTGATAATTATTTGGTTTTATATGTGGATAATAAATCGACCGAAAGGAAGATTTTTTGTTCGATATGTTATTATATTATCATTTTTTGATTACTACATCAAGATATCACTTACAAGTTGATATTTTGTCCAAAGATAAAATATCACTAGAGTGACCGATATCCCCCACCTTTTACGGAAAAGAGTACATTTGATTATAAGAGAGATGTAAATGTGGGAGAGATCAAATTGCATATGCATGACGATTATGAAGGACATTCCAGAAGCAGTCAGGGACACAATGTTAAAAAAGAGCACTACTACTAAGGAGTTCCTTTTCAATATAAAGAAGATGGTTAAGAATGAAAAAGCTGAAATTAGTATACTCTTGACAAGCCTAATTTTAATAAGGTATAAAGATAAAGGGAACATCAGAGAGTACATCTTGGAGATGTCTCATCTTGCTTCCAGATTGAAAGCACTTAAGCTTAAACTCTCCGAGGACTTGTTAGTGTATTTGGTTTTGATATATTTTTCGACATAGTTTAACCGGTTTAAGATGAATTATAATTGCCAGAAAGAGACCGTCTTTGAATTAGCTCGTTTCATACCGTGTTCAAGAAGGGAAAAGGCTTACGCAAGATAAGGCAAAAAATGCTTGCTTGACCTCAACCTTTAAGAACAAGAAATGGCAGAATGTTAAGGAAGCTACAGTTACAACATCTCAAAATAACAAAAGAAGCTGAATAATTCTGAAGATAATATTTGTTTCTTCTGTACCAACTATCATGCTTAGCGTGTCAGGAAATGTATGCTTCTTAATTTTGTGTGTCCTGAGGTTAATTTAACTTCAGTACCCATAGACACGGTGGATAGATCCTGATGCAGCCACTCACATCAATGTGTCTATGCAAGGTTGCTTGAGATGCCGAAAGCCAAATGATGGTGAGAGATACATCTATTTGGACGACGCCAAGACGGTTCAAGTTGAGGCGATTTGAAAATTTAGATTATTTTTAAAGACTAGAATGTATTTGGATCTTGATGGGACATTGATTGTACACTCTTTTAGAAAAATTTGATTTCTTTTCCCGCTTTAGACAAGTTTGGTTATTCTTGTTCATTTGGAAATAGAAAATTTAGTTTGTCCCATGATTCAAAATTGGTTGATTCTCGTTCTTTATCAGTTTACGATAAATTTTATTTACTTGACACAATTGCTTCATTTAAAGAATCCCTTCATTTGAGTACACAAGGTATTAAAGAGAAAACCACAAGAGTTTGAGACATCTTTAGATGGATAAACAAAGAGACACAAACAAAGACACGTGAGTCAGATGAAATTTCCGATCCCTTAGATTTTACAGACTTTGATGTTTGTGTTAATTGCATTAAAGGAAAACAAACCGATAAAAAGAGATTTGAAGCCAACAAGACTTTAGACGTCTTAGAACTTATACATACAAATATTTGTGGGATATTCCATGTGGTTGCTTGGATTGATCAACAATATTTTATAACGTTCATAGTCAATTTTCACTACATATATCTCATTCTTGAAAAGTCATTGCAGCTTATTTCTTTAACAGAGTTTTAACTAAAACAACTAAATCATTTGCATGTTTGGGGATGACCAGCTGAGCAAGGCCTTACAGGCTTAATTGAAAAAATGGACACAAGGATGGTGAGTTGCTATTTTATTGGATACTCTAAAAGACCTAGGGGGTACAAGTTATATGAGCATATAATTAAGTTGATTTTCGAGTCAGAAATGCCCGAATCTTTGAGGATGCTGAGTTTGAGGGGGAAATACAATTATGTATTTTGTCTTTGAAGAGGAATATGTTGATATTTTCATAGGTGTTATTGGCATTGATCAGGATCTCATGCCTGATCTTGTTCAGAACACAATAAATTAAGACAATGTCAGAGATACTCAAACTCAGAAATTGTTCAAGAAGAACAGACTCTAGCACCTCAAGAACCTACATCATTAAGGAGATCCACTTGAGAGAGAAGTATAGTACCAGATGATTACATTGCATTTCTCTAAGAACATGAGGTTGACATTGGAATGATGAAAGATGATCCGATCAACTTCTATGAAGCCATGAAAAGTTCCAACTATTTAAAGTGGATTGATGTCCATGCAGGTCTATGCCGTTTGAGATCTTGTTCCATTGTTAGAAGGTATGAAACCCATTGGTTACAAATGGATATTTAAAACCAAGAATGATTTAAATGGTAACGTGAAAAAATGTAAGGTTCGTCATGTCACAAATGGCTTTATACAGAGAAAGAAGGTATCAACTATAAAGAGACTCTTCGGTTTCTTCAATAGACCCTTTCAGTGTTATAATAGCATTGGTACCGCATTTCAATTTCGATAATGATATTTCAAATTTCATTAAGTGATTATCTTATTTGGGTTTGAGATGAATTTGATCGATGAATGTATATACAATAAGTTCTATGGGACCAAGCAATTTGGTGATACCCCTATGGCTAATGGGGACACGTTTAGTCTCAATCAGTGTCCTAAGAATGACTTTGAGAAACAAAATGCAAAATATTTTCTACGCCTTAGCAGTAGGGAGTCTAATGTATGCTCATATTTGTACGTGTCATATTGCGTACATTACAGGAATATTAGGTAAATTTTTTAAAACTAGGAGTAGACCATTGGATAACAGCAAAACGGGTCTTACGGTACTTATAGAGAACAAAAGATTACATGCTCATATATCGGAGGTCAGAAAAGATTAAGATAATTGGGTATAAGGACTTCGATTCCGTTGGATGTCTAGATAATATAAAATATACGTCGGGTTATGTTTATCTGCTAGCTGGAGATGCCATCTCCTGGAAGAGGGCTAATTAGTCTCTTATATAGCCTCTTCTAGCATGGGAGTTTACAGCAGGTTATGAGGCATCCAATCATGTAACATGACTGCAAAATTATGTCACTAGCTGCATATTGTAGATGGTATTGAAAGACCACAGATTATTTCGTGACAATAAGTCTGTAGTTTTATATTCCAATAACAACCGGAGCTTGACGAAGTTTAGGCATATAGACAACAAGCTCCTGATTGTTAAATAAAGAGTTTGGAGTGGACAGTTGTTTATAGAACACATTGGAACAAATTACAAGATTGCAGATCCGCTTACTAAGGGATTACTACCCAAAGGGTTTCATGAGCACATTGCTCGCATGTGTGTCATGTCAATTGAGGATATTTAGTTTTAGTGAGAGTTTATTCTTTTGGTGCTCATATTATATAATATACATTTTCAGTTTTTCAGTTTATGTATATTTTAAGGATATTTTTTGTAAAAATAAAGTTTTGGTTGGTTTACACCTCGGTTTTGGTATGGTTTGGTCTCGCTAAGGTTTGAGGGGGACCAGTTGGAAATATGCATGTTAAGACATATTACATGAAATTTCCATGCTACACATCCACATCATGATGCATGTCATTTGGTTGTATTGGCATGCGTGACTATTGATGGGTCGAGTTACCGTAGATGTAACGAAAACAGCTTTGATAGTATATTGGTATGATTATTGGACCGTATTGGTTTATAGATACATTTTGGTAATGACATCAACGTTAAACTCATTCGGTTATTTATGCAAAACATAATTATAAGGGTTGACATATAGTCCAAGTGGGAGATTGTTGGATTATTAATCTAAGTTGGGCTTATATATAAAATGATTATGCATGCAGGCTGTCAAATAAAGTTAAGCCCAATTAAAAATGATCTGTTAATGTTTTGGGTATTTGGGTTTTAATGTAACTGATAGAGTTTGGGCTTTAATGTGTATTGCAGGCTGTCAAATAAAGTTAAGCCCAATTAAAAGTGATCTGTTAAGGTTTTAAGTATTTGAGCTTTAATGTATCTGATATTGTGTAGAGACTTAATGTTGTATTTCTATTTTTATGATAGGCTAAAATAGGAATCCCAAATTGTTGTTTATATATAGTGGTCATGGCCTCTCGATCACACGAACGAAGTTTCTATTTTATACCGAGATCCCATCGGCAGTTATAGAGCTAGAAAAAACTAAAGGAAATTTTTGGAGATACGTGTTGATTTGGAAGGCCATTGGAAGGCCAACCACACAGATATTGAGGAATTCTGATACGAACCGCTTGCCGTTTGGATCAAATCAGCGATTAATTGATCAAAACAGCGATTTAAAGGTGGAAAAAAATGAAAAAATAGTGGAAGAACAATGAGAAATTGAGAACTTGATAAGGATTCTTCGAGATGAATCAATCTCCCAGCTTTTATTGAACGCCTAAAAGCCTAAACAGCATCAAATCGATAACTAGATTGTTCGTAGACAAATCAAGCATAAACTAACAATGACGGCTAGCCCTAATTATAAAGGAAAAATGGGGATTTACTAATTTGGTCTGACTAGACCAAAATACCCCTGATGTGACTAATACCGGCCCCCACGTCTCCTCCTGCGAGAGTAAACAATCGTGGGCTCCCCGCTAGCCGCATTCCCCGCGTGCGTGCCCGGTCCAAGCGGTGCGTCCGCATCAATACCCCCCCTAATAGATCCACCTTGTCCTCAAGGTGGAAGTCAGGGAACTGCTCCCGCATCACGTCGTAGGCCTCCCAAGTCGCATCACAGTCCGGTAGACCCGCCCAATAGATCAGCACCTCCTTCCGCCGCCCCGGGCCCTGACGAACCGCCCTCACATCCACCGGCTCAAGAAGTACCTCCATGTCCTCCGTCAAGGTAGGAGGCAAAGTAGAAGACACCGTCTGATCTCCAATAGCCTTCCTCAGCTGCGACACGTGGAACACCGGATGTATCCCTGAGGACGCGGGCAACTCCAACCTGTACGCCACCTGGCCAATCCTGGCTACCACCCTGTATGGACAGAAATATCTAGCTGACAGCTTCTCATTCGGCCTCCTCGCCAGCGATCTCTACCGGTACGGACGCAGCTTGAGATACACCATGTCTCCCACCTGAAACTGTACATCTCGACGATGCCCATCGGCCCTGGCCTTCATCATCTGCTGAGCGCGTAGCAGATGCTTCTTCAGCTCCTCTAGCAAACTATCCCTCTCCCCATGTACTCCTCCACCTGAGACACTGGAGTCTGTCTGTCACCAAAACGGAGCAAGGGCGGGGGATCCCTCCCGTACAGCACTCTAAATGGCGTCGTCCCTGCCGCGGAGTGGTACGAAGTATTGTACCAGTACTCTGCCCACGCTAGCCACCTATGCTACTGACGTGGTGTCTCTGAGGCGAAGCATCGCAAGTATGTCTCTATGCTGCGGTTGACCACCTCCGTCTGGCCGTCGGTCTGGGGGTGGTAGGCCGTACTCCGCTTCAGGAATGTACCATGCACCCTGAATATCTCCCGCCAGAAGCCACTCATAAAAACCTGGTCCCGGTCGGACACAATGGACCCGGGCACCCCATGTAACCGTATCACCTCCCTCGTGAAAGCGGTAGCTACCGACACTGCAGTGTATGGATGCTTCAATGGAATAAAGTGAGTGTACTTACTCAGGCGGTCCACTACCACGGATATCACAGTGTAGCCATCGGACCGTGGTAGTCCATCAATGAAGTCCATTGTCACCTCCTCCCAAACCCTCTCCGGCAGTGCCAACGGCTGTAGTAGGCCCGCTGGAGCCATAGCCATGTACTTGTGACGTTGACAAACGTCACAAGCTGCGACTAGGTGCGCGATCCTCTTCTTCATTCCAGGCCAATACAGCTCTCTGGTCATCCTCTGGTAGGTTTGCTGTACCCCTGAATGGCCCCCGGTCACCGAACTGTGAAACTCCTGGAAAAGGACAGGTATGAACTCTGAGCTCCGTGGTATCACCATCCTCCCCTGGTACAACAATCTGCTCCCTACTACCGAGTAACCAACCGGTCCGTCCTCGCCACTCTGCAGTCTTTCCCGGATCTGTCGTAACTCCGCATCTGCCACTGCCTCCTGCAACATCGGCTCCCAACCCAACCACATAGGCAGTGACAATGCCCTCAAGTCGATGCCCTCCTCCCTCCGTGACAAGGCATCAGCAGCCTTGTTCTCCAACCCGGGTCTGTACTCGATGTCGAACCGGTACCCCACCAGTTTGGACAACCAGTGCTGGTGCTCCTCAGTGACCAGCTTCTGCTCCAGTAAGTACTTGAGGCTCCGCTAGTCCGTGCGGACCACGAACTCCCGCCCCAACAAGTACGTCCGCCACTTCTGAATCGAGAAGACTATGGCCATCAGCTCCGGCTCATAGACTGATTTCAGTCGTGCTCTAGCGGTCAGCACCTGACTGAAATATGCTATGGGTCTACCCTCCTGCATGAGTACCGCTCCCAGCCCGTACCCCGAGGCATCCGTCTCGACCACGAATGATATGCTGAAATCTGGCAAGGCTAGGACCGGTGCCGTCGTCATAGCCACCTTCAAGGCCTCAAAGGCCTTGGTGGCTTCCTCCCCCCACTTGAATCCGTCCTTCTTCAACTGCTCGGTGAGAGGCCACGCAATCGTGCTGTAACCCTTGACGAACTTCCTGTAGTAGCCCGTCAGCCCCAAAAAACCCCTCAAAGCTCGTAGCGTAGTAGGAAGCGGCTAATCTAGCATAGCTGATATCTTCGATCTGTCGGCCGCTACCCCCCTCTGCCGACACTACATGGCCCAAGTACTCAATCCGCAGCTGCCCAAAGCTGCACTTCTTCCTGTTGGCGAAGAGCTGATTCGCCAACAACTCCTTAAATACTACCTCCAAGTGGCCTATGTGCTCCTCCATATCCCGGCTGTAGACCACGATGTCGTCAAAAAATACAAGTATGAACCGCCGTAGGTAAGGCTGGAACACTTTGTTCATGAGTGCCTGGAACGTCGACGGAGCATTCGTCAAGTCAAAAGGCATGACGAGAAACTCGTAATGACCCTCATGGGTATGAAAAGCGGTCTTCGGCACATCCTCTGGCCGCATCAGTATCTGGTGGTAACCCGCTCTCAAGTCGATCTTCGAAAAGACCGCTGCCCCATGTAGCTCGTCTAGCAGCTCGTCAATCACTGGAATAGGGAACTTGTCCGCGACAGTCTCCCTATTCAGCGCACGGTAATCGACGCAAAATCTCCAACTTCCGTCTTTTTTCTTCACCAACAGCACTGGTGAAGAAAAAGGACTCACACTGGGCTGTATCACCCCCGCTTGCAGTATCTCCCGCACCAACCGCTCCAGTACCGGCTCCACCTCCCCTGCGGTCTCTGTCTGCTGCTCCTCCTCAGTCGACAACCCCTGGCACTCCACCAGGAAACCCTCACCCTCATCCTGCAACGCCCTAGTGATGGCCTTGAAGGCCACCACCGAAAAGCAGAGTGTAGGGTCTCCAGTCAGCACCACCGTCCGGTCGTCGTCCTGGAACTCCATCAGCATGAGCTTCCAGTTCACCTTCATCTTCCCCAACTTCTTCAACCACTGTACCCCCAGAATGACGTCCACATTCCCCAACTCCAGTGGTAAAAAGTCCTCCACTATCTGTATGCCCTGCAACATCAGGCACACCCCCTTGCAGAGCCCAGCGCTCTCCTCCATCTTCCCCGTCCCCAGCAACACTGTGAATCTCTCCAACGTGCTCAGATCCAGCCCATGGCGATCCACCAACTTCCTAGAAATGAAGTTGTGAGTCGCCCCACTATCAATAAGGACCGTCACTGCCTGCTCCGCCAACGTCCCTGATAACTTCATGGTATGATTCGGAGTGAATCCTACCACAGAGTTCAGGGAGACCTCCGCCACGTCCATGTGTACACTCGCCTCCTCCTCCGCCACCTGCTCGGGCCCCAGTACCTCCTCCTCATACTCCTCGTCTGGTACGATCACAATCTGCAGCAACTTGCTCGCACATCGGTGACCGGGGCTGAACTTCTCGTCACAACGGAAGCACAACCCTGCTGCACGCCTGGCCCGCATGTCCGCCTCTGTCAGTCGCCTGCCTGGTACCACCCCCGGCCTGACCTCTCCTCTAGGCGCCACTGGGACTCCTGCTGCTGGCCGTGGTGGAACTGGTGCTGCCGTGCTGCGCTGGCCCTGGGCTCCCCAAGCCCCTTTGATGCGCCTCTCCTCCGTGTGCTTCTCCTCCGCCATGTGGGCTAGACGGAGGACATCCTCCAAGTCATTGGGCCTCTGCATCCGAAGCTCTGCCCGTATCGAGGGCTTCAACCCCCTCATGAAGCTCCCGATCAACACCTGGTCAGACACCCCCCGCAACCTGCTAGCCAACATCTCGAACTTCTCCACGAAGTCCCGAACTGTCCCCTCCTGTCGCAGTGCTGACAACTGCTCATAGAAGTCCCCTCCGGACTTCTACTGGAACCGGTCGAGAGGTAAGAAGAGAGCTCCTCCCAGGAACGAAAAGGAGAGCGGGCTGTCTTCCACCGGTACCAGGCTAGGGCCTTGTCCTCGAAATAGACCCCTATCGCACGCAAGACCTCCTCCTCTGTCAGCTGCATCACCTGGAAGTAACGCTCGGCCCGGTAAACCCAGCCGTCCGGATCGGTGCCATCAAACGTCGGCATCTTCAGCTTCTTCAGCCTTCGATCCGCGTTTATGTCACCGTACTGTGCTCCAACCCCCTAGGGATGCCTCTCTGCACCATCACGCCCCCCTGCCCCCCTCCGGGGCCTCCGTCGCCGCCCTCGTACAGCTCATCAGGCCATTGAGGTCGCTCCCTATCCCCCGCAGGGATGTAGTTCCCCAAACAATCCGGTAGTCGAGGAGGTGGTGCAAAAATGGGCCCTCTAGCGCCTCCGTGCTGCTGAACGGGAGCTGTCCGGCCCTCCAGATGGCCCCCTGGGCCCCAAAATTGGGCCGCAGGAGCCCCAATCGTCATCCCGGGAGCCCCTCTTCCTCCGTCGGGTCTCGCCGTCGCCCCTGGGGGTTGAACAAACCCCGCCACGCCCCCAAAAGGCCTCAGTGGTCTCGCCGGGCCTCCAAAACGCGCTGCCGTACCCCCAAAAGGGGTTTCCCAGCCTTCCGTGCCCCCCAGCAGAGGCGCACCGCCTCCAGCGCCCCCCGCTGGGGGTGCCCAGCCACCTGCGCCCCCCCTGCGGGGGCGTCCCGCCACCCGCGCCCCCGGATGGGGGCGCCCAGCCACCCGCGCCCCCGCCTGGGGGCGCCCAGCCTCCCGCGCCCCCGGAAGGGGGCGCCCAGCCACCCGCGCCCCCGCCTGGGGGCGCCCAGCCACCCGCGCCCCCGGAAGGGGGCGCTCCGCCTCTCGCGCCCCCGGATGGGGGCGCGCTGCTGTCGGCAGGCCCTATTGGGCCTGTCGAACTTACGGCAGGCCCAGTGGGGCCCGCCGTGCTTGCCGTCTGGTCTGGGTGGGTCCCGCTTCCTTCCCCCGGAAACCCTAGAAGATTTGGGCAGCCACCGCCTTGGTTTGGAAAATTTTTAGCCGTCGCTTCGACTAAAAACCCTTCCGGCCTCTTGCCTCGATCTCCTCCTACGGCCGCCAAGATGGTTTGGAGCATCGCCATCATCGTTGGGATTTAAGCAATCTCTCTCGCCGTTTTCGCCGCCTCGATCCTCATGTGTTTGAGTTCGGCTTGGATGTCCTCTTGCGTATGGGCGTGATCCTTGTTGGAGATCTCCATGGCCGTCTTCAATGATTGAATATCATCACACATGGCTTTCTTTAATTCCTCCATCTCGCGGTTGATTTCTTCACGAAACCCTTGAAGCAGTTCTTCCGTCGTGCCGCTTCTTGTTCCTCCCGCCATTAGATCTCACCGCTGTGATACCAATTTGATACGAACCGCTTGCCGTTTGGATCAAATCAGCAATTAATTGATCAAAACAGCGATTTAAAGGTGGAAAAATGGAAAAATAGTGGAAGAACAATGAGAAATTGAGAACTTGATAAGGATTCTTCGAGACGAATCAATCTCCCAGCTTTTATTGAACGCCTAAAAGCCTAAACAACATCAAATCGATAACTAGATTGTTCGAAGACAAATCAAGCATAAACTAACAATGACGGCTAGCCCTAATTATAAAGGAAAAATGGGGATTTGCTAATTTGGTCTGACTAGACCAAAATACCCCTGATGTGACTAATACCGGCCCCACGTCTCCTCCTGCGAGAGTAAACAATCGTGGGCTCCCCGCTAGCCGCATTCCCCGCGTGCGTGCCCGGTCCAAGCGGTGCGTCCGCATCAAATTCATCATTATAGATTCAAGTATGCTTCTGCATATGTATTTTAGTATTTTCTCATGGTTTAATATGAACATTCTTGTTATTTTGGTGATGGTTTTCGCCATACTAAATTTGGATTTATCGCCAACAAGTGCAACTCTGATATGGCGATCAAAGCAAATTTTACATATGAAGCATTTTATTCGCAATAGAAGTCTTAATTATGTTTAGGATTCTGTTATTTTTAGAGTTCTATTATTTTTAGAATTTCTTTTTAGTTTCTTTTAGAATTAGAGTCAAATTAGGAGTTTTTTATTAGAGTTTTATTTTATTTGAAGTCATGTAGCCTTAATTATAAAAGGCAAGTCTATTTGTCTTTTAGAAGTCTATTTAGAATATGATTAGTTTTCATAAAGGTCAACTTTTATTTTCTATATAAAGGCATTTATGCCTTTCATTGTATATATAGTGAAGAAAGCTAATTGATAAATTTTTTTTAGTTTCATGTAAAATCTCTGCTATGAGATGTGGTTTTGAGTTGGAGAGCGATTGCTAGTACATGAGGTTCGAATAAATCTTCTGCATACGAGGTTTTAGAAGTCGGTGATCAGTTAGACTCATGGAGGTGAGAGGCCAAAACCATAGCTTTATCCTTTAATTTAGAAAATCGCAATTTAGTTCTTTAATTTTCACCACAAAACCTAGATGTTAAATCCTTGTGCTTCTGCGTCTCCGTCATAATGACCATCACCTAGACTTCCTTACTTCACTTCTGTATAGGGTTCTATGCTTGGGTTGGGGGATGAGGGTTCTCCTTTTTAATGTTTCTATTCTTAGCATACGAAAGAATGTGATCAGTCGGAAGAGAGAAAAATTCCTAAAATATTCTGACTATCAAAGCAGATGATTATAGGGAAGGGAGTCTTATTGATAGTGATCTGAATTTTAATTTTAATTTTATTTTGAGTTTTTAGTATTTAAGAGTCTTTTATTTGTTTTTGAGTGTATTAGTCTTTTAGGAGTTTAGTACCACATCGGGTGGAATAGGGAGAGAGATTTAGTTTGTAATCCTATAAAAGGCTACTTGACTTGTCAGTTTGAAATCAATGAACGAATGAATGAAAAATGAGAAATTTCTCAAAAACATGTGAAAGGTTCCCTCACCCGTGAAAGGTCCAACCTCTTTAGAATCCTTGGTGCAAAGCTAAAAACCCTAAGTTATCACATTCTTCCCCATATCATCCATCAAAACCATACAATTCTCCATCAAATTTCTAGATCCCGCCACGTCCCACATCAACTTGGTATTAGAGCCGAAGATCCATTCTTCGCTCTTTTCGAATCCCAAAAGCCAAAAACCCCCCAAAAACCTAATTTCTTCAATCGCCGACTATACATCTCTCTCTCTCCGATCTATTGTTCAATCTAAAAAATTATTCAAATCCAAAAAACCCCAAAAATCCTGAAACCCTAAACCTACAGCTGCAAAACCCAACACCGCCAAAATCATTCGCCACAACCACTGCCACCATATTCTAGCAATTCCCAGTTGCCCTTCAGAAACCCTAATTTTCGCCCAAGTCTTTCAAAATTCCCACCGCCATCCAAATTGAGACTGACGATAACCGATGCTCTCAAGAGACTTCAACGACATCGTCGAGCTCCTTACTCGACCGAACCTCTGCCGTCGTCTAGTAACCACTGAGACGAAGCCGTCAAATTTTTGAAGGACCGCCGGCGTCGTCACTGGCGTCGACCGGGGTCAGTGACCCCACAAAGGTGTTCACCGGCTCAAGACGAAGTTACAACAACAAAAATCACGACGAACGACTGTCGAATTCATCGGAATTTGCCTTCGGCATCGACCTAGCCGACGACACTACGTGTCGGCTCGGTCGAGTCGAACCAGTGCCCAAGCCGAGTCGGTACTATTCATCGACTCGGGCGAGCCGATTCCGAGCAGACCGGAAGCCGGCTCGAGTCGATAGCCGACGAGCCAACCCCGAGCCGGCTCAACCAAGCCGGTCAACGGCTAAGCTGAGCTGGTTGACCCGATCAACGGCTCAACAGTGAGCCGTGTGATTGTTTCAGCCGAAAATAATTTTTGGGATTTTTTGCACAGCTCTGATATTTTGACGATTCTGGATCCGTTTGAAGCCCCCAATTCAGTGCCGTTTACATCAGTGGATAGCTTGATCAACCACCTACATAAAGGGACCGTCCATACAAGAAAATTTGCTCTAAATTATGGGATACCACAATGATTACCATGATGATTAAACATCTACTAATCTTGGAGTGTTCAAACGAGTACTAATCTTTTATGGCTTCGATGATAGACATTGTTATAATAATTGGGAGTATCGTTTGCAATATTTCTTCTCACGTTCCGATTGTTCAAATGAAACAAAATATAAGTATACATATCTCAAGTTAGAGGAGAAGCGTGATCTTGGTGTTTGGATCTTTTAGTTCCGTATCATCAATGGTCTATGTCAGATTCACTCTTTGATATCGGTATTCTCCCAAACATCAACCTATTTCACAGGCATCCTCGCAAACCTCAAATCCAAAGATTGAGAATGATTGGCCACCATGGGCGAGAGATCTTAAGCGGCTCACTTCCTTAGATCTCCTTAAGTGGCCCACTTCCTTAACAACCACTGTTCGTGATGGTACGACCGAGACTCGTCAGATTATAGGTCGTTTGGAACACCTAGACAACGATATACGAAGGAAACAATAGAGTTAATTCAAATCACAACCCACAATAAAGATTGATCTAACACCTGAGTGTGAGCTTGAACACGAGTTGAAGCCAGTTGTGGACCAAGAGATTGAGTCAAAGCTTGCACCTGAGCCTGAATTGAAGTATGAGTCTGACCCAAAGCCAGCACCAATATTGAAGAAACGCAAGAGGCCGAGCCCAAACCAGAGTCAGAGCCTGAACCAGACATTCATCCAGTACTGTAGCCAGAGCATGATTCAATGTTGCATTCTGAGCCAGAGACAACTTGATCCAGCACTGCAACATGAACCAGAGCCTTATTTAGAGTCATCTGTGGAGCGTGCAGCAGAGTTTCCGAAGGAAGCACTGCTGATTCCGATTGAACACATTGAGATTTCTATCCTAGATCCCCTCCATTGACCAACAACCATGTGTTGAATGCATTTCTATCTTTCGTGAATTGGAAGAAAGTATTGGAGGATGTTCGTCTACCCATCAACATTCTATTACACTTCAAGGTTCGTGGACTGCTGTAGTGGACTACTGTTTTCTGCCCAGCTATGCTACTTTTGTCGTTCTTCATCAAGAGGTGAATTTCTCAAGACGGGAAGAACAATAGGGATCAGAATTTTATTTTTATTTTGAGTTTTAGGTATTTAAGAGTCTTTTATTTGTTTTTGAGTGTTTTAGTCATTTAGGAGTTTAGTACCACATCGGGTAGAATAGAAAGAGAGTTGAGTTGTAAGCCTATAAAAGGTCACTAGACTTGTTATTTTGAAATCAATGAACGAACGAATGAAAAATGAGTAATTTCTTAAAAACATGTGAAAGGTCCCCCCTCCTTAGCGTGAAGCCTTGAAATCCTTGGTGCGAAGTCAAGAACTCTAAGTTATCCATTTCTTTTCCAAATCATCCATTGAAACTTTAAAATTCTCTATCAAATCCCTAGATCCCACCACGTCCGACATCATTTACCCACCTCTCATTTTGTTTTGCTCTCTCTCTCTCTCTCTGTGTGTGTGTTTTTTTTTTTGGGGGTGGGGGGTGGGGGTGGGGGTGGTGTTTCCTTCAAAAATATCATCCAGCTTGATGATGTGCAAACTAGTAGGAGGTATTAATGGAATCTCTAGTTGCATGCCTTCCTAGAAAGCTCGATCTGATGCTAACTGAACAACCTTTCTTAGGTCAGGGGTGTTAGTCACAATTCACCCTTATTGGTATCACACTCTTCCATTTCCCTCGGTCAAAATAATTCCAAATCACACTATGGCTATGTGTTACTTCATCAACTACTCCAAGAGTGCTGATCTGGATGTGGCTGACCTATTGTAGTTTTTATTACTACGTTAGAGCTAAAAGTGACTACTATGAGTTTGCCTCTTCTGGGGGCACTTTCTCATTCTGTTCCTTGATTCTTCTATTGCCATACTTTTATAAAAAAGTCAACTGCTTTGCTTATGCAGATTGCCAAGCTGCAAGATGATAATAGGGCATTGGACCGCCTCACTAAATCAAAAGAAATAGCATTACTGGATGCAGAAAGAACTGTCCAGATTGCTTTGGCAAAAGCTTCTATGGTGGATGATTTACAAAATAAAAACCAGGAGTTGATGAAACAAATCGAAATTTGCCAGGTACCCAGGAGAAGTCAAACTTCCTTTTTACTATTCAATCTCTATATGGTCTGTTGTGTTTGTCAGGAAGTCCATCCAAGTTCTTTCGCCTTGTTTATCAACTTTTGCTATTATAGGAAGAAAATAAGATCCTGGACAAAATGCAACGTCAAAAGGTGGCAGAGGTTGAGAAACTTAGCCAGACCGTGAGAGAGCTAGAAGAGGCTGTTCTTGCTGGTGGTGCTGCTGCAAATGCTGTGAGGGATTACCAACGGAAGGTTCAAGAGATGAATGTAATACTGCTCACTTCTTTTCAGACTATAAGTTCTTGAGCTATGTCAATTAGTCTTCCTAAAGACTTAAGAATGTTCTGTAGTTCTCTTGCTAATTGATTATCATTCTATTACATCCATTTTAAGGAAGAGAGGAAAACCATTGATCGCGAACTAGCCCGTGCAAAAGTTACTGCTAATAGGGTTGCTGTTGTTGTGGCAAATGAGTGGAAGGATGCTAATGACAAAGTAATGCCTGTTAAACAATGGCTTGAAGAACGAAGATTTATGCAGGTGAAGCTATAATGTCTCCATCACAAATGCTATGTTTCTCATCTGACTCTACATAAGGGGCCAGAATCTTTTGATGTTTTATGTCATGTTAAACTTATAATATCCCAAAACTTTTGTAACAGGGAGAAATGCAACAACTTCGAGATAAGCTAGCTGTGGCTGAGCGCACTTCAAAGTCTGAGGCTCAGTTAAAGGTATTTTCACTTGATTATCAACTCCAGATCTCAGCCGCCTGCACCTACTAGATAATTGATTCTAACAACCTGTAACTATTTCATTTATCACCTAATAAACAATTAAGAGCCTAGTTTCTTTTTGGCTCCCAGGAAAAGTATCTATTGAGGCTTAAAGTAGTAGAAGATGGATTGAGAATGTCTGCTGGTGGTACCCATCGGACCAATGTAGACGTGAGGAGTGTAAGCAATGGTCCTTCACGTCGCCAATCGCTAGGTGGAGCGGAGAATATCTCCAAACTTTCTCCAAATGGCTTTCTACCCAAGAGAACATCCTCTTTTCAGTTTAGATCTTCTCTCTCAGGTAGCACTAGCACAGTATTGAAGCACGCTAAAGGAACGTCAAAGTCTTTCGATGGAGGTAGCAGATCGCTTAATCGCAGTAAAATCCTTGCAAATGGAGGGAACTTTTCACTAAATAAATGTTCTGATGAGACACTTGATAATGAGATGGGTAACAATTGGAAGGAAACTACGGATGAAAAACCCAATGACTTGTCTAATGTTGAGGCAGATGACTCTGTCTCTGGATTATTATATGACATGCTGCAAAAGGAAGTGATTGCTCTGAGGAAAGCATGTCATGATAAAGATCAAAGCTTAAAAGACAAGGATGATGCAATTGAGGTAGATGCTTTGGTGGCTTGCTAACATTATTATTTGTTTCTCTGAATGCCGTCTAACATCACGATTCAACCTTTTTTCATTCAGATGTTGGCCAAAAAGGTTGATACGCTGACTAAAGCAATGGAAGTAGAGGCCAAGAAGATGAGAAGGGAAGTTGCTGCCATGGAGAAGGAGGTGGCTGCTATGCGAGTGGAAAAGGAGCTAGATAGTAGGGCCAAACGGCTTGGTAGTTCCAAGGCCACTGTGAATGGTTCTCAGATACATCATGTGCGGTATATTTTGATCAACCATTCTATTAATGTTCGCCACCCCCACCCCCACCCCCACCCCCACCCCCACCCCACCCCCCAAAAGTTTGGGATAAATGCTTTCCTATTGTCATCGACTTCATCGTCATTCTATCGTTTCCACTGCATAGTTGTTAGCGGATTAAATTTGTCAACAGTCACATTTGCATGTACGTTTCTTTTGAATTTTATACAAAACTGCATCTAGTTTGTCTTTCAGTCATTTTCTTGCTATGTACAACAAATAGTTGTTATACAGACCACATCTGGAAAGTCTGGACCTTGCAAGTTGTGAAATTTGAGAATTTCAGTCCAAATAGACAGTCTAAAGTCAATAATTATTTGTAGCCGGGGTTATCCTTGCTAATTTCTGAAAACTTATCGTAACATCATTTAGCTTCTTAGAAATTCACTGATATTTATGGTATTTCCATTTGTATTACACCAAGTGTATTATGTCAATATTTTTGTTTGCAGCGACAGCCATGCATTTATTGCAGTTCTAATTTGCAGTTTTTGGACATTTCTTTCGGGTTTAACATGCCTGTTTTTTTTGAAATTACAAAAGTCCTTATGAAGAAAAATGCATCTACATAAAGTCTGCACGCCTTGCTTCCACACACATATAGCACTTGCATAAATGGCAGAAATGACACATGACAAAAGCGAGAAGGGATGTGGTGGGGATTTTGGGAAAAAGAAAGTTAAGGATTTGATAACTGATCGGTCAGATCTCAGGCCTAAAAAAGTCTGCCACGATACTCTGAATGCTGAACATGCATGCTATTGATAATTTTAAACTTTATATATCATGTCACGTAATGCAGGCAAAGAATAGGGATCTACTGAAATAACACCGTCAAATCCTATCAATCTCATGCAATCCCTATAGTCTAGTATAAAATAGTTGACAACGCCCTTTCAATCAAAGATACACAAGGAGCACAAAAGATTCACGCAACATGCAATAGAGAATAGAAAGATCATGCCATTCAGATATTCAAATTGATACGTGAAAAATCCCCAAAACTAAAGTAATTCGTAAAGTTTGGGTTTTATTAAATCTCCCCGACGTGCACCGTCTCCACTCTAATGTCAAGCTCACTCATATGATTAGTTGGTTTATCCCCCCAAGCTTAGCTTGAGGCGTCACATCAATGAAAATGATATGGAATTTAATTTTTCTTCCCAAAAAGAGATATAGCTTCTTAGTGAAATAATACAAAACGGTATTTATTCACATTTTTTTCTTTTTCTCTCTCTTTTATATCAAATAAGAAGCTATACTTTTTTATTTTCATACATGGGAAGTGAGATGCAATAAAGTAGCTGTAGGGGGAGTAACCAACTGATATGTAGAGAAAAAGTAGATATGTGGAGAAGGAAGATAATGAGACACTCGGTTTACTCATATGAGGGTGCACATCAGTTTGATAAAATAAAACTCTAACTAAACTAATATGTAGCATGGGTAATTCACTTCTCTAAATGAATACTGAAAATAGCATGCGGTAATAATCACAATGTCAACAGGCATGCAAACAAAAGTGAATAAGATGATAAAAACAGGTGCTCCAAGTGTTCAGTGATGCGTGAACCTGGGTGCGTTTCCCAACATATATCATACTAGATACTAGTTCATGCAATTGACTTCAATTCATATCAGGTATTAAATCAGGCAGATCATCAAAAGAGATACTTGCATATAGACCATAAAGCTGAAATTAATCCTAATAGCATGCCAGGGGGATAAGCATCGCTAAAAACTAATGAAGCCTAGAGAGATATTATCATTTAGACCATCCTTAGCAGAAATAGAAAGAAACAGAGAAAGGGAAAATAAATAAAAAGAAATGCACGCATGGTGAAAAAACAGAAGATATGATGCAAAATGAGAAAAAATAAAATGGGGCGGTAAAGTGGCGAAAAAGTGAAATAAAAACTGAAAATAAGGGAGGAAATGCAAAAAATAAAAATAAAAATAAAAATAAAGCGGCAGTGCTCATCCCCCAAGCTAAACGTAGTAGTGTCCTCACTGCTAAGAAATCGCTCGTGAGATGGAGATGATGTTGAGGGGTGGAGCGGGTGGGATAATAAAAAAAATAGAACTATGCAAATAAAAGAGAGAAAAAATGGAAATAAACATAAAATAAAAAAATAAAAAAAATAAAAAAGTGATATGATGCAATGCAAATGCATGAGTGCGTATCCTCCCCCAAGCTGTGGTAAAGCAGGGCCCCGAAGACACAGATGGGTACTAAAAATAAAGGGGGATGTAAAAACTGGATAAGAATATATCAAGCAGAGGCACCACCCTCTTGGGGTGGTGATGGGTCCCTCTGCTGTGGACCCGGGGCGGCGGGTGGTGAGTGGGCTGGTCGGAACTCGTGCGGGGGGTCGGTACGAAAATGACGCATGAGGCTCTGAAGGAATGTAAGTTCACGATCGACCACCTCTTGAGTTACCGGACCACCATAATATCCCGCTAGTAGGACCATGGCACCGAAGCGGTCTTCTTGATCATTGTCACGAAATGTAATCTCAAATTCTGTGTCTCCTATGTAAATGGGGACGGAGGGACGGGGATGGGAAGGTGGTGCAGGGGTGGCGGTGGATGGATCAGAGGTTCGGGTGGGGGAGCGTGTTCGACGCTTGCGCCGTGTAGGCCTAGGGTTCGAGGTGCTGGGGGGTCGCGGGTCTAGCACGGCGCGGAGGCATTGTGTAGGAGGAGGAAAATAATAATAAAATAAGTAAAGCGGGGGGGGGGGGGGTTTACAGACTTGAAAAAGATGGTGTTTTGTTTTGATGTAGTTGTTTCCGGCGGTTCGCGTTATCTCCAAGATCTTCAAAGATGTATACTTGTTGTTAAGCAATTCAAACCTGAAAGAGAAACAAAGTGGACGTCAGTATTTTTAGACAAGGGGAACAACGGGATCAAATTGTAAAGAACAATGGGAGGGCGGCCTCGTGGAGAGAAGGAACGGTTCCAAGATAGGTGGTGACGGCTGCAAGGTGGGCGTGAGGGTTTTGTCGAGCGAGAGGAACGGCTCGGAATCGGAAACATCGCTTTAATAGGCGTGGATGGGCCGGTCGAGGTGCGGCGGCCCGCTTCGTTGCGAGCAGTGACTCGGCCCGAGTCACCGGGTTGCTCGGTCGATTCTCGGTCCGAGTCAAAACTGGCTCGGGCCGAGTTGCACTTACCTTGCCCGGGTCAACAGAGTGGCAATTTCTTCTCAATTTGGGCTCTCTGTAGTACTCGACCGAGTAGGTTGGTGCCGGGCCGAGTCCAGTTTGGCTCGGGCCGAGTCAGTGAGGCTCTGCCCGGGTCGACAGAGTGACGTTTTTGCTTCAAATTGGCTCCCTGTAAAACTCGACCGAGCAGAATGATACTCGGGCCGAGTCAAGTTCGGCTCGGGCCGAGTCAGTGAGGCTCTGCCCGGGTTGACAGAGACGTTTTTGCTCCAAATTGGCTCCCTGTAAAACTCGACCGAGCAGAATGATACTCGGGCCGAGTCAAGTTCGGCTCGGGCTGAGTCAGTGAGGCTCTGCCCGGGTTGACAGAGTGACGTTTTTGCTCCAACTTCTTCAGTCTGTAAAACTCGACCGAGCAGAACGATGCTCGGGCCGAGTCATGTTCTGCTCGGGCCGAGTCCAAATATACTCGGGCCGAGCTTACGTATCCGTCTCCGTTCGACTCGGCCGAGCAGCTGAGCTGCTCGGGCCGAGTTTCCTGTAGCTTCCACAGCCTTCTTTTCCTCTCATTTCCTTTTCCAGTCTTCAACTTCATTATCTTCCTCCGGCTTTCTTCCGTTTATAATGTCAATGTGCATGCCCCCGATGTTCCGTCCTACACGAAACATAATCTCGTCAAAATTTTTATGATTTTTGTGATTTTGTCTAAAAATACGAAATAAAAATAAAAAAAATAAGAAAATGGGAAAGAAATTTCAAAATCTACGGAATTGGGTTGCCTCCCAATAAGCGCTCGTTTTCAGCCATGAGCTCGACTCCCCTCAATTTAACAGTTGTCGTTGGGGAATTCCTCTAGGAAGTATGTCTCCTCCGCTCCCATAGGTTCTCCGGCCCTGTAGGGTTTAATCCTTTGACCGTTGACCTTGAAATTCCCGTTCTTTCCCTCGAGCTCGACGACGCCTCCTGGAGATAAGCTCACTATCTTGTAGGGACCGGACCACCTCGATTTTAGCTTCCCGGGGAAAAGGCGTAGCCTCGAGTTGTATAGAAGTACCTGGTCACCGACATCATGGTGAACGATCGTGATGTTTCTGTCGTGGTATGCCTTTGTTCTTTCCTTGTATATCTTCGCATTTTCGTAGGCATGATGCTGAATTTCATCCAACTCATTGCAATGAAGGGCCCGTTGGGTAGCGGCCCTCTGGTAGTTAAAATTCATTTTCTTTATCGCCCAGTATGCTCTATGCTCCAATTCTACCGAAGATGGCAAGCTTTTCCATAAACAAGCCTGTATGGAGTTGTGCCGATGGGGGTTTTAAACGCAGTGCTGTAAGCCCAAAGTGCGTCGCCCAGCTTGTGCGACCAATCCTTCCTTGAGGCACTGACCGTTTTTTCTAGAATGCTTTTTATCTCTTTATTAGACACCTCCACTTGGCCGCTGGTTTGAGGGTGGTAGGCGAGGGCGACCTTTTGATGAACCCCATGCTTTTTCAACATTGCCTCGAATTTTCTTTCAATGAAGTGGCTCCCTTCATCGCTTATAATCGTACGGGGGACTCCGAAGCGGGGGAAGATGGTGTTCTTGAAAAACTTGCTCACTATCCTTGCGTCGTTTGTCGGGGTGGCTATGGCTTCCACCCATTCGAGACGTAGTCAACAGCAACCAAGATATACTTGTTGCCGTTACTCGATGGGAAGGGCCCCATGAAATCGACGCCCCAGCAGTCAAATAGTTCTATCTCCAAGATGCCGTGGAGAGGTGTCTCATTCTTCTTCGTGATATTCCCCGTCCTCTGGCATCTATCGCACTTCCTTATGTACTCATTAGCATCCCTGAATATGGTGGGCCAGTAGAAACCACTTTGAAGAATTTTTGCCGTGGTCTTGGTGACTGCTGCGTGCCCACCACATGGTTGATCATGGCAATGTGACATGATGGAAGTTGCTTCTTCTTTTGGGATGCATCGCCTGATGATCCCATCGGCGCACGTCCTGAACAAATACGGGTCATCCCAGAAATAGCTTTTTGCATCATGTAGGAACTTCCTCCTTGAATAAGTTGCTAACCCATGCGGAATTATCACACTCACCAAATAATTCACTATGTCGGCGTACCAGGGAGCTTCAGAGGTGTCTGTCACAAATAGCTGTTCATCGGTGAACGAATCGTCATTCGGTAAATTGTCGGCCCCGTGCCTCTGAATAAGGCTCGACAAATGATCTGCCACCACGTTTTCTGCTCCCTTGTCTTTGATCTCGATGTCGAATTCTTGGAGTAGAAGGATCCAACGTATCAGACGTGGTTTAGCATCCTTTTTGCTTAGCAGATATTTTAGCGCCGCGTGGTCCGTGTGAATAATCACATTGGACCCTAAAAGATAGGACCTGAACTTCTCAATGGAGTAGACTACGGCTAGCAGCTCTTTCTCCGTGGTAGTGTAATTCTTTTGAGCATCATCAAGAGTTTTGCTAGCGTAGTATATAGCATGGAGCTTTCCCTCCTTTCTCTGGCCAAGAACGACTCCTACTGCCTGGTCACTAGCATCGCACATAAGCTCAAATGGCAGATTCCAGTCTTGGTGGCTGTATAATCGGTGCCGAGATGAGAGCTTCCTTTAACCTGTTGAAAGCTATCATACAAGCATCAGTAAACACAAAAGGAGCATCCTTAGCGAGGAGCTCCGTGAGAGGGCGAGCAATATTGGAAAATCTTTTATAAAGCGCCGATAAAAACCGGCATGCCCCAAAAATCCACGAATATCCTTGAGGTTGGCGGGTGGAGGTAAGCTTTTAATGACCTCAACCTTGGCCTTATCAACTTCAATTCCCTTAGACATGATTACATGCCCAAGAATAACCCCTTCTGTCACCATAAAGTGGCATTTCTCCCAATTCAAAGTAAGGTTGTTATCTTGGCATCGCTCCAAGACCTTGGATACATTAGATAGGCAAATATCGAACTCAGTGCCATAGACGGAAAAGTCGTCCATAAAGACCTCCATGATATTCTCGATGAAATCAGAGAAAATAGATGTCATGCACCTTTGAAATGTGGCGGGTGCGTTGCATAGTCCGAACGGCATTCTCCGATAAGCGAAGGTGCCATAAGGACATGTGAATGTCGTTTTCTCTTGGTCTTTCCGATGCATCGGGATTTGGAAAAATCCGGAGTATCCGTCTAAATAGCAAAAGTATCTATGCTTAGCTAAGCGCTCGAGCATCTGGTCTATGAAGGGCAGAGGGTAGTGGTCTTTCCTGGTGGCTTTGTTCAGTTTTCTGTAATCGATACACATACGCCACCCAGTGACAGTCCTAGTGGGGATTAATTCGTCTTTTTCGTTTTTTACAACTGTCATGCCCCCTTTTTAGGGACAACCTGAACGGGACTAACCCACTTACTATCGGAAATGAGGTAAATAATGTCAGCCTCTAAAAGATTTAGAACCTCCTTCACCACCTCCTTCATGTTGGGGTTCAATCGCCTTTGAGGCTCAATGGAGGTAGCATCCTTGTCCTCAAGGTGAATCCTATGCGTACAAATGGTCTCGCTAATGCCTTTTAGGTCAGAGATGTTATATCCTATCACCTTTCTGTAAGATCTGAGGATTTTTAGGAGGCTCTCTAATTGGGGTTCCGTGAGGGCCGCATTTACAATGACGTGATAAGTGGAGTCTTCTCCGAGAAAAGCATATTTCAGGTTAGCGGGGAGGGGTTTCAATTCTACCTGAGGGGGCGCTGTACCCCCGGCGTCTCTTGCTTGCGAGAATGACGCATCCTGGATCCCGGGTTCGGAAGGTGAAAACTCCTCATTCGCAGAATCATAGGAGGAGCATGGAGATAATGGCGTGTCGAGGCACATGTCTGCTGTTTCCACTCCCGTAGCGCACCTGTCAAAAGAAGCAAGGCTGTCAGGCATGCGTTCGCTGTCAAACATAAGGTCCGGGGTACTTCCCTGATTTATGTGGCCTTGAGATAGAGGCAGGTCTGGGGACCCTTCATAGGCGTGTTCTTCGCATGCCGAAATCTGTGGAGGGGCATCGTTATAGAAACATAACGTGTTTTCCTCGTACCGCACATAAGTTCCATCAGCTATTTCAACATCATCCAGGGTGTCTGCATTATGGAAAGCGGTTGCGATGAAAACTGAAAGCTCTTGCGTAGCTGGGTCGTCTGTAGGAAACTCCACTGGGCCATGGGCCCATACGTCCGCTACCACGCTCTCTAAAATCTCAAGCATTTGAGAGTTATGTAGTGATTCCAAGTGAGGAGCTTCTCCCCAGTAGGCATCAATAGGTGGAGCTTCAATGGTCTGAAGGTACATTACATTCTCTTCAAAGCTCACTTGAATATCATCTTCAATTGTACCTGCATCAGAAACCTGGTTCATTAAATAATTCATGACAAGTTGCTGATTTGCGTTACATGCAACATAAGTTCCTGAACCAATAAAACGAACTGCATCGATCAGTTCTCTAGCCGCGCATCCAACCATGGACTCGTCCATGTGCGAGTCTTGGAAGCCATGTAGGTGATAAGGAGAGAAACTGAACTCCTCTAAGTCGCTATCAGAGCCACAGATCCACTGCACTTGCATTACTGTCTCCATTGTGCCTGATCGATGAGGAGAAAACGGCTAGCTGGAGGGGGATGTTAGTAGCAAGGCAGATAAGATAGAAACAGAGTGAAAATGGCGGAAAGGTGAGAGATGATCGGAATGCTAGCAAACTTCTCAATATAAAAACAAACTGAGATGAAAACACTATTGCCATCCCCGGCAACGGCGCCAAAAACTTGACGCGCCCGCAATCTACACCTAGAATCCACCTGACGGTGTCACGATCGCCAGGCGTAATATGGCTCTTAGGCTACGGTTACGGGTTCAATCCGTAAGCGGACGGTGTCGAGTTATAGTATATAAGATAGTCGAATCCCACAGGGACGATGATAGTGTCCGTGGTAATCTCAGTCTATTACTAGATCTAGAAGTAATGTAGCGGTCGGAGGAGAAGGTTTGGGTTGATGATTGTTGTTGTGCAATTTAATAAGAGGAACTACGGCTTTAGGGATCGCCGCTAGGATCGTTGGGGTTGATGTATGATAGTTTCCTCACATCGCATTAGGGCTAGGGAATTAATCCCCCAATTCGTACCACTCTCGTGGGTTAGAATTGTGGGGTATTTCAGTGGCTCTCGTCGATGCAATGACGGTAGCCATCGACGTAGCAATATAGTTCGTCGACGGATCCCCTCAAGGCGCGAGCCGGGCATGGTCACGTGCCTTGGTGGGATTCACCGATTTCCCTATTCGAATCCCTAGATACCCCTTAAGAACATCAATTCCACAGACCGTGGGCATGATTTCAGTACGGGTTATCTACGGATTCGGTAGGATCTACCGAAATACAACCCTAGATCTCCAACTCGATGTACGGATCCAGATCTACATTTTCCCCTAAAATCCTAGGGTTCACCCATCAGCCCTAGAGGGGATCTACTCACTCATGGTGGTCGGGACGCACGAAAATATCGAAATTGCGTAGAAAAACATTTCTTGCAACAAAAGAGACTAGGGCTAAACATTACTTACAATGAAAGTGAGCGAAGAACAAAGCCAGAGAAAGCAGAAAACAATAGTCTTCGATAAACGATCCAGAATTTGCTACAAAAATCAATCCAAAAATTCTTCTCCAAAAAATCGCTCTCTAAAACTCTTTTCTAATCTCCCTAAAAAACAAGCACTCTCCACTCCCCTCTCAACCGAGCCCGCATCGCGAGCTTCAGCAGCCCCCAATCGCGCGATCTGCGCGATCCACAAAACTTCCAAAAATGCCCCAGGTGTCGTCGGCTGAGTATATGACTCGGCCCGAGTGGGAGCTGCTGGGTCAGGAACTCGGCCCGCGTCGCATCTCGCTCGGGCTCAGGATGGGCGACTCGGTCGGCTGCTCAGCGTGTACTCGGGTGCTGCTCGGGGCGCGCCATCTGGCCGAGCAGATGAATTGCTCGGCCCGAGTCGGACGTGTCTGCAGCTCGTGTCATGGCTTGGCCCGAGCTGCAGCTGCTCGGGACGAGCATTTCCTGGGAAAATGCTGCAGCAGCAGCAGCTGCCTCTCTCTCTGTTTGCCTCTCTTTTCTCCTCCTCTCTCTCTCCTCCAACTCGAGAACGCGGCGGACTCCTCCAGAGCCCCGCCAGCAGGCTCATGAACATGTCGGATGTGTCCAAACCCAGGCGGGGGTCCAAATCGCTCCAAAATCTCTGAAAACTCAAAATACACCGCGAAACTCGAAATATCGTCAGAAATATCAAAATCGCAGTAAAACGTGGGATTTGGACGCGGGGATGACATGCAATGCGATGGAAATATGATATGAAAATGATGTAAAATATGGACACATCAATAACTTTTCAGGTCTCACACTTCGAAGATCTAATGCTTGCCGATTCACACGTCTTGCACGTGAATATTTTTTGGATCTCTCGTATATGTAACTAAACCCACTCAGATATCCCAATGCAAAAGATGTTTTTCTTGCGAAACTAAAAATTTACATCAAAATCTTAATTCCTATTCTCTTCATTTGAAAAAAACAAAGTTTGCGACCTTTATATATGCTTACAACTCGACTTCAAAAATTACATCAAACATATGACTAAAATTCAAAATAACAAAACATCCAAAATAAATAAAAGACTCAAAAGGACTCAAACTCTATCTCAAATAAAATAACAAGAAATCCAAAATAAGTAGAAGACTCAAAGGACTTATATTCTATCTATATCTCAAATATAAAATATAAGTTAAAAATAAAAAAGACTCCATCTGGAATTCGAACTGTTTGAATCCTAATCATTCTTTCTGTCTTGAAAACTTCTTCACTTGATGAATGGTTATCGGAATAACACAACCGAGTAGAAAAAAACATGATCTGCTTCATGATGGCATAAACAAATGGTGAATAATGAAGTCTGCTCATAACTGTCTGTCTATAACTGTCTGTCTGTTCGCAAACTCTCATGCAATACCTGAGTTAGTCACATTGGGATTATCGCTTGATAGAGCTCGTCGAGAACCTATATGATGCATGCAAAACCTTCTTGGTGGTTCTAAGACGCATGTCTCCGAATTAACTAATCATATTGTCATCCGTAACTATTAATTCTTCTAACTTTCTATTTGATTCTGCAATAGATTTGTGAGTATCATTATTAATTGCAAGTTCATAGGTTTTGAGATGCAAAGCACTTAAATTACATGCAAAATGCGCTAGAAATACATTAGGGATAAGATTAAAATCTGACTTTAAGGAATTTAGATTTACATGATAATATATTTGAGTTAATGGTTTATTAAGTGAAATTCAGTACGCATGTGTAATCAAATAAACACAATGATAAAGCAAAGAAACCAAGCAATGACACAAGGAACTTGGTAACGCAGTTCGGTGCGCACACCTACATCTGCGGGGCCTCGTCTAGAAAATCAAATTACTCTACTAAATATATCAATGATTACAATCACTAATACCACGTCTCTAATAGAAGGAACACCTTCCCCTCAATACAAACCGTGTTGGGTGGTCTCTACCAAACCCATGGAGTAATTCGTGCAAGATCCCCTTGCTAAACCGACTAGATCAACTCCCTTGATCCCTACGTGCGTAGCCGTCGGCCGACTCGGCCCCCTCCCAAAGTTCTTCAAAACTTTCGTCAAAGTAGATGCCCTAACCGTCAAAGCCGCATGCCCTGATATATCCCGCTCCCCCTCAATCCGCGGGCCAATAGGAAAGGTCGTTCAATCATATCAGATGCGGATCGACAACCTACAATTTCCGGAACTACTTCAGGCAAGTGGTTCCGAGTATCTCCAAGGATTCGATGAATAAAATATTGCGGGCAAGAATCTCTCTAACCGATTCTATAATTGCTTCGAGAGATTGCAACATCCAAATACGTCTTCAACAATTATTTCAACCAACAATTGCGGGTCAAACATATCTTTAACAGATTCAACAAACATATCTACGAGATATTCACTTTCTCTTTACAAACCAGCCTCCATCAATCTAGCAACTATTTTAGGAAGGCTTTCCAATTATCTCTCATGCAGATATTCCACTAAAATATATAGGATCACTTCGGGTAAGAAATCCCATAGATCAAGGAACCATTTAACCATTTTCGGAAAAATGGTTTAAGCAAATCTCATGCGGATATTTCAACAATCAATTTCATCAATTCCTGAGATTCTAGGCTGTAAATCAGATCTGAATCAGCAAGTCAGATCTGCAAACCAAAACAGCATTTCTTCATACGAACCATACTCCAGATCTCGCATGTTGTACATAATGTTGCAACATAACGTACACCATTACTTCTGAGAATTGCTTAAAAACAATTCTGATTCCTCAAACTGAGCTCTCCAGATTTAGTGCAACTAATGCCAACTTATATCAACAGATGTTGTACCTAACAATCTCCCCCTTTGGCATTATGTGGCACAACTCAAAGCACGGGCACCAACCAAGCACATTCTTCCCCTTTGAGCCACAAAAAGCCAAAGCACACTCATCCCCTTACTAGTAAAAATCTGAGCAGTGATCACCTCAGACGAGATAATCCAATTCATACGGTTTCTGAGACAATAGTTGCTGAGACATAAGACATGGATGTGAAGGGATGGAATGCACACCTGGATGGCGGGTCTCCAATGGATAGATCTGGCATGGTCTAAACAAGAGCATGTGAAGCTGTAGAGTCACCAGGTGCAGAAGATGTGCATGTTGTGTCCTCTGTCACAACATGATCCATGACATCAGGTTCAACATGTGCCAATGTTGCAACATTGTGTACAACATCAGATGCAACATGAGCATTTGTTGCAACTTGGGAGCAACACCAGACGAACATTCCCAATACTTTTCAGTGGTCATCAGAAAAAGTGTGACCTCATCGATAACTATAATACTTTTCAGCAAGCCTCCAATAATACCAATAGATAATCCAAAGACAACAACTGAGACACTTCAAAAGGATCCCCTGTCTCTCTCAGTAGCAAATAAATCCTCAGACACAACGGAATAAGAGGAAGAAAAGTATACCTCACAATGATAGCGCTGCAAGAAAGATGAAATGAAATCCAGAGTAGTAGTTAAGCTCTGAGAGGCCGAAAAGTAGTTGGAGAGTTGAAAACATCGGCGGTGTTGACAGAGAAGCTTAGGTGGTCTGCATGTCAAAATTTGGAGACGTGGATGCGGTGGAACCGGCTAAGAAGTGGTCGAACTTTGGGGAAGTCAGCCGGTATAGGTGAAGAGGCCGCGAAAGATGGAACGGCGGTGGATTGCCGTGCTGGAGAGGGTATATGCGAAGATCCGATGGCACTAGTGGAGGATGAGCAGTGAGCAGAGCGGCGAGATAACACTCTGATAATTCTGGAGGAAGATTCATGGGAATTTGGCGCAGGTTGCTCACATTGATTGTCGAAAGGAGATGTCGAGTCAGGTGTCATAACATCTGCATCAACATCATTCTGTGTTGTATCTAATGTTGCAACATTGGTCACAACATGAAGTGTTTTCTCTGAAGCTGTAGTGTTCTTGATGTATAATTCAGACTTCTTGACCCATTGCTTCTTTATCTTCATATCAGGGTGTCTAACATTTCTTCTTTCTGATCAATGTCGCATGCGACTGAAGCAGTTTCTCTCAGTATGGCTTATGAACTTGCATTAACTGCACACAGAACGACCACCTTTTATACCTCTAATCTGCTTCTTCTGATCATGGCCCTTGTGCTGACCCATTCTTTCAAGTTCTTTGGTAACTTGACTTCTTCTTTCAGCAGACACATTATAGAAAGCTCCTCTATTGTATCCCACTCCGGTGCGATCTCCTGAAATCTTACCCATGTTCAAGATATCATCCAACTTTGCTTTTCCAGAATTTCACTTATCCAATGTGCATTCAGCTTTCTCTGCCCTGAGAAGAACATTTTTGAAGTTGATTTCCAATTCTCTACCGTTTTTCTCAACTTTCAGACATTTGATTTTGACATCCTCCGCCTCTTTCTTCAGTCTTTCATTCTCCACCGTCAGGACTTTGTTGATATTGCAGATTTGAATCCACTTCTCAAACATCATCTAATATGCTTTTCGGATATCATCGTCACTAATTTCCTCATCGCTATCAACTTCAGACTCAGATTCAGTTGTAGAAGTTGTGGATGATGTTGAACCTGATGTTGCAACACTGGATCTGACACTGTTTGATTTGTTGGCTGATGTATGTAATGTTGCAAGATCAGATTCAACATGGCTGCTAGTGTTGTAATCAGGTCGCTTCTTCTGAGAGGCCGCGAGGACAATGTAATTTCTGGTGATTTCCTCATCTTTAGCACTCCCATCAGACTCATCTTCACTCCAGGTACTGGTCGAGGACTTCCCTTTTTTCTTCTTCAGAGTGTTTGCACATTCAGCCTGTATATGCCCAATCCTTCACATACTCTACATTGCATCCCTTTTCCTTTCTTTTGCCCGTTACTACTGATCTTCTTCAGCATTCTACTGATGTTTTTAGTCAACACGGCAATATCCTCATCTACACCCGATTCATCTTCTTTAGAGACATCTCTAGCTCTACTTTCAGGGCCACTCCTTTGTCCCTTTTCTTCTGCTTCAGATTCATTTCATAGGTCTGAAGAGATCCTATGAGTTCATCCAGCCTCATGGTGGACGTATTTCTGGCCTCCTCAATGGCTGCAACTTTGGCTGAGAATTTGTCTGGAAGAGATCTCAAGGTTTTCTCAACTAACTTCTTTTGAGAATATTTCTTCCCAAGCTGGAAGGCAAGCTGGAAGGCCTGATTGGCTATATCTCTCAACTTCTCATTGAATTCGACAACAGTCTCGTCGTTATTCATCCTTAGATTTTCAAACTGAGAAGTTACCATCTGGAGTTTAGAAGCTTTTACTGCATTAGTTCCTTCATGCACGTTCTGAAGTATATCCCAAGCTTCTTTAGCATACTCACAGGTAGAGTTAAGTTTGAACTGTTCCTCAACAGCCGAAAAATAGCATTAATTGCTTTAGAATTGCACAGGGCCGCATGTTCTTCAATCCGACTCCAGTCTCTTCTCGGTTTGAGGTGTTCTTTGCCATCTTTGTCAATTTCGATCGGCGGTGTCCTATTTCAATGACAGCGATCCAGGCCTTCTCATCAATGGACTTAATGAATACACGCATCCGAGACTTCCAGTAAGTGTAGTTTGTGCCAGTGAGCAATGGAGGACAAACAATGGGGCACCTTCTCGTGTAGCCATGATTCAAGTACTGAAATCCAAGATCACACCTTCTTTGATAACAAAGTTACACGGGTGACCTGCTCTGATACAAATTGAAATTCAGTACGAATGTGTAATCAAATAAACACAATGATAAAACAAAGAAACCAAGCAATGACACAAGGAACTTGGTAACGCAGTTCGGTGCGCACACCTACATCTGCAGGGCCTCGTCCAGAAAATCAAATTACTCCACTAAATATATCAATGATTACAATCACTAATACCACGTGTCTAATAGAAGGAACACCCTCCCCCTCAATACAAACCATGTTGGGTGATCTCTACCAAACCCATGGAGTAATTCGTGCAAGATCCCATTGCATGCAAGATTTCCTTGCTAAACCGACTAGATCAACTCCCTTGATCCCTACGTGCGTAGCCGTCGGCCCCCTCGAAGTTCTTCAAAACTTTCGTCAAAGTAGATGCCCTAGCTGTCAAAGCCGCATGCCCTGATATACCCCGCTCCCCCTCAATCCACGGGCCAATAGGAAAGGTCGTTCAATCATATCAGATGCGGATCGGCAGCCCACAATTTCCGGAACTACTTCAGACAAGTGATTCTGCGTATCTCCAAGGATCCGATGAATAAAATATTGCGGGCAAGAATCTCTGTAACCGATTCTATAATTGCTTCGAGAGATTCCAACATCCAAATATGTCTTCGACAATTATTTCAACCAACAATTGCAGGTCAAACATATCTCTAATAGATTCAACCAACATATCTACGAGATATTCACTTTCTCTTTGCAACCCAGCCTCCATCAATCTAGCTACTATTTTAGGAAGGCGTTCCAATTATCTCTCATGCAGATATTCCACAAAAATATCTAGGATCACTTCGGGTAAGAAATCCCATAGATCAAGGAACCATTTAACCATTTCCGGAAAAATGGTTTAAGCAAATCTCATGCGGATATTTCAACAATCAATTTCATCAATTCCCGAGATTCTAGGCTGCAAATCAGATCTGAATCAGCAAGTCAGGTCTACAAACCAAAACAGCATTTCTTCATACGAACCATACTCCAGATCCCGCATGTTGTACATAATGTTGCAACATAACGTACAACATTACTGTTCAAACTGCTCAAAAACAATTCTGATTCCTCAAACTGAGCTCTCCAGATTTAGTGCCACTAATGCCAACTTATATCAACAGATGTTGTACCTAACATTAAGGATTAGTTTATTCTTTTAATTTGTAATTATGCTCTTGGGTCTACAAGAGATGAACACAATTTTCTTTCTGTCAAATATAAATATGTATGTATTGGCTCGCTCACATTACTCAGTCAAGACATACATAACAATGTGTGTAGCATGCATAGGTACACCATCATGCCAGATGCTATACTGATAGCTATGCACTACACAACAGTAGGTAATGGAATGCGAGTTATCAACCCATGTAACGTAAGACATGATGAGCTCATCATTTAATCTCATTTTCTCGATGCGGATTTCTGATTAAATCTATACAATTACCTATGTCAATTATCATTTTTGAAAGATCTATATCCAATTTTGACATATGTAAAGAAAATGTTAGTTCTTTGGCAATCGTCTTCACTCCGAGGTGTAATAGCTAGACACATAATGACTTATAATCGGACGTTAGACTCATCTAAATCATTATTTTCCTCAATAGTTTCCTTAGGTGAAATGTATTTTTTCTTCAATTAATTCATTATCATTATTAACATCTCCTATTAGTAAACTTATGTTAAAGCACTAACTAGCAAAATGGTTAAATCTATGATAGTTGAAACATTGCACCATTTAGGTTTTTCTTCTAAGGGTTCTCTAACCTGAACATTACAATTTATCTCTTTATCTTTATTAGTTTCATTATTATTCATGTTGTTATTTGGCCACTTAAGTAGCTTCTCAGCTTTAAAAATAGGCAGGCTTTCTGCATACGTGGACTATTATGGATTCCAAATTTAAGGTTAGGTTGACCGTTTGTTGCACATTGTCTACAGTGTAGGAAAGTATCTTTCGTCTAATGTTTGCTCTCAATTCCGAACGCTCTCAATTCAAAACGAAACTTAGTAAAGGTATATCGTGGATTTTCTTGTAACTCATTTCTAACAAATTGGTTATTGAACGCAGTCATGTATTTTTCTACGGTCATGCTTTTTTGACGTATCATTCAGTGTTTTAGGAGATGATCTCTATAGGTAAAAGACATTCCTTTGAGTCTGATTTTTATTTTATTCCTTGTCTGTATGTCTTAGGTGCTCTCTTGTTGTTTCTCTATGAATATACATAAAATTTTGACATGCATTATTAGTTTGAGCTTAGCAAATTGAATTTCTTGATCGTTTGATAACTAGTATCATTCGAACAATACTCCATCTTTGCTAGCTATCCACCTTAACTAGCTAAGTTGAGAAAGTTTAAGAATTATATATTCCATTAGATTGGGAGCACTATCTTAATCCAAAATGTAATATTATCTTGCCCAATGTTATCCTCAAAATTTTCATCTTGTCTTCTCTTATTTTGATTGCTTTCATTTCCGATTATTCTAGGTTTATCATCAAATATATCGTGATTAGTCCTCAAAGTTTTCTTTATCAATTTATTTTCTAAGCCTTTTAGGGGATCCCCTATTTGATCGAGACTAGCAAAATGATACAATTATTAGTGATTTCTACTAATCTAAACATATTAAATGGAGAATTTTTAGAATTTTACAATTAAAGATTTGATCTGATTAGAGGTTATTTGGAGTGAAGATCAGCTTTGTAGCATCACGTAAGGCCTCTAAAACATGTATATCTTAATCCTAATGATTAGGGCCAAAAACTTCTTGCGAAAAGCTCACGAAACAACTATAACTGACCAAAATATCTTGGAAACACTTTAAATACTGCTGAAAATAATGAAATTCCAAAAAATCCAGGGAGACTGCGAAGCCGTATAGTAGCAACGGCTCAGCTCGATTAACCGATGTGCTGCCATTGACTAATCAACGACTCGGTTAGCTTGGGTCAGCTCTGTCGGCTTGGGTTTGCTTGGGTCAAGTTCGATTGGCTCGGCTGAGCTGATGAACAGTGCCAGCTCAGTGGAGCAGATGAATAGTGTCAGCGGCTTGTGGTCTCGGCTCGACGACAAAAATGACTCACCAGAGCGGCTAGCAGTTCAACATCGGCAAATTTTTCGATTAACTTCGTTGCCAATTCCTGTCAAGGTTAGTGGTTGTGTGTTTGCCTTGATGCGACAAGTTTGGGGGTCGATGGAAGCTGCTGATGTTGAAGGCAACGGCGGTGTCGCATGTAGAGCTTAAGGGTGGTAGTGGCTGTTCCTTGCATTGGAAGGAGTAACTGGAATATTCAAGCCTGCAAAAGAGGTGGATGCGATAGCGGTGTCTTTCGGGGTAGCGATGGTGGAGGAGGATGCGAATACGGGGTTCTAGGGTTATGGTTAGGGTTTTGTGTTGGACGACAGCGGCTGGAGGAGGTATAATAGAAGTTTGTAATTTTTTGTCTTTCTTTCTTTGTTTCCCTTTTAAAAAATTCTTTCTTTTTTATATTTGAATTTTTTTGATCTTTTGTTTCATCTTTGATCTAGATCATAACTAAAAAAAGAAAAAAAGAATTTTTTATGGTGATGAAGAAAAAGAAGAAAAAGAAGCTAGATTTTGGCTTTGATATCAAGTTTGATGTAGGATGAAAGCGGGGATGTGGTGAGGATTTGTGAAAGAAAAAAATTACGGATTTTATATCTTTTTGGCCATCGAATTTCGGAGATCTAACAATCACTACCGACTTACATGCCTCACATGCATATTTTTTTTTACTTTTCGCTCATGCAACCAAGTCAATTCTGGCATGCCAATGCAAAAGATTTAATTTTCTGGAGAAAGTAAAAGTTTACATCAAAAATTTAATTTCTATTCTCTTTATTAAAAAACTAAACAAGTTTATGACCTTTATATAGGCTTTCAACTTGACTTCAAAAATTACATCCAATATAAAACTAAAATTCAAAAAAAATTAAAAAACTCAAAAGGACTCCAACTCTATTCCAAATAAAATAACCAAGATACCTAAAAATAAGTAGAAGACTCAAGGCACTCAAACTGTTATGCAATAATACGATGATAAAAAACAATCGAATGAAAAACAACAAAAGAAAGACACAGAATTGTTTACCCAGTTCGTCGAAAGACTACGTCTGGGGCGCCGCCAAGCCAGGGATTCTTCACTAATTTGATGAGATAAGATTACAGATTACACACGATGCTACGAGGGACGCAACCCTCGAATAATACCGCACAAAAATTGAGGACACAACCTCAAAAATAACTAGGAGTACTCACGCACAAGCACATCTTCTCTCAAAAAACATACAGAACTATTTCTCTCAAAAAGGCACCAAGGACTTTCTCTCTCCAAAAAACCTTCTGTTAATAAAAGCAACCTTTTAAAAACACACAGAGAGCCTTTTTAACACATGGGAGCATTAAAACCACAGAGCTTGCAACGCATAGAACCGGCCTTCAACACATCAGAGAAAGCTTTAACGCACAGTGCCTTTTACGCACCGAACTCCAAAGATAACAATGAAAAAACCAACTCTGTTTTTCAGCATAAACGGCCGAACAAGCCTTCAACCCAACTCGATGCTGATTGATGCAAATCTCAACAAAATTTTTGTTGATCAGAGAAGATCGCAACTCCTACTCTTCCAAATCGCAATTGATTCCGGCCGGCGGATTTGTTCAGGCTCCAAATCCCAACAATCTCCCACTTGGAGACTGAACCCATGTGTAATCATCTCTTCATCTTCTCATCAATAAGTAAACCCCAAAAACAACGGCGGTGCCAAGCCTCGAACTCCTCAAGCTCCAAGGCCAGTTGAAGCCATGCATAGCTTCAACTTTTCTAAGGTCACAGCCTTAGTCAGCATATCAGCAGGATTCTCATTTCCTCGAATCTTCACTAGCTGCAAAATCTTCTCTTTCAAGAGATGTCGAATGTAATGATACTTCAACTCAATATGCTTCGTTCTCGAATGAAAGGCTGGATTCTTGGCTAAGAAAATAGCACTCTGACTATCGCTGTAGAGAATACTATTCTTCTGCTCTTTTCCCAATTCACTCAAAAAATTCTGCAACCATACAATCTCCTTACTAGCCTCAGTCACTGCTACATACTCCGCTTCTGTAGTAGACAAAGCCACGATCTTTTGCAACTTAGAAGCCCAAGAAATCGATGTACCACCCAATGTAAACACATATCCGGTCGTACTCTTTCTCTTATCAAGATCACTTGCCAAATCTGCATCAACATATCCAGTCAGCTTTATACTCTTACCTTCGAAGCACAATGCCTTCTCTGTTGTACCTCGCAAGTACCTAAGGATCCACTTTACTACTTCCCAGTGTTGCTTACCCGGATTGCTCATATATCTGCTCAACTCCCACTGCATGCGCAATATCTGGTCTAGTGCACACCGTAGCATACATGATACTACCAATTGCTGAGGCATATGGGGTCTTCTTCAGTTAGGCACGCTCCGAATCACTACTAGGCGACTCCTTTTTGGAAAGCCTAAACTGGCTACCTAAGGGAGTACTCACAGGCTTTGCATCTTGCATACTGAAACTCTTCAAAACTCTTTCGATATATTCAGCTTGAGAAAGATATAACTTACCTGCCACCTTATCTCGATTAATCCGCATACCTAGGATCTGTTTAGCCTCTCCAAGATCCTTCATAGCAAACCGTTCGGACAATTCCTTCTTCAACTGATTCACCTCTTGCGCACAAGAACCTGCTATCAACATGTCATCAACATATAATAGCAAAATGATAAAGTTATTGTCAAACCTCTTGAAGTAGCAACAATGGTCTGCATAGCATCAAACAAAATCAATTTCATGCATGAACCCATCAAACTTCATGTACCACTGCCTTGGAGCCTGTTTCAAACCGTACAAGCTCTTCTTTAGCTTACACACAAGCTCACTATTACCTTTGGACAAGTACCCTTCTGGTTGCTTCATGTATTTATCTTCCTCAAGATCCCCGTGAAGAAAAGCTGTTTTCACGTCCATCTGCTCTAAAAATAAATTCTCTGCAGCAACTATACTCAAAACTAATCTAATAGTAGTTATCTTCACAACGGGAGAAAATATATCTGTATAATCAATACATTGTTTCTGCTGAAAACCCTTCACGACCATCCTTGCCTTGTAACGCTTGCTTCCATCGGCCTCTTCTTTAATTCTGTAAACCCACTTGTTATGCAATGCCTTTTTACCCTTTGGGAGCTCCACTAGTTCCCAAGTGTTATTAGACATTAAGAAATTCATTTCATCTTCCATTGCAAGCTCACACTTGCTCAAATGCTCACTCTGCATATCCTCAACATAACATTCTGGCTCACCACTATCAGTTAACAAAAGATAATGTAAAGAGGGGGAATACCTTGCTGGTGCATGATGCTGCCTTTCTGATCTCCTCATAGGAGCTACAATCGTACTCGGTTCTGCTTCAATAACCGCTTGCCTCAGGGAGATACTGGCGAATTCGGTTCTGCCTCAACAATTGCTTCTCTCAAAGGGGATACTGGCGAATTCGGTTCTGCTTCAACAACTTGATCATTCCGAACAACTTTGTTCACACCTGAATTCGAGATATCTAATTCAACAACCCGAGGGCTTCCAACCTGAGTACCTGCACTTTCAATATCTGATGCGCCCAACCTGTCTTTGTACAAAACATGTTCATTAAATATGACATCTTGACTACGAATTATTTTCCGATTCTAATCATCCCAAAATCTATAGCCAAATTCATCACCACCATATCCAATAAACGTACACGTCACAGATTTAGCATCCAATTTACTTCTAGCAGTATCATCAATATGAACATAAGAAACACAACCAAAAACTTTAAGGAATGATAGATTTACCTCTTTACCAGTCTAAGCCTCCTCTGGTATGCCATTATCCAAAGGAACTGATGGTCCTTTATTAATCAAGAAAGTGGCTGTGTTAACTGCTTCTGTCCAGAACATCTTCGGTAACCCACACTTCAGTCGCATGCACCTAGCTCGTTCGTTCAAGGTTCTGTTCATACGTTCTGCAACCCCATTCTGCTGAGGGGTTCCTCTAAGAGTCTTCTCCATGCGAATACCATTCATAGCACAATACTCTTTGAATTCAGCAAGCTCATATTCACCACCATTATCTGATCTTAAGCACTTCACTTTCAGACCTGTTTCATTTTCCACCAAAGCTTTCCATTTTCTAAAAACATTAAAAGCATCAGATTTATGTTTCAGAAAATAAACCCATACCTTCCTCGTGGAGTCATCAATGAAGGTCATGTAATATGACGCGCCACCAAGGGATGTTACAGGTGCTGGTCCCGATAAATCACTATGTACCAGCTCCAGCTTCTGTTTCTTCAAGGTTCTGCCACCCTTCAAAAAACTGACCCTTTTCTGTTTCCCAAATATGCAGCCTTCACATAAACCATTGTCAACTGTTTTTAGACCTGGCAGTTTACCTTCTGAACACAACTGTTTCATCCCCTTCTCACTCATGTGGCCAAGTCTGCAATGCCACAAGTCTGCATCTCTGTTTGCACCTGTAAGATCAATACTATCATGGTTAATAGTGGTCATATACAAAGTACCCTCCTTTGTCCCTCGAGCTACCACCATTGCCCCTTTGGTTATCTTCCAAGCACCCGAGCCAAATGATAAATGATAACCCTCATCATCCAACTGTCCTACAGAAATCAGATTCCTCTTCAAACCAGGAATATGTCTAACGCCATGTAGCTGCCACACAGGTCCATTCGGTGTTTTGATCCGAACATCTCCCTTTCCTACAATCTTCAAAGGCTCATCATCAGCAAGATAAACCTTTCCAAAATTTCCAGGGATATAATTCTCCATTATATCCCTATCAGGACATGCATGATACGATGCTCCAGAATCCAAAACCCACGATTCTAATGGACTGCACACACTCAAGATCAATGCATCATTGATCTCCTCTGATGTCACGTTTGCTGAGTTGTCAATCTTCTTTTCCTTCATCGGTGCTTTACACCGATTCGAGTAATGACCCAGCTTCTTGCAATTCCAACACTCAATGGAACTCTTGTCTTTCTTCGACTTGCTCTTATGTCTTGGCTTTGATCTGCCTCGATTCCAATTCCTTGATGCTGATCTCCCTCTATTTTCTGTACTCAGAACTGATCCCGAAGTGATAACCGATTCTTTTCTACGAATTTCTTCACTTATAATCAGATCTCTTACTTCGTCAAACTTCAGTTTCTCCTTCCCTGCTGAAGCACTAACAGCAGTAACCGTACCACTCCAACTTTCTGGTAGAGAGGACAACAAAATTAAGGCTCTAACCTCATCATCAAAATCAATCCCGACTGAGCTTAATTGGGATGTTATCAGATTGAACTTATTTAGGGGATCAGCAACAACTTTGTTCTCCATCATCTTTAGGTTGAAGAGACGCCGCATCAGGTGAACCTTGTTCGCTGCTGAAGGCTTCTTGTACATGTCTGCTAAAACCTTTAGTATGCCTTTGGTGGTTTTCTCTTTCGTGGAATGGAACGCAACATTCCGCGAAAGAGATAGACGCACCACGCTCATCGCCTTCCTGTCCAACACATTCATTTCTTCGTCTTTCATCTCTTTCGGCTTATCCTCCAGAGGTTGCCACAAATCTTTACCATAAAGATAATCTTCGATCTGCATCCTCCACAACCCATAATCCGATCTGTCAAACTTTTTGATCGTTGTTTTTTCTCCACCCATCGTATCTGCTTCCACCTAACCCGGTACTCTGATACCAATTGTTACGCAATAATACGATGAAAAAAAACAATCGAATGAAAAACAACAAAAGAAAGACAGAATTGTTTACCCAGTTCGTCCGAAGACTACGTCTGGGGGCGCCTCCAAGCCAGGGATCCTCCACTAATTTGATGAGATAAGATTACAGATTACACACGATGCTACGAGGGACGCAACCCTCGAATAATACCGCACAAAAATTGAGGACGCAACCCCAAAAATAACTAGCAGTACTCACGAACAAGCACCTCTTCTCTCAAAAAACAAACAGAACTATTTCTCTCAAAAAAGGCACCAAGGACTTTATCTCACCAAAAAACCTTCTGTTAATAAAAGCAACCTTTTAAAAACACACAGATAGCCTTTTTAACACATGGGAGCATTAAAACCACAGAGCTTGCAATGCAAGAACCGGCCTTCAACACATCAGAGAAAGCTTTAACGCACAGTGCCTTTTACGCACCGAACTCCAAAGATAACAACGAAAAAACCAAGTCTGTTTTTCAGCCTAAACTGCTGAACAAGCCTTCAACCCAACTCGATGCTGATTGATGCAAATCTCAACAAAATTTTTGTTGATCAGAGGAGATCGCAGCTCCTACTCTTCCAAATCGCAACTGATTCCGGCCGGCGGATTTGTTCAGGCGCCAAATCCCAACACAAACTCTCTCTATATGTCAAATATAAAATTTAAATTTAAAAAAGACTCCATTTGGAATTCAAACTGGTTGAATCCTCATGAAGAAATTTACTTATTAAGAAGTTTCTTGCAATATTTTGAAATAAAAGTTTGTATGCACCACTTCAGTAAGTTGTTCATCACGTCTTCAGCTGTCACGCCACGCTTTCCATTCTACTAGGAATCAAGATAGAACAAGAACACGCCTGTTATGTATTTTAGCCAAAAGAAACTTTCCTGACTGAAATACGCCAGGAGTTAATTTGTTACACAGCAGGTACTTTTGCGGCAATCCTTCAAGATGATTCAGAAGGGAATGACTGGATGATCCTTTCTCATCTAATGATCCGGTGAGAAAGTCATCTATTCACAAGTATCAAACTATTTAACAAGTCTGACCTTTTAGCGACTAATTCTGATAGTTTACGGGCGTAAGTATGAACTGGAGATTGTCAAGGGAATCCCAATCAGAATGATCTGATGATCTTTCTCATTTGATTATCCTGTAAATTAATCTGCCAATATCAGGACCAAACTGTTCAATATGTTTGACTTTAAGTGACTAATTCAACAGTTTAGAGGCATAAGTCTGAAAGCTAAGGGGTCTAAAAACAATTATCTTCTATTCCTTTAGAACATGCATTGTTCGTTCTATGAGCATAATTATGTTTGCCTGTATGCAGGAGTGCTCCGCAGGGTGGTTTGATGCGCAGCCTTCACTGATTGCTCAGGTTTCCTAAAGCACGCCACCCCTTTCCATCTGACTTATAGGTAAAGCGCAGCACGACAACCTGGTGATCACCCGGACTTGAGAGGGAGTCACCGGAAAGTGTGCTCTGCATCTGACTCTACGGACTTTTGTTGTTGCAAAACTAATTCGAGGAACTGGAGTTATGCCTGCATGTTATGGCATGTTTGCTTTTGAAGGACCTCGCGGTGTGTTCTTTGTATAGGCCAAATAGGGTAGCGGGCCTTTTATTAGTTTGTTATATTTTTGTAAGCCGCATACGTATGGTGTTCTATTTTCCTACGAGGTTGTGAATATTATTATTATTATTATTATTATTATTGTGATTTTATAGTGTTTTGCCTGAAATTAGGCTTCGTGGTGCTGTGTACCATTTAGTGTTCTATGATAGCGCGTGGTCTCACAATGGTGGTTAGTGCCGAACCTCTCGTCACAATGGTAGCATAATCTCTTAGCATGTTGGTTCATGATATCCCTCTGTATGTGATGCTTGTACATGTCGTTCACCCGTTTATAGAGCAAATGAGCACTGTGTAACCCAAAGAAGAAAAAGGGTGGGGGGGGGGGGGGGGGGGGGGGGGGGGGGGGGGGGGGGGGGGGGGGAAAACAACGCACACACTCTTATGTTTCATCGACTCAGATTTATTAGATATCTATATATGCAGAAACAAGCACATTGCCATGTAGGCAGGCTCATGTTTTGGAGAATTTCCATGATTATAATAGTCGTGTCAACGGAAGCATATACGAGTGTCAAATTGGCACTTCTGAGGCTTATACCTGGTCACATTTTATGGATCACTAAATACATAGTTTTCTCTTGTTATATGTAAATATTTGTGTTTCTGTAGAATCGTCAGACCCCTGAACTGATAGCCATATCTTTCTATTGGATTAGCTAAAGCGTAAGACAAACCCCTGGCATAAGGGATTCTATAATCATGCCATAGTAAGTCCGCAGTTGATGCAAAGAAAGAGAAGCCAAATTTCATTATCTCCTCTTCGTTTGTTCATTTGTTTAAAAATGATGTTTACTGGCCTCCTCTGTCTCAATCTCGAAAAGAGCAGCTCCGTGTGTATTTGATGCATGGTGTTTAGGAAATATGTGTCAACTTGGTATTGCTTCCATACTGCAGAAGAAGCAACTTGGGGCAATGTTAGATGAGGACCCGGCGCTGATGGAGAAGAGGGAAGCCATAGCTCAGAGACTCAAGCTGTACAAATCAGCGAGGGATGAGATTGACTCAGTTGCATGGAAGTGACGGTGAAAAAAAGAGATGTATGACCAATTGCTTCTCCCATCACACGGCAAATTTTTTTTTCTTTTCATAGAACCTTTTAAGTCATAGCCATATGCTTTTAAATTCAAAAAAAAGCTTTTTTTTCCCTTCTTATAATGTTTCATTCTTTATACGATAGTATTGGGATATTGGCATCCGGAAGTTTTAAGATTATTCAATACAAGACACAGTTGTTGCATTCTGAAAGAAATTCCATATTTTTAGACGTCTAATTCTGAATTAGACAGCACTGGTAAATTTTCTTCAATAATGTATACAAGACCCAACTTTAACCCCCCGGACTTTGCATTTTTTGCTCTCCGATGATACCAGCACGCGCACCCACATTTCTCCCTCCTTTTTGGTTGCGTACGTGCACCGCATACTCTTCGTGGGAGTTTTTTTTTGCTCCGTGCACTTTGTGTGCACGTGTTATTTCTATGTAATAACAGATGAAGCTGTTGGAAGGGAAGACTTAAATGAAGCAGTTGACGACCCAGGCAATGTCCCAACTTGGGGCTCATTTTACAAAATTGAGTCATAAAACATCTAGTGTTAAGACTTGGAAGAACTGGGCTAATGGTATAAGACATAGCCATACTTATATTCATTCATATAGCGGTTACATCATCTAGACCCCAAGGGACACCCACTACTAAGTGGGTGTAATGGTGGATGGTTATTGGGTGGAGACCAAAGGTCTCTCTCATTCATAACACTCTCACCCACCCATCCATTCTTAGCATATGAATTCTTCAGGATCCAATACGCTAATGTGGGGTGGATACGGCTGGATCTAGAGTTACCGTATTTGCCTCGTTAAAATCATAGCTGTGGAAAACCCAGTGGGAAAAACCATCAGCTTAAGGAAAAAGAGTACAATACACAAGTGACTCCCCCTGATCTGTACAAGCTTCAGGCTTGTAGGTCTTTCAGCTGTCTCATACATATATCTTTTACAAGCTTTCTAAAAGTACATCTAGGCAATGCCTTAGTAAACAGATCGGCTAAATTATTACAAGACTGAATCTGCCGTACTTCAATCTGCCTATGCTCTTGTAGCTCGTGCGTCCAGAAGAACTTGGGAGAAATGTGCTTCGTCCTGTCGTCCTTGATGTAACCAGCTTGTAGTTGAGCTATACAAGCTGCATTATCTTCAAATAAAGTGGTTAGCTCAAGGTCATTCGTCTTCCGGCCGGTCGTCACTAGAATGTGATGAATGACTGAACGAAGCCAGACACATTCTCTGCTAGCTTCATGGATTGCCAGGAGCTCTGAGTGGTTGGATGAGACTGCTGTGGTGGTCTGCTTCACAGATTTCCAGGAGATGGATGTACCACCGTAGGTGAATACAAAACCAATCTGTGATTTCTCGGTGTGTGGATCAGACCTGTAACTTGCATCTGCATAACCAATCAAAGTGGAAGATCCACCTTTTGGGAAGTATAATCCCAGGTCAATCGACCCTTGGAGGTAGCGCAGAAGCTGCTTAACTCCGTTCTGGTGACGCTTTGTGGGCGCTGAACTGTATCTGGCTAGTAGTTTGACTGCGAACGCTATGTCGGGACGCGTGCAGTTTTCCAGATATAGAAGTGATCCAATGGCACTAAAGTAAGGTTGTAACGACTGGTTTTCATGTATCTGGATTTATTATATTATAATATATGTTTTGGTGGATTTTCTCCTCATGTGTGGTTTTCGTCTCCGTAACTTTCATTTTCGATCGTTTCGTCGTGTTTTCTCGTTTCTTCCTTAGGATCGTCGATTTCGGAGTAAGTCATTCATGACGGGCTCCATAACGGTCGTATCTTACTATTAGATCAAGCCTAGGAGTCTTAGGAATCGATCCCGGGGCTCCGCGCTCCGTATCGGAACTTTTGGTGCTAATTAGCCGGTGTAAGAAGGGCCACCGACCGACTAGATGACGATCCAGTCGGTCGGTAAACCTTCTTGAACCGACTAGTTGGCTTTCTAAATTATTCTGGAGTTACTGTTTATCGTTAGTCGGTCTAAGAACGTTGGTTGACCGACTAGGTTGCAAACTAGTCGGTCGGCAATGCTTCTTTAACCGACTAACTCATCAACTATTTTTGACACTAGTTACTGTTTACTCTTAGTCGGTCTAAGAACGTTCATCGACCGACTAGATCTCAAACTAGTCGGTCAGTAGTTGTTCTTGGACCGACTAACTCTTAGTTCAGGTTTTCGACTGGAGTTACTGTTTACACTTAGTCGGTCTGCGTTGTTCAACCGACCGACTAGATCTCAAACTAGTCGGTCAGCAGTTGTTCTTTGACCGACTAAGCAGTGCAGGAAACCCTAGTTTTTCCCTAGCCGCCACCAAACTCTATAAATACCCCTCCAAACGTTTTCTTCTCCTCCCTCACGACCTAAAACCCTAATTTCTCCCCCATTGAGCCCCCATCTCCCTCAAACCATTAATCCTTCATCCCAAGCTCATCCTCCATCATCCAAACCCTCTCTCAACTCATTCCACCTCTCATCTTCCCCAAATCTCCATCAAAATCCCAAAAATCCCTCAAAACCCTATTTCTCCAAACTTCTCCAATCATTTCCAGATTTGAACCCTAGGTTCCCCGGAGCGTTTCTTCCGTCGCCGTGGTTGCTCGGCGTTATTCTCCCGTTCCCTACACGGTAATACTCGATTCCTTTAGTTTTAGCATAACCCACATTGACATTGTGAAACCCTAATAAAATGGATTATTAGATGATTAGGGTTCTAATAAGAAATCAATTTAGAATCATTGTGCTAATGATTGTTTTGCTATAACAGTGGTCCATTCCGTAGTTAGCTTGTGTGACGATCTTCATTGCTCGTCAATCCCGGTATCAGGCAAGTGAAACTTGCATCTCTTGTTTTGGGCCATGTCTTAGGCCATTTACCTTGCTTTAGCGTAAAAGAGACTAGACGGTGAAAGGATAGCCGTTTAGACGCCATTGACCTAGCTTGACAACGAAGCTTGGTCCGTCACCCTCATCATGCTTGTATGTCACGTTTACTTTCCCTTAACGGTACGCGAATTAACTGTTCATGTCATCCATGCATCCTTAACTGTTATTGCATTTTAACTTCCATGTTTAATTTAAATTAACGGTACGCGAATTAACTGTTCATGTCATCCATGCATCCTTAACTGTTATTGCATTTTAACTGCCATGTTTAATTTAAATTAACGGTACGCGAATTAACTGTTCATGTCATCCATGCATCCTTAACTGTTATTGCATTTTAACTGCCATGTTTAATTTAAATTAACGGTACGCGAATATGTTCATGTCATAGCATTTTGCCTGTCACGTTTAAATACGATTAACGGTACGCATATTAACTGCTCATGTCATTGCATGCTTGAATACTCATCGTGAATGCGTAGCTTTGCTACAGACTTGTACTATTTGTTCCGGCTAGGCACCCACCTTGCGTGGGCACAATCCTATGCCAATTTCACTTTCTGGCTCGTGTTCCAGAAGACGAGCTCAACACAGCCTGCGGGCAATAGGGCACTCGTTGAGTGATCCCTTGTACTTGATACTTGAACACAGCCTGCGGGCAATAGGGCACTCGTTGAGTGATCCCTTGTACTTGCACTTGTTACTTGACATTACATGTCACAACAACCACTTGCCACTTGTACTCTACTTTACTTTACTTGTTACCACCTTACTTTACTTTCCATGCACCATACTTTAACTGCTAGGTTGCCAGTTTACCTTTCTTCCGTTTCCTTGCCCAAGTCTTTCGACTTGCTGACATGTGCCCCTTTTCTCTTTTGGGTGACACATGTTAGAGCCCGAGCCCGAGTTACTTGCTGAGGACGTGGTGTTCGCTGACGCTGAGTCAGAAACCGCGTTGATCGAGGACTACGTTGACACTGGGGATCAGTCTTAGTGTCTTCGTTTAGCTTTTGTTAGGCTGCTTAGTTGTCGGTGCGTGGCACCTAGTTTGATACTCTGTTATGTTTGTGTTGCTTTTGTTTGGCCTTGTTCTGGGCCTTAGACTCTTTCCTGTTAGCCTGGTGGCTTTTCTGTGATGTTGAATATTTTGTGGACAAACTTTGGGATTGGTATTTCATATCCGTCTCTTTATTATTATTATTGTTGTTGTTCCTTTTGCGATTACAGGGACCTGCTTATACTAAATTGACGCTTATCAGGCGTGCAGCTCCACAGCTCCACGTCTGAGCGGACCTTCTCACGTCTCGCCTCCATTTTAGGGAAGCGGGTCGTGACAAAGGTACTTCAGGACCCAATGTTTCCTCACCCTTTTCCAGCGGCCAGAAGGGGTTCTTATGTACATCCAAAGATCTAACGACCATTGGTGTACTTAGAGGATGGCTCTTATCCATATGGAAATTTTTGAGTAATTTCCTTGTGTATGTGGATTGGTGTAACAGGATTCCTCCGATGAGGTGTTCTATCTGTAAGCCAAGACAATATTTAGTCTTGCCTAGGTCCTTCGTTTCAAACATTAGTTTGAGGCTTGCAGATATATCATCAATCTCTGCAGGAGATCCGATGAGGTTTAAGTCGTCTACATAGACGGCTATTAATACGAATCCTGTTCCCGTGGTTTTAATGAAAATATATGGGCAGACTTCATTATTGGTGAAACCTTGTTGAACAAGGAATTCACTCAGTCGGTTATACCTCATTTTCCCCGATTGCTTAAGACCATATATTTATCTTCGAAGCTTAACAGAATAGACGTCCCGAGGTCTATCTTTTATTTCTGTTGGTATTTTGAAACCATCTGGAAGTTTCATATGGATATCTTTATCTATATTGCCATATAGATATGCAGTCACAACGTCCATGAGCTGCATTTCTAGGCCTTCCATTGATGTTAAGCTTTTATGAATCGGAATGTGATCGCATCCATAACCGGTGAATATGTATCTTCATAATCTATCACCGGTCGTTGGAAAAATTCCTGAGCTACAAGCCGTGCTTTGTAGCGTACGATCTGATTATTCTCATTTCTTTTCCTTATGAATACCCACTTGTATCCCACAAGTTTTACACCTCTTGGTGCGTAACTGCCTGTTTTCAACAACACAACTATTTACATATTTAACCTATTTTTAATCTTTTAAACTATTTTATGGTGGTTCGTCAGGAGTTTTACGATTTCAAAAATTTCTTATAAAAATATTTTGAAGTACCAAACTAGTTATGAAGTATTTTAGTAAGTTTGGGTTCCATCAAATGCCTCTAAATAATCTGGTAAAAATTCATTTTCAATTATTACCGTTTTGGCTTAATGAATTAATTTTCTATACAAACGTCATCAAAACATTTTCAAACTTCTACAGTAGCATCCTATGATCATTTAGGGCTCCCCACATTAATTTCGTAATTTTCTGAAGTCAAATCAATAGAGAACCCGCAAACCCGCTTTCTAAACGTTTTGGCCTAAAACTCGTATCCCCGTAGCCCAAACACTGAAACGGACTTCGTATTCACGATCCTCGTGACGATACGATCTGGTGGGTATGTTTTCGTAATTTTTTGGACACGTTTACTGGTAGGGGCAAAATCGTAATTTCTGTTTAACTAATTACCAGTCTAACTATTATTATTACCCCCTAATTAACTTTTAACCTTAACCTCTACCTAACCCTCCAACAACTTAAACGGGTAAACACGTTCCTCCCTCCCACCGTTTACTTGGGTGAGATTCAATGTTTTCAGATCTAACCCTCTAACAACTTTGCACTACTATTACATTATTTTTATTCACAAAGTGTTATTTTTTCTACCCTATATAGCTCTCCCTTCCCTCCTCATTTCACAGGCACACAGTGTATCTCTCTCTCTCTCTCTCTCTCTCTCTCTCTCTCTCTCCCCGTTCGTTTAAACCCATCGCCGCTCTTTCACTCACTCTCTCTCTCACAAATCTCTCTTGCCCTCAGACCCTCTCCCCTTCCCAATCTCACGGCGACCTCGATCCACGTCGCGCTCCACCGTCCGCAGACCACGTCGCCACCCTTCCCTCCGCAGTCGAACACCTCCGAGAGCTCCCGCCTCACCGCTACACCCTCCGAGCGTCGCCCCCACGTCGACAACCTCCGGAGCTCCCCTCCGACCTCCTCGAGTCCGCCTCCCCGCTCCGCCGTGCCTCACCGACGGCAATCCTCGCTTGCCCCGCCCACTCTCCACGGATAGCTCGACGCCGTCACCCGTTCAACGCCGCCATGCCCCTCGCCCCTCCGATGCACCCCGCTCCGCCACCGCTCCCGACGCCCCCCAGCTTCCTCCGGCGAGACCAGACCCCCCCGTACCACTCAAGCCTGCTCATCCGCCCTCAGGCGAAGGTCACCGTGATCTCCGCTCCGACCGACGAGCTCCCCGCGGCCTTCCTTGCTGCCGCTCACGCCCGCCTGCAGGCCGCCGTCACCGCCCCTCCGCCGCCGCTCGTCGACCGTGCACCCCCCGCTCGCCTCCGACGTCGGAGAGGACGAACACGCCCCCTCCCGCGTGCACACGAGAAGAGCGAAAGGTGAAATTGTTTTTGGAACGTTTTTTTGGTTTTATACGAAAACGTATTTTTGGTATTTTCGTATTTCATTAATTATTAAATGTGGTTTTATGGTGTTAAATTCATAACTAATTATTTAAGCTTCAGAAAAAATGTGAGGCCAGCTCCAGAAAATCGAAAATGACATTCTGGACCCAATGACACTAGTTTCATCTCAATCAGACGCTTATCTGTAATTAATTTTTAAGCCAAAAACTTAAATACGTCTTTTTCACTTAAACATCCATAACTTGTTATTTTCACGTACATTGATACGTGAGAAAAATATATGTTATAGTACTCTTTGAGACGGTTGTTTTGACAGCTCACTTGAACCATTCCGATATAGATTGCATCCAGAAGAAATTATTGAATAAATACGTTACATAATTAAAATTAGTTTTAATTTGATTTTTGAGCTTTTAAAAATTATAAAAATTACCATAAGCTTCAAAAAAATACTTCCTTCTGCAATAAAATTATTTTCCTCATTTCTAGCCTACAGAAAAATTTAGTACCTTTTTCATCATCGTTTCAATCAATTTAAAAATCAAAATAATCAAGTTTAATAAATAGAAAATAGTGTGTGGTTTAACCGATTGTTTCTTGTGTTTGCAGGTACCAATCCTCGTGCACCAGCGTCTCTAGCTCCAACCTCATCTTGCCACGACGAGCTCGAAATTAGTAAGTCACGACATATTCTAAACTTAAAAAACTAGCCTACTGTGCTTGTATGAACTCGTTGACACCCCTATAGCTTCGAACGGCTACTTGACTTGAACCGAACTAGAGACCTAACAGGAAAGTAATCAACTACAGATTACTTTGCCAACTTTCAACTTTGGTGGTTGTAGCACGCAACGACCAACTTGGGTAAATTGTGTGCTAAACCACACTACCACGTGCTCAAAGCACAGAAGTAACATCTTTTGTGTTGGACTTGTCTTATCCTACTTTCTGGTTTTCAATGAGAAAGTCAACCAGTTGTCTTGGTTCGACTAGCAACATGTGGAATATCCTGTGGAACATCCTGTAACGAACTTGCACTTGACATATCACTGGGGTATTGGGATAACTCACAGTTTGAGAGAGTACGTGAGTGACTAGAGTTCCATCTTCCCGTCCTATCGCCTGAGTTTCGGCATCCCGTCATGCTGCCTGAGTATCGGTAAAATACATGTACTGCTACCCGGGTTTCGGCATTCATCTGGGTAAGCGCAGCCGGGCAAGAGATGAACTGAACGGTCACATATTGTACTCTCTGACTTGAGTCACGTAGTGTAGCTACTTTTGCACAGTCACTTTTACTTTACGCATTACAGTCACCTTTACTTTATGCATTCCATGCACGTTACTTACTACACTTGTGCAATCACAGTACTTTACTTGTCGCACTTTTAGCTACAGTCGTAGTATGTTTCACTTGCTTAGCCTGCTTTACACTAGCTCTACCACAGTACGGTTGTTCTCCTTTCCAGTTCAGTTTACTTTTACTACTCAGTTGTGTACAGTTATTGCTCAGTACTTTACTTTTCACTCTGGTCTGCTTGTACGTAGTTACTTTTGCCATACCTGTACACTGCTCTTTTCTATATTTAGAATTGTTGTGACTTACCTATGGTTCCATCTCCATGGCATCGCAGACGACGTACATATGGAGGTAGATGCTCTTGAGTTGATAACGCCAGAGTTCGACCCTGAGACCGTAGCTTTCAGTTTTATTTTTGCTATGTACTTTCTTTCTTTCATGTATCATTGTTGGAACATTTGTACAGTATGGATTGTAATAATTGGACACTATTTGGGTATTTTTGTACATCTCTGCATCGTGGCTATTTTTGTTTCACTGGTTAACTGCATGACCTGCGCAAATATCAAATAAGTAACGGCCCCCGAGAGCAGGTCGTTACAGGTTTGGTGGCCCACACAGGTCCGCGCTAACTACCTCATGAACAATATAGCAAGATCAGGATGTCCAGTAGAAAATACTCAAATTAACCTCGAGTACAGGATGTCTCGAGTGTTCACCTGTATTGGACATACAGGTGAAGCGTCCTTATTACCATTTTCATTAGGTTTTCCTTAATCCTTATCACTTCCTTTGAACTTAGGAACTCGTTTTCCATTCTTGATTATACCCTCCCTAGTAACCTCTTTTGCTAGCAGTTATAGTGATTTTTCATAGATTGAACTACCTACCCACTTCTTCTTCATCACCCTTCCTTCAGTTTATGATGGCACACGTATAAATGATAAGCTTTCTTCAATGGACCATGATCCGGTCAATGTGCTTGGCTAAGTTTATTGGATCACCCTAGCTAGACTGGGGATAAGTGATCCTGGCTTAGTCACTTCCATGACCGTGTCCGCTGGACCGCAAGGACGTGAATCATGATTATGTAACGCCATCGATCTTCATCACTATCACCCTTCCTTTAGCTTGATGACCTTTCAATTGACCTTCTTAGAATCTTTCTATTTTTAGTACGCTTGAACTCTAGCTACGTCTATTTTAAGGAGGGTAGCGTTTGACTTTTCGATCACCAGAAGTTCGAGTTCGACAATGGAAGCGAATCGAAGGACACTCAGAAGTATTGGAGGAAATTACTAGAGAATTTGAGACGAACCAAGCCGAGACAAGCAAGCGTGAGCAACTACTTCTTATTCGTCTTTTTGAACTCGTATTCTTCTTCTATCCATTGATATCATCTTGTACCCATTTCCCCATGGGTTGAATTCTTTTCCACATACCATCTTCCCCCCTCATTATTACCTTTTGTCCGCTTCCTTTTCTCGAGCCCCGGTCCCGCCTAACCTAGTCTACCCATACCGACGACTTTCGGTACCCCCCCTTTTTAAACCCTCCCTCTTCCTCACCAAGCCACCCCGTGATTTCCTATACGCCTCGACGACACGCACTCCTCCTCCCGGCCTCTTCCCCCCAAGCGAGCTCGACCCATCTTACCTCAAGCTCCTTCGGTCTCACCCGAAGCTTCACCACTTCACCCCATTCCGGTGACACTCGCCATATCAAGCAGTCGCAGCCCTCGCCGCCATGGATCGACAGCCGCCGATGGCCCACCGACGACCTTGGGGATTGTTGGGTTGAGATCTTGGAAAGTCGCTGTTCTTGGTGTTCTTTCGAGCTTCTTGTCCTGGGCCTTGCCCCTAAAAGTGCCCCGCCTCATTTCCTTCTTGGGTCCACTCCTTCGTGCTTGTTGGATCGTAAGTTATTGGACGTTGAATTGTTTAGGGTTGATGGTGATAACCGTAGATGTCGACCAATGGTGTTGGCAAGGAGTATCATTGGGGATGAGTATTGGCTTGCTTTTGCCTTAGGTGTTGAAGTTGGATGTCAGTCTTGTGCTCGGATCTGGGAGACGACGAAGATGTTGGCTTCTTGTTGGATGTTATGGAGATTGCTGGAAGAAGTGTTAGTGATGATCTTGACCCTTGAAAATTGGCCTTATATTTGCCTTTTAGTGTCGATCTGGATATTTGCTTGTAAATTGGTATCATGGCAAATGAGGTCTTTTGTGTTCGGCTGGTTAAGTTGTAACAGCTCGAATGCATATGGATTAGTCCTTTTGTTTATGTATGCTATGTCGATGATGTACTTGGTTAAGACCCAGTAGTCATCATTGACATGAGTTGAAAATTTTAAAACCTTATGTTCTTCTTTTTGGTGTGGTTTAAATAGCTTGCTACTGACTTATCACCTCAGGTTCCAAGTTCGAACAGATGTCGTCATTATAATAACTATCATTTTCATATAGTGCCATTACCTCATATTTTGGCTATTTGATAAATCTGAAGTAACTATGGTGATGATATTGTTGTGTATTGATTCCCCGGATTTGGTTTTGGATGATGAGCAAACATAAATATCGTGTACTAACTGCTTGTGAGCGCAGTTATGAAGATCGTCGCCAAAAGAATACGTATATCAAAAGCGACGTCTCAAGACTTCTCAATACGCGTGATCGTGTGCCTGAAGCTTTGTTGAAGCTCAAGGAGCAATATTGAAGTCAAGACTAATGAAGATTGAAGCTTCGGAGACGGGTCGTCATGTATTATTTATTGTCTTCTAGCTTCATAGATTAGAATGTTAAGCCTTGAGTAGGACTTACATTATTATCTTCATTTCGCTCATATCTTAGAGCTAGGATTATCATAGAATCCATTAGAAACTTTCCCGAAGCTTATCGCTTCTTCCCTCGGCTTCTAGTGCATCTTAGTTGGTTCAAGTAGAGTCACCAACCGACTAGATGACGATCTAGTCGGTCGGCAACTCTTCATGAACAGACTAGATGTCCTATCTCATTTCAGCTCAGCCATGTCGATCAATTAGTCGGTCAAAGAAGGTTCACCGACCGACTAGATGACGATCTAGTCGGTTAGGAATCCTTCTCAGACCGACTAGTTGAGCTTGCCTCTGTACAGCCTGAGTTACTGTTTACAGTTAGTCAGTCCAAGAACATTCATCGACCGACTAGTTGTGAAACTAGTCGGTCAGCATTTGTTCTTAGACCGACTAGTGTAACTTATATTCAGCTACGTGCATTTCACCCTTAGTCGGTCAAAGAACACTCACCGACCGACTAGTTGGCAAACTAGTCGGTTGGCAAGTCTTCTTAGACCGACTAGTTCATGTTGCCTGAAAATCACTCTTTTGGCTGTCGAGCTGTTAGTCGGTCCATGTTGAATCACCGATCGACTAGTTGATGAACTAATCGGTCAGTGATCCTTCTTAGACCGACTAGTCTGCTTCAGAATAGAGCCGTTGGGATTCTTTCAAACTCGATTTCTCTTGCCACTTTAAATAGAATCCTGATTCGTTTGAAGAGGGGTAAGAGGTCCTATTTCCAAGCATTTTTCAGACCTAAGAGAAGAGCTCTCCCAAGCTATTTCAAAGCTCTCTCTCCCTCACAAGAATCTCTCCCTCCCTCACAAGAATCTCTCCCTCAACACCTTGAGCCCTAATTCCTCAAGAGAGATTCTATCCATTGTGAGCTTCTCAAGCCAAGAGCTTGATTCTAGTCACCATACTCCACCCTAGGCCTCCATTACTGGTCATCTTCAAGGAGCTGGGGTTTGGTGACATCTTCCTCCTCAAAATCCATCTTTGCCCTAATTTGGTAAGTATACTCAAGGCATAGGATTTTGTGGTAAGTGTTTCTTTATTTCATCGTATTTGATATTTAAGATTGTCTCTCGGTTGTGAGAGAGGGTGTGATCCCGGTTTGTGGGAGTCACATGTCATTTGTATGATTTGGTCTTGTGAAGGTTTTTTCACAAGAATTTCATAGTGCTAAATCTTGAGTTAGGGTTTCTAACTCAAGTATCCGGAGGAGATCCGGGTGGTTGGGACGTAGGATCACAGGGAACAAGTCGGGGAGACTTGGGTGGATCCGAACCCATTACATGCTTTGTTTGCGTTGGTTAATTCTTGTTGATTGTTGTTTATTCCACATTGTCGTTTGTTTCTTGCACAATAATTAGGAATAACTATCTTGATTATTTTAAAGTATTATTCACCCCCCCCTCTAGTACATGTGCAGTAGCTTCACAGGGCACTACAATTGGTATCAGAGCCAAGGTTAAAGCTACAAGTTCAAAGATATGACGAACAACGACTACGGCGTCTTCAAGGATCGTCACGGAGCTTCTTCAGTTTTAGAAGGGCAATCCTCAACTAGGCCTCCCTCCTTCAATGGTACCAATTACGGGTACTGGAAATGCCGGATGGAAACTTTCCTCCAGAGTGCTTCATTGTGGAGAGCCACGTTGACGGAGTATGTCGAGCCAACCGAAGAAGATTTTGCGAAGTGGACTCCCGCGGAGGTCACCTCGGAGGTAAGCAATGCCAAGGCAATGAACGCCTTGCAATGCGCATTGGAGCCCGAGGACTTCAATAAGATATGCACATGTAAGAGTGCATATCAAATATGGAACTCCCTCCTCATCTTGCACGAAGGAACGAGTACGGTAAAAGATTCTAAACTCGTTGTCGCTAACAAAGAATTTGAGTTGTTTCACATGGAACAGGGTGAAACTATGAAGGACTACTATTCTCGCTTCGTGGATATTTCCAACGAATTGAAAGCTCTTGGGAAGATCTACACCCAAAAGGATAAAGTCTCAAAGATCATCGATGGACTTCCTTCTTGTTGGGAAAAGCGTACCTTCGCCATCGAGGAAGGTAACAATATGAGTAAATATACCGTCGTTCAACTAATGGGTATCTTGATTTCTTATGAGGTACGTAAGGAAAGCAAGATAAGGATGAAGGAAAAGATGAAGTCGTACTTGAAGCAAGACGAGCCAAAGAAAAAGGCGATTGCATACAAGGCCGCTCCATCTACCGATGATGAAGAATCGGAAGAAGAATCAGAAGATGAGTTGGACATGGAAACTTTGGCCGATTTGGCAAAGAAGTTCGACCGGTGCTTCCGAAAAGGTAATTTTAAGAATTTATCTAAGTTTGGTTCTACTAATGTTTCTACTCCCGTGGGTTATAAATGTAATAAGCCAGGACATATGTAACGGTCCGTATTTTTCATTTCAACTATTCACGTATTTTCAATTTTTAAACTATTTTATAATGGTTTGTCAGGAGTTTTACTGATTTTAAAAATTTCTTATAAAAATATTTTGAAGTACCAGAATAGTTATGGAGTATTTTAGTGAGATCAGATTTCAACAAATACTCAAAACATTTCTGATAAAATTCATTTTCAGTTATTACCGTTTTGACTTAATGAATTTATTTTCTATACAAACATCATCAAAACGATTTCAAACTTTTACAGTAACATTCAATGATCATTTAGGGCTTCCCATATTTATTTTGTAATTTTCTGAAGTCAAATCAGTAGAGAACCCGCAGACCCGCTTCCTAAACGTTTTGGCCTAAAACTAGTATTTCCGTAGCTCAAACCCTGAAACGGTCTTCGTATTTGCGATCCTCGTGAAGATACGATCTCGTGGATATGTTTTCGTAATTTTTCGGACATGTTTACTAGTAGGGGCAAAACGTAATTTGTTACAATTTTTCACTAATGACTTTCACTCATGGAGTTTTACTTATTACTAATTAACTTTTAACATTGCCCTAACCCCCCTAACAAGTTAAACGTGGATACACGTTTAACACCATCATACAAGATTCTTCCCCCTAATCCCTTTATTCTATGCTTAGTCAAAATTCTAACCTAACATCATTAATCCTCTACTTTTTTTCAACACCCTTCAACAACCCTCATTAACTCTTAAAAATATTTTATTGATATTATATTAATCAGCATATTACGTACTGATCCTATATAATACCCCTAACCCCCCTCTTTAATTCACACAGATCTCTCTCTCTCTCTCTCTCTCTCTCTCTCTCTCTCTCTCTCTCTCTCTCTCTTGTTTTTTTCGAATCAAACCCCCAGGCCATTCGAAACCCATGCCCCCTCTCTCCTCCGCATACGTACCCCGACTCACGTCGACCTCACGTCGAAGTCCCTCCGCCATCAGTCGACGTCGTACGGCAACCCCGCTCCGCCACCAAGCTTCCCCTCCGACCCCGCCGTGGGTTCCATCTCCCGCCGACGTGCCCCGAGAGCCGCCGTGCACCCTCAGCCCTTGCTGATCGACTGTGAAGCCCCGATCCTATCTCTTCGTTCGAAAGCCCCAACCCAAGCCCCCTCTGCGTGAACCCCCACCTCCGTGCCTCGCCGCTCCGGGCGCCTCCCTCTTCTCCGAAGCCCCGCTCGCTGCAGCACCCCGGAGCACCGCTCCGACCCCCTCGAATCCCCAAGCCACCGCCCTCGAAGTGCCACCCTCCTTCGCTTCTCGTTCATCACCCCGAAGCATCCCACACCCCGCTGTCAACTGCCACGCTCGCCCCGCCCCACGTCTTCCGCCGTGAGATCCCGCCACCGTCGCCATCTCCCGCCAGGAACCCCACGAACCCGTCGTGACCTTTGCCGACTGCTCCGACACCGACCTCCGCCAAGCCGCACGAGATTCCGCCCGTCGCCAGCTCTCCGTTCGAACCCACCGCCAGTGAGCTGCTCTCGATAGCCATCGACCACCGCGCCCCCCTCTCTTGCTGCACTCTCTGACGGAAGTACCTCCGACCCCCGACGCTCCCTCCGCCTCTCGAGCCCGCCTTCTGATGCTCCGATGAGACCTCGCCGTCTGCTTCTGACGCCCCAGCAGCTCGCTTCGACACCGCCGACGAGGCCCCACGTCGCTGCCTTCCTCTCTCCACTACGCCTCCCCGCTTGCCAACGCCGCCGTGTCCCCGGAGCTTCGACTGCCCCGACTGAACGCCCCCACCGAGCTCCGACGTCACCAAGCTTCGACGTCTTGCCACTGTAAGCCTCCGACCTCCACTTCCGATCGCCGCTCAGCCTCCGACGTCGATCGGCCTTGTCCCATGCAACGTACCGACGGGTGAGGATTAATTCGAAACGAATCAGTTTTAATACGAAAACGTATTTCTTATATATACGCGTATTTGCGTATTTTTAAATTATTAAATGGGCTTTACTGGTTTTAAATTCATAGTAAATAATATAAGCATCAGAAAAATACACGGTCAGCTCCAGAAAATCAGAAATGACATTCTGGACCCAATGGCGCTAGTTTCATCTCAATCGGACGCTTAGTTTTTCATGTATCAATTTTTAAGCCTAAAAGTTAAATATGTAGTTTTTATTTAAAAATCCGTAACGTGATATTTTCACGTACACTAATATGTGAGAAAAATATATGTTATAGTACTCTTCGATACGGTCATTTTTGACAGCTCACTTGAACCATTCCGATGCAGATTGCATCCAGAATAAATATTTGAATAAATACGTTACTAATTGAAAAATAGTTTTAAAATTGGTTTTGGGCTTTTAAAAATTATAAAAATTACAATAAGCTTCAGAAAAATATTTTCTCTTGTATAAAAATTATTTTCTATATATCTAGCTTATATAAAAATTTAGAATGATTTTCGATAACGTTTCAACCAGTTTAGAAAATCAAAACGACCAAATTATTTAAATAGAAATGTCGCACGCTTTAACCAAGTGTTCTTGTGATTGCAGGTGCACCAACGTCCGTAGAAGCCCTAGATCCAGTTCCGGCTTGCTACGTCGATCTCGAAATCTGTAAGTCACGACTAATTCTAAAATTAGAAAATTAGATAAGTGTCCTCGTATGTACTTAGGACATCACTATAGCCTCAGAACGACTACTTGACTTGAACCGAACTAGAGACCTAATCTAATAGGAAAGTAATCAACTACAGATTACTTTGCCAACTTTCAACTTTGGTGGTTGTAACACACAACCCTCAACTTGGGTAAATTGTGTGTTAAACAATATTTCTCCATGCTCGAAGCATGGAATCGGTATTACTGTTGTTGGACTTGTCTTTATCCTCAGTTCGTTCTGGCACGGTCTGCTTTGGAATGAGTTACTACTCTCTGGTTTTCAATAAGAAAGTCAACCATTGGACTTGGGTTGACTAGCATCATGTGATACATCGTATGGAATATCTTGTGGAACATCTTGTGAAACATCTTATGGAATATCGTGTGGAATATATCGTGGAACATCATGAAAAAAAAATGTACATAGAACACTTGACACTTCACTGGGGTTTTTGGGGTAACTCATAGTTTGAGAGAGTGCGGGAGTGACTGGAGTTCAATCTACATGTCTAGCTGCCTGGGTTTTGGCAATCATGTCTAGCTGCCTGGGTTTTTGGCAATCATGTCTAGCTGCCTGGGTTTTTGGCAAACAAAATATGCTGCATGTCAGCATCCTGTCTAGCTGCCTGTGTTTTCGGCATTCGTCTGGGTCGCGCCCAGGCAAGAGATGGACTCGATGGTCACATATTGTACTCTCTGATTTGAGTCACGTAGTGTAGTTACTTTTGCATAGTCACTTTTACTTTACGCACTACAGTCAGTCACCTTTACTTTACACGTTCCATGCACGTTACTTACTACACTTGTACAATCACCAGTACTTTACCTGTCGTACTTTTAGCTACAGCAGTAGTGCTTTTCACTTACTCAGCCTGCTTTACACTCGCACCACCACCATACAGTTGTTCTCCTTTCAAGTTCAGTTTACTTTTACTACTCAGTTGTGTACAGTTGTTACTCAGTACTTTACATTTCACTCTGGTCTGCTCGTACGTAGTTACTTTTGTCATACTTGTGCACTGCTTCTTTTCTATATTTAGAATTGTTGTGAATTACCTACGGTTCCATCTCCGTGGCACCGCAGACGACGTACATATGGAAGTAGATGCTCCTGAGCTAATAGCGCCAGAGTTCGACCGCAGCTTCCAGAGCTATTTTCAGTGTTGTGTACTTTATTCTTTCATGTATATTTGTTGGTATATTTTGTACAGTATGGATTGTAATAATTGAACACTATTTGAGTATTTTTGTACATCTCTGCATCGTGTCTATTTTGTTTTCACTGGTAACCTGCAGGACCTGCGCAAATATCAAAAAAGTAACGGGCCCCCGGGAGCGGGTCGTTACAACATATCAAGCCGGATTGTCCTCTAAACAAACACAAGGGGAAGTGGAAGGCATCAAAGCACGACAAGTCGAGAAAGCACAAGAAAGGACTTGTCGGGACATTCACCGACTCTGAGGATTCCTCAAGTGGAGAGTCGGATGATGAACGCGTGGAGAAAGCACACATGTGCTTCATGGGAAAACAGGAACGTGTTCAAGAGACTTCCTCCGATGAAAGCGATGAAAGCGAGGAAAGCGAGGATGAAGGCGGTGAGGTAACCATGGATGAACTTAAATTAGCCAACGAACAACTTTGGTATAAGTTTTCTAAATTGGCTAGTAGATTTATTAAGACTAAAAATGAGTTAGATAGTCTTAAAACCTCGCCTAAACCTATCATCGTCAACAACGACACCGTTGTTGAAGATTTGAGAAATGAGATTGTAAATCTCAAATCTCAACTTGAGCATGTTCATGTCAAGGATTCGGATGAACATGTGATAGCGGATTTGACGTCTCAAAACTCAACTTTGAGTATTGAGAATAAAAATCTCAAATCACGTGTTTGCGCACTCACATCGCAAGTGTCCACCTTGGATGCTTCGATGCATTCTCTCACCGAGAAGTATGAGTGCACATTGGGCCGAATTCATGAATTCAATAAAGTAAGGGTCATTTGGATAATATCCTAAATGACTTGCATCCGGCCAATCACCACATTGGCTTGGGGTGTAAGATGGGAGACTCATCCAAATCGGCCACGACCTTTGTTAGGCCATCTTCCGAAGCTTCTACTAGTGGGAGTAAACACTTCATTGGTAGTTCTCCTACCAATGGTGCTTCCGCTAGGAACACACCCCCATTTGGAAAGAAACCCACTTTGGGTGGACCTCCAAAGAATGGCCATGCTTTCATGTATGCCATGCCACGTAGGAACACACATCCTACTCCACATGTTAGCACATATGATGATTTTTATGCTCCGCACCCACGAGCACGTGCACACCATGTGAGACACACTCATGCACGTGTTCCACCACATGCATATATTCATTCACATTCTCATATGAATGATTATCATCATGCACCATTGCATCATATGCCTTATGCCTACCCACGACATGCATCGCATAGAAATCAACAACGTATGCATGTTCCCAATAGGATTAGGACTCCCAAGACATACATCATTTGGGGTCCGAAGAACACACCCATGTATAATAAGGATTTGTGTGTGCAATCTTATATTAACGATATTATTTTGAATGATGACTATGTTGGGAAATCAAGGTCCTCTTGGACTTGGTTTCCGAAGGGTTAGTCTTCATTGACCCTTCATTGCTTGGTACCATAAACTTAATTTCATTTTATGGGTGCCAACGCAATTGTGGTAAGTATTGGTTTATTTGTTATTTTTGCATATTAATTGTGGATGTGCATGTTAATTTGAATTTAGTTAGGATATGGGTTACATTTAATATGTTAAATTTGTTGCCTAACCCATAGGATCCAAAAAGATTTTTGGATACCAAAATGATGCTTTCTAGGTTCAATCCATCATGGGATACCAACCCTACCAACTCATTGATTTGCAAAGCTTTTCATTCAAATGGAGTTGATGGTGCTTAAGTGATGCACCAAAGTAGGGGGAGCTTAATGTTGTAAGTATCTTCTTACATTTGATATACATTTGGTATCCATGTAGGTTGAATGCATGCATTGTTAGAATATCTACATTGGTATCATTTTGTTTGAATTAGTATGCTAGAATTGTGTATGCCATAGATTTATGATGCTCTATTTATGTTTGGCATAACACTTTTGCATGTTACTTTTGGTATCGTGTTTGCTACATTTGGTTTTCACATTGGATTTTTGTCTCTGATGTTGATTTCGTCGCTTTACGATTAACTTGGTTAAATAGAAATTCTTTCTATGGAAACATAGAATTGTTTTCCATGCACTATTTAACTAAGAATGTTGATATTGGAGAGCATGTTCCATAACTCAATAAGTGAAATTAATTTGAGTTTTGGAGATTTCGATTTTCGCCTATGGCTTGATGATTTCGTATTTCGATTTTCGCCTATGGTTTGATGATTTCGTATTTCGATTTTCGCCTATGGTTTGATGATTTTCGCTTATGGCTTGATGATTTCGTATTTCGATTTTCGCCTATGGCTTGATGGTTTCGTTTTTCGATTTCGACTATGGTCAAGTTGGCACGCTTTGATTTTCTTCGGTATTTTACATTTGGTATTTTACTTTGGTGTCATTTGGACCGTGGTCGTATTCTTCGACTCCCGTGCTTTTATTTTTAGCCATTGTATTTGTCGTTGTTCTCCTCCCGCTCTTTTTGCTAATGCCAAAGGGGGAGAGAATTAATAATGACAATGTGCTAATTGATTATTCAAAGCAATTTACCATGAATCTAATTTGATATGTTAGATTCAGGGGGGAGTGAAGATATAAAAATGGATTTAGATCCTATATGTCAATAATTGGTTCATATTTCATATCTTCCTCATCTGCTTGATGCGTATGAATATTATTGAATACGAGACTAACGTGTCATCAATGCAGGGGGAGTAAGTAAATTTCAATTGAATCATCATTATTGATTATTATTTATGTTGGTTTGTCATCACCAAAAAGGGGGAGAATGTTGTGTATTGATTACCCGGATTTGGTTTTGGATGATGAGCAAACATAAATATCGTGTACTAACTGTTTGTGAGCGCAGTTATGGAGATCGTCGCCAAAAGAATACGTATATCAAAAGCGACGTCTCAAGATTTCTCAATACGCGTGATCGTGTGCCTGAAGCTTCGTTGAAGCTCAAGGAGCAATATTGAAGTCAAGACGAATGAAGATTGAAGCTTCGAAGACGGTTCATCATGTATTATTTATTGTCTTCTAGCTTCATAGATTAGAATGTTAAGCCTTGAGTAGGACTTACATTATTATCTTCATTTCGCTCATATCTTAGAGCTAGGATTATCATAGAAGCCATTAGAAACTTTCCTGAAGCTTATCGCTTCTTCCCTCGGCTTCTAGTACATCTTAGTTGGTTCAAGTAGAGTCACCAACCGACTAGATGACGATCTAGTCGGTCGGCAACTCTTCATGAACCGACTAGATGTCCTATCTCATTTCAGCTCAGCCATGTCGATCAATTAGTCAGTCAAAGAAGGTTCACCGACCGACTAGATGACGATCTAGTCGGTTAGGAATCCTTCTCAGACCGACTAGTTGAGCTTGCCTCTGTACAGCCTGAGTTACTGTTTACAGTTAGTCGGTCCAAGAACATTCATCGGCCGACTAGTTGTGAAACTAGTCGGTCAGCATTTGTTCTTAGACCGACTAGTGTAACTTATATTCAGCTACGTGCATTTCACCCTTAGTCGATCAAAGAACACTCACCGACCGACTAGTTGGCAAACTAGTCGGTTGGCAAGTCTTCTTAGACCGACTAGTTCATGTTGTCTGGAAATCACTCTTTTGGCTGTCGAGCTGTTAGTCGGTCCATGTTGAATCACCGATCGACTAGTTGATGAACTAGTTGGTCAGTGATCCTTCTTAGACCGACTAGTCTGCTTCAGAATAGCGTCGTTGGGATTCTTTCAAACTCGATTTCTCTTGCCACTTTAAATAGAATCCTGATTCGTTTGAAGAGGGGTAAGAGGTCCTATTTCCAAGCATTTTTCAGACCTAAGAGAAGAGCTCTCCCAAGCTATTTCAAAGCTCTCTCTCCCTCACAAGAATCTCTCCCTCAACACCTTGAGCCCTAATTCTTCAAGAGAGATTCTATCCATTGTGAGCTTCTCAAGCCAAGAGCTTGATTCTAGTCACCATACTCCACCCTAGGCCTCCATTACGGGTCATCTTCAAGGAGCTAGGGTTTGGTGACATCTTCCTCCTCAAAATCCCTCTTTGCCCTAATTTGGTAAGTATACTCAAGGCATAGGATTTTGTGGTAAGTGTTTCTTTATTTCATCGTATTTGATATTTAAGATTGTCTCTCGGTTGTGAGAGAGGGTGTGATCCCGGTTTGTGGGAGTCACATGTCATTTGTATGATTTGGTCTTGTGAAGGTTTTTTCACAAGAATTTCATAGTGCTAAATCTTGAGTTAGGGTTTCTAACTCAAGTATCCGGAGGGGATCCGGGTGGTTGGGACGTAGGATCACCGGGAACAAGTCGGGGAGACTTGGGTGGATCCGAACCCATTACATGCTTTGTTTGCGTTGGTTAATTCTTGTTGATTGTTGTTTATTCCGCATTGTCGTTTGTTTCTTGCACAATAATTAGGAATAACTATCTTGATTATTTTAAAATACTATTCACCCCCCTCTAGTACATGTGCAGTAGCTTCACAGGGCACTACAGATACTAGATTTTGAAACTAGTTACGGAAGCTATGGTGATGTCAATAGTATGTATTCATATATAACATCTCTTGTTTTCTTGATGCTATAATATCACATTATATTTCATTTACAACCTGATTTACTAGATTACTATCTTTTCTATCATTTATTTGCTTGAGCTTCTTCATACCATCAATTATTTGTTTCAAAAAGATTTTTAAATTCCGAGGACGGAATTATTTTGAGGGTAGGATGTAACGGCCTGTTTTCAACAACACAACTATTTACGTATTTAACCTATTTTTAATCTTTTAAACTATTTTATGATGGTTCGTCGGGAGTTTTACGATTTCAAAAATTTCTTATAAAACTATTTTGAAGTACCAAACTAGTTATGAAGTATTTTAGTAAGTTCGGGTTCCATCAAATGCCTCTAAATAATCTGGTAAAAATTCATTTTCAATTATTACCGTTTTGGCTTAATGAATTAATTTTTTATACAAACGTCATCAAAACGTTTTCAAACTTCTACAGTAGCATCCTATGATCATTTAGGGCTCCCCACATTAATTTCGTAATTTTCTGAAGTCAAATTAATAGAGAACCCGCAAACCCGCTTTCTAAACGTTTTGGCCTAAAACTCGTATCCCCATAGCACAAATCCTGAAACGGACTTCGTATTCACGATCCTCGTGACGATACGATCCTGTGGGTATGTTTTCGTAATTTTTCGGACACGTTTACTGGTAGGGGCAGTATCGTAATTTCTGTTTAACTAATTACCAGTCTAACTATTATTATTACCCCCCTAATTAAATTTTAACCTTAACTTCTACCTAACCCTCCAACAACTTAAACGGGTAAACACGTTTTCCTCCCCCCACCGTTTAGTTGGGTGAGATTCAATGTTTTCAGATCTAACCCTCTAACAACTTTGCACTACCATTACATTATTTTTATTCCCAAAGTGTTATTTTTTCTACCCTATATAACTCGCCCTTCCCTCCTCATTTCACAGGCACACATTGTATCTCACTCTATCTCTCTCTCGTTACGTTCGTTTAAACCCATTACCGCTCTTTCACACACTCTCTCTCACAAATCTCTCTCGTCCTCAGACTCTCTCCCTCTCCCACTCTCACGGTGGCCTCGATCCACGTCGTCGCTCCACCGTCCGCAGACCACGTCGTCGCCTTTCCCTCCGCAATCGAACGCCTCCGAGAGCTCCCGCATCGCCGCTACACCCTCCGAGCACCGCCCCCACGTCGACAACCTCCAGAGCTCCCCTCCGACCTCCTCGAGTCCGCCTCCCCGCTCCGCCGTGCCTTGCCGACGGCAAGCCTCGCTCGCCCCGCCCACTCTCCACGGATAGCTCGACGCCGTCGCCCGTTCAACGTCGCCACGCATCTCGCCCCTCCGGTGCACCCCGCTCCGCTACCGCTCCCGACGCCCCCAGCTTCCTTCGGCGAGCCCAGACCCCCCCGTACCACTCAGACGCCGCTTCAGCCCGCTTCTCCGCCCTCAGGTGAAGGTCGCCGTGATCTCTGCTCCGACCCACGAGCTCCCCGCAGCCTTCCTCGCCGCCGCTCACGCCTGCCTGCAGGCCGCCGTCACCGCCCCTCTGCCGTCGCTTGTCGACCGTGCACCCCCTGCTCGCCTCCGACGTCGGAGAGGACGCACACTCCCCCTACCGCGTGCACACGAGAAGAGCGGAAGGTGAAATTATTTTTCGAACGTTTTTTGTTCTATACGAAAACATATTTTTCGTATTTTCGTATTTTATTAATTATTAAATGGGGTTTTATGGTGTTAAATTCATAACTAATTATTTAAGCCTAAAAATGTGAGGCCAGCTCCAGAAAATCGAAAATGACATCTGGACTTAATGGCACTAGTTTCATCTCAATCAGACACTTAGTTTTTCTGTAATTAATTTTTAAGCCAAAAACTTAAATACGTCTTTTTCACTTAAAAATCCGTAACTTGTTATTTTCACGTACACTGATATGTGAGAAAAATATATGTTATAGTACTCTTCGAGACAGTCATTTTGACAGCTCACTTGAACCATTCTGATATGGATTGCACCCAGAAGAAATTATTGAATAAATACGTTGCATAATTAAAATTAGTTTTTAATTTGATTTTTGAGCTTTTAAAAATTATAAAAATTACAATAAGCTTCAGAAAAATATTTCCTCCTGCAGTAAAATTATTTTCCTCATTTCTAGCCTATAAAAAAATTTTGTACCTTTTTCAACACTGTTTCAATCAGTTTAAAAATCAAAACGATCAAGTTTAATAAATAGAAAATAGTGTGTGGTTTAACCGATTGTTTCTTGTGTTTGAAGGTACCAATCCTCGTGCACCAGCTGCTCTAGCTCCAACCTCGTCTTGCCACGACGAGCTCGAAATTAGTAAGTCACGACATATTCTAAACTTAGAAAACTAGTATACTGTGCTTGTATGAACTCGTTGACACCCCTATACTCTCGAACGGCTATTTGACTTGAACCGAACTAGAGACCTAACAGGAAAGTAATCAACTACAGATTACTTTGCCAACTTTCAACTTTGGTGTCTGTAGCACGCAACTACCAACTTGGGTAAATTGTGTGCTAAACCACAAAACATGGAAGTAACATCTTTTGTATTGGACTTGTCTTTATCCTACTTTTTGGTTTTCAATGTGAAAGTCAACCAGTTGTCTTGGTTCGACTAGCAACATGTGGAATATCATGTGGAACATCCTGTAACGAACTTGCACTTGACATATCATTGGGGTATTGGGGTAACTCACAGTTTGAGAGAGTACGGGAATGACTAGAGTTCCATCTTTCCATCCATGTCGCCTGAGTTTCGGCATCCCATCCTGCTGTCTGAGTTTCGACAAAATACATGTACTGTTGCCTGGGTTTCGGCATTCGTCTGGGTAAGCGCACCTGGGCAAGAGATGAACTGAACGGTCACATATTGTACTCTCCGACTTGAGTCACGTAGTGTAGCTACTTTGCACAGTTACTTTTACTTTACGCATTACAGTCACCTTTACTTTACGCATTCCATGCACGTTACTTACAACACTTGTGCAGTCACAGTACTTTACTTGTCGCACTTTTAGCTACAGTCGTAGTATGTTTCACTTGCTTAGCCTGCTTTACACTAGCTCTACCACAGTACGGTTGTACTCCTTTCCAGTTCAGTTTACTTTTACTACTCGGTTGTATACAGTTGTTGCTCAGTACTTTACTTTTCACTCTGGTCTGCTTGTACATAGTTACTTTTGTCATTCTTGTTCACTGCTCCTTTTCTATATTTAGAATTGTTGGGACTTACCTACGGTTCCATCTCCATGGCACCGTAGACGACGTACATATAGAGGTAAATGAGTTGATAGCGCTAGAGTTCGACCCTGAGACCGCAGCTTTCAGTTTTATTTTCGATATGTACTTTCTTTCTTTCATGTATCATTGTTGGAACATTTGTACGGTATGGATTGTAATAATTGGACACTATTTGGGTATTTTTGTACATCTCTGCATCATGGCTATTTTGGTTTCACTGGTTAAATGCAGGACCTGCGCAAATATCAAATAAGTAACAGGCTCCCGAGAGCGGGTCGTTACATGGTGTCTGGACAACTGGTCCAAAGACTTTGTGTTTCAAGAGTGAGTCTAGCTCTACTCCTATTACCTCGTTCCACTTTGGCCAATCATCTCTGCTTTTGCATTCAACTTGAGATCGTGGATCGATATCATCGTCGCATTGAGCGACTTGAACAACAATATCGAACGCGAAGTCGTCGTCGACGACAGTGCTTTTTCTTTCAAGTACCTCCCCAGTATGTACGAAATTTAATGATATTTCACCTGTATTGTCCTCTTCGGGAGACTGAAGAAGGGGAGATGTTACTGGTCTGAGCTCAGCATCCTGTGGAGGGATATTCGTTATATCTCCAGGTATTTTCCTCTTGCGAGGGAATTTATCCTTGGAGCCAGGCGGTCGTCCTCTTTTTATTTGAGGTACGACGGGTTCCGCTGTCGGTGGATTGCACCCATCTTGGGGATGTCAATCCTAGCTGGCGTATTGGCAGCAAGGACGTGTGATCTGATAATTTTCTGGTTATCAGTAAATTTGTCCGGGCGTAAATGTACTGTATTTTGAATGTGAAGGATCTTCAGGATCTCATCTTCACACAGATTAGGCGGATCATAATGAGACAAAGTCTTAGTGTCCCAAGAAATGGTCTCTGAAGCTTCAGGCTTTTTGGTTTGTGAGCCTAGTTTGGGAAAAGAATTTTCGTAAAACTCACAATCTTCAAGACCAGCCTTAAAGCGTCGCCCGTGAGGGGCTCAAGGTATCTAATAATGGAGGGTGAATCATACCTTATGTAGATACCAAGACGGCGTTACAGACACATTTTAGTCCAATGTGGAGGTGCTATGGGAACATAGACAAGTGAGAAATATTGGGAGGTGCACCATATGCAAGCTGCATCGACGATTAAATATGACCACCAGAGGGTCGTATTCTGATAAGCGAAGCAACATGCAAAATGGCATGTCTCCATGTATCCACAGGCAACTGTGATTGCATTAGCAATGGACGAGCAATCCATTGCAGTCTCTTTATAAGAGACTCAGCTAACCCATTCTGGGTGTGTACATGAGCTACTGGATGTTCAACTTCAATGCCAGTTGCTTGGTAGTAGTTTTGAAAGACTTGTGAAGTGAATTCCCCAGCATTGTCCATACGTATTTTTTAATCTGGTTATCTAGAAAATGTTCCCGCAACTTTATTATTTTTGCCAATAGCTTTAGAAAAGCTAGGTTGCAGGTGGACAAAAGGCACACAAATGACCATTTTGAAGATGCATCTATCAGTACTATAAAGTACCGAAAATGGACCATTTGATGGGTGAATTGGCCCATAAACGTCTCCATGTATTCTCTCCAAGAAGCTAGGAGACTCAAACCCCTCTTTCAGTTGGGATGGTCTCGTGATTAGTTTACCCTTATAATAGGGGGGGTACAAGGAAAATAACCATTTTGAAGAATCTTCAGGTTCTTCAAATTGTGTCCAAAGGATTGGGAGATGATGCGGTGCATTATAACCGATCCTAGGTGAACTGGTCTATAATGCCAGAGACTAAATTCTGTTGATGTAGAACACTGCTGGTGCACCATTAGATTAGCTTCTATAGGTTGGATGTATGTTTGGTAAAGGTCCGACGGGAGTGGCCCGACGGTAGTCCTTTAAAACGTTCTAGGATGGTTTTGATACCATCCTTATGACGAGTAACATACAAATATTCAACGCTATTGAAATCATCAGTTTCCAAATGATATCCGTTTAAATGGATGTCCTTGAAACTTTATAGATTTCTGTTTGATTTTGGAGAAAATAAAGCATCTTTTATTATAACTTGCGTTTGATTTGGGAGCAATGCAATTGCTTCACCTGATCCTTCTATTATATTATATAGTCCCGAAATTGTAGTGACGGTACTATTATAATTAATGATGCTATTAAAATAGCATCTATCTTGAAAGATCGTGTGCGTGAAGGAACTGTCCACTAGGCATTCACACTTCATCTCTAGAAAATAATGTAAAAACTTTTATGAAAAGAAAAACTACATTCGATTCATAATTAAGATAAAGAAGTACATGGACATAATAGAAGATACATCGAACATAAATGAAAAAGCTTAAAAGATAACAAAAATAACTTCAGTCTTGGAGGTCGTCATTCTTGAAATCCTCGGGGGTGAACCGAGTTGGAGGCTGTATATCCACTAGATTTGTCTCAGCGGAAGGCTTCAGGCTTGCCTTATACAAATCTTGGAGGTGGCGTGGAGTACGACAGACTCTGGACCAATGTCCAGCATGCCACATCTGTGGCATTTGTCTTTCCATTTTTTCTTGGGAGTAGACGTCTGGCCATAGGTATTCATCTTCCACGTATTCTTCTTCTTTCCCTCATTATTGTTGTTCTGGGGAGGAGCTCTGGTCTGCTTTTTCGTAGCTTTTCCCTTGTTGAATCTGCATGTGTGCTTGTTCTTCATCTTCTGGAAAGAAACTTTGTGAGCCTTGGGGAGAGGAGCAGAGCCAGCAGGGCGTAGGTTATGAGTGGCCAGTAGGAGGTCTTTGTTCTGCTCTGCCATAAGAAGGCAGGAGGTTAACTCAGAGTACCTTGTGAACTTGCGTTCACGATACTGTTGCATGAGAATAACATCCTTCTCATGGAAGGATGTATATGTTTTCTCAAGCATGCGGGTATCCGAGACTTCTTCACCACACAACTTCAGGTGTGAGGTGACGTTATGGAGAGCTGAGTTATACTCAGCTACGGACTTGAAGTCCAAGTCGGAGATTCTCCCACTCATAACGTGCATGAGGAAGGATCATATCTTTCTGATGTTTGTATCGGTCATCAAGTAATATCCACAGTTCATGAGGGTCTTCCACTGTTAGATATTCGGCCTTTAGGGTCCGATCAATGTGTCTCCTGATATAAATAATGGCTTTCGCCTTCTCTATATCGGAGACTCTAATAGTAGAAGTCCATTCACCAAATGTCACAGGCGTAGCTGGAGCTTGAATTGTGAGACTTAGGCCCTGAGAGCGCAGGTGAAACTTCAGGTCCAGCTGCTAGCTCAAGTAATTTTTACGAGTCACATCGAGAACATCAAAATCGACGCTCGCAATGTTTACCATTTATCTAAGCATGAAATAAGCATGAATTAATTATTTTTAAAAATTAAAACCTGCATAGTAGTAAAACAAATTAGTTGTGGGGATCGACCAGTCACCACCAAAATAATAAAAGTCCAAAGTCCATAATACAATCCGAAGAACGAAAAATTTAAAATTACAATCTGAAAACCCTTGGGGGTCCCAACATTAGCAATTTTGCCTTCGTCTTCAGGGTAAGTATCTCCGGGCTTTGGCTTTTACACTTAGTTCCTCGCTACATTTTCATTCGAGAAACAAAAGAAAAAAACGCGAGGAAAATAAATAGTGGTGACTAAAAAAGGCCGATCCAAAAACCACAACACAGTTTTACTAACATTCCAGGCAGTTTATATAACATTCAAATAATTATGCAACATCACATGCATAAACAATTTAATTTATTCAACATCGCAAGCAATTTATTGAAGAAATATAATTACGTTTAATAATTACTTGGACCGTTAGGTTAGGTAATTAACGACAGAGCGGTCTCAGGATCCTTGTAATTATTAAATCATGAATTATTAATTAATTTAATCCAATTTTTATAAATTGCAAGATGTTGAAATTAACAGAAAATGGACCAATAATTAATTTTATTAACAAAAACCATCCTAAAATAATATATTAATGCCACACATTATTATCTCAATTATCCAGAATTTTTCAGAATTTTCCAGTAATTTTCTGGTTTTCTGATATTTATCCAATTTTAATTGATTTTTTCTGATTTAAATATATATTTAAAACAGAATTATGCTTCATTTATTTATAAAAAGCCTATGGGCCTGAAGCCCCTTAGGCTTGCTGCGGGCTTTAGGCCCAACAACCAAAATTTTTATTTATATTATTTTTTTAATAAAGTGGTTAATGGGCTACTAGCCTAAATGTTAAGTGCAGCCTTATATTACCTTAACCCTAACCCTAGGGTTTAGGATTAGATCATACCCCAAAAGAACAAAAGATGCCACCCCTTCAGGGAGGCTGCCATCATAGTGAGACCCCCCCTTCAGGGGGTGGCGATCTGGCGAATGCCTCCCTCTGACGGGGGGTTTGTGGCGGCCCACGGGGAGGACCCCCTGGACTGGGGGGAGGCGGCGCCCGCGGGAAGGCCCCCCGGACTCTGTGTGTGGGGGGGTTGCACTACTAGGAGCCCCCCCGACGGGGGGGGCACTGCGGCAAGGCCCACTCCTGTCGGGGGGCATCGTGAAAGACCCTCCCCTTCGGGGGGTTTCCGAAGCAAGGTCTCCCCGACGTGGGGGGGGGGGTTGCGCCGATTAAAGATCCCCCCTTCAGGGGGGGTGCCGTTAAAGACTCCCCCTTCGAGGGGTGGTGTGCCGGATCAAGACCCCCCTTTAGGGGGGTTGGGGATGAGGCCAGGAGGCCGCAGGCCGGGACGGAGAACCGCTTCAGGCGGTGTATAATTGTTTTTTTGATTTGTTATGTAATTTAAAGAGATATCTATGAATATGTATGATCTAATGTGGTCCATGTAATTTGATCTAAACACAATGAATATATATATATACTATGTTTAGATCTAGGAGTTGTAGTATTTACCTCTAGATCAGTTAGATCTAGGGAAGATCGGAGAGCGAAAAATCCGCAGAAAATAATCCCGCACCTTGAGGACGTAGGAAAATCAGTGGCTACACAAACGATCATTGGCTAACGATCCACCAACAGATTTAAGATTCCTTCGCCTTTTTTGTTTATTGGAAGGAATTTGTGTAGAGAAAAATTTATAGAGGCAATCATGCATGACAACGTGTTGAGAGTTGGAAGAACTAGCTAATGGTCTAAGCCATATCCATACTTATATTCATTCATATAGGGGTTACATCATCTAGACCCTAAGGGACACCCACTACTAAGTGGGTGTAATGGTGGATGGTTAGTTGGTGGAGACCAAAGGTCTCCCCCATTCATAACATCTAGCAAAGTTTTTGCAATGTATAATTATTGTAAAATAATATACAAACATACATGATGTTATGGGACGAGTACGCGTAAATGAGATATTTTAATAATATACACAGAGAATTGTAATGCTCTGATAGCTACTGCACAAGTACCAGAGTGGGGGTGAATAGTACTTTAAAATAATCAAGAGTATAATTCCTAATTATCTTGCAAACTCAACCAACAATGCGGAATGAAAATATTGACAACAATAAAAGACAATGCAAACAAGCGATGTAACGGGTTCGGATCCACCCAAGTCTCCCCGACTTGTTCCCAGTGATCCTACGTCCCAAACACCCGGATCCCCTCCGGCTACTTGAGTTAGAAACCTCTAACTCAAATTTGCACTATGAAATTCTTGTAGAAAACCTCTACAAGATCAAATCATACACAAAACAAAATGTAACTCCCACAAACCGGGATCACAAACTTCTCTCACAAACCGAGAGAAAAACTTGCAATATCAATGTAAATGAAATATAAACACTTACCAACAAAATCCTATGCCTTGAGTAAAACTTACGATTTTAAGGCAAGAAGGATTTTGGGGAAGAAGCAAGCACCAAACCCTAGCTCCACCAAGATGACTAGCAATAGGTGGCTAGGGAGAAGTTGGTGGCTTGAGTTCAAGCTCCTAGCTTGAGTAGCTCACAATCAATGAGAATCTCTCTTGAGGAATAAGAGTGAGGGAGAGATTCTTGTGGAGAGAGGGAGCTTGGAAATAGGAATTAAATGCTCTCTCTTTGATTCTCAAAGTCTCAATAATATCAGCCTTGAATGCTAGGAATAAGCATCACAAGTATATATAGGATAGAGAGAAGAGAGAGGGAAAATTCGTGCATTTAATGCTCCAACGGATCTATTTCTGAAGCAGTCTAATCGGTCTAAGAAGGATCACTGACCGATTAGTTTCTCAACTAGTTGGTCAGTGATTCTTCTTGGACCGACTAAGAGGTGGACAGCCAAGAAAGATAGTTCAGGAAGTATAGAACTAGTCTGTCTAAGAAGACTTGCCAATCGACTAGTTTGACAACTAGTCGGTCGGTGAGTGTTCTTTGACCGACTAAGCAGTTGAAAAACAATAAGCTGAACATAAGAGAACTAGTCGGTCTAAGAACAAATTCCAATCGACTAGTTTCTCAACTAGTTGTTCGATGGTTGTTCTTGGACCGACTAATGAGTAAACAGTAGCTAGGCTGTGAAAATGAAGATATAACTAGTCAGTCTAAGAAGGATTCCCAACCGACTAGTTTGACAACTAGTCGGTCGGTGAACCTTCTTGGACCGACTAATTGGTCAACAGTGAAGAGGCTGAATTGAGCAAGGAGATCTAGTCGGTTCAAGAAGGATTACTGACCGACTAGATGACAATCTAGTCGGTTGGTTCTTCTTCTTGAACCAACTAAGATGTAATAGAAGCCGTAAAATGAAGCGTGAAGCTTCGGGAAAGTTTCTATGTGCTTCTAAGATAATCCTAGCTCTAAGATATGAGCGTTATGAAGATTATAATGTAAGACCTACTCAAGGCTTAACATTCTACAAAAAGAAGCTAGAAGACTATAAAATAAGCTAGACGAACCGTCTTCAAAGCTTCAAATCCGAATCTCTTGACTTCAATAATGCTCCTAGAGCTTCAACGAAGCTTCAGGCACACGATCACGCGCTTTGAGAAGTCTTAAGACGTCGCTTTTGATGTATGTAGAATTTTGGCAACGATCTCCATAACTGCGCTCACAAAGAATTAGTTCACGATATTTATGTTTGTTCATCATCAAAACCAAATCCGGGGAATCAATACTCAACAAGAATGACCGCTACTTTTATTCCTATTACATAATAAAATTAAGGATGATAATTTAGTAAAGATGGATTTTGATATTTTAGCCTGGGGAAAATGTTTAAAAAAACTCTTATATTATGGACTTTCTATCACATTATGTGATATGGTACCGCATCCAATTGTCCAGTGTAGTGTCTGAAAGATCTTTCAGGATAAGTGACAAGTTCTTGAGCAAGAAAAGAGGCAGCCTAAAAGGAACTATCTTAGAGTGTATTGTTTGCGACTAAAATATCTACGTGGAGTCATTAATAGTGCATCACAAGTTGATAACGACGACGCCGATGAAGATGAAGAGTAGTTAATAACTTATTAGTATAAAATTGTAAACAACTATTTAGACTTGTTTCTATCAAAATATGTATTTTCTAATGTATTATGAGGGATGCACATGTAACATAAAGTTCAGATGGGTGTGGTCTATATTGCAAAAAAGTTTTTTTTGTTTTATTAGTAACATTTAATAATATTTATAAATTTTTGTGTTAAATTTTGAGTTATCAATATTTTTATAAGTGGTTTTTGTGTTATTAATTAATGTTTACAAACTTATAAAACTAAATAAAAGTGAAAAGAGAGAGAATATTATGGGTTGGCCCGCGAGCCAACGCAGCCAGTGCGGTTAGGACCACGTGGCGGGTTGGGTCATGCATGCCCCTTCGTTTCACTTGGTGTGCACACTCGATCTATCATCAGCTCGTAATGCATCAGGTTGGGTCTAATTTGCCTTTACAGCTTGTGGGTTGACGAGCCGGGTTTGCCCAACCTGGCCCATCCACCACCCCTACCCATACATAAGAAGCTCATTTGGTGTATGACTAGAAAGAACTTGTGCACAAAGTGCACGTGCATCCAAAAGAACACCCACACAATAAGGATGCGTGACTAAAACTGGGACAAATGGGAAGATTGGGTTTGAGTGTGGGTATCGTCTTGGGGGTTTTGGGGGTTTTTGATTGGGAGTGTGAAGTTGGATTTGTGTTTGGGTGATCAATGTTTAAGCTTGGGGTGTATTTTTGGTTCCTTTTGGGGTGTTTTTGGGTGTTTGGGGGTGATGTGGCATCTCATGTGGCGACATGATATTGCCACATGGGACAAACCCCGCCATTTAAGACACCGTCCTCATTTGTATAATATATATAACTTGGAAAACCTTATTCCATATCAAATGACTGTCCATTTATTCTACCACCAATTTTTTAGTTTTGAGAAAACTATTGATGCACAAAATCTCGTTGGGCATAGATTGTGCCACATGGATGAGTATTCTGGCAACAGGTTTAGTCTGGATATAATGGTTTTGCCAGACTGAGGGTGGAGATCTTTCGACGAACGTCTGAAACAGATAGAAAAGCTCGATAGCCTCACTGGAGGGGGGTTGGCCGTTCGATCAGACTCCAATGCTTAGTTCAGGAGATTAATTTGTTGAAGCCATAGCATACAACCGCACTCCTTCGGTCGATTGTATGTTACTGGGTACGTATTGGCCCCTTAGTCTTCCCGAATGGAGGAGAGTCTAGACCTTCAAGTAGACCTCGTTGATGATGACCGATCAGCAAGTGTTTCGAAAGTTGCATGGATGGGCCCCTGGTTTGGCCCGGTTCAGACATGGCACGACCATGTGAATGCCAAAGGTTGGAGCCTCAAGCTGGCCAAGGGATTGTGTAGGACGTGGCATGATCGTTGAGGTCAAATGCCAAAGGTCAGGACCTCAGGCTGGCTGAGGGTTGGCTTTGGACGTGGCATGATCATTGAGGTCAGATGTCGAGGCCTCAAGCTGTCTGAGGCATGACCGTTGAGGTCAGATGTCGAGGCCTCATGCTGGCTGAGGGCTTGCTTTGATCATAGCATGACCGTTGAGGTCGGATGCCTGAGGTCAAGGCTTCATGTAACGCCCGCTTCCCATTCTACCGGGAGCGAGGACACGAGCGGGTCCGCGGTGTGATTAAAACAAGGAGGAGTACTTTTTTCTTCCTCCTTGGTTTAGACACACTAAGCATCTGTGTAAACTGCAGGTCCTTGCATGCAAATTTAAGAAGCAGCACAAACAACATTATTACATATCCAGCGTATAGAATTTAAGATACATTTTGGGCCTAGCATGGCCAATACAAACAACAAACCAATTACATTATTAAAATAAGAAATGCTGATGCGAAAGTACAAATGTTCTAATCCTCTGAGAGCAGGTACTCCACGTACTCGTCAAGTGCTGGCTCGACCTCTACTGGAATGTCCTCCACAAAATCACTCTCAATACCTGACGGACATTTCATAAAACAAAAATTGAAATGTCTGTCAGCGAGGTTTACTCGGCAAGTAACTTCCGCAAAAGAAAGATTAAGTATTTTAATTAACCTAAGCTGTACATAGAGACAAGCAATAAGTTTAATAAGAGCTATAGCAGTTAAACATTCGCAGTAATTTGCAACAAGCAGCAATTTAATCATTTGATAGTAATTTGCAATACTATTAGCAACCTATAACAATTTAACATTCGTTAACATAACTGTAACGTTGTTAGCAAGCTGTAGAAGAAGAGGTTAGAGCAATATTTAATAACCAATCTATTCTAGTGCTAAGTCCATGTCCAAGAGTACGAAAGATGGCTAACATGCGCCCTGTGACGAGAGCCAATCTGTGACGCTGCTCACTGACCCCATAGGGTGACGATCAAGCTCTAACCTCCATAAGTGGTGGAGGTATTTGGTCGGGTGCATCCCGTTATTCCGTAACACTTGTGATCATAGACTACCCCAATCCCATGGGTCAAGTCAAGTGCCGGGTCAAAATACGTGTACTATCTATTTTGAATTTAATCATATGAATTCCATCAGTTGTTTAGTCTGTTCTGTTCATTTTGCATCGTATCTGATGCGTACAATTTGTTCCACGGTGTCTCAATAGTCCATACAATTATCTCACAAATTTTCACATTATTATGAACCAATTTAACGATTATACATGCGTTTAAAACATAAAATTATACTAGGAAAAGAAGACAAAAATGATTATAATTAAGAAAATGAATATACTTAAGCTTAGAATATTTTTCTAAGGCTAGTAGGTATTTTTCAAGATTTTAAAATAGTTAACAAGAATTTTTCGTAATTTATACAACCCAAGAACTAATTAAGAAAACGAGATTTCTCTAGTATAATTTTAAAGATTGATGCATGTTGCAAATCAATATGTTTTAAAGATTTCTCTAGGGCAAATCATATGTCGGAATTCTTCCAACAAGGGGTTAAAACGACCGTATTAAATAGTACTATGACATATATTTTTCTCGTATGTTGGTGTACGTGAAAATCTTGAGTTACAAATTTATAAGTGAAAACAGCTATATTAAGTTTTATATTTACCGCAAGAAATGTACTTGCCTTTTGGCAATGAAACCAGCGCCAATGTGTCCGTTTCGTCGTTTCGGATTTTCTAGGCCTTCCTTCGTATTTTTCTTAGGCATGTATAATTTACAATAAATTAAATACGAATCAGCCATATTAATGTATATATACACACATATTTTGTATATACGTATATACCTTTACATATACGTATCCGTTCTCACCCCCCTCACGTGTAGCAGCGAGGAGCTCCTCGCGTTCGACAACGGCGATGGCGACGACTAGGCGGCCGACGGCCGGGTCGGGCGGTGGCAGCGGTGCCGGGCGACGGCGGCGTTTGGTGACATCCACAGCGGCGAAGACTTGTGATGAAAGGCAGCAGCAGCTGCTGCTGCTGCTGCGTCACTCGACTATGAGTGGTGGCGATGGACGCGGGATGACATGCGGGTGGTCGAACGAGCGGCGACGGGGACTTGCCGTGGAGAGCTGGGGAGCAGCGGGGCGGCACTGTGGGCTTTGGCGGGGATCTATCAGAGAGCGATGCGGCGTCGTGGGGGCTTCGGCGGTGGCTTGGGGGAGGCTGACGCTGCGTTGGTCACCGGGGACGGCGGTGGAGGAGGTGCTGGTGGCGCGATGTGCTGCTAGAGGCGTCGGGGTGCGTTTTTGACGCGGAGGAGGAGGTTGAGGCAGATCAGTGGGGGCGTTGTGCTGTGAGGGAGAAGAGGAGGGCGTGCGACGACGACGCAGTCGACTGTCGGGGCTGCTGCAGGTGGTGCACGGGGCGGGGGCGGGCTCGAGGGGATGGAGGCGCATCTGCTCGTCGCAGCGTCGTCATCAGAGAGAGCTCGGTGGGAATGAGAGAGGTCGAGGGGGTTGAACGCGCGGTGTGTCGGATTGGGGAGAGGAGGAGCGACGCACGACGGGACGTTGGTGGAGGGGCGGTCGTCGGAGAGGTGAGGGACCTCAGGCGGGCTGTGGGGTGATCACTCCTCATTTTACACCTTTTTTCCGTGTATTTGCATGCCATTTAGATCGCCCAAATCATGTTTTTCACGATATATCGACGATATTGCGATGCTTTTCACGATTTGTTGTTTTTGTCGCATTTCAGGTGATTTGGCGCGATTTGGAGTGATCTCGAGACGCGCTTACTCTAGACGGCCACCGACGACCTCCCCGAGGGATATTTTGCTGTTGGAGAGGAGCGGAAGAAGAATGGACGTCGCATGAGCGACGAGGAGGCCAAAACAATCAGATTGGGCATCTTTTGTGTCCCACTCGGCCGAGTGGAGGAGCCACTCGGCCGACCAGCGAGACACTGCTCGGCCGACCCGTTCAGACACGATTTCCATGTGTACTCGGCCGAGCGTCGGAGTCCACATCGGCCGAGTGACGATACCACGTCCGCCCGAGTGGCGCCCAGACGAAGCCCCTCCAAAATATCGAAGTTTCTGTTTTTCGGCCACCTGAGCTTCAGAAGACCCACTCGGCCGAGTGGCAAACCACGTCCGCCCGAGTGCAGTGAAGCCGTCGGCCGAGTGACGACAACTCACTCGGCCGAGCCGCCTCCGAACTGAAGACCCCTGAAAGCCCCGACTTACTGGAAAATTACAGGGTTTTCACTCGGCCGAGCGACTTTTGTCACTCGGCCGAGTGCGATGCGCTGCCTGTAGCGAAATTTGCGGAAAACAGGCCGTGCAGGGGCGTTTTGGTCAGGATTTTTGGACAATTTTTGGGGCTATTTAAGCCCTGTTGTTACCCTAGTTTTGAGAGCCATCTCTTAGATTTTTTGCAGCCTTTTGAGATTACTTTTTAGCTTTATTATTTGTGATTGGAGAAGAGGAAAAACTTGGATTTTTGTTGGATTAATTGAAGAACTACATTGGTTTGCATCTCTCTTCCCCAAAAACTCTATTTTTATTGTTTATATCATTGTTGTGATGAATTCCATTGCCTATTTCATTGATTATTTTTGTGCTATTGCTATGATTTGTGAGTAGTCTCCACGTCTTGGGGCGTGGGGATGAACCCTACAAGCCCTATTTTATAATTGTGATGAATTGGTAGAAATTGAGCTAGGATTGTTATTAGGGATTAGATTGGGATCGAATTACTACGGATAGCTAGGTATTCATATCAATTGGGATTTGCAAGAGATTGGATCCCAATTTGATAGGAAGCCCTAGAAATCCGAATTGGGTTGGAGTCGTATTTTCGAAGTATCGGTTTGCAAGAGATTGGACCGATACTAGGATCTCCGGTTGCAATTCCGTGCCGATACCCGTTTGCAAGAGATTGGACGGGTAGGAACTATCCTAATTTAGATTGTGGACCGAGTTTGCAAGAGATTGGGCTCGGCGCGCAATTGGACGATGATGTTGATCCTAATGCTAGCTTTCCTAGGCTAGGGTTTGCAAGAGATTGGACCCGACCCTAGGATAGCTATAGACCGGCAACAGCGCGAGAGCGTGAGCTTGGTTCCACATTTAGTTGCAACTAGTTCATCCAAATTCTCATTCTAGCAATTTTGATACCGACGAACCACATTTATGAAATACGGTGAGTAGCGGGAATTCCCCATTCCCTAGACGTTCTTTATTTGATTTGATATTTCGCACATTTGTCTGACGATTGTGACAGGATCGCCCAAGGCAATTCTCTCTATTCTTAAATAGCCAGGTTGATTAGGAGCAAGCACGGTCATTCGTCCTCCCTGTGTTCGATACCCGCTCGCCGCTATACCGTGCGCTTGCGGTAAAACTACAACCGTTCTTTGGGTGTACGTCCCGGAGCGATCAAGTTTTTGGCGCCGTTGCCGGGGAGGCGATTGCGTTTGATTCTTTTTTTACCCTAGCTACTTCTTTCTTTTATTTTTATTTTTTTATTGTTACCATTATTATTTCCTTTACTATTCTTACCTAACCTTCCACGGTACTAATCATCTCTTTGAAACTCTGTTTCCCCTGTGCATGAACACGAGATCTACGGCGGACCCAGAAGACTTATTATTTGATCCCGAGATCGAACGTACCACGCGGAGACTTAGAGCGGAAAAGAGACAAGATCCGGAAGGGAGGTATATGACCAACCCGGAAACTCCTGAAGAATTGGCGGCAAGGATGGCGAGGATAATTTCTATTCGCGATAGGCTTCGGCCTAAGACTTCTTCTACCACCTCATCCATTGCCATGCCGGGGTTGGCGGCTGACAAGAACTTCGAGCTAAAGACTGGATTGGTGGTTTTGATGCAACAAGACCCATTTCATGGGAACGCACATGAGAACCCCCACTACCACATCCAACTATTCTTGTCGAAGTGCGCCACATTCCAGATGCCGGAGGTCTCCAACGATGCTATCAGATTGCGTCTCTTCCCCTTCACGCTTAAGGACAAAGCACTCTATTGGTTGAGGACGCAGGCTGACGGAGTCTTCACCACTTGGGACGAGTTGGCGAGTGCATTTATTGATAAATTCTATCCGCCATCCAAGACGGTGAAGATCCGGAGCGCTCTCATGTCCTTCAAGCAAGGACCACAGGAGACGCTCTATGAAGCATGTGAGCGTTTTAAGGATTTGCAGCATCAATGCCCGCACCACAGTATAGAGGATTGGGAGCTAGTTCATAGCTTCTACAACGGTCTCCAACCGGGGACCAAACAAATTATTGATGCCGCGGCGAATGGTGCGATCTTATCAAAGACTCCCGAAGAAGCTACGGCCCTAATTGAGGAGATGGCCTCAAATAACCAACATTGGGGCGATGAGCGAGGACACTCCACATCCTCCTTAAAGCCAACTAGCATCTACGAGGCGAAGGCCGTAGCGGAGCTCACGAGCAAATTTGATTTTCTCCACAAGGTGGTGGAGAGATTGGAGAAGTTCATCACGGAGCCCCAAGGAGCACCTTCCACCTCCGCGCCGACCAACCAAATGTGTGATTGGCAAGACCAATCTCAAGCCATGTACGCGGGAGGAGAGCAAGGAGAAGGATCCTTGGAGCAAATACAATATGTTGCGGGGAACCAAGGGTATTGGTCCAATCCGGCCGCAAGAAATCATCCGGGATTCTCCTACGCCAACAATGAAGGAGCTTTGAACCCGCCACAACCACCAACTCAACAAGCTCGACCACCACCACCCCAACAACAATACTATCCACCGAGGGGGCCTCCACAACAAAACTTTCAACCGAAGCAACAAGTTCCACCATATAGGCCTCCCGGATACAACCAAGGGTGGAGGAATCAAAATCAAAACCCTCCACAAGCTCCACAACGATCCGACTTCGAAACTAGAGTGGAGGCGCTCATGGTCGAGCAAAATAAGGTGAATGCTACTTTGAAGGCGGGGCAAGACTCTCTTAACACCGTAGTGGCTCAAATATCGGAGCAATTGGCGTTGCTCAATCGGAACACTCAAAGATTGCCGGCGCAACCGGAGCAAAACCCACGGGGCAACACGGGCCACATCAATGCCGTAGTTGCCGTTACTACTAGAGGCGGGAAGGACACCACCCCCGCCATGATTCCTATTGAGGAGGTCGTGGATGAAAGCTTGGAGCCGATTGAGCCGATAGTTGAGATTGAAAAGGAGAAGGAGCCACAAGACAAGGAGAAATCTAGGGCGGAGCGATTAATTGAGGAGAGACGCTTCATGCCACCGGTCCCATTCCCCCAAAGGCTCGCTAGAGCGAAAATGGAGAAGAGGCTAGCAAAATTTCTCGAGTACCTAAGAGGAGTTAGCCTTAACATCCCCTTCCTTGACGCCATCGTCGAGATCCCCACGTATGCTAAATTTTTGAAGGACTTGATTTCGGGGAGGAAAAGGAAGGAGAAGATCATGCTAGCCGAGGAGGGCTCTTGGTTCACCAAGAGAGAGAAGGAGCCGGCAAAATTCAAAGATCCGGGGAGTTTTCGGATTCCTTGCACCTTGGGCGGCGTCCCTCTTCAAAAGGCGTTGGTCGATCTTGGGGCTAGTGTGAGCCTCATGCCCCTCTCCATGTTCTTAAAGCTAAACACCGGGACAAAGTTGAAACCCACCGACATGCGCATTCAATTAGCTGATGGACGGATAACAAGGCCGGTGGGGATCACCGAAGACATACCGCTACAAGTCCCGGGAGGAATATGCTTGCCATGTGACTTTGTGATCATGGACGTTAAGGAGGAGGGAGACACTTCATTGATACTTGGACGCCCATTCCTCGCCACCGCCGGAGTCATCGTCGACGTGCGCGAAGGTACCTTAACCTTAAACGTCGGAAACATCGAGGTGGAGCTCCACATTCCTAAGGCTATGAAGCATATGCCTTATCACGAGGAACTCGACTACATGGACCTCCTTGACGAGGTGATAGAAGAGGCGATTCCTCACTCAATTGGCGCCCTTTTTGATGAAGAATTTGAAGAAGGCCCGGATTTAGGCCAAGATGAAAAGAATGAAGACGATTCCCCCGACTTCTCCACTGATGAAGATGAAGGCGACGCTGATGTCGCAAGGATTCGAGAGCTCTGCAAGCTCTCGAAATTAAAGTCTCCAAAGAAAGCTCCGCCGGCACGGAGACCGGCATCACCGGTTAAGCCATTGACCGGAGCAAACGCTAGCTTGGGGGAGCCTCCCCCCAACACTATTCGAGACGAGAGACCACCGCGGGAGAACGCGCCGCCGCCACATCCAAATCCAAGCGCGCTCCCCGGAAAGTTTGACGGGTGCATCCCGTATGCACCAAACATCCCGCATTGATTGAAAATTATAGGGGGTCGAGCTCACGAACTTAAACGAGCGCTTGTCGGGAGGCAACCCGACAGTTTTTGCTTTATTTTTACTTTTTCTTTATTTTCGTTTTAGAAATTTTTAGTGTTTCGAGTCGTTCGCCCAAAAATTTTGTGATAACGGGTCCTATTTTTCTCGACAGGAGAGGAGATAGGTAGATCCATCATGAGGAGGATGAACGAGATGACGAGGAGCGCCCCAAGAAGGCGTTCGACGCTTAGGAGGAGGATGAAATCGACTGGAGGAAGAAAGACGGAGTTTAGAGCCCAAACGAAGACAAACAGCAGAAAACAAGGCTCACTCGGCCGAGCATACTAGTCACTCGGCCGAGTACAGAAGTTCGTCCGGCCGAGCCGCTCACGAACGAGGGAAGTCTGCTGTACCCAACTCTCTGTCTATTTTCCTCATTTCATTAGAACTGCTACTCGGCCGAGTATACATTATCACTCGGCCGAGTAAAACGGATACCCTCCTAGGGCGAGTCATGCCGAGTAGCTTGAGTCACTCGGCCGAATGGACTTACTCCACTCGGCCGAAGCTGGCAAAGCCACTCGGCCGAAGCGATATCGGGGAGAAAATTTTTATTTTCCTCGCTCGGCCGAGTGAGCACGTCACTCGGCCGAGTCGTAACTTTTTTATATATAAGTGGCGAGGGGGGCGCGGATTTCGAAATCGCAAATCCCAAATCCGCCCGCGCCCCCTCAGCTCCCCTCGCCCGATCTCGCTTCACCCAGCCCCCCACTCGCCCGGACGACCTCGCCCCGCCGCCGCTCGGTCCGCCACCGCCGGCCGAGCACGCCCCGGTGCCTCGCCCGAGTCGCCGCCGGCGGCACGCCGTCCGACTACCTCCGGTACCCCTATTTCGACTATTTTCTCCTCTTTTCGTGTATTTCTTGAGGATCCATGTGCTAAACGCCCCCCTAACCCAAATCAATTTCTATATCTATCCATTATACCCCTATTGCTCCATACATTTTGATTATTACTCGTTGATATCGCTTTTTCATGCGCAGGTTGCTTTTTGGAGCTTAGGGGAGCTCAGGGGAGCTTCTACGGGCTGCTCAGGACTTCGTGGAGGCGCGGACTTCGCACGCTTCCACTGCTTAGCACTCGCGGCATGTTTGGGTATACTCTTTCCATTCTTTTACACGCACCGCACTTTTTCCATTTTTCGGCGCGCTCGGGGCCGATATGCCGTCCCGGACACGGCCGCGGTCGACGAGAGCTTCCGCCAAGCGGAAGCGGTCGGACGAGCCCGGCCCCTCCCACTTGGTGGAGGACTCTCCTCCGCCTTCTCCCACACACCCCGCACAGCCTGCAGGCCCCGCACACCCCGCACAGCCTGCAGCGCACCCACAGCCCGCACAGCCCGCACAGCCACTCCCCGCCGCTGCACAGCCACCACCACCGGCTCCACTGGTCGGGCCGCTCGGGATCACGTTCCGAGACGACGCACACCGCGCCGTCTTCGACCGTATCTCCCAGCGCTCGATCGTACCCTCCAGGTTTGCGCACCTCGCTGACCTTGGACGCCTGGGGGTACTAGAGGGGATACTCACGTTGTACGACAACGTGGGTTGGCGCGACTTCCTTCAGGTGTCGGCGGACACGTTCACCCGCCCGACACTTGAGGTTTTGAGTTCGATTGCCCGGACCGATGAGGGATGCTCATTCAGGTTCATGGATCGAGAGTGCCAGGTCACTCTCGATATGATGAGAGCGTTCTTCTCATGGCCCGCAGTCCCCGGAGCCGATCGCGGTTACGGCCCTACCCACATCCCCCCACCTTCCTTCGACGCCGGTGCCTTCTGGGCCCGGATTACAGGCCACCACGCCGCCTTTGACCCTAGTAGGGCCAAGGCCTCGGCCATTGTCCACCCCTGCCTACGTATTGCCCAGCGCCTTATGGCGACCACCTTTTTGGCCAGATATGAGCCGGGCACGATGTCTACGCCAGAGCTCTACATGCTCTATGCGATGACACGTCCCAGAGCTCTATCTAGGGATGGACACGAGCTTGTCCCCGCCGTCGTGATCGACATTGCGGCTTGGTTTTTAGACCGTATCATTGTGTCGGTGGGCGCTCGCTCACCGATATGCTGCGGCGGTCTGATCACCCTGCTTACCATGATGACCGGCGAGGACCTACCTGACGACCTGCGGCGAGTATCGGGCCCCACTTCTCTGTCGATAGACGTTATGGCCCGGATGAAGATGCTTCGTCCGCATGGTGAGCGTCACTGGGTCTGGTTGCACGGCCCTTATGGGGCCGATTACATGATTCTCCCGAGCCCTGCTCGGACTCAGATTGCACCTGCCCACGTTGACTGGGTCCCGGCGATGGATGTCCTCATCCCCGCTGCCTACGTGCTCGAGGCCGAGGAGGCCGAGCAGGCCCACGCTGCCCAGGCTGCTCCCGCAGACCCTGCTGCACACCCTGCTGAGCCTGCTGCCGACCCTGTCGACCCTGTGACCCCTCAGCCTGTTCCTGACGTTTCTGCTGCTCCTGACACTTCTGTCCCCACCTCTGTCAGTGTCGAGAGTACTTTTACTGAGCCCACTTCCACCACTGTCACCACTTCCGAGGCTGTCCCCACCACTCCCGCTGCCACCTCTGGCCCTCTGTCCGTGGAGCCTCTTTGCTCCGCACTCCCCGAGCGCCCGCCGACCTTTGTCGAGAGTGGAGAGCCCTCGTTTGCCGCGGTCGTGGAGACCATGGCTAGCATGATCTCCGCTGGGATTGCGCCTTTTGGTCCACACAGTTCTGCCCCAGCGGTAGAGTCCTCTGTCTCCACAGCCGCCGTATTCTCCGAGAGCGTCGTGGCGTCTGTCCACACTTCTGGGCCACTGACCTCTCTTGCCACCTCGTTGCCACTTTTGCACGCTTCCTTTGCTGTCGCTGCCTCCACTTCTCACCAGCCGGTGTCACGGCCTCACACTGAGGCCAGGCCCACATTTGCTGGCGCGGCACCTTTTGTCCCCTTCCCTGTTGAGCCCGTTACATACTCCACTCGCGTACGCCAGCCCCGCCCTGCGCAGCCTAGACCGGTGCGTCCCTCTGCACCACCCCCGCCCGACACTGTACTGCAGAGCATACGTGCTCTTGAGTTGGCGGTGAGTGGTCTTAGAGGTGACCTTAGGACCCTGTCCTCCACCGTCTCTACGATGGCTGGACGCTTTGACCTGATCCCTCAGATCCACTACTGCCTGACACAGATCTTGGAGCATCTCCCGCGCGTACCCCCACCCACCCAGCAGGTTCCCACACACACTTCCACACACACTAGACCTGCTTCCACTTCCACGCCAACCCCAGCTCAGCAACCTACACCACCACCACCACCACCTCCGCCTCAGGACGGAGACGGCGCAGCACCACCTTCCTAGGCACCCTTGATGCCATCGATTCCTTTTGCTGTTGTGTTGCCCGTTTCTGCTGGGTCCTGATGCCTTTTTGTCCCCCCCCCTCCCCTCACTTATTTTGGGATTCTCATTTTGCCGTATCTTTATATATCTTTTTTTTGGGAGAGAGGGAGAGCTTTTGGTGCCGCATTTATACTCGTATCACTCATATCTGTGCATGCATCATATCCGCATCATATTTTCATTTCTTTATTTTTCGTTTTATTATCTTTTTTCTTTCCATCATGCATGCATCCTCACTTGCCCCTCTCATTACTTGTCTCTCTGTGTGCCACACTTTGCACATTGAGGACACTGTGCAGTTTAGCTTGGGGGAGTGAGTTCTCACGTTCTTTTTCGTTTTGCCACCTTTATTTTTAGTTTTTCACGCCACTTTCCGCTTTTGCACTTATTTTCACTTATCATTTTTTCTCATTTTACCATGCATCACGTTTTTCTTATTTCTCTGCGTGCCGCATTGCATAGTTTTATTTTTCTTATCTTTATTTCTTTCTTTTTTCATCTCGTGCTAGAGATGAATTTTCTGTGATGATGTCTACGTGGAGTTAGCTTATTCTATATGCATGCTATATTTGTCATGTCTTAGATTTTATTTCTGATATCACATGCTATGACTTGCTTTGCATTTAGAAATAGTAACCCACACTTTTTCCACATGAAAATGGATGAAGTTTTATTATTAGCTGAGCCTGAATATTCATATGTATGCTATCACAGAAAATACACCAAGATTCACGCATTGAATGCCTATATCTGGAGTACTGATTTATTTTCCTATATCACTTCTATATGCATGAATTGTACACTTCACTTCGGGATGATTGAATGATGTTAGCTATGATATATCTGGATTAGTTAGCTTTTTTGTGATCGAAACTGAGTAGATTAGATTACCCTGCTGAAGTTGTCGTGCATGTCTTATAGAGTGAACCGAGAGTTATATATATTTCTTTCTCCACAAATCTTGAACATCATTTCTCTACTTTTAAAAATCATTGGTGAATCTCCCCTTAGTGATTCTATTTTATGGCATTTCCCCCGCTATTAATTCCTAGCTCCAAATCACTTCTTCTAAAAAAAATAATAAAAGAGAGAAAAACATTCTTGTATATCATTATCTCTCTCTGAGTTGGGATCATTGTGTATATATTGCTTATTGCAAAAAAAAGAAAAAAAAAGAAAAAAAGAGGAAAAATCCTCAATAAAAGATCCCATCTCACTTTCTTTCTTTCTTCTTTCTCTTCTTTGCTTTTGGAGCTATATAAAAATGGGGATGTAAATATTTTTGTGCCACCACGCTTATAGATAAGCTTGGGGGAGGGGATCCATTGATGTGTGAGAGAGTGACTACTTGACATTGCACGACAACCTAGGCTAAGTAATATTCTATACTCGGTGAGATTGTTTCTAGCTTTACGAAATCCAGAAATCTAAGCCTAGCGTTCATTTCATGAAATCCAAACTATTCTATTCTCTCTATTCTATAGTGTGATACTCTTATACTCCAGATAGAAAGCGTTCAATTGAAAAGTGTGTGATCTGTGATTTGTATACCGCTTTAAATGATTCAGGCAATGTTAATTTTAAAATCATTCCGTTCTTCATGATTATATCGTTGTTTGTGGGTTTTCTATTTCTATTTGCACTATTATACTATGATATCAAAATAAGATTCTTTGACATGTATTTCTCATTCGGTGCATGCTATAAGAGTAAGTGAAACCCACGTCCTGAGAAAATGATCTAGCATCCTACCTCTTCGCTTCTTTCTTTCATCTTTATTTTCATTTGGTTTTCATTCTTCTTCGTTTTTCATTTTTTTCGTTTTTCGCCGTTTTCGTTTTCCGAATCCACCGGGTTCGCCTTTTACTTATCTTCCTCGAGGACGAGTAAGAGGCAAGCTTGGGGGATTTTGATCACTCCTCAATTTACACCTTTTTTCCGTGTATTTGCATGCCATTTAGATCGCCCAAATCATGTTTTTCACGATATATCGACGATATTGCGATGCTTTTCACGATTTGTTGTTTTTGTCGCATTTCAGGTGATTTGGCGCGATTTGGAGTGATCTCGAGACGCGCTTACTCTAGACGGCCACCGACGACCTCCCCGAGGGATATTTTGCTGTTGGAGAGGAGCGGAAGAAGAATGGACGTCGCAGGAGCGACGATGAGGCCAAAACAATCAGATTGGGCATCTTTTGTGTCCCACTCGGCCGAGTGGAGGAGCCACTCGGCCGACCAGCGAGACACTGCTCGGCCGACCCGTTCAGACACGATTTCCATGTGTACTCGGCCGAGCGTCGGAGTCCACATCGGCCGAGTGACGATACCACGTCCGCCCGAGTGGCGCCCAGACGAAGCCCCTCCAAAATATCGAAGTTTCTGTTTTTCGGCCACCTGAGCTTCAGAAGACCCACTCGGCCGAGTGGCAAACCACGTCCGCCCGAGTGCAGTGAAGCCGTCGGCCGAGTGACGACAACTCACTCGGCCGAGCCGCCTCCGAACTGAAGACCCCTGAAAGCCCCGACTTACTGGAAAATTACAGGGTTTTCACTCGGCCGAGCGACTTTTGTCACTCGGCCGAGTGCGATGCGCTGCATGTAGCGAAATTTGCGGAAAACAGGCTGTGCAGGGGCGTTTTGGTCAGGATTTTTGGACGATTTTTGGGGCTATTTAAGCCCTGTTTTTACCCTAGTTTTGAGAGCCATCTCTTAGATTTTTTGCAGCTTTTTGAGATTACTTTTTAGCTTTATTATTTGTGATTGGAGAAGAGGAAAAACTTGGATTTTTGTTGGATTAATTGAAGAACTACATTGGTTTGCATCTCTCTTCCCCAAAAACTCTATTTTTATTGTTTATATCATTGTTGTGATGAATTCCATTGCCTATTTCATTGATTATTTTTGTGCTATTGCTATGATTTGTGAGTAGTCTCCACGTCTTGGGGCGTGGGGATGAACCCTACAAGCCCTATTTTATAATTGTGATGAATTGGTAGAAATTGAGCTAGGATTGTTATTAGGGATTAGATTGGGATCGAATTACTACGGATAGCTAGGTATTCATATCAATTGGGATTTGCAAGAGATTGGATCCCAATTTGATAGGAAGCCCTAGAAATCCGAATTGGGTTGGAGTCGGATTTTCGAAGTATCGGTTTGCAAGAGATTGGACCGATACTAGGATCTCCGGTTGCAATTCCGTGCCGATACCCGTTTGCAAGAGATTGGACGGGTAGGAACTATCCTAATTTAGATTGTGGACCGAGTTTGCAAGAGATTGGGCTCGGCGCGCAATTGGACGATGATGTTGATCCTAATGCTAGCTTTCCTAGGCTAGGGTTTGCAAGAGATTGGACCCGACCCTAGGATAGCTATAGACCGACAACAGCGCGAGAGCGTGAGCTTGGTTCCACATTTAGTTGCAACTAGTTCATCCAAATTCTCATTCTAGCAATTTTGATACCGACGAACCACATTTATGAAATACGGTGAGTAGCGGGAATTCCCCATTCCCTAGACGTTCTTTATTTGATTTGATATTTCGCACATTTGTCTAACGATTGTGACAGGATCGCCCAAGGCAATTCTCTCTATTCTTAAATAGCCAGGTTGATTAGGAGCAAGCACGGTCATTCGTCCTCCCTGTGTTCGATACCCGCTCGCCGCTATACCGTGCGCTTGCGGTAAAACTACAACCGTTCTTTGGGTGTACGTCCCGGAGCGATCATGGGGGTACGATGGAGCTGCCAGCAGAGTGAAGAGAGAGAGAGATAGAGAGAGAGAGAGAGAGAGAGAGAGAGAGAGAGAGAGAGAGAGAGAAGAGGGTCTGCGTGCGAGAATAAGGGAGAGGGGGAGTTGTTATATATATGGGTTTTTAAAATAAAATGTAGTATAATAATAATAATAATAATAATAATAATTGTAATACTTATTAGTATAGTTGGATCTGTCAACTTAGGGAGGTGGGTTAATGGGGTGGGTTATGGTATTAATTAAGTGGGGTTAGGGTAAAAGTAACTAGTTAAATGTAATTAGTACATGTAATTAGTAAAGGTAGTTATTAAGTGTAATTAATAAAATCAAAGTAATACTATGTCGTTTTCGCACACGACTCCGAAAAATTCCCAAACAATTACCACGGTTTCGTATCGTCGCGAGGATCACGAATACGAAGCCCATTTCAGAGTTTGAGCTACGGAGATACGAGTTTAGGGCCAAAACGTTTGGAGTGCGGGTTTGCGGGTTCTAGGTCGATTTGACTCCAGAAAAATACGAAAATAATAAGGAAAGTACTAATCGACCATAAAATCATACGGTAATAGTTTGAAACCGTTTTGATAACGTTTATATAGAAAATTAATTGATACAGCTATATCAGTAATAATTATGTAGAAACTATTATATAAACTATTTAAACTTTATGACGACACTTAAACTTACAAATACATGTTATAACTAGTATGATGATACAAAAATATTTTTTATAAAAAAATTTTGAAACCATTTTTGATATAAAACTCCTGACAAACCATTTTAAAATATCTTTAAAGTATAAAAATACGTAGAATACGAAAATACGTGTACTGATGAATACGTGTCGTCACATCATACCATCCTTAAAATAATTCGGTCCTCGAAATTTAGAAGACCGATCATTGCCTAAGCAATTTAAACGATCGAAGGAAAGCTTAATGAATGACAACGAACCAATAAAATAAGTTGTAGATAGCATAAAATATAATGCGATATCATATCATCAAGAAAATAAGAGATGTTACTAATAAATATATACTATTAACATCACCATAGTTTCCGTTACTAGTCCCGAAACCAGTATCATCATAATAATTACTCAGTTTTTCAAGTAGCCAAAAGTTTATATAAGCTAATGGTGTTATATGAAAATGATAGTTATTATGATAACATCTGTTCGAACTTGGAATTCGAGGTGATAAGCTAGTAGCAAGCTAATCAAACCACATCAAAAGGAAGATCATAAAATTTAAAGTTTATACTCGTGTTAATGGTGACTAACGGGGCATAGGAAATGAAGTCATCAATAATATAGCATGCAAAGACAGAATGACTAATCTATATGCATTCGTGCTGTTATACCTAACCAACCTAGCACAAATGACATCAACTCCAATAAGGCCCAAAACCAAGCCAACGTCCAAAACAACACAAATAAACAGGTACAAGGCCAACTTCTAAGGACCATACTTAACACCATACTTATTACTACCACTCCTTTTATCAATGCCCATAACGCCCAATAACAATCTAACACCGAAACAATTATCCAAGTCCAAGCACAAGATCGACATCCAACTTCAACATCTAAGGCCACCATCATGCCAATACCTATTGATAATAATACTCCTTTCCAACACAAAAAGTTGACATCCATAACTCTCATCATTAAACCCCAAACAAGACAACAACCAAAAACATACAGTTCCGCAAACATGAAGAAGTGGACCTGCGGAGATGCCCAAGCAGGACACCAATCGGGGCAAGATCCAGGACAATGAGCTCAAAAGAAGCCCAGGAATCGCGACTTGCCAAGATCTTAACCACACGGCGGTGGTGAGGGTGGCGGCGAGGATCGTCGCTAAATCCAAAAATCCTAAAAATCCATAACGTCGGAGGGCCATCGGTGGTTATCGATCCATGTCGTGCAGCGACGACTGTTCAGTGATGATGGGTGGTGTGGCAGAGCTCCGAGTGAGGCCGGAGGATCTTGAGGCGAGATGGGTTGGGCTCGCGAAGGGAGATACACGGTGAAGGTGTGGATGTCGTCGTGGAGGTGAGGAAGCCACGGGATGGGTTGGCGAGGGAAGAGAGGAGGGGATTAATGGGGTGCCGAAGTCGTCGACAGGGTAGGGTAAGGTAGGTGGGACCGGGGCTCGAGGAGAGGATGCAGACACAAGGTAATAAAGAGGGGAGATGGTAGGCGGGAAAAAGGATTCAAACCCATGGGAAATCGGGTACAAGATGACAGTAGCGGATAGAAGAGAAATACGAGCTAAAGAAAGATGAAGAAGATGTAACTACCTACACTTGTATGTCGCGGTTTGGTTCGTCTTAATCATCTCGCACCATCGTCAACGCTTCAGAGATTCCTTTGATCTGCTTCCATTGTCGAACTCGAACTTCAGACGATCGAAATTTTTTTCCAATGATACACTCCTTATAAAAGAGTATACTCAAAGTTTAGGTGAACTGAACACGACTAGGAAGTATTCTAAGAATAAATAGGATGATCAGAATGCCATCACAGGAAGGAAGATGGCAATGAAGTGAATGGACGGTTCTAACTCATGGAAGGTCACTCTAATTCTAACTTTAGAAATTTAGATAGTGTATTTGTATGAACTTAGGACGTCACATATAGCCCCAGAACGGCTATTGACTTGAGCATACAACATTGCCAACTTAAAATTTTGGTAATTGTAGCACGCAACCATCTACTTGGGTAAACTGTGCACTAATAGAAATACCACATGCTCGAAGCATGGGATCAATACCATAGTTGTTGGACTTGTCTTTATCCTCAAATTTCTTAGCATCCACTTTGATTTGGCCCAGTCGATTTGAAAAAAGGTTCTTAACTTTCTGGTTTTCAATAAGAAAGTCAATCAGTGGTCCTGGTTTAGCTATCAAAGTGAAAATATGGAACTACTCTACTGGTTGTCAATATAATCGATGGAGCAAATGTGATAATTGGCAATCTTAATATTGGGACCACCAGGCGTGCGTCAAATCAACGTAAATGGAAAGGTTCAGACATACCAGTTATTACTTGCTCTGCAGCCTCAGCTTCTCTAGTTGTCGTGATGAATGGTTGGCACCTGGGGTGGTTCAGGTTGGCCTGATAAAGACTCGATGTTGTAGAGCTAGGGGTGGTTCACGTGGTGCTGATCCAGAAACTCCTGCTGTCGTAGTCGCTTTCTTGATAATGTAGCGGGGGCAGTTCCTAATAAAGTGCTCAGATGCTACACAGACCAAACATTGATTCAGCAGCAGATGACAGTTCTTCTTGACATGTCCCGTTCGGTTGCAAGGAAGCACACCATCTGGTATCGTTTGTTGGTCGGAGGAGTATGCCTCTTGAAAGTATTCTTCATCGGTCGGAGGGCGTCTCCCGGTGGTTGCATATGATGCTTCTCTTGGAATGCTTTATAGAGTTTGTCAATAGCTTCATGGAGAATTTGGCGTTGAATTTACAATATTTTTCTTACGACACCCAAGATGTCGTTATTGGTAACGCCGTGAGTATCTGGTCGACATGCCATACTTCAAGACAAACCGCAATGTAAGTTAGGTAAAAAAATCTATTCTAGTTGTACACTTAGATATAAATGTCGTCTAAACCGATCTTAAAGTATTTGCAAAAGCATGACCTGCATGGGCCGCCACTAAAATCTGTCACACTCCGCTTCCCATTCTACCCGAGGCGAGGACGCGAGCGGGTCCACGGTGTGCTTAAAATAAGGAGTACTTTTTTCTTCATCCTTGGTTTAAACACACTAAGCGTCTGTGTAAACTGCAGGTCCTTGCATGCAAATTTTAGAAGCAGCTCAAACAACATTATTACATATCTAGTGTACAGAATTTAAGATACATTTTGGGCCAAGCATGACCAATACAAACAACAAACCAATTACATTATTAAAATAAGAAATGCTGATGCGAAGGTACAAATGTTCTAATCCTCTGAGAGCGGGTACTCCACGTACTCGTCAAGTGTTGGCTCGACCCCTATTGGAATGTCCTTCACAAAATCACTCTCAATACCTGACGGACATTTCATAAAACAACAATAGAAATGTCCGTCGGCGAGGTCTACTCGGCAAGTAACTTCCGCAAAAGAAAGATTAAGTATTTTAATTAACCCAAGCTGTACTTAAAGACACGCAATAAGTTTAATAAGAGCTATAGCAGTTAAACATTCGCAGTAATTTGCAACCTGCAGCAATTTAATCATTTGATAGTAATTTGTAATACTATTAGTAACCTGTAACAATTTAACATTTGTTAACAAAAATGTAACGTTGTTAGAAACATGTAGAAGAAGAGGTTAGAGCAATATTCAATAACCAATCCATTCTAGTGCTATGTCCATGTTCAAGAGTACGAGAGATGGCTAACATGCGCCCTGTGACGGGAGCCAATCCATGACGTTGCTCACCGACCCCATAAGGTGAAGGTCAAGCTCTAACCTCCATAAGTGGTGGAGGTATTCGGTCGGATGCATCCAGTCACTCCGTAACACTTGTGATCATAGACTATCACAATCCCACGGGTCAAGTCAAGTGTCGGGTCAAAGTACATGTACTATCTATTTTGAATTCAATCATATGAATTCCATCAGTTGTTTAGTCTGTTCTATTCATTTTGCATCGTATCTGATGCGTACAATTTGTTCCACGCTGTCTCAATAGTCCACACAATTATCTCACAAAATTTCACATTATTATGAACCAATTTAATGATTATACAAGCATTTAAAACATAAAATTATACTAGGAAAAGAAGACAAAACGATTATAATTAAGCAAATGAATATACTTAAGCTTAGAATATTTTTCTAAGACTAGTAGGTGTTTTTCGAGATTTTAAAATAGTTAACATGAATTTTTCTTAATTTATACGACCCAAAAACTAGTTAAGAAAACGAGAAAATGATTTTTAATATATTTCAAAGATTTCTCTAGGGCAAATCATACGTCGGGATTCTTCCAATAAGGGGTCAAAACGACCGTATTAACTAGTACTATGACATATACTTTTCTCGTATGTTGGTGTTGTAGGAAGATATATGCCCTTAATGCAATTTATACTAAGAAACATCTTGTTCAAACTATAAATGGTACTAATTATCCTAGTATAAATTTAATGAATTATATACTTGGATAATTTCCTTAGACTTAAAGTGAGGTCATTACATATCTAGATGTAGATCTCGATTATGGAAAGTGAATGACCGATAGGAACTTAAGTCTTAAAACGTTCATGGTTATAGATGTGTCGAGAAAAGGATATCGACACATCGGACATACCATTGTGTCTTTGTCTTACCCTAAAGGGTGATGATGATCTCATAGTCATTTGACCTGGCGAAGTCGGAGACAAGGCACATGTGTTCATTAGAGAATGAGTCCACTGAACGACCTAATGAAGAGTTATTAAATGATTAAATTTTAACTAAACTGTCATTAATAACTCTATAGTGATGATAGGCAAGTTGGTCCTTAAAACCTAAAGTCTTTGTACGAACTTGTGCGTGAATAGTGTCATTTAGATCTATGATCTAGCTTCGAGGCCAGGCCTGCTGAAAGGTCTTAGGTTGGGTGACACCTGAAGCATACGAGGTAAGTAAATGACTAAGATGAGATTCGTCTCTTCCGTTAAAGGAAAGTTAGTGTCACAGGCTCAGTACGGTTCTTTGTGCTAAACCTCGACCGGGGTACGTTGTAAGATGTACAACGTGTATATAACAAATACCGAAGTATGCTGATTGATGCTGGCTAGTAGGTTTGACGGCTTACCATACCCTAGGCCATGCATGGACATAGTTATGACGAAGGGACTAAAACTGTGGTATTCATCACTTACACAGTCAGAGTGATCTCGACGATACTTTTGTTGATGTGTCAATCACGTAATTATGATGCTGAAACAGGGACGACACCTGCTACTCGTGGTTACTGTCATCTAGGGGTTTCGAGCCCCAATCTGTAGTATGGTCAGGCTGTAGGGTCTCACACCGGGTTTGGTTTGCGTCTTAGTAATAGGAAGAATTTAGGAGGAGTGCACTCGGGTGCAAGAGAATAAATGAAGTCACTAAGAGTTAGTGACATTAAGTCGATCTATATTAAATAGGATTTAATACGGTTGCATAAGTTTTTGACATTAAATGAGATTTAATAATTTAGCAAAATGTTTGCGACTTCAGCATTAGTAGATTGCTGTATGGGATTAATGCATGTAATGCAAACGGATTTGAAATACATCGTAAATAGTTTACGATAATATTTTAAATCATATAACGCATAGAAATGGATAGATGGCTCTTTGGGCTCGTCCCAGTCAAACCATGCTTTCCAACGAATCTGAAATTGCCCAATCGGCGTTGTAGAACTCAAGAAACAGCCCGAAAGCCCAGTTCTGGCCCAAGCCTAGCTTGGGCGGGCAGGTCCAGATCCGCTGGGCAGACTGAACCCGCCAGCAAGGGGGGTCCAGCCCGCTGGCAGGCTGGACCCGCCCGCCAAGCAGGCGGGTCTGACCCGCCCTCTTATACGGGCGGGTCAAGCCCGCCCGCCTGGGCGTGTGGGGCACTGAGCCTGCCCGTACAGCGGGCATGTCAGACCCGCCCGCACAGCGACCCGCCCGCTTATGCGGGCGGGTCAAGCCCGCCCGCCTGGGCAGGAGGGGCTCTGAGCCCGCCGGCACAGCGGGCGGGTCAGACCCGCCCGCCCAGGAGCAGGTGGGTCAGCCAGCGCGCCTAGCGCGTGCTGCGCCCAGAATTGACTGGGTGCACCCTTTGGGTATGCCCAGCTGGCATGTGGGCCCCACCTGTGGGGCCCACACTCCAGAAACCCTAGAAGGATTGTGACGGCTACGAATTTCAGCCGACTTGTGATTTTTGTTCAACTTTCAGCAATTGTTTGAGGGGTCAAACGAAGTCAGAATTCGTCGCCGGTTGTTTCTATGCGTTCACCATTCATAGCTCTTCGAAATGATAGGTTGTATCACTTCTGAAGCTCAACAGTGAGGGAGATAAAATTAGTAGAAGTTTAGCCTTTGAGAAAGGCAAACTAACTTATTTTTTTCTTCCTATTGATTAGTAGTCCCACATTGCTCGTGCGACGAGCAAAGGTGTCCGGCTTCCTATATAAATAGGGGCTCGACACCCCTTAAGAAACTTGCACCAAGTCTCTGAATTGAGAAGCTTCAAAAAGTTTTGAGCACGCTCAGTTCAAGACAAAAATTATTCTCTCCTCTTTTTCTTCCATTTCCTTCGCTCGCATTCTAGCAAAACGATGAGAAGACTTTGGATTCGATCCGAAGTCTAAGAGTTGGATCGCACTCAAGTGAAATCTTCTTCGGCAAGTGGTTGGCTCAGAGGCACGGTGTTGGCTCGCTTCGGGTGGATCATTTCGGTGGCAAAGTCGGCTAGCTTCGGGGAGCAGAAGGCGGTTCGGTACACTTTGCCGGTGCAAGCAAAGTTTCGGGTATGTAGTTTAAAAGCTTTCATTTAATTATATTGCAGTAGTTTAAATCTATCTTGTTGTGGTCAGATCCACCTCAAGATAGCAGAGATCCTGGCTAGGGTCATGAATCCTTAGGGTTTTCGTTAAATAGTTTAACGATTATTTTCTGTTGCTTATTTGATTTGCTTCTATCATCTGTCCGACGTAGGACATGCATAGAATAATGCCCTAAAGGTCCCACAAAACCCTTCAGGTGTACGTAAAAATCTTGAGTTACAAATTTATAAGTGAAAACAACTATATCAAGTTTTAGCTTTAAAAATTCACCGCAAGAAATGTACTTGCCTTTTGGCGATGAAACCAATGCCAATGTGTCAGTTTCGTCGTTTCGGATTTTCTAGGCATTCCTCGTATTTTTCTGCGGCCTGTACAATTTACTATGAATTAAATACAAATCAGCCATATTAATGTATATATACACACACGTATTATACGTATACATAGACGTTCTCACCCCCCCTCGCGTGCAGCAGTGAGAAGCTCCTCGCGTTCGACGACGGCAGCGGCGGCGGCGACTAGGCGGCCGGTGGCTGGGTCGGGTGGTGGCAGCAAGGTCGGGCGACGGCGGAGGAGGTGACGACGGCGGTTGGCGATGTCCACGGCGTCCGAGACTTGCGATGAAAGGCAGCTGCTGCTGCTGCTGCTGCGTCTCTCGACAATGAGCGGCGGCAATGGACGCTGGGTGACGTGCGGGTGGTCGAACAAGCGGTGGCGGGGACTTGCGGTGGAGAGCTGGGGAGCAGTAGGGGTGGCACTGCAGGCTTTGGCAGGCAGCTGTCGGAGAGCGCTGCGATGTTGTGGGCCTTCGGCAGTTGCTTGAGGGAGGCTGCCGCTGTGTTGGTCATCGGGGATGGCGGTGGAGGAGGCGCTGGTGGCGCGGTGTGCTACTGGAGCCGTCGGGGTGTGTCGTCGACGCAGAGGAGGGGTTGAGGAGGAGCACTGTGGCGTTGTGCTGTGAGGGAGAGGAGGAGGGAGAGCGGCGGTGACGCAGGTGGCTGTCGGGGCTGCTGCGGGCGGTGCACAGGGTAGAGACAGACTCGAGGGGACGGAGGCAGAGCTGCTCATCGCGTCATCGTCATCGGAGAGAGCTCAATGGAGATGGTCGAGGTCGAGGTCAAGGGGGTTAGACGCGGGGTGTGTCGAAGTGGGGAGAGGAGGAGCGGTGCACGACTGTGACGCTGGTGGAGGGGCGATCATCGGAGAGGTGAGGGACCTCAGGCGGGCTGTGGGGGTATGACGGAGCTGCCAGCGGAGGGAAGAGAGAGAGAGAAAGGGTCCGCGTGTCATACCCCGTTCCCCAGAATATCCTGCATTTAAATTTTTTTTCAAGTATCCTAAAGGGTGAGAGTGATGAGAGAGGAAAAAGAGAGGAAGGAGAAACTGAATATGCAGGCCACTGCGTACATGCTGGGATAGTACAAGTGAAATTCCACAATAATATCGAACAATCTCATGAACAACAACATTTTATATATAACATGTTTCATTTATATACATAGTCCAGGTACATCACTACACAAACACCACCACTGTCAATCTTCCAAGACAACCCAGTCATGATACAAACTACAGCTCTCACCAAAGGCCATCCCCGAACCCAACCTCAAGTCACCACCAACCGTGACGCCCATACTACCTGAAAAATAGTGAGGAGCACGTCAATGCGTGTCACGCCCCGTTCCTCAGAATACCCGGCATCTAAAAATTTTTTCCCAAGTATCCTGCTGAGTGAGGGTGATGAGAGAGGAAAAGAGAGAGAAAGAAGAACTGAATAAGCAGGCCACTGCGCACATGCTGGGATGGTACAAGTGAAGCTTCACAGTAACATCAAAACAACCTCATGAATAACATGGATCAACAACAACATAACATACATATAACATCTTTCATTAATATACATACTCCAAGTACACCACTATACCTGCACCGCCACTCTTCACCTCCCAAGACAACCAGGTCACACTATCTAGCTACAGCTCACACCAAATTCTACTCCTGAAACCCAACTCCAAGTCACCTCCAACCACACAGTCCTTGCTACCTGAAAAATAAGGAGGAGCACGTCAATGCGTGCCCCTGTAGGAACCAACTTGGATTTGGAATGCCATTCTAAGGTTATCAATCCACAAGGCAAGCCAAGAGAAATAAAGCATGTAACTGAGTGATATAATGAAAGTTAAATAGCTAAAACAAGGGAATCATACCTGCGGTCCAATGTCGAGTTACTGCAAGAAAGGGTTAGCGCGAATAATGAAAATAATAATAATAATAACACAAGTATTCAAGCAACCAATATCTAATAAGCTAAGTGCAAGTGCCTGAGGCATGACACAGAGTCACCAAGAAACAGGCAAAGGGAAGGGGAAGTGCTGCCAGCAGTAGAAGTAACACGCAATTCTTATTTTATTATTTCATAATTGAGTTAATTGGAACTTGGGTAAACTGTGTGATACCATGACCTAGACTTCACCCCAAATTTGGGGTGAATATAGCACACGACGCAGTGGACACAGGCACTGTACGTCGGGCCTCTCAGCTCCCCCGTCCCTGGCATGAGTGAGGCTCATATCACAGCCTCCGTATGCCCTCTTCCCCTCCACTCCCGGTAAAGACGAGTGGGTATAAAAATCCCCTCCACTCCCGGTAAAGGTGAGTGAGTATAAACTCCACACATCACATAATCATCTCCCAACTTCACAGTTCAGGCCTTATATCCACAATTTACTCAAATCCTAACTATAACCTGGGTTTTACTAACTCACCCTCATTAGAGAGGATTGAAAATTATTCAATTTCATAAGTTAACATCATAAGTGACACGTTAGGGGTCATGATGGCATGTGTATACACATATCACCTTAACTATCCATCATTAGACATGGGGTCATGCACTCACGTGACATGCCCTCTATCACAACATCTCAACCAGTCACAATTACAATGTATCCATGCCATTCAAGCCACTAACTTTACCAATCATCAATGTGGCTCAAGGCCAACACTAACACATACACGTTTCTCAAATTACTGGATGTTGCCTTCATTGATGCATTTCATCGAACACATGATATGCATCGTGTTCCACATATCAATCACATTAGAAATTTAATAGTATATCACACCAATCAACTTCCTTTTAGGTAATAACAACAATCATGGACAATAGGAGTCTAAATGGCAATATTACACAAATCATATCACCATGCAAAAGCTTCAGCTTGCAGGAAATGAACATACTGTCATAAAATGTGGCTGATATCATCCATTTATATACGAATTTAGCAAAACTTCCTGAATGAAACTTGTAGTATGATAGTTATGGATCTACGGATAAATTTTCATGCAAAAATATTAAGTGGATGATTTATGGTGAATTATTTGGTGAAGTGTGTCAAATCTGTTTTTCAGACAGATTTCAGGGTCTGTATTACAAGCCAATTTTGGGCATGTTGCAGCTAGAAATTCTAAAGCACTCTGATGAATTTTTAGAAAAACTTGTGAACTTTCCAACAAGACCTAGATCATAAAATTCCATGATGTTTGCAGGTGTCTAGGCCAATTTTACTAAACTGTGTCAACACTGAAAATCAAACAGACATGTTGTAAAAATGGATTTATTGCTTCTAATTTATGAATTGAAATTATGTCAAAATTTATATGATTTTGAGGTAGAACTTCAATATCTATAAGCTCATATTTTTTTTCAAACCCTAATTCGAGCTATAGAGAACGGAATCCAAGCATAAACATACAACAGAATTTCAGCCTTTTGAAAGAAGTGATTTTGCTTAGAATTTCAAGGGGATATTCATGAAAATTGAGACATGTATCATGAATTTTCACCATCCCTAATACATATTAAGTAAAACATGCTATAATAACATAATAGCACAAATAAATTTGAAGGAATTCCAAATCCAAGAAGATTCCTACCTCAAACTTGATTTCCCTTCTCCTTCTCTTTCTCTTCCTCTTCTTCTTCTACTTCTCCTTTTTTTGTTGAAGAATTTCAGCCATGGGTTAGGGTTTGGTGGTCGGCCATGGTAGGGGGGAAGATGGGAAATGAGAAAAAGGGGATGAAAAATGAGAGAAAGAGAGAAAAATCTAGATTTCTCTCTTTATTTCTCCTCTCTTTTTATTCCTTTCTTCTCTTCCAAGAAAGGAATATTCCAAGGGAATATTTCATGTGGAAATGACCAAAATACCCTCCCATCTTCCAAGTATTTACAAGTTTACCATTACTTTATGCACACACAACTTTAGTATGTACGCACGGTAGTTTTAGTCAAAAAAGACCGTTTTGCCCCTGGCTTTTCTAAAAATTTACGGGGGTTGCCATTGACCCCTAGCCCCTTTCACACTAGCATGGCTCTCCCCACACACATCCATACTCATCCATGCATGCATACATGCATCACACACACACGTCTAACACATTACTGTTGTTTTGCACCCACGACGTCTTTCACACTTCTCTCGCACTCAATCTCACTTTCTCGTCTCTTAGCCACGTATTACGGCCTAATCCCCCTCGTACTATGTCACATACATCGATATCTACGCTTATTTCATGCCCACGTATGCATCGTAGGTAGGAATACCACGTGTGTTCAGTAGAATACCCGTATAGTGCAAAATAGGGCATGACAATGCGTGCCCCAATATGAACCAACTTGGATTTGGAACACTAATTTAAGGTTATCAACAACAAAGCAAGGTAAGATAAATAAGACGTGCAACTAAATAATGTGACAAAAAGTAAACAGCTAAGTAAGGAATCATACCTGCGGTTTGATGTCGAGCTACTGCAAGAAAAAGGTCAGCATGAATAATAATACAAGTGTTCACACAACATATACTAAAAGAGGAATCACAAGTGCCATGTATAACCACAGTGTCACAAGCAAGCAGGCAAAGGGAAAGGGAGGTGTTGCAAACAGAAGAAGCAACATATAGAACACTTGTCTGTTAATTTATTTAGTTGGAAACTTGGGTAAACTGTGTGATACCAGGACATGGACTTCACCCCAAATTTGGGATGAATATAGCACACGGCGCAATGGACACGGGCACTGTACGACACCGGGCCTCTCAGCTCCCCTGTCCCTGGTAGGAGTGAGGATCTCCACATTATAACACAATCTCCGTATGTCCCCTCCACTCCCGGTAAAGGCGAGTGGGTATAAATATCTCCTCCACTTCCGGTAAAGGCGAGTGGGTATAAACATCACATATCACATAATCATTTCCCCCAAGTTCTCAGTCCAGGCGTCATATCCACAATTTACTCAAATCCCACCTAAACCCAGGTTTTGCTAACTCACCCTCATTAGAGAGGACTGAGACATTCAAGAGTTTCATTTTATCATTTTAGTAATGAAGGAATCATGTTGCATGGCATCACATTCCATATTCATATCAACATGGGTCATGCAACGAAGTGTCATGCCCTCCATCGTAGTCATATCAACCCATCATCACATCACAAAAGGTACCATGCATGACATGCTCCCAACATTACATGTTCATATCAAATCTCATTTCATAACCATATGATTGAGTATTCCTCACATTTCTGGCATTTGCCTTCACTTAGGCATATTCACAAACACGTGGTGGGCGTGACGTATATGTCTGTAATCACATTAGCAAACCAATTAACAAAACATATTATTAGCATATCTTCCATGTAAAAACAATAGTCATGTATCATAGAGGGTGGATTAGCAACAATGCACAATTCATCACACCACTTATCCATTTAGCTTGCAGGAAATACACATGCAGTCATAAAAGATGAATCATATCACCAATTATGGTCAGAATTTAGCAAAACTTCCTAAATGAAAGTTATATATATGTTAATCCTGGATTCACAGATTAATTTTCAGGCAAAAATATTAATTATATGATTTATAGTGAATTATTTGGTAAAATGTGTCAAATCTGTTTTTCAGACAGATTTCAGTGTCTGTATTGAAAGCCAATTTTGGACATGTTGCAGCCTGAAATTCGACATATAAGCAATGTGATGAAATTTTAGAAAAACTTCTTAACTTTTCAACAAGACCAAGAAATAAAATTTCATTGTGTGTGAGGTGTTTAGGTCAATTTTGCTAAACTGTCATAACTGAAAATCATACAGACATGTTGTAAAAATGGAATTTTTGCTCCTAATTTATGAATTGAACATATATCAAAATTTATATGATTTTGGAGTAGAACTTCAAGATCTACACAAATATAATTTTTTTCGAAACCTAATTCAAGCTACAGTACCCATGATTCCAACAACAACACACAACCAATTTTCAGAATTTCAAGGGGATGGTGTTGCTAAGAATTTTCAAGGGGGAATTCATGAAATTGCAATATGACATGAATTTTCACCACCCCTAATACATATTAAGCAAACATGATATAAAACATGATGGAATTAACCGTAATTAATTTTCCAAACCCAAGTTGGCTTCCTACCTCAAGAGAAACCTTTCTTCTTCTCTTTTCTTTCTCCTCCTCCTCCTCCTCCTCTTCTTCGTCTCCTCTTTTTTTTTGAAGAATTTCAGCCATGGCAACATGGGGGGGGGAGGGGAGAGGGGAGAGGGGAGAGAGAAGGTGGGGAGAAAATGATAGAAAGAGAGAGGTTTCTAATTCTCTCTCTTCTTTTCTCTTCTTTTCTCCTCTTTTCTTATTCCTTTCTTCTCTTCCAAGAAAGGAATATTACAAGTGAATATTCCATGTGGAAATGACCAGAATACCCCTCCATCATCTGGGTTTTTACAAGTTTGTCATTACTTTATGCACACACAACTTTAGTATGTACGCACAACAGCTTTAGTCCAAATGACCATTTGCCCCAAACCTTTCTAAAAATTTACGGGGGTTGCCGTTGACCCCTAACCCCTTTTCACACTAGCATGGCTCCCCTTACACACATCCATGCACATCCATGCATGCATACATGCATTACACACGCATGCCCAATACTTTCCTATTGTTTTGCACCAACGACGTCTTTCACACTTCTCCGCACTCAATCTCGCTTTCCCGTCTCTTAGCCACGCATTACGGCCTAATCCCCCTTGCACTACGTTACATTGATCGATATCCACGTTTATTTCATGCCTATGTATGCATCTTAAGTAGAAATACCTCGTGTATATAGTAGAATACACGTATATTTCACAACGGGGCATTATATCCTACCGACCTTAAAATAAAGTCCTTCCTCGGACTTTCTAGGGGGTGAGCCCTGCCGAAGGTCAGCTAGATATGAAGGTATTTCTACCCATGAAGTACAAATAAGAATACATATCTATACCTCTCTTATATACACTATATGCTTCACTATCATCCATACACATCCGCATCCGCATCGCACACATATCACAGATACATCCTATTATTCATCTAGTAGCATATCTACATCACTATATGCATTCACTACACACACACACACACATACACACACACACACACACACACACACACACACATACATAGGCATCATTCACATGAATATCTAAGCGTGTGCGCGCGCACACACACACACATATATACACTAACAGATACAACACACACACACACATACCACAAATAGATCTCTATACGTATCAGTATACATATCCAGATCACTACTCATACATGTGTTATATGACATCACATCATATCCAGATCATGATCCATAAGGCACTCACACATGGTACGCTTTCATACACAGCATAATACATTCAAATATAACGACTTACATCCTACCTGTTTATATATATGCATATACGTCTATATCCATGCACAAACATACAACAATACACATTAATCTACACACCATTACTTGATAAACATGGTCACTATCACGGTGTCACACCATATGTACACCGGATCCCTATACACCCAATACTTAGTCATATGGGCTCACTCACATTTATAGGTACATAAATATCTATATACACACATTATTTAGTCACATCCATACACACACCTACGGGCACGTACTAACACATGCATGATCAAGTCTCATAGGGTTCACAATCATAACTATAGTTAAATACACACACACAATCTCACATTCATAGTGATGCATCTACTGCATCACACAGATTGGCACATATACCACATACAATACACACAAGAGTGCACAAACATAATGTGTTCCCTGCCATATGCTATATATATAACTATCTTTGCACATCCTAGGCACATACTGCCATAATAGTCAAATAATTATAAACATCCATCCACACCCCCACACACGCGTATACATATAATATGCAAACAAATGCACACATTCCAATACCCACACATCAAACAGTTTCATTCACTTACATTCATTAAATATACACATATACCTATATTTCATACCCATCACATTCATATCCACACTGCATATGTCTATACATACTCGTATACTCTAGTACAGACCTACACATACATGCATACTCACAGGGATACCCTTCTCTCAGATACACATAGATAGGCAACCATGTCGGAAAGATTCACAGATAAACAAACAAGGATATATATATATATATATATATATATATATATATATATATATATATATATATATATATATAAGTATATATTCATCCAAGCAATATACACACAACCATATTTGCGTCTACTGCACACTACACATGCATGAACACATCCCTATACTCCATTGTGACACGTAAAATAGAAATCCATACAACCAATGCATATTCACATATGCACATCAACCAATACACCACACTGATACTCTATGTAACCCAATTTATATGCACATACTCATTATGTACATGCAAGAGTATTGTCACGCCCCGCTTCCCAAAAACGGTGGAAGCGAGAGCATTACAAAGGCCCGCATGAACTGGAGCGGTGAAGCTCAAGTTCATTACACGTCTGTGATAACAACTGGCAGGGTTCTTGCTTGCTTTCCAGAACAATAAAAACATTATTAAATTACATGCCACAATCCAGAAGTTCGCACGCAGAAATAAAAATACAAGACAAGGCCTCAACAGGGCCAAAGAAATACAACAGCGACATACATCAATAAAAGTTACAAATAGCAAATCCAGAGGGGAACAGCAATATTCCGAGCTCTAGTCCTCTGGGGGAGTGACTCAGCGTCAACGGCAAATTCCTGAATTTCCAAGTCAGGTGTCTCAAACAGATCCTCCTGGTACGTAGGCTCGGGATCTGACATACATTCCAAAAATACGAATGTATGTCAGCAAGGGTCTGCAAGAAAGGTTAGACGACCCAAGGCAAGGTGTACGAATAAAAATGAAATATGAAGCATTAAACATGGTTATAACAAATTTAAAGAAAAGTAAAATACTTTTAAGCATGGCAGTTCTACGAAATTTAAAGCAACTTAGCAGTTCTAATGTATTTAAAACAAATGTGGCAGTTTTAAAGTATGACTAAATTTGTGACAATTATTTCCATTTTCATGCCATGTTTATCTAACATGCTTAGGGTTCTCGCCTTTAAGACGTGATGAGTAAGTCATTCTTCTCGCGGAGGTATAATCGCGATTGATACTAACCTACCGTATAGGTGGTGTTCTTAAAGACATGACCCTTTCATACGCTTAGCGACCGCTCAACCCTAACCCCACCCCAAAAATGTGTTGAAACACGGGCCAGCCTAATCATGAATGCACGTATTCACGAAATCGGGATGTTTGCCTTGAAGCAAACGATTTTACAAGTTCAAGATGTTCAAAGTGTTCCGTCAATGTCCATAGTACTAAGCAATTCAAGAGTGCGTTTTAATCCGGTGTGTGTATGGCATGAAGTGACGCGTATTGAGATTTAATACATTCTAAAGCAAGGGAATACAACTTTTAAATGGAGTAACAATTTTAAAGATTTACAGTTCAAAGTAGCACACTTGTCTGACTGTGATGATTTTGGGTGTCCAAGCAATTTATGGAAAATACGCGACGTATCTGCGTTATTAAACAAACAACAATAAGCTAGTCAAACACAATTAATTAAACTAACACCCTATAATACTAACATTACTAACAACCTAGGCTAACTTACTAGTTTTAATAAACCCAACCCAATAACATGGTTTAAACCCAATACCCATTTTAAAAACCCAATAAGTTAATTCATGTGAACTATACTCAATAAGCTAATTCCTCAAACCCATTTACTTAAAACCCTAAGGCTATACCCAAAACCCATTAACATGGCATCCAAACTCAATAGCTACAATTTAAACCCAATAAGGGTTATTACCCAATACCCAATAGCATAAACAGCCCAAACCCAATAGCACAAACTTAAACCCAATAAGAAACATTACCCAATAAGAAATATCTCTCCTCTTCTTATCTATTTCCCTTCATTTACTGATTTCTTCTTCTGTTCTTTCTTTTTCTTTTTTTTTTTGCTTCACAGCAATACTGATTTCTCCTCTTCTTTCGTTTGCAGGGCTCACGGCAGAGGGGGCTAGGGCTCACGACGGCGATCTGCGGCAAGAGGGGGCGGCGGCCTGAGCAGATGCGGCGGCGGCTAGGGCGGCCTGGGACGCGTGCATGGGCAGCGGTAGCCGGCGGCGGCGACATGGGTAGGGGCGGCGGCGGCTGTGAGGGGTGGCACGCGCGACGATGGCTGCGGCAAGGGGATCAGGCAGCGGCGGCTGTGCACAGGGGAGAGGGCACGGGAGAGAGAGGGTTAAATTGTTTTGATCTGAAATGATTTCAGATCTCTCTTCTTCTCCTCTCAATTCTGTTTTCAGTTTGATTTTCTGATTTTTGGTTTGATTTTGGACGTGGATCTTTTGTGGCTGATTGTTTTGATTTGGAATTGGCTTTCGATGTGGGTTTGTGGATGATTTCTTGCTGCTGTCGTTGATGCCGTGTGTACGCTGATATAGGAAATAATGCAGGGAGACCAATTGAATGGGGGGAAGATGGTTGTGGGGGAAGGGAATTGAAGGTGTTAGTTGGATCTCACCGATTCATTCGGTGGGTTTCAACCGGGTAGGTAAGTTAATCAATTAATTAGTTAGGGTTAAATAGTTAAGGTTAAAATTAATTAAACACGCCATGGTAAAAAAAAATCCGAGACGCGCTCGCGTCGACACGTAAAAATAGGACTCGCGCACGAAAACATCGGACAATCAAAACAAAGTACGGCACACAACAAAATCAAGACGCCTAGAAATACCGGTCGTTACACTCTACCCACCTTAAGAAAAATTCCGTCCTCGGAATTCTTATCAACTAAAGAGCAGAGAACAAATATGGATAACGTTCTCGCATTTCATCTTCCCGCTCCCAGGTGGACTCTCCAGGCGAGTCACGACGCCGCATCACCTTGACTAGACTAACAGTCCTATTATAGAGGATTCTCTAGCGTCGATCTAGAATCTCCACCGGTTGCTGCTTATACGTCAGATCTGGCCGAACTGTAATCTCTAAGTAGTCTACAGCGTGAGAAGGGTCGCTGATATAACGACGGAGCTGAGACACATGGAAGACGTCATGAGCTCCCTCTAAGGATGGCGGCAGTGCTAACCGATAAGCTACCTCTCCAACTCGCTCTAGCACATCGAAGGGTCCAATGTATCTCGGACTAAGCTTGCCTCGCTTCCCGAAGCGGATCACTCCTCGATTCGGGGAGATCTTCAGGAATACATGATCTCCCGGCTGAAACTCTAGAGGACGCCGTTTAGATCCGCCCAATGCTTATAACGGTCCTGAGCGATCCGAAGCTTGTCTCTGATATCTCGCACAACATCAACCGCCTTGACTATCATCTCTGGTCCCAAAAGCTCTCTATCACCAATGTCATCCCAACTTAGTGGCGATCGACATTTTCTCCCGTAGAGAGCAGCAAATGGCGCCATGCCAATGCTCGCCTGATAGCTGTTGTTGTAAGAAAACTCCACCAGATGCAGATGATCCTCCCATGAGCCTTTGAGATCCAGCATGTAGGCTCTCAGCATATCCTCCAAGATCTGAATGGTACGCTCTGACTGTCCATCCGTCTGCGGGTGATACGCAGTACTGAATTTCAGACCGGTACCCAGGTTGGTCTGCAGACTCTTCCAGAACTGAGAGGTGAATCTCGTATCTCGGTCAGATACAATGCTCACGGGAACTCCATGCAGTCGTACGATCTCCTACACGACGTGTTACACATCACAACCTATACCAGAAAGAATCAGAAAGGTATGAGTTAGATCACTACCTCCATATACTTTCTCGCCAATATCTCCGTTGATTGGCCTACTCGAAATGGTATGAAGTGTGCAGACTTGGTCAATCGATCAACGATGACCCAGATTGCGTCATTCTGCCTGGTGCTCCGAGGTAAGCCAGTCACGAAGTCCATTGTAATGTGCTGCCACTTCCACTCTGTGATCGGTAAAGGTTGTAGCAGTCCAGCAATGCGATGATGCTCTGCCTTCACTTGCTGGCACACAAGACATTTGGCAATGCTCCGTGTCACGCTCCTCTTCATCACGTGCCACCAGAAATTCTGACGAAGATCCTTGTACATCTTTGTACCTCCAGGATGAATAGAATAAGGTGAACTGTGAGCCTCATTCATCAACTCATCTCTAATATCTCTTGCTGTAACGCCCCGCTTCCCAAAAACGGTGGAAGCGAGAGCGTTACAAAGGTCCGCATGAACTGGAGCGGTGAAGCTCGAGTTCATTACGCGTCTGTGATAACAACTTGCAGGGTTCTTGCTTGCTTTCCAGAACAATAAAAACATTATTAAATTACATGCCACAATCCAGAAGTTCGCACGCAGAAATAAAAATTACAAGACACGGCCTCCGCAGGGCCAAAGAAATACAACAGCGACATACATCAATAAAAGTTACAAATAGCAAATCCAGAGGGGAACAACAATAGTCCGAGCTCTAGTCCTCCGCGGGGAGTGACTCAGCGTCAACGGCAAATTCCTGACTTTCCAAGTCAGGTGTCTCAAACAGATCCTCCTGGTACGCAGGCTTGGGATCTGACATACATTCCAAAAACACGAATGTATGTTAGCAAGGGTCTGCAAGAAAGGTTAGATGACCCAAGGCAAGTTGTACGAATAAAAATGAAATATGAAGCATTAAACATGGTTATAACAAATTTAAAGAAAAGTAAAGTACTTTTAAGCATGGCAGTTCTACGAAATTTAAAGCAACTTAGCAGTTCTAATGTATTTAAAACAAATGTGGTAGTTTTAAAGTATGACTAAATTTGTGACAATTATTTCCATTTTCATGCGATGTTTATCTAATATGCTTAGGGTTCTCGCCTTTAAGACGTGATGAGTAAGTCATTCTTCTCGCGGGGGTATAATCGCGATTGATACTAACCCACCATATAGGTGGTGTTCTTAAAGACATGACCCTTTCATACGCTTAGCGACCGCTCAACCCTAACCCCACCCAAAAATGTGCTGAAACACGGGCCAGCCTAATCACGGATGCACGTGTTCACGAAATCGAGATGTTTGCCTTGAAGCAAACGATTTTACGAATTCAAGTTGTTCAAAGTGTTCCGTCAATGTCCATAGTACTAAGCAATTCAAGAGTGCGTTTTAATCTGGTGTGTGTATGGCATGAAGTGACGCGTATTGAGATTTAATACATTCTAAAGCAAGGGAATACACATTTTAAATGGAGTAACAATTTAAAAGATTAACAGTTCAAAGTAGCACACTTGCCTGACTGGGAGGATTTTGGGTGTCCAAGCAATTTATGGAAAAGTACACGACGTATCTGCATTATTAAACAAATAACAATAAGCTAGTCGAACGCAATTAATTAAACTAACACCTTATAATACCAACATTACTAACAACCGAGGCTAACTTACTAGTTTAATAAACCCAACCCAATAACATGGTTTAAAACTAGTTCCCATTTTAAAACCCAATAAGCTAATTCCTCAAACTCATTTACTTAACACCCTAAGGCTATAGCCAAAACCCATTAACATGGCACCCAAACCCAATAGCTAAAATTTAAACTAAACAAGGGTTATTACCCAATACCCAATAGCACAAACAGCCCAAAACTCAATAAGAAATATCTCTTAAACCCAAACCCATTTAGAGAACTTAAACCCATTAAGAAAACCCAATAACATTTCTACCTTATCTCTTCCCTTTCTTTACTGTTTCCTTTTTTTTCCTTCTTTCTTTTGAGCTTCAGCTTCTAATTCTCTTCTCCTTTCTTTGTTTTCTTTTTTTGTTGCAGGCTCACAGCAGAGGGGGCTTCGGCAAGGGCATCAAGCGGCGGCGGCTTGGAGGGTGGAGGCGCGTGTCGCTGCTGTCGGGAGGCGCGCGCGGCAGCGTAAGGCGGCGGTGGCCTGCTAGGGTAGCAGCGACGGGCGTAAGGGGCGGCGACGACTGCGGCTAGGGCAGGGGGGGCGGCGGCGGCCTGGGGTTGGTGGCGGCGGCTCAGCACAGGGGAGAGGGCACGGGAGAGAGAGGATTGTGTGGTTGTTGTATATTTTTGAATTGGTTTGAATTTGATTTCAGATCTCCATTTCTTCTCCTCTATCCTTAAAATTTCTGATTTTATTTTGTTTTGGATTTTGGCTGAAGGTTGGATTGCTGAATGGGTGTGGATTTGTGGCTGATTTTGATTCTGGTTTGGGATTCGGTGTTGAATTTTGGATTGAATTTGGCTTAGCAAGAAAAAGGGTTGATGGAATTCTGATCTTGCTCCTGCCATCGTTGGTTGCTGCTATAGAAATACGAACAGTGAAGGGGGAGACAAATTGAAGGGGGAGAGCTGGTTGTGGGGGAGGGAATTGATGCTGTTAGTTGGATCTCACCGATTCATTCGGTGGGATTCAATAGGTTATGTAAGTTAATCAACCAATTAATTAGTTAGGGTATATAATTAGGGTTAAGATTTAATTAATCACGCCATGGTAAAAATTAGAAATCCGAGACGCGCTCGCGTCGACGCGTAGAAGTAGGACTCGCGCACAAAACATCGGACAATCAAAACAAAGTACGGTCAACCAATAAAATCAAGACGCCTAGGAATACCTGCCGTTACACTCTACCCACCTTAAGAAAAATTTCGTCCTCGGAATTCTTATCAACTAAAGAGCAGAGAACAAATATGGATAACGTTCTCGCATCTAATCTTCCCGCTCCCAGGTGGACTCTCCAGGCGAGTCACGACGCCACATCACCTTGACTAGACTAACAGTCCTGTTCCTGAGGATTCTCTGGCGTCGATCTAGAATCTCCATCGGTTGCTGCTCGTACGTCAGATCCGGTCGAACTGTAATCTCAGAGTAGTCCACAGCATGTGAAGGGTCGCTGATATAACGACGGAGCTGAGACACATGGATGACGTCATGAACTCCCTCTAAGGATGGCGGTAGTGCTAAGCGATAAGCTACCTCTCCAACTCGCTCTAGCACATCGAAGGTTCCAATGTATCTCGGACTAAGCTTGCCTCGCTTCCCGAAGTGGATCACTCCTTGATTTGAGGAGATCTTCAGGAATACATGATCTCCCGGCTGAAACTCTAGAGGATGTCGTTTAGCATCCGCCCAATGCTTATAACGGTCATGAGCGATCCGAAGCTTGTCTCTGATATCTCGCACGACATCAACTGCTTCGACTATCATCTCTGGCCCCAAAAGCTCTCTATCACCAATGTCATCCCAACTTAGTGGCGATCGACATTTCCTCCCGTAGAGAGCAGCAAATGGTGCCATGCCAATGCTCGCCTGATAGCTGTTGTTGTAAGAAAACTCCACCAGATGCAGATGATCCTCCCATGAGCCTTTGAGATCCAGCATGCAGGCTCTCAGCATATCCTCCAAGATCTGAATGGTATGCTCTGACTGTCCATCCATCTGCGGGTGAGACGCAGTACTGAATTTCAGACTGGTACCCAGGTTGGTCTGCAGACTCTTCCAGAACTGAGAGGTGAATCTTTTATCTCGATTAGATACAATGCTCACGGGAACTCCATGCAGTCGTACGATCTCCTACACGACACGTTATACATCACAACCTATACTAGAAAGAATTAGAAAGGTATGAGTTAGATCACTACCTCCATATACTTTCTCGCCAGTATCTCCGTGGATTGGCCTACTCGAAATGGTATGAAGTGTGCAGACTTGGTCAATCGATCAACGATGACCCAGATTACGTCATTCTGCCTGGTGCTCCGAGGTAAGCCAGTCACGAAGTCCATCGTGATGTGTTGCCACTTCCACTCTGGGATCGGCAAAGGTTGTAGCAGTCCAGCAATGCGATGATGCTCTGCCTTCACTTGCTGGCACACAAGACATTTGGCAACACTCCGTGCCATGCTCCTCTTCATTCCATGCCACCAGAAATTCTGGCGAAGATCCTTGTACATCTTCGTACCTCCAGGATGAATAGAATAAGGCGAACTGTGAGCCTCATTCATCAACTCATCTCTGATATCTCATGCAGGCACGCAGATCCTGCTACCATATCTCAAAGATCCATCCGAGTGAATCATAAAATCTGTCCGAAGTCCTGTTTCGACTTGCTCTCTGATCTTCTTCAACTTAGCATCTCCGCCTTGAGCAGTCTTGATTCGATCCACAATCGTCGATTGAATCTGCATGTTCACCAATGACGATGTGACTCCTGGTAGTACAGCTTCAACATTCATTCTTCGCAGATCCTGCTGCAATATCCACTGAGCTGTGAGAATCATCACTTCGGGCAGTCGACTCATGGCATCCGGTACAACATTCACCTTCCCTGGATGATACTGAAGGTCGATGTCGTAGTCTGTCATCAATTCCAACCATCTGCGCTGTCTCATATTCAGCTCCTTCTGAGTGAATATATATTTCAAAATTTTGTGATCAGTGAAAATTTTCACTTTCTCACTCAGTAAGAAATGCCTCCAAATCTTCAAAGCAAAGATGACGGCAGCCAACTCCAAGTCGTGAGTCGGATAATTCTTCTCATGGATCTTTAACTGTCGAGAAGCATAAGCGACTACATGACCATGCTGGTACAGAACACATCCAAGTCCCTTGCCTGATGCGTCGCAGAAAATCTCGAAGCCTCCGCTTCTGTCCGGAATAGCTAATACTGGTGCAGATGTCAGTCTCTCCCTCAAAGTAGAAAGATCTTGCTCACAAGAGTCTGACCAACTGAACTTAACATCCTTCCTCGTCAATCTCGTCATCGGCTCAGCTATTCTCGAGAAGTCCTTGATGAATCTGCGATAGTACCCCGCTAATCCAAGGAAACTTCTAATATCAGAGCTGATCGAGGTGTGGGCCATTCACTGACTGCCTTGACCTTCTCCGGATCCGCTGATATACCAGCTCCTGATACCACATGCCCAATGAATGCAATTCTGTCCAACCAGAATTCGCATTTGCTGAACTTGGCATACAGTCTATGATGACGGAGCGTCTCCAATACCATCTTTAAGTGCTCTGCATGCTCCTCCTCGCTCCTCGAGTACACCAAGATATCATCTATGAAGATCACCACGAACTTATCTAGGAAATCATAGAAGATAAGATTCATGAGATTCATGAACACTGCAGGGACGTTGGTCACACCGAAAGGCATAACCATAAATTCGTAATGCCCGTACTTGGTCCGAAAGGATGTCTTGGACACATCTTCCTTCTTGACCTTCACCTGATGGTATCCGCTCCGGAGATCCAACTTCGAGAATACTCTCGATCCACCAAGCTGGTCAAAGATGTCGTCAATACGGGGCAACGGGTACTTGTTCTTCACTGTAACTTTGTTCAGCTCCCGATAGTCAATGCACATTCTCCTCGACCCGTCCTTCTTCTTCACCAACAAAACAGGTGCTTCCCAGGGAGAAACACTGGGATGAATGAAACCCTTCTCCAATAGTTCATCCAACTGTTTCCTCAGCTCTTCTAGCTCTACAAGAGCCATACGGTAAGGCGCCTTCGAAATCAGTTGAGCTCCTGGCATAAGATCAATGCCAAACTCCAACGCTCGATCAGGCGGCAGTCCATCTTCCGGGAAGACGTCTTCAAAATCTCGCACTACTGCAGGCTTCTCCGGTCTGGCTATCAAAGATGCAACAATCGGTCCACTCAGCTGGGCCCGGAATCTGACAGGCCCAAACGAACAACCTCCACTAACGAACTCGAACACCGGGTGATCAGGAATTTCAAATACCACCTTCTTCCTGTGACAGTTGTTACGACCTAAAGATCGTAGGAGTCCGACTCCCGCCCGGATCCACTAACATCCCCCATTAACTCACCTTTTCACAAAAGGGCCGCCGCCCTGAAAATCCGGGGCGATATGGAGACTGGCGCGCCTTGCAGCGCTCCCCGAACCGGCCGAGGCGAACAACCGCGGCTGGCCGAGGCGAACAACCGCGGTCGCCCGACCCATCGGGGTAGCGCGCGTGGGTACGCTTGGGTAGCTAGGCCAGGCCTATTGACGGGCGCGGACGTATCCTTCCGTACCGGTGGGCCATACCCCATGATCGATCGGGGGGCGCGGCCGGGCCGGACGACCCCCGATCGGAACGGCCCACCCGATTCCCCCGAACCGCGGCGCCTAGAGTGACAGCCAGACCTTTAGTTCGACGCTAACGACAAACAGCCTAGGATAAGGACACGACTGACACATACGTCACCCGACCGCCTGTCAAAGCACCCCCAGGCGGCTGACCCGTCCGACGGTTAGTGCTTTCGGACCTGACATCCCGACAAAAGCACCCCTTGGCCGTGGCGCCGCCTGACAGAAGCAGGTCAGAAACTCCTGTTCCTGATGTCCTTGTCCGAGGCTTCCGCTGACACCCGAGCCAGCTCAGCACGCCTAGTCATCACCCGTCAGGTATAAATACCCCCTCTCCTCTTACGGAGAGGGGGTTGGAGAATTCTCTCTCATTTTCTATTATTCACACACGAGAGCGAAGGTCTTCCATATCTTTTCTCTCCCACCTATAGCTCGCCACGCGCGGCGGACACACAGATAGTCCGACCGGCGTGTCCAGCCCCCCATTTTAAGCCCTATTACTGACTTAGGCATCGGAGGGGCTAAGGGTTGAACCCCAACCCAGCCCTTCTGACGAGTTGTTCGTGCTGCAGGAAAGCTCGCCCCTTGACCGGAGTCAGCTTCAGCCCCCTGCCGTCCAACCTCCCTCAGCTGCATCCGGTGAGATTCGACCCCGTGAGCATCACCGGCAGCGGGTCCGACTTCTTCACCCCACTAATCACCTGTAAAACAGCCTACCTGAACCCTCATTTCCATATAACCATCATGCCCTTGGTTCCCCATAATACAAATTCATTGTACGCGAGTTCCACCTCGTAACAATTGGCGCCGTCTGTGGGAACGAAGGGTCACACCCATGTTAGACTCCATGCCGATCCCGCGGAACCTGACCACGGCAAAGATCCCGTGGGTCAGGAACCGCTCTCTCTACAAATCACCCCGGCGTCCGACCCCCTCCTGGGGGTGGGCACCGAAACTGAGCGTGCTTCATCCCACGCCGTACTGAAGAGCCTCGAGGCCGTTACTCAGGCCAAGGGAGGCAATCAGACGACTGGAACGGAGCCTCCGCCCGGCCCCTCAGAGCCCCAGAATGTAAGGCGGAACCTCCGCCTTCAGTTCGAGGAGGAGGGAGAAAACAGGGGGCTCGCTGAGGAGATTGCGGCCCAGCAAAGACACCTGGAAGAGGAGATGGAAGTTGCGCGGCGATGGAGGCGCCTGGGGGAGGCGGCCGCCGCGCAAAGGCGTTCGGACGAAGCGGCCGAGACCGCCCGAAGGGCCTACCAAGAAGAAGAGGCCGCTCGCCGCCACCTCCGCCTCATCGTCGCGGAGCGCGAGAGGCTAAGGAGAGAGAACCGGAGCAACCAAGAAATCCTGGACGAGACGACGGCGGGCCGGCGGCTCGGGGACGGGCGGGGCCCGTTACTGAACAGGTCTCCACCCGGAGGAGGCAGCCCGCATCCCCATCACCACCCCTCCGATACCCTGCACGAGGAAACCGTTTGTCGACAACTACGCTTCCTCGCCGCCGAGCGCGAAAGGCTCCTCCGAGAGAATCAAGAACGGAGGGAGGCCCGAGGAGAGCTGGCCGGGAGGCGCTGGTGCTGGGAGAACCGTAGCCCGCAACCCGTCGAATCCTCGGCCTGGGGAAGGAGCTACTCCCCGGGGACGGAGGACCGTCGGCGGCCGAGGCGTGACCGAAGCCAGACCCCCGAATGGCGGAGAGGGGATGTGCCGGATCGCCCTACCTATCCGGAGGAGGCCACGCCGCTTGCACGATGGATCACGTCCGCCCCAAGGCCTGTAAGGTTCAAGCCCCCTCACTTGGCCACGTACAATGGGAGAGGCGACCCCCTCACGCACGTGCAACAATACCGGGGGGCGATGGAGGCGCAGGATGTGGACGAGGCGTTCCTATGCCAACATTTCTCCCAAAGCCTGAGGGACACCGCGCTGGATTGGTATTTTGGCCTGCCCGCGAGATCCGTTGGGAGCTTTGGCGAGCTGTCCCACAAGTTCTGCCAAGAGTTCCGAGCCGGGCGGACGAAGAAGAAGCCCTTGGACTATCTCAGCACAATAGTCCAAGGGGAAGGAGAGACGACGGGTAGATACCTCCGCCGCTTTCAGGAGGAAAGACGGGCGGTGGTGACATGTGGCGATGAGGTGCTTATGCTGGCCTTCAAGACGGGGTTGCGAACTCGGAGCCTCCACAAATCCCTGCTCCGAGATCCGCCGACCGACTATGAAGCGTTGGTTGCAATGACGGAAAGACACGCGTTGGCCGAAGAGACTCTAGGTGCAAAGGCCGTATTCCCCCCGGCGAAACCGTCCCAAGACGGACCCCGGCCACACCCTCGGCCGAGGCAGGAAGAGAGGGGCCGAGACCATGATCAGATAGCCCGACCGCGGCGGGAGCCGCCCGAGCCTCACCCACAAGATCGTCTTGGCCCGGTGCGCGAGCTCGCCCCGGCGCGGGGCCCCCCGGAGTCATCCCAAGACAAGAGGGCCCCCTACATGCGCCTTACACGCGACTCAACGCCCCCATGATGGAGGTGCTGGCCGCGACGACAAGGGCCGGGTTATTGCTGGAGCCTCCCTGGGAGATGAGGACGGACCCGGCGAGGCGGGACCCCCGGAGATACTGCCGTTATCACTGGGACCACGGTCACGACACCGACCGTTGTTACTCCCTTAAAAGAGAGATCGAGCGACTGATCCAGGCGGGTCACCTGGGGAACTTCGTCGCGGGAAGGCGGGCGGCAGCAGGAGAGAGAGCCCCCCCCGGAGGAGGGGGGACGGGAACCGCCGGCGGACCGCGATAAGGAGGAGCCATGCCCCCCAAGGGCGGTCATGCGAATTGAGATGATAACTGGAGGGTCTTCCGCGGCGGGACGGGCGCCCGCAATCCCGGGGGCCGGAGCCCGACAGGTGATGGTGGCGGCCGCCGGCCGCCGACCGAAGCGAAGAAGGACACACCGACCCCCCATCACCTTTACCGAGGAGGACTGGCTGGGGACACGGAGCCAGGACAATGACGCTCTCGTCATCGAGGCTCGGATCGGGGCGATGGACGTCGACCGGCTCCTGATTGACACTGGTAGCTCCTGCGACATCTTGTTCCTGTCAACGGTCGAGAGGATGGGGTGGGGGCGTGCAGACCTAGATCCCTGTGTGGGCCCTGTTGCTGGCTTCACCGGCCATGCGATCCCCACTGAGGGAACGATCACCCTGCCCATGACCCTGGGGGAAGAACCGAGGGTCGTGACCAAGGAAGCACTTTTTGTCATCGTCGACGTCGCGTCGGCGTATAACGGAATCATAGGGCATCCATATATGACGGCCATCGAGGTGCTCCCCAGCCTGCAACATCAGACGATGAAGTTCCGGACCCCGCGGGGGGTGGGACAGGTGCGGGGAGGACGGGAGGTGCCCGGAGACCACAACCAGGCGCCGTCCCTGCCTAGGAGCCCGAGGCGGTCCCTGACTGCTCTCATCCCTGACGAGAGGGAGGACTTCTGCGACCAGCGGCCGACCCCAGCAGAGGAAGTGGAGGAGGTCCCAGTGGCCTCGGACGAGGGAAGAACTGTCTCCATCGGGACAAAACTCCCGTCCGCGTTAAGGACGGCCCTCGTCGCCTTGCTCCGAGAAAACGCGGACATATTCGCGTGGTCACCCGCCGACATGCCCGGGGTGGACCCAGGAGTAATCTCCCACAGGTTGAATGCAGACCCGGAAGCCCGACCTGTTCGACAGAAGAAGAGAAGTGCGAGGGCGAAAAGAAGAGGGCGGCCGAGGAAGAAGTAGAGCGACTCCTCGAAGCCAAATTTGTTCGGCCGGTGGACTACCCCGACTGGCTCGCCAACGTCGTTCTGGTGAAGAAGCCCAGTGGGAAGTGGCGCATGTGCGTCGACTTCACCGACCTCAACAAGGTATGCCCGAAGGACAGCTTCCCTCTGCCCAGAATCAACCACTTGGTGGACCAGGCGTCCGACTATAAGTTGTTGAGCTTCATGGACGCCTTCTCGGGGTACAACCAGATACCGATGGCGGAGGAAGATGAGGAGAGGACATCTTTTGTCACCGATAAAGGCACCTTTTGTTACACCAAGATGCCCTTCGGACTGAAGAACGCCGGGGCGACCTATCAACGAATGGTGGACCGAATATTCGGCCCTCAGGTGGGACGAAACTTGGAGGTCTACATCGACGACATGCTGGTAAAGAGCGGAAGGGCCCCCGACCACCTCGCCGACCTGCAGGAAACCTTCCAGAGGGTCCGCCGGTACAACCTGAGGCTAAACCCCGTGAAGTGTATCTTTGGCGTGCAATCGGGAAAATTCCTGGGCTTCATGATAACGAAGCGGGGAATCGAGGTGAACCCCGACAAGGTGACGGCCCTCATCGGTATGACGGATCCCCGGACGATCCGGGACTTGCAGCGACTGAACGGCCGGATCGCTGCTTTAGGGCGATTCCTGTCGAAATCGGCGGAGAAATCGCTCCCTTTCTTCAGGGTCTTGCGCACAGCCTTGGGCGAAGCCAAAGACCAAAGGAAGGTGATCCCGTAGGATGACGACTGCGCGCGGGCGTTCGCGGAGCTGAGAGCATACCTACAGAGCCCACCGCTCCTCGCACGGCCGGAGGAGGGAGAACCCCTGGGGTTGTACCTGGCGGCCAACGAGGAGGCCGTTAGCTCCGTCCTGATCAAGGAGGAAGGAGGGGTGCAACGCCCCGTTTACTATGCCAGCCGGATCCTCCGGGAGGCGGAGACTCGTTACAGCCCTATCGAGAAAGCCGCCTACTGCCTAATCACCACGGCCCGGAAGCTCCGACCCTACTTCCAGGCCCACCCCATCATCGTCCACACCGACATGCCCCTCGAAAAGAACTTGAAAAGGCTGGAGCGGTCGGGGAGGATGCTCAACTGGAGCGTCGAGCTCAGCGAGTTCGACATAACGTACAAAGCCCGGACGTCAATCAAGGGCCAGGCGCTGGCCGACTTCGTGGTGGAATGCACCACGGAAGTCCCGCCAGGGGACCGGACGGAGCTCCCATCGGCGACCACGCCCCCAAGGAGGATCGAGGTGGGTGAACCCTCAGCACCCTCCCCGACGACAGCGGGCGAATTATGGACCATCCACGTCGACGGCTCCGCAACAGGCTCTGGGACAGGAGCAGGTATAGTCATTCAGACCCCTGATGGATGTTCGTTGGAGTACGCCCTGCGCTTCAGCTTCCCAGCCACCAACAATGTCGTGGAATATGAAGCCGCGGTTAACGGGTTGAAGCTCGCTAGGGCGGTGGGGGCGACGAACGTGTTGCTCCTGAGTGACTCCCGCCTCGTCATCCAACAGATCTTGGGGGGCTTCGAAGCCCGAGAGGAAACAATGAAGCGATACCTAAATCGCATCCAGATCGAACTCCGTAAGTTCAAGAAAGCGGACGTCCAACACCTACCCCGCTCCAGCAACCTCCGGGCGGATGCCCTGTCTAAGCTGGCTTCCTCTTCGGTGGCCGAGATCGGGAAGGCAATCTACGTGGAAAGCCTGGTGACGCCAACCATCGACGAAGGAGAGCTGATGTGCGCGGACACGAGGACGTCATGGATGACCCCCATTATGAAGTACCTAGAGACGGGCGAGCTACCCGAGGAACGGATGCTGGCAAAACAGGTGGAAAGGCGGGCCCTATCATTCGTACTTCTCGACGGAGTGTTGTACAGCCGCCGCCGTGCCAATTTCGACGTCCTCCCTTACCTGAAATGCTTGGGCCCGGAGCAGGCTGAGCAGGTCATCCGCGAGGTACATGAAGGCTTCTGCGGAAACCACCATGGCGGGCGCACCATCGCCCACAAAGTAATGCGTCAAGGATACTACTGGCCGACGATGATCCGGGATGCGGTACAGTACGTCAAGAAGTGCGAGGCATGCCAGAAGTTCTGCCGGCGGACGACTGCACCTCCGGCCAACCTGATGCCCATCTTGAGCCCGATCCCCTTCGCCAAGTGGGGGCTCGACATCCTGGGGCCGTTCCCAAAGGCCTCCGGGGGAAGGAAATATCTAGTCGTCGCCGTGGACTACTTCACAAAATGGGTCGAGGCAGAGCCGCTGGCGCGAATCACGTGGACGGACATGAAGGGCTTCATCTGGCAATCAATCATATGCCGCTTCGGGATTCCCCGCTCCATTGTCACGGATAATGGAAAGCAGTTCGATTGCGAGGGCTTCCGCGACTTCTGCTCGGGCTGGGGGATCAAACTCCAGTTCGCGTCAGTCGCCCACCCACAGTGCAACGGAATGGCGGAGGCCGCGAATAAATGTATCTTGAACCCAATGAAGAAGAAGGTGGACGCCGCTCTGGGGGCTTGGGTCGACGAGCTGCCAGGAATCCTATGGTCTTATCGTACCACCCACAAGGCCTCGACCGGGGAAAGCCCCTTCGTGCTAGCATACGGGTCAGAGGCGGTCGTTCCTGTGGAAATCGGCGAGGAAACACTCCGGCTAAAGCTCTTCGACGAAGAAATGAACGGAGAAGGACTCGGCCTCAGTCTTGAGTTAATAGACGAGGTACGAGACCGGGCCCTGACTATCCTCGTCAAACACAGCCAGAGGAAGGCACGGTATTACGACTCCCGGGTGAAACCGCGGACATTCAGGATCGGCGATTTGGTCCTCCGGGACGCCACCTTCCGCCCCGAGACCGCGCAGCGGGGAAAGCTGGCCGCCAAATGGGAAGGGCCCTACACGGTCATCGATATTGTCGGACCGGCCACGTACATCCTGGCTACCCCCGAAGGGAGCGAACTGGCCCACCCTTGGAACGCGAAACATCTGTTAAAATTCTACCAATAGCTGTGAGTTTTTCTTTTTTCGCGCAATATACATATCCACTCGTTTTTCCCAACATGGTTGTTCCTACACAAGTTTTGCAGTTCGCTAAAACTCCGAACCTCTAGGGCAGGGCCGACCCTAGCCACCCAAACCAGAGAAGGGCACGGGCCGGGCTACGCGCCCGCTCCCCCCCTCCAGACCTCTGGGGCAGGGCCAACCCTCGCCACCCAAACCAGAGAAGGGCACGGGCCGGGCTACGCGCCCGCTCCCCCCTCCAGACCTCTGGGGCAGGGCCAACCCTCGCCACCCAAACCAGAGAAGGGCACGGGCCGGGCTACGCGCCCGCTCCCCCCCTCCAGACCTCTGGGGCAGGGCCAACCCTAGCCACCCAAACCAGAGAAGGGCACGGGCCGGGCTACGCGCCCGCTCCCCCCCTCCAGACCTCTGGGGCAGGGCCAACCCTCGCCACCCAAACCAGAGAAGGGCACGGGCCGGGCTACGTGCCCGCTCCCCCCCTCCAGACCTCTGGGGCAGGGCCAACCCTCGCCACCCAAACCGGAGAAGGGCACGGGCCGGGCTACGTGCCCGCCCCCCCTCCAGACCTCTGGGGCAGGGCCAACCCTAGCCACCCAAACCAGAGAAGGGCACGGGCCGGGCTACGCGCCCGCTCCCCCCTCCAGACCTCTGGGGCAGGGCCAACCCTCGCCACCCAAACCAGAGAAGGGCACGGGCCGGGCTACGCGCCCGCTCCCCCCCTCCAGACCTCTGGGGCAGGGCCAACCATAGCCACCCAAACCAGAGAAGGGCACGGGCCGGGCTACGCGCCCGCTCCCCCCCTCCAGACCTCTGGGGCAGGGCCAACCCTCGCCACCCAAACCAGAGAAGGGCACGGGCCGGGCTACGCGCCCGCTCCCCCCCTCAAGACCTCTGGGGCAGGGCCAACCCTAGCCACCCAAACCAGAGAAGGGCACGGGCCGGGCTACGCGCCCGCTCCCCCCCTCCAGACCTTTGGGGCAGGGCCAACCCTCGCCACCCAAACCAGAGAAGGGCACGGGCCGGGCTACGCGCCCGCTCCCCCCTCCAGACCTCTGGGGCAGGGCCAACCCTCGCCACCCAAACCAGAGAAGGGCACGGGCCGGGCTACGCGCCGGCTCCCCCCCTCAAGACCTCTGGGGCAGGGCCAACCCTAGCCACCCAAACCAGAGAAGGGCACGGTCCAGGCTACGCGCCCGCTCCCCCCCTCCAGACCTCTGGGGCAGGGCCAACCCTAGCCACCCAAACCAGAGAAGGGCACGGGCCGGGCTACGCGCCCGCTCCCCCCCTCCAGACCTCTGGGGCAGGGCCAACCCTCGCCACCCAAACCAGAGAAGGGCACGGGCCGGGCTACGCGCCCGCTCCCCCCCTCAAGACCTCTGGGGCAGGGCCAACCCTAGCCACCCAAACCAGAGAAGGGCACGGGCCGGGCTACGCGCCCGCTCCCCCCCTCCAGACCTCTGGGGCAGGGCCAACCCTCGCCACCCAAACCAGAGAAGGGCACGGGCCGGGCTACGCGCCCGCTCCCCCCTCCAGACCTCTGGGGCAGGGCCAACCCTCGCCACCCAAACCAGAGAAGGGCACGGGCCGGGCTACGCGCCCGCTCCCCCCCTCCAGACCTCTGGGGCAGGGCCAACCCTAGCCACCCAAACCAGAGAAGGGCACGGGCCGGGCTACGCGCCCGCTCCCCCCCTCCAGACCTCTGGGGCAGGGCCAACCCTCACCACCCAAACCAGAGAAGGGCACGGGCCGGGCTACGTGCCCGCTCCCCCCCTCCAGACCTCTGGGGCAGGGCCAACCCTCGCCACCCAAACCGGAGAAGGGCACGGGCCGGGCTACGTGCCCGCCCCCCCTCCAGACCTCTGGGGCAGGGCCAACCCTAGCCACCCAAACCAGAGAAGGGCACGGGCCGGGCTACGCGCCCGCTCCCCCCTCCAGACCTCTGGGGCAGGGCCAACCCTCGCCACCCAAACCAGAGAAGGGCACGGGCCGGGCTACGCGCCCGCTCCCCCCCTCCAGACCTCTGGGGCAGGGCCAACCCTAGCCACCCAAACCAGAGAAAGGCACGGTCCGGGCTACGCGCCCGCTCCCCCCCTCCAGACCTCTGGGGCAGGGCCAACCCTCGCCACCCAAACCAGAGAAGGGCACGGGCCGGGCTACGCGCCCGCTCCCCCCCTCCAGACCTCTGGGGCAGGGCCAACCCTAGCCACCCAAACCAGAGAAGGGCACGGGCTGGGCTACGCACCCGCTCCCCCCCTCCAGACCTCTGGGGCAGGGCCAACCCTCGCCACCCAAACCAGAGAAGGGCACGGGCCGGGCTACGCGCCCGATCCCCCCCTCCAGACCTCTGGGGCAGGGCCAACCCTCGCCACCCAAACCAGAGAAGGGCACGGGCCGGGCTACGCGCCCGCCCCCCCTCCAGACCTCTGGGGCAGGGCCAACCCTAGCCACCCAAACCAGAGAAGGGCATGGGCCGGGCTACACGCCCGCTCCCCCCTCCAGACCTTTAGGGCAGGGCCAACCCTCGCCACCCAAACCAGAGAAGGGCACGGGCCGGGCTACGCGCCCGCTCCCCCCTCCAGACCTCTGGGGCAGGGCCAACCCTAGCCACCCAACCAGAGAAGGGCACGGGCCGGGCTACGCCCCCCTCCAGCCCTCGGGGGCAGGGCCAACCCGAAGGGGGACACGTACCCATGACTCGGAAAATCAAAAGAGAGCAGGGGCACACGAACCGGGACGAAATGGCACCAGTTCCCGAGTCGGCGGCCCCGACGGGACTCGACGAAACGAAAGGACGCTTGAGAAACACGCCACCATTAATAATGCGCTCCAAAAGAGGACCCATAAGAGCCACCTGGCAAAGGCGGTTTCCCACGGGCGCGAATTCGAGGAGCCCATTAATGGTGCCAACTCAGCGCAATAAATAAAGGAGAAACCGTCAGCGAGATCTCCCTATAAAGACGCCACTCCCCCTTCTGAAAGAAGGAGAAACCGTCAGCGAGATCTCCCTATAAAGACGCCACTCCCCCTTCTGAAAGAAGGAGAAACCATAAGCGAGATCTCCCTATAAAGAAACCATAAGCGAGATCTGAAAGTAGGAGAACCGGCAGACATGAAAAACCGCCATTTGATCCCCCCACCCACCGGGAAATGGGCCAAGATACACCGCCCTAACAAAAGAGAGGTCACCGGCCATCAATGGTTCCCGCCGCCCAGGGCGGCGGTGCCTACATCTCCAGCACCGCCAACAGGATATTCCCCTTACAAACGGATCGCCAACTGGATATTCCGCTTACACAAGGGAAATCCACCTTTCACGCCTCCGTCCCCTAAACGAGGACGAGTCGGAGAAAGAATGGCATCCGTTCAAAGCCGACTGGGCAGGCGAGAGCCCCCAGCACTGGCCAGCCAGTACCTCCCCGCCCTCGACCTCCGGTCGAGGACCTCGGAAAGGCTGCATCCCCGACAAGCCCAAACGGCGAGTCCTGGCGTGTCAGCTCGCCCATGCACCGTCGGGCGCCGAACCCCACTCTCAAACCGAAGCAGCGAGACACGGGGCGGCGGGGGACGGCCCGATGCTCAAGAACCTCCCCAAGGAGCAAGCCTCAGCAAGATGGCTCCCCTTCTCAGCGCCTCTACTGGACCAAGGAAAACCCTGTCCGCGGAAGGAGATGACGAAGCAACGGGGGGAAGGCGGCCCGATCGGCAAGATCCGCCGCCCCCCACCTATCCCGGGCCAAAGAGACCTCGCAACACTTCAGCACAGAAGGCGGCCAATCACCTCCGCGCCAAGATCGACTCCAGTTAAAACGGGCCCGCACGGCCCGCGGTGACTCCTAGATCCGGAGGTCGTTAGGCCCATACGGCCGGGCGAGGACAGCTCTAAAGCCCCTCCCCGAGCCGGATCTGACCCCACAACGGGCGATGAACTAAGAACTCATGTACAAGCTGTAGCTCAGCTCTTACAAATTTAAATAAAAACATTCTTCTTTATACGCTCAGATTTTTTCGGAGAATACCAGGGCAGGTAGCTATCCCCCGGCCACATGCCGGGCGAGCAACTCGCTACCCCGCCTAACTGGCGTAGGCCTTCTAGGAAGCCTACGTCCGCAGCTCGAACCCCGCGATACTATGATTGGAAACCATCCCCCCCCCCGCTCCCTGAAAGTCACCGTCACAGGGAGAGAGGTACACGAGGGCCCGCCCTGCGTAACAGGTTCGGCCCGAGATCAAATCACGATAGGACGGCGGGTCTCACCCCGCACCCCTTCGCCGACTCAGCGCCCCGCCCAAAGGCAACACAAGCCGACAACATCCCCTTCCCCCAGACCTCGCGATCTCGGACACGGGAATGTTGGGGGCATAATGGTTAATCGTATAACTCCCGCAAGAAGCCAAGACACGTGACCTGGATCGGACCGGTCGCAAGGCTGAGGCCGCGAAATACGCGCCCAGTCCAGAAAAGGCAGCGGCCCTGTCTCGTCAGAACAGCGCCACGATGCGACTCAACATAACGAAAGGACGCTTGGTCAACACGCCATCAGCAGCAACACGCCCCCCGAGAGGCCAGAGTGCCAGATACCGCCAGGGAAAAGCGATTCCCAAGGCACGTGATTCCGCGGAGCCCGTCAGCATTACCCAAGAGAAACCCTTCCGTAGAACCTCGCTATAAATACCCCCCTCCAGAGGTCAAGGTAAAGGAGGAAGAGAGACGTAGAGGATTCCCCCCCTCACTCCGGGCATAAAACGGCCCTAAACGCCCCACTGAGCTACAAAAAAAGCCGACAGCCCCCGACGGACCTCACTTCCCCCGACGATGGGCGCCACAGCCCCGCCACCTCCGACAGGATATTCCCCTTACACGCGGAAGGCCCCGCCCGCCAGCTTGCCTCCTGCTTATTACTATATCAAAAGGCAGGTCCAGATGGCCGTCCGCGTGCCGCAACACCCCAATTAACGCCGTCACCTTCTGCGATCCCCACAGGGTGTCGGGGGGGAAACCCCCCAACTGCTCTCCCAGCGGCGCCACCACCGCCACCTCGTCCTCGGCCTCCCTGGGGTTCCCCCTCGGTGCGCGGGGTCCCCGGCAAGGCCGAACGACCCTCCAGCACGACGACAGCGAGGCAGAGCGCGAGGAAGCGATGAAAGGGAAAGGAAGAGGGTCCCCTCCTACGACCGAGGCCCCCCGAAGGCTAAACCCTCACGACATAAGGGAAGACCGCCCCGACGCGGGGATCTGCTCCTCCCGACGGAGCGAACAACGAATGAGGATAACCCTCCGTCCCAACCACCGGTTGACCCACATCTTCTAATAGTATTGTAATATCACCTAGACCTCCGATAAAGATTGGTGTATAATATTCCCCCTTTCGGACTCCTCCCCCTAAGCCCAAGCGCACATCAGCGGAAGGGTTCACCGGGCACGGCCCGGCTGAAATTCCGCGAAAACTACAAGCGCGTCCGATGAACGCCTCTCAACAAGAACCCTAGCGTTCTCAAAAAGTCAGGCTCCCCCTAAATCCAACCCAATAACCACCAACAACAGCACCTCGTTATGGGACACCGCCCCGCTTGGCTCACACTCCGGAAGAGACCTTGCGATCCCGCTATAGCGGGACACACCCCGCCGGACCAGCATCCCCCCTAAGCTTGAATCCAAGCCCGGGTAACGTTAAAAGATAGTGTCGCGGTAGCGTTATGCCATCCGAGACGAACCGGGCTTCCGCCTCGCACTCGAATGCCGGGGGCAATTGTTACGACCTAAAGATCGTAGGAGTCCGACTCCCGCCCGGATCCACTAACATCCCCCATTAACTTACCTTTTCACAAAAGGGCCGCCGCCCTGAAAATCCGGGGCGATATGGAGACAGGCGCGCCTTGCAGCGCTCCCCGAACCGGCCGAGGCGAACAACCGCGGCCGGCCGAGGCGAACAACCGCGGTCGCCCGACCCACCGGGGTAGCGCGCGTGGGTACGCTTGGGTAGCTAGGCCAGGCCTATTGACGGGCGCGGACGTATCCTTCCGTACCGGCGGGCCATACCCCATGATCGATCGGGGGGCGCGGCCGGGCCGGACGACCCCCGATCGGAACGGCCCACCCGATTCCCCCGAACCGCGGCGCCTAGAGTGACAGCCAGACCTTTAGTTCGACGCTAACGAAAAACAGCCTAGGATAAGGACACGACTGACACATACGTCACCCGACCGCCTGACAAAGCACCCCCAGGCGGCTGACCCGTCCGACGGTTAGTGCTTTCGGACCTGACATCCCGACAAAAGCACCCCTTGGCCGTTGCGCCGCCTGACAGAAGCAGGTCAGAAACTCCTGTTCCCGATGTCCTTGTCCGATGCTTCCGCTGACACCCGAGCCAGCTCAGCACGCCTAGTCATCACCCGTCAGGTATAAATACCCCCTCTCCTCTTACGGAGAGGGGGTTGGAGAATTCTCTCTCATTTTCTATTATTCACACACGAGAGCGAAGGTCTTCCATATCTTTTCTCTCCCACCTATAGCTCGCCACGCACGGCGGACACACAGATAGTCCGACCGGCGTGTCCAGCCCCCCATTTTAAGCCCTATTACTGACTTAGGCATCGGAGGGGCTAAGGGTTGAACCCCAACCCAGCCCTTCTGACGAGTTGTTCGTGCTGCAGGAAAGCTCGCCCCTTGACCGGAGTCAGCTTCAGCCCCCTGCCGTCCAACCTCCCTCAGCTGCATCCGGTGAGATTCGACCCCGTGAGCATCACCGGCAGCGGGTCCGACTTCTTCATCCCACTAATCACCTGTAAAACAGCCTACCTGAACCCTCATTTCCATATAACCATCGTGCCCTTGGTTCCCCATAATACAAATTCATTGTACGCGAGTTCCACCTCGTAACAACAGTCAATTGTGGCATAGAAAGCTCCTAACTAATCAATGCCGAGAACAGCATCAAAGTTGGGTAGATCATGGACAATAAAGTTAGCATATAACTCATGTCCACTAATCGCCAACGGACAGGGTCTACATCCCAGAGCGACTTTCACTACACCATTCCCAGTGGTGATATTCCAACAATTGGGAATAGTGAAGGTGGGAATCGAATGTTGACATACAAACTTCCGGGATATGATGCACATGGAAGCCCCCGAATCAAATAGGGTCAGAGCTGGGTGAGAGGAAACTAAGATGACGCCTAAGATAGAATATTACTAAGTTAAGCATGGTGATCTAATCAAGCATGAATATATAAAATCGAAGACTAGGTCTAGAAGTTACTTGCGATCACGTCATCCTCATCTTCTGCCTCAACAGCGGTCATGGTAAATACCCGGCACTTCAGCTGATTGGCCTGCTGAAAGGCCCGATTCTGTGGAACCAGAGGTGGTCCACGCTGTCCAGGTGTAGGTCCCATCTGCTGAGCGGGTCCAGGAGCTCCAGGGGGTGCGGGTCGAGTGCTGAGGGGGCAGTCTCTAGCAGTATGATCGGGCAATCTACAGACTAAGCACTGATTCAACATCCTCCTGCAGTCTTTCTTCATATGTCCCAGCTTACCGCAGTAGTTGCAAACCATCTGAGCTTGGCTGGGCCCATGTGCAGCTGGCCTCTTAAATTGGGTAGTGTGAACAGGACAAACCATAGGCCTATGTGCACTCCTCTGCGGCTCCATCGGGCGCTTGCCCGTTCCAGCTGAAGGTTCCTCGGGGAGTCTCTCTACAATCTCATGCTCACGAGCACAATCCAGAACGTCCTGAAGTGTCGCCGGTCTCGCCGAGCTCATCGAGGCTTGGAGCTTGCGATTCAGGCCCTTGCGAAACTGAAATGCACAGTCTTCAGGGTCTTCAACCATGTGAGGTGCAAAACGGCTAAGCATAGCAAACTCAGCCTCATACTCGTCCACGGTCCTATCTCCTTGGACCAGGTTAGCGAAATGCTGCTGAAGCTCTCTCTTGGCTGCTTTGGGAAAATACTTAGCATCGAACCTTTCCCTAAACATGCCCCAAGAGATCGGTCTGACCAGACGTTTCTCCTCCAATTGCCACCAGCTCTGGCATTGTCGGTCAGCTGTAGTTTCGCTACATCAACCCATCCAGCCTGAGGAATACGTGCAACACTCAGCTTATCTTCAGTCCCTTGAACCCATTCATCAGCTCCTAGAGGCCCTTCTCTTCCAGAGAAGCTCTTGGGCTGCAACTCCTGGAACTGTTTAACTCCTGGTTCTGCCTTAGGGGGCGGTGGTTCAACTGGTGCAGCCTTCTGTTCCTGTCCTTGCTGGATCAGTTGCTGCTGAACCTCAAGCATCTCCTTCATGACCCTAAGGATCTGGTGGATGCCATCGTCTCTAACTCCATCGACACCGGCTCCACGTCGAGGGTTGCGTCTTCCTGTCGTACTGAGACAGAAAACCTCAATCAACCTCCTATACATTGTTGTTCTAGATGCTTGGCTAATAATAACATTCGTATTGTTCTGAATTTTCGCAGATGCAAGACCTGCATGGGCCACCACTAAAACCTGTAACGCCCTGCTTCCCAAAAACGGTGGAAGCGAGAGCGTTACAAAGGTCCGCATGAACTGGAGCGATGAAGCTCGAGTTCATTACGCGTCTGTGATAACAACTTGCAGGGTTCTTGCTTGCTTTCCAGAACAATAAAAACATTTTTAAATTACATGCCACAATCCAGAAGTTCGCACACAGAAATAAAAATTACAAGACACGGCCTCAGCAGGGCCAAAGAAATACAACAGCGACATACATCAATAAAAGTTACAAATAACAAATCCAGAGGGGAACAGCAATAGTCCGAGCTCTAGTCCTCCGCAGGGAGTGACTCAGCGTCAACGGCAAATTCCTGACTTTCCAAGTCAGGCGTCTCAAACAGATCCTCCTGGTACGCAGGTTCGGGATCTGACATACATTCCAAAAACACGAATGTATGTCAGCAAGGGTTTGCAAGAAAGGTTAGACGACCCAAGGCAAGGTGTACGAATAAAAATTAAATATGAAGCATTAAACATGGTTATAACAAATTTAAAGAAAAGTAAAGTACTTTTAAGCATGGCAATTCTACGAAATTTAAAGCAACTTAGCAGTTCTAATGTATTTAAAACAAATGTGGCAGTTTTAAAGTATGACTAAATTTGTGACAATTATTTCCATTTTCATGTGATGTTTATCTAATATGCTTAGGGTTCTCGCCTTTAAGACGTGATGAGTAAGTCATTCTTCTCGCGGGGGTATAATCGCGATTGATACTAACCCACCATATAGGTGGTGTTCTTAAAGACATGACCCTTTCATACGCTTAGCGACCGCTCAACCCTAACCCCACCCAAAAATGTGCTGAAACACGGGCCAGCCTAATCACGGATGCACGTGTTCACGAAATCGAGATGTTTGCCTTGAAGCAAACGATTTTACGAATTCAAGTTGTTCAAAGTGTTCCGTCAATGTCCATAGTACTAAGCAATTCAAGAGTGCGTTTTAATCTGGTGTGTGTATGGCATGAAGTGACGCGTATTGAGATTTAATACATTCTAAAGCAAGGGAATACACATTTTAAATGGAGTAACAATTTAAAAGATTAACAATTCAAAGTAGCACACTTGCCTGACTGGGAGGATTTTGGGTGTCCAAGCAATTTATGGAAAAGTACACGACGTATCTGCGTTATTAAACAAATAACAATAAGCTAGTCGAACGCAATTAATTAAACTAACACCCTATAATACTAACATTACTCACAACCTAGGCTAACTTACTAGTTTAATAAACCCAACCCAATAACATGGTTTAAAACTAGTTCCCATTTTAAAACCCAATAAGCTAATTCCTCAAACTCATTTACTTAAAACCCCAAGGCTATATCCAAAACCCATTAACATGGCACCCAAACCCAATAGCTAAAATTTAAACTAAACAAGGGTTATTACCCAATACCCAATAGCACAAACAGCCCCAAACTCAATAAGAAATATCTCTTAAACCCAAACCCATTTAGAGAACTTAAACCCATTAAGAAAACCCAATAACATTTCTACCTTATCTCTTCCCTTTCTTTACTGTTTCCTTTTTTTCCTTCTTTCTTTTGAGCTTCAGCTTCTGATTCTCTTCTCCTTTCTTTTTTCTTCTTTTTTTATGTTGCAGGCTCACGGCAGAGGGGGCTTCGGCAAGGGCATCAAGCGGCGGCGGCGGCTTGGAGGGCGGAGGCGTGTGTCGCTGCTGTCGGGAGGCGCGCGCGGCGGCGTAAGGCGGCGGCGGCCTGCTAGGGTAGCGGCGATGGGCGTAAGGGGCGGCGACGACTGCGACTAGTGCAGGGGGGGCGGCGGCGGCGGCCTGGTGTTGGTGGCGGCGGCTCAGCACAGGGGAGAGGGCACGGGAGAGAGATGGTTGTGTGGTTGTTGTATATTTTTGGATAGATCTGAATTTGATTTCAGATCTCCATTTCTTCTCCTCTATCCTTAAAATTTCTGATTTGATTTTGTTTTGGATTTTGGCTGAAGGTTGGATTGCTGAATGGGTGTGGATTTGTGGCTGATTTTGATTCTGGTTTGGGATTCGGTGTTGAATTTTGGATTGAATTTGGCTTAGCAAGAAAAAGGGTTGATGGAATTCTGATCTTGCTCCTGCCATCGTTGGTTGCTGCTATAGAAATACGAACAGTGAAGGGGGAGATAAATTGAAGGGGGAGAGCTGGTTGTGGGGGAGGGAATTGATGCTATTAGTTGGATCTCACCGATTCATTCGGTGGGATTCAATAGGTTAGGTAAGTTAATCAACCAATTAATTAGTTAGGATAAATAATTAGGGTTAAGATTTAATTAATCACGCCATGGTAAAAATTAGAAATCCGAGACGCGCTCGCGTCGACGCGTAGAAGTAGGACTCGCGCACAAAACATCGGACAATCAAAAAAAAGTACGGTCAACCAATAAAATCAAGACGCCTAGGAATACCGGCCGTTACACCTGCAGGCACACAGATCCTGCTACCATGTCTCAAAGATCCATCCGCGTGAATCAGAAAATCTGTCCGAAGTCTTGCTTCGACTTGCTCTCTGATCTTCTTCAATTTAGCATCTCCATCTTGAGCAGTCTTGATTCGATCCACAATCGTCGATTGAATCTGCATGTTCATCAATGACGATGTGACTCCTGGTAGTACAGCTTCAACATTCATCCTTCGCAGATCCTGCTGCAATCTCCACTGAGCTGTGAGAATCATCACTTCGGGCAGTCGACTCAAGGCATCCGGTACGACATTCACCTTCGCTGGATGATACTGAAGATCGATGTCGTAGTCTGCCATCAATTACAACCATCTGCAATGTCTCATATTCAGCTCCTTCTGAGTGAATATATATTTCAAACTTTTGTGATCAGTGAAAATTTTCACTTTCTCACTCAGTAAGAAATGCCTCCAAATCTTCAAAGCAAAGATGACGGCATCCAACTCCAAGTCGTGAGTCGGATAATTCTTCTCGTGGATCTTCAACTGTCAAGAAGCATAAGCGACTACATGACCATGTTGGTGCAGAACACATCCAAGTCCCTTGCCTGATGCGTCGCAGAAAATCTCGAAGCCTCCGCTTCTGTCCGGAATAGCTAAGACTGGTGCAGATGTCAGTCTCTTACTCAAAGTAGAAAGAGCTTGCTCACAAGAGTCTGACCAACTGAACTTAACATTCTTCCTCGTCAATCTCATCATCGGCTCAGCTATTCTCGAGAAGTCCTTGATGAATCTGTGATAGTACCCCGCTAATCCAAGGAAACTTCTAATATCAGATGCTGATCGAGGTGTGGGCCATTCACTGACTGCCTTGACCTTCTCCGGATCCACTGATATACCAGCTCCTGATACCACATGCCCAAGGAATGCAATTCTGTCCAACCAGAATTCGCATTTGCTGAACTTGGCATACAGTCTATGATGACGGAGCGTCTCCGATACCATCTTTAAGTGCTCTGCATGCTCCCCCTCGCTCCTCGAGTACACCAAGATATCATCTATGAAGATCACCACGAACTTATCCAGGAAATCATAGAAGATAAGATTCATGAGATTCATGAACACTGTAGGGGCGTTGGTCACACCGAAAGGCATAACCACAAATTCGTAATGCCCGTACTTGGTCCGAAAGGCTGTCTTGGACACATCTTCCTTCTTGACCTTCACCTGATGGTATCCGATCCAGAGATCCAACTTCGAGAATACTCTCGATCCACCAAGCTGGTCAAAGATGTCGTCAATACGGGGCAACGGGTACTTGTTCTTCACTCTGACTTTGTTCAGCTCCCGATAGTCAATGCACATTCTCCTCGACCCGTCCTTCTTCTTCACCAACAAAACAGGTGCTTCCCAGGGAGAAACACTAGGATGAATGAAACTCTTCTCCAATAGTTCATCCATCTGTTTCCTCAGCTCTTCTAGCTCTGCAGGAGCCATACGGTAAGGCGCCTTCGAAATTGGTTGAGCTCCTGGCATAAGATCAATGCCGAACTCCAACGCTCGATCAGGTGGCAGTCCAGAAATGTCTTCCGGGAAGACGTCTTCAAAATCTCGCACTACTGCAGGCTTCTCCGGTCTGGCTATCAAAGATGCAACAATCGGTCCACTCGGCTGGGCCCGAAATCTGACAGGCCCAAACGAACGACCTCCACTAACGAACTCGAACACCGGGTGATCGAGAATTTTAAATACCACCTTCTTCCTGTGACAGTCAATTGTGGCATAGAAAGCTCCTAACCAATCAATGCCGAGAACAGCATCAAAGTTGTGTAGATCATGGACAATAAAGTTAGCATATAACTCATGTCCACTAATCACCAACGGACAGGGTCTACATCCCAGAGCAACTTTCACTACACCATTCCCAGTGGTGATATTCCAACACTTGGGAAGAGTGAAGGTGGGAATCGAATGTTCACATACAAACTTCCGGGATATGATGCACATGGAAGCCCCCGAATCAAATAGGGTCAGGGCTGGGTGAGAGGAAACTAAGATGACACCTAAGATATAATATAACTAAGTTAAGCATGGTGATCTAATCAAGATTGAATGTATAGAATCAACGACTAGGTCTAGAAGTTACCTGCGATCACGTCATCCTCAGCTTCTGCCTCTACAGCGGTCATGGTAAACACCCGGCGCTTCGGCTGATTGGCCAGCTGAAAGGCCCGATTCTGTGGAACCAGAGGTGGTCCACACTGTCCAGGTGTAGGTCCCATCTGCTGAGCGGGTCCGGGAGCTCCAGCGGGTGTGGGTTGAGTGCTGAGGGGGCAGTCTCTAGCAGTATGAGCGGGCGATCCACAAACTAAGCACTGATTCAACATCCTCCTGCAGTATTTCTTCATATGTCCCAGCTTGCCGTAGTAGTTACAAGTCATCTGAACTCGGCTGGGCCGAGGTCCAGCTGGCCTCTTAAATTGGGTAGTGTGAACAGGATGAACCATAGGCCTAGGTGCACTCCTCTGCGGCTCCATCGGGCGCTTGCCCATTCCAGCTGAAGGTTCCTCGGGGAGTCTCTCCACAATCTTATGCTCACGAGCACAATCCAGAACATCCTGAAGTGTCGTCGGTCTCGCCGAGCTCATCGAGGCTTGGACCTTGCGATTCAGGCCTTTGCGAAACTGAAACGCACAGTCTTCAGGGTCTTCAACCATGTGAGGTGCAAAACGGCTAAGCATAGAAAACTCAGCCTCATACTCGTCCACGGTCCTATCTCCTTGGACCAGGTTAGCGAAACGCTGCTGAAGCTCTCTCTTGGCTGCTTTGGGAAAATATTTAGCATCGAACCTTTCCCTAAACATGCCCCAAGAGATCGGTCTGACCAGACGTTTCTCCTCCAATTGCCACCAGCTCCTGACGTTGTCGGTCAGCTATAGTTTCGCTACATCAACCCATCCAGCTTGAGGAATACGTGCAGCACTCAGCTTATCTTCAGTCCCTTGAACCCATTCATCAGCTCCTAGAGGCCCTTCTCTTCTAGAGAAGCTCTTGAGCTGTAACTCCTGGAACTGTTTAACTCCTGGTTCTGCCTTAGGGGGCGGTGGTTCAACTGGTGCAGCCTTCTGTCCTTGTCCTTGCTGGATCAGTTGCTGCTGAACCTCAAGCATCTCCTTCATGACCCCAAGGATCTGGTGCATGCCATCGTCTCTAACTCCATCGGTACCGGCTCCACGTCGAGGGTTGCGTCTTCCTGCCATAATGTGACAGAAAACCTCAATCAACCTCCTATACATGGTTGTTCTATATGCTTGGCTAATAATAACATTCTTATTGTTCTGAATATTCACAGATGCAAGATCTGCATGGGCCACCACTAAAACCTGTCACGTCCCGCTTCCCAAAAACGGTGGAAGCGAGAGCGTTACAAAGGTCCGCATGAACTGGAGCGGTGAAGCTCGAGTTCATTACGCGTCTGTGATAACAACTGGCAGGGTTCTTGCTTACTTTCCAGAACAATAAAAACATTATTAAATTACATGCCACAATCCAGAAGTTCGCACGCAGAAATAAAAATACAAGACAAGGCCTCAGCAGGGCCAAAGAAATACAACAGCGACATACATCAATAAAAGTTACAAATAGCAAATCCAGAGGGGAACAACAATATTCCGAGCTCTAGTCCTCCGGGGGATTGACTCAGGGTCAACGGCAAATTCCTGACTTTCCAAGTCAGGTGTCTCAAACAGATCCTCCTGGTACGCATGCTCGGGATCTGACATACATTCCAAAAACATGAATGTATGTCAGCAATGGTCTGCAAGAAAGGTTAGACGACCCAAGGCAAGGTGTATGAATAAAAATGAAATATGAAGCATTAAACATGGTTATAACAAATTTAAAGAAAAGTAAAGTACTTTTAAGCATGGCAGTTCTACGAAATTTAAAGCAACTTAGCAGTTCTAATGTATTTAAAACAAATGTGGCAGTTTTAAAGTATGACTAAATTTGTGACAATTATTTCCATTTTCATGCCATGTTTATCTAACATGCTTAGGGTTCTCGCCTTTAAGACGTGATGAGTAAGTCATTCTTCTCGCGGGGGTATAATCGCGATTGATACTAACCCACTGTATAGGTGGTGTTCTTAAAGACATGACCCTTTCATACGCTTAGCGACCGCTCAACCCTAACCCCACCCAAAAATGTGCTGAAACACGGGCCAGCCTAATCACGAATGCACGTATTCACGAAATCGGGATGTTTGCCTTGAAGCAAACGATTTTACAAGTTCAAGATGTTCAAAGTGTTCCGTCAATGTCCATAGTACTAAGCAATACAAGAGTGCGTTTTAATCCGGTGTGTGTACGTATGGCATGAAGTGACGCGTATTGAGATTTAATACATTCTAAAGCAAGGGACTACAACTTTTAATTGGAGTAACAATTTTAAAGATTTACAGTTCAAAGTAGCACACTTGCCTGACTGGGATGATTTTGGGTGTCCAAGCAATTTATGGAAAATACGCGACGTGTCTGTGTTATTAAACAAACAACAATAAGCTAGTCGAACGCAATTAATTAAACTAACACCCTATAATACTAACATTACTAACAACCTAGGCTAACTTACTAGTTTTAATAAACCCAACCCAATAACACGGTTTAAACCCAATACCCATTTTTAAAACACAATAAGTTAATTCATGTGAACTATACTCAATAAGCTAATTCCTCAAACTCATTTACTTAAAACCCTAAGGCTATACCCAAAACCCATTAACATGGCATCCAAACTCAATAGCTACAATTTAAACCCAATAAGGGTTATTACCCAATACCCAATAGCATAAACAGCCCAAACCCAATAGCACAAACTTAAACCCAATAAGAAACATTACCCAATAAGAAATATCTCTCCTCTTCTTATCTATTTCCCTTCATTTACTGATTTCTTCTTCTGTTCTTTCTTTTTCTTTTTTTTGCTTCACAGCAATACTGATTTCTCCTCTTCTTTCATTTGCAGGGCTCACGGCAGAGGGGGCTATGGCTCACGACGGCGATCTGCGACAAGAGGGGGCGGCGGCCTGAGCAGATGCGGCGGCGGCTAGGGCGGCCTGGGACGCGCGCGGGGGCAGCGGCAGCCGGTGGCGGCGACCTGGGTAGGGGCGGCGGCGGCTGTGAGGGGTGGCGCGCGCGACGATGGCTGCGGTAAGGGGATCAGGCGGCGGCGGTTGTGCACAGGGGAGAGGGCACGGGAGAGAGAGGGTTAAATTGTTTTGATTTGAAATGATTTCAGATCTCTCTTCTTCTCCTCTCAATTCTGTTTTCAGTTTGATTTTCTGATTTTTGGTTTGATTTTGGACGTGGATTTTTTGTGGCTGATTGTTTTGATTTGGAATTGGCTTTCGATGTGGGTTTGTGGATGATTTCTTGCTGCTGTCGTTGCTGCCGTGTGTATGCTGATATAGGAAATAATGCAGGGAGACCAATTGAATGGGGGAAGATGGTTGTGGGGGAAGGGAATTGAAGGTGTTAGTTGGATCTCACCGATTCATTCGGTGGGATTCAACCTGGTAGGTAAGTTAATCAATTAATTAGTTAGGGTTAAATAGTTAAGGTTAAAATTAATTAAACACGTCATGGTAAAAAAAATCCGAGACGCGCTTGCGTCGACGCGTAAAAATAGGACTCGCGCACGAAAACATCGGACAATCAAAACAAAGTACGGCACACAACAAAATCAAGACGCCTAGAAATACCGGTCGTTACAAGTATATGTATCGATTCCCTATATAGACATTTAGGCTTACACATAGCCACTAACGTTCGCTCATACACGCCAAATTATTATTCTAATAGTAGGTATGCACACAAACATGCACACACACACACACACACACACACACACACACTATGACCTATGCACCATGCACATACATTACCATGTATGGCACACACACCCATTCACACATACTATACATATCTTGCTATTACATACATATACAGTCAAGCTACTCCACTATACTAGCAGGTAGTCGATAGCTACCCATACCACTATATACATAACATCCAATATATCCACACTCTTACTAGTATACTAGTACATACACAGATAAGTGTATTTCAATATTCATACACATTCAGTAGATAGTCACACCCCATATACGTACACATTCATATACTGATACATGCATATCAGAATAGGGATCATTCACATACATATACATATAACCACTCATAAGACATACACCAATACACATTCAATAATAACAACACATATACACAATCACACCACGCTTGCTACAACACACATACATACATACAAGTATCTCTTATATCAATACATAATCCCCCTCATGCAACTATATACGGTAGGGTACATGCACTAAACAGAAGGGTACATACACTACATATACATCCAAATGGTCATATAGACACTATTCTATGGGTATGCATATACACATATCTATATTACAATTGGGGGCAGATTTTGAATTTGTCCTATGTGGCAATGTCACATCAAGTTTTGGAGGGAAATTTTTGGGTTGAAGAGAAATTTGTTGGGAATACACAAAAACATTGAAATTAGGAATAGCCTTTTAATATTAGTTATGAAAAAAATGTTGTGCACACACACACACAATCTCATCTTGGGAATGAACGCGAGCTGTGGGAGAATGAACGCGGGAGATGCTGCCAACTCATTGATCCGCGTTGCAAAACCCTGAAAAATTTCGATCCCATCTGCTAATATTTCAGGGGAAACTAATAATTATTGATGTTTGTTTAAAATTAGTGGGTCCAAGATTTTTAAATGAACAGGGTCCCACGGGCACGGGTTATATGTATATGAAGGGTCCCATGGGCACGGGTTATATGTATATGAAGCCGAAGGCGCCCGCTAAATTTTTTAACGCAGATTTGTTGTTCCGCGCCTAAGGCGCCCGCGCCGAAATTGTTGTTTTACGCCGAGTTTGTTGTTCTGCACCGAAGGCACCCACATCGAATTTGGTGTTCTGTGTTGAAGGCGCATGCACTGAATTTGTTGTTCCGCGCCGAAGGCGCCCACGCCATTTTTTAACGCTGATTTGTTGTTCCGCGCATAAAGGACCTGCGTCGAATTTGTTATTTTACGTCGAATTTGTTGTTCTGCGCTGACCCACGTCGAATTTGGTGTTCTGTGTCGATGGCGCATGCGCTAAATTTGTTGTTCCGCACCGAAGGCACCCACGCCGAAGGCGCCTGTGCCGCTAAATATTGTAAGCTAATTTGTTTTTCTTCTAAATTTTGGCTTTGAAAAAAAAATTCGGGGAACAAAGATTTCGCAAGGGAAAATCTTAAATGAACCGTGCCCGCGGGCACGGGTTATGACTAGTATATACATATACCACAACTCCACTTAACCGTGCAAACCCACAATCACTACTATAGATTTTGGCTTGGGTAACGCCAGTTAGATAGCGTTTTTTAAAAGCGCTATCTAAGTGAGCTCTTGTATAGCGCTTCTGCACTTATAGAAAATAAAAATAAATCAAAATTAAGGTAAAAATCACTTAGATAGCGCTTTTTGTTAAAGCGCTATCCAAGTAATACCTTACATAGCACTTTTTGTTAGCGCTATGGTACTAATCGTTACGTAAGCACTTTTATTAAAACATCTATATTACAAATGAGGGATGTTTTTGAATCTTTGTCCCATGTGGCAATGTTACATCGCCACATGTGACACCCTTCTTAAACCCAAAACCCAAAAAACACAAAACTCCACACAACCCCTAAAAACACACCCAAACCCAAACACCCAAAATCACACCCCCAAGCAAACAAACCAAAAAAACCCAAGACACTACACACACTTAAACACACTATTCTCATTTTCACCCGTTTTTGCACTCATCGAAACATCCGTGTGGGTCCCGCATCCTTACTGTGTGTGGGTTGGTTTTTGAGGGTCAGTGCATTCGCTCCTCTTTTACCATCCGACGTTGCCGACATGCACACACACGCTTTTCGCTTCTTCCCGGTTCCGCGCGTGCATTGCGGCCATGTACGTTGGTGGTTATTTTTGTTCCGTGCACTAAGTGCACATGCAATTTCTAGTATACATATATATAACCCCTTAGATAGCGCTTAAACAAAAACTTCCCTAAATTTTCCTAAGCATATTGTCGAGGGCAGGCGAGCAATGAAATAAGCCCGCGACCGATCATTTTATCTCTCCCAATTTTTTTGGCTATGACTCAAATTTCAAACCCAACAGCGACCTGCTCGATGATCATCGCCGATCTCCTCGACATTCAGCGACCTCCTCGATGAAATAAGCCCGCCACACTAGCGATCTCCCCTCCGATCTCCACTCTCAAGAAGTGCAGATCATCGCCGATCTCCTCGACGACCCCAACAGCGACCTCGTCGTCGTCTCCTCCGACATCACCCTCCACTCCCTCGTCGCCTCCCTCCTCTGCCTCCACCACCCATCCCAGGCTCTCTAATCATCCTCTCCGCATCCGATTCCCAAAAGTCCACCATCCTCAAAACCCTAGAAAACTCCCAAAACCCTAACACTAGCGATCTCCCCTCCGATCTCCACTCCCACCGCCACCCCGCCCTCTACTTCTCCGGCCGCCCTTCTTCTTCACCCCACGTGTCCTCATCGTCGACCTCCTCTCCGGTCGCATACCTGTTGGCTCCATCACGTCCCTTCTTATCCTCAACACCCATCGCCTCTCCGATGTCTCGGTCGAGTCCTTCATCGCTCGCGTCCTCAAGTACATCTCAACAAAATCCCCAATCATTGCAATCACCGACAAGCCCCACGCCATGGTCTTCGAATTCGCCAAGGTCGGCCAATATCATGGAGTAAGTTCAAAACCCCTAATTGTTATTCATATTGATTTCTTATTTCCTCTTTTGACTTGTTTTTTGAATATACGCTCAACAATTTCAGGCTAGAACCGTTTGACACGATGTGATCGGCCTCCATTGCCTGATATTTGCCGTCAATAGTGAGGTGCGATCACGCAGACTTTGGCAATTATGTGTTTTTCCTAGGGTTTTTGTGATGTTTCTATTATTTAGTCGTTTTATAATTCTTTTTCTGTTTATAATTTGATGCATCATTAATCGTAGACTGTAGCATGCAAACACTATTGAACCATGCTTGATGATGGAGGGTCTTATTGCCTCACCCATATAAAGTCCATATTTTCATCCATTAATTAAGCCCACAAGCTATTTGGTTGAATGACAAGTCACGAGAGCTGCTTCACCATAAAAGCTTATCACCATAGTCTAAGTTTTTTTAAAGCCTAATCTGTTAGCCTGAATGCTACAATTATTTTATGCCATCTAGTGCACTCTCTATTGTGTGATCGATTACCCGAACGGAAATTACCATAACATATTTCAGTTTCATCTATCACCACTTTTGGAACAAGACAATGTGACCGGAGATATATCGACATTGGAAAGATAACAAAAACACCATTTGTAACTGTTGTTATCTTTTAGTCGTAAAAGTATGTGTAAGATTCTATTCTTGGAGCTTATATCTACATTAACATGAGAACCTTGTCATATGAATTTGCAAAATTAATTTGTATAACCTGCAACCAACACTTTCTTTACATAGTATTAGCTTTTAGTTGGGTAAGCTCAATACTAATTAAACACTAATTCATTAACAAAACATTCCCTCTCGCTAAAGTAAGTTAGTCAAAACTTTACTCAATATAATAATATATTGCTCAATGATTATAAATTACAATAATACTAAGAAAAATTTCATTTATTTCATTAATATGAAAAATTATGGTTTCAATAACAAAATTACAATACGTCACCCCTCGCTATGAAACCAAAAATCTTTACACAGTGGAGGTTTAAGACCAATGGCTAGGTCAATGAATCAATAATCATTTGTTGCATTGCTATTGGTTCGACAACCACTTTTGCCATGCGATCCTAATAAAATGGTAATTAATCCTGATATGATTGGTCTTTCTATGATACTTAGCTTTATTCAAGATGTCTACAGTCATCATCTTTCATTGTATAACATGACTAGATCTGTCGCTTGCAGTTGATTCTAAATCTATTGGAACCCACCTCACATCTCAGCCAGACAGCTTCTTATGTTGTAACTGCACAATACACATAATCTACCTCCATGCCATCTGTGACTGTTCATATTCCTGTTGAGTTACAAGAATAAAGCATAGGCTAATACAATGGTTCTTAGCAACATATGTGTTAATTTGGATTGCATGAAACATGTTGAATTGTCCAAAAACTTTTCTTATGTTTGTCTCCTTAAGGAGTAACTTAGGCTGATCCCTTAGAATATTAATTTCCAACTAATAGAATGCATTACTCATATTTTTCATATGAAAGAGAAACGAAAATTAACCCTTGGTTGCATCAATTACAACTTCATATCGTTATAAGCCATCAATATATTACAAATATATGGTATAAGAAATTTTCCAATGGCTTGCTTAAGAAAAACATAATGGCCTTCTATGATCATTGTAAACTCATTTGTAAGAATGGCTTGATGAAATCTCAGGTACCATTCCTCTATGACTACTTTACTGTGTAGATTGAGCATTTCATTAGTGGGTATACTTTTCAATCATGATCTTCAATTATAAACATTTCAGGTTAGTCCATGAAAATATCTTCATTTACTTTTTCGTGATGAATTGCCATCTTAACACCAATTTGGACCAACTCTAAGTCCATATATGCTATTATCTAAAATCATGTGAATCGAGGCAAAAACCTAAGCACCAATGAAAATGTTTCCTTGTAGTCCACCTCTTCACATCTGCTATCGCACTTTGCTATGAGACACTTTTTAAATCTATTTATGGATCCATTTGCATTTTGCTTAACATTTGAAAAAACTTGTTACTTATTATGGCTGTGTCCAATAAGAAAATCAATTAAGCCCCAAACTTAATTTGCATGTACAGATCCAACTTGCCATTCATGACAACTTGCCATTTCTTTGTGGTAGTGACAGGAAGAGATTTTTTTTAACAAATTAAACATGATTCTGCTTCATCTAAGTGTGATGCCATCATGCAAACTTTCCTTTATACCTAAAACAAATACACATAGTTTGGCCACGTTGCCTATGTCAAAATTCTCAATATATTCATGCATAGGTTACATAGCACTTTTTGCATGTCTGTTGTTTCAAGTTTCCTAAGATCTGATCCTTGCTGGGTAAAATTGCCATTATAATGCTCAAAGAAGTCTAAGTCCTCGCTCCTTTATCCATTGTAGTAGAACTTCTCTTTTATAAACTAAACATCTTACTACTCAAGCGTCCATTATTGTAGCATCTTCATGCTCATCAAGGAACATATATATATTGTTTGGACTTTATGAGTAGAGAACAAATATGCACGTCTTCTTTCTTAAGCTAGATCCCTATGTATAAAAGAGTCCGTGAGCACCCTATGACAATAAATAACCCAAGTTTGGGACACTATCAATCCATAACTCATAAAGGGTGTTATTGACCAATTAGAAGACCCAGGTTGCATATTCAGTGCATCTCCTTCAAAGAAAGTATGAGATAACACTTACACCATCATCGATATTAGCATGTCTAGTAACATTCTATTGTTTCTATTCAAATAATATCCCTCTCATCAAAAAAATTTCTAGAGCTGTTTGGATAAATGTTAATAAGCAAGATCTATTTTAAGCATTGTTACATATCTAAAAAAACATGTTCTCAACTATACCTAACTACGTACCATTGAAAACAGGTGGTTGTTTCAAACTTGTAGGAAATCAAGTATATGTGACCATAGCATATATAGTCATATTAATTAAATATGATAAAGTATGGAGTTCCACATCAAACCTTCACATTCATGGATATGCAAACATCCTAGTGGATAAGTTTCGACAAAGCAAATACACATTTTATTTTAACAAACTACTATCTTGTAGCTTTGCCAGCTCATCAAGGCTCACTAGTGGATAAACTCACTTTAGCAAGTGATTCGAGAAGGTTGCTTCTTACTAGACATGACAGTTGGTCTTACCTAATAAGGCCTAGTCTAATATACCATTTCATTAAGTTCACCATAGAATCATCACTAACCGATAGACCATTTGAAACATCATCTATAATACTAGAAGCATTCAATGTATGCAATGCATTTGACAAACTTCTAATTAAATTAAAATCATATCCAATAACGGTTGTACATTCTTTTGCTTGTAACCTTTTAAAACAGATTATAAATTTCTACAAATCATTGGAGCAGACATGGTATTGTTGTCAAACAGAGAGCAAGAAGGAGGATTGCTGCGCCTTCTTGACAGAACAAACAGATAGAGAGAGATGACAAGTAGAATTTCTTTTGGAGCTGAAGGACACGCTATGTTTATTTCTCTGATTTGCTCACCTATTTATAGCAAGTTACAAAGTGAAACATGGCAAACTAACTGCCCCACTATTCAGCCATGAGTTCATCAAAGAAGACCGATTCTCAAGGCATCTAAAAGAAACAAACTAACTGATCCATGACCTATTCGCATGGCATCTAAAAAGACAAATCACACCCTAATTCTGTTGACCTGGCTTCACCTTAACGATTCCGAGCCTTTGTCTCATCTCCACAAACTTTACTCGCCCGAGCGCCTTGGTGAGTATATCGACAAGCTGCCCATCCGTGCCAACGTGGTCGACTTCCATGCTACCATTCTCAATGCATTCATGAATGAAGTGGAATCTGGTGTCAATATGCTTACTCCGATCGTGATGTACATGGTTCTTGCTCAGTGCGATTGCTGACTTGTTATCAACCAACAGCTTTACCATGCGCGGCTCATGTCCAAGTAGCTCACCGAGCAGTCTGCTCAGCCATATTGCCTGACATGCTGCTGTGGCTTCCGCCATGTACTCCGTCTCGCAGGATGAGAGCGCGATTACCTTCTGTTTCTGCGATGTCCATGTGATTGGGCTTGACCCGAGGAAGAAGACGACCCCAGGAGTGCTCTTGCGGTCATCAGCGTCTCCAGCGAGGTCGCTGTCACTAAATCCGTTCAGCACCGGTTCTCCTGCACCTCCTCTCTTGTAGCAGCATCCATATCCGGTCGTGCCCTGCACATACCTGAGAATTTGCTTCACGGCCGCCCAGTGCTGCGCCCCTGGCGATTCCATAAACCTGCTCACGATCCCGCTTGGCCTTGCGGCACTCCTTCGCCCAATGGCCTGGAATACCACAGTAACGGCATTCGCCCTTCTTCTTCTTGTCACCGGAACCGACATAGGCCTTGTCATCGGTACGGTAGGCTCTTTGCTTGGCCTTGCCCTTTCCCCTTTTGTCGCCGGTGTTGCCGCCTCTTGACGCGCCCACACTGCGCTCCCGCTGCTTCTGCCGTTCGAGCCACTCTTCCTCCGTGAGAAGTAAACGGCCGCCGGTAGGTACATGATCGTCGATTTGTTGTTTTTAAGTCTGTTATCAGTTCTTTTTAGATGCCATGAGAATAGGTCATGGATCAGTTAGTTTGTTTCTTTTAGATGCCTTGAGAATCGGTCTTCTTTGATGAACTCATGGCTGAATAGTGGGGCAGTTAGTTTGCCACGTTTCACTTTGTAACTTGCTATAAATAGGTGAGCAAAACAGAGAAATAAACATAGCGTGTCCTTCAGCTCCAAAAGAAATTCTACTTGTCATCTCTCTCTGTTTGTTCTGTCAAGAAGGCGCATCAATCCTCCTTCTTGCTCTCTGTTTGACAACAAGTGGTATCAGAGCCATTTGGTGTTCGATCCGCTTCGACAAATGGCAAAACATGGAGTTGAAGTACTTGACGAGAATCCAGACACGCCGACAACGTCACACGGCGGCGGCGAGATGCGGATCGTCGAACGCGTCGTCATTGAGGGGGAGAGTGCAGCGCACTTCCCGCCCCTCACGCGTACCAATTACGCGGACTGGGCGATCATCATGAAGGTCCACTTACAGGCGAAGGGCCTGTGGGACGTTGTCCAGGATGGGCCCGGCGAAGTCCGAGATGATCGACGAGCCATGTCAGCTCTACTCAGGGCGGTGCCCCCGGAGTTGATTCGTACTCTCGGCGTGAAGGCTACAGCCAAGGAGGCTGGGACACGCTCAAGGTCATGCGCATCGGCGTTGAGCGCGTCCGGGAGGCCAAGGCGCAGACGCGCCGCTCGGAGTACGAGCAACTCGCTTTCAAGGACGGCGAGGGGGTGGAGTCGTTTGGCCTTCGGCTCACAGCGCTCGTCAACGACCTCAACGAGCTCGATGATCCAGTCACGGAACACCAGGTGGTGCTCAAATTCCTTTGGAGCGTGCCGCGCGCATACAAGCAGATGGCCATGGCGATCGAATCGCTTGTGGATCTGAAGACCCTGTCAATCGAAGACCTCACGGGCCGGCTACTCGTCGTAGAGGAGCGCGGCGATCTCGACGATCCTGTACTTACCGGCGGCCGTTTACTTCTCACGGAGGAAGAGTGGCTCGAACGGCAGAAGCAGCGGGAGCGCAGTGTGGGCGCGTCAAGAGGCGGCAACACCGGCGACAAAAGGGGAAAGGGCAAGGCCAAGCAAAGAGCCTACCGTACCGATGACAAGGCCTATGTCGGTTCCGGTGACAAGAAGAAGGGCGAATGCCGTTACTGTGGTATTCCAGGCCATTGGGCGAAGGAGTGCCGCAAGGCCAAGCGGGATCGTGAGCAGCGCGAACAGCAGGAGGTAGCTAACCTCACGCGCGCTGTGCAAGACGACGAACTAGCATTGCTGATAGCGCAAACCTGCGCACTGGTGGAGACGGCACGCGACGCCGGCAAGAAGGTGCACATGAACGCAGAGGTCTTTCCAGTCGACATCGGGAACGACGTTTGGTACCTCGACACCGGTGCGAGCAACCACATGACCGGGTGCAAGGAGCTGTTCACGTCGCTCGATGAAACGGTGTTCGGCACCGTGAAGTTCGGCGACGGATCTCTGGTGGAGATATGCGGACGCGGCGCAGTAGTGTTCGAGTGCATGAACAAGGAGCACATGGTGCTCAGCGAGGTGTACTTTATACCTCGGCTTCGAAGCAACATCATCAGCTTGGGGCAGATGGATGAGATCGGATGCAAGGTGGTGATCGAGGATGGGATGCTGAACATCTACGACCGTCAGAGGAAGCTGCTGGTGCACGTGGCTCGTGCGAAGAACAGGCTCTACACAATAAGTCTGAACCTCGCCGCGTCGGTGTGCCTGCTGGCCAAGAACGACGACGTTGCATGGATGTGGGATTCTCGTTACGGTCATCTCAACTTCCAGTCGCTCCGGGAAATGGCGCGCAAGGAGCTTGTACACGGAGTACCACCGATCGACCATGTCGAGCAAATCTGCGACGGGTGCGTGCTTGGCAAGCAGCATCGCACACCGTTCCCGCAGGCATCGTCGTACCGCGCTGAGGGCGCACTGGAGCTCGTGCATACTGATCTGCGCGGGCCGATCACACCTGAAACTGCAGGAGGTAAAAAATATTTACTGTTGATTGTCGATGATCACAGTAGATATATGTGGCTTGAGCTGCTCCGAACCAAAGCCGAGACGTTCGCATACTTCTGCAAGGTCAAGGCGCTTGCGGAAGCTGAACGCAGAGTAAAGCTGCTCGCGTTCCGATCTGACAGGGGCGGGGAGTTCAACTCCGTCGAGTTCCAAGCATTCTGCAACGACAACAACATCATGCACTGTACGACTGCTACGTACACGCCTCAGCAAAACGGGGCTGTGGAACGTCGAAATCAAACGGTAGCGGAGATGGCCAGGTGCATGCTCAAGAGCATGTCAGTGCCGGCAGCGTTCTGGGGAGAAGCGGTGAAGACCGCGGTCTATGTTCTCAACCGGGCACCTACACGCAGTATCGTCGGGCGGTCTCCGTACGAGGTCTGGCGCAACAAGAAGCCCAAGGTGCATCATCTTCGCACATTTGGGTGCATTGCACACGTCAAGAAGCTCGTGCCCGGTATCAACAAGCTTTCAGACAGATCGACTAAACTGATCTTTGTCGGCTACGAGGAAGGCGCCAAGGCCTACCGGCTGTTCGATCCGATGGCCAACAAGCTGCATGTGAGCCGCGACGTCATCTTCGAGGAGCGTCGGAAGTGGAGCTGGAGTGGCAGTGATGGCACAGTACCCGACGTGGCTCCAAGCACGATCACCGTGGTGTACACCACGGAGCGCGGCACAATTGCCGCGGACGAGGAGAAAGGCTCGTCTGCAGTGGGCGGGCACGACAGCGGCCACATCCCCGAGGTGCGTACACCAGCTCCGGGCTCGCTGCAGAGCGTTGAGCCGCGCACGCCCATGCCGGCCGCGTCAACTGGCACGACATGGGCAACACCGCCCACGCATGATGAGGCCCTCGACGTCGACATTGGGCCGCGTCGCTACCGGTACCTGGCGGATATCTATGACACTACGGCCGAGCAGGAGGCGGAGCAAATCGGCCTATGTTTACTTGCTGCAGACGAGCCGGCCAACGTTGAAAACGCGCTGGAAGATGTGAATTGGAAAGCTGCCATGGATGTAGAGATGCAGTCGATCCGCGTGAACCAGACTTGGGTGCTCGCTGATCTTCCGCCGGGGCACAAGGCAATTGGCTTGAAGTGGGTCTTCAAGGTCAAGCGTGACGCAGCCGGCGAGGTGGTGAAGTACAAGGCGCGCTTGGTGGCGAAAGGATACGCTCAGCGCCAGGGGGTGGACTTTGATGAGGTTTTCGCTCCGGTGGCAAGGATGGAGACAGTCAGGTTGCTCATCGCACTCGCTGCGCACAGAGGCTGGCATGTGCATCACATGGACGTCAAGTCGGCGTTCCTCAACGGGGAGCTCACCGAGGAGGTCTACGTTCAACAACTACTCGGCTACGTCGACAGAAACATCGGGGGCAAGGTGTTGCGCCTTCGTAAGGCGCTGTACGGGCTGCAATGCTTGCCTGACACCGATGGAGCAGCGTCAGAGGCTGTCCAAGAAGGATGGAGGAAACCCTGTAGACGCAACTCGCTATCGCTCAGTAGTTGGGAGTTTGCGCTATCTGGTGAACACCAGGCCAGACATCGTGTATGCGGTGGGGATCGTGAGCAGGTTTATGGAGTCGCCTGGGGCGCAACACTGGGCGGCCGTGAAGCAAATTCTCCGGTATGTACAGGGCATGACCGGATATGGATGCTGCTACAAGAGAGGAGGTGCAGGAGAACCGGTGCTGAACGGATTTAGTGACAGCGACCTCGCTGGAGACGCTGATGACCGCAAGAGCACTAGTGGGGTCGTCTTCTTCCTCGGGTCAAGCCCAATCACATGGACGTCGCAGAAACAGAAGGTAATCGCGCTCTCATCCTGCGAGGCGGAGTACATGGCGGCAGCAACAGCAGCATGTCAGGCAATATGGCTGAGCAGACTGCTCGGTGAGCTACTTGGACATGAGCCGCACATGGTAAAGCTGTTGGTTGATAACAAGTCAGCAATCGCACTGAGCAAGAACCCTGTACATCACGATCGGAGTAAGCATATTGACACCAGATTCCACTTCATTTGTGAATGCATTGAGAATGGTAGCATGGAAGTCGACCACGTTGGCACGGATGGGCAGCTTGCCGATATACTCACCAAGGCGCTCGGGCGAGTAAAGTTTGTGGAGATGAGACAAAGGCTTGAAATCGTTAAAGTGAAGCCAGGTCAACAGACTTAGGGGGGTGATTTGTTGTTTTGTAAGTCAGTTATCAGTTCTTTTTAGATGCCATGAGAATAGGTCATGGATCAGTTAGTTTGTTTCTTTTAGATGCCTTGAGAATCAGTCTTCTTTGATGAACTCATGGCTGAATAGTGGGGCAGTTAGTTTGCCACGTTTCACTTTGTAACTTGCTATAAATAGGTGAGCAAAACAGAGAAATAAACATACTGTGTCCTTCAGCTCCAAAAGAAATTCTACTTGTCATCTCTCTCTCTCTCTCTGTTTGTTCTGTCAAGAAGGCGCAGCAATCCTCCTTCTTGCTCTCTGTTTGACAACAAGTTTGTTGTTTTGTAAGTCAGTTATCAGTTCTTTTTAGATGCCATGAGAATACGTCATGGATCAGTTAGTTTGTTTCTTTTAGATGCCTTGAGAATCGGTCTTCTTTGATGAACTCATGGCTGAATAGTGGGGCAGTTAGTTTGCCACGTTTCACTTTGTAACTTGCTATAAATAGGTGAGCAAAACAGAGAAATAAACATAGCGTGTCCTTCAGCTCCAAAAGAAATTCTACTTGTCATCTCTCTCTGTTTGTTCTGTCAAGAAGGCGCAGCAATCCTCCTTGCTCTCTGTTTGACAACAAGTGGTATCAGAGCCATTTGGTGTTCGATCCGCTTCGACAAATGGCAAAATATGGAGTTGAAGTACCTGACGAGAATCCAGACACGCCGACAACGTCACACGGCGGCGGCGAGATGAGGATCGTCGAACGCGTCGTCATTGAGGGGGAGAGTGCAGCGCACTTCCCGCCCCTCACGCGTACCAATTACGTGGACTGGGCGATCATCATGAAGGTCCACTTACAGGCGAAGGGCCTCTGGGACGTTGTCCAGGATGGGTCCGGCGAAGTCCGAGATGATCGACAAGCCATGTCAGCTCTACTCAGGGCGGTGCCCCCGGAGTTGATTCGCACTCTCGGCGTGAAGGCTACAGCCAAGGAGGCTTGGGACACGCTCAAGGTCATACGCATCGGCGTTGAGAGCGTCTGGGAGGCCAAGGCGCAGACGCGCCGCTCGGAGTACGAGCAACTCGCTTTCAAGGACGGCGAGGGGGTGGAGTCGTTTGGCCTTCGGCTCACAGCGCTCGTCAACGACCTCAACAAGCTCGATGATCCAGTCACGGAACACCAGGCGGTGCTCAAATTCCTTCGGAGCGTGCCGCGCGCATACAAGCAGATGGCCATGGCGATCGAATCGCTTGTGGATCTGAAGACCCTGTCAATCGAAGACCTCACGGGCTGGCTACTCGTAGAGGAGCGTGGCGATCTCGATGATCCTGTACCTACCGGCGGCCGTTTACTTCTCATGGAGGAAGAGTGGCTCGAACGGCAGAAGCAGCAGGAGCGCAGTGTGGGCGCGTCAAGAGGCGGCAACACCGGCGACAAAAGGGGAAAGGGCAAGGCCAAGCAAAGAGCCTACCGTACCGATGACAAGGCCTATGTTGGTTCCGGTGACAAGAAGAAGAAGGGCGAATGCCGTTACTGTGGTATTCCAGGCCATTGGGCGAAGGAGTGCCGCAAGGCCAAGCGGGATCGTGAGTAGCGCGAACAGAAGGAGGTAGCTAACCTCACGCGCGCTGTGCAAGACGACGAACCAGCATTGCTGATAGCGCAAACCTGCGCACTGGTGGAGACGGCACGCGACGCCGGCAAGAAGGTGCACATGAACGCAGAGGTCTTTCCAGTCGACACCGGGAACGGCGTGTGGTACCTCGACACCGGTGCGAGCAACCACATGACGGGGTGCAAGGAGCTGTTCACGTCGCTCGATGAAACGGTGTTCGACACCGTGAAGTTCGGCGATGGATCTCTGGTGGAGATATGCGGACGCGGCGCAGTAGTGTTCGAGTGCAGGAACAAGGAGCACAGGGTGCTCAGCGAGGTGTACTTTATACCTCGGCTTCGGAGCAACATCATCAGCTTGGGGCAGATGGATGAGATCGGATGCAAGGTGGTGATCGAGGATGGGATGTTGAACATCTACGACCGTCAAAGGAAGCTGCTGGTGCACGTGGCTCGTGCGAAGAACAGGCTTTACACAATAAGTCTGAACCAATGTTATTTTTCCGGGTTTAAACACCTTGGGCTTGGGCCCACTTTGGTAAGATATTGTCCGCTCTGGGGCCGCACCGGCACCCGCACGGTTTTAAACACGGGGCTTTCCCCCAAAAGGCATATTACCAATGGAATTCCCAAAGCCACATTTTAAACCCCCCGGATCCCCCCATTGGTCCGATGTGGGACTATTTCGAAATCCCAACATTCCTTCGCTCGAACTAGGACCACATCATGAGCGTCCCCTCGAACGATCATCCATCCGCCGCCCTTAACTGAGCTCTGACCAAGCGTACTTCATTTGGCTGCCTCCCCGTGGCTAAAAAGGTCCATCCCCTTGATGGGGTCGAGCCACTTCTGCTTGTGCCGAGCTCCGCCTCCTAGCTATACCCGCGAGGCCCCGTCTCCGAGCTGAGAGCTCTCCTCCATCAGTCTCGGCAGGCCGTGACTGAGCTCTCCTTCAGCTCGGTACATGAGTCCTCTCCGCCCTGAGCATTGCTGACTCTCATACGCCGGCATCCCCCTTTGGATCCGACTTGGGCTCGCCACGGTGGGCATCACTCTGTTCGGCATCTGAAGCGCTCCGTCCTTCTGTTCGGAAATGCCGAGCTCCGCACTGCTCGGAAACACGCCGACTCCCATACACCGGCACCAGAGGATCAAACACTTCGGTACACCTGGGTCCGGCTTTGATACCATGTTATTGTCAAACAGAGAGCAAGGAGGATTGCTGCGCCTTCTTGACAGAACAAAGAGAGAGAGAGATAACAAGTAGAATTTCTTTTGGAGTTGAAGGACACGCTATGTTTATTTCTCTGTTTTGCTCACCTATTTATAGCAAGTTACAAAGTGAAACGTGGCAAACTAACTGCCCCACTATTCAGCCATGAGTTCATCAAAGAAGACCGATTCTCAAGGCATCTAAAAGAAACAAACTAACTGATCCATGACCTATTCTCATGGCATCTAAAAAGAACTGATAACAGACTTAAAAAACAACAAATCACCCCCTAAGTCTGTTGACATGGCTTCACCTTAACGATTCCGAGCCTTTGTCTCATCTCCACAAACTTTACTCGCCCGGGCGCCTTGGTGAGTATATCGGCAAGCTGTCCATCCGTGCCAACGTGGTCGACTTCCATGCTACCATTCTCAATGCATTCAAAAAAAGAAGAACATAGACTGCGGTCTTCACCGCTTCTCCCCAGAACGCTGCGGGCACTGGCATGCTCTTGAGCATGCACCTGGCCATCTCCACTATCGTTTGATTTCGACGTTCCACAACCCCGTTTTGCTGAGGCGTGTACGCAACAGTCGTACAGTGCATGATGCCGTTGTCGTTGCAGAATGCTTGGAACTCGACGGAGTTGAACTCCCCGCCCCTGTCAGATCGGAATGCGAGCAGCTTTACTCTGCGTTCAGCTTCCGCACGCGCCTTGACCTTGCAGAAGTATGCGAACGTCTCGGCTTTGGTTCGGAGCAGCTCAAGCCACATATATCTACTGTGATCATCGACAATCAACAGTAAATATTTTTTACCTACTGCAGTTTCAGGTGTGATCGGCCCGCACAGATCAGTATGCACGAGCTCCAGTGCGCCCTCAGCGCGGTACGACGATGCCTGCGGGAACGGTGTGCGATGCTGCTTGCCCGCATGCACCCGTCGCAGATTTGCTCGACATGGTCGATCGGTGGTACTCCGTTTACAAGCTCCTTACGCGCCATTTCCCGGAGCGACTGGAAGTTGAGATGACCGTAGCGAGAATGCCACAGCCATGCAACGTCGTCGTTCTTGGCCAGCAGGCACACCGGCGCGGCGAGGTTCAGACTTATTGTGTAGAGCCTGTTCTTCGCACGAGCCACGTGCACCAGCAGCTTCCTCTGACGGTCGTAGATGTTCAGCATCCCATCCTCGATCACCACCTTGCATCCGATCTCATCCATCTGCCCCAAGCTGATGATGTTGCTCCGAAGCCGAGGTATAAAGTACACCTCGCTGAGCACCCTGTGCTCCTTGTTCATGCACTCGAACACTACTGCGCCGCGTCCGCATATCTCCACCAGAGATCCGTCGCCGAACTTCACGGTGCCGAACACCGTTTCATCGAGCGACGTGAACAGCTCCTTGCACCCCGTCATGTGGTTGCTCGCACCGGTGTCTAGGTACCACACGTCGTTTCCGGTGTCGACTGGAAAGACCTCTGCGTTCATGTGCACCTTCTTGCCGGCGTCGCGTGCCGTCTCCACCAGTGCGCAGGTTTGCGCTATCAGCAATGCTGGTTCGTCGTCTTGCACAGCGCGCGTGAGGTTAGCTACCTCCTGCTGTTCGCGCTGCTCACGATCCCGCTTGGCCTTGCGGCACTCCTTCGCCCAATGGCCTGTAATACCACAGTAACGGCATTCGCCCGTCTTCTTGTCACCGGAACCGATATAGGCCTTGTCATCGGTATGGTAGGCTCTTTGCTTGGCCTTGCCCTTCCCCTTTTGTCGCCGGTGTTGCCGCCTCTTGACGCGCCCACACTGCGCTTCCGCTGCTTCTGCCGTTCGAGTCACTATTCCTCCGTGAGAAGTAAACGGCCGCCGGTAGGTACAGGATCGTCGAGATCGCCGCGCTCCTCTACGAGTAGCCGGCCCGTGAGGTCTTCGATTGACATGGTCTTCAGATCCACAAGCGATTCGATCGTCATGGCCATCTGCTTGTATGCGCGCGGCACGCTCCGAAGGAATTTGAGCACCGCCTGGTGTTCCGTGACTGGATCATTGAGTTCGTTGAGGTCGTTGACGAGCGCTGTGAGCCGAAGGCCAAACGACTCCACCCCCTCGCCGTCCTTGAAAGCGAGTTGCTCGTACTCCGAGCGGCGCGTCTGCGCCTTGGCCTCCCGGACGCTCTCAACGCCGATGCGCATGACCTTGAGCGTGTCCCAAGCCTCCTTGGCTGTAGCCTTCACGCCGAGAGTGCGAATCAACTCCGGGGGCACCGCCCTGAGTAGAGCTGACATGGCTCGTCGATCATCTCGGACTTCACCGGGCCCATCCTGGACAACGTCCCACATGCCCTTCGCCTGTAAGTGGACCTTCATGATGATCGCCCAGTCCGCGTAATTGATACGTGTGAGGGGCGGGAAGTGCACTGCACTCTCCCCCTCAATGACGACGCGTTCGACGATCCGCATCTCGCCGCCGCCGTGTGACGTTGTCGGCGTGTCTGGATTCTCGTCAGGTACTTCAACTCCATGTTTTGCCATTTGTCGAAGCGGATCGAACACCAAATGGCTCTGATACCACTTGTTGTTAAACAGAGAGCAAGAAGGAGGATTGCTGCGCCTACTTGACAGAGCAAACAGAGAGAGAGATGACAAGTAGAATTACTTTTGGAGCTGAAGGACACGCTATGTTTATTTCTCTGATTTGCTCACCTATTTATAGCAAGTTACAAAGTGAAACGTGGCAAACTAACTGCCCCACTATTCAGCCATGAGTTCATCAAAGAAGACCGATTCTCAAGGCATCTAAAAGAAACAAACTAACTGATCTATGACCTATTCTCATGGCATCTAAAAAGAACTGATAACTGACTTACAAAACAACAGGTATGTTGTGGGAGCAAAGTTTTTTCACCTTATAGCTCCAGTCGATATGAACAAACACCTTCCACATCTATACTAGAGACTTTTCCCATGAACAATGTCATAACACTCTTGAGTTATTGGTACTGTTGGTACTACTCGAATCTCTCAGATACAATGCAACATGGTTGGTTAATCCTAAGTCTAACACCTAAACATGAGAAGTGTCAGAACTGGCATAAAGAATATGCATACAAGCAAATGTAGCATAGCAGTAAGGATATGCCATCTTTAGCTACGAGGATTCTTGCATAAAGTGACTTGGTTGTTTATCGTTGTAACATGATGCCTTGTCCTTCCCAATGATATTATGTCTGTTGTGATTTTTGTGCTTAGCCTACGTCTTCTTGAATGTTCCACTATTCTCTAACCTTGGACTGATCTTTACGAAAGCTTGTGCTTGGTAACTACACAATGCATGTTTGGTTTTCATGTGCATGACATTGCCTTTGGACTGAGTCGTCTCTTGATGCTCTTCATTAGGGTTCCACCATTGTATTTGGTTTTCATGTGCGTACTACACATCATGCTTGTGCTTGGTAACCGCATCTTTAACCTGCACACCACTCGGAGCTGGGATTTCCTGCACCTGAATCCTCGGCTCTCTGATGGGCTTCTCTCTCGTGGCAGGTCCGGCGATGAGTCCATCATCGGCGTTTTGGATACTGGTATGTATGTATGTATGTATATATATATACATATATATGTATATATATATATATATGTATATATATATATATGTATATATATGTGTATGTGTATGTATATATATGTGTATGTATGCTTTGTTTGTTTGTCATTTGATATGGCGATTTACGAGCAATTAGTGAGTAATGTTGTGCGCTTGAGATCATTGATTGTAGGGATATGGCCCGAGTCTGCTAGCTTTGACGATGGTGGCATGGGCTGAGTTCCTGCAAGATGGAGAGGGGTGTGCCAAGAAGGCGAGCTGTTTGATGTTTCCAAATGCAATAGGTTAGTCTGTTTTGCTCCTTCATGCTATACTATCCAATTTCCATGGATTGGCATCAATTTTAATTGCCTCTATTTCTTGTTTAAAAACGTGAATACCTATTGAACTCCCAATTTTGGCATTGAAGAAAAATAATTGGTGCACGCTGGTACATTAAGTTGCTTGAAAAATTAGATGAGAAGCTTGGTTGAAGTTTCTTCCGTCTCATTTCAGAGGTTGTGACGAGGATTCTCTAAATGCTACATTAGCGAGAGGGAATGTGATACGTTGCTTCATCTTTCCAATTTTGCTTCATCTTTCCTTTCCTTCACTTACAGCAATAGTTAAATGCTTCATCATGCATGCTATTTCTGAATAGTCACTATCATGCATGCTATTGTAACAAATTTGGAGGCTGGTTTTTTTGGTAGTAGGCTTGAAGGTAGACAACACTACATTCTGTGTGATCTTTTGTGTAGATGCTTGGACAGCTCCTTAAACTATCATCTTTCCAATAAAATGTCTGTAAGCCTCACCATATTTTCCATTCTCCTAGTGAGATTGGATCACATGTTATTCTGGGTTTTATTAAAAATTCTGCTGAATTATTGCCTTACGGGAATCTCCACACTTAATTCCATACATATTGTTTCATTGTCTTGGAATTGACATCAATTCATTTCAGGATAATGCCAGTTACTAGCTGGTTATAAGATCTTGGTTAAATCTTATTGGAAAAAGGCAACGAGGACCCGGCTCTGGATCACCTGTACGCCGCCAACTTGAAGAGGTTCAAGTGCAGGGCTGCTAACGACAACACGACTATCGTCGAAATGGACCCTGGGAACTTCAGAACCTTCGATAGGTATGGCTCACATCAAATTTTTTTTTTTTTTGAATCAATAGGTATGGCTCACATATGATTCAGGTTGGTCACGAATCGAAGGAGCTTGTGTCCAAGTCCGTTGGGTTCATCTTTGCAATTGTTGATGGTATGTGAGATTCTTGCAGTTCCCCCTTTTTTTTGCATAATTTGTATTTATTTATATTTTTTTGGTTGTTGTCTGGATTCAGATGTTAATTTAGTGGAGCATCGGGTGTCCACTATAGCAGCGGCAGCTGTTTTGGCTGCATCGAATCTGGGACTAAACAAACGATCAGTGGAGTCTAAGTTGCGCATTTTCTCCTCATGCGCGAACTTAGAATCTGTGAGTTTGGTCGCAATTTGTCTTGTTGATATAAACTATTCGTCAAGTTCATATTTGAATTTCTCTTCTTTAAATCAAATTTCAGGAGCATGTGTTTTCTTGCTACGCTCTGATGACTGAAAGTGAAGGGTCAAGAAACTGAATAAATCACCCTAGAAGCAATAAGAGGAGGAGACTGCAGTTGGATAATAACCACGAGAAACCACCCTGAGACTGGTTTTTTGAAGTTGTCTATAGGGGCTTGGTTTGATTAATTTGATTTGTTGGTGTGTGTAAATTTTTTTTTGAACACGTCTCATTGTAATTCCTATTTGTTGTTCAGGGAATAATGGGCTCGTATATATGTGAACTTTCTGTCATTTGTGTTGGAGTACTAGCTAAATATGTTGGCTGTTTTTTACTTTTGATTCATATTTTGACTTGAGGAGAGTGCCCAAGTTTAGGGAGGTCACCGGTTGCTGCCTTTTGATGAAGGATTAGTCATAACCCGTGCCCGTAGGGCACGGCGAAGGTCGTCTCCCTTGTGCGAAACCGAGGAGGACAATCAGTTTACGGGTGAAATGGCGACATGATAGTTGTCTCCCAGGCGCAAGAAAGACGTGGAAGTCTTCTCCCGGGCGAAATATTGAAGGCGAAAAGAAAACCTGGGTCAGTAGTCGCATGGGCACATTATAAGGGACTAAAGCGCAAAATTTTTTTGGTTTATTCATTATTCACAAATCGATTATTCACCTGTAGACATTCAAGTTTTATTCATATCAGGTAGTGACTAACAGTTTGCATGTAATCTATTATACATTCCTGGCCTCTCATACATTTCTTAGAATGATTCATATACATTTACACCATTTTACGACCCTCTTTAACCATATAGCAAGAATTATCCATGGAATCTAGCAGCGACGTCAGCAGCACAGACCAATCAATTAAATCAACTTCTGAAATTGAGAAATGAGAAATCAACGAAGGAAAGTGAGTACCCGTGCCAGATGAAATCAACGTAGGAAGGGAGAAAGCACAGACTGATATCAAATGGCATCAAATTCATTTAAAACAAAAAGCGGCAGATAGGTTAGCATTATGTCGAGCATTTTGTCGAGCATATAGGAGGCAACTCCAAATAAAGCAAATCATCGGGCAGTCAAACTCCAAATAAAGCACAGACTGATTTTTACCAAATCTGGATAATCTGGCCAACGTGATATTAAAATGGACCGTGTGTAAGTCATGTAATAAATTTCGAATGATGCAGATTAATTAAAATAGACACAAAAACTTGCGGGCAAGTTTTTGGAAAGAGTCACATGCATTGCAGGTCTTGGTAAAAAATAACCTAGGGATCAGAAACTGGTTACTCTGGGGATCAGAAAAGAATTAAATGTCTATTATTAGCAGTATAGGACATCATAGATATTTAATTAAATGTTTATCAATTCTGGATAATCTGGCCCACTTGATATCAAATATTAGAAGTAGACAGGAGCAAGGAGATATAATCAAATATTAAATGTTTAAATGTTCATAAAATATCAAATATCAAATAGGAAGAAGCAAACATTAGCAGATAATAATAACATTAGCAAACAGTAGGTGATAATAAACTTGGCTACATCCGAATCCCATCACACCAATTTCACAACTTTTGTAGACATGGGACGCAGGATTGCCCTACTCTGTTTATTATAAAATGCAGACAAAGGAACTAAGTGATTAACCCATTAAAGGATACGCTTTCTGTCCTGCTCCCTGGAAAGCAGCATCCAAGTCCCTCATAGAGATGGCCATAATTTTATTCCATCTGGCCAACAAAAGCACACCTTGTCCACTTCGGCCTCAAATTGGAAGTGGAAGGCTTTCTGCAATTCAGTCATCAAAACTAATATTCCAATAGCTAAAATTACTGTCAGTATGCTATAATTCAGTAATTGCAAGTATAATTAAATATTAACAACGGATTTATACAACTGTTGAATAATGGTTGAAAAGCATAATACAGAAATCATTTGCAATTTCAGAAGCATAAAATTTCTGAAATTCGAAGAAAAATGCTAGATACCGAATCCTCCATAGAAGCTTCAGCAGATGTAAACGTTTTCTTAATTCTAGAAAGAATCAGAGTTCAAATTTGAAGAAATCTTTGGCAAACTCAAATTTGATCCAATAAGAGCCAATTTCTTTGGCAAAATAAAGCCAATTTCTTTAATGATTAAAGAAACCATGACAGCGACGCTGACATAATCATCCAATTAACAAACCAGGATGGTTAAAAAATTAAAAAGAGATACAGAATAATGGCCGGCGATTAATCATTGGGAGAGAAAAGCCCTAATTTGTAAATATGAACCTTCAAGGGTATCCAATTTATCAAAAAAAATCAGAGAGAGAGGAGATTACCAGAGGATTTGAGGACGTACACTATCCTCCGATGCCAAAAAAATCAAAGTGGGAAAGAATAAAATTACACAGTGGGAAAGCATAAAGCAAACCTCAGATGCTAGACATTGATTACCGGAGATCCTTGACTTAAGTATTACAGGAAAGAAATTGAGATCCTTGACTTAAGTATTACAGTAAAGAAATTGAGAGAGAGAGAGAGAGAGAGAGAGAGAGAGAGAGAGAGAGAGAGAGAGAGAGAGAGAGAGAGAGAGAGAGAGAGAGAGAGATTACCGGAGGATTTGAGGACGTCGCAGATGAGCATGTCGGAGAGAAGAAGAAAGGCGAATGATGAAGACAAAAGTTATTTAGTGGGAAAGCAGTTTTGAGTAGTTTTTATAACCGTTTCTCTTCACAACGAAAGCATTGTTTAACGAAAGCAGTTTTGAGTAGCAGTTTTGACAACGAAAGCAGTGTTAAACTTGAAAATAGAATGTCCTAGTCATATTTCTTTGAGACACATATGACAAAATGAGACACGTAGGACAAAAATTGCCACATAGGACAAACTTCAAAATAGGTCCTGAATTGTATAATAGATATCTAAAGACAGTATAGACATTCCACTACTCTATCCATACAAGGATAGGTATACACACCTTGGCACATTCCCCACATGGAACACAACAATACTGCCATAGATAGGAATACGCTTATATACACTCATATCACATACATGCATATCCTCATTCACACCTTTACGAGGTGTGTGTGTGTGTGTGTGTGTGTGTGTGTGCGTGCGTGCGTGCGTGTGCGTGTGCGTGTGCGTGTGTGTGTGTGTGTCTCCCCACTAGTTGATATGTATCCATTAGTATACATCCACTAATAAACATATACATATCACTTATACCTCAGAGTCACACAAGTATACCACATACTTACACACCTATCCGTATCTTGTACTTATGTAGAGACATAACATATATACATATATATACTCAAGCACTCGCACACCTAGTATATAAGCCCTCACCTATCCATACATGCAACTTTCAGATGAATATAAGCATTTAACATAATATCCAAATAACCACAGAATTTATACACAAGTTTATATTACTATTGCAGGGTATCATCATTAGTGAAATCTAATAATAGCACCAAAAAGGATCATAAACAACCAATTGCCACAGGGAACTTAATCTGTATTTTGACGTATTTCATCCCTTAAACATCTTACTTGAAGTTCAGATCTAAATAAATACTAAGGATATAGGCTAACGTCTCACTAATTTGATTGATTTTGGGCATTTTACCTGGAAATTAATCTATAGAAGAGTGTAGAATAAGAAAGCCCCGATCTTCTTTTGTCATCTACCTGGCATTTTATAGGGAACTTAAATCTATAAAATGTAGAAAAGAACAATAAATTCTCAAACCAGTCACATTATGAAGGCTGAACATGCATGGGGAGAATTGTAAGATCAGATTCTCAATAGGAAATACAAAACAGAAAACACACCATTCCAAATTTAACCCAATTTATTTTTTGATTCCAGTATATAAGCATTAGGAAAGGGTTATGCACAGGAAGATGAGCGATGTTTTATATAACGTATTCATGTGAACATTTCTTTCATTCGGTCATGTTTACACCATGCACAATGCATCAGATGTTTCATTTTCATTTAAAATTCTGTGGTATTATCCCATAGTCTGATGAGTGTGGTTTCTATGTCTACACGATGTTTCACGTACTATTTCCTTTCAACTGAAAGCTTGAATGATGCTCCTATCCAAGGGAATTAAAATTATATGTGAACTCTTCCGGAACAAAATGATTTTCAATGGTATGAAATTTTTAAGCTGGGAGCCAATGTGGATGAGCCCAGGCATATGTGAACGTGATTATTTTGAACAAAATTATGTGAACAAAATTATTTTGAACAAAATGATGCTCAGGCATATGTTTCAGGTTAGGCTCATTGTGAACAAACTTACGTGAACATATAATCCAGGTATATAATTACGTTAGGCTCATCCACGTAATTAAACAAAATTATATGCCTCAACATATAATCTATGCATCAACAAAAGTAGGATACCTGGTCATCAAGACAATTTGTTAAGACCAGTCTATAACAAGAAGTAAAGAGCAAAAGAACAGAAATTTAAGGCATATACCACTCTAAGATAAGCCTATTAAGTTTATATGTTGGTTGACGATTTAGAAAGAGATCTGCAAGATCCCCGTTCTTCTTGCAACTGCTTTCTTCACCTTCTTCTTATTAAGAAGAATGTCCATTTTTAACTGATAGTTCCACAAATGTATGAAAATTAATTAAATTTGCTATGAATAAAGATACAACAAATCAGGGCATCACATACCAATTATGAATCCACATTTGTTATAAATAAACATATAACTGATAGATCCACATTAGATAAGCTACTAAAATCTATGCACCGGACAAAATTACTGTCGAAACTACACAAATGAGGAGCACATACACTGTGGCATAAATTGAGAAGCAGTAGGTTTATGAGATAAAGTTCGAGAGCAATTACGCCTATAAATATCTTAAGTAGTTTTATGAGATAAATAGAGTTCAGTAAATAATTTGTTTTGCAGTTTCACTTAACTGTTCTATACGTTCCCTCACAAAAAACAAACAGAAAATAATAATAAACACTTCAAATTAGGATTCACAAAACTAGATAGATGAAAGTGAATAGTGCGTCCAAATGCAAGACTGTCAAGGGCTGAGGCAGTGGCGGAAAACAGTCCATAATGTATAATTAGAAATCCTTATAAGGAGAAATCCGTTATAAGGAAAACAGTCCAAAGTTATACTGGTCCTTTATAAGGAGAAATCCTTTCAGTAACATACAAGTGTATTATGATACAAAATCCTGCAGACTGGATTAAATAATCTGGACAAGATACTTTGATACTGTATCTGGAGTCAATACATGTGTATTATGATATTATAAACAAATTGGAAATATTGGTTAACTTCGGTTTAACATTTTATTTAGAAATTGGATGATCACTTAATAATTGAACCCATATAAGTGCATCATTAACTTCATTCCATTCATTTTATTTAGAATCTTGAAAAGTGCCTGTATTTTGCAGGAAAAATGAATCAGAATTTGTAAACCATCTAATTAGTCAATCATCGAGCAGTGATATGTTAAACCAGTCACCGCATGGCAACTCACAGATTGTTTACATGCAAATCAAACAATCAAATAATCTGTAACAGATTGATTACATGCAAATCAAACAATCAAATAATCGTATAACGTTCTTACTAATAGAACAGAGATTTTTGGGAAGTTAGATGCAAGAAAAAATTAGATTCGAATAATAAGGAAGCCGTACCGATAGAACCTCCTTCAGCGGCTACCTCTCGTCGTACGAATCCGCTAGCCGCCGTCGGATCGTGGAATAAGAAAAAGAGGCGGTGATTTGGCCCTAAACTCCACCCTCCCAGGAGACGCGACCGTGAGATCAGAAAAGGAAGACATGACGGGGAGACGCGGAGGCGGTGATTTGGCCCTAGACTCCACCCTCCGAGGAGACGCGGCCGTGAGATCGGAAGAGGAAGACAGGACGGGGAGACGCGGCCGTGATCAAAAGAGCCAGAACTAAGGGTTGTTGTCCGGCGCCAATTTTGGGACACATTTCGTGCTCGGAGACAGAATCAAGAGGAACCAATTTTGGGAGGAAGATAGGATGCGGCTGTTGTCCGGCGCTTCACGTGAGGAAGGAGATGAATTAAGGGTTTAGAGTTTTGGTGGCCCTTAAGTTATGCGTTGGGTTTATTTACTAATAGGCGTAACATTTTGCTATTAACCCCTAAACGCAAATTAAAGAAGAATTAGCCAATCATTTAATGCCACATCAGCTCCGGTGTAGGAAAATCCTACACGGGCTGCTCATCCCCCATATATATATATATATATATATATATATATATATATATATACACACACACTGAATACAAGTATATATGTGATGTATATAGGTCAAACATCCAATACAACAACTGTTTTTATATACACCAATACTCATTATTATATACGTATACATTGATACCAACAAATATACATCTATCGTATACTATACTGTAGGAAGTTCAACCTCTGACTTCCGGTGACCTGCATGGGCCACCAAAAACTGTCACGCCCCGTTACCCAGAATAGCCGGCATTTAAATTTTTTATTTCCAAGTATCCTAAAGGGTGAGAGTGATGAGAGAGGAAAAAGAGAGGAAGGAGAAACTGAATATGCAGGCCACTGCGTACATGCTGAGATAGTACAAATGAAGCTCCACAATAATATCGAACATTCTCATGAACAACAACAACATTTTATATATAACATGTTTCATTTATATACATAGTCCAGGTACATCACTACACAAATACCACCACTCTCCGTCTCACAAGACAACCCAGTCATGATACAAACTACAACTCTCACCAAAGGCCATCCCCAAACCCAACCTCAAGTCACCACCAACCGTGCCGCCCCTACTACCTGAAAAATAGGAAGGAGCACGTCAATGCCTGCCCCAGTAGGAACCAACTTGGATTTGGAACGCTAATTTAATGTTATCAACCACAAAGCAAGGTAAGATCAATAAGACGTGCGACTAAATAATGTGACGAAAAGTAAACAGCTAAGTAAGGAATCATACCTGCGATTTGATGTCGAGCTACTGCAAGAAAAAGGTCAGCACAAATAATAATACAAGTGTTCACACAACATATACTAACAGAGGAATCACAAGTGCCATGTGTAACCACAGTGTCACAAGCAAGCATGCAAAGGGAAAGGGAGGCGTTGCAAACAGAAGAAGCAACATATAGAACACTTGTCTGTTAATTTATTTAGTTGGGAACTTGGATAAACTGTGTGATACCAGGACTTGGACTTCACCCCAAATTTGGGGTGAAATAGCACACGGCGCAGTGGACACGGGCACTGTACGACACCGGGCCTCTCATCTCCCCCGGCCCTGGCAGGAGTGAGGATCTCCACATAATAACACAATCTCCGTATGTCCCCTCCACTCCCGGTAAAGGCGAGTGTGTATAAATATCTCCTCCACTCCCGGTAAAGGCGAGTGGGTATAAACATCACATATCACATAATCATTTCCCCCAACTTCTCAATCCAGGCCTCATATCCACAATTTACTCAAATCCCATCTAAACCCGGGGTTTGCTAACTCACCCTCATTAGAGAGGACTGAGACATTCAAGAGTTTCATTTTATCATTTTAGTAATGAAGGAGTCATGTTGCATGGCATCACATTCCATATTCATATCAACATGGGTCATGCAACGAAGTGTCATGCCCTCCATCGTAGTCATATCAACCCATCATCACATCAAATAAGGTACCATGCATGACATGCTCCCAATATTACATGTTCATATCAAATCTCATTTCATAACCATATGATTGAGTATTCCTCACATTTCTGGCATTTGCCTTCACTTAGGCATATTCACAAACACGTGGTGGGCGTGACGTATATGTCTATAATCACATTAGCAAACCAATTAACAAAACATATTATTAGCATATCTTCCATGTAAAAACAATAGTCATGTATCATAGAGGGTGGATTAGCAACAATGCACAATTCATCACACCACTTATCCATTTAGCTTGCAGGAAATACACATGCAGTCATAAAAGATGAATCATATCACCAATTATGGTCAGAATTTAGCAAAACTTCCTAAATGAAAGTTATATATATGTTAATCCTGGATTCACAGATTAATGTTCAGGTAAAAATATTAAGTATATGATTTATAGTGAATTATTTGGTAAAGTGTGTCAAATCTTTTTTTAAGACAGATTTCAGGGTCTGTATTGAAGGCCAATTTTGGGCATGTTTCAGCCTGAAATTCGACATATAAGCACTGTGATGAAATTTTAGAAAAACTTGTTAACTTTTCAACAAGACCAAGAACATAAAATTCCATTGTGTGTGCAGGTGTTTAGGTCAATTTTGCTAAACTGTCAAAACTGAAAATCAAACAGACATGTTGTAAAGATAGAATTTTTGCTCCTAATTTATGAATTGAATATATATCAAAATTTATATGATTTTGGAGTAGAACTTCAAGATCTACACAAATATAATTTTTTCGAAACCTAATTCATGCTACAGTAACCATGATTCCAGCAACAACACACAACCAATTTTCAGAATTTCAAGGGGATGGTGTTGCTAAGAATTTTCAAGGGGGAATTCATGAAATTGCAATATGACATGAATTTTCACCACCCCTAATACATATTAAGCAAACATGATATAAAAACATGAAGGAATTAACCATAATTAGATTTCCTAAAACCAAGTTGGCTTCCTACCTCAAGAGAACCCTTTCTTCTTCTCTTCTCTTTCTCTTCCTCTTCTTCTTCTTCTCCTCTTTTTTTTTTGTTGAAGAATTTCGGCCATGGCAACATGGAGGGGGGAAGGGGAGAGGGTAGAGAGAAGGTGAGTAGAAAATGAGAGAAAGAGAGAGAGGTTTCTAGTTCTCTCTCTTCTTTTCTCCTCTTTTCTTATTCCTTTCTTATCTTCCAAGAAAGGAATATTCCAAGGGAATATTCCATGTGAAAATGACCAAAATAACCCTCAATCATCTAGGTATTTATAAGTTTGCCATTATTTTATGCACACACAACTTTAGTATGTACGCACATCAGCTTTAGTCCAAATAACCGTTTTGCCCCTAACATTTCTAAAAATTTACGGGGGTTGCCATTGACCCCTAACCCCTTTTCACACTAGCATGGATTCCCTTACACACATCCATGTACATCCATGCATGCATACATGCATTACACACGCACGCCCAATACTTTCCTGTTGTTTTGCACCAACGACGTCTTTCACACTTCTCCCGCACTCAATCTCGCTTTCCCGTCTCTTAGCCACGCATTACGACCTAATCCCCCTTGTACTACATTACATTTATCGATATCCACGTTTATTTCATGCCTATGTATGCATCTTAAGTAGAAATACCTCGTGTATACAGTGCAATACACGTATATTTCACAACGGGGCATTGCACTGCGTGCGAGAATAAGGGAGAGGGGGAGTTGTTATATATAGGGGAATTAAAAATAAAATGTAGTATAATAATAATAATAATAATAATAATTGTAATACTTATTAGTATAGTTGGATCTACCAACTTAGGGAGGTGGGTTAATGGGGTCGGTTAGGGTATTAATTAAGTGGGGTTAGGGTAAAAGTAACTAGTTAAATGTAATTATTATATGTGTTGAAAGATTTCTTAGAGAGGATTAACCATGGCAAATAGCCATGGTGCTTTATTTATAAAATCCCATAGGTATTCCAAAAGACTCTTGGATACCAAAAGTCTCCACCACATTAAGAGTGGTGGAGTAATGGGTGGATAAGTGGTGGGGAGGCCAAAGGCCTCCCCCACTCACAACACCCCCCTTATCCATCCATTACTTTGGTCTTAGCGTATAAGGCTAAAAAGGAGGTGGATACTTCTGGATCCTGAGTAATTGTGTCTGTCTCGTTAAAACCTTAGCTGCGGAAAACCCAGTGGGAAAAACCCACATCCGTACAAGCTTCAGGCTTGTAGGTCTTTCAGTTGTCTCATACCGATTCCTTTTATAAGTTTTACAAAAATACATTTTGGTAAAGATTTGGTAAAAAGATCAGCTAAGTTGTTGCAGGACTGGATCTGCTGAACTTCAATCTGCTTGTCCTCCTTTAGCTCGTGTGTCCAGAAAAACTTGGGAGATATGTGCTTCGTCCTGTCGCCATTGATGTATCCCTTTTAAAGTTGAGCAATGCACGCAGCGTTGTCTTCAAACAGGACGGTAGGCTCCAAATCACCGGTCTTCAGGCCAGTGGATTGAAGAATGTGGATAACGCGTTGATAGCCATGGAAAATAGCCATGGCAAACGTGCTGATAACGTGTTGAAAGATTTCTTAAAGAGGATTAACCATGGCAAATAGCCATCGTGCTTTATTTATAAAATCGCATAGGTATTCCAAAAGACTCTTGGATACAAAAAGTCTCCACCACATTAAGAGTGGTGGAGTAATGGGTGGATAAGTGGTGGGGAGGCCAAAAGCCTTCCCCCACTCACAACAATATGTAATTAGTAAAGGTAGTTATTAAGTGTAATTAGTAAAATCGAAGTAATACTATGTCGGTTTTACACACGACTCCGAAAAATTCCCAAACAATTACCACGGGTTCGTATCGTCGCGAGGATCACGAATACGAAGCCCATTTCAGAGTTTGAGCTACGAAGATACGAGTTTTGGGTCAAAATGTTTGGGGTGCGGGTTTGCAGGTTCTATGTCGATTTGACTCCAGAAAAATACGAAAATAATATGGGACGTACTAATCGACCCTAGAATCATACTGTATTAATAGTTTGAAATCGTTTTGATAACGTTTATATAGAAAATTATATGATACGTCTATATCTGTAATAATTACGTAGAAATTTTTATATAAACTATTTAAACTTTATGACGACACTTAAACTTACGAATACATGTTATAACTAGAATGATGATACAAAAATATTTTTTATAAAGGATTTTGAAACTATTTTTGATATAAAACTCCTGACAACCCATTTTAAAATATCTTTAAAGTATAAAAATACGCTAAATATGAAAATACGTGTACTGATGAAAACATGTCGTCACACCTCAGGCTGACTGAGGGCTTTCTTTGGATGTGGCATGACCGTTGAGGTCAGATGCCAGAGGCCCCTCTTTGAACGTGGCATGATCGCTGAGGTCGGATGCCAGAGGCCCCTCTTTGGACGTGGCATGACCACTGCGGTCGGATGCCAGAGGTTTGGACCTCAGGCTGGTTAAAGGCTTGCTTTGGACGTGGCATGACTGTTGAAGTTGGATGCAACCTAAAGCCTCCATAGCCCTAGCATACATCCACGGCCATGGGCTCACCCATGCGCTGTCACACCCTGGCTAACTTACATCCTGCAGCTCCTTTCCTTTTACAATCTCGCCTGATTTAGGCATCAGATGGAAGACGGGTGGTCCGCCCCTAACTCGGAGGTGACACCCCTTGGATCTCTGACGCCTTTGTTCCCCTATAATCACATGTACCGGAGAAAGGGAAGAGAGGCACACCCGGTGAAATTGCCTTGTCCAGACTTAACTTGTTGTGTATTGCTCGCCTTAGCGACTTGGCCCAGGCGTCCGATGGCTTGGTCCGGCCCTGCGAGAATTCATGCATCAACAAACACTAAATTGAGACAAGTTTAGAATAGTTGACGGTTTGGGAAATTAAAATGTTAAAACTTGTTCGACAACAATGCGAGGCTAACAAGTTAGTAGATGGGCACATGTGAATATCTCGTAATTGATAGTTGTAAAAACACTAGGACTGTCAACTGAGATATGCATGACACATGTTCTTTTTTTTGGGAAATATTACGTGTTTGGTTGGTGGGAAAGGAAAGAAAAGGAAAGAAAAGGAAAGAAATTAAGAGGGAAAATGAATTTTCATTGTTTGGTTGAAAAGAAAAGTGAATAGAAAAAGAAAATGAAGGAAAAGAGTTGAAAATGATTATTAAAACTTTTCTCTCAAGTTTTTCTCTTCTTGACCCAAATAAAATGAGAGAAAAAAGAAAGCAAACTAACTACTTCTACATTCATGCATTTTGTTGTGAATGTGTATTTACTGGGTTGGATGAGTTATTGGGCCAACTCAAGTGTTTGGGCCCATATCTGTATAAGCCCACTTGTATTCTCCCCTTTGGCTATAAATATAGACCTGAGGGCTCTCCCCTCAGTAGTTGATTCATAACACGTTATCAGCACGAGCCTCTAAATTTTTCCTTTCCACAAATTTTTTTTCCGTTCGTTGCAAAGGCGAAGGCGAAGGCGAGACGGGAGATCCACGAGCGCGGTGCAAGGCTTCCTCCATCAAGGGTCGTCATCCGCGTAGGGCTTCGAGCAACCGTCGCTATATCCGGAGGACGGATATAGAGGTAAAAACTCTAAAAACAATATTTTTAATCATACGTATGATTGCCCCTCCACTAGATCTCGCAAGATCGTCATAGGGATTCATCGTCGCCTTGAAAACGACGGACTTTTCATCCCAAAAATCAATTTTTTTAGGGTTTTTGGATTTTTCTCTAAAAATCAAACCCTAAATCAACCCTGCCGGCGGCCTCGCCGCCGGCCCCCTCCCCCACCCGGCCACGTCGTCCCCCCATAGGGGGGGGCAGCAGCCGCCGCTCCCCCCTGCGGGGGGGGCGGCGGCGGCCCCTGCCGCCGCCCTCCCCTGCAGGGGGCGGCCGCCGCCGCTCCCCCCTGCAGGGGGCGGCGGCCCCCGAGGCCGCCCCCTCCCTCTGCAAGGGGGCGGCCCCCGAGGCCGCCCCTCCCTCTGCAGGGGGGGGAGGGGGGGGGGGGCGGCCCCCGCCGTCCCCCCCACAGAGGGGGGCGGCGGCCCCCGCCGTCCCCCCCACAGAGGGGGGCGGCGGCCCCCGCGCCCGCCGTCCCCCCCGCAGAGGGGGGCGACGGCCCCCTGGCCGCTTCCCCCCTCTGCGCGGGGGGGGGGGGGGGGGGCCCTGGCCGCGCCCCCCCTCTGCGGGGGGTTGCGGCCCCCCGCCGCTCCCCCCGCAGCGGGGGGCGGCAGCCCCCTGGCCGCGCCCCCCGCTGCGGGGGGGGGGGGGGGGGGGGGGGGGCTCCGCCGCTCTGGTGGGACCGAAAAGGTGCTCTCTCTCAAGTGCAAGAGTCCGTACAAGTAGTAAAACCTGGGAGTCCAGGTGTCGAATCCACGGGAAGAAATCTGTTGCAACCACAATTTAAATCAAATAGAAAGCCAACGAAAAGAAACTAAACACTTTAATAATGGTGACGGTGATGGTGATGTGAACACGTGAACAATATAAACATAGAAATACGTGTACGAAAATACCTATAAAGAGTATGCACATGGTATGGGCTCGCTAGGATCAACGATTCGTATTAATTTGGTTAATGAATATATCACAATGAATTCTCTTTTTGAGAGCAATTCACCGGGAAAAATATCCAATATAACTCAATGAATTCTCCTTTTGGGAGCAATTCATCGGAAGATGCCCTTTTGGGGGTTCAAACACGATATTCAAAAAGATCGTCGCTAAAGCTATAATACGATATGAAACTCTCTTTTGGAGAGATCAAAACTACGGTATGAAACTCCCTTTTGGGGAGATCAAAACTCACCCTTTTGGGGCGATCATCAACTAATTTAATTCTTTTGGAATCTAAAAAAGTCGATTTACGAACAACGATTACAATTTTAGCGACGTTAAACGATTTAGCACAAGGAATTTCAACCAAATAAACACGAATTATATCCCCTAACTACTCCATACCATGCACAAATAAGTTCTAGCTACTCATAATTTCAGAATAAACAAGATCCATAGCCAAATACATTGAATTCATAGCAAAATACGATGAAAAACACTAAAATACGAGGTAGAAGTTGAAGAAAATATCACCAATTCTCCTTGAAAAGACTTCAAACTCTCTGAAAATAATAACACAAGCCTCTGGAATTTTACAGAATTTTTCAGGGGGAAAATACGGCTTCTAGAGCCTCCAATACGCCCAAAATACGCCCCAATCTGCCTGAATACGCCCAAAAAACCCTAAATACGCTTATATAATAAGATTGCTGGTTTGGGGCTGCTAACGGGTTCAAAACCCGCTTCATTTACGCGCCCGAATCAATCCAGACCGCTCATCTCGAGCGGAGCAAATGTCAGCCGCTCATCAAAAGCGGGATTCGTTGTGGTGTCGCCACGTGTGCTTTAAACGTTGTGCGAAGCCCGCTTGATCCGAATCCGCTTCGGAATCCCTTGGAACCGTTGGATTTCGATCGCTCGGTTCACTGATCGCCACGTCGCCCTTTTATTTCGCCTGCCATTGTTCGCTTCAGATTCCCTCGGAACCGTTGGATTGAAATCCAACGGAGACGGTTGAGCCGCGTCGACCGCCTCAAATCGAATTCGATTTCGTTGCGGGCTCCGTTGTACACCGTTCGATCTAGGCGTGACATCCAGGATCGCGCCACGTCGACAGCTTCGAATTCGAACTGGGGTTGCGCCCGGTCCGTCGGATCAATGATCGATGGCCCAAGATCTCCCAGTTCGCTGATAGAATGTGCTAGCTTTACGACCGTTGGATGCTAGCGGGAGTGAACACGATCGTGCCACGTGGCGATAAAATCTCCGGCTGCTGAAGTCTTCAGCTACTTGCGCTGGCCGTTGGATCATCATCCAACGGCCTGGAAGCGGCCACGTCGTCTCATTGCTAGGCGCCGTCGGATGAAGGCGGGAAAGCGTGGATGGCCGCCACGTCACGCGCCAAGATTCATGCGTGTATTTATTTTATTTCCAATAAATGGTATTCTGCATTCAATAAATCACAGTAATTAGCACAGATCTCAGAAAAATACAAATAAATAGTCATTGGAATCGTGAGATCGAGACGGTGCTAGGAAAAATATAAAAAGTGCAGAAGTACTTCATTATTTGCTGTTTTGTGCTCAAATAGAGTGTTTTCTCTAATAAATAAATGTGTAGAAAATACGTATGAATTAGAGATAAATTTAGCATCTCATGAGCACAAAATAGGGCTAAATGGGGGGTTAAATATGTAATATTGAACCCGAATCACACCCCCCAACTAGCGATTTGCTAGTCTCTAGCAAAAATAGCGATAAATACGGACGATCAATAAAACAATAAGTTCTTTCAAATTGCTCATGGCGTGGCTCAATAATACACATTCCAACATGGTCTTGGCCATCAATATACACATCCCTGAACAAAATCAATCACATGAAATTTTCTCTAATTTATTATGAATAAATAACATGCAAGCATCGTTTTGCGCAAGCGAAAGTATAGCACGTCGTTATATCCTAGTTTTCTTGTTTCCAAGGAATTGGCCTATCAAAATAATCATTCAAGACATGGGTATTGAAGTTGCTTAGTATATTCACTATTTCTCTTCTTTTATTCGTTCTGCGTAACGCGCATCAAGCAACATTCGTAGAAAAAAGTATAACTTGGATCGCTCCATCAAATGAGTGAGTTTCCGGTCAATGGCTCCCAAATCAGACGATCATAGGGCATTAGGCCAAGAAGGACCCCTCGGACTGTACTACTCGAGCCAACCAAGTTATTTATTAGTGACATACTTATTCATTCATTTTTCATCATTTTTCTTTTCATTTCTTTCTTTCTTTTCTTTTTTTCTTTTGTAAGCAACGCAACACCCATCAACATGAATATAAACATTAATAACAAAGGCCAAATTCCTCTTCAACTTGAAAACTTTTCTAATAAATCGTGTATACTTAAGCTTTTTCATCACATAAGCATGCATGAAATAAATTCAAACTATTTCGAGATATTAATCATGGAAATTGAAATTTTTTCATGAATAGCATATTAACGGCAATTCCATGAAGGAAAAATAATCAACTCAAGCCATAAAAAATTTTCAGAACTCAATTCATGTATAATCATCCGCATTTGAGGCATATGAATGAGTTTTAAAATGATGAGATTTGGTGATGTATTCTTCTCAAAAAAAAAATCCTAAAAAAATCCTAATGTCACATACACACCCCCCAACTAAAGATGGACATTGTCCTCAATGTCGGAAGAGGTACGAGTTTATTCAAGCAAGCAACCTAGAAAGCAATTAAAAACTACACTACTGGAAAGAACACACCATGATCAAATGGCGGATCCCGAATCTTTAATGGTGGAGGAAGTTTTTCAATTTGCTCCTTGCGCTCCTCGGCGATTATTCTTCTTCCGAAAGCTAATTTGGACCCCAGCAACACAACTCCAAGCATCTCTATAAGCTGTTTGCCAATGTCCTGCGAGAGATGAGTTATGTCAGTCCAAATTAATTTAAAATTCTTCGAAATAAAATTATTCCAAATGTAGTCATCAAAATAAGTGAAAGAAATTAATGCAAGTTGACGACTACTCCCTGAAAGATATGCACTACTCTCTGTACGATGCTCGATCAATGGGGAGAGGGGGAAATGATTTTGGGACAAAACTGGAGGAGGGCATGGTTCTGACTCCATGGCGATAGTCTCAAAACCTTTGTCCCTAGGTGTCTCCTCCTCTCGTTCATCCAAAATTGCTAGCTCGTCCTCTCTTTTGCACACACTTCCTGCCATGTGGATATTTGTATTCGTGTCCTCGCTCGGTATACCTGTAATAGAAGATGAACTCGTATTAGTTTCTTTAAATTGAGTTTCAAAATAATTACCTTCTTCTAAGCAAGCGGCAATCAAATTAAGATCTTCAATAGATTTTTGAATCTGCCGACTCCGAGCGAGGAAATTCTCCTGGAATTGATGGGATGTGGCCTCCTGTGTCTGAATAGTCTGGTAAGCTTCCTCTTTCAAGGATTGCAAAGGTACGTCTACGCTTTGCTCTTCTTGATCGAGGCACGAAGGCTCCGTTGAATCGCTCTCTGAAGTCTCTTCCACGGTTTCTTCGTTTTCTTGCAGAAACTCCATGTATTCCCACGCCACTGTCGGCGTCATGCCTCCCAATAATTCCTGCAGCTGCGGTTGTAGTCCATCTAGGAAGAACGCCATAAGCTCTTCATTTGTGTACCCATGCTGCGGATAGCTCGATATAATGTCTGTGAACCTCCTCCAGGCCTGAAAGAAAGTTTCACAATCAGTTTGATTAAAATTTACAATCTTGAGCTTTTCCATCCTATGTTTGTGTGCATTAGCATACCGTGCATCATACAGATTGTTTGTGCAATAGAAGTTCATGAATTCCATTTTGAAGTAAAATAAAATAAATAATAATAATAATAAAAAAGTTTATGTACAGTAAAGTGGAAAGATCTCACCGAAGGTCCTCTAAATGAAATAAACCGTAGTCACAAACCATTCCTCCCCGGCAACGGCGCCAAAAACTTGGTGGGACCGAAAAGGTGCTCTCTCTCAAGTGCAAGAGTCCGTACAAGTAGTAAAACCTGGGAGTCCAGGTGTCGAATCCACGGGAAGAAATCTGTTGCAACCACAATTTAAATCAAATAGAAAGCCAACGAAAAGAAACTAAACACTTTAATAATGGTGACGGTGATGGTGATGTGAACACGTGAACAATATAAACATAGAAATACGTGTACGAAAATACCTATAAAGAGTATGCACATGGTATGGGCTCGCTAGGATCAACGATTCGTATTAATTTGGTTAATGAATATATCACAATGAATTCTCTTTTTGAGAGCAATTCACCGGGAAAAATATCCAATATAACTCAATGAATTCTCCTTTTGGGAGCAATTCATCGGAAGATGCCCTTTTGGGGGTTCAAATACGATATTCAAAAAGATCGTCGCTAAAGCTATAATACGATATGAAACTCTCTTTTGGAGAGATCAAAACTACGGTATGAAACTCCCTTTTGGGGAGATCAAAACTCACCCTTTTGGGGCGATCATCAACTAATTTAATTCTTTTGGAATCTAAAAAAGTCGATTTACGAACAACGATTACAATTTTAGCGACGTTAAACGATTTAGCACAAGGAATTTCAACCAAATAAACACGAATTATATCCCCTAACTACTCCATACCATGCACAAATAAGTTCTAGCTACTCATAATTTCAGAATAAACAAGATCCATAGCCAAATACATTGAATTCATAGCAAAATACGATGAAAAACACTAAAATACGAGGTAGAAGTTGAAGAAAATATCACCAATTCTCATTGAAAAGACTTCAAACTCTCTGAAAATAATAACACAAGCCTCTGGAATTTTACAGAATTTTTCAGGGGGAAAATACGGCTTCTAGAGCCTCCAATACGCCCAAAATACGCCCCAATCTGCCTGAATACGCCCAAAAAACCCTAAATACGCTTATATAATAAGATTGCGGGTTTGGGGCTGCTAACGGGTTCAAAACCCACTTCATTTACGCGCCCGAATCAATCCAGACCGCTCATCTCGAGCGGAGCAAATGTCAGCCGCTCATCAAAAGCGGGATTCGTTGTGGTGTCGCCACGTGTGCTTTAAACGTTGTGCGAAGCCCGCTTGATCCGAATCCGCTTCGGAATCCCTTGGAACCGTTGGATTTCGATCGCTCGGTTCACTGATCGCCACGTCGCCCTTTTATTTCGCCTGCCATTGTTCGCTTCAGATTCCCTCGGAACCGTTGGATTGAAATCCAACGGAGACGGTTGAGCCGCGTCGACCGCCTCAAATCGAATTCGATTTCGTTGCGGGCTCCGTTGTACACCGTTCGATCTAGGCGTGACATCCAGGATCGCGCCACGTCGACAGCTTCGAATTCGAACTGGGGTTGCGCCCGGTCCGTCGGATCAATGATCGATGGCCCAAGATCTCCCAGTTCGCTGATAGAATGTGCTAGCTTTACGACCGTTGGATGCTAGCGGGAGTGAACACGATCGTGCCATGTGGCGATAAAATCTCCGGCTGCTGAAGTCTTCAGCTACTTGCGCTGGCCGTTGGATCATCATCCAACGGCCTGGAAGCGGCCACGTCGTCTCATTGCTAGGCGCCGTCGGATGAAGGCGGGAAAGCGTGGATGGCCGCCACGTCACGCGCCAAGATTCATGCGTGTATTTATTTTATTTCCAATAAATGGTATTCTGCATTCAATAAATCACAGTAATTAGCACAGATCTCAGAAAATACAAATAAATAGTCATTGGAATCGTGAGATCGAGACGGTGCTAGGAAAAATATAAAAAGTGCAGAAGTACTTCATTATTTGCTGTTTTGTGCTCAAATAGAGTGTTTTCTCTAATAAATAAATGTGTAGAAAATACGTATGAATTAGAGATAAATTTAGCATCTCATGAGCACAAAATAGGGCTAAATGGGGGGTTAAATATGTAATATTGAACCCGAATCACGCTCCCCCCCCGCAGCGGGGGGCGGCGGCCTCCGCCGCGCCTCCCGTTCAGGGGGGCGGCGGCGGCGCCCCCCCACTGTGCAAAACCCTACCCGGAAAAAAAAACCAACAGATCTTTGGGCCTGAAGCCCACAGCAGATCTGTGGGCTTCAGGCCCACAGATTTTCAAAAAAAAAAGAAAGAAACAGATCTGTGGGCCTCAAGCCCACAGCAGATCTGTGGGCTTCAGGCCCACAGAATTTTCAAAAAAAAAGAAAAAAAAAAGAAAAAAAAGGCATATGGGCCTGAAGCCCATAGGTCTACTGCGGGCTTCAGGCCCGCAGGCCGGTTTATCTGAAGAAAAAAAAATTTGGGGGGAGGCAAAGGGCTATAAACTCGCCTCAAAAGGCAACTTATTAGCCTAAAAATTAATTTAAAATGGGGATTCAAAGGCAAAATATTCGTGAAAAATCACGGTAAATTACGGGACGAATATCGGGCAGACAAGGGCGTTTTGGGGGGCTTTTGGGATGATGAGGGAACCTTTTTCCTCATACAAAAGAAAATGTTAATTTTGGGCTCTTAATCAATTTAAATTGATTAAACCCATTTACTTTACAACCTATGCATCGTAATTTCTTTTACATGCTTTACATCTCTGGCAAAATTATGTGGATATTATTTGCGTGGTTGTACATTTTATTTAAAAACTTAATAATTAGGAAGATCCTGCGACCGCTCTGCCGTTAGTTACCTAACCTAACGGTGTATGACGTTGCCCAGTGGTCCAATAATTATTAAGTGATTAAATATCGCTTTATCCTCATATGAATAAACTGCCTGTGATGTCTGTGGATGAAAATGTTGATGAGCACAATATTCTTGCATGAATTGCTAAATGTGGTTTTTGGATCGGCCGTTTAGTCCCACAGTTTATTTCCCGCATTTTTCTTTTATTTTTGAGAGAAATTGTAGTGAGGAATTTATGTAAATGTCAAAGAAAGAAGACCAACTTCCATGGAGTCGGAAGCTACGCTTGAAGACGAAGATATTAAATGGGACCCACGGGGTTTTCAAAGTTGTATTTTCATTTTATTCAAGCTGCAAATTTGTATAATTTGGACTGTGGACTCTTGGACTCTTTCTTGTGGGACTGGCCGATCCACACGTTTAGCTTTTCATTAGATATTGCTCCCGCATGAAAATTTTCTTTCTGATTGATTATTAATTCATGCATGTTTGTGCTCTGCTAGATAAATGGCTAAAATTGCAAGCGTTGACTTTGAAGTGCTGGATGCATCAGGCAGAAACTATCTAAGCTGGCAGCTAGATATTAAGTTTCACCTGCGGGCCAAGTCCCTCATCACTGCTGTGACTGAAAAAGAAAATGTTAGCGATATAGAGAAGGCGCAAGCCATCATCTATATTCGCTGCCATGTGGATAAGACCTTAAAGGCTGAGTACCTTACGGTCGAAGATCCACTTGAGCTATGGACCGCCCTTGAGGACATGTATAAACATCAGAGAGATGTTATACTCCCAAGGGCGAGATATGAGTGGGAGAACCTGAGACTGCAGGACTTTAAGTCCATTGCTGAGTACAACTCAGCACTTTTTAGCATCACCTCACGCCTGAAGTTGTGTGGTGAAAAAGTCTCAGAAGATCGCATGCTGGAAAAGACGTATACGTCTTTCCATGAAAAGGATGCGATACTCATGCAGCAATACCGTGAACGTAAGTTCACCAAGTATTCAGAGCTGCTGTCATGTCTTCTCATGGCCGAGCAAAATAGAGAGCTTCTTCTCGCCACTCACAATATGCGCCCTCCCGGCACTGTCCCCCTACCAGAAGCTCACCATACCTCTTCCTTCAAAAAGAAGAGGGACAATAAAAGAAAAGAAAGACCACAGAAAGGGGGACAACAGAAAAGAGCCAAGGGCCCACCACAGCAGCGCAAGAATGAAGGGAAGCGCAAGTTCACCTGGCGCAGGAATGATAACAAGAAAAACAATGCACCCCCACCCAAGAGGGACTGGGAAGACAAGTGCCACAGCTGTGGCATGACAGGCCACTGGTCTAGAGTGTGCAGGACCCTAGTGCATCTCCAGGAGCTTTATAAACAAAGCAAGAAAAAGAATGCTGAATCAAACCTGGTGGCTGCAAATAATGCAGTCAAATTCACAGCAAAAGACTTCGAGTCAGATAATCTGCTTGATTAGCCCGTTATCATTTATCTTAGCATTTTATTGTATGAACATTTTATTTCATGAGAGCTTTTATGTATCTTCAATTCTGTTGAATAAAATTTAGCCTTTCTGAATGCAAATGTTTACTCATCTTTTTTTAGATGGAATGCTCTCATGACTACTTAGTAGACAGCGCGTCAACACATACGATCCTTCAACACAAATGCTATTTTCATAGCATTATCCCGTATAAGAGCCCTGTAAACACAATTTCAGGGCCATCAGACATAATTGAAGGTTCTGGGAATGCAACCTTGTTGCTCCCCAATGGAACAGAACTAAAAATAAAAGATGCACTTTACTCTCCGAAGTCCAAGAGAAACTTACTAAGTTCCAAAGATATCCGTTTTAACGGATTCCACTTGGAAACAGCAAATGTCAAAGAAAATGATTTACTGTATGTAACGTCTCAAGAAAATGGAGTTAAAACCATTCTTGAACGTTTTGAGAGCCTCTCATCAGGCCTCTACCATACAAAAATTCAGAGAGAGGAAGCAAACCTGACGGAGCACCTGAAGTGCCCGACATCGGCCAAATTCTGACTTTGGCACGATAGGCTTGGCCACCCCGGATCTGTGATGATGCACCGCATCCTAGCACAATCCCATGTGCATAACCTGAAGAACCAGAAGATTCTTCAGAAGGGAGAATTCCCTTGTGTACCCTGCTTTAAGGGTAAATTAATAACAAGGCCATCACCACTTAAAGTGGATATTGAGTCTCCTAGCTTCCTTGAAAGAATACACGGAGACATATGTGGACCTATCCACCCCCCTAGCGGGCCCTTTCGGTACTTTATGGTACTGATCGATGCATCTTCGAAATACTCGTATGTGTGTCTACTTTCAACCCGCAACTTAGCTTTTCCAAAGCTTTTGGCGCAAATAATAAAGTTGCGGGCACATTTCCCAGACAACCAAATAAAGAAAATACGTCTGGATAATGCGGGGGAATTTACCTCTCAGTCATTCCAAGAATATTGCCAGGCAACGGGAATAGAAATTGAACATCCGGTGCCGCATGAGTCGCTAATTAAAAGACTCCAATGGATCGCACGACCATTGTTGATGAAATCCCAGTTGCCAGTGGATGCATGAGGACATGCAATTTTGCATGCTGCATCACTAATAAAAATTAGACCCTCAGGAGGTCAGAGTCTATCTCCAATGCAACTCGCATATGGAACGCCGCCGAACATCTCTCACTTGAGAATCTTCGGCTGCGCAGTTTATATCCCCATTGCACCACCACAGAGGACCAAGATGGGTCCTCAACGTCGCCTAGGTATCTACGTAGGGTTTGACTCATCCTCCATTATAAGATACCTAGAACCCTAAACGGGGGACGCTTTCAAGGCACGCCTTGAAGACTGCAATTTTGATGAGACATATTTCCCCAAAATGGGCATAAACATCGAAAAGTCTAGTGCAAAGCAAATGTTAACGTGGGATACAAGAAGCTTGACCCACTATGATCCGGTAACAAAACAATGTGATGATGAGATCTGGAAGATCTTACACATCCAGGACACAGTCCATAGATTACCGGACTCGTTCACTGACAACCAGAAGATTGTCAGATCACACATCCCTGCTGCGAATACTCCAGCTAGGATTGACATCCCGAAGGATGGATGCAATCCACCTGCAGCAGAAGTGGCTGCACCTCAACAGAAAAGAGGCAGACCACCAGGCTCCAAGGATAAAAATCCAAGAAAAAGAAAAATATCCGGAGACCTTGGGACGATACCCCCACAGAGAAACGAGCTCGTGTCCATACCCTCTTCCCTCCCGGAATCCACTGCAGAGGAACTGCCGGGAGAAACAGAAATATCACTAAATTATGTACGTACATGGGAGGTATTGGACAGAAAGAGTACAGTCGTCGACGATGACTTCGCGTTTCACATTGCCATTCACGTCGCCGGAAGCGATGATGATTATGAACCACACTCCGTTGCTGAATGCAAACGTAGAGATGATTGGCCAAAGTGGAATCAGGCAATAGAAGCCGAGCTGGACTCGCTTCAGAAACGAAAAGTCTTTGGGCAAATAGTCCAGACACCTACCGGTGTCAAACCTGTGGGATACAAATGGGTATTCGTCAGAAAAAGAAACGAAAATAATGAGATCGCACGCTACAAAGCTAGACTTGTAGCACAGGGATTTTCCCAAAGACCGGGTATAGACTATGACGAAACATACTCCCCGGTCATGGATGCGATCACGTTCAGATTCCTGATAAGCTTAACAGCAAATGAAGGCCTAGATATACAGCTAATGTTGTGACTGCGTATCTATACGGCAATCTCGACAAGGAGATCTACATGAAACTTCCTGATGGCTTCTCAATGCCTGCTGAACTGAAAGATAGACCTCGGGACGTCTATTCTGTTAAGCTACAAAGATCATTGTATGGTCTCAAACAATCAGGAAGAATGTGGTATAACAGACTCAGTGAGTTCCTTGTTCAACAAGGATTCACGAACAATGAAGTCTGCCCTTGTATCTTCATAAGAACAAAGGGAAAAGGATTCGTGATAATAGCTGTCTACGTAGACGATCTGAATCCCATAGGATCTCCCGAAGAGATCATTGAGATATCTGTAAGCCTAACTAAAGAATTCGAAATGAAAGACCTAGGTAAAACCAAATTCTGCCTTGGCTTACAGATTGAACATCAAAAGGACGGAATCCTATTACACCAAACCACATATACGAAGAAAATGTTGCAAAGATTCCATATGGACCATTGCCATCCATTGAGTACACCTATGGTGGTACGATCCCTGGATGCACATAAAGACCCCTTCCGGCCGCTGGAAGAGGGGGAGGATATACTTGGTCCGGAAGTTCCCTATCTGAGTGCCATCGGAGCACTACTATATCTGGCAAACTGCACGCGTCCCGATATAGCGTTCGCAGTAAATTTGCTTGCCAGATACAGTGCAGCACCTACACAGCGCCACTGGACCGGGGTAAAGCACCTTCTGCGCTACCTCCAAGGGTCTACAGATTTGGGACTCTTCTACAAAAATGGAACATCCTCTACACTTGCAGGTTATGCTGATGCAGGGTACTTGTCTGATCCCCACAAAGCAAAATCACAGACTGGGTACGTGTTTACCTACGGAGGGACAGCCATTTCCTGGAGATCCATCAAGCAAACCTTGACGGCGACCTCATCCAATCACTCGGAGATCATTGCCATCCATGAAGCAAGCAGAGAATGCGTATGGCTACGCTCAGTCATCCACCACATCTTGTCTACGACCGGACTGAAGACTGGAGACCTCGAGCCCACTACCATGTTCGAGGACAATGCTGCTTGCATAGCTCAGCTACGAGGTGGCTTTATCAAAGGCGACAGAACGAAACACATTTCACCAAAGTTCTTCTGGACGCACGAGCTACAGAGAGATGGCAAGATCGACATCAGACAAGTGCAGTCATGTGACAATTTGGCAGATTTGTTCACTAAAGCCCTTCCTACTGCTACCTTTAGAAAACTTGTACATAGGATTGGAATGAGACGCCTAAGAGATCTGAAAGCTTGAGAGCTTGTACAGATCAGGGGGAGTTTGGCAGAGTTTGTACTCTTTTTCCTTAACTATGGTTTTTCCCACTGGGTTTTCCATAGCCAAAGGTTTTAACGAGGCAAATCTCACCAACTCAGGATCCTGAAGTATCCACCCCATGTGAGACCCATACAGGCTCAGAATCCTGAAGTATTCATGAGCAGGGTCCACAACTATGGCTGGATAAGGGGGAGTGTTGTGAATGGGTATTTACTGGGTTGGATGAGTTATTGGGCCAACTCAAGTGTTTGGGCACATATCTGTATAAGCCCACTTGTATTCTCCCCTTTGGCTATAAATATAGACCTGAGGGCTCTCCCCTCAGTAGTTGATTCATAACACATTTGTGTTTTTAAAAAAATATAATTAGTTGCTATTTTTAATGAATTCATGAATAATTCATGACTTTTTACTAAAATTTATGAATGAATTTTTCAAAAAATCACGAATGATTATCAAAATTTTAGACATGAATTATTTAAAATTCACGAATTTTTTTCCGAATTTTTCAAAGTAGTATGCGAATAATTCAATTTTTTTTAGAAAATCATGAATATTTAATATAATTTTATTCATGAACTCATTTGAAAAATCAGCGAATAATTCACGAATTTTTGAAAACTTCGTGAATTTTTCATGTGGCTTGAAAATTCGCGCATTAATGTGCGCGAATTTTTCAAATAGCTTACGAATTATTTCCAACTTTTTTATATAATTTGTAAATTATTCATGTACTATTTAATACCAAATTAATTACGAATCATGATATTTGTAGTGTTAGCAAATTATTCGTTACAATTGGTAAATTATTTGCGAACTTTATGAATTATTCAAAACAACTAACAAGTTTTTAATTTATTATGAGACTAAAACACCTCTTAGATTTTTTAGCAAATTATTCATAAAGTTAGCAAAAACACCGCTTAATTTTTTACATTTTCAATTAATAACATAATAGAAGAAATTTCTTTATTTTCCTTTCAACTTTCTTCAAAATTTTCTTTGTTAACCAGACATGAGAAAAGAATCTCATTTCATTTTCCTTTTCTTTCATTTTCTATTTCTTTATCATTTCATTTTTCTTTCATATATTTTCTCTCAATCCAAATACACCCATGAGTTTTTCATTAGCAATGTTCGAGAAGATTTTGGATTAAATATGTAGAAGTATAAATTTAGCACCGAATGAGTTGGGTTTGCGAAGACGGTTAGTCGAGTTGCTTTGTGATTAGGACGCAGGTTTTTATCATAATGTTTGCTTTCCGATGTATCAACAAAAAAAAAAAAACATTGACGCACTGCGAGCTTAATTGCTGGAAACATTGCAGATTTTCGATTGCATGGTGATAAAATCTTTTTGTGATGGACACCTTGTCGACTTAGATCCCACTTGCAATCGTCTACGCTCTATTTTCATAAATCTAATCTTAGTGTAAACCTAGAATTTGCATAGAAAGAGGCAAAACAACTTGAGACCGAAAAGGACGAGCAAACCAGTCAAAAGTGAAGTGTTTTTTAACAGTTTGAAAGAATTCCGTGATTTAAAAAAATTTGTAGGGTTTGGCGAAAACGAGCAAAAGCTTAGGGGGCTTCGCTGAAATTAACCCTAAATAACGTAAGGATGTCGTTAAGAGAACTAATTAAGAGCAGAGGTTGTTTTATGCCATCAAGTACACTTAAACGACAAAAATAGAATAGAACAAAACTGCTAGATTCAATTCCTCATCTATTCAGAGAGAGAGAGAGGAGAAATTCCCTCCCTTTGACATTTTCAAGCTATTAATACGTAGACAGCCAAAGTGGCCCTCGGTTTCATGCATTACCACCATAAGCCACCCCCAGCTTCGCATTAGGGCACCGAAAGGGGTATCTTCAGGTGTAATTGCAAATTAATTACTATAATCCAATTCACTCAGTTTGAAGATCTTAACAAGATTTGCTCCCTTCACAGTCTTTTAACTAACAGGCATCTTTCTCTACTATATATTTTCCATGCTAAGAGAATGGACTTTCGCTTTCGACCTCAAGTTCTGACAGAGAGTGAGACTGTGTTTTGAGTTCGGAGATTTGGTCGTAAACGAAAATATGTCGTCTATGGCAGCTATTCAGCCTGCAGGCCATGGCTCAAGCTCGCAGGCGAGGGGGAATGCCAAGGCGTTTCCTGCAGGGATGAGGATTCTCGTAGTTGACGACTGCAGGACTTCTTTGGACATTACAAAGATAATGCTCTCGAAATGCGACTACTACGGTTAGTTTTTCCTCACCCCTCTCGTATTTTATTTGTTGCTAGCTTCCTTTGTTAATTTCTTTAATTATACTTATGTTCCTCTTTCTATTATGTAAATCCAAGTTAAAAACTATTAGTGTTATGATTAAATCATGCATGATTGAAGATAACTGTAAGAATCTATGCTAACATGCATGCATGTAGTTTTTCCTTTGTTAATTCCACGAGCTAACTACAATGATTGACAATAAAAGAAGAATTCGAGCCATGCTTGACCTGGCCCTTGAAGTTTAAGGGGAGCTGGCCCTAACCCTAGATGATTTAAGGTTTTTGGTTTTCGCCCTCGTAAATCGCGCGGTCTTAGTACTAGGAGGAATTGATCTCTAGCCACCAACATCAGAAGGAAGATCGAGAGAGCATCAGTCGGATCTAGATCGATCCTTCATGCCAGGTATGCGCGTTTTTCACTATGCATTTAGATGTAGATGTAGATTGTGATTCATATCTATTTTTTGTAGTTTTAATAAGCAATCATTAACTTCATTTCTATTAGCTCTCAAATTTCCATTCTTGGTTGTCCTTGCTTCTTGTCCTCCTCTCCCTCCTCTCCCTAAATTCATCGCTATCCTATGCCAAAATTCAAATTCTAATCCTAATTTCATCACTATCATCTCGTCTCTTTCTCATTTTCATCTTTCTCCTTGCTCATTATCATTGTCGTCGTCGTCGTCATTATCACTAATTTAAATACAAATTAATTCATGTCCTTTCAATTCTAATCACTAACTCATGCATCCACCACGACCATATTAACTTCTTCCTCATAATTAATCGCTCTTTTCACCTTCCTTTCTTTTCGCTCGTTATCTCCACACCATAACTCTGCTGTTTTTCTTAAATATGGCCCCCTAAATCTCTATATTGGTATGCTATTGTCCACTTGAGCCCACTGGCCCAATTGGTTTTGTTCTTGGGTCTCCCCAAAAGGCCTCATACCAATGGAGATACTAATACATATTTAAGCCACAAGAATCCCCTATGCTTAGTCGATGTGGGACTATTCATTCGCACCCTAACAAGGATCCCCTTGAACACATATGACCACTTGAGCCTCATCTCGAACGATTATTCATCTATCTTGCCCAAATGAGCCAACCATTCATTCTCCACTGTATCCACACATGGCTTACATAAAGGCCTGAATCTTAATTAGCTCGAAGCTCCGCCTTACCGTGTGGATGCAGGCCAACACATGCACACGTGAAGAATCCTAATCGGAACCAAATTGAGTTCTTCACCTTGCCATGCTGATAGAACAAATAATAATAGCGAGGTCTCTTAATCGGTGGAACTCCCAAAGCTCTATCTAGGCCAATACTCCTGCCTAGAGCAACACATCGTCTTTCCAATAGAGCGCAAGCATAGACTCTGATCCATGGAGCTCATCAATTTGTTCGGCAGCTGGAGGTCTCCTCCCATGCATCGGTAAGTCTAATAGGGTCCGGCTCTGATACCATGTTGTTTTTTTAAAATATGGTCTACTAGATCTCCACATTGGTAATATTATCCACTTGGGTCACTGACTCAATTGGGTTTTGTTCTTGGGTCTCCCCAAAAGGCCGCAGATCAATGGAGATACTAATTCATATTTAAGCTCCAAGAATCCCATGTGCTTAGCCTATGTGAGACTATTCGCTCGCACCCTAACAATCTCTTCCACACCAAAACTACTATCTTCTTCTCTAATACCATCATCATATTTTTCGACTCTTATTTAGGATTCATTAACTAATTGCTTTTAGGAGTAAACTACACACATAATTAATCGAAACAAAATTGATTAGAAGGGCAAATTGAGATAGATCACTTTTAAAAGAGAAGTTAACAACGATTAGGTCTTAGGGGGTAAAGTAGGAAATATCTAGGATCCCACATACAGAATGTTTGGACAAATTTACCCTATTGAAGAAAAATCATGTTCGATGTAAAGTGAAGCAAAATATTGAAACAATATTGTTAAGCAATTGGAGTATTGGCAATGTGTGAATGCACATCTATATGAAACATAAAGCTTGAAACTTTTGATTTTTCTTAAATTTTAATCTGGAATTAAAGTATTGAATTTGTTATTGTTAGTATCTCGCTAAATACATATAAATTGGATGACTTTTTGTCGAGGAAATAAAAGATTACAATAGAAAGTGATGATAGTGTTTCTTAAACCATATTAAAATTAAATAAACGTCCAAATTGAGACACAAAAGTTTTGTATTATAATTATAGCAACAATATTAAAAATAAATAGTCAGATAAACAAAATAGGCAAAGTTCTTGCCGCCAATAGCATTATTAATAAAATGACATGAGCCAATCATATATATGTCTGATGATAAAGAAGGAAGGTTTATCAACAGAATACATCAATCTAGCACGATAGCGGTAGTATGTCATCTCAAAGGAACATTAGCCTAAGATAACAAAGGCTTATGTTATCAACTTTACAATGGTCATAGCAAGCTTGATCCATCTAAGGAGATGTCCACTACTTATGTGCAATTACTCCCCCAGTCATTTCTATAAAGTCATCCCCATAATGGAGGAGATAACTCATTCCAATCCCAAGAAGATAGAGAATCCCACATACGAGAAAAGGTCACAAATGGAGTTGAACCAAGTAACATTGCAAAGGCATAATGATAGTAAGGTCGGGATATCCCCGCCTCCGAACCGGACGCGAGGGTCTCCCCTCATCCGGCTCTCTGCAGGGGAATCTCCACTCACTGCTTCCCCTGATATCCTCCATTTACCAAATAATGGGGGTTTACAGGAGATCCCAGAGGCTCGCTCAGAAAGGCTGCTATACCAGACGTTATTACTTTTCTACAAAGAAATAAAAGACTTTAGTAGTCACTAGACTCACTATAGTAGTCTGTCCTGCTGCTCTTGCTTAAATCATTACTATTCATTCTTCCGTGCTCTAGCAATTGCGCTCCCTAGACCACTACCATTTAGGTAGGGACAATCAATCTCTCTCTCTCTCTTAACATTTATTTTTTATCTCCTAAAGGTTTTAACTTGAGCTTTAGAGGACCGAAAGCCAGGGCCTCCATCTCAGGTTTAACTCACTAACGTTCTTATTGATTGTAGCATGCAGATCTCGTGACCATCCAAGTGCAGGCCAGACTCAGCCAAAGCAGATCGTTCTACCACTATGTCATCAACAACTACATCTTCTTTGTGCCAATGGCTCTTCTTCCCTTTGAATGTAGAAGCTAATGAAGCTCGTGACTCTACGAATATATATGGTTTACTAAGTGGGCTTTGAATGGATGCGATCCACACTAAGAACAAGTGGCTTCATATGGTCGAAGGCATTTCGGAGTGGCTGAAGAGATGGCTCACAAGAAAACGATGGGTTTAGAGGTGTTGAGTGCCTCCTACGTTGGCACCAGTAGACCAACAAGACGTCATCAAGATAAATAAGGATAGAAGACTTCAATTTGTCTTATCGAACGCTCAAGATAGGTCTGAGCGTAAAATATGTCTAGGCATTTAATTAGGGTCAAAGTAAAAAAATGACTAGAAATGAATCCAACCTTTCCTTTTAGGACTTGTGCTTTTTATAATGTACTATATTGAGTACAATCATCAATTTCGCGAATATCACAAGAGTGTCTATCTTGTCATGTGATGTTTGGTTGATTTGCATCCAAGCAAGTCGATATCCCTTATTGGGCTCTATAAGGTCTACCTTATCATATGCCATAAAAACGATTAAATACCAGATGCTAGGTTATTTTGGACAAGGGGGGAAGTACCTCTTTTTGGAAAGATAGATGGATGAGAGATATTATTTCCCTTTAACATCTCTCAAGATAACCTACGTTGGCACCAGTAGACCAACAAGACGTCATCAAGATAAATAAGGATAGAAGACTTCAATTTGTCTTATCGAACGCTCAAGATAGGTCTGAGCGTAAAATATGTCTAGGCATTTAATTAGGGTCAAAGTAAAAAAATGACTAGAAATGAATCCAACCTTTCCTTTTAGGACTTGTGCTTTTTATAATGTACTATATTGAGTACAATCATCAATTTCTCGAATATCACAAGAGTGTCTATCTTGTCATGTGATGTTTGGTTGATTTGCATCCAAGCAAGTCGATATCCCTTATTGGGCTCTATAAGGTCTACCTTATCATATGCCATAAAAACGATTAAATACCAGATGCTAGGTTATTTTGGACAAGGGGGGAAGTACCTCTTTTTGGAAAGATAGATGGATGAGAGATATTATTTCCCTTTAACATCTCCATCCAAATCATTTGTTCAAGTTTTGGGAGGATCTATGGTTATGCCCTATTTTATGTAGGGTTTTTCTCATATTAATCCCTTAAATCTTGCATAATTTGATATTAGTCCCTTAAATCTTCGAATTTTGAGTTTAATCCCTCAAATCATTAACTATAACCAAAATAGTCGCCCACTCTAATTTTCTGTTAAAAACCACGTTAATGCTGATGTGGCTGTTAGTACTGACATGTCCAGCTTGTTCGCGGCGGCAGCGACGGTGAGGGGGAGGAGGAGGAGGGGCGGCGGCGGGAGGAGGGGGAGGAGGGGGAGATCGGAGGAGGAGGGGGGTTATGGGGAGGAGGGGGGATTATCAACATGGAGGAGGGGGATGAGGGGGATGAGGCAGCGGGGGGGAGAGCTCTCCCGGTGGCCGGGAGGAGGGGGAGGAGGGGGTTGAAGAGGGAGGAGGAGGGGGAGAGCGGCGGTGGGGAGGAGGTGGATGAAGGGGGAGGCGACGGGTGAGATCGGCGGGGAGGAGGAGGATGATGGGGAGGAGGGGGGAGGGGGGATCGGCGACAAGGAGGGGGATGAGGGGGCAGAGGAGGTGGGGGATGGAGTGGGAGGTGGCGGGGGAGGTGGCGGATGAAGGGGGGAGGAGGAGGGGGGAGCGACGGCGGGGATGAAGTGGGATGAGGGAGAGGAGGAGGTGGATGAAGGGGGAAGGGGAGGGGGAGAGCGGCGGCGGGAAGGAGGGGGGGCGACGGGGAGGAGGTCCGCCTCCCCCTCCCATGCCTCCCTCCCCCATTAGGGTTTAATTCTTAGTTAATTAACACTAATTGTTAATTAATCGTTAATTAATATAAATATTTAGCAGAATATAGGATGGAGGGACTATTTAGGTTAACAGCTTAAGATTTGAGGGATTAAACTCAAAATACAAAGAATTAAGGGACTAATATCAAATTACACATAATATAAGGGACTAATATGAGAAAAACCCTTTTATGTATTGTTTTATATGTTTCCCTTATATGTTTATATAAATATAACATCATATAATGGGTTTTCACCGTATTTTTCTCATAAAAATATTTTTTTTCCCAAATCTTTTGGGGAGTGCTATGTCCTTCATTTAGGCACATGAAAGTTCATACTTGCTAGCAGGGGTAAAGCCATCAATCATATGTACATGATGAATGGGAATGGCAAGTCGACAAGCCTTTGGCTTGATCCGTGTTTAGCTTCAGACCATATTGCTAATTTGATGAATTTAGATACAATTCCTATTAATAATTATGATTGGAAAGTATCTAAAGCAATTAAGGATGATCGTCGAAGCATACCATAGCAAACATTTGCACAACGAGCTACCTTTCAGAGGGGAATTCAAACGTTTGCATGAGTAAAAATAAGAAAATAAATCATTTAAAAATAAAAATAAATTAACCACATAAAATAATAACACTAAAGATTTATTTGGAAAACGATTCCAATATGAAAGGCGAAAAAGCCATGAGACCGTCTGACCAAATCTCCTATTTTCATATTAATAGTATAACCACTTTCTTTATAATCTGTTGGGATCCTATAGATGACAGACAAACACTAGATGGGTGAGTGATTAGTATTTTTAAAAATTAATGCTTATATATAACTTAAACCCCGTAGCTATATGCTTAAGTCTCCTACGAGAGTTACCTCCTTAGATACTTAATCAACAAATTAACTAACTAATGACAACAAAGAGATGCAGCGGAAGTAAAATACAAGTGAAAGAAAGAGAAAATGGGAGACAATAATCACAACACAAACACACTGAATTTATCCCGGTTCACCCTCACGTGAGTACGTTCTGTCCCCAGCCTCATCGCGCTTTTTTTCTTCACTAATCAACTCTCAAACTAGAGAGCCACCTGCCTCAACTTGAGGGCTTCTACAACCACCTAGTTTCACTTACTAGAAATTTCCAATGGCACTCTATCAATGCATGGTCTTTTAATACAACTCAACCTCTTCTCAAAGACAACCTCTTCTCAAAGAGGACCTCACTCTAGAGGCTTTTTAAAACAAACAAAATTACTATCAAGGTAAACCTAACCACCACACAATTGTTTGGATTTACACACCTTTCTCTTGAAGATGAATATGAATCATACCCTTTCTATAACCAATTACTTGAAGCTTTTGTGAAGTGAATGTGGCTAAGGAAAATTTCTATGATCTTTAAAAAAAGCTTTAAAACACTTAGAGATCAAAAGAAAACTTAATCGTGATCTTAAAATGATCAAGATAAAGCTTGACAAGATTTACAATTAGTAAATTAGAGTCATTAGACCAACATGCTAAAAAGCTTTGATATAAATTAAAACGAAGGTCTTAAGACTTTTGAGGGAGCTTGATGGAGTTTAGAAATGCTTGAAATTTTAGATTATTTCTCATAAAGTTGTTACAAAACCCTTAGCAATCTCAGCATAAATAGGGAAGAAAATTCGTTGAAAATTGTTTCCTAAAATATCCCTCTAACGAAAAAATCGACAGATTTTCACAAAATACGAAACTTTGGTTTTTCAGTCCATTAAGCCACGGTAGGCGACTCGTATACAGTCGGTAATCGACTATCTATATAACGATAGTCGACTACCCATACTGCTGTAGTCGACTATTTTTGGGGACATGCCACTTACTATGTTATCCAACGGAAAGAAGTCAATTGCTACTAGACAAGTAGTCGACTCCTATTCAGATATATGGAAAAACATCTAGAAATAGTACCAAAAATCATTCCAATCGTTTCAAAATATTTTCTAAATAATTTGAAAGGTTGAAAAAATTATTTAAGTGTGTGTGCAAGCTTCAACTAATAGCTTTAACATTATAAGAAAAGTTTACAAATATGACACACTATTCACACTTTCTTTTGGAGTTTTGGAGTCTTCATTTAGCTTGACCAACTTGTCTTGAAGTCTTGCACCTCCATGAGTTCTTGACTTAAGCTTTTGATTGGTAGGATCCCTAAACACTAAGCAACACACTAGAGGGGCGTGAATAATGTATTGGCAATTAAAAATATTAATTAAAAAAATTAAGCAAATGCGAAAATATAATTGCAATACAAAAACAAAGAGACAGTGTCATACGCAAACACAAGAAGTATCCTAGTTCGGCTACGCATACTCCAGTCCCTTCCTCGTAACCCAAGATGTGGATTTCCACTACCCTAACCAGGTATAAAAACTCATACAAGAGTTACAATACCTTAACCGGGATACAAAAGGAGTAAACCATCCTAGGTTTGGAATAAGCCCTCTAATTGGAGTAAACACTCTGAAATGCTCTTACAACTCGAAATTTAGATTAAAACGAAATGTAAACAATTACACACTTACCTATGCCTTGAATAGATATTACCTATGTGAAGATGAAGGCATGCAAGTCTTAAAACCCAAGTGCTTGAGGATGAGCTTGAATGCACTTGGAAACTTTTCTCTCTTGATCAAGTCTCACAAATCAACACATATCAAGTGTATGAAATAAAGAGAGAAGTAGAAAAGACATTTCCTTAGATTTTGGCTCTCTAAAAGAGTTCAATATGAGTGGAGAGAATGCCAAGACCACAGCTCAAAAGGGTCTTAAATAAGCCCTAAAAACAACCCAAAAATAGCCCACTAGAAAACAAGAATAACAACCATAAAAAGCAGTTTAATGTCTAAAAATGGGCATATGTCAGATGTCTGAAGAACAAGTGCTTGACGTCTGATGCACTGTTCAGTCGGCTGAGTAGAATACTTCAGTCGGCTGAGAAAACGTTGGACAGAAAAACAGTGGGACCAACATATTGTAACTTGACGTCTAGAGTTCACCACTCAGTCGTCTGGGACACTGTTTAGATGTCTAAGAACCCTACATCAGACGATTGAGGCAGAGGTTAGACAGAAAGAACAGTTTGTCCAACTCCCAGCATCCAGTTGTCTGGAGTTCAACATTCGGTCATCTGGAATATTGTTCAGACAATTGGGAAATGATCTTCGGCCGTCTGAATAAGCTATGCATGTCCAAATGAAGGACAGACACATCAGACGTCTGGAGAAGGTTTTCCAGCCGTTTAATCCTAGTCCAAAAACACAAATAACAGTGTTTTGGCAAAGGAGCCTATATGGATGGGTTCTAGGGAGATACTATGATTCCATAAGATGATAAATGATGCATGTGCGTGTGTGTGTGTGCGCATCTATTCAAGGCTTACAAGTATTCTATGAAAGAAAGAGCAAAATACATGAAGAATTATAAAAAATACACTTGAAGAAATCATTATTCATCCACTGTTTTGCTCCAAAGCCTTGAATCCATCATCCCATCACCTATTGCTTTGTCTACATCAAGATATAACAGTAATTAATCTAAGACTAAAACAAGTAGAGTCATTAGCAACAACATAATGTACGGTGATCATCATCAAAATCATATTGGGCTTAATGGCCAATATCCAACATGATCTTCAAAATGAGCTCCAATTTTCAAGTACCTATTTGCAAGTACTTTGACCCTTCAATATTATCAAGCTATTGCTCTGAATCATCAATCTTAGCAAGCTTGAATAAATTCCATGACTTTATTGACTAGGTTTTCTACATTAACAAATCATCTTACAAAACATCATTAGCAACCAAAATTGTTTCCTTATCATCATAACTAACTTAAGGGTGATGCAATAAACAACACTCTCTCCCTTTTTTTGATGATGGTTAACAATTTTGATAAAAATATGAAATTATAAAATTTTAATATTTAGTCTCACTGTACTGGTGCAAAATTGATATAGAGAAATAACTTCCCATGCATCAATGCTCGTTAGAGATAAACAACTATAAAGCACAAGTATCATAATTTTTCTCAAAGGTGCCAATGTGAGTGTGCATATATGTGTGAAGTCAACAAGCTATAATGGGTCACATATGTATCTCATCTTTTGACATAATCAAAAAGCAATAAGGAGGCTGTTCAATAGCCAAACGCAAAGTGTGACAAATGCAACTAAAAGGCATATCATTTTCTATTCTATCATGCATACCATGTGTTGTGTCATTGCATATAAAAGTGACATAATCAACAAGTGGATCATGAATAAACAACTTTAAATTTTACTCCCTCTTTTCAAATAAACATGATGCATAAATATATCATGAACTTAACACAAATGTATAGCACACATCGAATTGATACTTATAAAGAGTGGAATTTATTCCATTAAGGGTGAAGTGTGACTTATTATCTCGAATCTTTTCTTTTGAGTCAAAAAATGATTGTGCCCTTTATGAAAACAATATCCAATTTTCATAAATCTCAAACACTAAAATGATATTAAGTATTGTTATATCATAAATAAGACATATGACAAGATGATAAGCATAAGCCAATACATATGTCATTAATGATTACATATACTTCACTAAATATGTTGCATGTATTAGCTAAGTAAAATGTGAACATAATGTGTCATGAGATAGATCTAAAACTGAATTTTTATGACAATATTTACTATGGATCCTAATAATTCAAATTTGCATAAATGTTGAAGTGCCATAAAATTTATAATCCAAACGAGATCAACCAAATATTACTCAAGAGCTTGTATAGCATATAACCAACAATACAACATATAACCAACAATACAGTCAACTCAAGTAAGCATTGAGCAATCATAACTTATATCATAACACAAATCTTTGACATCCATTAGTTAATGGAACAATCTCAAAGAGAGGTAATACAATATATATCCATCATTGTTTTTCTTTTAGATGAGTCTTAATACTCATTTCAATTTTAGAAGAACATATTCAACATCCATAATGAAGTTATAAAAGAATGTGATACTATAAATTATAGCAAATCACAAGTGATATTCAATGAAGCATATATCCTAATATTTCTATCAAAACATGAAATAGATCTAAGCAATAAACCATCATGTGTGCATGACAGGAAATATCTCAAGCATAACCATGTGAGTAATAATGCTGCACATTTCCAAGAGTGAAAATTTATCAATATATCACAAATGAACTTGGAATTACATATTGCTCAATATTATAATGCATCACTATAAGATACAACTTTTCAAGAATATGTATATCACGATCAAAACCATAATATTTATGTCTCATAAGAAGCATATGCATGTGTCAATATTTAAATTGAATGTCAATATATGTGTATCGTGATTTTATTCATGCAATGTATGTGCATGAGTAAGAACAATGAAATGTTTAAGTATGTCATTCTCAAATGAATAAGGAGACTCAATATCTATATAGATCTTGAATGCATAAAAGGGTCGTATCCTAATTCTACTTGATACATATCATATCATGTCATATGGAATGAATTACTTAAAGTGTCATCAATATGTGTAAATCATCAAATATCAAAAATGATTCTACGAAAGTGTATGTCACATATAAGGATGTCTAGTCATTAATATAAACACATTAATATGTATGCTACCAATTGTTGAATTAAACTTGTTGCGGGTCAGATCTGTACACAATGAGATTTACAGTGAAGTGGGGAATCAAGTGCACAATGATTACAAGTGTTTGGGGGTGCGGACGAGACTGATCACGATTTGGGGACAATTTGTAGATGAGAATATCAAGGTCGCCTGTCAATCGGAGTAGGTCGCCTGCTAGCTGGTGAAGGTCGCTCGTCAATTGGTAAAGGTCGCGCAGATCGCTCGTCCGTTGATAGCTGGGGCAAACTTCCGGTAAGAAGTGCAACTTGTCAGAAAGGCTGGGATGGCTATCAGCCCGTAGCCCCTCTGATGCTTAAGTCAGTTGATGACTGCTTGAAGAATGTCGGACACGCAGGGCGATCTTAGAGGCAGATCGACACTTGCGTGGCGAACTAGTGTGGAAGGCGCGAATATGTGGAGGATATTGACCTTGAATGTAAATAGATGTGTTAGGGTTTCTTACAGATTAGCCAGCCAACTACCATCATCTTCTCGCTAGAGGAGAGGGGGTATTTATAGGGCTGAGAGGCGGTTGCTTACCATCCTGTCAGCTGTCGAATCAACCCAGCTGGCACTCGAGTGGTGAAGCGATAGGTTGTCGAGCTGTGTCAGAAATATTTTCTGAATTAATGGTGACAGGCGGTATCAGGTGCATTTTTGTCAGGCTGTCAGAGCCGTAAATGTCAGGTGCGCTTTTGGCAGGCTGCCAGGCGATGAAGCAGCCATGTGCGCTTTCGTCAGACTGTCTGTAGTGAAACTGGCAGTGATGTTTGTGACGGGTCGCCTCCCTCCTTGGGTGGACTGTTTCGGGGTGGAGAGATAGGCGAGCTGCCTCTGGGGCGAGTTACTCTGGGGCGAGCTAGCATAGAACGTGTGCGATCTGCCGGAGGACCCTTCTCTTTTTGGTTGACGAGCTTGTCGCTCTGCTTGGGTGAGCTTCTCTAAGACTCGACGAGCTCCTCTTAGCCTTGGCAAATTGGTCCTCATTGATGAGGATTATTGATGGGTTATTTGGGTGGGTTTTATTCAAGTTTTCCTTTATCAACTAGGCCGGCCTTTAGGGCGTAACAAAACTATTCATCGAAAAATGATATCATAAACATATACTTACAAGCTTAATTAAGCTCCCCTACTAAAGTGCATAGCAATTCTTAATCCTCTCCTTTAAGCAATTTTCTTTGTTAGTCAATGAGTTTTATGTGGGTTGACTTTGTAAAAAGTATCTGAAAATGAGAAACTTTTGGTACTCCTTGTCTTTTAGGGTCCTTGGGGTTACACGAATCATGTTTTTATATATTGATGTTTATCAAAGATGATCAAATTATACTCAAATAAAATTGATTATATTGAACATGAGTTCGAATATCGACAAGTTCAATATATAAGCATGGACATTTGAACGTAATGAATTCAATAATAATTATGAAATAATAATATATGCAAACCTGAATGAAAATAGAGTTAAACATATCAGTAGTCAACTTCTAGTCTTACAGTAGTCGACTCCTGAATACAAAACGTGATAGAATTTGAATGTATCATTCGGTAGTCGACTATTATGACAACAGTAGTCGACTACTATTAACAGAATGCAAAATATGATCTATGCATAATATTTAATCAATTGAATCTTATCAAAGACTATAAAATTACATTTTAAGCAATATTCTACTATCTTCCTCTAGGGTATCAACAGAATAATTATGAATAACATAGATACCCTACAAACATGGGTTCAAACACAATAATCCATTAGGAATCCAAATCTGATTTTGATTTGATTATATATGTATGTGTGTTAAGGCCAAAAATGGCCGAAACAATTGTGTTGCTGACGTGGATGCTTCGTGCTGAGTCGGAGCCTCGTCAGTAGGTTGAGAGGGACCCTAGGTTGGGAGAACCAGGATCGGTTGATGGATGATGGTTGTCTCGCGATGCTCGATCGACCCTCGAGCAGTCTGTATGTCGATAGATCGAGGCTGGAAAGCTCTGGGGTGACTTTCACATAAGATCGAGACTCGACGATCTACACCACAAGGAAACGTCATGGGGGTCGGATCTGGGTCCCGACCCAAATCTCCTCTGATGCTTAAGTTAGAATGGGAACTTAAGGTAGAGAGGGAGCTTGGGGAAGCTGAGATCGACCCGCAAAGGTTCGTCTCAGATCTGGCGTCGTAAGCTCTATTAGTGGAAGAAATGTAAGAAGTATGCAAAGTCTGTGTCTTAGATCTCGTATCTTGGAAATTGGAACCACTTTACCAATGTCTTTTCAGGTATTTATAGGAAGTTCTCTGATGATTGCGAGTAACCGTCCCTCATTGATTCGGGCGTGATCTTCTCTGGGATTGGTGATAACAGCTGCCCATTTACTCGGTCCCATTAATTTCCCCTGAGTATCAGTGGAAGTTTAACGGTCGAGTGAGCCGTTCGTTTGACTAGATATTACTCTATCTTAATGACGGGTTTCGGATCGTTGGCACCAAATGGGTCGAGTATTTTGACACTCCTTCGTGATCCGTATCCGTGCACTAACAATGTGAGAATAATCATGATAATCATGCATATTTCTAACAACATTATGAATATAAATATTTATATCATGCAAGCTTAAATGTTTTGACACCCATATCGTATCATCATGCAATCTAACATTCTTTTTACCATGGTGCACAGTATGTGGTTTATGTGAAACATTATCTATAACATTGTGTGTATGATATGTTTAATTATGAACATTAAATTTAATATTTCTAGCATACTTATCATACATAAATGCATAATTCTTTTTAATATTTGCATGCACAACATCTGATCTAGCACCATGAACATTTCTAGTAACATTCTTAGAAGTATGAACATGTGTACTAAGAGGAGTGGGTTTTGCACTAGGAGTGTTCTTAATTTTTTCAAGTTTTTAAACAAGTTCCTCGTGTTTAAGCTTACTCGAATCAACATCACTAGCAAGAGTATTAGATTCTATCATTCATGCTAGATATACAAATGACATTTTCATCTTTCAAGGAATCATAACCATGTAATAAATTATCATGATCAAATTGCCAGTCCATGGATAAACAATGAGCAATTCTTAACCAACCATGAAAATTATATAATTGAAAGTTCGTGGGCGCAAATCACCCATGGAAATTCTACGTATATTCTACGAATGTTATGCCTATGGATTGTCTGTCGGCCATTAATTTTTAAAAATAAAAAATTAACAATTGCTTATGGAAATTCCGTGGGTAAAAGTCATATCACCCACTACGTTTTTCGCACATGAAATTTTCTGAATTACCTGGCGATAACTTTTGGCGACGGATTTTGGGCTTTCGCCCACGGATCTATATACGAAATGGACAACATGCCCTTGTGTAGATCTATCGAAAATACTCAATAACAAACTATAAATTAAAAATATTCAATGTGAGGAACATACCTAATCAGGTGGACTGTAGATGGATAGGCGTCTATCGCATATCAAACAAGTGTTTAAGAAACAAATGTTGGCTTTCAATTGCATGATGGTCACTGCTCAGGCACTGCATCTTTTAAACAAGCTAGGAACATCACAATATGAGTATATGAAAAGAAGATCCCCTGGCATCATCAATTGAAGAGAAGCAGGTAAATCCCATGCCTATCATTGTTCCTTAATCATCTTCCCTTCTCTCCATTCCATTTCAGGATATAATTAATCAATATTTTTAGCGATGGAAGTGCAAGATTGTCATTGAAAGTTGGCGCTAGAACCATACTTGAGAAATGACTTTAGGGGGAGAAAAACAATATCTCACATAGTTTCTCCTTATATGCTATGTTCCATGCGTGTTATGTACATACCAATGTCAAATTCATACTAGAGATGTATTTTGAATCACATATGTCATGCATCAAGATATTGTACTTCTATTGACCGTCGTTTTGTCCATGCAGTCTTGTATCTGTGTCACATTGACTGTGTCCATGCTTCATGTACACATGACTATCTACATGCATCAACCAACATAATCCATAATAAGTATGATACGTCCTACTGGAAATAAAAAGAAAAAAACAACACAAAATTTAAATGATAAGAACTCATAGGTTCTAATCAAGAACAAAATCAAACGACAACAAAATCCCCTCAACAAAGTATTCAAATGTACAAAGAAATTGTGCTTGTGTGTTTGATTTTTATCAAAGAAAGGACAAACAAAGATACCAAATACGTAGGTGGTATTTTTCTATCCCAGCAATTGAGCTCCAGTTTATTACATCGAAAGTTTATTCAGCTTCATCTTTGCATGTATAAACTATACATTTCTTTGCAGTTACCGGTTGTGCCCAGGCAGCGGCAGCATTGAGTCTTTTGCGAGAACACAAAGGGGAATTTGACCTAGTGATCACCGATATACATATGCCAGGAATGGATGGATACCAGCTTCTGCAGGCCATGACTCCGGAAATAGATGTTCCGGTTGTTGGTAAGTATCATCCAACTAAGCATTGTATCGTCGACTCAAATGTATCACTCACTTGACTCTCTGTAAAACTACAGTTATGTCTGGTGATGACAGACCTGAAAGCATAATTAAAGCTATAAGGAATGGGGCTTGTGACTATTTGATTAAGCCCGGTTGCATGGGACAGTTTGGAAACATATGGCAGCATGTCTACAGGAAAAAACTAGCTTTGAGAAACAAAAGCAGAAGAGAGGGTGAAGGAGCAGAGATTGAGGCGGCTGCTCGAAAGAAGCCGAGGGTGAAGTGGACTCCTGAGCTTCACAAGAAGTTCTCTGACGCTGTCGGTCAACTGGGCGTAGACAGTATGCATCTCGTACTCAAATCATTGAACAAGATTAGAAATAAATTCTCTCTAATGTTGATGTTTGATGTCTTACGTTTTTTTGCTTGATTGGTTGCAGAGGCTGTCCCTAAGAAAATATTACAACTAATGGATGAGCCTAACTTAACTAAAGAGCATATTGCAAGCCATTTACAGGTCAGACATTTCACATGCTTATGATATTTATTAGGATGGAAACATTTTATCCATTATGAAATTTCCTAGAAGGGAACATTTTATTTGGCTTATAAAAAATTTTTCTGAGGTAAATATTTTATTGGCTGTGTTATCTCACCACATATATGACAAGAATACATGATATGTACTTGTATAGATTCTCAGATATGCCGCACACTAATTAATCCCTTTATATTTGTAATTTTTACCTTTGTAATTCATGAACCCTAATGCTTTTTCTCCTTTAACTAAACCTGTTGCAGAAATTTAGGGCGTTCATCAAGAAAAAAGGCGGTCAGTACTCAGCCCGGATGGCTCAAGAGATATTGGCAGCCATGAATGCTGGTTTGCTACAGGCAGACATGGACATCGGAGAAGGAAGTGGAGCACAAAACGAGCCAATTCTACCACAACTTCCCCCGATTCTGCACCAAGAACCTTCTCATCCATTGAACTTGCAGGCTTCTTACCTGCCATCCGATCAGCCTCCGAGCACTTTTCAGGTGGCAGTTCAACCTCAGGAATGTGCCAATTTTCAGCCACCGATACAACCAGTATCCAACTACCGCACGGGCTATAATCCTGGTCTCATACGCCAGGCTGCAAACCGTCCTATAACAATCACTGAAAATCCTGATGATCATACCATAGCCATGGGACAGATGCCACCAGAAGGCCTCAACGATGTCAACATGATGCAAAACTACTCGGTCCATGAACCAGCTCCAGCGACGGGAATAAATATCTCTCCTCTTGGTGGATTACAGTCATTTGACATGAACAGCCCTTGGCCTGGAATGGGAACATCTGATCAAGGACCAGCACAGAATCTGGGTTTTGTTGGTGAAGGTGCATCTGCTGCAACATATGGAGCTGGATCTCAGAGCATGGTCAGTGGTGAAACTATGGGGCATGACTTCATTGCAAATCTTATGAACACCCCTGAGGACAATCTAGGGCCCGGCATTTAACAGGTATGCAATTTCCTCAATGTTTGTCAATTATTTCCTTAAACATTTCTAGGCCATTATACGGCTTTACCTTATATGGTTCTATTTACAAAAGATCGTCCATATGCATTTTTATCATGTAGGGATTGAAGGGACTGGTCCTACTGATATGCTGTAAGTTCTCAATACTTGTGCTCTCAGTTTCTAAAGAACTATTGACAGTCTATCAGCATATTTTTTATAGTAAAAGAGATCTCATTCCCAAAATAGATATTGCTCCATATTGCTCCATTATTGCTTTGATTTCTAGATGTTTTATTACTTTAGGAGATATTTTTTTAGTGCATTAACATTGGTACATGACATGATCAATGTTTTGTTGTAGGAACTAAAACTCTCTAGGAATGGCATAGAGCATTGCATGGACCAGTTGTGTGTTTATCTCCTTATTTCCGAGCATTAAGATCAAGTATTTGTAACAGTGCGCTGTGTGAGATGGCAGAACTTTGATGCCATTCATAAACATCAGCTTATCTTATATTTATGTTTAGTGAATAAAGATCTTAATATGCTAATATGAACATCAACTTTGGCATGGCAGTGAATATGAAAGTATGCTGTTGTCATCTTATATGAAATCCATTGTATGAACATCAACTTTGGCATGGCAGTGAATATGAAAGTATGCTGTTGTCATCTTATATGAAATCAATTCAATGGACCTTAACAGTCTGTGGTTGAATCTGAGAGATGAGATCTAAGTTGTTCTCCCAAATATCGGTGCTCAGTAGATGCAGGCGAAAATTGGTTTAATTCTAAGCGTTCTTCTTGGTTGCTTTATCTTGTGTGCTAGCTGTGATTGATCTCACATCGGCGTTCTTCGTTCAGAGGCGCTGGAACGGTTAGCAACACTCTTTCTTCCTTCCTTGCTTACTGAAAAGCGGCCACGCATAGCAACAAACTGTCCAGTAGCTCAAATTCAAATGATCAGATCTTAAAGAGTTCGCAATCAAACCATCACCAAAATGTCATCACAAGAAACCATATGCACACGTTGATTAGAAAACTAACATAAAGGTCAATGAAAAGCACAATATACAACCTGAATGATATAATAAACCGATCAATGTTGGGAACCGACCTGGCTACATTCACAGCAGGATAATGTTACACCTAACACCAGGAAATGCATGAACATGCCTTACAAAACCTCAGTATGAGCTTCCCAGTGATTGTTCAGATACTGAAGCCAGACCTTGCATCAGCCTAACAATCTCTGCTGTGTCATCGAGATAGTATTTAGCCTTGCTTGGTTTCCTACCGACTGTACATGCAAATACCTCCGTCGCTGGAGTGAGGGAAGGACCAGATATTGCTGTGCTGATAACTTCAAACATATCCTCGTCGGACCGGTCATCCCCGATACAGAGCACAAAGTCAGGTACACTGTCCCTTGCTTTCATGGTAGCAAGCAAGCGCTCAGCTACAAGCCCCTTATTTGCACCCTTGGAGAAAAAAGATGATAACAATTATCATTACAAATTGGTTTCAATGTATGTAATAGAAAGCTAAAAAGGCATGCGCCTTCCACAAACTTGGCTATTTGACTTGCTAGTATAATTTTTGCCAACTAACGTCTGAAAGGTTTGAAATCTTGGCCAAAACCATCACATCGTATATGATTTCAAGCATGCCAATGTTATACATCTTGCCAATGATATACATCTAAAACTAGCCAATACCACCGCTGACAACTTATAACAACTAATGTAAGAATTCCTCGTGTGAATTACATAAATTTGACCTTCTCCTTAATTTCATATAATGGTTGGAAAAAAAGTCATTTAACCATCAAGATCAAGGTTTGGAAATTGGCTTTGGAAATTTGGTTGATGATGATACAGACTAGACATCGCGGTTCAGATTTGTAGGGGAGAGAAAAAAAGACTCATGTTTATTAGCATCGGTGAAACTCTTCATGTTAGGCAAGACGCATGTAATATCGAGCAGTTTTAATGGTATGAAACTAAGGCTTCAAAACTTTGAAAATGAAAAACACCATGCTGAACTGATTAATTTAAACAACTCATGAAGATTGACATGTTGATCCCTTGATGGTAAAGTTAGGGAAAGTGAAGATAATGGCTTGGATGGTAGAGATAATGTATAAACAGATAAAACACTAGTTGAAAATGAAGATCTACTTGCAACTAACATCAATATTAAGCAAAGTCAGTCAATATCAAAAATTTGACACCTTCGATCCGTATAGTTCAATACTTCTGATACAACCGACAATGATACTAAAAATCACCGTGAAAGGATTTTTCTAGGGTTTTGATGTAGAAAGTTGGTGTTTTAGAAGAAATGTTGGATTTTTAGGGTTTTAATGAGAAGAATTGGGATAAAAGAGGGATTTTTTTGAAGAAAACTGAAATAACGAAGGTACAACAATAAAGATGAGTTCTTTCGAGAGGAACTCTCTCCCCCAAGCCGCCAATTCGATAAAGAGCCACGATGTTCAATGAAAAGAGTGAAATCTCAACCTCTACGAAGTCTTTCACCAAATCAAGCATGAAAATCCATAATCCCTCTAAGCCCCATATAAATAATAAACTGAAAATTAGAAATTACAAAAAAAAACCTAAAACTGAAAATTACTTAAAACCCCAAGAAATCCAAAATTTATGAAAATGTCCATGATGGGCCAAAATTCCAGATCCATCACTACTCCGCCTCCGAAAAACCACCTCTTCATCAAGGTGGTGCATGAAGTACGTGTGTCCTCCCTTCTGACTGATGGTGCTCGTTCCCTCCTGGGTCAAAAGGATAAGATTGGTTTCCATCGCACTCAACGATGCCTGGACAGACGCCACAGTGATCATCCAGCACGGCTGAAGTTTCTTCGTGCCTAAAACACTGATGTCGATGCTCAGGAGATCGTCCATGTGCAAGCCATGGGCCATGGGCCGCTGCAAAAGTGTCGACGTGCCATGATGGCTCCGAGGAGCATCGTCAAGCCATGGTGGGACCCGAAAGACGACGAACAGGCCCTGGCAAGCCCGCAGAACTGCAGGTGGGGCCAACTGAGCCTGCAAGACAAGGGCATGGCCCCTGCAGACCTGCGGGCCTACAGGCAGACCCTGCAGTGCCCTTGCAGGCCTGCATGTGCGGCTGTCCTGTAACAAGGTGTGGGGCCCCTAACAATGGTGGCTAGGATCCCCGCCCCTCGTGGTGTCCTCTGCGGCTTCATCGTAATCATTCTTGTCCTGATCCATGTAGGAGTCTTCATCGTCGTTCAGATCTAAAACTGGATCGCCCTTAGAATGTATCTCATTATCCAAAGGCAACACCTTTGGCCCCGGATCTAAGTTGTTGTCGTCAGTGTTACCATGATCTAAGCCAATGTCTTCGTTCTTCTTCATATCTAGCTTGACGGCTTACCTCTTCTACCGTCTCCTCTACCTCCAGCTCCTCAAAGGCTTCCATCATCTCCTTAAAGAATTGTTTTTTCGCCAATCTGAACTCTTCAAAGCATTCGTCAAAAGATTTCTACGGATCTGTCGCCATGAGTGCCAAGATCAAAGCTCTGATACCACTTGATAGAATTTTTCTAGATTTTTGGTATAGAAAGTAAATGTTCTGGAAGAAAGGTGTGATTTTTAGTGTTTTGATGAGAAGAATTAAGATAAAAGAGAGATTTTTTATTGGTGAAAACTGAAATAAAGGGGATACAACGATAAAGATGAGTTCTTTCGAAAGGAACTCTCTCCCAAGCCGATGATTCGAGAGTAGGCCGCGCTCTCTAATGAAAAAAGAAATCTCAACCTCTACGAAGTTTCTCTCACCAAATCAATCATACGAATCACTAATTCCCCTAAGCTCCATAAAAATAATATACTGAAAATAAGAAATTACAAAAAGACTTCTAAAACTGAAAATTACTTAAAACCCTCTAGAAATCAAAAAATTACAAAAACGTTCCTGATGGTCCAAAATTCCAAATCCATTCACACTGATAAATACCAAGTTCGAAATCAAAATGAATTTCTTATATGCATATTTTATCTAGAAAATAGTGGGTATCAGAACATGATGGACAAACACACACAATGTCACCATTTGTATTATGTAAAGGAGAATGTGTTATGTCATCATATATGAAAGATCTCTCTCATATGTCATATGATATCCATTATTCTGTTTTATATATTAATGTTAATAATATTGCAAACGTAAAAATCTTAATTTTAAATATGTTTGACTTCTAATAATAAGTAATTACAAAATATGCAATGGAGATCTTTATATTTCAGTTTGGAATCAATCATGCCCGCAAGGAATCAAATAGATGAGATGCAGATTTATATTGATCAGAGGAAAACGGTATATATAATCCCAATTGACGTGTTTGAAGCATTTATTTTCCAACTAATCCAATACTTCCCTCATTTAGTTTCACACAGAGTAGGGTGAACAGATTTTATATAAAGATTGCAAACAGCAGCAAGATATCATCTGTCCATCCTGTACCCGAGGAAAGCATGTTGATTTAATTACATCAGAATAACTATGCTTGAAACCCTTAGTTATACAAGAAAACCACTTTTCTTAAAATGCTAAGAAAATGATAATCATTTATTGACTTACTTTCACATCACTATATTAACTTTACCTATTTTTAAGTCGAGATGATCAAAAGATAAAAGAAACCTGATGCAAAATGACTCAAAACCTAATAAATTTTTTGAAAACCACACAGCTCATGTGGGTCATTGCATATGATAATTTATTTCCCTACTCCCTATGATTTGAATTTGGTTTAAAAAGAATGCACAATGACTCTAGGCTTTTTTCTACCATCTTTTGGTCTCAGGAAGAGACAAAGTGCCACATGATGATTGAGGAACAAACATGTCTGTCATCTTCTCAATCTTCTCCGTTTCTCATATATATCATAGTTTCATCAAATGCTTTTTTAAAATAAGAGAACCAGGGAAAGGGACAAAGTTCAAACCTGCGGCTTAACTTCCACAAAGTAAGAACCGCTTTTCACAGATACTGGTTCGTTGGCAAGCACACTCTCGAGGTGATTAAGAAGCTCCTTTGCTTGGCAGGAACCAAAGTCGGGATCAGCATCCTCATAGCACCAGACAATGGCAGTTTCTTTGTCTTCAATGGTGGAACCATCAGTTGTTTCAGTGTACAGCTTCATTACCGGCTCTGCAATCTGTTTCCAACTACAATCTGATGCAGGAACACGTGTTTCCCACTCCTCATCTCTTTTCAACCTGAAAGCAATCATTGCGCTACTTACATTTTCATTAACTAAAGTGAATCGGATAGAAGTTTGCAACGGGAAACAATTTTGGATAAAGAGCATTACTGCAAACTGAGAAAATCGGGTAATGCATACACCAACAACTCATAGTCCTCAAAATTGAAAGTATTGTTATAAATGAGTGCTCACAATAGATGTTTGCCAACTAGGATAATAAACAAAGAATCGGTAATGAATTAAAGAAGATAGATTGATAAAAACAAACTCTTTTGAGATATATTGAAAAAAAAACAATGTAGATAGAATAGATTCTGGGATTATTCTTCCTAAGACACATCAAAAATAAACAAGAGCATATTATGGTTCAAAAAGGCACTGATCTGAAATTTCCCATGTATCTGAAGAAAAATTCCAATATTGCATAAATTAGCAAATTGCAAGATATTTATTAAACACCAGATACATCAAACAGTTTTAACCTATTGTTTGGAATAAAAAGATTATGTCCGGACAATTTAAAGCATCAAATTATCAGCAAATTAGAATACCATAATTATTCTGCACAAAAGACATATCATGTAATACCACAGCGTTAAGAGGCAATAACCTGAGAAAACAACCATGCTCTGCAGCCATTCCAAGATTCTCACAAGGAGAAAACCACTCATTCAGAATGCTTCGACTTCTGGCACTAACAATAAAGACCAAATTGTGTTGATCTCTACACAAGCTATTCAAGATTTCGATTGCCTTTGAGCTGGGACTCTTATCAATGGATGTCTGCGGCATCAGGGTGCCATCATAATCCAAAAGTATCGCTCTCATCTTCGTTCTCCTATAGGCTGAGACAATGTGCTCCATTGAGAGCTTTCTAAAGCTCATGTCAAGCGCAACAACCCGGAACTTCAATCCAAACCCTATTCCCCAACTCCTCCTCCTGCCATGATCCTTACACGTCCTCTCCAAGTCCTGCAAGAAACTCTTTGCCCAGTAACCAACATCGTGTGTGCTAACATACCGATAATGCTTCTCATGCCGAAGCTGTTTCTCAGATTCAGCCATGTCCAATGCACAATCCATTGCATCTGCTACCGCTTCAATGTTCCATGGGTTGACCCGGATGGCCCCGCTCAGTGACAGCGAGCATCCAATAAACTCTGATAACACTAGCATACTCTTTTTTGGTTGTGAAAGGCCTAAACTTAAGATCATATCCAATCCTTCATTCCTCTGGCGAGCAATAATGTACTCATATGGAATCAAATTCATCCCATCCCTCACTGCAGTCACCAAGCAACATTCAGCCATTACGTAATATGCCATTCTTTCATAGAATTGAAGTGGCTTATCGATCACGACGACAGGTTCATATCCAGGTCCACCAAAAGCCTCATTAATCTTTTTTGCTATAGCATGGCTCTCAGCCAAAACGTCATTAACATCATTTCCCTTCCATCTTGCAGGGTTGGCAATTTGAACTAAAACTGCCTTTCCCCGCCACTCTGGATGCTCCAACAGAAGTTGCTCCATTGCAAGAAGCTTCAGGTTGATGCCTTTAAAGATATCTATGTCATCCACACCCAAGATCACCACCTTCCCTGTCTCCGAGAACTGTTTGATAAGCTTTGAAACCTTGGATTCAGTCTCAGGCAAGCTCAAAACAGATTTAAGCTGCCCCAAATGGATACCAACAGGCAAGATCTTGATCGTAACAGTACGACCATAGTACTCCAATCCAATATGCCCTCTCTTGCTCGCATATGTCAACCCGAGCATTCTACTACAACATGAAAGGAAATGTCGAGCATAATCGAACGTATGAAATCCAATCAAATCCGAATTAAGTAGTGCCCTTAGAATCTCCTCTCGAACTGGCAAAGTCTTAAAAATTTCGGAAGAAGGGAAAGGCGAATGAAGAAAAAACCCGAGCTTCACCCGATTGAATCTCTTCCTCAAGAAAGTCGGAAGGATCATAAGATGATAATCATGTACCCAAACAAAGTCCTGATCAGGATTGATTACTTCAAGAATCTTATCTGCGAATATCTTATTCACCGAAACATAAGACTGGAACAAAATTCGATCAAACCTAGTGGAGGACAACGGGAGAAGTGAATGAAAGAGAGGCCATATTTGGTTCTTGCAGAACCCATCGTAGAATCTGGAGTACACATCTCCTGGGAGAAAGACGGGCACGGAGTCGAAGGACTCAAGTAGAGTTTGGGAAACCTCTTCTTGGTCCACAATGGGGATTTCTTCGCAAAGGCAGCCAATGAAGGTGAATTCCATGGTTGAGATTGAACCTCTGAGCTGGAGGAGGAGGGAATCATGGTCCCATCCAAATGTCCAGCGACCGTCAGGGGTTCGATGGGATAGAATTGGGAGATGGTTGGCTACAACAATGGTCCGGGGCAGATGGGAAGAAGGGGAGCAGATAGCATCAATGTCGGAATTGGATTCGGCATCGGAGATGATGCCGGAGACGGTCATCACACTGGGGAGCTGGCGGTTGATTCGGCTGAAGGATGGGGCTTGGCCCGAGGCCAGTTCAAGCAGGTTTGAGTGGGATTTTGAGGCCATTGGTGGCTGAATTCACCCTAATTTGTGGGGTTCTCTCGTGAGAAGAGTAGCATATGACTGAAATGAGTATATGTAACAGTGGCTAATTTGATGAAAGCCTAGGATCTTCAGCAAGCTTGATCTCTTAAAAAGGGAAATTTTAACAAGGGTTTATTTCAGTTTATTAACATAGTATGATCCCGAGCTTGTCACAGTTATTCTCAAGAAAGCAACTTAGAGGCTAGAATAGATTGAAGGAAATTGAATGAGATCCAAAAGAAACGTCATTAAAGCTTCCCCCTTTTCAACAAAAACTCGGAATAAATTGAAGGAAGAAAGATCGCTTGATTCATAGAGAAGAGAGTACCACTAAATTTCTTAGCTAAATTAGAATGAAGAGACCACCTCTAATGAAGAGTAGCAAACTAAATTATCTCTAGAAAAGATCAAAATGAAAGCAAATTCAAAATAAATGAGTGGAATAAGTGGTAAATTCTTGAGATGAGAAGATTTCCTTACCAAACTCTAAGCAAAGATGGAACTTTTTAGGTTACCGAAAATTTTCCAGTAGCCGGAAGAATGATGGCCCGAAGCCGAGTGCAAGCTTTCTCTGAAAAAAAAACTTCTGGAATATCAGGGCCGTGATACACTCACCGCTCTTTTATTTTTACATGTAAGCCACTCTACTTTTGTGGCTTGACAGCATGAAGATGGAAAAGACAAAGAATTTTGTAAATTTTCAAATATTTGCTTTTTTGGTATCATGCTAGTTCTTATTTGGAAAAAAAAATCAAGAATTAAGACATTATGTGCGGTGTTATAAATGGGCTTTTGGTGGGGCCTACCCGTTAGTGGGTATCCACCCATTATGTAACCCTACCACTATAAATACAGGGTTATGGATTCCATAGCCACCACGTTTACAACACGTTATCAGCACGCTCGAAGCTGACCCGAACCCATGCCGACGGACGAACGCGACGCGAACGGGCTTCCTTCACCGAAAGTCGCTAGATCCGGCGTGTAGGATCTAGAGGTAATCCTGAAACCCTAGATCTAAAATTTCATATGCGCATATGTAGAGATCCAATTTCTTGGATCAATCGCTCAAGATTCTATCGTTTTTATTGCTAAAAATCAACCTTTTACAATAAAAAACGACTTTTGGAGATTAAAAACATTTTTTTCTAGTAAAAATTGGATTTTTATCCCCAAAAACTATCAAACACTAGGGGATCTTCTCGCCGGAACGCGAATCCCCCCAAAATCTCGCGCTGAAACCCCGCCCGCCGCCCGAAGCGGCGACAACCCCCCCCCCCCCCCCCCCCCCCCCCCCCCCGCTGCGACGGCGGGCCATCCCGCCGCCAGCAGCGGCGGGCCATCCCGCCGCCTGCCGCGGCGGGCGGCCCCTCCGCCGCAGCGGCGGGCCCCCATCCCCCCCCCGCCGGCAGTGGCGGGCCCCCCCGGCATCCGCTCGTATCGCCCCCCCCCCCCCCCCCCCCCCCCCCCGGTGCGCGACAATGTCCGGAAACCCTAGCCGCCTGAAGCGGCAATCCGCGCGACCAAAAACCCTAATTAGGGTTTAACCCCGAAATTTTTTTTTCGCTTTTCAAAACTTTTCAGATTTAATTGCGATTTTTTCGTCAAAATCTGGACAAATTTACATGTGATTTTATCCATCGACTTTTTATTCGGATTATATGATTTTTCTAAACGTTTAAAAATTAAGAAGATCCTGCGACCGCTCTGCCGTTAGTCAACTAACCTAACGGTGTATGACGTTGCCTAGTGGTCCAATAATTTTTAAACGAAAGATTTCATTTTCCATTATAAACTGCCTGTGATGATTAAAATTGCCTGTAATGAATAAACTGCCTGCGATGATTAAATGCATGCTGCATTTTATCTGCCTGTGATGAATGTCAATATTTGCTGTGGTTTTGGATCGGCTAGGGATCACCAGTTTATTTTCCCGTATTTTTTTTATTTTGAGAGAAATATGTAGTGAGGATAATTTTGTAATATTACAAGACCGGCGGACGCCTCAAGAAGATGAAGGATTATTCCAGAAGAATAGGGGCCCCACGGGGGTTCCCGAGTTGTACTTTCATTTCTTTTTGAGACTGTAATGGACTGTAATTAATATGGTGATTAGCCGATCCACGCAGCAAATATCTGTGTCTGATGTGCTTAATTATTTATTTTTCTGCAAAAATATCTAATTATTGCCTATCTTTTTACATACTAGAGTGATAAATGGCCAAAATTGCGAGCGTCGATTTCGACGTTTTGGATGCTTCAGGCAAGAGCTACTTAAGCTGGCAGTTGGACATAAAATTCCATCTGCGAGCACAGGGATTGAGCCACGCCATCGCTGTAGGCGATAAGGTTTCTGATATAGATAAAGCGAAAGCAATTATCTATATCAGACGCCATATCAATCGGACCCTGAAGGCCGAGTACCTCACGGTGGAAGACTCGTATGAGTTATGGACCGCCCTCGAGGATAGGTATAAACATCAAAGAGATGTTATACTTCCTCGAGCGCGATATGAATGGGAAAACCTCCGTCTCCAAGACTTTAAGTCTATCGTCGAGTACAACTCGGTACTCTTTAGCATCACCTCACGCCTGAAGTTGTGTGGTGAAAAGGTGACGGAGGAGCGCATGTTAGAGAAGACGTATACATCCTTCCACGAGAAGGATGTTATACTAATGCAACAGTATCGTGAACGCAAGTTCACGAAATACTCAGAGCTTCTCTCATGCCTTCTGATGGCAGAGCAGAATCGTGACCTTCTTCTGGCCACCCATAACTCACGTCCTACCGGCACTGCTCCTGCGCCTGAAGCGCATCACAGCTCCTCCCAGAAGAAGAGGAGCAACTTCAAAGGCAAACCCCAGAAGGGCAAAGCAATGAAGAAGCAGGCTAGAGGGCCCCCTCCCAGAAGCAACAATGAGGGGAGGAAGAAGAATAATGTGTGGAAAAGAAAGGACGACGGCCAGACATCTGCCCCCAGAAAGGACTGGGAAGATAAGTGCCACAGGTGTGGCATGACTGGACACTGGTCCAGGAATTGTCGGACTCCACGCCACCTGTAGGACTTATACAAAGCGAGCCAGAAGCAAGCTGAGACAAACCTGGTGGTTCAAGAAGACCTGGCACCAATCAGGTTCATCGCTGAGGACTTCTCAAACGATGACCTGCTCGACTGAGGACATTATCCATTTTCTATGCATTGTAGCTTTCCTTTTTTGAGAAACTATTTATCTGCTTGTTTTTTTTCTCTAGCATGTTGAAGTACTTTTCAGACATTTAATTGATTATCAGTAGTATATTTTTCTGTGTGTGCCTTATACTGCGATATTTTCTTTTACAATAGATGGACTTTAAATGCCTAGTGGACAGTGCCTCTACGCACACGATCCTCCAAGACTTCTGTTTTTCAAAGCATTAACAAATACGATGGCACCGTAAATACAATTTCCGGTCCATCAGGTATTATTGAAGGATCAGGGGAAGCACAATTTATGCTCCCCAACAAAACAAAACTACTTATAAAAGATGCACTTCTCTCCCCTAGCTCACATAGAAACCTGTTAAGCTTTAAAGATATCCACTTAAATGGATACCACCTTGAAACGGTGAGCAAACAAAACAGAGAATACCTTGATGTAACGTCTCATAAAAACGGTGCTAAAAACATCGTCGAGCATTTTGAGGGACTCCCGTCGGGTCTCTATCACACAAGGATCAGAGCAATGGAAACAAACACACTAGAGCACCAGAAGTGCCATAATCAACCAGAATTCAAACTCTGGCACGATAGACTAGGACACCCTGGGAGGAATATGATACGTCGCATCATATCACAATCCCGTGGAATTGACCCGAAAAGCCTGACGCTACTTCGGAAGGGTGCAAATCCTTGTCCCCCTTGTTACAAAGGGAAATTGATTACGAGACCATCCACCCTGAAGGTGGACTCTGAGTCTCCAAGTTTCCTATAGAGAATACATGGTGACATTTGCGAGCCTATTCACCCTGCAAGTGGACCATTTCGGTACTACATGGTACTGATGGACGCATCTTCAAAATGGTCGTATGTGTGCCTCCTGTCCACCCGCAACATAGCCTTTGCAAAGCTACTTGCATAAATTATAAAGTTGCGGGCACATTTCCAAGACAACCAGATCAAGAAATTGCGTCTGGACAATGCTGGGGAATTCACATCACAAGTCTTCCTAGACTACTGCCAAGCAACCAGCATAGAAGTTGAACATCATGTAGCTCATGTTCACACCCAGAACGGGTTAGCCGAATATCTTAGAAAGAGACTACAATGGATCGCTCGACCATTGTTGATGCAATGCCAGTTACCGGTTAGTGCATGGGGACATGCCATACTGCACGTTACATCGCTGATAAGATTACGACCGTCAGGTAGTCAATCTTATTCTCCTATGCAACTTGCATATGGGAACCCGCCCGATATCTCTCACTTGAGGATATTCGGATGTGTTGTCTATGTCCCCATAGCACCACCGCAGAGAACCAAGATGGGTCCTCAACGGCGTCTTGGTATCTATATTGGTTTCGACTCACCATCGATCATTAGATACCTCGAACCCCGTACAGGGGACGCCTTTAAAGCACGTCTAGAAGATTGTGAGTTTGATGAAAGCACTTTTCCGAAACTAGGCATTAACACACAGAAGCCAGAAGCTTCAAAGACCATTACATGGGACACAAAGACTCTATCCCATTTTGATCCGCGTACAAATCAATGTGAAGAAGAGATACTGAAGATCCTTCAAATCCAAAACACAGTTCACATTTTACCGGACAAATTCACTGACAACCAGAAGATTGTCAGATCATACGTCCCTGCTATAAATACGCCAGCTAGGATTGACATACCCAAAGATGGATGCAATCCACCTGCAGCAGAAGCAGCCGTACCTCAACAAAAAAGAGGACGACCCCCAGGGTCCAAAGATAAGAACCCTCGAAAGAGGAAAAATCCTGGAGCAACAATAACGATACCACCACAGGATACTGAGCTCAGCCCAGCTACCTCTCCCCTCCTAACAACCCCTGAAGAGGAAAATATAAGAGAAATGTCATTAAATTATGTACGTACTGGGGAGGTACTGGACAGAAAAAGCACAATCATCGATGATAACTTCGCGCTTATTATTGCCACTCACGTCACTGAATACGACGATGAAACCGATCCACACTCTCTAGCAGAATGTAAACGCAGAGAGGATTGGCCAAAGTGGAACGATGCAATAAGAGTAGAGCTGGACTCACTCTCGAAGCGCAAAGTTTTTGGACCTGTAGTCCTAACACCAAAGGGTGTTAAACCTGTGGGATATAAATGGGTATTCGTGAGAAAAAGAAACGAGAAAAATGAGATCGTGTGTTACAAAGCGCGTCTTATTGCACAAGGATTTTCCCAACGACCAGGAATAGACTATGACGATACCTATTCCCCGGTCATGGACGCGATCACTTTCCGTTTCATTATAGGCCTATCCACAAAGGAAGGTTTGGATATGCAGCTCATGGACGTTGTGACTGCATACCTATATGGAAATATAGATAAGGACATCTATATGAAAATCCCAGATGGATACAAACTACTGAAAAAATGACAGAAAGACCTCGGGACGTCTACTCTGTCAAACTTCAGAGATCGCTGTATGGTCTAAAACAGTCAGGTAGAATGTAGTACAACAGACTCAGTGAATTCCTAGTGCAACAAGTATTCACAACAAATGAAGTCTGCCCTTGCATCTTTATAAGAGCAAAGGGGACATGATTCGTGATTATTGCCGTCTACGTAGACGACCTGAACATCATCGGATCTCCTGAAGAGATAGGTGAGATATCCAAAAGTCTCACACAGACTTTTGAGATGAAGGACCTCGGTAAAACGAAGTTCTGCCTAGGCCTACAAATTGAACACTTAAGCGGAGGAATCCTGTTACACCAATCGACACACACAAAGAAAGTGTTGAAAAACTTTCTTATGGACAAATGTCATCCGCTTAGCACACCAATGGTCGTTCGATCATTGGAGGTTGACACAGACCCCTTCCGACCGCTGGAAGAGGGGGAGGAAACACTAGGTCCTGAAATACCCTACTTAAGCGCAATCAGAGCACTCCTATACCTGGCAAACTGCACGCGTCCCGATATAGCGTTCGCAGTTAACTTACTAGCCAGATATAGTTCTGTGCCCTCAAAGCGCCACTGGAACGGAGTTAAGCAACTTCTGCGCTACCTCCAAGGGTCTGTGGACATGGGACTATACTTCAAGAAAGGTGTATCCTCCGACTTAGTCGGTTATGCAGATGTAGGATACAGGTCCGACCCACATACCGCCAAGTCCCAGACCGGTTTTGTGTTCACATACGGTGGGACGGACATCTCATGGAGATCCGTGAAGCAGACATCGACAGCAACCTCATCCAACCACTCCGAGCTCATTGCGATCCACGAAGCTAGCAGAGAATGCTTTTGGCTTCGATCAGTCATCAACCACATCCTCAAGACCACCGGCCTGAAGACGGGAGATCTTGGACCTACCACCATGTATGAAGACAATGCTGCCTGCATCGCTCAACTACGGGGTGGCTACATCAAGGTGACAGGACGAAGCACATATCCCCCAAGCTCTTCTGGACGCATGAACAGCAAGTGGACAACCAGATTGACATCCAGCAGATCCAGTCTTGCGACAACCTGGCAGACCTGTTCACTAAAGTTTTGCCTCGCAGCACCTTTAGAAAACTTGTACTAGGAATTGGGATGAGACAGTTGAGAGATTTACAAGCCTGAAGCTTGTACTTATCAGGGGGAGTTAATGTTGTGCTGTACTCTTTTTCCTTGGCTACTGATTTTTCCCACTGGGTTTTCCATAGCCAAAGGTTTTAACGAGGCAGCCACATCAACTCTAGATCCAGAAGTATCCACCTCTGATGTTATCCATCGATCAGGGGAAGTTACAGAGACTTGTACTCTTTTCCCTTACCCACTGGTTTTTCCCACTGGGTTTTCCTTGGCAAAGGTTTTAATGAGGCAAGTACTCTTAAACTTAAGGATCCAGAAGTATCCATAGACCCATGATCAGATAAGCTATATGAACCCTGAAGCGTTCATCACGGCTTACAATAATGGATGGATAAGGGGAAGTGTTATAAACGGGCTTTTGGTGGGCCTACCCGTTAGTGGGTATCCACCCATTATGTAACCCTACCACTATAAATACAGGGCTATGGATTCCATAGCCACCACGTTTACAACAAGCGGACTTTTGTAGGCCCAGTAGTATATTGGGAATCCACCCATTATGTAATCATATTTCTATAAATACAAGGCTACGGGGTTCCGTAGCCGCCAAGCTTACAACACGTTATCAGCACGCTCAAAGCTGAGCCGAACCTCTGCCGGCGGACGAATCGCGACGCAAAAGGGATTTCTTTACCGAACGTCGCTAGATCCAGAGGGTAGGATCTAGAGGTAATTTTAAATCCCTAAATCTAAACTTTTTATGCGCATACAATTGGATCATTGTTTGGTTGGTATAAGATCGAATTTTAATCTCAGATCTACATGATAAATCAACCTTTTAAATGATAAATCGACGTTTTTATCTCTAAAAATCAAATTTTACGCTTAAATAGCTGATTTGATGACATAAAATAGTTTTTTTAAATAAAAACCCTATTTTGATTATCTTCTTCCCCAAATCTTCGAACCTTTGAGGGGATCTTTCGTCGCAACGCGGCCAGAAGCCACGAACGCACGAAACCCCATAGCGATCTCCCCGCCGCCAGAAGCGGCATCGTGCCGCTGCCGCCTGCAGCAGCATCCCATGCCGCCGCGGGCAGAGCCACCGCCCGCAGCAACGGCCAACACTGCCGCCGCCACCCGCAGCGGCGGTCAACACTGTCGCCGCCTGCCGCGGCGGCCAGCGTCGTCGTCGCCTGCCGCGGCAGCCAGCACTGCTGTGGCGGCGGCACCGCTGTGGCGGCGGCACCGCCGCCAATAACGGCGGCCGCCGCCGCCTAACCGCCAGAAGCGGCAGCGGCGGCGTTAACCCTCCCCCGTGCGCGTGAACGAACCCTAGCCGCCAGAAGCGGCAACCCACGCGACGGAAACCCTAGCTTGTTGCACGGGATCGCACGGCAGATCGCCTCCGAAAACCCTAATCAGTGTTTTTCCACAAAAATTTTGTTCTTCGCAAATTATTTTCAAATTTAATTAAGTTTTTCTTCGTTAAAATCTGATTATTGACATGATTTATAAATCATCGCATTTTTGGATTATTTGATTTTTACACGTTTAATAGTTAGGAAGATCCTGCGACCGCTCTGCCGTTAGTTAACTAACCTAACGGTGTATGACGTTGCCTAGTGGTCCAATAATTATTAATCGAAAAAATTTTATTTCCATTAAAAAATGCCTGTGATGATTAATTGCCTATGATGATTAATTGTCTGCGATGAAATTATATTCCTGCCGCATACTTAATGTTCTGTGATGAACATTTTATTTAGCATGCTAAAATCTCTATTATATATTTTTAATGCATGTAGCATAAATATATGTTTGAGATGAAATTATTTATATACCTGAAGAATATAAATAACATGTGTATATGTTTCACTTCATGTTAACTGAGCATACATCCTTAAGCTCACATGCTTGATTTATTTGCAATGATAATTTAGTTTATTTCAACTATTTTATTGAGCATAACTTTTTAGCTTACAAGCTTTATATTATGTGTATGATAAATCATTAATTGTCGCATTTTGCACTCTTATATGATCATCTCGTGCTTATGCTCATGCTCATGATATGTCGATATTTTATGACAACAAACCAATTATGATCTCAAACAATTTAACATCATATCCACTTTGACAAAATGAACCTGAAGTTCAAAATCAAATCAAAAGTCTACACCCTTTCATCCTAATAAAATAAAAATTAACAAATACGATGGATTATGCGAAAAACCATTTATGCGATTTCTTTTAGAGATACACATTTTGCGGTAAAATAAATCTCTCAGATTTATAGTTTATATAAACCAATATTGACACCAGCAGTTGTCATAATACCACTAAACTCTTTTAGAGTAAACTCACTTTACAAGGTATGATTATTTAATCTAGCCTTAATTTTAAGCGTACGCCCAAAGTCATGTCTTAATAGATAAGTGCGAAATTATAAACTTCGTAGCCACGTATTTGTTTCACCTTAAGCATGATTCTATATCCAAACAATACTTGAATGACTCAATAAAAATGGCATGTAGACCATAGTTAAGCATTCAAATAGACTTTTAAAAGTCTAACATAAATTAGAAAAGTGAAAATATAGAAACTAACTCATTTTCCTTATATGTCTATTTCGTAAGACCAATATTCATTCTTCCTTATAAATGACAATAAGAAAGACTGAAAACTGGGGAAGTCTTGAATAAAATGAGAAAGGGAAGTTATGATATACGTCAACATGGAGTATGCAATGGCAACCCAATATCAGAGAAAAAGTTCTGATAAGACCCATAATGCTTTTTGCAACATGAATGGGCCTTAACTTATGCCATATAAAATACATACATATCTAATCTAAACGACGAAATTCAATTGACCTTTTGTATGTTTAGCTACTCCCAGAGGACAAATAAACTTTGAAAACAAATTTGATCTGTTGTCATAACATAAGTCTAAATGAGCATAATTGTGGACGAATGTTTCCAAGAGCACACATCATATTATGAAACTTGTTGCCGTAACATAATTATCAGTAGTATTCTCTTGCAGTATATATGTGTTTAAATGCATTACCACAATATTTCTTATTGATTTCATGCTTTTTACACATTTTATTTTACTGTGAATGATTGGTTATCCTAAATACTTCTAAAATGAGGATGCTATGTACTCTCTGAAACTTATAAAGTTTCAAAGGATATTCGTCAAAACGAAATCCCTAATGACTCAAGAAACCAATAAAGCATGAAGCTTTGTCCAACTTTGTTCCGCATAATAGTCAACGTGAAGAAGTAATCCTTCACAGTTTGAACACAGTTCAACCAAACAAAAATTAACTTGAGCATCTTAATGGACTTTCATAAGTCCCACATAAATTCGAACAGCGGAATTAATTTGAAACACCAGAAGTGTCCAGAATCGACCAATTTTAGATCGATGTCATCCTGGATTGATGATGCAAGACATCATTAACTAGACGAACCCGAAGATTCTTCAAAAAAGGGTGAGACTTTCATTGTCCCATTCAAAAGGGAAAAATGATTACGAGATCATCTCCATTCACGTGGACATTGACTCTCCTCACTTTCTCAAACGAATTTAAGATGATATACTATCATCATTAGAAGAATGAGACCTTTATGCCTCTTGAGAGTATTTGAGGGATAAAAGTGGACTCACACACTCCCTACATATGGCTGATGATGTACCGTAGAGTATGCATCCATATATCCTCTAAAAATGGTCATTATCAAACCTATTATCTAACCGCAGTCCAGCTTTTTCAAATCAAATGGGACACATTTCTAAATGGCCGGAACATTGGATAACACTGGGAAATCAAACTATATTTGCAACTGGAAAAATGCTGAACACCCTGACGTTTGTGTTCACACCCAAAAATGGGTTACATAAATCATTAAAATGATTTAAACTGATTACTTATCCATTAAAAATCCAATTATATGTGACCATGTGGGAACATGCAATTACAACGCAAAACATCAAAACGCCTCCTTAGAACCTATTTATATGAGCCTGATCACCTCATATAAACAGTTTCCGAGAACTCCTAACGGGGAAGCGTTTAGAGCACATCTTATCGATTGTGCCATGATGAGTATACATCCCTATATCACCACTATAGACCATCAAAACGCAGAACTATATCGAAAGTAATTACTCCAGATAAATAGATTCTGAGCACTCTGAACAAGGGAAGCATTTAAAATCACTTCTCCTAAGACGTGCATTGATGTGCCCTCTTTTGAAGACTTGATGAGATCCTGAAGATCCTTCATAACCTTAATTTCCTAGCATTAGGTTCAACAAAAATACTATAATCATCCATGAGCCTGAAGCTCAATTTGACCATTTAAAACATCAATACCTATAATCTGATTATCATGAATTGTGATGAGATCCTGAAGATCCACACTTATAAAACTGTTAAACAGTTATCAGACATAGCTACTGACAATATAAATATTGTCAAATTCACACATCCCTGCTACTAAAAATCCAGCTAGGATTGACATACCAAATATAATGAATGCAATGCACCAGTAGCAGAAGTAGATATCCTCAATGGATGAGAGGACATACCACGAGGCTCCAAAGCGAATAACTCCTGGAGACCCTAAAACAATACCACCACAGGAAAGTGAGCTCATCTCCATATCCTCTCCCTTTCCAGGACCTCCAGAAGAGATGAATCTAGAATAAATTGAATAATGTACGTACATGGAGAGGTATTTGGATAAAACACACTTGTCGACAATTACTCACATTTCATTTTGCCATAGATATCGTTCCCAATCTCCGTTTCCTTAAGCACATGCAGAGATTTGGCCAGATTATGTGGAACGAGGCAATAATAAGTTGAGCTGGACTCACTTATGAAATGTGAAGTGTTTGGACCTGAAGTCCTGATATCAAAATATATCAAACATGTGGGTTACCGAGTATTGTATAAATAAATAAAATCGTATGCTATAAGCAAAATGATATAGCTTAGAGGTTTATTTCGCAGAAACCATGAAGTAACCATGTAAGATGAGCTTAACTCATTTACAAAATTATTTAAATTGATGCATCCGGCTCCCTGGTCATGGTTGCGAAAACCATGCCATTGGCAAAGAAAATTTTAGGCTAGTTGCTATGGATGATAAGACAACATACCCTTATGAATTACCATCCTGAAGATGAAACCATCATCCCGAAGATGAATAATCATCATGTAATGCCCGTATGCGTGAAATACCGTTAATGTGTGTGTATATAGTAAATTTTGTTGTGTGCATAGGAAATTCACACATGTATGACTATGGTGACTATGATATACCTTAGATATATAGGTGATTGCGTGTGATTGGATAGTACATTGCTTTTATTGTTAGCAGGCTATTGGCGTTCATTAGCGTCCTTAGCAATTTTAGTTAGTAAGTGTGTATAGTGAAATGGTGTGTTCATGAGAATTGGTGATATTGGGACAATTACTAATGACAGATGTTATTATTATTATTATTGATGGTTGGTAGTTATTTTTGGTGGTGGTGTTCTTATTATGAGTAATAGTATTTTTCTTTATTAGTGATGTTGGTCAATCATATCAATACTATTGTGAAGGCTAATTAAGTTTGGTAGCTAGAGATGGGCTTGGATTATTGTTAGTTCCTATTGATTGGGTTTTGATAGTTGGGCTAGACTAATAGATGAGAGAAGAGGGGTTGAATCAATTAGGAATGACAAACTTGTAAATGCCCATTTATTCTATCATCTCCTTCACCTTCTTAATTCTTTCCTTTATTTTTCTTTTTCCTCTTTCTTTCTCCCCAAGCCCCACGCACAGGCCGACTTTCCCAAAGGCTGGCCGAGCTCCCTGTTGTTAGGCCGAAAATCTCCATGGCCAGGTCGAGATTCCCCAAGCAAGAAAGAAAAAGAGAGAGAAGGAGAAGACATCTCCTTGTTCCTTTCTTCCCCTTCCTCTTATTACTCTTCTTTCCTTTTCCCCAAGCCCCATGGATGGCCGAATTTCCCCAAGCCCTATGGCTGGCCGAACTTCCTCAGGCCAAGAAAGAAGAGGGAGAGATTGGAAGAGAATTAGAAAGAGGAAGGAGGAAGAGAAGAGGTGAAAGCTAAGGTTTGGGATTTCTTGGGAGCTTGATGGAGATGGAGGAGCTTCATGAAATTGAAAGGGGATTGGGGCTTGAAGCTTGATGATGGTGGGTTCTCTCTAATTGGAAGAGGATTTGAGCCTCTACAAGAGGTAGGAATCCAATCCTACTCATATACTTCAATTCATTACTTTTGGCATTCAAGTTGAAAATTTTAGGGTTCTTGTGAAATTACTTGATATGATGCTTAATCATTATAAGTATCAAAATGTTCATGATGCTATTGAAAGCTACGCTTCGTTAATTTTGTGAAAATCCCTATCATTTTGAATGTTCGCTTTCATGTGTGAAATTGCCCTCGATGTGTGGAATTGCCCTCATCATGAAGCAAATAACTGATTTGTTTTACTAATAATGTGAGTTAGCCCTCACGTAGTATGTTGTGGAAGTAGTTAAATGGCACTCATGGTGGGATGTTGGACGATTGTTATTCACATTAGTTCTTGGAGACGTAGGGATGGTGGGAGTTCAATAGGTAATGTTGGAAGTGTACTAAGCAATTTATTCTTGTTAATTAAAGTCAACACAATGGGTTATTCAAAGTGCTTCCATTAATTAGATTCAAATAGTTGCAATTAGATTTGCTTTCATTAATTCTATTGGGAGCAATAGTTGTTCTCTTTTGTGAGAATTGCCCACTTTTTGTATGTTGAAAGTTATTAACCAAATCCCTTGTATGTGGAGATGGAAGTTAGTTAAATAAATTCATATGACGTGTTCTAATTTCCTGGATGCCATGTGGTAGATTTATTTTGTTTTGATCGTCACATTTCATGAATTAAGTTGATAATTAACCCCGTGTAATGTTGAGGTTTATCTATCCCTATATGAGAATGAGATGTTGCTTACTTATTTCCTTAAAAGAATAATGTTGCATTATTAAACGAGATAAATGGAATGAACATGAAATGTGGCCTACAAACGTTGCACTTAAAGACTAAGTTCATAACTAGTTGTTATAAAAAGTAGTTCTCTTATTATGAATCATAATGATACCCTCCCCTCAGGTTGCATACGTCATTCAAGTGCTTACTGAAATTTTGATAAGTATGCAAATTGCTCAAATGGCATTTGGAATCCACTTGCATTTCAACACGTCTTAATTTCATTTCAACTCAAGTGGTGTAACTTGTGTGTGTATTGCAACGTGTTTGGAATTGCACTTATTAGTTGGAAATAGAACGGGATGATGCCTTTAATGCATTGTTTCAATAATTATGCAAATTGCTCTCTTTAGGAATGTTAGAAGCTTATTACACAATTTTTCTTGAAGCTTGTGAAAAATTGCTCTCTTTTAGAAATAGTAGAAGCTTATGAGAATTGCTCTCTTTTAGACATGAATAAGTGAATTTTCCGTCATTTTACTCTCATTAATTTTGTTGGGAGTTGGGCTAATGTGAACGACAGAAGCCTCATTAGTAAATTATAACTCTCACATGAAGTGTTGGAAGTTCCTTAGTTAATTCTCATTGTATAGAAGTATGAATTTGTGACATTGAATTGCGATGTGCATTCGGATATGGTTTCATATGTTGTGTGGAGTGATATCATGCCATGAAATTGATTCATGTTGACTTGATGGCCTTATTTCATTAATTATACTGTATTGTTCTCATTTGGAATGTGGAAGGCTTAGTTAATCAATTTTCATTTGTATAAGAAAGAAAATGGGAATTAAGTTACAATGAAGTGAGTTGTGCAATGTGGTGATGCCATGATTTATATTCATGATGCAATTGGAAGCTTGTTGCTTTAATTGGATGAAATTGCTCTCTTTTGTTTATATTGCATAAATGAAAATTGTTCCCATCGTATTACAATGATCATCAGAATCGCTTTCATTTTGGGATGTAGATGGTTATTTATTCACTTTGATTCGCATAAAAAGTGAAACATGTGAACAATGAAATAAGATGGGCAAATTGGCGGTGTGGTGTTGGATACACGTGGAATATGGAATGTGTGACATTGTCACGTTAGGACACGCGGTGGAGTGCACGGGCATGGACAAAGTTGCCACGGTAGGAGGCGGGTGAAATCGCCGTGGGCAACCTCTTGATACCATTAGGTGGCTCCACGTGATAACGGAGTAGAATCATTTGCACGTACACGCCGGCTCATTCATGGGATCCCAATTGCATTGCATTGCATTGAATCACATCGCATTCCTTGAGCATCATATGCATCATGGCATCTTTTAGCATTTTTGGGTGATTTGTGGTTGAGTGTATGTGATGATTAACTTGTAAGAATGGATGTTGCCATGGATGTGTTTGGTGTTTGAATGATGGTGTGTTGGAAAGCGTGGATTGTTAATTTGTTATTGCTAATAGTGAAATTCATGATAATGGCGTTTGTATTGGTGATATGGGGTTGTTATGTTGGTGGAGTTGGTGGTGGTGTGGGGTTTATGTTTATACCATTCTCTTTGAAATACTACTTATGTTTTCATTTAGGGATATTATTGATGTTGTATTTGGGAAACTTTGAGAAATACAAAGGAGACTCTGCCGAAATTTCTGCGAGTATTTTGTAAGCTTACATACAACATCCTAAACATTAGATATTAGGAATGCTACATTAGGATTCCATGTCTAGAAGACATCCCATTGGAAAAAGAGTATAAAAGAAAAATTAGTAAGGTGGGGTTCTTGGCTAACTTTCAACTAATTGCATGCTAACCTCTTAAGGTTCATGTTGCATATTGATTGGTTCATGTTGTATCAAGAATGGGTTATGCTTCTACTCCTTGCTGTACTCACGTTGTTTTGCAGGCTCTCCCTTGCGGCAGGTATGTGTTCAGTTAGTTGATATCACTTCCTTACGTTGTCCCTATTATGTTATGCTGAGGTTAGTTACGATTTATTGCATAGAGCATGTCATTCCTTGCACATGTGAGTTGGGTTTGGACATTCCTACTGGGTCACGCTGTGACGTGTCCCCGTTGATATTTTTCAGGTGTTGGTTCGAGGAGTCAGAGGCCGCGAGCACAGTTGGTTGGATTTGAGAGTGGGGGTGAAAGCGGGAGAGTTTGGGTGTGTCATTGTACTTGGGTGAATTTGGGTTATATATATTGTATTAGAGATTTGTAATTGATGTTGGAATTGAGCAGTTTATTTATATATGTTATATTGGTATTTGAGTTGGTGGCTCTTTTGTGTTTCTGCGATGTCTGAAATGCTACAGGTACTATCCCAGCAGTGCGCGGTGGGCCTGCTTGTGTTTGAAATTTTGTAATTCCTTCGTAACACCCGCCTCTTCGAGAATACCTAATACGGATTCGTACTTATCGGGTATCCTGGGGAGCAGGGCGTTACACATCCCGAAGATGAATTATCATCCCGAAGATGAAACCGTCATCCTGAAGATGAAACTATCATCCCGAAGATGAAACCATCATCCAGAAGATGAACTATCATCCAGAAGATGAAATTATCATCCAGTTGATGAAGAAACATGGATAATTGCAATCCACTAATACACCTACTAGTTGTATGGATGCACATTAAGACCCCTTCCGTTCGCTGGAAGAGGGGAAGGATATCCTAGGTCCTGAAGTGCCTTACTCAAGTGTCTTTTGCACACTCCTTTATCTGGCCAACTGCACGCGAATCTAGAAAGCATTGGCAGTAAACCCTTTAACCAGATATAGAACAGCGCCTGCAGCGCACCACTGGACCAGAGATATGTAGCTTATGTGCTACCTCTAAGGGTCAAGGATCATCCAACATGTTAAATGTATTTGCAGATACAGGTTACAGATCATCGCGATGACTACAACAAAGGAACGACCAACTCCTGGAGATTAGCAAAGCAGTCTTCCAAGGCAACATCAATCCCACCATCCCGAGAGGCTCATCATCCAAGAAGCAAATCATAAGTACGCACAGCCAGGTCCTGCAGTACCTCGCAGACACAGTGATGACTGGGTCAAAGACGTGGAGCTACCTGCCAAGTCTGCAGATTACTCCTCTTCAGAAGAGCTCCCTCAGATTCAGTAGATACCAGAGATGAGCGATACTTGTATAGATGAGCGATGTCTTGTATTTTGTACTCGGAACATTGTAAGAGATTGATGTATAGGTACCTAGGAGATCTGCAAGCATGCAGCTTGTACAGATTAGGGAGAGTCAAATGAGTGTTCTACTCTTTTTTTGTTAATACTCGCCTTAAAACCTCAAGCGCAAGTTCGAGTATGAAAACCTTTGAAAAAAATTCTTGATATCTTTAGAATTTATATTCCATGCGGATGTTCAGTGACTAATTTCATAGACCAATCTTCTTACTGTCATCATCTTGTTGGTTATATATTTAAGAAAGTAATTTTGACCTACTATGTCAAATACGTATAAGTTGGGTTGGATGAATCCTTATCGAGTTGACATTCACCTAGTGAAAAAACAAATATTGTGGATTAATAACCATGGCTAATGGAAATCTCTGTACAAAACTCGCAACCACACGCAACACAAGAAATATAACACAAACCAAAAGATAATTATGCACCTGACATCAAAATTTATGCTAGTTCTGTCAATTCTTGTTGTACATCCAGTTGAAGAGATCACTAACGCTTCAGCTAACTTCGATTATAATACATTGCACTTGGATTTAAGGTAAAACCAAGCCCAATAAGAATTTTGGAGAATAAACCTTTGGAAAAATGTACCTTTACAAGAATTTCTCTCATCTGTAAATGCTATAGGAACCGAAAAAATCAATTCCATTGATTAGCTAACAAACTTTTATAAACCATATTCGAAATACCCTTAAATAGACTCTAAAACAGACCTGAAACTCATTGTATAGTGACAGATCCAACTCGAAAACAGATTTTGAAACCTGCTTGTGTCCGCCTCGCTGCTACCTCCGCATTTATATCATTGCTTGCTATTTGAACACGTCTGTGATCATCTCAATTGATGCCACGCTTTCGCCACCTAAGTGAATCCTGCCTTGCACAAGCGCTTCTGCAATCTGGTTGCGTGCACTCACACTATGCGCGTTACACGCCTCATGCGTGTGTGTGCTACGTGCATGTGATCTGCCACATAGGCCACGTCTCTGAGCCTCGATTGGGCTACGTCTCTAAGTCATGTACTTAAGAATCTCTTTTGTATCATGCTTACACTCACTGAAACTAGCCTTTATCTACTTTTCATAGACACAATCCTCATAAAATTCTAGCTCCTTGAAGTTTACTCATTTGTTAAAACCACTCTTCCTCGAGGCTTTAAAGTTTTTTTCGCAACATGTCTAATCCCGAGATGCTACAATCAGGTCAAATCAATATCCTGTGAACGATTAAAATCTCTCATGATAGTAGTCCCCTTCAGCAAATATAAATCCCCAACTTTTCACCTATAATCACCACAATAGACCCCTTTGATATCTGCAGAGCCTTCCTTTTCAATCGTTACCTTGCAACCCAGAGAATCCGACATACCCAAAGAGATTAATAACTTTCTTAACTCCAAAACATGCTACACACTGTCAATATACGCACTACACAATCAAATATCAACACCTCTACGAGCACGCTATCAATACCTCGTAAGCGTCTTCACTCCTAACCTCATTTTATGTTCGCAATTGCAATTGACGAAGAAGCTGTGATTTTCTCTTTGTCCATAATTCCTCTTTCTTAGCAGTCTTTCTTACAATGTTTAGGTTTCTAGCAAATAAAGTATGTTGTGCCTCTAGTCCTCAACCTCGATGTTCTTCTATTTTCGCCTTCCATTGCTTCGCTCTGAAGCAAATAAGTCCTATCTGTTTGAATTCCCTCTGGTCAAACCAACTCATGCCATCCGACCTCGCAATTCCTCGTTGTATATCACTGCCTTCATACGCACAAGACTTAGAGTATCCTAATTGTATATTATAGCTTTGACAAATGTCATGTATCGCTCTGTTAACGATAAGAGCCGAATCATCACATTATGCTCTGCCTTAACGGTCAGTCCAAATCACAATTATCTTCATCACTAAGTAATTGAAGGAACCTAGATAATCCTTCAATGAGATACCATCTTGCATCTTGAAAGTAAAGAAACTATTCATCAAAGATCAGCTGGTTGATGCATAATTTCTTCTGATACAACTTCTCTAGCTTATATAGCCTCACGACTGTAGTCTTCTTGGACACCTAAATAGCTCACCCGATCCAATTTGTTCAACTAGTAGTCGTCAGCTAAATTCTTCATCTTCATATTCTCACTCTCTTATGAGAAATCTACTGGCAACATATCGGTGTCATGTACCATTCTATTATGCACACGATCCGTCCTCCAGATTATCTTCATTTTGTATTGATATATATCGAAGTTTTCATTACTGTCAAACTTACATATCTTGTATTGCGTCCCAATAGGAACTTTGGATAATAAATCAACGGAGAAAAATCTAAATTTGGCTACTAAACAACTTTGATGTATCTTGAAATTTTCATTACCATCAAACTTGTCTTTCTTGTATTACCATTAAACTTGCATATCTTGTATTGCACTCGAAAATGAAATTTTCATAACAGACTCGAAACCCAACGCACGCTAGCTGATCCGACTTAGAAATGAATTCTGAAATTAACCTGCTAGCGCATGCCTCATTGCTTGCCGTTTGATCACTCGCACGATCACCTCCGATGTTGCCACACGTCGCTCCCTTAGCCAATCTCACCTCATGCGAGCACCATCGTTATTCGATTACGTGGCCAAGGCATTGCGCTTGCAGTCAGCAACTCTTTGCCGTAATTGGGACACACAAAAATAACGTAGAAATTCAACTCAAAAAATCAAATCATCATATATTATGAGAATTGCTACACACACCTCAAAATGAGGTGCATGGAGGTGATAAATTGCATAAAACAGAAACAAAAACATTAAAATATGTCACATCACTTCCCCTCTCTTCACAACTTTTGCTGCTTTAGGTACCTATCAACTCAATGCACCTCATTTTAATGTGCTTATAGTCCCACCCTATATTATTCATTTAAAATCATCCTTCATCTCTAGTACTCATCATCTATCATCATCAATCTTCCTCCTCCTATCAGTTCTATGAATTCTGTAGTGACCCAGAGTCCTTTTCCTTCTATGAATCCATAATGACTCATCATCATACATCATCACACCATGACTCATCATCTCTCATGACACAAAATCTTTCTTTTTTTCCATTTACCCTCCATCCTCCATGTGCTGCCAAAATCACACATCTTCTCCATAAACCCATCATCATCTATCGTCGTCAATTTTTCAAAAATATCCATCATCATCATCTTTCATAATCGCTCCACTTCCATTGCTGGCGAAGCTCAAGAATTTTTGAAAAAACCCCCACCGTAACCAAAAAAGTCTGTTCAAAAAGTATGTTCAATGAGATGAAGCGGAGGGAGAGTATTTTGGTCATAAAAAATGATCACATGACATTTCACGTGAGTTTTTCCAACTGCATATCACAGTTGGACTATTTTAAAAAATACTGCATAGTTTGAGGAGATTTTTGAAGTTTCAAATTTTAGGGGGTTTTTGAAATGGCACAGAGTTCGAGGAGATTTTTTTAAAATTTATCTTTATCGTAAATTTATAAAATCGAGAGTGTTGTGAAGGGAAAAGTAGGGAAATAGGTGTAGGGGGTTAAGAGCCCCCCTACCCTCTTATTTATAGCTTTCAATGGTGGGCCGGATACCCAATGGGCCTCATGGGCCTATTCATAACACTTCCCCTTATCCAACCAACATTGAATAAGAGGTGGATTCTTCAGGATCCGAGTTAGGATAACTGCCTTGTTAAATAAAGAACAGTTAATCCATAACTTCCCCTGTTTTAGGGATGTGTTTTTAGGGGTGGATGCTTCAGGATCCAGAGTCAACGAGGTTGCCTCGTCAAAACATTGACTACGGAAAACCCTGTGGGAAAAAACCAGTAGCCAAGGGAAAAGAGTACAACTCTGCTGTTGACTCCCCCTTATCTGACCAAGCTTCAGGCTTGCAGATTTCATATGAATCTATACATCAGTCTCTTATGTATCTATGAGTTCGTAGTCCTCTTATCCTGTCGCAGTTTACATTTCCTCACTCTCCTCATCCCAATCACATATACAAGTTTCTCAAAGATACTAGTAGGCAGGGATTTGGTAAGCAAATCCGCCAAGTTATTACATGATTGGATCTTCTGTACCTCAATCTGCTTTTGCTTCTGAAGGTCGTGCGTCCAGAAGAACTTGGGGGAGATATGCTTTGTCTTGTCGCCTTTGATGTAGCCGTCCTGTAGCTGGGCTATGCATGCTGCATTATCTTCATGGAGAGGAGTAGGTGCAAGTACGCCGGTCATCAGGCCGGTGGAGGTGAGGATGTGCTGGATCACAGAGCATAGCCAGAAACTCTCCTTGCTTGCTTCATGGATTGCTAGCAGTTCTGAGTGAGTGGATGAGACGGTTGTCATGATCTGCTTTACAGATCTCCAGGATATGGCAGTGCCGCCCGATGTGAACATGTATCCGGTTTGAGACTTCTCTGAATGAGGATCTGACCTGTAACCTGCGTCAGCATAACCAACTAAACCAGTTGATGCCCCTTTCCTGTAGAATAGACCTAAGTCTATGGACCCTTGGAGGTAGCACAGAAGATACTTAACTCCGGCCCAGTGCCGCTGTGTAGGTGCAGCACTATATCTGGCTAGTAAGTTGACTGCAAATGCTATGTCAGGGCGAGTGCAGTTAGCCAGGTAAGGGAGTGCACCGATAGCACTTAGATATGTCACTTCAGGGCCTAGTACTTCCTCCCCTTCTTCCAGCGGCCGGAAGAGGTCTTTATGCACATCCAATGATCTGACGACCATTGGGGTGCTGAGGGGGTGGCACTTATCCATCTGAAACTTTTTCAGTAAGTTCGATGTGTAAGTTGACTGATGTAACAGGATCCCATCGTTAAGATGCTCTATTTGAAGACCTAAACAGAATTTTGACTTTCCGAGGTCTTTCATCTCGAATGTTTCTGTCAGGCTTCTAGAAATCTCGGCGATATTTTCAGGAGATCCGATGAGGTTCAAGTCGTCTACATAGACGGCTATAATGAAAAATCTTGTTGCCTTTGATCTTATAAAGATGCAAGGACAGACTGGGTCATTTGTAAATCCTTGTTTAGCAAGGAAGTCGCTCAGTCTGGTATACTACATCCTTCCTGATTGTTTTAGACCATACAATGATCTTTGCAGTTTTACTGAGTAGATGTCACGTTGTCTCTCTTTTAGTGCTGCTGGCAAAGAATAACCGTCAGGCAATCTCATATAGATGACTCGGTCTAAGTTGCCATATAGGTATGCAGTCACGACGTCCATAAGCTGCATATCTAAACCCTCTTGGGCTGTTAAGCCAATGAGGAATCGGAAGGTGAATGTGTCCATGACCGGGGAGTATGTGGCTTCAAAATCCACCCCTGGACGTTGGGTAAAACCCTGCGCTACAAGCCTTGCTTTGTAGCGAACAATCTTGTTTTGTTCATTTCGTTTTCTAACAAATACACATTTGTAACCCACAGGTTTTACACCTTTTGGTGTCTGGACTATAGGTCCGAGACCTTGCGTTTGGTGAGTAAATCCAACTCCACTCCTATTGCCGCTTTCCACTTTGGCCAATCATCTCTGCTTTGACATTCTGTCAGAGAGCATGGTTCAATATCATCGTCGCAGTACGCGACGTTGATGGCAATATTACACGCAAATGTGTTATCTATGGTTGTGCTCTTTCTGTCCCAATACTGCTCAGTTCATACATAGTGTATCGAAACTTCAGTTTCTCCCGGTTTTTCCTCTGTTTGAGAGTTTGGGAGAGATGGGGTAGCAGGGCTTATAGTAGCATCCTGTGGTGGTATTTGTTTACCATTGCCAAGGGTCCTACTCTTTCGAGGGACTTGGTCCTTGGATCCCGGTGGTCGTCCTCTCTTTTTGAGAGGTCCAACCATTTCTGCTGCAGGAGGATTGCATCCATTTTACGGTATGTCAATCATAGCTGGAGTGTTAGCAGCAGGGACGTGTGATCTGACAATCTTCTGGTTGTCGGTAAATTTGTCCGGCAAGAGATGGACAGTGTTTTGGATGTGGAGAATCTTCAGGACCTCCTCCTCACACTGGCTTGTGTGCGGATCAAAGTGACATAATGTCTTTGTATCCCAAGTGATACAGTCTGAAGCTTCTGGCTTCTTTGTCTGTGAGCCTAGTCTTAGAAATGATGTTTCATCAAATTCACAGTCTTCTATATGTGCCTTGAAAACGTCTCCAGTAAGGGGTTCTAGGAATCTAATTATGGAGGGGGTGTCAAACCCAACATAAATACCTAGGCGACGTTGTGGACCCATCTTTGTCCTTTGTGGTGGTGCTATGGGAACGTATACTGCACAACCAAATATTCTCAAGTGTGAGACAATTGGCGGGGCTCTAAGTGCTAGTTGCATTGGAGAAGATGACTGACCTCCAGAAGGTCTTAATTTTATTAAAGATGCAGCATGCAAAATTGCATGACCCCATGCATTCACTGGCAGCTGGGATTGAAGTAATAATCGACGAGCAATCCATTGCAGTCTCTTAATTAGAGATTCTGCTAACCCGTTTTGGGTGTGAACATGCGCTACATGATGTTCGACTTTAATTCCCTGTGCTTGGCAATAGTCTAGAAAGACTTGTGACGTAAACTCCCCCGCATTGTCCAGACGAAGTTTCTTTATCTGGTAGTCGGGAAAGTGGGCCTGTAACCTGATTATCTGAGCTAAAAGCTTAGCCAGTGCTAGGTTACGGGTGGACAGTAGACACACATGTGACCACTTAGTAGATGCGTCAATCAGGATCATAAAGTACCTGAACGGACCACTTGATGGGTGTATAGGCCCACAAATGTCTCCGTGGATTCTTTCCAGAAAACTTGGAGATTCCAGGTCCACTTTCAGTGGAGAGGGTCTCGTAATCAGTTTACCCTTGTAACAGGGTGGACATGGGAATTTGTCTTTTTGAAGAATCTTCAGGTTCTTCAAGTCTATACCCCTTGAGCTCTTTATGATGCGCTACATCATAACAGATCCAGGGTGTCCCAGTCTACTGTGCCAGAGTTGGAATTCTAGTGTTTGGGGGGGGGCACTACATGTGCTCCGTTATTGATGTTTCTGGAGTTTGTATACTTGTTTGGTAGAGTCCCGAGGGGAGTCCCTTGAAACGTTCCACAATGGTTTTTGAACCATTTGTAAGAGACGTTACAAGCAAGTATTTTCTTTTATTTTTCTCGACCGTCTCTAAGTGATATCCGTTTAAACGGATATCTTTAAAGCTTAGGAGGTTTTGAATGGATTTAGGGGAGTATAACGCATTCCTAAGTGTGATTTGTGTGTTACCGGAGAGCAATATGATTGCTTCCCCTGATCCTTCGATTATATTAGCTGGTCCTGAGATTGTTCTCAGTGGACCAGAGTAGCTACTTATGCTCGTGAAATAGTCTATGTTTTGAAGGATCGAGTGCGTCGACGCACTGTCCACTAGGCAAATTAATTCCATATCTATATAAAGAAATACATTTAAGCAGTAAATAATATGAAAAGAAAAGATCTACTTTCATTTAAAATGCTTAAAATATTGTTTGACATGGAATAAAAACTAGATACGATGCCTGAAAAGAAGATACATTGCTAGTAGATAAAAGTGGTCCATAACTAGAGAGTTTCATCTCCCATGAAGTCTTCAGGAGTCCATGAGGTCTCTAGTAACGCTGCGCTCTCAATCAGGTTTGTCTCAGCTTGAGGCTTGAGGCTTGCCTGGTAGAGGTCCTGGAGGTGTTTCTGGGTGCGGCAGATTCTAGACCAGTGGTCCGTCATTCTGCATTTGGAGCACTTATCCTCCAAGTCTTTCTTGGGAGTACCATTTTTTGATGTCCACTTCTGCTTCTTTTCCACGAACTTCTGGTTCTGAGGAGGAGCTTGGGGAGTGGCCTTCTTCCGCTTCTTCTGTTCTTTCCATTTCTGAAATTTTGCCTTCTTGTCCATCTTCTTCTTCTGGAAAAATTGGAAGTGTACCTTTGCAGGAGGTGGCAGTGGAGCGGAGCCAGGAGGGCGCAGGTTGTGAGTAGCAACCAACAAATCTATGTTCTGTTCAGCCATTAGCAGGAATAAAAGCAGATCAGAGTACTTCGTGAACTTCCTCTCACGGTATTGTTGCATAAGGATCATGTCCTTCTCGTGGAAAGACGTGAACGTCTTTTCCAGCAACATTTTCTCCGTCACCGTTTCACCACACAACTTCAGGCGTGAGGTGATATGAAAGAGTGCTGAGTTGTACTCCGCTACGGATTTGTAATCCTGTATGCGGAGGTGAGTCCACTCGTACTGCGCACGGAGGAGTATGACATCTCTCTGATGTCTGTACCTCTCCTCAAGTGCGTCCCACAGCTCGTAAGGATCCTCTACAGTGAGGTACTCGTCCTTCAGGGTCGAGTCTAAATGTTTCCTGATATAGATAATGGCTTTCGCCTTTAGTATATCAGAAACTTCCTCTGTATGAGGTGCTTCTTTAGAAGCATCCTTGTTGGCTGGGGCAGTACTTGTTGTTGCCTTCTCAGTTGGTGTGAGACTGAACCTATGAGATCGCAGATGGAACTTCAGGTCCAACTGCCAACTCAAGTAGTTCGACCCATCGGCCTTCAGAACCGAAAAGTCGACATTCGCAAGTCTGGCCATTGAATATCTAGCAATATAAAAACAGCATGGATTATTAAACTGTAAAAACAATTAGACATTCACGCATGTATTTTTACCATTTTCATAAAGAAAATTAACATTCATGCATGCTTTTTATCATTTTCATATCGTGAATTATTAAAGAAAAACTTAACATCCACGCATGCTTTTTAACAGTTTCATAACGTGAATAATTAAAAGAGATTAACATCCACGCATTTAATATATAAGCAATGAAAATAACTTAGCTATGGGGATCAGCCAGCCGACACCGAAACAAAAAAGACAGTCTGAAATAACATCAAAAATTGCATGAAAGAATAATTACAACTCGGGAACTTCAGAGAGAAGCCACTTTCTTCTTTGTGCATACGCTTTCAGCTCCTTTTTTGTTTCCTCCGGTCTTCTTTTTACATATATTTCCTCACTTACAAATTTCTCTCAAAAAGAAAAAATTGCAGAAAAGAAAATATGTCGGAAACCTGGCTGGTCCTTAAAAACATAGCCTAATCGCACATCCACGCAGATAATATAAAAATATACAACCACGCAAATAATCATATCACAGGCATGAAAAGATTAATTAAATAATCTAAATAGTGTGTGACGTGCTAAAAATAATTTTTGAAAAACTTTTTACCTTTAATCCATATTTTTAATGTTTTGTTTTCCGCTTTAACACCTTTTTATAAAGTTTAAGATTTCTTTAATTATTTTGGGCTTTTGGGGCCAAAAATAAAAAAGGAAAAATTATTTGTGTAAATGGGCTAATTTTCAGGCTTTTTGGGCCATGAAAACAACCCATTAGGGTTAATTGGGCCTCCCCCGAAAAATTGGCCCGTTTAGGGCTAGGATTTCCGAAAAACCCTAGGAGGGCCCGCGGCGCGCCGCAGCGACGGCTGACCGTGCAGGGCGCGGCCGCCGTAGCGGCGGCTGGCCACGGCGGCTGGCAGCGGCTTCAGGCCGCGGCGTTTTAGCCTCTGGCGGCGCTTATGAAGCGCCGCCGTTTCGCCCTTCGGTCGTGCGGTGTATGGATCAAGGTTGGGGGGATAAAAAACAAATTTTTCAAGCATTTAGATCTCTAAAAACTGACTTTTATTGTTTTTAGACATGCGGATCTAAATAAAAATGTGATTTTTTTTCCGTGTTTTTAAACTTTTTGATCCTAAAACATGCAGATCTAACGTGAAACGCAAGTTTTGATATAAAAAGTTTTGATATTTATCTCTAGATTCGACGAGGGAATCTAGACGACGGTTGGTGAAGGATGCCCTTTTCGCTCCTCGTTGAGAAGATTACGATCTTCTTAGACTGAGTGGTTGATGGATCTCCTTCCTCGCGCATCGCCGCCTTTTCCAACGAGCGTGATCGTACTGATAACGTGTTGTGAAAGGAAAAGTAGGGAAATAGGTGTATGGGTTTAAGAGTCCCCCTACCCTCTTATTTATAGCTTTCAACGGTGGGGCCGGATACCCAATGGGCCTCTTGGGCCTATTCATAACAGAGAGAATATAAATAAAATAACAGAATTCATAATGAAAGCAAATCATGGAAATGTTATAAATACAGAGAGTGCGAAAAAAATTAGGATTTAATACGGTAAATATGAATTCAATGTTTTTTAGACAATCATCTCGAATTTTATTAGAAAATGTTGGCAACAATACCTTAGTCTAATTTAAAAAAACTATCCCTTAAGCATACACCATACATAAGAATATTAGGTCTAATAAATCATCACAATGAAAAATTTTAATAACTTCTGTTATATTATGCATGAGCAGCATAAATATTGATAAGTTCCTATTTACAAGAAAGTCGGGATCCATTCCTTTATTGCACTCAGGAAACAATGTAATAATTTAAATACAAAATCTTACAGGGCGTAATCTGAAAAACACAGACCAGCCTTGTCGAGGGTCGAGAGTGCCCGCTGGAAAATGCCCACGATTAGCTGTTTCCGCCGTTGCTCCACATTACACGTGTCGCGATCACAAACCACGTGCGCTGTGGCAGTGCTCAACTGTGGAAATTATTGTGCTGGATCAGTGAAATTACACGTCATTATGACATCATAGAACCGAGGGGCCCTAATCACTTCTGATAGGATTTTGTCCCACCCCGTTATTGGAAGCTTTAATTATACCATTTCGTTAATTATACCGATAGTCATCGCGCCGTGCTACAGAGAAAATTTAGAATTTTAGGTGGAGCAGATATTAGTATAGAAGTACCTGATTTTTTTGGTTCTTCTAAACTATCCACTCTCCCATTGTCCGAGAAACTACTTATAGGCAATTGCTTTTGAGGGAAGCTAGAGGGCAACGTCCGAGCTCTTAAACCGCTTTATTACTTTTGGCATGAGTTATTGTCATTGATAACGAGCTTAACGGTCAGTCATCGAATGCATATTTTGAGTTGATGCTTTAAATGAAGAAGCGCAATGGTCAGGTAGGCTGTCGTCTTAAATGAAGAAACGGTCGGCCTCGCGTGAGGGCCTCTGGTCTGTTGGGCCGAAGCCGTGGGCTTTACTGGCTTTTGGGCATGTCTGCTAAAATAAACAGCTGAATGATCATTGGGACGACCAAGTGTTATATCACATATGGTGATTGCTATTCAGCTTCTTGCGTAACCAGAATCAACATCGGTTGATGTGGACAAAAATAAAGAGGTACAACAACCTCAAACAAAAAGGAGTTGCTTCACGCACTTTTACTCGCGCGCACAGTCGCTATTCACAAGTTTGCCGTTCAAATTTTACCATCTTTTACCCGTCTTTACCATACCCATTGTCGCAGTCTGCTGCCGGGTTTTTAGGATTTGGAATGGGGGGAGGGTGAGTGGGCTGAGGAGGGGCTGGGTTGTCGGAGGAGGGGCTGGTGACGGGGCTTGGAAGTTCGGATGATGGGGCTGGGGGAGGGCTGGGCTGGGAAAGCTGAAGATGGTTGGCGGAGTGGGGCAACGGAGTGGGCATGGCTGGGTAGTTGGAGGAGGGGGCGCCGGAATGGCTGGGGAGGTCGGTGGATGGGGCGAAGGAGTGGTCGGTGGCAGGTGAAGAGGGTCGATGGAGGGAGAATGGCTGGGTTGTCGGAGTAGGAGGCGGCTGTAGGGGTGGGCCTGGGGAGGACGGCTGTGGGGGGCGGCGTCGCTGCTCGCTGGCGGTCAGCCGTTTTACTCACTGTGCACAACGGGGTCATTTTTGGAATTTTCGATTAGTTGTGCACGCTGAGTAAATTTGAGTGGCAAACTTGTAGATAAGCTGTATGTGCGCCGGAGTGAATGGCAAACTTGTAAATAAGCGAATGTGCGCACAATTAAAACGGTGAGTGCGCGAAGCAACTCCCCAAACAAAATAAACAATTGGCACTTCGTTGAATCGGAAACAATGCCGGGTCGATGTGTACTAAAGCAAATGGGCTTGATAATAAACACAGCCCATATTAACTTTGCTAAGGATGGTTGAGGTGCTTATCAGCTGACTATTTATTGTTGTTTATTGGTAAACCTAACACTTAACAATAGTTTTAAAGCTTTGTGGGTGTCCATTAAGATAAGTTTAGGATCTGATTTGGATAAATTAGAGAAAAGCACTCCCATTAGATTTGCATGTTAGAAATTTTAAAATTCAAGTGGCCTTTTTATGTCATTTTAAACAAGTCCAAGCTTGGCAAGCTTTGAAAGCAAAGTGATCTTGTCTTCTAGTTTAAATTATTAAAAACTAATTTTCAAGAAACTTTCTTTATGTTTGGTAGTTTTCGTAAATTACAAGAGTGAATTTTAAACATAACAGTAGAACTTTATTTTTCCTAATTTAGTATCCTGAATTTTTTTTTGTTGACCCGGACTCCCACACCGTCTCACAAGTGGGGCGGTCAGGCACCAAACCGGGAGTATACCCACACCATGCATACCAGGTTAGTCGAAAGAATTAAACAAGGTAGCCACCGGTCTTCAATCCCTCGCCAATTGGAGGGGGAGAGTATCCTGAATTTAGTTAACAAAAGATCACCTTGATCTTGCTAAACATACTCAAGTTACTTTATCCAATATTTTATAAGTCTGAAAAAAATTAACTTAATCTTTGAATAACATTTCAGAAAATTGCATCTATTTTCTATATATATGAAAGATAAATTGTGGGAAAATGAAGTTCATGAAAGTTTTATATTATTTTCAAAGTTCATGGTAATGTTTGGGAAAAATAATAAAACATAAAGATGTTGTGAATGGAAATAACCATAGTCGGTTAGGATTGCGGGTATCTTAGAGATACGCCCATATCTATGTATTCTATCTTTCTACTCTCCTACCATGCCGATAAATAAAGGGCTGGGGGTTCCTCGCCCAGTAGTTGATTCATAACACGTTATCAGCACGAGCCTCTAAAAATTTTCTTTTCCACAAATTTTTTTCGTTCGTTGCGAATGTGAAGACGAAGGCGATACGGGAGATCCACGAGCGCGGTGCAATGCTTCCTCAATCGAGCGTCGTCATCCGCGTAGGGCTTCGAGCAACCGTCGCTATATCCGGAGGACGGATATAGAGGTAAAAACACTAAAAACGATGTTTTTAATCATACGTATGATTGCTCTATCCCTAGATCTCACAAGATCGGTATGGGGATCGATTGTCGCCTTGAAAACGACGAATTTTTCATCCCAAAAATCAAATTTTTAGGGCTTTTGTTGTGTAAACCCAAACATGAGCCCGCCGGCGGCTTTGCCGCCGGCAACCCCCCTCCCCGCGTCGCGACCACCACCCCCTTGCGGGAGGGGTGGCCGACGCCCGCCGACGCCCTCCCCATGCAGGGGGGCGGCCGCCGCCGCTCCCCCCTGCAGGGGGGCGGCGGCCGCCGCCCTCCCCTGCAGCGGGGGGCGGCCCCGCACCGCTGCCCTCCCCTGCGGGGGGGCAGCGGCTGCCCCGCCGCCCTCCCCCTGCAGGGGGGGCGGCCGTCGCTCCCCCTGCAGCGGGGGGCGGCCCCGCCCCGCCACCCTCCCCTGCAGGGGGGGCGGCCGTCGCCGTCCCCCCTGCAGCGGGGGGCGGCCCCGCCCACCGCCCCCTATGCAGGGGGCGGCGCCTCCCCCCGCCGCCGGTGAGGCGGCGCTTGGGGCGGCGGCAGCTAGCGCTAGCCGTCGCAACCCCCAAGCCCTAATGGGCCCTTTTTCGGCCCATTCACAAAAAAAAATTTCCCTGCGGCCCGAAGCCCGCAGGCCGCATTCATAATAAAAAGAAGCCTTGCGGGCCTGAAGCCCGCAAGCACAGTGCAGGCCTCAGGCCTCAGGCCCGCAGGCTTTGTTTCAGGAAAAATGGGGGAAGACTAAAAATAAGCCTTAAAAGAAATTTTTGGGCCAAAAATCAATTTTAAAAGGACGTTTGAGGGCCAATAAATTCGTGAAAAATCACGGTAATTTACAGGGCTATCATCGGGCTTCTAAGAATTTTATTGGGGACTTTTGGGGGTGATTTGGGATGATTTAAAAAGGAAAACCCTTTTTTCTTGTACAACGAAAATGTTAATTTTTGGGCTCTTTTTCCAATTCTTGGAATAAACCCAAATTTTGCACAACCCTTGCATTAAATGATTTCTTCCGTAAAATCATCTATACATGCTTTGCATCACTGGCTTACTCTGTGGATAATACATGCGTGGTTGTGCACTATATTTAAGCTTAATAATTAGGAAGATCATGCGACCGCTCTGCCGTTAGTCACCTAACCTAACGGTGTATGTCGTTGCCCAGTGGTCCAATAATTATTAAGTGATTAAATTGTTTATCCATATCTGTGAATATTAAATGCCTGTGATGCATGCGATGAAAATGTCTGATGAAAATGTTGATGAGCCCAAAATTTCTGCATGAATGGCTAAATGTAGTTTTTGGATCGGCTGTTTAAGTCCCACAATTTATTTCCCGCACTTTTTTTTATTTTTGAGAGAAATTGTAGTGAGGAATTTATGTAAATGTCAAAGAAAGAAGACCAACTTCCACGGAGACGGAGGCCACGCTTGAAGCTGGAGATATCTTATGGGACCCACGGGGTTTCCAAAGTTGTATTTTCATTTTAAAGCTGCAAATTTGTATAATTTGGACTGTGGACTTTGGACTCTTTCTTGTGGGACTGGCCGATCCACACATTTAGCCTTCATTAAATATTGCCTCCGCATGAAAATGTTTTCTTTGAATAAATATTAATTCATGCATGTTTGTGCTCTCCTAGATAAATGGCTAAAATTGCATGCGTTGATTTCGAAGTGATGGATGCATCAGGTAGAAACTATCTAAGCTGGCAGCTAGATGTAAAGTTTCACCTGCGGGCCAAGTCCCTCATCGCTGCTGTGAAAGAAAAAGAAAATGTTAGCGATATAGAGAAGGCGCAAGCCATCATCTATATTCGTCGCCAAGTGGATAAGACCCTAAAGGCTGAATACCTTACGGTCGAAGATCTACTTGAGCTATGGACTGCCCTTGAGGATAGGTATAAACATCAGAAAGATGTTATACTCCCAAGGGCACGATACGAGTGGGAGAACCTGAGACTGCATTACTTTAAGTCCATTGCTGAGTACAACTCAGCACTTTTTAGCATCACATCACGCCTGAAGTTGTGTGGTGAGAAAGTCTCAGAAGATCGCATGCTGGAAAAGACATATACGTCTTTCCATGAAAAAGATGCGATACTCATGCAGCAATACCGTGAACGAAAGTTCACCAAGTATTCGGAGCTGCTGTCATGTTTACTCATGGCCGAGCAAAACAGAGAGCTTCTTCTCGCCTCTCACAATATGCGCCCTACCGGCACTGCCCACTACCAGAAGCTCACCATTCCTCTTCCTTCAGAAAGAAGAGAGATAATAAAAGAAAAGAAAGACCACAGAAAGGGGGACAACCGAAAAGAGCCAAGGGCCAAGTACAGCAGCGAAAGAATGAAGGGAAGCGCAAGTTCACCTGGCGCAGAAATGACAACAAGAAAAATGATGCACCCCCACCCAAGAGGGATTGGGAAGACCAGTGACACAGCTATGGCATGAAAGGCCACTGGTCCAGAGTGTGCAGGACCCCAGTGCATCTCCAGGAGCTTTATAAACAAAGCAAGAAAAATAAAGCTGAAACAAACCTGGTGACATCTGATGCTCCAGTCAAGTTCTCAGCTGAAGACTTCGAAAATGATGACCTGATTGATTAGCCTCTATTTTTTATCTTAGCAAATTGTTTAGAACATTTCATGTTATGAGAGCATTTGAATTACGCAATCTGTTTTTGAATGAAAATGTTTTAGTAGACAATAAATGTTTATCTGAATATGCATGTGCCTATACGATTCATCGTTTAGATAAAACTGCTCTCATAAATGTTTAGTAGACAATAAACACGTACGATTTTTCAATACAAAGCCCAATATCAGGGCTATATTGAAGATCCAGGGAACGCAACACTGTTGCCCCCAAATGACACAAAAACAAAAATAAAAAGGATGCTCTAATCCCTTCGAATTCTAAAAGAAACTTTCTAAGTTTCAAGGACATCTGTTTCAACGGATTCCATTTGGAACCAACAAATGTAAATAAATGAATGAAAAAAAAATTACCGTATGCAACGTCTCAAGAAAGAGGAGTAAAATCCATACTTGAACGTTTTGAGAGCCTTAGGCCTCTACCATACGAAGATTCGGAGAAAGGAAGCGGAATTAAACGGAGCACCTGAAGTGCCCGACATCAGCCAAGTTTTTACTCTGGCATGATGGACTTGGCCACCCTGGATTGCTGATGATGCATCACATCTTATCCTATGGGTATGACTGAAGAACCAGAAGATTCTTCAGAAGGGAGAATTCCCTCGCATCCCTTACTATAAGGAAAAACTAATTGCAAGGCCATCTCCACGAAAAGTTGAAAAAGAATCTACACGCTTCCTCGAAAAGAAAACAAGGAGATAGCTGTGGATAAAATCCACCACCCCTAGTGGGCTATTTCGGTACTTCATTGTACTGATAAATACATCCTCAGAACACTCGTATGTGTGTCTACTACAGACCCGCAACTTAGCTTTTCCAAAGCTATTGGCACAAAAATAAAAATGTTGCGGGCATATTTCCCAGACAATCAAATGTAGAAAATAAGTCTGGTTAATGTTGGGAAATATACCTCCCAGTCAATTCAAGAGTACTGCCAAGCAACGGGAATAGAAAATGAACATACAAGTGCCGCATGTTCATACCCAAAATGGGTCGGCAGAGTCACTGAAAAGTAGACTCCAATGGATTGAACGTCCATTAAATCCCGATTGCCTATGGATGCATTGGGACATGCAAATTCTGCATGCTACATCATAAATGAAAATAAGACCCTCTGGAGGTCAGAGTCTCCAATGCAACTTGCATATGGAATGCCACCGAACATTTCTCATCTGAGAATCTTCGGTCGCGCAGTTTTAAATCCCCATTGCACCACCAAAGAGGACCAAAACGGTACTCAACGTTGCCTAGGTATCCATGCAGGGTTTGACTCACCCTCACTTATAAGATACCTAGAACCCCAAATGGGGGACGCATTTAAGGCACATCTTGAAGACTGTGATTTCGATGAGACGAGTTTCCCCAAAATAGGCCCAGATACTGGAAAATCTGGTGCGAAGCAAATGTTAACGTGAGATACAAATAGCCTGACCCACTAATGATTCGGTAACAAAACAAATGTGAAGATGTGATCCTGAAGATCCTCCACAGAACAATGTTCATCACTTACCGAACTCATTTACTGACAACCAGAAGATTGTCAGATCACACATTCCTGCTGCAAAAACTCCAGCTAGGATTGACATCCCCGAGAATGGATGCAACCCACCAGTAGCAGAAGTGGCTGATCCTCAATAGAAAAGAGACAGACCACCAGGCTCCAAGGACAGAAACTCCTGGAGACCTTGAGACAATACTACCACAGGACAATGAGCTCATGTCCACACCCTCACCCTTCCCGGAATCCACTGCACAGGAATTGCCAAGAAAAAGTGAAATTGAAAGTAAATGTTGTATGTACTGGGGAGGTGTTGGACAGGTAGAACATAAATTGTCGACAATGTATTCACGTATCATATTGCCATATACATCGCAAAAGCGATGATGTTTATAAATTATCGTTCCATACTCCGTTGCTAGAAGGCAAACGTAGAGATTGGCCAAATGTGGAACGAGGCAATAAAAGATGAGCTGGACTCACTTATGAAACGTGAAATGTTCGGACCTGAAGTCCAGACACCAAAAGGTGTCAAACCTGTGGATAAAATAAAGTATTGCACACATAAGAAAAATAAATACAAAATCGTATGCTATAAGGTACAACCTATAGCCCAAGGCAAATTTTGCTGAAACTAGGGATCGAACAAATTAAAACGAGCATGAATCATAAATGATGCATCAGTCTCCCTAAGTTATCAAAAGCGAATACCTTACGATTTGGCGAAGGAAATTTTTGGATATGTTGTTATTGGATGTTGTGACGGCATACCTTTGTGATATCTTAGTAAAGATAAATTCCACACTTCCTTAAACGTCGGAATAGACTTCGGGACGTCTATTATATTAAAGAAAAACAATAAGAATAATGTACAACCAAGAGAATCGCTTGACAAAGCAATGATTCCTACTGAGGGTTGTCTTTGCATCTGAGCAAAGAGCAGGATTTGAGATCATAGTTGTAAACAACTAAAATCTTATCGGATCTCCTGAAGAGAAAACAGAGGCATCTGTTCAAGCCTGACTTTTAAACATAAAATAAAAAGACCTAGGCAGACATAAAGTCATGGCTCAATGAATCCTGTTACATACGCCCAGAAGTGCGTTGAAGAAATTAAAAGGACCATTGTCATCCAAAGTACACCTACGTGAGTATACTTAATGGATGTACAAAAAGAACCCTTCCGATCGCTGGAAGAGGGGGAGGATATAACTGGTCCTAAAGTCCCTTATCTGAGTGCAACCCGTCACTTCTGGCTAACTGCACGCATCCTGATATAGCAGTTGCAGTAAACTCATTAGCCAGAGATAGTTGGCACCTAAAAGGGCCATTAGACCGGAGTTAAGCCTTCTGCGCTTCCTCCAAGGGTCAAAAGATTTGGACTTACAAAATGAAGTATCATCCTCCAATGTTCATGCAAATGAAGGTTTCAGGTCAAGTCCCTATACTGCGAAATCACAGAACGGGTACCCACAGTGGGATGGCCATCTACTGCAGATCTACAAAGCAATTTATGAAGGCGACATCATCCTATCATTCCGAGATCCTCACCACACCAATGGTGTATTTGAGGGCGCCTGCTGGTACATCACATCCCAGTGACGATTGGGATAGAGGCTGATATTGTGGAGCTAACCACATAGTCTGAAGACCACATCAGAGGCGACGATACTTAGCACACCTCTCCAGAGTTTCTGGATTCAGCAGCTGCTTAATTGTGACAACTTTGTAATCTGTGTATATTTTCAGAATGTTGTAAATAGGAGTGAGGAGATAAGCCTAATAGATCTGAAAGCCTAAGAGCTTTTACAGATCAGGGGGAGTTGAGGGAATTTGTACTCTTTTCCCTTAGCTATGGTTTTTTCCCACTGGGTTTTCCATAGCCAAAGGTTTTAACGAGGCAAATCACATCTGAAGTGCCATGTGAAGCTACTACACATGTACTAGAGGGGGGGTGAATAGTACTTTAAAATAATCAAGAGAGTTATTCCTAATTATTGTGCAAACATACAAACAACAATGCGGAATAGACTACAAACAACAATATTAGACAAACACAAACAAAGCATGTAACAGGTTCGGATCCACCCAAGTCTCCCCGACTTGTTCCCGGTGATCCTACGTCCCAACCACCCGGATCCCCTCCGGATACTTGAGTTAGAAACCCTAACTCAAGATTTAGCACTATGAAATTCTTGTGAAAAACCTTCACAAGAGCAAATCATACACAATACAAATGTGACTCCCACAACCCGGGATCACACACTTCTCTCACAACCGAGAGAATAATTCAAATAACGATTGAAATGAAATAAAGAAACACTTACCACAAAATCCTATGTCTTAAGTAAATCTTACCAAATTAGGGCAAAGATGGATTTTAAGGAAGAAGAGGGCACCAAACCCTAGCTCCAAGATATTGACCAGCAATGGAGTCCTATGTGGATGTTGGTGACATTGGATCAAGCTCCTTGGCTTGGAAGGCTCACAATCAATGAATCTCTCTTTTGAAATAAGAGTGAGAGAGAGATTCTAGTGAGGAAGAGAGAGCTTAGGAATGGAGTTTAATGGCTCCTCTTTGATTCTCAATTATATCAAATGATCAGCCTTGAATCCCATGAAAGAGCCTCTCCAACTATATATAGGATATAGGAGAGAGGGAGGAAAAATCGAGTCATTAAAGGCTCCAATGGCTCTATTCTGAAGCAGACTAGTCGGTCTAAGAAGGATCACTGACCGACTAGATTGGCAACTAGCCGGTCGGTGATTCTTCATGAACCGACTAACAGCTCGACAGCTAAAAGAGTGATTTCCAGGCAACATGAACTAGTCGGTCTAAGAAGACTTGCCAACCGACTAGTTTACCAACTAGTCGGTCGGTGAGTGTTCTTTGACCGACTAAGTGTGAAATGCACGTAGCTGAATATAAGTTACACTAGTCGGTCTAAGAACAAATGCTGACCGACTAGTTTCACAACTAAACGGTCGATGAATGTTCTTGGACCGACTAACTGTAAACAGTAACTCAGGCTATACAGAGGCAAGCTCAACTAGTCGGTCTAAGAAGAATTCCTAACCGACTAGATCGTCATCTAGTCGGTCGGTGACTCTTCTTTGACCGACTAATTGATCAACAGGGAAAGAGCTGAAATGAGTTAGTCGGTTCATGAAGAGTTGCCGACCGACTAGATCGTCATCTAGTCGGTTGGTGATGTTGGATATTGGACTCCCCGGATTTGGTTTTGGATGATGAACAAACATAAATAAAATATGAACTAACACTTTGTGAGCGCAGTTATGGAGATCGTCGCCAAATTCATATGAATATCAATAACGACGTCTCGAGACTTCTCAAAGCACGTGATCGTATGCCTAAAGCTTCGTTGAAGCTTATGGACCTTTTTAGAAGTCATGAAGATTCGATCGAAGCTATTGAAGACGGTATCGTCAAGTTTATTTTATAGTCTTTAAGCTTCTTTCGTAGAATGTTAAGCCTTGAGTAGGTCTTACGTTTTAATTCTTCATAACGCTCATATCTTAGCTCTAGGATCTTAGTAGAAGTCCATACAATTCTTCCCGAAGCTTCGCGCTTCGATTCGGGACTTCTTGTGCATGTTAGTTGGTTCAAGAAGAAGAACTGACCGACTAGATGGTGATCTAGTCGGTCAGCCAAGCTTCTTGGACCGACTAGTTTCTGTCAGTTAATTCTTAGCTCTTTACTGTTTACAGTTAGTCGGTCTAAGTTGACTCACCGACCGACTAGTTTGTGAACTAGTCGGTCAGTGATGCTTCTGTGACCGACTAGTTGAGCTTTCCCTGAACATGCACATTTTCACTTGAGCTACTATTTATCATTAGTCGGTCTGTGCTCATTAATCGACCGACTAGTTGATGAACTAGTCGGTCAACTTTCCTTCTTGGACCGACTAGTTTAGTTTACTGTACATGCCAAATTTTTCACCATACTTACTGTTTATTGTTAGTCGGTCTATGTTCATTTGGTGACCGACTAGTTGGTGAATTAGTCGGTCAACATTTGTTCTTGGACCGACTAAGTCTAATTCTTCTCAGACTTCAGTTTTATCTGTTAGTCGGTCCACGTTGAGTAACCGACCGACTAGTTGTGAAACTAGTCGGTCAGTGACTCTTCTTAGACCGACTAGTTCCATATGTCTGTGCTTTGATCTTTTCTCTGTTCACCCATTAGTCGGTTTACGTTAATTAACCGACCGACTAGTTGATGAACTAGTCGGTCGGTGATTGTTCTTTGACCGACTAGTTGGGATGTCACGACCCGCTTCCCTAAAATGGAGGCGAGACGTGAAAAGGTCCGCACAAGAGTGGAGCTGTGAAGCCCCAAACCCGATGAGCGTCCACAAATACATAAACAGGTCCCTGTAACCACAACAGAATAACAATAATATCACAAGGCGAGACTGAAAATAAAATTCCACTTCTCACCAATTGTCCAACATCAACAAAGAGTCCAACATCCAGAAAAGCCACCAGGCTAAAAGAAAAGAGTCCAAGGCCCAGAACAAGGCCAACAAAAGAAACGACAACAACAAAGTATAGGTGCTACGCACCGGTTACAAAACAACTGTCTAGTCAAAAGTAAAACACAACGAAGACACTAGGACTGGTCCCCAGTGTCCACGTACTCCCCGTCAAACACAAGCTCGGGCTCGGCGTCAGCAAACACCTCGTCCTCAACGAGGTACTCGGGCTCAGGTTCTAACATGTGTCACCCAAAAGAGTAAAGGGGCACATGTCAGCAAGTCTAAAAAGACTTGGGCAAGGAAACTGAAAGTGAGGCATCTAGCAACCTAGCAGTTTAGTATGCATGACATGGCAGTTATAACATGAATGCACAATTAAATCATGGCAAGACAATTTGTACAAGGGAACAATTTATCGGGACAAGACAAGAGTAGCCAAGCTACTATCAATTCAATCAATTCACATTTTGTAGGTGTTTATGCCATTCGTTGAATGGCATAGCATTTCAGACCGATTGGCACTAAACACTACCCAATACCCACACGATATGGAGCCTGGGGTCCCTGCACATTGAGCTCATCTAGTGAGCCTAGGGTTGCCCCGCACATTGAGCTCGCATTCTTAGTTCACAATTCATTACATCGAGCGTTGGGGTTTCCAACTCATTATGCTCGCTTCTGGTCACGAGCCAGGAACACAAGTATGGCGTAGGGAACACCTAGCCGGAACACGCAATTCGGGCATTGGCTATCAACCAACACATGGCCCGCTTCTGGAACACGAGCCAGGAACACAACATTGTAGCGAAGCTACGCAATCACAGCAATACCTAAAGAATGCGAGGTCATGACAATTTATTTGCGTACAGTTAATTAAATTAAACGTGACAGGCGAAATGCAATGACATGAACATATTTGCGTACCGTTAATTGAAAGTAAACATGACATGTTAATTGTGCAACATGCTAAAAGTCGGAACTAGCTTCGTTGTCAAGCTAGTTCCCCAATTTGCGCCTAGGCGAGTATCATTTCGTCGCCTAGCCTCTTTTACGCCTACAACAAGCAAATGGCCTAAAACATGGCCTAAACCCTAAGTGGCAAGTTTCACTTGCCTAGCACCGGGGATTGATGATCACTTCGTCACACGGATGCTATCTACGGGGGAAATCGCTGTTTTTGGGGAGACAAACATCAAACACATGAAGTTAATTAGGGTTTCACAAAAATTATAAATAAGTTATGAAAACAACGGTAGAACGATTTCTTACCGAGAGGAAGCGGAAGAAACACTCCGGGGAACCCTAGGATCAGATCTGGAAGCAAATGGAGAAGTTTGGGGAAACTAGGGTTTTGGGGGTTTTGGGGATTTTGATGGGTTTTGATGGAGATTTGGGGAAGATGAGGGGTAGATAGAGTAGATGGATGGATTGGATGATGGTTTTAGGGTTTGGAATGAAGGATTGAAGCTTGGAGGAAGATGGGGGCTGAAGAGGGAAGTTTTTAGGGTTTTGGGTCGTGTTGGAGAAGAAGAAGTCGAATGGGTTGGGTTTAAATAGGCTAGGCTGGCGGCTGCCCAGAAATTAGGGTTTTAAAACTGGTTAGTCGGTCAAAGAGCAACCACTGACCGACTAGTTTGGCAACTAGTCGGTCGGTCGACCAACGCAGACCGACTAAGTGCAAACAGTAACTCCTGAACGAAAATAGGATTCTAGAGTTAGTCGGTCCATGAACAAGTACTGACCGACTAGTTTGGCATCTAGTCGGTCGATGAACGTTCTTAGACCGACTAAGAGTAAACAGTAACTGATACAAAAATAAGATGATGAGTTAGTCGGTTCAAGAAGCATTGCTGACCGACTAGTTTGCAACCTAGTCGGTCAACCAACGTTCTTAGACTGACTAACGATAAACAGTAACTCCTGAGAAATTTAGAAAGCTAACTAGTCGGTCCAAGAAGGATTGCCGACCGACTGGATCGTCATCTAGTCGGTCGGTGGCCCTTCTTACACCGGCTAATGAGCACAGAAAAGTATCGATACGGAGCGCGAGGCCCCGGTATCGATTCCTAAGACTCCTAGGCTTGATCTAACAGTTAGATATGACCGTTATGAAGTCCGTCACGAGTGACATACTTCGAAATCGACAATCCTAAGGAAGTAGCGAGAAAATACGACGAATCGATCGAAAATAAAATCTACGGAGACAAAACCACACAAGAGGAGAAAATCCATCAAAACATATATTATATTATATTAAATCCAGATTCATGAAAAGCAGTCGTTACATGGGATCAGAAAAGAGCCGTTGGAGCCCTAATTGAAACGTTTTTCTCTCTCTCTCTCTTCATTCCTATAAATACTTGTTGGGCTGCATTCATTGCTGCCAAGGCTGATATTAATGCAAGTTTAGAGATTCAAGAGAAATCAATCCAAGCTCATTCAAAGCTCATTCCCTCCATTCATTAATCTCTCCTAACTCTTACTACCAAAGAGAGATTCATTGAGTGTGAAGCCTTCCAAGCCAAGTGCTTGATTCTAGGTCACCAACATCCCCAAAGCTCTCCATCGCTGATCTACGTCTTGGAGCTAGGGTTTGGTGCCACTTCTTCCTCAAAATCATCCTTGCCCTAATTCGTAAGCAATACTCAAGGCATAGGTATTTTGTTCGGTAAGAAGTTTCTTTATTTCATTTCATATTTGATTTGTAAGTTTCACTCTCGGTTGTGAGAGTGTGGTTGTGATCCCGGGTTGTGGGAGTCACAAATTACATTTTGTATGATTTGACTTGTGGAGGTTTTTCACAAGTATTTCATAGTGGAAATCTTGAGTTAGGGTTTCTAACTCAAGTATCCGGAGGGGATCCTGGTGGTTGGGACGTAGGATCACCGGGAACAAGTCGGGGAGACTTGGGTGGATCCGAACCCAGTAACATCTCTTGTTAGCGTTGTTAATTTTGTGTTGTCATTTCAATTTAAGCTTCCGCAAATTGAATTGGTAGTTGTTTGCATTTAATTTGGAATTATACTCCTTATTATTTTAAAGTACTATTCACCCCCCCTCTAGTACTTGTGCAGTAGCTTGTAGGGCATTACATTTGGTATCAAAGCCAGATACACAGCTATGTCTGCCAACGACAACAAGACCGTGCGTCCACCTTCCAACTATGACACCTTCAGGAACCGTGAAGGAGCATCTTCGGTGATGGAGGGACATTCCTCTACGAGGCCTCCATTTTTCAACGGTACCAACTACGGGTACTGGAAATGTAGGATGGAAACCTTCCTCCGAAGTGCATCTTTATGGAGGACTACAATGAAGGAGTACATCGAGCCCGAAGAAGAAGACTTCGAGAAATGGACAACCGCGGAGGTCGCCGCGGAGGTAAGCAATGCCAAGGCAATGAACGCCTTGCAATGCGCATTGGATCCCGAGGACTTCAATAAGATATGCACATGTAAGAGTGCATATCAAATTTGGAACTCCCTCCTCATACTTCATGAAGGGACGAGTCGGGTAAGAGACTCTAAACTCGTAGTTGTAAACAAAGACTACGAAATGTTTCATATGCAACAGGGCGAGAAGATGAAGGAGTATTACGCTCGCTTCGTCGACATCATAAACGAGTTAGAGGCTCTTGGCAAATCCTACACCCAAAAGGAGAAGTGTTCGAAGCTTATCGAAGGACTTCCTTCTTCTTGGGAAAAGCGCACCTTCGCCATCGAGGAAGGTAATGACATGAACAAGTACACCGTAGTTCAACTAATGGGTACTTTAATGTCATACGAGGTACGCAAGGATAGCAAGCTCAAATTGCAGGAAAAGATGAAGTCCTACCTAAAGCAAGACGAGCCAAAGAAGAAGGCCATTGCTTTCAAGGCCGCTCCATCCACATCCACATCAACCGATGATGAAGACTCGGAAAACGAGTTGGACTTGGAGTCCATGGCACTCATGGCCAAGAAGTTCAACCGTTTCTTCCGAAAAGGTAACTTCAAGAACAAAGCTAAATTTGGTTCTACTAACGCCTCTTCCTCTCATTTATGTTTCAAGTGCAATAAGCCGGGACACATGAAAGCGGAGTGTCCCCTCAATAAGCACAAGGAGAAGTGGAAGGCGCCAAAGTATGACAAGTCCAAGAAGTACACGAAAGGAAACAAGAAGGGACTTGTCGGAGCTACCTTCACCGACTCCGATGATTCTTCAAGCGAAGAGTCGGACGATGAGCACGTGGAGCAAGCGCACATGTGTTTCATGGTAAGAGAGGAGCACGATCAAGGATCCTCCTCTTCCGATGAGAGTGATGAAGAAAGTGATGAGGTAACCATGGATGACCTTAGGAATGCTAACTCTCAATTATGGTCAAAATACACTAAATTGGTAAATAGATATACTAAGGTAAAAGATGACTTAGATAGCATTCAAACATCGCCTAAGACTATCATCACCAACAACGACACCGTTGTTGAAGAGTTAAGAAATGAGATTGATAATCTCAAATCTAAACTCGAACATGTTAGCATTGAGGATACGGAAGAACATAGGATAGAGGATTTGACTTCTCAAAACTCGACTTTGAGTATTGAGAACGAGAATCTTAAATCTCGTGTTTATGTGCTCACATCGCAAATATCCACTTTGGATATTTCTTTACGTTCTCTCAAAGAGAAATATAAGGACACATTGGGCCGAATCAACAAATTCAACAAGGGTAAGGGCCACTTGGATAATATCCTAAAAGACTTACTTCCGGCCAAACACCACATTGGCTTGGGGTATATGATGGGAAATTCATCCAAGTCGGTCACTACTTTTGTAAGGCCAACTTCCGAAGCCTCAACGAGTGGGAGCAAACACTCTATTGGTAGTTCATCTACCAATGGTGCTTCCACCTCGTCCACACCCTCTTTTGGAAAGAAACCCACTTTGGGTGGACCTCCAAAGAAGGGGCATGCCTACATGTACACCAATACCATGCCACGTAGGAACACACGTCCTACTCCACCGGCTCACACATATGATGATTTTTATGCAACACATTCTCGGGCACGTGCACACAATGTGAGACACCCTCATGCACGTGTTCCCTCACATGCATATGTTCACCCACAACATCATATGAATAATTCTCATCGTGCACCATTCCATCATGTTCCTTATGCCTATCCACAACATGCATCACGTAGAAATCAACATCGAATGCATGCACCCAATAGGATGAGGGCTCCCAAGATTTTCACAATTTGGAGCCCAAAGGACACAAGCATGGACGAAAAACAAATGTATATGAATGCTTATTTTTCGGATGTTGTGCATAGTAGAAATTATGTGGGGAAGTCTAAGTCCAATTGGACTTGGCTTCCAAAGGTCTAATCTTTTGGACCCAATGACCTTGGGTACCATGATATGAAATTCTCTATCTTTAGGTACTCAAGAAAAAGAAAAAGGAAAGGAGCAACAAATTTAAATTTGGCTCCAAGGGAAATTGGATACTCGATAGCGGGTGTTCAAAACACATGACGGGTGACGCTAGTTTGCTCTCCGGAGTGGTTCCCATAGCAAATGGAAACCGCGTCGTATTTGGAGGCAACGAGAGCGGAACCATCATAGGTGTTGGCAAAGTGGGTAACCCCTCTAAACCCCTAATTAGTGATGTTTATCTTGTTAGTGGTTTAAATCACAATCTTATTTCAATAAGCCAACTTTGTGACAAAGGTTACAAAGTTAGCTTTGCGAAAGGATTGTGTCACATTTTAAGAAAAGATAATGATAAATTATTATTTTCCGGAACTCGTCATAAAGACATTTATATTTTGGATCTTCCTAAGTCTTATGAACAATGCCTCGTTGCCAACACAAGTGAACAACACTTATGGCATCGACGCTTTGGACATGTGAACTTTGGAACACTATATAAGCTTTCAAAATTAAATTCCATTAAAGGTTTTCCGAAGCTTGTTTTTGAAAAGAAAAGTTTTTGTGATTGTTGTCAACGTGGCAAGCTTCCTAAATCTTCATTTAAACCTAAGAAAAGCATTTCTACTAAACGGCCACTAGAGCTATTACATCTAGATTTATTTGGGCCAACTAGAGTTGCTTCATTAGGAAATGCTAGATATGGACTTGTCATCGTAGATGACTATTCGAGATTTACATGGGTATTTTCATTATGTAATAAAAATGAAGCTTTTGAAAACTTCACAATTTTTGTTAAGAAAGTACAAAATCTCTTAGGAACCACCATTGTCACTATTCGTAGTGATCATGGAGGTGAATTTGAGAATGAGTCTTTTGAGACATTTTGTGATGAAGTTGGTATTACACACACCTTCTCTTTCCCTCGTGCACCTCCTCAAAATGGTGTAGTTGAGAGAAAGAATAGGACGCTAGTGGAGTGTGCTCGCACTATGCTTGATGATAGCCAACTTGGCCATCAATTTTGGGCGGAAGCGGTACACACCGCTTGCTATGTGTTTAATAGAATACTTTTGAGGCCCGGCACTAAACAAACTTGTTATGAATTGTTGTTTGGTAGGTTGCCTCAAGTTAAACATTTTCGTGTTTTTGGTTCGAAATGTTTTATTAAGAACACGTATGGTAGTTTGGACAAATTCGATCCAAGATCCGATGAGGGGATTTTTGTTGGATATTCTTCGCGTAGCAAAGCCTACCGGATATTCAACAAACGAACCTCAACGATCGAGGAGTCGCTTCATGTCTCATTTAATGAAGGATTTGTTCCAACTAGAATTTCAAATGATAATGACTCTATGGATGTTTTATGTGATTCGTTTGATAATTCTAAGTCTAATAATTCTATTGATTCTATTGAGACTAACCCAACTAATGAAGTTGTTGAGAATGTTCCTAGTGATCAAGGTATTCCCAAACGGCTTCATACCGTTCGTGACCATCCTCATGAGCAAGTCATTGGCAATATCCATGATAGTGTCAAGACGAGATCGCAAGTGAACTACTTCGCTCATTGTGCCTTTGCCTCCTCGATAGAGCCAAAGAATATTAATGAAGCATGCGAAGATAGCGCTTGGATCTTAGCCATGGAGGAGGAGCTCATTCAATTCGAGAGAAATGAAGTTTGGGAGCTTGTTCCATTGCCATCGAAGAACCACACCGTCATAGGGACAAAGTGGATCTTCAAGAACAAAACCGACGAAAACCAAGTCGTCGTCCGGAATAAAGCTCGGTTAGTTGCCCAAGGCTATCGACAAGAGGAAGGTATTGATTTCGAAGAATCCTTCGCTCCGGTAGCTAGATTAGAATCAATTAGATTATTATTGTCTTTTGCATGCCATAAGGATTTTAAATTATTTCAAATGGATGTTAAAAGTGCATTTTTAAACGGAGATGTTGTTGAGGAAGTTTACGTTTCTCAACCTCCGGGCTTCATAAATGAAAAATTTCCAAATCATGTTTTTAAACTAAAGAAAGCGCTTTACGGCTTAAGACAAGCTCCTCGAGCTTGGTATGATCGCCTAAAGAATTTTCTTTTGGATTTAAATTTTAAAATGGGAGAAGCCGATTCTACACTTTTTGTTAAGCATGCGAATAATGATATAATTTTAGTTCAAATATATGTTGATGATATCATTTTCGGTGCTACTAACTTTGCTCTTTGCGAAGAGTTTTCTAATGTTATGAATGAACAATTTGAGATGAGCCACATGGGTGAGCTCAAGTATTTCTTAGGTCTCCAAATTCGCCAAATGGACGATGCAATCTTCATCCACCAAACGAAGTATACGGTGGAGTTGCTAAAGCGATTTGGAATGGAGAGTGCTTCCGGGAAAAAGACTCCAATGAGCACGACTACGCATCTTGACAAGGATACGGGCGGTAAGGATGTAGACATTCGTCTATATCGAGGTATGATAGGTAGTTTGCTTTATCTTACCGCAAGTAGGCCCGATATTATGTTCGCAGTATGCGTATGTGCTCGTTATCAATCTCAACCTAAGGAATCTCACTTAGTAGCGGTAAAGCGTATTTTTCGCTATCTAAGTTACACTTTAGATTTTGGATTACTTTATCCGAAATCTAGCACATATGAGTTAATCTCATATAGTGATGCCGATTATGCGGGATGCAAATCTGACAGGAAAAGTACTAGTGGCACTTGCCATTTTATAGGAAATTCTCTTGTCTCTTGGTTTTCCAAGAAGCAAAATTCCGTATCACTTTCAACCACCGAGGCGGAATATATTGCCGCCGGTGCCGCGTGTGCTCAAGTTCTTTGGATGAGACACACACTTAAAGACTTTGGTATTAATTGTGATACTTGCCCTATCATGGTTGACAACCAAAGTGCAATATGTCTTTCCAAGAACCCGGTACACCATTCCCGTTCGAAACACATAGATGTCCGACACCACTTTTTAGATGATCATGTTGCTAAAAAGGACATCATTTTAGTGTACGTTGAAACCCAAAAGCAAATCGCCGATATTTTCACGAAACCCCTAAAGGAGGACTCCTTTGTGCGGTTGCGTCGAGAATTGGGGATTATGGGTGAATCCGAGATATAGGATTCATGTTTCATTCAATAATTTTGCATGCTATTATATTTGGCAATATCTCTTTCATGCTAGAATTATTGGATTTTTCGGGAATTTATGTGATATCTTGATCTTTCGTTCGATTTGTGCGTAATCATCAAATTTCTGTTTTTCGATGTTTACTGGGGTAGTTTAGATGAGTATTGAGAGTTTTGCGATATATCGTCCAAGTGTTTTGAGGAGAGAACTTGATTATCACTTTTTGGACTTTGTTAGTCGGTATCAGTTCAACCACCAACCGACTAGATGTTCATCCAGTCGGTTAGTAGAAGAACTTACACCGACTAACTCAAGCTTATTGAGTTTCCTCTCCATCTTAAACTCTTTAGTCGGTTCATGTTCAGTGACCGACCGACTAGATTGAGATCTAGTCGGTCAGTAAATGAACGCAGACCGACTAAATCTTGTCAGTAAATCTTGGATTCAGCCACTGTTTGCAACTAGTCGGTTCAAGCTCATTGACCGACCGACTAGATCGTGATCTAGTCGGTCAGTGCTTGAACTGTGACCGACTAGTTGTGCCAGGGGCTGTTTGGTCATTTGCGAAATCGACCGACTTAAACTCAGTTTAGTCGATCGATTTTCATTCTAATCGATCGAAATCTCTTCTCTCTCCGCTCAAAACCCCGACCTCCCTCGAGACCCTTCGTCTTCCGGCCACTTTCCGACCATTCCCGCCGTCGCCGTCCGCCGATCATCGACCTAGGGTATCTCCTCTTCCTCCCTCTCCTATCTAGGGTTAGGTTTCAGCTCTAGGGTTTGGTTGTTCAGTTGATTTCATCTCCTAGGGTTTCGATTAGGGTTTTTCTAATTCCGATTTAGGGTTTCTTCATTTCCGTTTGATTGTGTCGTGTTGTGCCGAGATTATGGCCCGAACACGTATCCCGATCACTCCGTCTAGCCCCTCGTCGATGACCGTAGAACAAAACCCTTCGGATCCCGAGCATCCAACCCCTCCGAAACGCCGTGCCAAGACCACTCTTCCTTCGTCGTCTTCGCCTCCTCTCAAGAAGAAGAGGACGACAACCGCTAAACCTAGAGGTCAACCCAAACCCAAACCCAAGCCTAAGCCAAAGGCCAAAATTCTTGCTTCTGCTTCTTCGTTCCATACTCCTACCGATTCCGATACGGAGTATAACCCCGAGACCGAGACTCTAGGGAACCCACTCCTCCTATTCATCCCGAGTCTAGCACCCACCCTCGTACGTCTACCCGTAAGCCTAAGGGAAAGGGTCCGATGCCGGTGGGCGGTGTCGATATTTCCTTATGTCGCGATGACCCCTTGTGTCTCGCGGCGTATAACCGTATCGAACATTGCCCGCTGCTTCTGGAGCATTTCGTCCAGTTTAGCGACTTTATAGGGTTAGCTGATCTTCTGTCGTCGTCGGGTCTTCTCGATTACCTTCGATATGACCCGAAGGCGAATCCTCACCCCTACCCTAGATTAGTGAAGCTTTTCTATGCAAATAGGATCCGGGGTCAGTACGATCAGACCCACTCTGTTGAGACGACCGTTTTGGGGACTCCTATAGTCCTCACTGCGGAAATCTTAGGAGAGATTTTGGGTATCTCTTCGTCTGGCCTTCTTCCTTCTGATATCTCGGTAGATGATATTTCTTCTCTTGATCAGACTATCCTTTCAGAGATTTTCCATCAGATCCCTCCTGCCATGATTGGCGTGCCATCTAAATCATTCAAGCCTAATGCGTGGGTCCTAAATCTGATTCTGAAGGCGTGCTTGCTTCCCAAGTACGGCTCCTCATCTTTACCATCCCAGCCATTTTTGAAGCTTATCTATGCGATCTTCATGGGGAGCTCGATTAATTGGGCTCGAATTATACTCGATAAGATTGACTCTTTCGAGTGTATTCGAAAGTCCAATAAATCGGCTCATATCCCATTTCCATGCATGTTGACCCTCGTGTTTCGTCATTTTCGTGTCACGTTGCCTCGTGACGATGAGCGTCCCCTTGGTCCTCCCCTGAATGCGACGGCCGTCAAGAAATCTCTTGCGGCGCTTCGTCACGTTCAGAGGACGACACCTTCAGCGTCTGTCCCTGCCTCTGCCAGTGCCTCTGCTACTCTCGTTGCCACCCTGGATGAAGTCCTACAGATACTTCGTCGTCACGAGTCCCGCTTGGCTCGTACCGAGGAGGTAGTCTGCCGTATGGCTCGTCAGATGGGTGTTGAGCTTCCTCCTTCCGTGTCTGAGGATGAGGAGTTTGATGAGATGGCTGAGGAGGACATTGAGGAGCTCTGTCGTGCTTCGACTCGTGCCCCCGAGGGCACTGCTGCTGGTGCTTCCACTTCTGGTGATGCTGTTGTTGCTTCTTCTGCTGGTGCCCCCGAGAGCACACCTGTTGCCGCCACTCCTGTGGTGGATACTCCGACTGGTGCTCCCGAGGCCACTACGGTTGCTGCTTCAGAGGTTGCCACTTCAGTCGTCTCTCCTGCTGATCTTCCGGACGTTCTTGCTGATCAAGTCACCTCCTCTGCTCCTGCTGAGCCCGCAGTTGCTTCTGATCCTCCCGCTGCCTCTTGAGTTGCTTCGAGGCCTCTCCTGATACTCTTTGGATGATATATCTAGTTGTGAGAGTTGTTGGGTAGGATAGTGTGGGTGGCTATGTATTTTGGATCTTTTTGATGATGTCTTTTGATATGTTTAATGATGATGTAATTTTTTGTTTGTTGACACTCCGATATTTTGTGATGTATTTTTGTGCCCCGATCTGTTGATCGTCGGTATATATATCGGTGATGTACTCTGCTTCATGCATTATATATATATATCAGTTGACATTTCATTATTTTGTGCAATGTATAATTTTTATGTCTCTGATGTTTGATTTCGTCGCTCGACGATATTCACTTGGTTTAATAGAAATTTCTTCTATGAAAACATAGAATTGTTTTCCATGCACTAAATTAACCAAGAAATGTTGATATTGGATAGTATATTCCATAACTCAATTCGTTAAATTGATTTCAGTTTTGATGATTTCGTTTTACGATTTTTCGACGTTGGTATCTTTGACACGCCTTGATACTATTCGTATTTTTCTCTTTGGTGTCACTTGAACCTTCGTCGTATTCTACGACTCCCGTGCTTTTTAATTTGAGGCCATTGTTGTTGTCGTTGTTATCCTCCCGCTCTTTTTGCTTATGCCAAAGGGGGAGAGATATAATAATAACGATGTGCCAAATGAAAATTTAAAGCATTTCTCCAAGAATCTAACTTGATGTGTTAGATTCAGGGGGAGTTAAGATATATAAATGGATTTTCATATCCGATATTTCAATAACCTTCATTTGGTATTTCAATAATTCAATAATCGATTCTCATTTAATATACTTCACTCGTCTGCTTGATGCGTATCACTTTTGTTTAAATTGGAATTAACGTATCATCAATGCAGGGGGAGTAAGTAAATTTCATTTGAATTATTATTTTTGATTATTATTTATGTTAGTTTGTCATCACCAAAAAGGGGGAGAATGTTGGATATTGGACTCCCCGGATTTGGTTTTGGATGATGAACAAACATAAATAAAATATGAACTAACACTTTGTGAGCGCAGTTATGGAGATCGTCGCCAAATTCATATGAATATCAATAACGACGTCTCGAGACTTCTCAAAGCACGTGATCGTATGCCTAAAGCTTCGTTGAAGCTTATGGACCTTTTTAGAAGTCATGAAGATTCGATCGAAGCTATTGAAGACGGTATCGTCAAGTTTATTTTATAGTCTTTAAGCTTCTTTCGTAGAATGTTAAGCCTTGAGTAGGTCTTACGTTTTAATTCTTCATAACGCTCATATCTTAGCTCTAGGATCTTAGTAGAAGTCCATACAATTCTTCCCGAAGCTTCGCGCTTCGATTCGGGACTTCTTGTGCATGTTAGTTGGTTCAAGAAGAAGAACTGACCGACTAGATGGTGATCTAGTCGGTCAGCCAAGCTTCTTGGACCGACTAGTTTCTGTCAGTTAATTCTTAGCTCTTTACTGTTTACAGTTAGTCGGTCTAAGTTGACTCACCGACCGACTAGTTTGTGAACTAGTCGGTCAGTGATGCTTCTGTGACCGACTAGTTGAGCTTTCCCTGAACATGCACATTTTCACTTGAGCTACTATTTATCATTAGTCGGTCTGTGCTCATTAATCGACCGACTAGTTGATGAACTAGTCGGTCAACTTTCCTTCTTGGACCGACTAGTTTAGTTTACTGTACATGCCAAATTTTTCACCATACTTACTGTTTATTGTTAGTCGGTCTATGTTCATTTGGTGACCGACTAGTTGGTGAATTAGTCGGTCAACATTTGTTCTTGGACCGACTAAGTCTAATTCTTCTCAGACTTCAGTTTTATCTGTTAGTCGGTCCACGTTGAGTAACCGACCGACTAGTTGTGAAACTAGTCGGTCAGTGACTCTTCTTAGACCGACTAGTTCCATATGTCTGTGCTTTGATCTTTTCTCTGTTCACCCATTAGTCGGTTTACGTTAATTAACCGACCGACTAGTTGATGAACTAGTCGGTCGGTGATTGTTCTTTGACCGACTAGTTGGGATCAGAAAAGAGCCGTTGGAGCCCTAATTGAAACGTTTCTCTCTCTCTCTCTCTCTCTCTTCATTCCTATAAATACTTGTTGGGCTGCATTCATTGCTGCCAAGGCTGATATTAATGCAAGTTTAGAGATTCAAGAGAAATCAATCCAAGCTCATTCAAAGCTCATTCCCTCCATTCATTAATCTCTCCTAACTCTTACTACCAAAGAGAGATTCATTGAGTGTGAAGCCTTCCAAGCCAAGTGCTTGATTCTAGGTCACCAACATCCCCAAAGCTCTCCATCGCTGTTCTACGTCTTGGAGCTAGGGTTTGGTGCCACTTCTTCCTCAAAATCATCCTTGCCCTAATTCGTAAGCAATACTCAAGGCATAGGTATTTTGTTCGGTAAGAAGTTTCTTTATTTCATTTCATATTTGATTTGTAAGTTTCACTCTCGGTTGTGAGAGTGTGGTTGTGATCCCGGGTTGTGGGAGTCACAAATTACATTTTGTATGATTTGACTTGTGGAGGTTTTTCACAAGTATTTCATAGTGGAAATCTTGAGTTAGGGTTTCTAACTCAAGTATCCGGAGGGGATCCGGGTGGTTGGGACGTAGGATCACCGGGAACAAGTCGGGGAGACTTGGGTGGATCCGAACCCAGTAACATCTCTTGTTAGCGTTGTTAATTTTGTGTTGTCATTTCAATTTAAGCTTCCGCAAATTGAATTGGTAGTTGTTTGCATTTAATTTGGAATTATACTCCTTATTATTTTAAAGTACTATTCACCCCCCCTCTAGTACTTGTGCAGTAGCTTGTAGGGCATTACAGGTGACTCTACTTGAACCAACTAAGATGCACTAGAAGCTGAGGGAAGAAGCGATAAGCTTCGGGAAAGTTTCTAATGGCTTCTATGATAGTCCTAGCTCTAAGATATGTGCGAAATGAAGATGATAATGTAAGTCCTACTCAAGGCTTAACATTCTAATTAATGAAGCTAGAAGACAATAAATAATACATGACGAACCGTCTTCAAAGCTTCAATCTTCATTCTTCTTGACTTCAATATTGCTCCTTGAGCTTCAACGAAGCTTCAGGCACATGATCATGCGTATTGAGAAGTCTTGAGACGTCGCTTTAGATGTACGTAGTATTTTGGCGACGATCTCCATAACTGCGCTCACAAAATAGTTAGTACACGATATTTATTGTAACGACTGGTTTTCATGTATCTGGATTTATTATATTATAATATATGTTTTGGTGGATTTTCTCCTCATGTGTGGTTTTCGTCTCCGTGACTTTCATTTTCGATCGTTTCGTCGTGTTTTCTCGTTTCTTCCTTAGGATCGTCGATTTCGAAGTATGTCATTCGTGACGGGCTTCATAACGGTCGTATCTTACTATTAGATCAAGCCTAGGAGTCTTAGAGATCGATCCCGGAGCTCCGCGCTCCGTATCAGAACTTTTGGTGCTTATTAGCCGGTGTAAGAAGGGGCACCGACCGACTAGATGACGATCCAGTCGGTCGGCAATCCTTCTTGGACCGACTAGTTGGCTTTCTAAATTTCTCAGGAGTTACTGTTTATCGTTAGTCGGTCTAAGAACGTTGGTTGACCGACTAGGTTGCAAACTAGTCGGTCAGCAATGCTTCTTTAACCGACTAACTCTTCAACTTATTTTTAGTATCAATACTGTTCACTCTTAGTCGGTTTAAGAACGTTCATCGACCGACTAGATGTTAAACTAGTCGGTCAGTAGTTGTTCATCGACCGACTAAATCCAAATCCTATTTTCGTTCAGAAGTTACTGTTTACACTTAGTCGGTCTGCGTTGGTCGACCGACCGACTAGTTGCCAAACTAGTCGGTCAGTGGTTACTCTTTGACCGACTAATCTGTGTTAAAACCCTAATTTCTGGGCAGCCGCCAGCCCATCCTATTTAAACACCTCCCAAACGTTTTCTTCTTCCTCCACTCGACCCAAAACCCTAGTTTCTCCCCCATTGAGCCCCCATCTTCCTCAAACCCTTATTCCTTCATTCCAAGCCCAAGATCCATCATCTAAACCCTCCATCAACTCATTCTACCTCCCATCTTCCCCAAAATCTCATCAAATCCCCAAAATCCCCGAAAAACCCTAGTTCTTCAAACTTCTCCATTGGTTTCCAGATCTGATCCATAGGTTCTCCGGAGTGTTTCTTCCGCCTCCTCTCGGTAAGAAATCGATCTCTCGATGTTTTCATAACCTATTTGTATTTTTATGAAACCCTAATGAATGAATGTTGTTTTGATGATTGTTTCCCCATAACAGCGATTTCCCCGTAGATTAGCATCCGCGAGACGAACCTTCGTGATCGTCATCCCCGGTGCTAGGCAAGTGAAACTTGCCACTTAGGGTTTGGGCCATGTTTTAGGCCATTTTGCTGTTGTAGGCGTAAAAGAGGCTAGGCGAAAAAATGATACTCGCCTAGGCGCAAATTGGGGAACTAGCTTGACAACGAAGCTAGTTCCGACATTTAGCATGTTGCACAATTACCATGTCATGTTTACTTTCCATTAACGGTACGCAAATTAATTGTCATGTCATTGCATTCTTTAAGTGATCCCGTGATTGCGTAGCATCGCTACAGTACTTGTGTTTCCTGGCTCGTGACCAGAAGCGAGCATAATGAGTTGCTAACCCCAACGCTCGATATTGAATTGTAAACTAAGAAACAAGCTCCCGTGCGGGGCAACCCTGGCTCACTTGTTGGGCTCATATACAGGGACCCTGGCTTGTTTACGTGTGGGATGGGGTAAGAGTTAAGCGGTCATTCAACTGGGGGTCTGCCTGATCAGTAACTGCAGTTGTAAGGCGTAAACTCTGGGGTGGGTTAGTGTTTAGTGCCGATCAGTGTGAATGTTGTACCATTCAGCTGAAGGGCGTAAACATCTACAAACAACAGTGAAACGTGAATAGTGAATTGATTGAGATTGTTAGTAGCTTGGCTACTCTTGTCTTGTCCCGATAATTGTTCTCTTGTACTTATTGTTCACCATGTCTTGCATGTGCACTCATGTTATAACTGACATGTCATGCATACTAAAACTGCTAGGTTGCTAGTTGCCTTACTTTCAGTTTCCTTGCCCAAGTCTTTTAGACTTGCTGACATGTGCCCCTTTACTCTTTTGGGTGACACATGTTAGATCCCGAGCCTGAGTACCTTGTTGAGGACAAGGTGTTTGCTGACGCCGAGCCCGAGCTTGTGTTTGACGGGGAGTACGTGGACACTGGGGACCAGTCCTAGTATTTTCGTTGTGTTTCCCTTTTTGTTTTAGACTGCTGTTTTGTTGTTGGTGCGTAGCACCTATACTTTGTTATGTCGTTGCTTTTGTTGGCCTTGTTCTGGGCCTTAGACTCTTTCTTTTAGCCTGGTGGCTTTTCTGGATGTTGGACTTATTTTCATGTTGGACAATTTATGAGATGTGAGAATTTTATTTCTATCTCTCCTTGTGTTGTTGTTGTTGTTCCGTTTGTGGTTACAGGGACCTGCTTATGTTTTATTGACGCTTATCGGGTTTGGGGCTTCACAGCTCCACTCTCGTGCGGACCTTTTCACGTCTCGCCTCCATTTTAGGGAAGCGAGTCGTGACAGGTTTTGTTGGTGGTCCATGCAGGTCCTTCTGTAACTGTGATTTTTGGAATGACGATAATAATATTAGAATGTCCAATAAACTAAGTTCGACGTCCGAGTCATAAGCTATGAGTCTAATCTGCATCGTTTTCTGTGTCATTAGATGGCAGGAAGACGATTCACCCGTGGTGGGGGTAGTGGTGCGCTCCCTCATGATGAGGAGCCTGAGCGGGAACCCACCAACGGTGAGATGATGCGGATGATGCTCCAGATGATGCAAGTGCAGCAGGGCGTGCTCCTGCAAGTCCAGAATGCTCCACTTGCTCGAGCTGCCCGGGCTCTTCCGGATGCCCCTCGCTCTGAGCCGGGAGCGAAGCAATTTCGGGAGCTGGGTCCCGCATATTTTGATGGGTCTGAGGGTCCTCTGGCTGCCGATGAGTGGATTCGGAACATCGAGGACAATCTGAAGATGACCAAGATCACCCCAGCTGGATGGGTTGATTTGGCGAAGAGGCAACTCAAGGATAATGCTCGGAACTGGTGGGATGCGGAAGAGAAGATGCTGGTGGAGCCGATAGCTTGGGCTACCTTTAAGTCCAGGTTTGATGAGGAATTCTTTCCGAAGGCTGCGAAGAAGGAGATGCTGCAGCGCTTCATTGATCTGAAGCAAGGGAGCTTGACGGTGGACCCGTACCACCAGGAGTTCACTAGGCTGAGTCGGTTCGCACCGAAGATGGTGCAGGATGCTGATGAGAGGGCTCAGAGGTTCCTGCAGGGACTTGCTTTGGAGCTCCAGAGTTTTGTGTCTTCCTCCGATCTGGACTCTTATCAGAAGGTTCTGGTCGCTGCAAGGAGGCAGGAGCTGAACCTGAGTCAGAGGAGAGGACATGTTTCTGGTGCTGGGAAGAGGCCTATGGAGCAGGCCAGAGCGGTGGTTAGGCCTGGTTTCAAGCCTAATCAGTCCGCTCAGTTTAAGAGGCCAGGAGGGCCTATTCTGAAGACTTGCCATTTCTGCGGCAAGCCTGGCCACATCAAGGATCAGTGTCGGAAGTTTTTGGGCCAGTGTTTGGTTTGTGGTGATGCTTCCCATGTCGCGAAGTATTATCGGCATGCGGGTCCGCTGCGGAGGGCACCTGTTGTAGCTCAGCCGTTGCAGCAGCGAGCGTCTGTTCCTGCTGGACGTGGAGCGGCACTTGTTCCACAGGGGCAGGCTTTTCGGCAGGCTGTTCCGCCAAGGAGGCAGGCTTTTCTGATGACCGATGTGGAGAGCGAGGCTGTGGATGAGGTTATCGCAGGTAATCCTCAATCTGGCTGTTACTTTCCTAGCTGGTTATGATTGTTAGATTGTGTTGTTTGCTTGAACATGGTTGTATGCTAGACTAGGGTTTGATTGTTAATTGCTGGTTAGGTGTGGTTTTGGTGTGCACATTTCCTGCACGAGTCCTCTTTGACTCTGGTGCATCGATGTGCATTATTTCTCGGAGCTTCGTGGAGAGGCATTCCTTGTCGACGTCCCCTCTTCCCAAGAGTTGGAACATCGTTACAGGGAATGGCGTGGTCTCGGTGCATCGTGGTTGCAATTCTTGCTCGTTGGTGGTCTGTGGACATGAGCTTTTTGCTGATTTCATTGTCCACGACATCATCAACTATGACGTAGTTCTTGGGATGGACTGGCTTGCGAGCTTCTATGCTACGATCGACTGTCGAAGGAAGAAGGTGGTGTTCGAGATTCCCGGACATCCAGTATTCGAGTTCAGTCGAGGTAGCAGTTCGCTTGGTCCTGTCAGATTTCGGGCTAGACCAGTGGAGGTTGTGGCTTTGCAGATGGAGCTGGAGTGGCCAGCTGTGGTGCGTGATTTTGGCGACGTCTTCCCCGAGGAGATGTCTGGTTTGCCACCTGATCGAGCTCTAGAATTTTCTATTGATCTTGTTCCAGGTGCGCAGCCGATTTCGAAGGCGCCGTATCGTATGGCACCCGCTGAATTGGAAGAATTGAGGAAGCAGCTGGATGAGCTTTTGCAGAAGGGTTATATTAATCCTAGTGTGTCTCCGTGAGGAGCACCGGTGCTGCTGGTGAAGAAGGATGGTTCGCGTCGCATGTGCGTGGACTATCGGGAGTTGAATGCGGTGACCATTAAGAATAAATACCAGTTGCCTCGCATCGATGATATTTTTGATCAGGTTCGAGGTTCGAGGGTGTTTTCTAAATTGGATTTGAGGAGTGGTTACCATCAGTTGAAGGTGAAGAATGGAGATGTTCCGAAGACAGCGTTCAGGACGAAGTATGGACACTATGAGTTTGTGGTTATGCCTTTCGGCGTAACTAACGCGCCCGCAGTTTTCATGAATCTGATGAACCTGATTTTCTACGACTTTTTGGATAAGTTTGTCGTTATCTTTATTGACGACATTCTGATCTATTCGAAGTCGGAGGAAGAGCATGCCTCGCACTTGAGGACGGTATTGGAGATTCTGAGGAAGCATCGGTTGTATGCTAAGTTTTCGAAGTGCGAGTTTTGGCTGGATAGAGTTGCTTTTCTCGGGCATGTGGTGACTGGAGATGGTATTTCAGTGGATCCCGAGAAGATTAGGGCCATCAGAGAGTGGCCTGTTCCGTCGTCTGCGTCTGAGATTCGGAGTTTCCTTGGACTTGTTGGTTACTATCGGCGATTCATTAAGGACTTTTCCTGTATTGCTGAGCCGATGACCAGGTTGACGCGGAAGGATGTTGCTTTTGTTTGGTCGGGTGATTATAAGAGTGCTTTTGGTATTCTGAAGGAGAGGTTGACGACTACCCCTATTCTTGTTGTGCCTGATCGCAGCGGTGGATTTGAGATCTTTTGCGATGCTTCTGGCAAGGGTCTCGGTTGTGTGTTGCATCAGCATGGGCATGTTGTGGCGTATGCGTCTCGTCAGCTTAAGGTTCATGAGAAGAATTACCCGACGCATGATTTGGAGTTGGCTGCCGTTGTGTTTGCTCTCAAGATTTGGAGGCACTTCTTGCTGAGTGAGAAAGTGAAGATTTTCACCGATCACAAAAGCTTGAAGTATATTTTTACTCAGAAGGAGCTCAACATGCGACAACGTCGACGGTTGGAGCTTATGGCGGATTATGAGATTGATTTGCATTTTCACCCTGGCAAGGTGAATGTGGTCCCTGATGCGCTGAGTAGGCTTCCAGCGGTGATGTTGTTGACCTCGCAGTGGAGGTTGCAGCAGGATTTTTGCGAGTCTGGCGTGGAGATTGTTCTTCCTGGGGCGGCTTCATCGTTGATGTACATGCAGGTACAGTCGACGATCGTGGATCGGATTAAGGCTGGCCAGGCTGAGGATCCGAAGCTGGTGAAGATTCGGGAGCAGGTGGAAGCCGGTCTGCGGACTGACTTTTTGATTCATGAGGATGGCTTGCTGAGGTTTGGAGCCAGGTTGTGTGTGCCAGCTGGGGATATTAGAGAGGAGTTGATGGTGGAGGCACACAGTTCACTGTATTCTGTGCATCCTGGTGGCACCAAGATGTACCAGGATCTTCGTCTGATTTATTGGTGGCATGGTATGAAGAGAAGCGTGGCTCGGAGTGTAGCCAAGTGCTTGGTTGCCAGCAAGTGAAGGCGGAGCATCAGCGTACGGCCGGGTTGCTACAACCGCTTCCGATTCCGGAGTGGAAGTGGCAACACATCACTATGGATTTCGTGACTGACTACCTCGGAGTCCGAAGCAGAATGACGCGATTTGGGTGATCGTAGATCGATTGACAAAATCCGCGCACTTTATTCCATTCCGAGTGGGACAGTCCACTGAAGCGCTAGCGAGGAGATATATGGAGGTAAAATTCTTTTACTCTCCGTTTTATTTCCTTTTCCTAGTTTGGATAGTGATGTAACGTGAATCGTGCAGGAGGTCGTGCGACTTCATGGAGTCCCCGTGAGTATCGTGTCGGACAGAGACACGAGGTTCACATCTCAGTTCTGGCAGAGTTTGCAGAAGAGCTTGGGTACGCGTCTGAGTTTCAGCACGGCGTACCATCCGCAGACGGATGGCCAGTCCGAGAGGACGATTCAGATTTTGGAGGACATGCTGAGGGCGTGCATGTTGGATTTCAAGGGTTCGTGGGAGGACCATCTACATCTGGTGGAGTTTTCTTACAACAACAGCTTCCAGGTGAGTATTGGCATGGCGCCTTTCGCCGCTCTTTATGGGAGGAAATGTCGATCGCCATTGAATTGGGATGACGTTGGTGATCGGGAGTTGTTGGGACCTGAGATGATCGTGGAAGCCGTGGATATTGTCAGGAACATTCGGGAGAGGTTGAGGATTGCTCAGGACCGTTTTAAGCATTGGGCGGATGCTAAACGTCGTCCTTTGGAGTTTCAGCCGGGCGACCATGTGTTCTTGAAGATTTCCCTGAATCGCGGTGTGATTCGTTTTGGGAAGCGAGGGAAGTTGAGCCCGCGATACATTGGACCGTTTGACATTTTGGAGAGCGTTGGCGAGGTAGCTTATCGCTTGGCCTTGCCGTCGTCTTTGGAAGGAGTTCACGATGTTTTCCATGTGTCGCAGCTTCGTCGATACATTGGCGATCCATCTCATACGGTGGATTTTTCGGAGATTACCGTTCGCCCCGATATGACGTATGACCAGCATCCAGTGCAGATTCTGGACAGGCGTCAGAAATCGCTTCGGAACAAGATTGTCAATCTTGTGAGGGTGATGTGGCGACACGGCTCACCTGGAGAGTCTACTTGGGAGAATGAGGATGAGATGCGAGAGCGTTTCCCACTTTTGTTTTAGGACACGTGAGTGTTTGGAAATTCCGAGGGCGGAATTTTTCTTAAGTTGGGGAGGATGTAACGACTGGTTTTCATGTATCTGGATTTATTATATTACAATATATGTTTTGGTGGATTTTCTCCTCATGTGTGGTTTTCGTCTCCGTGACTTTCATTTTCGATCGTTTCGTCGTGTTTTCTCGTTTCTTCCTTAGGATCGTCGATTTCGAAGTATGTCATTCGTGACGGGCTTCATAACGGTCGTATCTTACTATTAGATCAAGCCTAAGAGTCTTAGAGATCGATCCCGGAGCTCCGCGCTCCGTATCGGAACTTTTGGTGCTTATTAGCCGGTGTAAGAAGGGGCACCGACCGACTAGATGACGATCCAGTCGGTCGGCAATCCTTCTTGGACCGACTAGTTGGCTTTCTAAATTTCTCAGGAGTTACTGTTTATCGTTAGTCGGTCGAAGAACGTTGGTTGACCGACTAGGTTGCAAACTAGTCGGTCAGCAATGCTTCTTTAACCGACTAACTCTTCAACTTATTTTTAGTATCAATAATGTTCACTCTTAGTCGGTCTAAGAACGTTCATCGACCGACTAGATGTTAAACTAGTCGGTCAGTAGTTGTTCATCGACCGACTAAATCCAAATCCTATTTTCGTTCAGAAGTTACTGTTTACACTTAGTCGGTCTGCGTTGGTCGACCGACCGACTAGTTGCCAAACTAGTCGGTCAGTGGTTTCTCTTTGACCGACTAATCTGTGTTAAAACCCTAATTTCTGGGCAGCCGCCAGCCCATCCTATTTAAACCCATCCCAAACGTTTTCTTCTTCCTCCACTCGACCCAAAACCCTAGTTTCTCCCCCATTGAGCCCCCATCTTCCTCAAACCCTTATTCCTTCATTCCAAGCCCAAGTCCCATCATCTAAACCCTCCATCAACTCATTCTACCTCCCATCTTCCCCAAAATCTCATCAAATCCCCAAAATCCCCCAAAAACCCTAGTTCTCCAAACTTCTCCATTGGTTTCCAGATCTGATCCATAGGTTCTCCGGAGTGTTTCTTCCGCCTCCTCTCGGTAAGAAATCGATCTCTCGATGTTTTCATAACCTATTTGTATTTTTATGAAACCCTAATGAATGAATGTTGTTTTGATGATTGTTTCCCCATAACAGCGATTTCCCCGTAGATTAGCATCCGCGAGACGAACCTTCGTGATCGTCATCCCCGGTGCTAGGCAAGTGAAACTTGCCACTTAGGGTTTGGGCCATGTTTTAGGCCATTTTGCTGTTGTAGGCGTAAAAGAGGCTAGGCGACGAAATGATACTCGCCTAGGCGCAAATTGGGGAACTAGCTTGACAACGAAGCTAGTTCCGACATTTAGCATGTTGCACAATTACCATGTCATGTTTACTTTCCATTAACGGTACGCGAATTAATTGTCATGTCATTGCATTCTTTAAGTGATCCCGTGATTGCGTAGCATCGCTACAATACTTGTGTTTCCTGGCTCATGACCAGAAGCGAGCATAATGAGTTGCTAACCCCAACGCTCGATATTGAATTGTGAACTAAGAAACAAGCTCCCGTGCGGGGCAACCCTGGCTCACTTGCTGGGCTCATGTACATGGACCCTGGCTTGTTTACGTGTGAGATGGGGTAAGAGTTAAGCGGTCATTCAACTGGGGGTCTGCCTGATCAGCAACTGTAGTTGTAAGGCGTAAACTCTGGGGTGGGGTAGTGTTTAGTGCCGATCAGTGTGAATGTTGTACCATTCAGCTGAAGGGCGTAAACATCTACAAACAACAGTGAAACGTGAATAGTGAATTGATTGAGATTGTTAGTAGCTTGGCTACTCTTGTCTTGTCCCGATAATTGTTCTCTTGTACTTACTGTTCACCATGTCTTGCCTGTGCACTCATGTTATAACTGCCATGTCATGCATACTAAAACTGCTAGGTTGCTAGTTGCCTTACTTTCAGTTTCCTTGCCCAAGTCTTTTAGACTTGCTGACATGTGCCCCTTTACTCTTTTGGGTGACTCATGTTAGATCCCGAGCCTGAGTACCTTGTTGAGAACGAGGTGTTTGATGACGCCGAGCCCGAGCTTGTGTTTGACGGGGAGTACGTGGACACTGGGGACCAGTCCTAGTGTTTTCGTTGTGTTTCCCTTTTTGTTTTAGACTGCTGTTTTGTTGTCGGTGCGTAGCACCTATACTTTGTTATGTCGTTACTTTTGTTGGCCTTGTTCTGGGCCTTAGACTCTTTCTTTTAGCCTGGTGGCTTTTCTGGATGTTGGACTTATTTTCATGTTGGACAATTTATGAGATGTGAGAATTTTATTTCTATCTCTCCTTGTGTTGTTGTTGTTCCGTTTGTGGTTACAGGGACCTGCTTATGTTTTATTGACGCTTATCGGGTTTGGGGCTTCACAGCTCCACTCTCGTGCGGACCTTTTCACGTCTCGCCTCCATTTTAGGGAAGCGGGTCGTGACATTTATGTTTGCTCATCATCCAAAACCAAATCCGGGGAATCAATACTCAACAACATCAACTCTGGATCCTGAAGTATCCACCCCTCTGTGACGCTCAGAATCCAGAAGTATTCATGAGCAGAGTCACTTGTACAAATCAGGGGGAGTTAAAGAGCGTTTGTACTCTTTTTCCTTAACTATGGTTTCTCCCACAGGGTTTTCCATAGCTAAAGGTTTTAACGAGGCAAAGCTCACCAACTCAGGATCCTGAAGTATCCACCCCATGTGAGACTCTTATTACGCTCAGAATCCCAAAGTACTCTTGAGCAGAGTCCACACCTATGGCTGGATAAGGGGGAGTGTTGTGAATGGAAATAACCAGAGTCGGTTAGGATTGCGGGTATCTTAGAGATACGCCCATATCTATGTATTCTATCTTTCTACTCTCCTACCATGCCTATAAATAAAGGGCTGGGGTTTCCTCCCCCAGTAGTTGATTCATAACAAAAGACTGTTTTTTGAAAATTAGTCAATTAGTAAAACCCTTGCGATGGGGTAGGCTTGTAGACTTTACACCCTTGTAGCTTTCATCTTTTGCATTTATCCTCACTTAAAGGCTAATGGTGTTAAATTTTCTGTTAAAATTAGTGTCATGCAATAATCTCCATAAATCCCAAATCTTCTTTTTTTCTCTTCTTCCCCTCCACATCCTCTTCATCCCCCCACCATATTTTTTTTTGATATAACTCCAATTCTAATACCTACCACATCTACCACTATTTAATTTTGATCTAACTCCAATTCTAATACCTGCCACATCTACCACTATTCATTATAAAACATTTGGTCGAGTCATTATCGGTGTGTTTGATGACGTTGATGCCAACTCGATTCTCATAGACGGTGTTGAATCATTGGGCCGGCACTCGAGTTGACTTGACCGACGAGTGACTAAGGCCCACAGAGCCCACAAAATAAGCCCGATATCGACTCAGTCAAAGCCCACCAGGAAAAAGATCATGGCACCATAATGTGTGACCGTTATCCTCCCAACGTCACTGAAAGGTCCCAGGAGGCCTATTAAAACCAAAAGGTTCCAATTCTCATGGTACGAGATCTAATACATAGACTCTACTATTTCAGCATATATTTCTTCCACTAAAGAGCTAGCGAGGTCAGTTCTGAGGCGAACCTTCGTGGGTCAATCTCAGCTGCTCCAAGCTCCCTCTCATCCTTAAGTGATGGAAATCTAATCCCACCCCAAGTGGTTTGTTATGATGATGATCACACCAAATGTTGTTAAATTACTAATCATACTACTTAAGTGTGTATGTTGTGCAAATGAGCTAAGTGAAACTCAAAGCATACTCCAAGAAGAAGAACTTCAACCACACTCATAAAAGATGAAGATGAATTTAGCTCACAATTCCAAAGTTCAAGCAAAAGAAGAGTTTAAAGAATAAGCTCAAAGAATGTGCTCAAGCTAAAGCTAAAGATGAGCTCAAATTTAAGCGAAGCATATGCAACTAACTCAAGCTCATTCAAGGCTTCAAGTTCTTCATAAAGTCTAGTGTGTGAGTTGTTTTTCATTTTCTTAGGATTATGTTAAAGCCAAGAAAGAATAAGCACACACACAAAATGATTTTCTAAAATGTTTTTAATACTTGTTTTAAACTTATTTGAGAGCATACTTTTCATAGAAGCTAAGTTTCAACTTGTAGTCAACTACAAACACCCAATAGTTCACTACCATGATTTCTGCCTTCTCCCTGAAAAGATACTCTGAAGTCGACTACCAATATTAGGGAATCGACTACCAGTTGTAACTAATTTTCTCAGAAACTACTCTGGGAGTCGACTACCAGCTGTACGTGTTGACTTCCTTGATTGCCTCTATCATTTAAATCTCACTTGATTTTTGGGCAAAAGTCAAACCCATTTTGAATCATTTTGAATGCTCCTTTGGCTCTATAAATAGAGACCATATGAGAACATTTTCCTCACCAATTTATTCTTTAGCTAAAGCTATAATTCTATCAAAGTTCTCATCATTCTCATTGCTCTCAAAGCTCTTTGTAGCCAAAACGGTTTTTTTTCCATTCTTTGATATTATTGTTTATATTTGTCTATAACTTATTTCTAAGATCATATTATTTTTGGCTATTGCAAATTAGTTTTCAAAATCCTCTTTTTTTAATATTCTTAAAAGGATTTTTGAAACATTAAGATTCTAGATCACATTGAATAATTTCATATTCTTTGTGTGATCTAAGAACACATCTAGATTCTAGATCACATTGAATAATTTTCATATTCTTTGTGTGATCTAAGACCATAACAAGATTCTAAATCACATTGAATTATTTCATATTCTTTGTGTGATCTAAGAACACATAGATTACATTGAATAAATTCATATTCTTTGTGTGATCTACGAACGATTTAAATTCTTTTAGCCACGTTAAGCACAATTGCAAATTTAACCTTGGCTATAGAATTATTAGGTGAAAAAACATATCTCCACTAATTCATTGTGGTGCATTGGATTTGATTTTACTTGGAATCCCTTGGTGATAAGGGTGTTGAAAGTCCTCGGATTGTGAGGCAAGGAAAAGTCCTCGGGTTGTGAGGCAAGTGAAAATCCTAGACAAGTATAGGTGGTTGAAAATCCTTGTTGTATGCAAGGTGGTTGTAAATCCTCTTGACAGGAGGTGGTTTATACTATTAACCGATAATAGTGAATTAAAGCCCGATAAGAGTTTCGGGGACTGGACGTACCCAGGTTGTGGGGAACCAGGATAAAAATCTATGTGTTTGTGATTGTTATTTATTACTTGCATTTACATTCCGCTGCTTAACTATATTATTGCAAGTTTATATTCCATTCCACCGTGAGATCTATTCTGTTATCATTACTCTTTTGATCATTATTGTTTATATACTATCTTATCTTTATTTGGAGATCAATCGTGTTGATTAAGGACCAAGCGTAGATCACTCACTTGGTTTCTTAGGCAACATTGGACGGGAAGTTATTTTTGTGGTATTCATTTGTGAAAAGTTTTTTTCCCACAACACTATTCCACCTCCATTCTAGTGTTGTTTGCCATCCACAGGATCCAACACTTGGTATCAAAGCGAGGTTATAGATGGCATCAACCAATCATTTCCCCGAAGGATAATCTTCCACCCGACCACCTCTTCTCAGCGGATCAAATTATGGATATTGGAAGAATTGGATGCGAATGTACTCTCTATCTCATATGATCTATGGAAGATAGTGGATATTCCATATGAAGAACCCACTCTTGAGGAAGAAAAGTGGACCAAGAAGGAGACGGACAATGTGTCTCTAAATGCCAAGGCGGTGTCCACCCTATATTGCAGCCTTGACACAACGGAGTACAACCGCATCTCCATGGCTACCTCTGCGCACCAAATATGGAAACTCCTTGAGGTAACGCATGAAGGTAACCAAAAATTTAAATCGTCAAAATCTTCTTGTTATGTTGGAAGGTATGAACAATTTATGATGGAGAAAGGCAAGAAAATAACGGAGATGTACACGAGATTTACGGAGATCATCAACACCCTTGCGGGGTTGGGAAAGAAGTACACACAAGAGTATCACGTATGCAAGATCCTTAGATCCCTCACTCCCGAATGGTAATCTAAAGCTTCGGCCATTGAAGAGGGCAACAACAGTTCAAGGCTAACCTTGGAGGAGCTCATCAGCAATCTAATGGCGTATGAACTCTAACTGCAAGAGAGATAGACCAAAGAACATGGTGAAAAGAAGAAGAACCTTGCATTCAAAGCCACATCGGATATGGAGGAGTCCGATGATGAAGTCAATGATGAGATGGAGAAACAAATGGAACTCATCTCCAAATGATTCAAGAAAATCCTAAATGCACGTAAGTCCTACAACCGTAAGTTTAATTCCACTAATGATGTTATTTGTTATGAATGTAATACGCCAAGTCACATGAAGAAGGAGTGCCCTCTAAAGAAAAATAGAGAAAATAGAACGAAGTCGTACAAGGGCAAAAGGCCAAACAAAAAATCTTTTACAGCTTTGGAGAAAAGTGATGATGAAGAGGATTCTGATAGCTCATCATCATCCAAAAGTGAAGGAGAACTAAGAAAAAGGAATGAGCGGAACTATATGTGCTTCATGGCATGGGAAGACCCCAAGGTAAATTCCTTCCCTAAATCTAGTGATAGCAATAGTAGTGATGATGAGGAACTTAATTATGAGGAGGAATTTCATAAAATTTATGCTCTATATAAGGTCCAACTCAAAGAGCTTTTAACTCTAAAAAAGATGCATAAATCTTGTGGTTCTAATCCTACTAATCAAGAGCAAGAAAAGATTAGGGAAGAGAACCTAAAATTGATTAGCAACAATAATGATTTAATTGAAAAGAATAGGTTGCTGAATGTAGAACTCAACGACCTAGGAAATAGGTTTAGAGACTTAGAAAAAAACATGACCGCTATTAAGACAAAACATGCGGACTTGGTTAATAATGTTGCTAGGTTCAATAAAGCTAAAGAAAAATTAGATAGCTTGATTAGCTCACAAAAACCATCAACTAGCAAATATGGCTTAGGGTATAATATGACCAATCAAAATGCTAGGAATTCTCATCATCAAGCTAGAATTCCTAAAACTGAAAATGGATAGGCCAAAGTTTGGATTACCAAAATTGGAACCGTCCAAAATGAAAGACAATTACATTTCTAGTTTTATGACAATGTTCATTTTTGTAGAGATTATATATTTATTTATGGGAAATCTCAACCCAACTGGGTTTGGTTCCCTCTTGGTTGATAATTATATTATTGTGTATGACTAATCCCACGGACCGACAAAGAAAGGGTACCAAAATTATATATTTGATTTTCAGGTACCAAAATTATAAGGGATTAGTAGAAGAGCTCCAAATGAATCTCAAGTTACATGCATGAATTAAGGGGGAGACCCAACTTCAATGATGCAAACTTTGAGGGGGAGCCTATGTAAATTTTTTTAAACTTGGTTTGTACACTTTTATATTTTTTATGATGACAGGGGGAGAAAAAGTGACAATAAGCAAGCAAAAACATGAATTAATAATAACCGCATCTAAGCAGGAGGAGTAAGTATACTTACTCATCAGTTTTTATTTCATATTATTCATATGTTTTTCATTTGGGTGTTATCATCAAAAAGGGGGAGAGTGATAGGAATCTAATCCCATTCCCACCCTAAGTGGTTTGTTTTGATGATGATCACACCAAATGTTGTTAAATTACTAATCATACTACTTAAGTGTGTAGGTTGTGCAAATGAGCTAAGTGAAGCTCAAAGCATACTCCGAGAAGAAGAACCTCAACCACACTCATAGAAGATGAAGATAAATTTAGCTCACAATTCCAATGCTCAAGCACAAGAAGAGTTCAAAGAAGAAGCTCAAAGAATGTGCTCAAGCTAAAGCTAAAGAGGAGCTCAAATTCAAGCGAAGCATATGCAACTAGCTCAAGCTCATTCATGGCTTCAAGTTCTTCATAGAGTCTAGTGTGTGAGTTGTTTTTCATTTTCTTAGGATTGTGTCAAAGCCAAGAAAGAATATGCACACACACAAAATGATTTTCTAAAATATTTCTATACTTGTTTTACACTTATTGAAGAGCATACTTTTCATAGAAGCTAAGTTTCAATTTGTAGTCAACTACAAACACCCAGTAGTTCACTATCCTGATTTCTGCCTTCTCCCTGAAAAGATACTCTGAGAGTCGACTACCAACCTTAGGGAGTCGACTACCAGCTGTAACTAGTTTTCTCAGAAACTACTCTGGGAGTCGACTACCAACCTTAGGGAGTCGACTACCAGCTGTACGTGTTGACTTCCTTGATTGCCTCTATCATTTAATTCTCACTTGATTTTTGGGCAAAAGTCAAACCCATTTTGAATCATTTTGTATTCTCCTTTGGCTCTATAAATAGAGACCATATGAGAACATTTTCCTCACCAATTCATTCTTGAGCTAAAGCTATAATTATATCAAAGTTCTCATCATTCTCATTGCTCTTAAAGCTTTTCGTAGCCAAAACGTTTTTTTCATTCTTTGATCTTATGGTTTATATTTGTCTATAAATTCTTTTTAAGATCATATTATTTTTTGCTATTGTAAATTGGTTTTCAAAATCCTCTCTTTGTTTTTAATATTCTTAAAAGGATTTTTGAAATATCTAGATTCTAGATCACATTGAATAATTTGATATTCTTTGTGTGATCTAAGAACACATCGAGATTCTAGATCACATTGAATAATTTTCATATTCTTTGTGTAATCTAAGATCACAACAAGATTCTAGATCACATTGAATTATTTCATATTCTTTGTGTGATCTAAGAACACATAGATCACATTGAATAAATTCATATTCTTGTGTGATCTACGAACGATTTAAATTCTTTTAGCCACGTTAAGCACAATTGCAAATTTAATCTCGGCTATAGAATTATTGGGTGTAAAAACATATCTCCACTAATTCATTGTGGTGTATTGGATTTGATTTTACTTGGAGTCCCTTGGTGATAAGGGTGTTGAAAGTCCTCAGATTGTGAGGCAAGGAAAAGTCCTCGGGTTGTGAGGCAAGTGAAAATTGTAGACAAGTCTAGGTGGTTGAAAATCCTTGTTGTAGGCAAGGTGGTTGTAAATCCTCTTGACAGGAGGTGGTTTGTACTATTTACCGATAATAGTGGATTAAAGCCCGACAAGAGTTTCGGGGACTGGACGTACACAGGTTGTGGAAAATCAGGATAAAAATCTATGTGTTTGTGATTGTTATTTATTTACTTGCATTTACATTCCACTGCTTAACTATATTATTGCAAGTTTATATTTCATTCCGCCGTGAGATCTTTTCTGTTATTATTACTCTTTTGATCATTATTGTTTATATACTATCTTATCTTTATTTGGAGATCAATCGTGTTGATTAAGGACCAAGCGTAGATCATTCTACTTGGTTCCTTAGGCAACATTGGAATGGAAGTTATTTTTATGGTATTCATTTGTGAAAAGTTTTTTTCCACAACACTATTCAACCCCCCTTCTAGCGTTGTTTGTCATCCACAGGATTCAACATTAAGTTCCCATTCTAACTTAAGTATCGGAGGGGATTTGGGTCGGATCCACGATCCGACCCCCGACGCTTCCTTGTGGTGCAGATCGCCGAGTCTCGATCTTCTTTGAGGGTCACTCCAGAGCCTCCCAGCCTCGATCCATCGACATATAGGCCGCTCGAGGGTCGATCGAGCATCGGAATCCGTCCATCATCCATCAAACCGACCCAGGTCTTCCGACCTAGGGTCCCACTTAACCCGCTGACGATGCTCCGACTCAGCACAAAGCGACCAAGTCAGCAAGACAATTGTTTCGGTTATTTTTGGCCTTAACAGTTTGGCACCGTCTGTGGGAAAAAGTTAACCGGCTTGACATCCCAAAACAATCGAAAAGCTATCTCGGCTGGACCCAGTAACATCGGACAGATCCAAGGTCCGAAGGAGAAACAAAAAGAAATAGCGTCCTAGTGGAGGACGCCTCGGACTCTACATCCCCATCAAAGCGACCTACAAAGGCCACCAAAGAGCCTAAGGTGACCCAGAAGCAATTTGACCAATTCACAGAGCGTGTCGACAAGAGTCTCGGCGTTTTGGCAACCCTGATATGCCAAAGCATGGGAGATCCTCTGTTCACAAATGATCAACTACCGCCTCTAAAACTGACCCTGACACCAACAAAAGGCGCGCCCGTGCTTAGGGATTCGAGAGATCCAAGAATGGATCGACAAGAGAACGCCCCACATGGTACAACTCCCACATCTTACCAATACAGCGAAGGGGGGAATGAGCATCATTCTTTCGGTTTCCTGGGAGGACACACCCACTCCAACTACGAGGTGAGCCGCAACATCTTGGATCAAGTAATATATGGGGTCCCCTAGGTTACAACTCTCACAATCTAGAAGGTGGATACGGGAGGAGAGAGTAAATACCAAACCGGTCCTCAGGAGCCGCGTACATGCAAGGTGGGGAAGTGCGATCTCTACTCATCCAGTCTGCACTTTGGAAAACTCCACTAAAGGAGAACATCACCTCTGCTCCTTCTCTTTCGAAGTTCAAACTCCCTACTATACCAGCTTATGATGGTAGAGGCGACCCATGGTCGCACATCCACAAATATCTAAATGTGATGTTGCGTCTACCCATGACGAGCTTTTCACGCTACCCTTTTTAAGAAGGCAGAAGCTGGTATAAGGGGTTACCCGACGGTTGTATTGAGTCATTCGATGAATTGGCCGATTTTTTTTGCAAACAATTCGTCGCAGTTCGATGCCCGAAGAGGAAGTCCTCCCACCTCTTTAGGTTCAAGCAGATGGATAAGGAATCAATTTGAGCTTTCGTCCAGTGATTCAACGACGAAAGGCTCGAAGTAGAGAAGACGCCGGATGTAATCATCATCGCGGATTTCACTCAAACAGTGCGGGACAAACATCTGCGAATGGTGCTCCACCAGTTCCCACCTAACAGCCTCATAGAGATGTTCAATGTATCGGATCGATTCATCATCTCCGAATAAGCGGAGGAACCAACTGAGGTTACTGGGAAAGGCACCTCCGCTAGTCGTGGAGACACCAAGCGGGAAAGATCGACTCAAGGGACCCCTTGCCAGGAATCTCGGGACAAGAGCCCGAGAGAGAGGAGCCCTCAGAACAAAGAGTGCCCAACTTATGCGAGGCCAAGCGCACCCAAGACGGAGGTCCTCGCTTATGTCCCATGGAAAGAACTACTCCAAGAAGATGCCAAGAATGACCCCTTCGCTACTGAACGACACTAACGGGTCGTCAGCTGTAAGTCGAGGGGCCACCCCGTCGCTACTAAACGACGCTAACATGTCCTCAGTCGTAAGTCGAGAGGCCACCCCTTCGCCACTGAACGACCCTAACTGTCGTCAGCCGTAAGCCGAGGGGCCACCCCTTCGCCACTGAACGACCCTAACGTGTCGTCAGCCATAAGTCGAGGGGCCACCCCTTCGCCACTGAATGACCCTCACATGTCGTCAACTGTAAGTCGAAGGGCCACCCCTTCGCCACTAAACTACCCTAACGTGTCACCAGCCGTAAGTCGAAGGGCCACCCCTTCGCTACTAAACGACCTTAACGTGTCGTCAGCCGTAAGTCGAGGGGCCACCCCTTCGCTACTGAACGACCCTAACGTGTCGTAAGCCCTAAGTCGAGGGGCCACCCCTTCGCTACTGAACGACCCTAACGTGTCGTAAGCCCTAAGTCGAGGGGCCACCCCTTCACTACTGAACGACTCTAACGTGTCGTTAGTCGTAAGTCTAAGGGCCATCCCTTCGCCACTGAACGACCCTAACGTGTCGTCAGCCGTAAGTCGAGGGGCCACCCCTTCGCCACTGAACGACCCTAACGTGTCATCAGCCGTAAGTCGAGGGGCCACCCCTTCGCCATTGAACGACCCTCACGTGTCGTCAGCCGTAAGTCGAGGGGCCACCCCTTTGCTACCGAACGACCCTCACGTGTCGTCAGCCGTAAGTCGAGGGGCCACCACTTTTCTACTGAACGACCCTAACGTGTCGTCAGCCGTAAGTTGAGGGGCCACTCCTTCGCAACTGAACGACCCTCACGTGTCGTTAGCCGTAAGTCGAGGGACAACCCCTTCGCTACTGAACGACCCTAACGTGTCTTAGCTCTAAGTCGAGGGGCCACCCCTTTGCCACTGAATGACTCTCACGTGTTTTCAGTCGTAAATCGAAGGGAAACTGTCACGCCCCATTCCTACATATACCTATACGACATCCCATAGCAGGGAAAAGAGAGGATGGAGCCTGACAAGCCGCCGTATTACACCAAGCGTGAAAGGTAAACACACATTAAGTAGGCCACTGCGAATACTGGGATCATACATCACAGATATATAAAAGAAAGAAGCAACACACATAGCCATCATAGAGAGTACATATCCATTGAACCACATAACCGAAGAGCATACCGCACACTAGCGTCAAGTACAAAATGAACTGTCACTAGTATATACATGAGAAGTGCTACAAGCCACCAGCATATAACCTACCTACAAAAGGCTACTCACTCACCACTCGACCCGACTCAGGCCACAAGACATAGCCCAAAAAGTGGTGTCCCAAACTAAAACCCACATCTAAGGAATCTCCTGAGGGAGACTCTGCTCTGGTGATCTCTGCTCAAGACCTGAAAAGTAAAATGAGCACGTCAAAACGTGCCCAGTAGGAAACTAACTAGGGCAGGGCAAATTATTTGGGGTTATGAGTGTAACGACAATAGGAGGACAAGCAACTAAGGTAAAAAGTACAACACACAAGTGTGCAACAACAACAACACATATATGGTTCATTAGTTAGTTGATGTTAGTGATTTTTGGAAGCCTGGGTATCACCTAAAGATAAGGGCCTGGACTTCACCCCAAATTTGGGGTGAATACAGCACACGACGTAGTGGACACGGGCACGGTACGATGGGCCTCTCAGCTCCCCCATCCCTGGCAGGAGTGAGGCACTCCACATAAGAACACAACCTCCGTATGTCCCCTCCACTCCCGGTAAAGGCGAGTGGGTGTAAGTATCGCATATCACATATCACTTTCTCCAACTTCTCAGTCCAGCCCCTTAAAGTTAAGTTATACCCAAACTTCCACCATCCCCATTTCAGGATGCTCACCCGCCTTAGAGCAGATCGAGACATCCCGGTTAATATGTCATGTGTCATCATATTCAATGGCCATATCCAATTTTATACATAACACAACATTTTAATGGCCATTTTCCATTTTCTTCAATTTTCAAATTCCTTTTGGCATTTTAACGAACATATGGCGTTCGCCATGTAAATGAGAAGTGTGACACAATCAAATTTAGTAACAAACGGGATAACCAAACTTACATACATGCATCAGCATCATACATGCATTTTGGGGTGAAAAATTTACATTAACACATAAATCCAACTTCATCCAAAACATTCCAACATGCTGAAATTTGCAGAAGTAGCTATAAAGTCAGCATTTTCATCAATTTTACATATGAATTTGACAAAACTCACTGAATGAAAGTTGGAGATATTCCAATCATGGATTCACCCATAAAATTTCATGCAGAAATATGAATTATATGATTTATAGTGAATTATCTAGTAAAGTGTGTCAAATCTGTTCTTCAGACAGATTTCTGGATCTGTCTTCAAGGCCAATTTTAGGCATGTTGGAGCCAAAATTACAACATATAAGCATTCTGATGAACTTTTAGGAAATCTTCTTAAGTTTCGAACAAGACCAAGATCGGTAAAATCCATAAAGTGTGCAGGCAATAGTGCTCATTTTGCTGAACTGTGTACAGCTTGACAGAATTTCAGACATCTTGCAAATAATGAATTTTTACTCCTACTTATTGAACACAACATATGACAAATTTTATATGAATTTGGGGTAGGCCTTCATGAGCTACATATATTTTTTTGTCAGAGAGTAATTCATGCTACAGAAATCAGAAATCAAGCTGAAACATGCAGCTAGGGTTTCAGGATTTCAGATGGGGGTGAATTGCTAAGAAAACTAAAGAAAACTTGATTTCTCTTGATTTATTACACATATCACTTGAATTCCAGAATATGAGCAATCTAATTACCATCATAAAACTTTCATAAACCCTAAATAAAATTCCTAACCAAGTTAGAAATCCTACCTCAAAGGATTCTCCCTCTTTCTCTCTTCTCCTTCTTTTCTTTCCACCCTTCTTCCTCTTTGAAAAACTAGGGTTTCTTGAATTTTTTTGGAAGCAAGATGGGGATTTTGGAGTGTTGATGGAGGGGAAAAAAGGCAAGGGGGGTTCGGCCAAGGCTAGGAGGGTGAGGGAGAGAGATATGGTTGAAAAAGAAAGAAAAAGGGAAGAATAGAGAAGAGTTTAGAAACTCCTCAAAATATCTATGTCTAGAACCTACTATAGGATAAGCATGATTATGTCAAAATGACCTTAATACCCCTCCAAAGTTACCCCTCAAGTTTCAAGTATTTACAAGCTTGCCATTACTTTATACACACACAACAACAGGATGTACGCACAGCAGTTTTAGGCCAAAAGACCGTTTTGCCCCTGACCTTTCTAAAAATTTACGAGTGTACCATTAAACTCATCCCTTTTCACACTATCCCCTCACACTCTAACCCACTCTTTCTAAATTTACAAGTTTGACATTTCTTTACACACCCACTTTTACTCTACACACACACTTCTACCCGTGTAGTCAAATGACCAAAATGCCCATACACTTTCCACAAATTTACATAACTGCCACGAGCCACATTCACGCCATATCCCTCCTTATCAACTCATTATACTCATTCTACTCGCGTGTAGAGGGCTACCGTATCGGTCTCCGTATAGAGCTAAACAGGCCATGACAGAAACTCCTTCGCCACTGAATGACTCTAACGTGTCATCAGCCTAAGTCGAAGGGCCACCCCTTCGCTACTGAACAACCCTCTCGTGTCGTTAACTGTAACTTGAGGGGCCACCCCTTCGCTACTGAATGCATGCCCCTAATATGTCGTCAGCCGTAAGTCGATGGGCCACCCCTTCGCCACTGAATGACCCTAACGTGTCGTCAACCATGAGTCAGAAGGGCCACCCCTTTACTGCAGAACAACCGAACGACCCTCTTGTGTCACCAGCCGTGAGTTAAGTGGATCACTCCCTCGCCATCGAACGAAATGGCCTATTTCTAACATGGTTCGACCACTTAACCCTGACCATCTTGAGTAAGGGTTTAACTCGTCGAAAAGGGCCACCAGGCATTACGGCCACCCGACATGAGCAACGACAAACAAAGAGATACAACGACAAACAAAGAAATACAAGCAAACTCTTCTGGCGCTTTCACTACAAAATTGTTTTTGTTTACATCTCAATTACCCCCCCATGCATTTGAAAATTAAAGCAGGGTAAGAGGAGCATCAAGATCCTACAACGGCTGGCTGGGCCCTTGATCTCCACCAAGCATGGCCGCATGCTCTTGATCTTCCAAAGCACCAGCTCCTGCATCGTCACCCGTCGTGGTGACAAATTCGCCAATGGGGGCGGCCTCCCCCATGCCTTGACTCAGATCGCCGTCATCGAGATCGAGAAACAGCACCGGGATCCGATCGATCTCAGTGGAGAGATCAGAGAATTGGTCCTTCACTTCTGATATACATCGTTCATAACCTTGCGTGTATAACTCGTCGAAATCAGAAAATGAATCCTTGAATTCCTGGACTGCCCTCTCCGCTATGGCCTCAGCATTGGCTCTCTCCTCCAACCGAGCCTTCTCCGCTCGCTCTCTTGAGGCTGCTTGTTCTGCCTCTCTCTCGCGAGACTCGTGTAACTCTTGCTCGAGCCCTTGAATGTGATTCAGTCTCAATTTGCAAAAAAGCCCAATGCTAGCCAGCTCGGCCTGAGACTTCTCCACGGCCAACTTAACGGCCCCTAGGGTGACTTCGTGATTAGCCACCATCGACGCACGTTGACGCAACGCAGCGGTGGCCACGAGAGCCTGCAAACAATGCACGATAGTTAAAATCCATGCTTGCATCACTTAAGATAGAGGTTGGTGCAGTAGTTACCTGAACATTATTGTGAAGGCCATCGACGCAAGCCTCTCGTAATCGACCCTCTCTACGACAGCCCTATCCCGTGGAAGGGTAGTGTTTTCAGTAATCCGAGAGGCGGTCCCGTACTCCAGAAGAGCATAATCATCTTGCCTTATCGGAAACTCCATTTGAATGAGTTCCTCCGTGGAGAAATCGAACGGAGCTTGATGAGATCGACTCTCTAGCAAAATTGGTCTGAATTCATCAGGAATGTCTTCAGACAGCGACACTGAAGGGAACGTGCCTTCCCAAGGCCAGGAGTCCTCGTACAGGACAAGCTCCAGAGGGACCTGGGTCTCCCCCAAGTCTCCCTCTAGAGGAGTTCTCCGCTCCTATCGAGGAATGTGCTTTGTGGCTTCAGTCGACCCAAATGGCTCCGAGTCACTAAGGCGAAGCCGTCGCCTTCTCTTGCCTCCCTCGATCGCAACCACCTCGAATTCGATGGGGGGGGGCTTATCCTTTTTCTTACACTAAATACGAGCCGCCTGAGTAGCCCCCTCAGTGACAACAGTTCGTTCCTCTGAAGGTCGAGCCGTCCCTTCTCCCATAGACGGTACCCGAGGAGATAACATGTCCTCCTCAGCTTCTCGAATGGAAGCCTCGACTCACTCACTCAGCGTAGGATCCATCTGATACTCCAGATCGACCATACGTACAGAAGAAAACATGTTGAGTCAGATAACGAGGGTCGAACATTTGATAGGCACAATCAAATCAACCTTTCATCCACATGTTTTGGCGCAACACTGAGTCAGACCACCGCCACTTCTTCTTCCTCACATTCTCTGGCAGACTCATCAATGAGTCGGCAATCTCCTTCTCCGCTACAGACAATGGCTTATCCTTAATGGGGCCTAAGTCAGGGATACCCCATCCGGTGCAGAAGCTTGCCTCTCCTTGAAAGACCACGAACACGAACTCATCTTTCCATTTGGAATTAGAAGCAGGGAGATCGTCAAATAATTTCTTGCCTCGACGGGCCGTTTTCATATACCAGCCCGGAGTCTTGAGGGGAGGAATCGAGAAGACGTATTCGAACAATCTTAGCGACGGTTCAATTCCTTTCATCACGCAAAGAGCTATAAATCCCATCAATGCACCTATGGCGTTCGACATCAACTGGCAGAGAGAAATGTTTAGGGTGCACAAAAAGTAGCGCATGAAAGGATGCATAGGGAATCGAAGCCCTCGCTGGAAGGCTTTGACATAAACCCCAACTTCCCGGTCGCCAAGACGATGAACCCTCTCATCTCTCCCCGACACTCGGATCTGGTAGTCAATGTGGACGTAATTTCTCTGAAACTCGGGGTCTGATCAACTCCAACTTTGGATCTCAGATTAACAATCATACCAGGCTCCATAGCCCCCCTCTTTATTGACGGTAACCAAACTACCCTCAGAAGCAGAAACAGATGACGAAGCCATTCTTTCAAGTGGAGAAAATCTAAATCAAGAAAGCTGAAGACGGTATCTTCGAAATTTCTCGCTAGAACCGTCTTATATCGACAAGACAACATCCGCATGATAAGACACGCGTCGACGATCCAAGGCTCTAAGCATCTTGGGTTTCGAACCGACGGATCATCCGAATCGACGAGGCGGTCGTTTTGGCGCCTAGAACTCGAATGTCGTGCCCCATTAATGTGATGTAACGGCACTTGACCCCAACAGGTAGACTCTCCGAGGTCGTGCGACGGGGGCCATTGTTGAATCATTGGGCCGACACTCGAGTTGACTTAACCGACGAGTGACTAAGGCCCACAGAGCCCACAAAAGAAGCCGATATCGACTCGGTCAAAGCCCACCGGCCAGTCGCTCGTTGCACTCCAATCACTCGAACGTGGGATTAAAGGCAGGCTCATAAATAGCGGAAACGTGTGCAACGTTTACTCCTAGTAAAGGGTGAAGATCATGGTACCATAATGGGTGACAGTTATCTCCCAACGCCACTGAAACGTCCCATGGGTCCTATAAATACCAAAAGGTTCCAATTACCAAGGTACGAGATCTAATACATAGACTCTACTCTTTTAGCATATATTTCTTCCACTGAAGAGCTTGCGAGGTCAGATCTGAGACGAACATCTGTGGGTCGATCTCAGCTGCTTTAAGCTCCCTCTCATCCTTAAGTTCCCATTCTAATTTAAGCATCAGAGGGGATTTGGGTCGGAACCCAGATCCGACCACCCTGATGCTTCCTTGTGGTGCAGATCGTCGAGTCTCGATCTTCTTTGAGGGTCGCTCCAGAGCCTTCTAGCCTCGATCCATTGACATATAGGCCGCTCGAGGGTCGATCGAGCATCGCAAGTCGTCCATCATCCATCAATCGACCTAGGTTTTTCCGACCTAGGGTCCCACTTAACACACCGACGAGGCTCCGACTCAGCACGAAGGGTCCACGTTAGCAAGACAATTGTTTCGGTCATTTTTTGGCCTTAACAGACAGCGCCAGATGTTTCAGGGTGTTTCTCATTACTGAAGTTGTTAGATGATGGTCTTGTTACAATGGCTGATGTAGGATGACGAATGATGACGTGAGCAGCTTACTGTGCACTGGACGAGCTGTACACTGTCTTGATAAGCCCCAATCCGAGCTATAGGAATATGGTCCAAGCTATCTCCAGCTAGCCTGCATCTTGTCAAAGGGGTCGGATATCTGGTCTGACCAAATCTTCTCCAATGCTTAAGTCAGTATGAGACTTGAAGAGACTCGGGATAGCTATGTACGACATGTTGGTAGGTCGTCCGCTAGCTATCGCATCAAGCTATGAAGGGAACGTATAAGATGGAACAGATATTGAGTATAAGAATAACTGACTTGGGTTCATGTCAGAGAGTTAGGAGTCGAACCTTTCACTAGGTGTTCTCGAGACTATATATAAGGGATGACCCTTTGGAGTGTCATTGTTGAGGTAATGGCTGGATATTGAAGATGCTTTATTGTATTGGCCTGATCTGTCGGCATTGATGACAAGCTAATAGTCTATTATTGAGTGTATGGATTATGGCCGGACTCATTAACTGAAGGAGCTCAACGGTCTGTCAGGCTACCGCTTTATATAAAGAGGTGATGAACCACACGTGAGAGCCTTTGAGAGAATCTCTCGGGAAAAAGTCATTGGTCTTGCTAGGCTTGCCGGCTCAAGATAAGTAATTGGGACCGGGCTAGTGTTCTTTGTTGTACCATATAATTTAACTATGATAAATTGATTAGAATTCAACAAATTTACAAAATCTCCGGCAAATCTGGCCAAAGAAACCTTCCTTAATTCACATAATGGAATCTCAAAATTTTTCTTTAAAAACAAATAATTAACAAAGTAAAGAAGAGCCTAATTCCTCCGAATCCGATCCATCTATATACACCGCAAAAAGGAAGCATCTAACTCCTCCGCCTCCCCCCAATTCACAGCTCGCCAGACTCCGATGACCCCGCCAACATCTCTTTAAACACTCTGATCGACTCCCCTTGATCCCTTCCCGCGACAAACGGGTGACTCAGCAGCCGCGACACCGTCCACCTCTTCCCCGCCTCCTTCTGCAAGCAGCACCCAACAAAACCCTTCAGCTCCTCCGACGCCCCTTCCGGCAATGCCGGCGGCTCCCCAAAACAGATCGCGCACATCAGCGTGGCCCAATCCGGCCTCTGGCCCACCGGCAACAGCGGGAAGTGGCCCAAGTAGAGCTCCATTATTGTGAGGCCCAAGCTCCACACATCCGCCGCGTACGCATCGTAGTTTCCTCCGCACTTGTCGGGATCGAACCTCTCTGGGCTCATGTACGCGCAAGTGCCGACGTACGACAGGCACGGATCCAGGGTTCTCCGCATGATCTTGCCGACGCCGAAGTCGGCGATCTTGATCTCGCCGGTGGATTTAACGAGCAAGTTCGAGGGCTTGATGTCGCGATGGACAATCTTTTGGGTGTGGAGGTAGCTTAGGCCGTGGAGGACTTGGGCGGCGATCTCGGCGAGGGCGTGCTCGGGGAATTGGATCCTGCGGTCGAGTGATCCGAGATCCATGTGCTCCAATAAGAGCGCGGGGTCGCCGGAGGAGGTGGCGAAGGCGGCGTGGCACTTCACTATGGCAGGGGAGTCGGTGCCGCGGTGGATCTCGATCTCCCTGCGGGCGGTGGCGGAGTCGGAGTGGAGGACCTTTAGGGCGTAGATGGCGGAGCTTCGGCGATGGCGGACCTTGTGGACGGTGCCGCCGTTGCCGTGGCCAAGGACCTTGATCCTTTCAAAATCGGAGATCCTGAACTCGCCAGAAGTGGCGGCGGCGGCGGCGGCGGAAGGAGGGTGGAGGGGTGGGAGTGGGAAGCGGTGGCGGCGGTCGGCGGAGGTTGCGCTGACGGAGGAGTCCGGCGTGGGGAGCTCGAGAGTGAGGTTGAGCCTTCGATCTCTGACGACGGCCATTGAGGGGGGCGAATTGGAAGTTGAGGATGAGAGGATGTAGAAAGATTTCGGGAGGTTTGTATTTAAATGGAGAGCAGAAATGGGTGAGTGAGGATATGGTCACCTGCGGTGAGGACAATGAGTGTAACGACAGGGACATGGATCTTGGCCAAACCGCCGTCGGTAAGAGAAATTAGGGAGGTTAGAGGAGCAGGAGAGGTGAGTCGAAGCATGGGAAGGCGGGCCCGAGACGGCCAGAGGAAGAGGGAGGGAAAGGGAGCTGTCGTGGGGGGGGCTCCCGATCGAATTACCGCACGAGGTGTATTTAGTTTGGGGACTGAACAAATGGACTTGATATTGTGACCACCAGTGAGGGAGGAGCTAGTGCTTTTTTGTTTGTTGGGCTGGTTTATTTACTGTTCCAACATGTTGCAGAAGTAGAACAAAAGAACGAATGGAAAGTAATTCCTCCACGGAAGCAGACTGGAAAAGATCATGCAAGTCATAAATTAAAAATGTGCATTGTTATTTACTAATGCTACCGTATAATGTATAAATGGAGAGCCGTTTGTTATTTTTTGGCAGGAGAGAGAAAGAGAGGCTGCGAAAGGGGTTACATTGATGCTGGCAGGGCCGTTGGATTTTGGGGTGCATTCATCCCCCCATATAAGCTAGCCCAACGTGTCTATTAAATTAGCCACTTGCTAGTAAATCCAAAATGGGCAACTTGTACGACGCAGCCGCTGATTGTCTTCGTCCGTTGATGGCTATTAGTGTAATTAATTCACAGAAAGCCCTATTTTATTATGCATTCATCTTTATGAAGGGTGTAGTATCTTATTGATGCCAGCCTAATTAATGATCGGATCAGTTGTTTACATGAGCAGTCCGGCCCAAAAGGACAGTAAAGCACACAGCCTCGGCCCAACAGTCCAAACCGACCGTTTCTTCATTTAAGACGACATCCCAGTTGACCGTTGGGCTTCTTCGTTTAACGCATCAGCTCAGAATGAAGTCATTTAATGACTGACCGTTGGGCTCCTTCATTTCATTTAAATGTAGAAACTAAAGATCTAGATTAATGTATCCAAGCCAAATAATACAGATCTAGATATACCACATGCTGAATCTTAAAACGTTACCCACTCTGTTTAGCGGAAGCGTACCTCAGTCCATCGCTAAAAGTCTGAAAGAGATCCTGACGATAACGAAGCGGGTGATCTTCCAGAACAGCACGAATCAACCGTTGGAGAAATCCTTTGGCTTTCTCCCGGTTTCTCACATAGCGACTGGGCGTAGAAAAGACGGCTAACTTGTTCGTGTGCTCCGGGGATCATGACCGCAAATATATATGGGCTAGCCTCCTTTGCCCTAGGGTTTCCAGTTCGGCCCATCAACGAATTGAAGCTCAATAGTCGCCACACATAAAGGCCCACAACCTATATGACTCATTTAAGCCCACTTAACTTAATAAATGAGATCACTTATACATTGGGCTTTAATGTGACATTGTAGAGCCATATAATTATTTATCGCATATAAGCCCAATGTTGGATTATGATCCAACTCAGTTGGATAAGTTCCAACAATCTCTCACTTGGGCTATATGTTAAACTTTATAATTATATTTCGTTGTGCATACAACCAAATAAGATCTTAACTTACTGTCATTTCTTTAATGAGTCAAAAAACAATCCGGTTCATCAATTATATTGGCAAGGGATCAAAGAGATCTTCGCCGCAGCAATTGCAGCTCGACCCATCAGTGGTCACCGTGCTAATACAAAAGAATGATATGGATTATGAAGTGGATGTGTAGCATGGAAATTACATGTAATGTGATCTAACATGTCTATTTCCAACTGATCCTCCTTAACCTTAGTGAGATCATAAACATAACGAACTCGGAGTGAAGCCGAACTGAACCGAAAAACTTTATTCCTGATCAGAAAATAACCTCAAGCTTAATCTGGAGACTAAATTTTGTTCATCATATAAGCACCCAAAAGAACAAACTCCCACAAAACTGAACGTTCTTAATGAAATGACATCCATATGAGTAGCTAGCTCATAAAACCTTTTGGAAGACATTTCCTTACTATAACGGATCCGTAATTACATGGTTTGTTCCGATGTGCTCATTAGACAATTATACACTCCTATTATTAATCAACAATCTAGGAAATTGATCTCCGAATATCTAAACTTTGTCGAGTTCCTGTTGTTGTTGGAATATAAAACTGCAGACTTCATTGTCACAAAAAACTGGAATATAAAACTGCAATTCGCTCCCTGGGGGGTTCGCCGGCGACGGAAATCGCCGCACCCCCCCTTCGGGGGGGGGGTCCAATCACGGCGGCGGCGTACGCCGCACACCCCCCCTTTGGGGGGGAGCTAGGGGGTTTCCGGCGACAGCAGAGATGCCGCACCCCCCTTCGGTGGGGGTTTGCCGGCGGCGGCGAGGAGCCGTACCCCCCTTCAGGGGGTGTTTGCCGACGACAATAGAGGTAAAATATATGATTTTTGGACGAACAAGTTCGTCGTTTTTAGGCGATTAGCAATTCCCATATCGATCTTGCGAGATCAATGGGTAGATCAATCATACATATGATAAAAACAGCGTTTTAGCGGGTTTACCTCTATATTCGTCCTCCGGATATAGCGACGGTTGAACGAAGCCTACGCGGATGACGACGCTTGATTGAGGAAGCTTTGCACTGCGTGCGTGGATCTCCTGTCTCCCTTCGCCTTGGCAACGATTGAAAATTTTTGTGGAAAAAATTTAGAGGCTCGTGCTGATAACGTGTTATGAATCAATTACTGGGGGAGGAATCCACAACCCTTTATTTATATGCAGGAAATGAGAGTAGAAAGATAAAATACATAGATATTGGCGTATCTCTATGATACCCGCAATCCTAACCGACTCTAGTATTTTCATTCACAACAATACTTTATTTTTTATATGTTTAAATAATATTTTCTATTTTTTTTAAATGTTTATCTTTGTTTAAAAAAACAGCTTAGTCCTAGGCCGCTCGGGCGCAACCCGCTTGGCCTGGCCTCGTCTGGACACCAGGCTGAGACTTGGACTTGGCCTTGCCCGACCGGCCCGACCTGATCAAAAAGTCCAACGGACTGCCCGGCTCGTGGTCCAGCCAAGGCCCGTTCATGCTCGGGCCAGGCCAGGTCGAGCCAGCCCATTGGACACCATGAGGCCCAACCAAACCAAACAGAAGCACTTGGTTTGATCTATGTCGGTTCTTAATACGGGTTGGTTCGGTTCAAACAGATGTCGTTTGCTTTTTGGTTTTACCGAAATCATGTAAAATCTCATTGCCATGAAACGAGTTGACCTTCATTTCATTGTGCAATCAAGCAAGCATACAATGGGGGAAGTAAAAAAAGAACGTCGTAAATAATTAACAATGGGAACATTGAATAAGAAGTAGACTAGAATCCATAAATAACAATCATTATGAAGCGCTGTGACAAACTAAATAACCGTTTGCATCTTAGGAATCAAATATGAGGACCCAATAATTAGCATAATAGTGAAAATAAAAGCTTGTGGTATGGATATTGAACTCCCAATGATACATAGCCAGCGCATCTAGCCCCTTTTTGATCGGGAAGCTCTCTCCTCCTCCAGTTGCTCGAACAAGCTACCATCAAAGAGTCCTCTGATGGTTTCTCTGTGCAACAAACCCTGCTCATCTTTTCCTGCCACATAGAGAAGCATCCACTCCCCAAAACTTGCTATCCTGTAAGTTGCATGTTCACACAAAATTTTACTCCATACTTCAAGCTATCCGCATAACATAAGATTACTAAAACTAACATGTGCACATGCCGGGGACCAAAAACAAACCCACACACATGATGCGGGGCCCGCGCAAAGTGGTAAAGGAGAGAGAAGAGAGCGTGAGTGTATGTGTAGGCATCGTCGTCTGGGGACAAAAGGGAGAAACGCATATACCATCCTAGGAAATCACCGAAATTGCGGTTAGCGTGAAGCATTGTGAGCAGCTCTTTAAGTGTCAATGCATCCGGATTTGTCAGCGCATATTTAGTGAGTATGGCATCAAATTTCGACGGATCAAACCTGTGGAGAAGAACAATGTGCACACTTAAAGAGACATCCAACTCAGAGATGACAACCAAGAAAATCTCAACAAACCTTCCCTCTGTGTCATAGGTCTCGGAATCACTCCCGTGCTTGCATTTATGGATGTTTCTTACGTAGATCGGCAGCATGGGAGATGGCAGCCACCCCTATGTTTGGAACCAACATACCGAAATCAAACCACATCCTTCGCATTGCACACACACACATACATGAGGATGTAAATGAAGCATCTCACCGGTTGTGTGCTGTATGAAAATGCAAGGTTGAAAGAGATGGAGGCAAAAAACGATATGATGATGCCGAATCCGATTGCTCGAAAGCCTGATACGTCGCAAATCAACGATCGAGAAGTTCAGAATGATATCCCAACAATGAAGGGAATAAATATCCTCCTCACCTTGGTAAGTCTCGCCTGGATACACAATGCCATCCTTGTTCCTGTCGAAGAAGGCGACGTGCTGCTGGAGCACGCTCATGTCGCGGTGCTTCTTCCCCGCCGTCCCGTTCGGATGGCCGGGATCGACCGCCACCAGAGCCCGGGCAAGGTCTGCGCACAAAGCCGTAAACAGACGCACACATGAAGCACAACACTGCAAGGATATTATCATACAAAAGTGCAAGACATAGCTAGATAGCTAGCTAGTAGTACAGGGATTGGGCAGCTGGCTCTGGAGGTCGAGATTGAGCTTTCGCTCCCCGGTGATGGGGGCGTTCGGGGCGTACGTGGCCATGGCTGAAGTCATAAGAACAAGAAATTATTGAAAGTTTCTCGTGGCACTGCCATCGTTTTTATTGACGGGCGGGGGGATGTTGGGTGAAATTAATATTGAGGTGTTCCTAACTCCTAAGTTCTGTTGTACATCAACGTTTGCGTGTCCGATTTTGTAACGTTCTGCTTGGTGTTCAGTGGGAGCCGGACGTTGCTTCAAGAAATCGAGACCGTAAACAGCAGAAATTAAGAAGATTTCAACAATATTGTGCCTGCGAGATAATGACGTAAATTACAGACAATAATAGATCATGTAGTCTGTAATCTCAAGGCATTTGGTATGTGCATGTCTTACACCAGAGTAAAGTGATTTTTGTACACAATGTTATAACCTGCAGTTTACCCTTCATTGGGGTTTAACTTGTTTTTCTTATGGTTGTTGCATGGGGCAGAAGAATAGGATGGAAGGCTGGATGCAATTCATGGATAACATGTAAAATGCAATGATTTCTAATGAGTGATATGAAACAATTAAATATGTCATACTAGCGCGGAAATTTCGTGTGACGACTATATAAAAACGAATTTCCCATCATTTTTTTGAAACTTCTTTCTTGATGTTGTTGTGGCACATTCTAAAACCACAAATCCCCAAGCGTAGATTAACCCGAAGAGGATTTACCTCACGATCCACCCGTTACAGAAAGTTATATTGTTCTACCCGTTACAGAAAGTTATATTGTTCTGAAACCGTTGAATTTGCAGCAATCGGATCGAATGTCAAAATACGTTGGATTCACTTGATTTTTGGTATGTTGACCATACATGACGTGTAGAGCACATCCGGATAAAAATTTAAAAAATAAAAACAATTAGTGTAAGTTCACACACAGAATAATGTTTCTTGTGCTCATGCATATGTACACTATTTATTTTTATTTTTATTCGTTTTTACTTTTTTACTTTTTTACGAGATGTGGTCTACACATCATGTACGATCTGCATACAAATCATCAATTGAATCCAGTGAAATTTGACCCTTTATCCGATTATTACAAATTTAACAGTTTCAAAACAATATTACTTTTTGTAAGGAGTGAATAAAGTATTTAATCCTCCTCCATATCAGGTTTTAAGGATTTGAAATGTGTGCAACAAAAAGTTTCATTAAAACTATTGAAAAATTGGGTTTTTCATGCTGTCAGCCCAAAAAAATTTCATGAGTTGACACATTTTTTATAACAAGTTTAATTGAATGGATGAATGCGTATAGAATACACAGAGAATCAGGAAAGGATGATAAACCTAATTAATTAAGACACCACCTAGGTTATCAGCATCATGGCTGAACCATAGAACTGCCAAGGTTGGACTCTATAGAGTTGATCCTTGCATATTATTATAGACATTTCTTCTGTTACTTCCCTACTCATCAGTGCTTATGTCCAAGAAACATCGAGTTTATCGTATTTTTCCTCAGAAATAGTATTTACATTATCAGCACTTCTTCTCCCCCATCAAAGGATGGAACATCTCAGCGCCAACCCCTTCTGCTCCATCCTCGGCTGCTCATGGCCGCCACCTGTTAGAATGATCTTCATCAATCACCACATAGACGTCTTATGTACTCCCAATTTGCTGTTAATGCAACAAAGAAGATGCTTCGAGGGCAAGGTCAAGCAATATGTACCTTCTTGGGGTTGTTTTAATCTCCGGTTCTGAGGCGAGGCCATTTCCTTCTTCAAGCCAGTTAGTATATCCTCCATAGTGTACTCCCTCTGCCAATTCGCGAGCATAGGAAATTGGCTTGGTTCAACCTAGCATGTTACAACACAAGTCAGCTGGCAGCACTTCCTTCTTATAGTTAGGGGCATGAAAAGTTCAGCAGGCAGTTGGAAGTATATTACAATCGCAGTTTCTTGGTTCACGCATGTCATGTTTATAGGTGTCTGGAAACGAACAGTTGGTGGGTTCTCTGGATAATCTTTGTCACAGAATAACTTCAGCTGATAGATCCGCCCATCGTGAACAGTCTAGAAGTCAAATTGAGATATCAGATCTGATCTCCGAAAAGACAGGCAATAAGCTAGGACAACTATATGGATAAAAAACCATTATGGCTGCCGCTTGATTCCAATGAAAACTAGGGAGAAATGATCGTGCATCAAAATTTTATACTACATTGCTACAGAACAGGAGAAAGAAATTTCTACACTCTAAAAATAACAAATATGAAAAACATAGGTTCTGGGCTTTACCCAATCTTGCTTAAGAGGTTTTGATAATTTTAACTCATTTGGTAGATAAATGTCATAAACCTTTTTCAGTATGTACTTTGAAGAGCCATGATATCCTAAATGACTAACATGATTACTCTATTTATTGAAATAACTGAATGCATAATAGTCACCTCTGCTTAACAAACTATAATTTCATGTCTTTAAATTTTCTTCCAAGCAATGACACATCACTCTTCTTCCCATTCCCTGACATTTGCAGTTTCTTCCAATCGTCGTAGAAACCGAATTACCCATCTTTTAAGCACTAATGTTAGAATCCCAACGCTCTTAACAACATAATTCAAGTATATGACGATATGTGTTATCAATATTTAAAATTTCCTTCTTTTCTTCTGTGCATCAAGGGTGTAGATCCACCTGATCTTCCCCTTTTTCTAATGTTGACAGCTTATTGGCTATAAATATTTAACTATCCGAATATTAAGGATGCATACCAATGACAAATTTTTTAATAATATGAGAAGTGCTGAAAAAGTTTTTCTAACAATTCACTGAGAGAGAACAATACAATGTATAATAATCTGCATGCCTAAGTTTACTACAGATGGCATTCATGATACCAAGTACTCCATTTGACATTATTTAGCAACCATTCCAAATCTATTTCTATTTTTATCATATGCCTATTTTGGACGTGACCAAACCTCGTCATACCATTTTGACCGTTATAACCCTTTAAACAACCTTTTCAAATTAAATTTCTTATTTGAGAATGAACTTTTATTCGTTTATTAAACTAAGTTTCATAACAATAACCACATCTGGATAGAATCTAACGTTTCCTAATTTATTAGGGTATAGATAAACGAAGTGAAATAGATGTTTTAAAGAAGTGAGTTCAAAGTTCAAACCATTATCCTGCAAGCTTACCGACTTGTCTGCAACTAGAAGTTTATGATGACAACGAAAAAGAAGTTTGGAATTCGTGTTTCTTACTAACATCCCATTGATTCAGCTCTTGTGGTCCCAGCAAACACAACCAACATATGGAAGTTTTTTCCTTTTTCTTTTTCTTTTTTTCTTTTGTGGGATCATAAAATTTCTTTCCTTCAGTTGGAAAAAGCAAAAGAGAAAAGGCCAAAAGAATATTCAGGTTGAAATTCATCTTCACAAATTCTGAAAATCTACAATCGGTGATTACATTGAATGATGAGAAAAGAGAGTGCTTCTATCCCCACCCCCCAAAATAAATATATAAAAAATAAAATTAAAAAAAACCTTACCCACACAAGCTAAGCATGGTCCCTATACCGGATAAGATGAGAACCATCACTTATGGTGATTAGATCATATACGCCGAAGATCTATAGACGTGCCCATTAGAAAGACAACATATAACATATAAATATTATAAACGAGAGAAAGAGATGTCGATCGAAGACGGTATGGATGGAAGTGACAAGTGATATGAAAGATCGTGATTTTGACGGAAAGAAAGCTTTAGATCATAATGCATGAAAAACGAGTATTCGGACAACACGATTTGACGTGATCACGATCTAATATTTTTCTATTGAGTCTATGAAACTGATAGACTCGTAGCGGCAAGGGGGGCCAAATAGCAGCTAGGGCAAGAGACGGTCACCCAGATCTATAATTTCTAGGCACCAAGAGCATATATGTAATTGTAGGAAATCAAAGTATTATATGTGGAGACGACGATGAAGCATCAGGTGTCCGTCGAGGAGAATTTAGATGCCACACAGTCACTTAACAGAGTGTCAATCAGCAGTTCAATTATATAGCCTAATCAGGGAGCAGAATAGTGGCACATGGTCGTTGACAACAAGATCCAGATACTGAAGATGTTGGTCTTTGAGGGGAAAGACCCTTATGGATGGGTCTACCTGGTAAAGAGATACTTTGTCGTGTACCGTCTGACGAAGAAGGATAAGTTGATGACAGCAGATATATGCTTGGATGGAAAGACATTGGCTTGGTGTCAATGGAGGGAGCAGAGGCCGTTCATGGAATAGTTCAATGACTGCTTGATGGACCTATTTCGAGACATTTAGAGGGAGATCTACACGCGCAACTCATTGCCCTCAAACAGGAGGGCACCATCAGAGATTACATGAAGATGTTCGAGATGCTCTCAGTCCAAATGAGGTGGATACATGAAGTGATCTTAGATAAAAATTTCATGAAGGGGCTTAAGGCGAACATCAAAGCTGAGTTGTGTATACTAGGGCTGATGAGTCATGTGGAAACAATGGAGCTAACCCAGATGGTGAAGGATAGGAATAATGTGAAGCGGACTGCTAGGGGACCAATGAGCAGGGTTACCTTCTGCACTCGTGCCACTATGAAAGCACAAAAGTCTCAGCCAACGACAGCTCAGACGATCCAGAAGAACGAGTCGAACCTGACAACATGTTCCAGCGTCTCACGAAAGCGAAGATCTAAAATAAACACAAACAAGGACTATGCTTTTGATATGATGAGAAGTTCAGGCCAGGACATCGTTGCCGAGATCACACTCTACATGTCTTGATGGTCGACAATGATGAGGACACATCAACAGGGGGAAGAGAAGCAAGAGGGGACAATCACACTCATTTGGAGTAGCGGGCCCCATTCATGACACCACCTTGAGGACACATTGGTTCTATGGGGGAGTAATGATAGACTCGTAGCGACAAGGGGGGTAGTCAAACAACCGCTAGGGGAATGGGTGACCAACCATTGACAAATCTGTAATTTTAAGAAATCAGAGTATTATATGTATGATGGCTGGGTTAATGGTTTTGGGAGGTTTTGGGAGGCTGAATTTGGAGAGAAAAAGAAGAGAGATTACGAATGGAACCCTAAATTAATGGGAGAGTTAAGTCTTCCTCTCAAATTAAAGACTAGTAGGGTGGTCCTCTCAAAATTGATTCCAACTATCTTGAATTGAGGCCAACTATCTGTATTGCCTCTTTATTTCAAAAAACCCATATTTTATCCATAATCCCTACTCCCTAGCAATCCTAAGATAAACCTACCCAAATTTTTGGGATGAAGGATAAGATGACGACGACGACAACCCACCCACCCACAAAAGGCCTCCTTCCACCATTTATCAGTTTCAAGGATCTGGTTAGCCTAAGGTATATATTATGCAATATTCAGACCAATTAGCTTTGACATCATTGGTTTGAAGGGAAGTTAATATAGTCACCATGGTCAGTAGGAAAGGCTTACATTGTGAGGACCAATTATAGTACCCGTCCATGACCGCATGTATATATCATCAGCATCATCCATTCCATAGCTGACGGTTCCATCACCTATACCCTTCTCCCCTCTCTCAAGCTCTTCCAATAATCTGAAATTTCTTGGAACTGCCACAGAAAAAGAATAAAGGTTATATCTTTTGACCTGTAGCATTATAATCTATAGTGTGCAGTAATGTCATAAATCCATAATGGTATGATGTAATCTTATAACTTGAATGTCAAAGATGTCATAATTTGAAAGCTTATTTTGTCAAAACCGACTAATATAATGAGAATTTTAACATGCTTAAGTTTGTTGACCACGTTAAGTGGAAATCAAGGGATAGATTTGGAAATTAGAAGAGATAATGTGTGGGATTTTATCACAATGGCAAATAATAACCTTCCCTCCTACACAATGATAGAATGGATTCTTGTTTACACTTGCAGAAAATAAAACCTATGATACACATCATTGATGAAACTGATCTGTAGTTAGAAACCACTAAAACCTCTAAGATTTCTTTGCTTTCTCTTTAACAGGTAAACCATTATTTCATTAGATGTGCAGCTTCAAAACCCCACAACATAATATAACATAACTACTATTCTAGATGTTACATTGCATGCATGGAAAATGTATACACTACCTAATAGCAAGTGGCAAAATGTGGCTGGAACATAAGCAGCAGACCCTGCCTGCTAAATTTGGGGCTACAATCTCACCCCCAGAGCTAGCCTTTAGACTTCATCATGCTAAGTATATTAGTTGTGAGTGTTTTCCTTCACTGCTTCTATGAATACAATTATACATAGAAATGTTCTGTTAACGTCAATGAAAGCACATGCAAAGTATTCCTTTATAAGCATGTCATATATACCTGAAAGAACTAATATATATTGTAAATCTTCGAGGAATACATGCAAACTATGCATGCAACCTGACAATTTTTTTCTAACCATTTACTGATATAATTTAAGTTAGTGATAAATTAAACACTGGCCACGATGTTAGCGTGAACCTGTTTTGTTAAAAGGAACCTGACCTTAAATATCCCACTAGCCTCTGCAAAGTTATTTAGTTTTCAGAGGAGCATCAAAAAGATTTTAAAAAACTCTTAGGATATACGAACTTGGTTACAATCTTCAGGAACTAAGATTGTACAATCAAGGAGAATCTGAATGTTACACCTACGACCCTGTACAGTAGAACTCATGAATATAGCCTACGGAAAAAGAAGGAAGAAAAAAGAGTCCAGATGATATGCTAAATGCACAAGTTTTTTTTCACAAACAAACATCAGCCAAGCCCTCATGACTTAAAGCTTGCATATTCAACAGTTGTAGTTTAGTTTTAAAATCTAATCTAATCCCTAGGATTCATCAATTTTTAAACGATGTATCATCCTTCATGTTAATGTACCCATCGTTTGATCACTCGTAACCATTTAAAAAAGTTAATAGTTGTTATCTACATTGTGCACCTCTTGGAAGCTTTTCAAACATAGATGCTTGGTATCCAACTGCCACAGGGGGGAAAGGGGGGAAAAACATTAATATGCACTTGTGCAGGTGTGCATGGAGGGAGGTTTTGAACATTGCAACTTCAAATATCTTATCAGTATACAGTCTTTCGCATGAAAATGGTGTGCTTCTAATCTTTGCAACTTCTTCATCTATTTCTTAGTGCACTTCAAAGCTCCGCACAGAAAGTGAAAGCTCATCAACAGTTCATCCTACAGTCTTGACAATCCTCCACAAAGACCAGAGAAACTCAGAAGCACCAGAAGGGCATTATGTGATTATCAACATCCAACATTAAAAATTTACAAATCTTCACACACTCTGATTTGTCTCCGTATTTTCTTCCTATAGTAAATAAAAAATACTACAAGACTAGGGATCACAACACCACCCATGTCTCACAGACAAGAATCGGGGTGAACCATGCTTTTACCTGATCCCACCAACCAGGCTATAAGGTGGACCATCCTATAGATGATGCACACCGTACATCGTTCACCTTGATCATCAAATCCTGAAACATGTGGTCAGAGATTTTTGTGTTTTGAAGATTTAATATTCATAACCCATCATTTGATGACACCTTTCACGCCTTAAAGAGCCACTTCCGTTTGCAATGGATAGAAGAATGGGTTAGAAATCTTCAATATACATAATTTCTTATCCATATAAATATTATGACGTGTGGATCGAGCTGAACAGTATGAACATCTACAAGTATGGTCGATTTGGTAGACTGGTAGGTGGAAACAAATTTTTAGTTGTTCCTCCTAGTGAGCTATAATGCACTACTCATGAAATATAATCGTCTAAGGTTCAGAAATGATTCCATTAAATATTCAAATACCGACAAGTGACACCCCTAATTATCACATACATTTTTAACTACAACAAAGAATTTGTACAAGGCGACTACAAATTTGGAACCTCCATCAAAACTAAACTTTATAAACGAAATAGTTTAGACCAAGGTTTTAGGTCTCGGTTTCGGTCTCGGTATCGTTCTTTCCAAAATTTAGGTTTCGGTATCGGTATCGCCCGTTTCGACGGTTTCGGAAGCAAGTTTCGGTTTCGTCCGTATCGCCAGTTTCGCCAGTTTCGTTTCGGGTATCGGTTTCGGTTTCGGATATACTTTAAATATGTATATAATATATAGACATAGTGATGGTTTTGGAGATTCTTAAATCTAAACCTATCAAATACTATTAAATACTTAACAAACTAAAATATTAATCATATACTATCAAATACTACATACTAAATAGATAAACTAAATTTGAGTTCGTAATCATATCAAATACTAAATACCTAAAGTTTGGTACTTAAATACTAAATATTAGAAAAATGAATAGATCCTAAAGCTTGCCTTGCGCACCCACCGTTTTACCTTGCGCATAAACACTTATTTACAAATTTGCCAAAAAAATCGCTGGGCATTGCTTTGCGCACCCACCATTTTGCTTTGCGCACATACCACTTATTTACAAGGTTGCCACAAAAAATACGTTTGCTATGTGCACCGACTGTTTTACTCTACGCGCATACCACTTATTTACAAGTTTGACTTTTAAAAAACGCAGGACTCTCCTGAAAGGCGACTCGGGCCTCTCTTTCTCTCTCTCTTTGCTCTTTGTCTCTCTCGCAGTAGATGGTCGAGGTGGGGGCGGCGAGGCAAGAGGCGTGTTCGACGAGGCAGGAGGCGGGTTTGGCGAGGCGACGACATGATGCGGTGAGTTCAATATTTTCATCTTCCTTTTTTCCTTTTTCTTCTTTTTTCAGCAATTTGTTCTTGGTTTTGCCTCTTCTTCGTCTAATTCTTCATTATTTTCAAGTCGAAACCCTAGGGTTTTCTCCTCTCTTTTAACCGAGCTTTCTTTGCAACCTCTTGATTCACGAAATATTTTGGGTTTTTAGAGAATATTTATTTAATTACGCATTCTTCTTCCTCCGTCTTCGTCTGATATTGAACGGTACCGGTCTGTTTCGGCCGAAACTGAACGGTATCGGTCGATATCGACCGGTATCGGCCGAAACTGAACGGTACCATTCAGTATCGGCCGATACCGAAACTAACACCTAGTTGCAGTATCGTTACCCACCGATACTGATACGATAAGGGCGATACGCATGGGTATCGGCCGAAACCTCAAACCTTGGTTTAGACAACAGAAACATTGAAAGAGTATAATTTACAACATACTTCTGATCACACAATTGTCTATTTTACAGACTGTATTGCCACAAAATATTAAAGTGTGCAGCCACCAATGCTATTGTGGCTCTAAGCCTACAGTAAAATGAAGGCATTAGACCTTTAATCCCTGGACGTCTAAGCTTATAATTATGTAACGTAATAGAATTATATATGCAATTTTGCAGCCAGAAAGTCAAACAACAGATATTCAGAGGTTTTGCAACAGCTCAAAGTACATTGCATTGTGTTCATTCATAGTGTACAACAAGCAATTCGTGAACCGTCTTTCTAAGGGAATTTGATACTAGTAACACAAATAATATCATGATCTTCCTTATGAACCAAACTATAAACAAGTTTTGGACATGATGACAAGGTTAAGTATTATAGAAGTGACTTATTTCCTATGTTGGATACAAATTCTATTTAACTTCCACAGGAAACTATCAAGCATACAGAAATAACAGATCTGAGATCCATGATACATATAATGGACGATATTCATAATTATTCACCACCACTGCCACCATCATCATCTTGACCTAGGTCTTTCTTCATTAAAGTGGACCCATCAGTGCATGGGTCATGACTCAAGAGTAAAGAAGATGGTGTTCACCAAAGGCCCTATGATAAAAACCTCCAGAGGAAGACATCAATATGTAGATATTTTCTAGGTCAATTAGTTAAGCTCTTGCTGCCAAGAAGCAATCTTCCAGATCTCCAGGACTAAGCCTATAAGAGACAAGATGGTGGCCAGCAAGTTCATATTATGGCAAAAAGTCATCGACTTCTTTTTTTCTAAATCCTTTGCGAACAATGTAATGATGAATATGCCATCACAAAGGTAATTGATAGCACTTTTAGTCATGTGTCTAAAGATCTACTATAAAACATTTGGCCACTCCATTACTGCTGGCTGCGCTCAACTCCCAAGGTAAGCTATCAAACTAAAACGACTAGAGGAAGCTTCTCCATCCTACTTCCATAACATTCCAGCTCCTTCTTGTTAGGAATAAACTCTCTTGTATTATTCGTATTATTCCAAGGGCAATAGCCCGATATATATAGAGTACAGGCAAAGGGAAATAAGCACTAAAGACCCTATACATATACTCCTAACACCCCCCCTCAAACTCATGGTGGATCAACAACACTGAGTTTGGAAAGATAAAAAAAAAACTGTGCTTATATAGATACGTAGGAGGCGGAGGCTAGATTGCGGAAGCAGGCGCGGCGCGGCCCGAAGGCGCGGCGCGGCCCGAAGGCGCGGCGCGGCCCGAAGCAGGCGCGGCGCGGCCCGAAGGCGAGGCGCGGCCCGAAGCAGGCGAGGCGCGGCCCGAAGGCGCGGCGCGGCCCGAAAGGCGAGGCGAGGCGCGGCAGGCGGATCTTGACGGTCGGAGGGGCCATCCGAGCACGACGGGGGGAACGAGGAATCGCCGGAGCTATCACTGGACGTCGATGCAGATCTGGGGAGAGGGACGCCCAGATCGATGCCAAACAACCAATCGAGAGGGATCAACACCATCAAGTGGGGAAACAGGACCTTGACGGCCACACCACGCTATGGGGGATCCGAGGAATCGCCGGAGAAGACAGCTTTGCCGACCGCTGAAACAGATCTGGGGATAGGGACGCCCAGATCGACGCCAAGTAAACCAAAGCGGCAGGCGCGCAGGCGCGGCGGCAGGCGCGAGGCTGGCGGTGCGGGCGCAGGCGGCGCAGGTGGCTGGCGACGCGTGCGCAGGGCGGTCGACGCTCAGATCTGAGAAGCTAGCGATCGGATGGTGGCGCGCAGGCGACGCGGGCGCAGGCGGAGCAGGCGGCTGGCGACGCGGGCGCAGGCGACAGGCGGCGCGGGCGCTGGCGGCACTGGCGGCTGGTGACGCGGGCGCAGGCGGCTGGCGACGCTCAGATCCGAGAAGCAGCGATCGGATGGTGGCGGCGCGCAGGCGGATCGGGCGCTTTGCCGGAGATCCAAGAGCCACGCCTCCGCCTGCGCGCCGCTTCGCCGGAGAAGGCGCGCGGATGGCGCGCGGATGGCGCGTGGAAGTCGCGACTCGGCGAAGGCGGCGGCTAGGGCAAGACGGCGGGTTGGTGGGAGTTGCCCTAGGCGGAGAGAGCAAATGACGGCTAGGGTTTTGGTTAACCTAGCTCTGATACCATGTTAGGAATAAACTCTCTTGTATTATTCGTATTATTCCAAGGGCAATAGCCCGATATATATAGAGTACAGGCAAAGGGAAATAAGCACTAAAGACCCTATACATATACTCCTAACACTTCTGATGTCGAATTGATTGCATAATTTAACCTCATTTCTTCCAATCTGCCGCTGATCGAAATACTTTATACGACTGAAATATGTCCACATCATAAAGACCATGGCCAATGGTAGAAGAAACCAAAGAAACAAAATTTTAATTTTTAATAAATTCACATCCTTCAGCAACAGCAGAACAATTTAATTGCTTTCATAGGTGCAGACCACCACCACCAACGGAGCCTGTGTCCCAAACGTGTAGGTTCAGCAACATAATACTTTCATCCATTGAGCACCATTAAGGGCCATCTCCTTCGTCAAATAGCTACTTGCTACCATATCTACACTTCTTGCCACAATTCTGGCTGGTTTGGTCTGGCCCTTGTCCGACAGCTCCACCAAATAAGATAGTACCACTCCTAAGCCCTAAATGGTAGACAATTTGGCCTTTGTCTTCACATGTTAGCTTAAATTATGTGAAGATACCTATAAAAGCTTGATGAATGCGCCCATTTCTTTATCTAAATCTTAGTATCTTACAACCAAATCCATCACGACATTCTCATTTCAGTTGAACTTATTCATAGAACATGGTTTTTCTCCTCCGGCCAATATCCTGAGTCCTGACATAAAGTATTACTAACCATATAGATATTGTATCGAATTGGTACTTCAGGTTTAGAGATATATTATAGTAACAAGGTGCACTAAAAGCACTTTTTATTTAATCATCTGTTTCTAATTTTATGAACAACATGAACATAGGAATGATATTCCGAAATTAGAAGAACTTTGGTGAGAGCTAATGCTTGCAGTAATTGATAATTATCCCTCATTTTCCTTCTCAAAGTTCTGCTAGAGTTACATTCTGTGTTCAGTTTTCATTATGCTAATCCATAATTTTCTTATTTACCAACCATTCCCTCCAAATTTTCTATTTAGTAATTAATCCTGCTCTAACCTCATCGATAACACAATATCGTCTACAAAAGAAAATTGTTAACAAAGGTTACTTGATTATATATTGATGATAAAATGCATTATTAAGTTTATAAGTATTACTGCCATAGTGTGTAGTGTGTACTATGTCTAAAAGCACTTGCAGACCAAATAAAAAGATCACAAAAAGCAAATCAAGCTTAGGGCAATGATGACAGTTCAACGCCAAGAACATGCTAATTCATAGTACAATAGTTCATGAGTCAAGGGCAATATGATAAGACTAGGGGTGCGGACACTACTAGTGGCATTTTTGTAATTTTTGGACGGCAGGAGTATTACTGTTATTTCTGTAATTTCAGTATATCCGTAGCTTTTATAAAGGGGATGACTGAAATAATATGGGATATGTTGAATTTGGAGAAGAATATTGAGAAGAGAATGGATTAATAGTAGATTAGACTAGATCTTGGGAGAGTTAGGCTTTTCTCTCGAATCAAAAGCTATGAAAGCGGTCCTCCTCTCCACTGTCCCATGAGCCGCCGCCCCTATGTGGCCATCCTGCGGACCATTTGGAGTCTCGCGGGCCTCCTCCATCATCGTCGGGCCATTCTAGATCTCCACCACCCTCCTCGAAGCTTGGACAGACGCCACGGTGATCGTCAAACTTGCCTGAAGGTCCGTCCCGCTCATAGACACCACAGTGATCGTCAAACTCGCCTGAAAGTCTGTCCCGCTCAAAGTACCGTTGTCGAGTCTCAGGAGGGCTTCCATCCACAAACCACGGCCAGCGCGTCCTAAAAGGCTGACTAAGAGTCTTTGGCCCCCGTGCGACAAGGTCAAGCCGCCTCCATCGACGAAAACATTTCCTCAAGCTTGTTTACCTTTTATGTAACCTTTTGTTATTGATCCTTAAGAATTTGAATTTCGCCTTCCAGTCTTTCTTCCAAAGCTTCCACTTTTCTTGTTGTTGCCCTCAAGATCTATACTCTGATACCAATTTGATACTATACGGATCAGATTTAGGGATAAACATTTGTTCTTATTGATAATTTAGAAAATACAAAGGATAATTGTCCTCAATTTGAGAGGACCGCTCTACTAGTTTTTGATTTCAGAGAAAAGCCTAACCCTCCAAAAATTTAGTCTAATCTGTCAGATCCTGGGAGATGGATCCTGGGAGATGGCAAGTAGAACAATATAGTGTGGGTGAATAGTGTCCAATGAAATATAAAAAATTCTCTAGTAGAATTCTACCGAAGTTATTAATTAGAGCAATGATATATCGGCCTAATTAAATCTGAATCAATAATAACTTGCAAGATAAGAGTAATGTGAAAGTTAAAGTAATTACAAGTAAACAATAAGCACAAAGATAAAGAGACAATCGCAGACAACAAGATTTATCCTGGTTCGGAGATACTTTTCCTTATATCCAGCCATACGTCCACACCGGGACAAAAGGATCCGCCAATCATGTCTCAAACGAGACAACAATTACAACATGTTTCCAATGAACCAACATGTCTGTTACACAACACTTTGATAAAGGACAAACACCTCTACAATGAAAGAAAACACCTCAATAGTGAGAAGAAATACTTACAACACTCTTTTACATATAGCCTAATGTTGAAGCTCTTGCGTTGATGTGCTATAGTTATAGTAAATCTCCAAATGATGTAGAAATGAAGTTTTTGAGCTCAAGAAATTTGGCCAAAAGAAACTTAAGAAACTTTAAAACATAGACCAAAAGGGGAGGTTTTTGCTTAAAGGTTTTTCACTTTAAAACTCTTTTGACGCAAGAAAAATTGATCATTCAAGTTGCTAATAAATCCATGAACCACCAATATATATGTAACAAATCAAGCTAAACAGATTGACCAAAACACCCTTCCAATGACTAAAAACGGCTAGAAATTTTATCGTTATAGGCTGCCAACATGACGTGAGTTGACTCCTATAGTCCTGGAAGTCGACTCCTGACACAATGGTCGACTCCTGGGACAACAAGAGCCGACTTCCTGCAGAAGTCAGAAACTCCTGAAAGCATTGATCAACTCCTATAATAATACAAGTCAACTCCTATTCTAGTACAAGAATACGGGTTCTAAAACTTATGAAATAACTTTAAAAACAGTTTTGTGTGTTCCTAAGTATGTGTGAGCTTCAACAAAGACTTTAACATGCTACCAAGACAAAGAAAAATTACATTAAAGTTAAAATGTTACATGAAGCTATTTGATGCAATCTTCATCTTCGTTGCCTTGTCTTGATTGTTCTTGCTCTCAATGGTCTTTGTTGGCTCCATTATCCCTTCATTTTCATGTTAGCTAATATATAATCATGTTTGCTCATCATTTACACATAAACACTCAAGAAATTATTAGTACACAATATGTTGTTAGCTCATCATCAAAACAACCATGGGGTTTCTCAATATCCAACATTCTCTACCTTTTTGATAATGACACCATATTGCATATAAAATATGAAAATCATGCAATGAGTGTGTACAGCATTCTCCAAGACATATTTTATATTTACTAATTTCTCTCCCCAGCATAATCAAAAAGAGATAATTCTCTCTCCTCTTATATCAAGTAATAATGGTGACTCAATATTCAAAATAATTCTCTCTCCCCCTAATTTGATGATCCCCTTGGCATATGAAAACAATCTCTCCCCAAGGGTAGGTGACAAACAAAATGTGTGATGCCAAATATTGTAAAGAAATGATACCACATGTTAAAAGCTATAAAGTAAAATTTTCTTATAGGCTTTTGAAATAGCACCCCATTAAAATATGCATCATAAGCAATTGGGCATCCCCTCAATTCATGCATATTCTTTGAAATCCATTAGGAGCAAGCTTCTAATCTCATCATATATATGTATCTGAAAAGCAAACAAATATCTTGTTACCTTTTTTGGATCCATGGGATTAGACAAAAATAGAGATATCACTCGATAAGGAATCAAACTCATTTGGGTCTAGATTTTCCATCACAAACAAATCTATATTCTCTATTAAAATGAACATTATGCATAAAGCTAGAAACATTCTCATCTTTCATTTGAATAGTCCCACGATTGGGTATCCAAAGTTTGATGAAACCATTTCTAGTGTGATGCACCCTAGTATGATCATTTTTAGGCCTATGATTAGTCTTACCATATCCTAGGCCAAATTTGCTATTAAAGGGTCTCTGAGAACTAATTAAGTCATCTAATTTTTCTTTACCCATATTGAACATATCCACATTCTTATATAGGTCATCATACTTGGTATTAATGATACTTGGTATTAATGGTGGTCAAAGTCTTATCTAAGTCATTAAGCCTTGTACTAAGGTTACTACATTCATCACTAAACAATTTATTCTTACTAGTCAATTTTTAATTATTTTTCTTTATCTTATCAATCTCTAGATGAGGCATGCAATTTTTATGAATCGTCTTAAACTTAATATGCTCTCTAAGCAATAATTCATACTTCTCAAATAATCTAGCAAACAATCATCATCATCAAAAGCTTCAGGTTCAGAATTTACCTTATTTTCGTCTTCAATGCCCATGAAGCACACGTATGTCCTCTCTTCTTTTTCTTCTTCTTCTTCTTCACTTGAGGACTCAACATATGTAGTATTTGAGTCTCAGTCACATGCCGCAAATACTTTCTTTTTTGACTTCTTCCACTTTGGAGTTTCTTTTGCTTTTTCCTTATCATTGTTCTTTTGTAGCGGAGACTCTTTTATCCAGTGTCCTGGCTTGTTGCAACCAAAACAAAGAATAGTTTTAGATGATCTTTACTTGTTGAGTTTGGACTTACTTCGGAGAACGTTCCTATACTCTCTTGTCATGAGAGCAATTTGATCCTCATCATCATCTCCGAAACTTTCCTTCCCACTGGTGGCCTTAAGAGCAAGTGACTTCTTTCATTCTTTGTTTGCTCCTTTTCTTTTCTCCCTTTGACTTGGAAATAGGTTTGCCGATAAGTCCTTCATTGTGATCTTAGTGAGATTATTGGCTTCTTGAATTGCTATTGTGTTTGACTCCTACTCTGATGTCAGTGACTGAATGATCTTGCTCACTTGCTCCTTTTGAGAGATCTCCTTGCCCAACCCGGTAGTATATTGATAATATCCGTGAATCGGGTGTGCATCTCAGTAATTGTCTCTCCATCTTCCAAGAAAAAACTCGTATTTCTATGAATATAAAGAAAGTTTAGTACCTTTAACACGAGTGTTACCTTCATGAGTTACCTAGAGTGAATGCCAAATTGGACGAGTCAAAGTTGATGTGCACTCAGGTGTACTACGTGCTATCGAGTGCACAAACTAAGGAAGTCATGGCTTTGGCATTTGAGAGTGCCTTGGGCTTTCTCACTCTTGGTTCATTTCAAGATTGGCTTCGTTAGCTTCATATAAGACGTCTCTATTATGCTCCATAAGTCCATGTCGATTGATTGAAGGAAGAGCATTATCCTTGTCTTCCATGTGATATAGTTAGAGTCAATGAGCAAATGTGGCCAGGTAATGGATTGTTCCTCGTGAATTTGGAATGGATATGTTGATGTCATCTATTAACCTGCTCGATACCATGTGTTGGATCCTGAAAGATGACAAGTTGAAAACTAGAGTGGCTGAATAGTGTCCAACGAAATATCAAAATCGTCTAGTAAAATTCTACCTAAGTTATTAATTAGAGTTACCTAATTAAAACTTAATTAATAATAACATGCAAGATTGCAAGTAAATAATAAATACAAAGATAAAGAGACAATTGCAGACAACGAGATTTATCCTGGTTTGGGGACACTTTCTCGTACATCTAGCCACATGTCCACACCGGAACAAAGAATCCACTAATCATGTCTCAAACGGGACAACAATAACATGTTCCCAATGAAACATGTCTGTTACATCACACTTTAGTAAAGGACAAACACATCTCCAATGAAAGAAAACACCTTACACAATAGTGGGAAGAAATACTTAAAACTTCTTTTACTTATAGCCCAATGTTGACGCTATTGTGTTGATGTGCTGTGGTTATCGTGGATCTTCAAATGATGTAGAAATGAAGCTTTCAAGATCAAAAAATTTGGCAAATTTTTTTGAGAAACTTCATAACATAGACAAAAAAGAGAGGGTTCTGCTTAAAGGCTTTTCACTTTAAAACTTTTTTGACTCAAGAAAAATTGATTATTCAATTTGCTAATAAATCCATGAATAACCCCCTATGCAACAAATCAGGCCAAAACGATTAACTAAAACACACTCCCAACTATTACAAAAAACAGCTAGAAATTTTACCGTTGTAGGCTGGCAACAGGATGGGAGTCCACTCTTAGTCCTGGAAGTCGACTCCTGACACAGTAGTCGACTCATGGGACAACATGAGTCGACTCCCTGCAGAAGTCAGAAACTCCAGAAATTCCTGAAAGCACTGGTCGACTCCTATACTAATACAAGTCGACTCCTATTCTGATACAAGGATACGGGCTCTAAAACTTAAAAATAACTTCAAAAACATTTTAAAAATATGTTGTGTTCCTAAGTGTGAGCTTCAAAAAAGACTTTAACATGCTACCAAGACTCAAAGAAAATTTACATCAAAATTAAAATGTTCCACGAAGCGAGTTGATGCAATCTTGATCTTCATTGCCTTGTCTTAGTTGCTCTTACTCTCCATGGTCGTTGTTGGCTCCATTGTCCTTTCATTTCCATGTTAGCTCATATATAATCATGTTTGCTCATCATCTACACATACACACTCTCAAGAAATTATTAGTACCCAATATGTTAGCTCATCATCAAACCAATCATGGAATGACTCAATTTACAACATAATCTACTCTTAATTTCTTCTCTTCTCAATACGCTTCTACAAATTCAGCATTTAATCAACATAAAAACCAATAACGCTAGCCCCCACACATATATAGTGGACTGAAATACCTCATATTTCCCAAAATTACAATTTTGTCTCTGGATCCCCAAATCGTATCAGGGCCATTATTATATTGTGTAGTAATTGTAAACCTCATAGAATGGGTTACTTATGTGGATTAATATATTTCACATAATCTACTAGTTTGATCATGAAAATGCATGCCATTGTGTTATCTATAATTAAATTTCTGGTATTGTCCCTTATAAACCCTACCTAGTAGAACGTTCATTTCATCTTCTATATATAGTCGTAAAAGCGCCAGCACAATACGTTAAGATCAGTTTATTATCTAAAACCTCAAGGATTTCAAAGTGATTGAAGTCTTAGACATGATTTATATCAATAAAAGCCTAGAATTGTCAGTTCAGATGTTAAAACTTCTGCAATTCAAAGAATTTCTGCTTCATTGTGTTTGTGTTTTCCTTTTCCTTGCTGCATTGCTATTCCTCGCGACATGGATTACTACTTGACCAGCTAGATGACTCATCTATCTTTTATTGTTCTTCTCTTCCCTTTTCTTTTCTTTCTTTGTTTTTGAAAAATAATATGCTAGGATCAGTTTCTACTTTGCAGACAGAGCAACTGAAGCACAGATAATGAATGAAAAACCTTGGTCCAAAAGATGGTAAAATTAAGGTATGATGTTCAAATCCCATGTGCTCTGATAACGCTATTATATGTGCCGAAGTGCTGGGCAGTGGATTCACTCTATGAACATAAGTAGTTGATGTTAAGCTTTATAAGATCAACTGACCGCAATATCCACATATATAATGTATCCTAGTAGATTAGGATTTCAGCAGTCTCTTCCTACTTGTTGTATAACCGTGTGAATTTACAGCTAGGCCAATGGACACTGAACAGCGAAATTTATGGTCCTATTGCGCTACAGCTACTTACACTAGGAAGCATAAAGAGATTACACAAACTTGGACTTTATTAAAGCAATACAAGCTTAGCTAAGAGCATCTCCAACCCAACCCTCCATTTATAGAGGGTTAGGTTGGAATATTCCGAGAATATTCCGAATATGTAGGGTTAGAAATGGAGGGGGCTCCAACCCAACCCTCCATATTCCTACTCCAATTTATCTTTAATAATTTGAGAAATTAAAATTGCATAATAATTAGTATTTTCTTAAATTATTTTAATTTAAGAAATTTACTATTAGAAAGGAAGGCCTTGTTGAGGGCTTTAAAATAAGACTAATATTTATTATTTTTATGTTAATATTAAAATAATAATTTATTAAATTATAATTAAAAATAAAAATTAGAATAATGAAACATATGTGGATATATTTAATCTGCCCTGAAGGAAACTACATTTTAAAATAACATTCTAAAAATAAAGACAAACATAAACATGCCGAAAAACAAAATAGACACCAATTCAAAGTCTGATAGATTAATATTGTCGTAACTGTCGTGTCGCTTCAGTCATGATCTCCCACCGGATCTCCATACGTGTTTCCTCCTACACATCCAGATCCTCCTGCACATTCAGAAGATCCTCCTGCAAATTAAGAAAATCCTCCTGCTCCTCCAAGAAGCTGAGAAAATACTTGCATATCATTCGAATGACTTTTGTATCGTTTCTCATAATAATTTCTTGGTTTTCCCTTTGATAGTATGCACATTCCTTAATCCCATGTATCCACAATCTTACTTAAATCTATCTTCATAATTTTATTATCATCAACATCGTGCTCAAGAGTTACTTGCCGATCACATTGTTCTAATTTTTTAGCTCGCAGTTCTAATTTTTTTCTTTTCATTTAGAAGTTTTATCGGCATCATATGTTGCATTTTTCCCCTACTAGCTTCATGTTTCTTAGTTATTTCCTTTGTATTAGATATAATTTCCTCCTAAGCGTTAATCTCAATTAATTGCCTTCTTTTCATCTTGTATTGCTTTCTTCCAAGAGGCCAACTTATAAGCAATGGTTGGAAAATCTTCATTCAATGTGTTGACATTCAATGTGTTGACATTCATTGTATTCTCTGAGTTTGCATTCGATGAAGAGAACATCTTCCTTGAACATGTAGCTTTTGGTTCCGCCCACTTCTCAGCATCTTTGAGGATTGGCCAAAAATGATAAGCTGAAATTTTTTCTTTCCCCCACCAACCTCACCTTACATAGTTATAGCTTTCGTAAACTAACCAAAATAATTTAAATAAAATAAGAATCAAATTGTTAAAAAATGTTAAAATGAAAAAGAAAAAAGAAAGGCAAATTTGAAATTAGATACATCCTATATCCAATTCAGAAGAGCCGCTTGGATTCAGTCGGTCGATTTGTCGAATGCAACCTCGGAATTTGTTTATAGCCTTCTTAATATATTCCATACGACTTTCCTTAGAACTATATGATCTTGTTCCATCACTTACCTTTTCATTGAATTATGTTGTAATTCTTTACCACGTCTTATCTTTCTTTTGATTTGTACCCAAGATTGGATCTTGGGAGATATGAAGGCATGCCTCGCATAAGACGTGATCATCTTATTGGCTGAATGTCGTTCGTCGAATAGCATCGATTGGAGATGAAAAATGGGCTTAGTAAGGTGAGGAGTTGTAACCATAACTACGTAAGTAAGAATGTTACTATTTATAAGAATGGTATAAAGAAAATCAAATGTGGAGAGTCCAAATGTTGATAAGATATCCAATGTTGATAAAATATCCAATGTTGATACATAATCCAATACTACTATTTGATATGTCATCCAATATTGATATGTCATCCAATGCTACTATTGATATGGCATCCAATGTCATACGAAATCCAATGCTACTACTTGATATGGCGTCCAATGTTGATTCGGCATCCAATACTACCATTTGATATGGCATCCAATGATGATTCGGCATCCAATGCTACTATTTGATAGTCATCCAATGTTAATTTGGCATCCAATGATACTATTTGATATGGCATCCAATGCTGAGAATCTAATGTTTACCCATGTTATAAGAGCATGCTATCTTTGTATTCTATGTCTATCACCTAACATATTTCATTAAACTATGAGTTTTCCAAATGAACTAGCTTGTGCAAGCTCTTCGTCATCTTCCGATGGCGAGACTCTCGATTTTTGCTTCCAAGAATGTGAGCAAGAATTGGCTGAGATAAAGAATGAGGAAGTCTTACAGCAACTAATTGAACGTCGTCTTCAAGAGAGGACTACAAAACGTAGATGCTCGATTCATGGACATATCGTAATCAACCGTGGAAGAGAAGAAGGCAACTCTCGACTTTGGCAAGATTATTTTTCTGAAAACCCTACATATAGAAAAAAATTTCCGCAGAAGGTTCTGATGTCGAAGGAATTTGTTCCTTCGCATTGTCAATGGAGTCAAAGAGCATGACTATTTTTTGTGCAGAAAAAAGACAGTTTTGATAAATTAGGATTATCAACTTTACAGAAGGTAACGACAGAACACCGCATGTTAGCCTATAGAACTTCAACAGATATTAGTGATGAATATATTAGGATTAACGGGTCAACCATATCCAATGCTTGAAAAGGTTTTGTCGAGCAATCATAGAAGTGTTCGGAGATGAGAATATTTAAGGCATCCTACTCCAAATGACATTGCAAGACTACTAAGAAAAGGCGAAAAACAAGGATTCCTGCGAATGTTAGGTAGTCTTGACTACATGCACTGGGCATGAAAAAATTGTCCAAGTGCTTGGACGGGACAGTACTCAGGACGTCATGGAGGACCGACGATTATTCTTGAAGTCTTAACCTCGTATGAATTATGCAGTGTTCTAAATATCGGATATCGGTTGCGTATCGGCCTAGGAAATTTGATATCGGATTGCGGATATCGGGGATATATCGGGGATATTGACTAAATATCGAAATGTCATATCGGATGCTTAAAATGATGACATATGCTAGCATAGATGTACCTATGAAAATATAAACTATACTAACTCAAATAAAATGATGTTTTGGTTATACATTTCTCGTTAAACATGAATATTGGAGATATTGACTAAATATCGGAGTGTAATATCAGAGGCTAAAAATGATGTCAAATAAAAGCATAGATGTGCCTAAGAAAATGTAAACCATAGAAACTCAAATAAAAGTATGTTTTGGGTATACTTATTTCAATAAACGTGAATACCGATCATCCACTTGGTGGAATATTTCTTTAAGTGGTCACGAGGATCAATATTATTCTAATGGACACATAGTAATAGCTCAAATAACCAACTTCCTATATTATTCACGTGGATCAATGTTACCAGTATGAAGATGAAAATCAAAAAACTGAAAACAATGTAAAATGTAAAAAAGGAAAAGAATACTCGCCTTGATCGAAAAACACTCTATTCCGAAGACCAAACGCTAGACTGAAAAAAACTGAAAACTGAAAAAATTCAGAAAAAGAAAAAAAAATGAAAAAGGTAAAGAATACTAAGTAGTAAGTACTAACCTTGATCGAAAAATCCCTTGCGAAGATCAAACGTCGGATGTCAAAGCTCGATTGATAAAAAAACCCAAAACTGGAAGGAAAACAATGGAAAACTGAAAAAAATTGAAAAAAAATAGGCTCGACTACTCACCTTGATCGGAAAACACTTCCATGCAAAGATTGAATACCGGACGCCGAAGCTCAATCGATTGTCACCAGAAATTTTCGTTGTACGGAGCTGCGTGGAGCGGAGTGATTAGAATTAGGGCAAAGCAGCAATTATCTCTCAAAAATCCTAATGCCTCGTCGTTTTAAGTAAATGATTGGGTCAGGTGAATCGGGTCGGATCTACTTTTAAGTGGATCGATCTTCTAACTTTTTTAAAAAAAACTGTGAATTGCGGCTAATATTTCAAAGTGATATATCGGCCGCAATATCGGCCGCAACCCGATATTGCGGTAATATTTCCCCAAATATTGGAAACTGCAATATATAAGCCCATATCGTATCGACCAGTGATAAAACCGATATTACGGCCGATATATCGGATATCGATCCGATATTTAGAACACTGGAATTATGTATATGGTATACTTATTTTGGATTACATGGTTCTAACAATGATATCATTGTACTGCAATCGTCAAATTTATTTGAGAAACTAACACAATGTAAAAGCTTATCCTGTTAATTATAATATCTTAGGAAAAAATTATGATACTTATTATTTGGCCGAAGGGATATACCCCAAATGGTCCATCCTTGTACAAACAATATCTCAACCGCATGGTCTAAAGAAGCAGCACTTTGCTGTTATGCAAGAAAATATCGAAAAGATGTGGAGCGAACATTCGGAGTACTTCAGGCATGATTTTCTATCATCAAAGGACCATCATGTTTTGGAGATAAACGGGTGCTACACGACATCATGACTGCTTGTGTGATTATATAATATGACTGTGGAAGATGAATGTGATATGGAACCAAATTTTGTCGCTCATGATGAACCGTCTAGAGTCGAAGATATGGAGACCAATGTGGACAAACGGTTTTGATTATTCCTCACTAAACATAAGAAGATTCAGGACAGATGCTCATTTTGAGATTCGGAACAGGCTGATTGAACACTTATGGCAGATACATGGCAATGAATAAATGTATTTTCAAGAACATAATGTATGTAGTGTATTCGACGTCAATATCGTGGTACTATGTAGACATGCATTTCATTAAGTCGGGTTCAAATTACTGTTACCTGGTAGGAATCATATTTGGATGTTATGGATATGTGCATATGGTCATGATTTTATTTAATTCAAGAAAAATCAATACATATAATACTAAATTTATTAGCAACTTTGAGAACATTGAAAGTATGTACATAATATAAATTAATTAGAAACAAAGTTAGTAACTAATATTTTAGGGAGTAAGATAAAATTCATTTCTATAAACAGATAAAATTTAATTAAAAATATTCTCTATTCAACTTCCCATTTAAATTTAATTTAATTAATTAAAATTTTCCTAAATTTATAGGAAATGCTAAATTTTGGTTGTCTACATTTAATTAAATTAATTTAAAATTTACTAAAATTACCCACACTCACATTTTCTTCTCATTTCTCTCCTTTTTCTTTTCATTTCTCCCCTTTTCTCCATCGGCGGCGACCCAACGTGGCCGACGACATCTCCGGCCATCTCGCAACCGTCGGATCGATGCAGGAACCTTGGATAATCGCCATGCGTCCCATGTGAGCGTGATGTTGCCCTTCGTGTCACGCACGCAACGCGTGACTGCCATTGTAGTCGAGTGGGCGCCTACCATTTCCCTTCCCTCTCGCCAATTTTGGCAAGGCACTGTAGCCCATCGGTAGTTGTTGCTGATTTTTTGGCGGGCGGTTGGAGCACCAAATCCGCCAATTTTGGCGTTTTATCGGTCGGTTGGAGATGCTATAAGGCTATTACTCCACATATAGATCCTATTTCAGCTTCAACCTCTCAGAACCATTGATGTTTTCGTAACACAATATTGTTACTCCAATTTGTACTAGTCACAAACTTTTCCTTGAAGCATTTGATCAAATTTTATATCACCATGTGAAGCTTGATTCGACACGGTAAAATTGGACGCCCACCATTTATACCGTCGTTTATCCCCAAAAAAATAAAAAATTGACAGACCTAGAGCCCATCACTCGATTCTAAGTCCGGATGTATCCGCAGTTTGAACCATACACTTCCTTGCATCAGGCAAAGCTCAACCCTTTCCAATAAAATAGAAAGGATCCAACTTTCTATCTCGATAAACGATCTTCATCAAACATTTCAAAATAATTACAGCTAAACAGTACCCACTTTCATCGAAATCTTTCAAAATACTTCAAAAACGATGGGAAACAAGCATGAGATCATCTCGATTGGGAGATACTCATAAATTCATGTGAAAAAGAAGAAGAAGAAATGGAGTGAGGTGACGAGAACTCACCGACAACGCGCGATCCTTCGGCTTCGGAGCCCATTTTTGGAGCAATGTCAGCGGGCGGTGGGGAAGCAAATGGAATCGGATGGCGGGGGTAACCGACACCGGGGGTAACCGGATTCACTGGAGAGAATGAAAGATGAGATTGAGAAGGGGGGAAGAGATTTTGAGGGCAAACCCAAGGCAACAACCCTTCCGCTCTCCTACCACTTATTTAGTCCTCTTTGATTTGCGTATTTGTTTATTTGGCCTTTTTTTTCTTTTCTTTTTCTTTCCTTCTTGTTTTACTTTTTCTTTTCTTTTTATTGTCTGCTTTTTTTTTTCCTTTTTTCGAGGAGACAGTTATGACTCACTGAGGCGAACAAAAGAGTTGTTGAGATGGGCAAAGGCTATAATTGGGGTGCATTAAAATATTAAATGGATAAAACAAACAAATCGATTGAAAGAAACGCATGATTCGTGGCACAACTTGCTGATGGTGTGGAACTGATAGTCCTCTAGTCAACCGTAGAACTATATATGATTAAGTGGGCACACTGAGTCGATTACATTTTTAGTCGATTACATTTTTAGTTGGGGGTTAATGGGTATCATACGATATATGCGACCTTATCTCATATTCCCTCTCACATAAAGCAATCAAGTACAAGCCTACATGGGCTTGTACTTGGTTGTACTTAGGGCCTGTTTCTTTGGATTGCTTTGCTTTGAGATTTACTGTTTGCAATAGTAAATCCATGTGGGAATCCTGAGGAGAGAGAAGAAGAATACTGTGTTTCTTTTGGTTGCTTTGGGGTTGGAAAGTGGGTTGGAATTTTGTTTGTGGGTCCTAGTAAAGTAGTGTGTTTCTTTTGGTTATAATCGGGGTGGAAAAGTTAGATGAGAAAAGTAGAAAGTGGGTTAAATATTAATAAACTATTACATTTTAATATAAAAATTAAAGGTGGCGTCTTGCGATTGGCTGGAATGAGTGGGCCCCAACTTTCCACGGTTACTCGGCGTAATCCCCGCGAATTGGGGGGATTTCACGGGCCGCTTGGTTGCCTCCACGTAGGAGAGAGGGGGGAGCAAAGCAGCTAATTTTTGCAGCTGCTCAAAGAAACAACAACGAGGAAAGCGTCCAAGGATTCCTCCAAACAGTAGAGGAATTGACCGTCCACAGTGCAAAATTGCACTTTATCGAACCGAAGCAACGAAGGAATTCGGCAAAGAAACAGGCCCTTAGTTGCTTTATGTGAGAGGAAATATGAGGCAAGGCCTCATATGACGTATGATAGCCATTATTCTCTTTTAGTTGTCCACCTACTTTACAAACTGTCTCGAATATAAAGAGGGCACACAAGTTGATTACATTTTTAGGAAACCATTATTTGAGAGTTGAGCTCATTTACACAAAGGAACAAACAGAGCCAAAATAGAACGGTAACAAATCCAGCTGTTTTTATTAAGAAATTCAATTAAATGCATTTACTGTTCGTATAGAATTCTATGCGGCAAGCTGCATCGACAAAAATTATTCACCGTGCAGGCAAAAATTTTTGTATGATGCGCACGGTTGAATAAAAGAATATTAAAATTACTCAATGCACATACCTGTCAAAAATTTTGCCTATTGTATGTGTCGAATAAAAGTTGTTGCACATGAGAAATTACCGGTTGTGCACATTGAGTAAAAGTTGATACCCAATAGATTGCTCATTTTTTCCGTTTTTCTTGAGATTCTCCATTTTTTTTTACATTCAACAAAGATTGTTCATACCCAAAAATCGACAACAGATTTCGGTTATTTGAATTCTTCTTTGTTCGATAGCATTTTTCTAGCAAAAAATCGTTCGTGCCTTAAAAATTTTCTGCTCGATCGACAAATTTCAGGTTTTCATCCCCTAAATAAACTTCTCATCCTCTAAATAAACTTGCTCGACCGAATTTTCACATGGGTTATCTATGATTTATTAACTGATTTAAGAGTGTTTTGGCCTATAAGTATTTTCGGTATTCCCAGTTGTACGCTGAGCAAAAACTTAAATAATAATATTTAATTCATAATAAAAAATTTGACCGGTCACGTGCGAGTTTTGTTCATGTGCGAGTAAAACAGTAGGTGCCGGTAGCAACGCCCCTAAAAGGTATTTGTCTTTGTTTTCTTGAACAAATTACGACGCTGCAAATAAATGATTCAACACAAAAACATTTACATTTCAGTCCCATGAATGAATTGAATAAATTAGCTGGATATCCCGGCCTCCCTCGAATACGAATTCAAACATCGCAGTCTGCCTTCAACGTGTGACCCCTCTAACTCCTGTCTGCCTAAAATGGGACCTCTGTAATCTGAAGCGAAATATCTTCAGGGTGAGAAATCTTCGCTCTGCATATGGCATATGCATTCTGCATCATCCATAGCTGTGTTAAAGCTTTACCAGGAACAAGCCAATTCCACATTCCTAACTCCAACTTTTCCTTCTGAACCAGCCAGCAATGTCGTCTTCATCACTAGATTCATCCAATTCTGGGCTGGTAGGATTGGAATGATCCGTTCCACTATCATTTTCTTTCAAACCCTTTGATGATATCCCTCGATTCTCTGACATCCTCCTCTTCCACTTCTCTCGTTCAAGGTGGTCTTTGGAAATAAAGCTTTTGCCTCCGACGATAGGGAAATTGTCTGCAATTCTGTTGGATGAATCGTCGTGGTTATCATCATCACCATCACCATCATCGGTTTGCTCTTCACCGCTCCAGAAGTTTGTACCTTCATCTTCGGAGGAGCAATTATTTTGTGTGAAGTGGTGGCTGCTGGTACCGCTGCTGTCTCTAACAAATGAAATACCAGAATGCTTTAAGTAGTGATGTTTTTCACCACCAATGTCTCCGCTACTCGATGCTTTCGGCCGTTTCCAACCACATTTTAGGCATACCATGTTTTTCCGGAAATTGATGTAATTGCAGCTGCAGAGAGAGGGAAAGGATTTAAAAAGAAAAAAGAGAGTGAGTTTTTCTTTGTTTCTCAAGGAACATACACAACTGAGCATGAGGCTGCAAAAATTGTGTTTACGCCCAATATAACTAGTGCATTGCGATAATGTTCTAAGTAACTACCTATAAAGTACGGACCCCTGAGAATGAGTGATATGTCCATACCGGGTATTGACACTTGCACAACACGTATCAAACACTCCAATGTCATGCCCAATTTTAAAAACTCAAAATGTCTAGTGTAGTAGTTGTGTCACTTTTAACTAAAACCAAACGTTTGTGTGTCAGACATTTTAGAGCTATGCATATCTTAAAAATATAAAATAATCCTTTTAGCCAAGTGGATACAATATCAACAAAGCCTAAACATCACTTCAACTAGGTTATGTATTAATTAGATTTTTTTTTCCTTTTTGGATCTTATCATTTGATTTTGTTACTTGATTAGAAATTATGAATGTTCCATTGAAATTTTATATTGTTTTCTTTCTTATTTGTAATAGAACACATTCTAATCTAATCACTGTGTTCTGATGTATATAATACTAGAAATAACCCGTGCACATAGTGCACAGCGCCCAAAAAAACCCCCACGAACAGGATTCGGCAAATGCGTCCAACCAAAAATGAGTGAGAAGCGTGGGTGTGTGCGTCGGTGTCGTCGGAGAGTAAAAGGTGTTAAAATGCAAGTAAAAAGCCCAAAATGGCAAACTTGTAAATACATTGGGTTGGGGTTTTTTCTTTTGGAAGGGGTTTGTCCCAGTCAACTTGTGACTGGGACAAACCTGCCAACTGGGACAAACCCAGTTAGACAACTCTCTTTTGTATTATTTATATATATACACACACACACACACACACGCATGTACTTACCATACACGGTTGTATCGTTGTGTCTCTGTGTCCGATTTTTTAAGGAATTTACCATGCCCATGTATGCATGTTGAATCCATTTTGTGGCTATGTTTGTATCGTTGTGTCTCTGTGTCCGATTTTTTAAGGAATTTACCATGCCCATGTATGCATGTTGAATCCATTTTGTGGCTATGTTTGTGCTTCATATGTAACTACTTTTTCGTTAGAGAGACTTCCATGAGTATGGACTAAGGCTGGACTCGATAGAAGCAGATAGAAGCAGGTTGCTTATGACAAAGTTGTGGCGACCAAACGTGACCTATCAGGACATTTGGCTGCCATGATTCCTAGGCAGAGGCCTTTAGTATAAGAAAATACGCAACCACTGATCAATCAGGAAATTTTTTGAAGGCCCACAACTTCTAATTTACTTAGAGATTTTTGTATTGAGATGTGTATTCTTAGTTCAATGGTAGGAGAAATAACCTTTTTAAAGGGGTCATGGTGTCAAGGAATCATATATATCTTTGAATTTGTTTACATGCACAAGTATCCTAGATAGTAGTACAATACATATTATGCAGATGTACTGCCTAACATCCATCACAACCCAAATCATCAAAGACAACTGCTGAGTGCAATAAGATGACTTACGATACACATTCCCATTCCCCGGGATTGAGCTCGCGCTTAGTAGGTTTCTCCTGACACTCCAGGCATCTTGTATTCTTAGCAAAGTTTAAGAAGTTACACCTGCAAATATATATATATATAAAGAAACTAATTGAATAAATGGCAAGAGATAGTTTTCAGGAAAAGAGGGAAGAAGCCTTACTTCTCGCATATCCAGTCTCCCTTCTTCAAAGGAAGATGCTCACGTTCTGCCCGCAGCTTGTCAAGTCTTTCTTGAAAAACACCGTCGCAACGCAGGCACTTGAAGTTCTTAGCAAAGTTCAGAAAGTTACATCTGTGCAAAAAAAAAATGAACAAATCGGAACAACATTCAAAAACAGTAGGATATAATCGTTGGAAACAGTATGATATTGATAGGAAAGTACTTGGGACAAATCCAATCACCCTGCTTCATAAGGATGTTTTTTTGGCTCCTCGTCGACATTTTATCCAGCCTAGCAGGCGACTGCCCTGGGGTCACTTTCAAATTAGTGGAGTCGAAATCCTTGTCACCAAACTCTGCCATTTCATTCATCAGCTTTCTAACTGATTCTTTTACAATTTTAACAAATGATGCCTGGTTGCCTACTGATCCAGTAGTGAGATCAAGCCCGTATGTGAGCAGAAACCGCATAACATCCACAGTTCTTCCACCTTCATCGTCACGGGCCTTCACATATGCTCTCTCGCAGCTGCCCCTTAGATTACAGGAGCTGCAAACCTACATTGTGTGCAAAAAATGAAGCAATTAGGATGAGAGTATTTGATTCAAGGGAGCATTTTGAGTACAGACATCTCCTTCGTCAATGCCCACATGAGCCCTCAGACGCTTCCCAGAGTTAACAACTTTCCTGTCTAAGCTAGGGCATCCTGCTCCGGCCATTGTGTGAATGTCTCGCCTCGACAAGTATCTGATTGAAGCGAGAAACATGCATTGAGTATTTTTGCTTTCATACATAACCTTAATAAAATTGAAACACCAAGTAATAAATTTTCCATTCTACAAATTGCTTCATTGTATATTATTAGGGGAGAATTAGGCGAGAAATTTCATGGAATAACTTTCACCTGATGAGATCGAATCGATCTCTGGCGAAATTGAGGCCGGCAGTTCGAATGAGGTTGGAGTTCTTGGGGCCATCCAAGCCGGCGGGGTCCAGATAGCCATTCTTGAAGAGGATCTCCAGAAGAGCCGTCCATTCTGGCCAACGGTGCGATATCTCTGCTCGCCGATGACTTCCTTTCGTTGTATATTCTTCTCCTTCTTTCGCCGCTTCCTTTGATCTCTGCGGCGGGGATTCCGATTTAGGGGCGGTAACGGGACTCAGAGATCGGAGGTTGTCGAGCTCTCTGCGGACGAAGGAGAGCCTGGCGTCGGGGAGAGAGTGGGTGTTTGAGAGGCGGCGGAAGGGAAGATGGTTGTAGAGACGCGGAAAATTCATTTCAGGTCGGTTCGATTCTATCGGTAAAAGGGAGTAACGACTGCTCGTTTATCTTCTTCTGTATTATGTTTGATTACTGAGTCAACAACATGTTAATTTATGTACAAAATGGGAAATATTTGAGAAGAAAACTACTGTACTGAAAGCTCAGTATCTATCTGAGCCAATTAGCTTAGCGTTATTCGTCGTCCCTTTCTTGTGAGAGGTCAAGTGTGAGTGTTTGATTGTTGCTTCCCGATGTACCAAAACACGAGTTGTGAAGAGTTGTGAAGAATTGTGAGTGTTTCTTCCGTGAGAGAAGAAGTTATATCCAATTTCATATAGAGTTGTGAGGGTTCCATCGGTGAGGGAAAATTACCCCCAGATGGCCAGAGAGAGAAGTTATACAACGGAGTTAAAATTGTAGTGAGTGTTTTTTTTTTTTTGCATAGTGGTATTTAGCCTAGGATGTATTTATTTTCTGTTGAGAAATATTGAAATTTTTTTTATGCATCAGAATGAAATTTTTTTTATAAATGGTGTGCCGGCCGGGTCTCACTCCTGCCTCCCAGGAGGGAGGAGGAAGAGAATGACATATAAGCAATTACTCTCCATTTTTTACTTTTTATTGTGATCGGTGAATCCCAACATATCCTTCATGGGGTCTTCGCCTGCAATACAACCCAATACTTCTTGCATTGGTTCCAGTGTTGGTTTCCACCCTTTTAGACTTGTTCGGGTGTATATTTATAACATTAATGGGGAAGAGATGTCGGTATAATCAAGCTAACAGGCCAACGGGCATGTATTCTATAAGCAACAAGCTCCATATCTGTCATGTGTACCTATATCCACTATGTTCACAATTCTTAGCCATAGTATCCATATACATGTGAGGTTGATTACAAGACCAACTGAACAATTTTCTACATTATTTTCGGGAAATAGTCAAAAGAAAGGACACACAAACAACTCCAATTTTGTAGAATATCACCAAATATCACCGAGTACCATAGCATTACAATTACAGTATTGGGTTTGGGGCTTTGAAATCAAGGAGTGCCATAGCATCAACCTATTTCTGAACCCAATGCAACAAAATCTGCACCAAAACGCAACGCAAACATTTAGATTTCTTCCCCAATAAACTACCCGACCTCTCGAATCAGTGCTCGCCACAAAATACACACAAAATCAGTCTCTATTCAGAGTATGGTAGCGATTTCTGTCGGAGATCATCCACGTCATAAGCAACCTGCTTTATGCTTCAGGTTGTCCATTATCAGATGTGCCACAGATTCATACCCCTGCTCGCGGGCTGTTAACACATAAACGCCATGAATTCCAAACAATCAAAGCTAGAAGAATTGATAAGCATCATAAAATATAAAGATGAATAGCTCAAAACAAGAGTACACAAGACAAAATATACCAACCATGGTAGATTGCAATTCCAGTGGGAGCCATCTTTCTCTTCTTCAGGCACAGAGAGCTATCACAGATATCGAAAAATTTGTTACACCATCTAACACGATTATTTCTTCTTTAATAGAATGATTAGGTAATATAATGTACCTATTACATATCCAATACGGGTTGATCCCTTTATCTTCGATGCAGTGCGGGCACATCCAATCCAACTTCTTTCTGACTTCTTCCATTTCTGTTAAATTCAAACATGAAAATTGTTTTTGTATAACATGAAACATGTAACCATGATATTGTCGTCGTTGCTGGCTTATACCTTCACCATATCTGACCTTGAGACACGCACGGCACAGAACGCCATTCGAAGAGTGACATGCTGAACATTCTGTCTTTCCTGTTAAAAATAGTTCATGTGAATTATTATTATTATTATTTTCTCATTGCACGAGCAAATGAAAGCATATTATCCTTCACCGATGCATGGCTGATTTATATCCCCATCCCCACAACGCCTGCACTCTTCTTCGCCACATAATTTCTTCTGCCTGAATTCAGTAAATAATTAGATCAGTCAACAATATACTTATATAACATTTGATCAGTTGGCCGTGAGTGCTTTCTGCACCTGCTCAAAACTTGGTACTTAACATATTTACTGTTCATGTTCTAAGGCTTTTATTCTCTATGCATGCCAATTCTAAAACTGATGGCTAATCTTTTACTTACATCTGGATTGTTTGAGGTTTAATATTCACCATTTCTGCGTGCAGCCACTATTAATTTAAAACCCATTTGGACATCTGAATAGATATGCACAATCTTAGAATTGGTTCGAACTGATTTCTCTTAGCACAGTAGGTTAAGATATTTCTGTTGATTTTCTGAGGTCATAAACTTTGTGGTATGGTCTGCCAAAAGAGACAAGTTAGGTTAGTTTCCTCACTCCATATACAAAGACTATTTTTTTCCATTCATCTTGACATCATTTGCGTATAATCTAAATCTAGACGCCCTACATGCTGCATGCATTATAATTGCAAGATCCAAGAGATACACATTAAGCTAAAAATGATAAAACATCATCACCTTCATCTAAGTTTCAAAATTAAAATAAAAACACTTTCATATAGTCGAAGCATTGGCCAAAGCGACAAAAATAAAATTTCAGTCACCAACTTCATCTGCTCATTAAAGTTAATTACATGCTAGTTTCTCCTTTTGGAGCTACATTTATCACTGAAAGTAAGACCTTATCATATATTGATCCCACTTATTTCATACTGATACTGATAACAAATTTTAATGCATTCTTACAATACCAAAAGAATTTGCGTGTAATCTCCCTATCATACCACCTTGTCTTTGGCTAAATACTCAAGTAATATGAGTTCATATGCAAATACAATGATATTAATAAAAATAACCAAATGGTCAAAAATAAGAATATGGTCATGTATGTAAACTACAATGATATTAATAAACATAAGCAAATGGGCAAAAATCTCGACATTTACTAATATGTAGGTGAATATCTGTTAATTTTCGGCTAAATACTCAAGTGATATGAGTTCATATTCAAATACTATAATCCTATTAGGATATTGAGATTGCATTGGTGGCATGTTCATTTATGCAAGCTACAATGATATTAATAAAAAACAAGCAAACTGACAAAAATCTCGAAGCTTACTAATATGAAGGTGAACAAAAATGATATTAATAAAAATAAGCCCATTAGGATATGAATATCTGTTAATTTTCGGCTAAATACTCAAGTGATATGAGTTCATATTCAAATACTATAATCCTATTAGGATAATGAGATTGCATTGGTGGCATGTTCATTTATGCAAGCTATGATGATATTAATAAAAATAAGCAAATGGACAAAAAATCTCGAAGTTTACTAATATGTAGTTGAATATCTGTTAATTTTTGAATAGTCTAAAGAAGAAAATCACAAACCTGCAAAAATGGCAACAAATACCCAAAATGGGATCATAAACACTTCTAAAACTTGGTACTTAAAACATATTTACTGTTCATGTTCTAAGGCTTTTATTCTCTATGCATGCCAATTCTAAAACTGATGGCAAATCTTTTACTTATGTTAGGGTTTGTTCATGTCTATGTTGTCAATAGTGACACCATGATAGTTTGCCATCGGTTCTTAATTATCTTGAAGAAGAAAGACGGCTTATCTTGGTCATGTTGGAAGAATTGTTGAACATTATGTTGTATCATATTGTTCAACACGCTGTCTGTTTGCGGCAATGTGGTATGCGGTATACGGGATCTCGTTGTCTTCAACTCGTGATCCCAGCTTTCTATCTTTAACGCTATCTGGTATTTATGATGATTGAATACTGTTAAAGATTTATTTGGTAGTCAATATCTCTCGGTTATTCTGTTGAAGATGGTTGGAGAGATTTTTGCTCACAATATTTTCCGCAATGGACTCTTGAAGATTTGCGGGATCTCATGCTGTTGAGGGTTGTGGATTTTGTCGGTTCTTAATTATCTTGAAGAAGAAAGACAGCTTATCTTGGTCATGTTGGAAGAATTGTTGAACATTATGTTGTATCATAATGTTCAACACACTGTCTGTTTGCGGCAATGTGGTATACGGTATACGGGATCTCGTTGTCTTCAACTCGTGATCCCAGCTTTCTATCTTTAACGCTATCTGGTATTTATGATGATTGAATACTGTTAAAGATTTATTTGGTAGTCAATATCTCCCGGTTATTCTGTTGAAGATGGTTGGAGAGATTTTTGCTCACAATATTTTCCGCAATAGACTCTTGAAGATTTGCGGGATCTCATGCTGTTGAGGGTTGTGGATTTTGTGGGCTACCTAGCTGGAGCTGCTATGATTGGAGATTTTTCCATTTGACCCGCGGATTGAGGGGGAGCGTGGTTTATGAGAGGTTACGACTTTTGGAAAAAAGTTTTAAAACTCCGGGAGGGAGGCCGACGGCTACGCACGTAGGATCAAGAGAGTTGATCTAGTTGGTGGTGCAAGGAGAACTTGCAGGCAAGGGGAGCTTGCCGATAATACTCCACGGGGTTGATGGTTATCACCCTTCACGGTTTGGATTAGGGAGCGTGTTCCTCCTAATAGAAACATGGTTTTAGAGTTTTTACTCTTTGATTATTTTTAGTGGAGTATTCTGTTTTCTGGGTGTGGCCCCGCAGATGTAGGTTGACGCACCGAACTGTGTTATCAAGTCTTGTGTGTCTTTGATTGGATTGCATTGCATCCTTGGATTTGTGTTTTATTACTGCATATTAAAGGCAGAAGCGAGTGAAACTTCTAAATCAGAGGATGAGTCAGAACTTGATGACGACATCGCGTTACTAACCAAGAATTTTAGTAGAATGATGAGGAAGATTAGTAACAGAGGTCAGAACTTCAAACCTGCCAATAGGATGTCGCGTTCAGGTCCTCCCGCTGTTGAAAAGACTACAAACCGTCCTACCCAGAGGTATGTTCAAAAACCAAAGGAAATGGAATACAATGTAGAGTGTGTGATGGATTTGGTCACATACAAGCTAAGTGTGCCAATACTCTTAAGAAGTAAAAAGGAAAATCTCTAGCCAGTATTTGGAGTTATGAAAATTCTGAAGGAAACGCTGAAGATGAAGACATAACCAGCAATTACGTTGCTTTCACTGCAACTCTGAAAAGTCAGTCTGAGTATGACACATCTAGTAATGTTGAACACAATATTGCAACATCTGTTACAACATCGGATACCAGACAAGGAAATGTGATACATGATGTTGAAACATCTAGTACAACATTTAGCAGTGAGGCTGCCAATAGGATGTCGCGTTCAGGTCCTCCCGCTGTTGAAAAGACTACAAGCCGTCCTACCCAGAGGTATGTTCAAAAACCAAAGGAAATGGAATACAATGTAGAGTGTGTGATGGATTTGGTCACATACAAGCTAAGTGTGCCAATACTCTTAAGAAGTAAAAAGGAAAATCTCTAGCCAGTATTTGGAGTTATGAAAATTCTGAAGGAAACGCTGAAGATGAAGACATAACCAGCAATTACGTTGCTTTCACTGCAACTCTGAAAAGTCAGTCTGAGTATGACACATCTAGTAATGTTGAACACAATATTGCAACATCTGTTACAACATCGGATACCAGACAAGGAAATGTGATACATGATGTTGAAACATCTAGTACAACATTTAGCAGTGAGGCTGACTCTGAAGGTGATAGTGAGGAAGATGTTGGTGAAGAAGACATTCGGTCAGCATATCAGATTATGTTTAACAAATGGATGGATATATGCAAAGTGAACAAGAATTTGAAGAATGAATGTTCCAAACTGAGAAGGAAGAAGGATGAGACCAGGGCTAAACTGTTGAAAACGGAGCTTAGTCTCAGGAATCTTGAGAACAGCCTCACGAGAACACTACTTAGAGCTGAGAAGGATAAGAGCACCCTCAACAGATGGAATTCCGGGAAGTCTAAGCATTCTCAGAAAATCTATGGTATTTTGACAGTGGATGCTCTCGACACATGGCTGGCAATAAGGGTCTTCTCACTGAGTACTCAGCCGGCAACAAGGGTCATGTAACCTTTGGTGATGGTCAGAGAAGCAAGGTGGTTGGAAAAGGGTACCTCAATGTGATAGTGTCCCTGAAGCTGAAGGATGTGATGCATGTAGAAGACTTAGGCAAACCTCATTAGCATAAGTCAGCTGTGTGATCAAGTTTTTCTTGTCCGATTCACCAAAGATGAATGTCTAGTCTTCAATAGAGATGATGTATGTATTCTTACTGGGAAAAGGTCAAATGACAACTTTTATCTACTGCAAGATCTCAACAAGTGCTTCAACATCACCACTGATGTTTCAGAACAGTGGCATTAAAAACTGGGTCACCTAAATTTCAAACCTTGATGAAGATATCTCAAGCCGGAGCTGTTCGTGGGATACCAATTCTAACCAAGAAGAAAGAATGTGTATGTGGACCGTGTCAACTGGGAAAGCAGAAGAAGACGAGCCATAAGCAAATCCAGATGATTACTACTTTGAAAATTTTGGAGCTATTACACATGGATCTGATCGGACCCACATCAGAAACTAGCGTAGGATGTAAGAAATATATTTACGTATGTGTTGATGATTTTTCTCGGTTTACCTGGGTAGATTTTCTTAAGGAGAAATCAGACACATTTGAAGCCTTCAAGAGATTGTGCACTCGTCTTCAAGTTGAAAAAGGAGATAGCATTGGCAAAATTGTCAGGATCCAGAGTGATCACGAAAAAGAGTTTGAGAATCATTCTTTCTCTGGATATTGTGACTCTCAAGGTATTGCACATGAATTTTCGGCTCCAAAGACTCAACAAAATGGAGTAGTTGAAAGAAAAAACCGCACTCTTCAAGAAATGGCACATGTGATGTTGAATGCTCGGGGGATCAATGTTAAGTGGTGGGTTGAAGCTGTCAACACAGCCAGCTACACTATTAATAGGGTTTATCTTCGACCGAGAACTGAGAAAACCCCCTATGAGATCTGAAAAGGCAAGAAACTTGATGTATCCTACTTCCACATCTTCGGAAGCAAATGTTATATCCTGCAAGACCGTACTCCCAGGTAGAAGTTTGATGCTAAGAGCGACAGAGAAATCTTCCTTAAGTATTCCACGAAAAGTCGTGCTTTTAGAGTTCTAAATCAATGCACAAATGTTATGATGGAATCTATCAATGTAGTGGTTGACGATTTTGATCAGGGAGAGGCCGTCTTAAGTGAAGGAAGAGTGCTTCAAGAAGACGGCACTGATGAGTAAGATCGTGTTGAAAACAATGTTGCAACAAGCAAGACAAATCAGGACAATGTTGAAGAAATGTTGCAACACAGGGTACAAATACAGTTGAGATACCACAGGATGAGACTGAAGACGCCCAAGGTGCTGAAAGAATCACTAAAGTTATACACGATCATCCTCCTGAGTTGATCATTAGTGACGTGCATGACAGCCGCTGGACGAGAGGTACGAGTCGTGTCAATTATAGAGATCTGGCTGGGTATGCTTGCTTTTCTCTCTGTTGTTGAACCCAAAAATGTGAAGGAAGCTATTGTTGATGAATTCTGGGTGTCAGCCATGCAAGAAGAGCTGAACCAATTTCAACGTAATGATGTCTGGAGCCTGATTGAGAGATCTAAAGGGATAAATGTCATCGGGATAAAATGGATCTTCAAGAATAAAACTGATGAGAAGGGAAATGTTACTCGCAACAAAGCACGTCTAGTGGCTCAAGGATACACCTAGGTGGAAGGCATCGATTTTGATGAAACATTTGCTTTAGTCGCTTGGTTGGAATCCATCAGATTATTATTGGCAGTAGCATGCAGTCTAAATTTTAAGCTCCATTAGATGGATGTGAAGAGTGTGTTCCTGAATGGGTTACTGAATGAAGAAGTATATGTCGAACAACCAAAAGGTTTTGTAGATCCCTTCTTCCGAATCATGTCTACCAGTTGAAGCTGAGTGTGCCAAAAGGGATATGAACGAGGAGGAGCCGACAAGACATTGTTTGTCCAAAGGACCAGGTCAAGTGTTATGGTTGCTCAGATCTACGAAGATGATATAGTTTTCGGATCAACCTCATAATAGTTGGTGCATGAGTTCATTGCCCTCATGCAGAAGGAGTTTGAGATGAGCATGGTTGGTGAGTTGAACTTATTTCTTGGACTTCAAGTTAAGCAGTGTACTGATGGTTTATTCATCTCACAAAGCAAATATGCTAAGAATCTGGTTAAGAGATTTGGTGTGGAAAATGCTAGACATGTTCGCACCCCTATGTCCACCACTGATAAACTTTACAAGGACGATAGAGGAAAATCGATCGAGGTTACTCTATACAGAAGCATGATAGGCAACCTATTGTATTTGACAGCTAGCAGGCCGTATATCAGCTTCAGTGTAGGAGTCTGTGCTCGTTATCAAGCTTGCCCTAAAGAATCTCATATCACAGCAGTAAAGAGGATTATCAGATATGTCAGTGGAATGGCAGATTATGTCATATGGTATACCAAGGATACAAACACACTAGTTTCAGGGTACAGTGATGCAGACTGGACAGGGAATACAGATGATAGAAAGAGTACTACAGGCGGATGTTTCTATGTGGGCTAGTCTCCTGGTACAGCAAAAAGCAAAACTCCATATCGTTATCTACAGCAGAGGCTGAGTATATCACGGCAGGAAGTTGTTGTACTCAACTCTTGTGGATGAAGCAAATGCTGACCGATTATGGGTTGGAGTAGGGGATACTAACTATCCTATGTGAGAATCAGAGTGTAATAAACATCTCCAAGAACCTAGTTCAGCATTCCAAAACAAAACACATAGATATCAGACATCATTTCATTAGAGAGTTGGTCGAGAAGAAATCCCTTACCATGGAATATGTTGCTACTGCAAATCAACTAGCTGACATCTTCATAAAACCGTTAGATTCGGGCAGATTTGAAGAATTGCGACAAGCCATGTGGCTGTGTCATATCTGATGTTGATCCTTTTGTTGAGAAGAATCAACTGGTTGCAACATAAGGAGGAATGGAGCGGTCATTAGTTTTTGTGTCAGATGTCTCACAGTTATTTTTCTGACCCGTTATTTATGTTCTCTCGTTTCACTCATTCTCCTCACAGCTCTCTTTCCTCTCTCAAATTTTTTTCAAGATTCTCTGAGCGGGTTCTTCTAGGGCTCTTGATTCCTCGTGTGGAATTCTTCTTTTGCTTCTGATATGGCACGAGATCGGAAGGAGAAATCGTCGCAAATCCCTCGACGCTACTCTCGTCGGACCGCCTCATCGCAAAAGAGTGCTTCTTCGTCTACTCCTCCTTCTACCAAGCGAAAGGGAGTGGCTCCACGTACTTCGCGTGCCTCTTCCTTTGGTAATTCTCCTTCTTTTCCATCTCCAGTATCATTTAAAGACATGCACTCTCCAGTTGTTTCGAATTTGGAAGTTGTGAGGTTTTCTCCAATTTTGAAAATTCCTCTTCCGCAAGAACCCTTGGTGTCTGATTTTTGTGATGATGAAGTTTATCCAGCCCCTGTCACCGTTCAGGGCTGGTTTTGGCGCTTACAGAGAACTGGACGGAGATTGGATCTCTCTTGGGTTGATGTTTCTGATACTCATGTTGATCAGCTCATGCATAAAAAGATTCGGGGTAAAGTGCTGAGTGTAGAAGTGCCACGGGATAACAAGATCATCATTCATACATGGAATCCTAAATCTTTCGTGAAAATTTCTGAAATAGTTGTGGTGGATATCTCTGATTCAGACTCATCCGTGTCTGCTGAGAAGTCTACGACAGGGGGAGATGGTGAAGCTTCTTCTTACCCCAAGGTTGCCGAGGAATCAGGTCTCAATAATATTGCGAAGTCGGGTGTGTGTGCTGAACCCGAGGATAGGGTCAATGGTGATGCTGCGTGTGATGTCCCATCACAGGAGGGTGATCATGTCACTCCGTCTCCTATGTGTGTAGATGGAAGAAATCCCTTACCATGGAATATGTTGCTACTGCAAATCAACTAGCTGACATCTTCATAAAACCGTTATATTCAGGCAGATTTGAAGAATTGCGATAAGTCCTAGGGCTGTGTCGTATCTGATGTTGATCCTTTTGTTGAAAAGAATGTTGCAACATCTGTTTGCAACATAAGGAGGAATGGAGCGGTCATTAGTTTTTGGGTCGGATGTCTCACAGTTATTTTTCTGACCCGTTATTTATGTTCTCTCGTTTCACTCATTCTCCTCACGACGCTCTTTCCTCTCTCAAATTTTTTCAAGATTCTCTGAGCGGGTTCTTCTAGGGTACTTGATTCCTCGTGTGGAATTCTTCTTTTGCTCCTGATATGGCGCGAGATCGGAAGGAGAAATCGTCGCAGATCCCTCGACGCTACTCTCGTTGGACCTCCTCATCACAAAAGAGTGCTTCTTCGTCTACTCCTCCTTCTACCAAGCGAAAGGGAGTGGCTCCACGTGCTTCGCATGCCTCTTCCTTTGGTAATTCTCCCTCTTTTCCATCTCCAGTATCATTTAAAGACATGCACTCTCCAGTTGTTTCGAATTTGAAAGTTGTAAGGTTTTCCCCAATTTTGGAAATTCCTCGTCTGCAAGAACCATTGGTGTCTGATTCTTGTGATGATGAAGTTTTATCTAGCCCCTGTCACCGTTCAGGACTGGTTTTGGCACTTACGGAGAACTGGATGGAGATTGGATCTCTCTTGGGTTGATGTTTCTGATATTCATGTTGATTAACTCATGCGTAAAAAGATTCGGGATAAAGTGCTGCGTGTAGAAGTGCAACGGGATAACAAGATCATCATTCATACATGGAATCCTAAATCTTTCATGAAAATTTCTAAAATAGTTGTGGTGGATATCTCTGATTCAGACTCATCCGTGTCTGCTGAGAAGTCTACGACAGGGGGAGATGGTGAAGCTTCTTCTTACCCCAAGGTTGACGAGGAATCATGTCTCAATAATACTGAGAAGTCGGGTGTGTGCTTAACCTGAGGATAGGGTCAATGGTGATGCTGCGTGTGATGTCCCATCACAGGAGGGTGACCATGTCACTCCGTCTCCTATGTGTGTGGACGGAAGTGATCAATCTATGCCTGAGGTTGGTAATAGTTCTTTAAGTGGAACTAATGTAAATGACTGTGCTCATAATGTCTGCCCTGAAGAGATTTCTCTCTTGGATCGAGATGATCTTTTGTTGAATGTTTCCCCTGTTGAAGTCCCTCCTGAGAAGCTTCAGTCCGATGGTGTTGAAGAATATCTTGTCCAGTATTCTGTGGATATATGGAAGACGATGTGAGTGCTCAGGACCCCTCTCCTCATCCTATCGAGGCTGAATGTTGTGTGGCTCTTGGTGTTTCTACTGTTGATACAGGCACAACTGAAGTTATTGCTGATGTTGAGGCTGCTGTCGAGACTGGTTCACTACCTACAGAGGTTGAATCTTGTAATGTTGCACAAAATGTTGCAACATTAGATTCAACATGTGAGGCTGTTACTCTTGACACCTCGTCCCAGATTCCTCTTGAAGACATCATGTTTCCCTCTCCTGTGCGGAAGGCCAGGTCTGTTCTAGAAAGCATACGACATCATCATCAGGTCATGCCTCTGTTTCTCCCTCTAAGAGGTCAAAAGTTTCGGCTTCTGCAATAGGTCTCTCTCGTTCTCCATTATTTACTTTATCTGATGCCTTCAGTAGAGTTTTCTTTGATAAAGCTAGTAAGAATAGGTGGGTTTCATACTCTGAAAGATCTATTCTACCTGAGAAAGTCTTGAATATTTCATCCTTTGAAAAAACTCAATTAGTCTCCATCCTGAAAGATCTAGGCTTATTTCATGATGTCTCGCGCTTTAGAACTTTTTATCCTGTCATGGTTCGTGAGTTCTACTGCAATCTTTCAAAGTCTACTGCGTTTGTGTCTTCACGCTGGGGGTTCAGGAGCTACGTCAGAGGAAAGATCCTTTCATTTTCTCCATCTGTCTTGAACAAGATTCTAAAGTCACTGCCAAATTTTGGAGAGTCCGTAGGAGAGGACTTTAACAAGTTCATAAATGTCGTCACAGCAGGAAAACTAAAGAGTTGGCCCAAGTTATCCTCATTCCCTTCCTCAGCTCTTACTGCTAAGTACTTCGTGCTGTACAGGATTGCTACGAGGAACTGGCTCCCAACTTCAAATATTTCAGTTGTTACCAAGGATATGTGCAAGCTCCTGTTTTCTGCTGGAACTAAGCAACCTTTCAATTTGGGGAGAATTATTTTTGACTCTATTCTGTCTCTTTCAGAGTCATCTTCTCCAGCTTCATCTTTGCCCCACGACAGTCTCATCTCTATGATGCTCATGGCACAGAAAGTATCTCTGTCTGCGTCTGATCTGCCTATCTCCTGTGACAGCATATCTTACATTGTCAAGTATGTTGTCGGAAAGTGTGATGATATTTCCAAGATGATTCCCTCTCTACATGGTACATGTCTGCGTCTGATCTGCCTACATCCTTTGTGCATCAAGCTCCTTCTACTTCTCCCACTGTACCGGCTGCTGAAGATCTCCCTTCATCTCTGTTGGAGGACGTTCAGTTATTTGAGAGGGCGATTAAAATGTTGATGATCAGCTGATATTACTTCAAAGTCAGAAGGTTCTTCTAGAGGGTCACAAACTAATGTTACAGGACAAACTGTCTGCCCTGAAGGCCAAATTTGCTGAGAATCAGTGAGCGCAGCCTCTGGTACTGTTCTCTTTTTGAGGTATGTCTCTTGCCTTTAGTGGCACAAAGGGGAGAAAAATGTTGAATACTTTGTTGTTCGAGTTGCCTGTTGCTGTTGGTTTGCCTGTTGCTGTTGCTGCTTCTTCTGTTGTGAGGGGTGTTAAACATGATACTGTGCGTGTTGATTATGATGATGAATACGGTGATGTGGTTTTTGGTGGCATTTCTGATTGTGGATCTCCTCAAGTTCTAAAGCAGTTTCCTATTTCTTGACTTCTTGCTTGCCATGTTCTTTTCATTCTGCCTCTCTTCATATCTTAAATTGTGCCACTAAATATCAAAAGGGGAGATTGTTAGGTTTCGTTCATGTCTATGATAGTTTGCTATTGGTTCTTAATTATCTTGAAGAAGAAAGACGGCTTATCTTGGTCATGTTGGAAGAATTGTTGAACATTATGTTGTATCATAACGTTCAACACGTTGTGTCTGTTTGCGGCAATGTGGTATGAGGTATACGGGATCTCGTTGTCTTCAACTCGTGATCCCAGCTATCTTTAACGCTATCTGGTATTTATGATGATTGAATACTGTTAAAGATTTATTTGGTAGTCAATATCTCTCGGTTATTCTGTTGAAAACGGTTGGAGAGATTTTTGCTCACAATATCTTCCGCAATGGACTCTTGAAGATTTGCGGGATCTCATGCTATTGAGGGTTGCGGATTTTGTGGGCTGCCTAGCTGGAGCTGCTATGATTGGAGATTTTTCCGTTTGACCCGCGGATTGAGGGGGAGCGTGGTTTATGAGGGTTTGAAGCGGCAAGGGCTAGGTTACGACTTTTGGGAAAACGTTTTGAAACTCCGGGAGGGAGGCCGACGGCTACGCACGTAGGATCAAGGGAGTTGATTTAGTCGGTGGTGCAAGGGGAGCTTGCCGAGAATACTCCACGGGGTTGATGGTTATCACCCTTCACGGTTTGGATTAAGAGGTTGTACTCTTTGATTATTTTTAGTGGTTTTAGAGCTCCACCGTGTTCCTCCTAGTAGAAACGTGGTTTTAGAGTTTGTACTCTTTGATTATTTTTAGTGGAGTATTCTGTTTTCTGGACGTTGCCCCGCAGATGTAGGTGTGTGCACCGAACTGCGTTACCAAGTCTTGTGTGTCTCTGATTGGATTGCATTGCATCCTTGGATTTGTGTTTTATTTTTGCATACTAAATTTCAACTTACATCTGGATTGTTTGAGGTTTAATTAATATCCACCATTTCTGCTTGCAGCCACTATTAATTTAAAACCCATTTGGACATCTGAATAGATAATGCACAATCTTATTATTGGTTCGAACTGATTTCTCTGAGCACAGTAGGTTAAGATATTTCTGTTGATTTTCTGAGGTCATAAACTTTGTGGTATGGTCTGCCAAAAGAGATTTTAGGTTAGTTCCTCACTCCATATACAAAGGCTATTTTTTTCCATTCATCTTGACATCATTTGCCTATAATCTAAATCTAGACGCCCTACATGCTGCATGCATTACAATTGCAAGATCCAAGAGAAACACAGTAAGCTAAAAATGATAAAACATCATCCCCTTCATCTGAGTTTCAAAATTAAAATAAAAAGAACTTTCATATAGTCGAAGCATTGGCCAAAGCCAGAAAAATAAAATTTCAGTCACCAACTTCATCCGCTCATTAAAGTTAATTACATGCTAGTTTCTCCTTTTGGAGCTACATTTATCACTGAAAGTAAGACCTTATCATATATTGATCCCACTTATTTCATACTGATACTGATAACAAATTTTAAAGCATTCTTACAATACCAAAAGAATTTGCGTGTAATCTCCCTATCATACCACCTTATCTTCGGCTAAATACTCAAGTAATATGAGTTCATATGCAAATACAATGATATTAATAAAAATAAGCAAATGGTCAAAAATAAGAATATGGTCATGTATGTATACTACATTTATCACTGAAAGTAAGACCTTATCATATATTGATCCCACTTATTTCATACTGATACTGATAACAAATTTTAAAGCATTCTTACAATACCAAAAGAATTTGCGTGTAATCTCCCTATCATACCACCTTATCTTCGGCTAAATACTCAAGTAATATGAGTTCATATGCAAATACAATGATATTAATAAAAATAAGCAAATGGTCAAAAATAAGAATATGGTCATGTATGTAAACTACAATGATATTAATAAAAATAAGCAAATGGACAAAAATTTTGACATTTACTGTTAAAAATATGCAGGTGAATATCTGTTAATTTTCGGCTAAATACTCAAGTGATATGAGTTCATATTCAAATACTATAATCTTATTAGGATAATGAGATTGCATTGGTGGCATTTTCATTTATGCAAGCTACAATGATATTAATAAAAAACAAGCAAACTGACAAAAATCTCGAAGCTTACTAATATGAAGGTGAACAACAATGATATTAATAAAAATAAGCCCATTAGGATATGAATATCTGTTAAATTTCGGATAAATACTCAAGTGATATGAGTTCATATTCAAATACTATAATCCTATTAGGATAATGAGATTGCATTGGTGGCATGTTCATTTATGCAAGCTACAATGATATTAATAAAAACAAGAAAATGGACAAAATATCTCGAAGTTTAGTAATATGTAGGTGAATATCTGTTAATTTTTGAATAGTCTAAAGAAGAAAATCACAAACCTGCAAAAATGGCAACAAATACCCAAAATGGGATCATAAACACTTCCCCTTCCTTTACTTCCACATCGGTCTGAACAAGAAAACAGTCTCCTCCTCGCCGTTACCGAAAGTTCATCCTTCTCGACAATTGAAGCTACGAAACAGAAGTGATAAAATAATCAAACACCCGAAAAAAAATAAGGAAAAAAATTGTTTTGTTACGAAAGCTGGAGGTCATAAAAACCTTGAGGAGACGAGCAATCAAAGTCATATGACTTCCCCTTCAAACGATCCGACCTACGAGGTGGAGTCGATAAATCTGGTTCTGATTTCTTATTATTTCTGCTTGTTGTGGCATTTGACTTGGCAAAAGAGAAGATGTCTTCGAGCTCCTTAATGCTACGATCAATCCCGAGAGATGCCAATCTAGCCTATAATTTTGATCACAAGAATATTAAAGGATTTATGCATGCAGACAATAGATAAAAATCCCATAAAAGGGAACTATTAAGCAATATGGGGGGAAAAACCTTGTTTTCAGATATGCGGGCAATCCGGAGTCGCTCATAGTCAGAGATCCCAGAAACATGATCATCAGTTCGTTCTTCCCCTTCACTTTCGCAATACTCTATAGACATATCCTGCATTTGTTCTGTAGGATCTTTGATTTCTTCAAACGATTCTAAAAAGCACATAATCACATGAGAAAGATGAGAACTTTGGGAGCTGAGAATTCAAAGTTATAAGATGTTCCCTTCAAACGACCTGAATCGCGAGGTGGAGTAGCCAAATCCGGATTCAATTTCTTAACCCTTTTGCTGGATTTGGTAGAAGAGTTGATTATTTGAATTTCTCCTATGTTTTCCTCGAGCCCAAGAGACACCATTGTTGCCTTCATATGAAAAAACATTAACTTCTTGTTAGCCTTTTAACTTCCATGAAAAATGAAAGACGAAAGTAGAAGGAAACGAAACCTTGTTCTCGGAGATTCCAGCAACTTTCAGATTCTCACATGGCGTGATTTCTGAAGCATGAGGATCGATTCCTGCATCCCCTTCAACTCTGCATGAACCTGGAGGGTTAAAATTGGGAGATGATGGATGCTCACAAGTTTTCCCCTTCAGTCGATTCGAGCGGCGAAGTGGAGATGCAGTAATTTCTCCGGCAATTTGGTCGAGGCCAACAGACTCCATTCTAGCCTGCATAATTGATCCGGAAATTGAACGGAAAAATAAAAAAATCGGATTGTTCTTGTTTCTTATATCTTTATTGATGAAATCAAGAGAAGCCCACAAAAGTAAATAATACAGAGAAACAATCAGATCAAGAAATAAACGGACCTTGTTTCGAGTGATTCGAACATTTCGGAGGCTCTGGCAGTGTTGCTTGGCTCTCAGACTTACCATGGCCGCTTTCTTTCTTTCTTTCTTGCCTTCCTTGGAGCTGAGAACGGCAATTTTATAACGGCTAGTTTTTTTTTTTTTTTTGAATTTGAAAACAGTGAACTGATGAAATTGTTTCAACGGCTGTATATTATGCTTCGAACTTAGAAAGCGTGGTGCCACGTGGACGGCAATTTTGGACTGCTCTTTTGGGACCCGTGCATGGAAATACACTTTTTTATGCACAATAATACGGATATGTTTATTTGAAACAAGTGATGCTTTTGCTACAGATCGATTTAATCCATACGGAAATCCATACGGCTCTGTCACATCCTCCTCCAGCCAAAGCAAAAGCGACAGCAGGAAGCAGCAGCTACGCGGCCGTTTCATTCCTCCAAACGGCCGCATCGAATGAGGAGATTTCGAATATAACAGCGTGCGTAACTTTCTCAAAACGACACAGCCGCGTCGTTTGAGTGACGCGTCCGTTACGAGTCGGGTTTCCGCCTGATCTGCTAGGGTTTCTATTTAAGGATTTGAGCATCGTAAGAGTGGGGAAGGCGGTTGGGGAGTGCGTTTTACCCAGTTTTCCCCCATTTTCTTGTTTTCTAGGAGTATATTAGATAGATTAATTTAGATTGTTGTTCTCCTGGATTGTAACTAAGTATTGACAACTCTTGCTTGTGATTCAATGAGATAAGTATTTTATTCCTTTTATTTCTTGTTTTTCTTGTTATTTCTTGATGTTTATCTGATGCTTGTTAATCTAGATCATCGATTCACGTAGCAAACAATAATTAAGGACGAAATTGGTACTCGGTTACCCATCCTCCCTGCGGACGAGCCGTAAAGCCCTACGACGACAGCCGTGCGCTTGCGGAATTATAAATTCCATTAGCTTTGCGTGAGCGAACATCGACCAGGTGGTCGATTCGATGTAGGGGGTAGCTGTCTTTTGGGCATGCCTTGTTCAGGCTGGTGAAGTCCACGCACATCCTCCACTTGCCGTTGGCCTTTTTCACCATAACCACATTAGAGAGCCAATCAGGGTAACAGACCTCTCTAATGAAGCCAGCCTCCAGCAACCGTTCAACTTCTTCAACGGCCGCTTTCATCTTGTCACCGCCGATGTTCCTCTTTTTCTGCTTCACAGGCTTGAAAGTTGGGTCGACATGTAGCTCGTGGGAGATGACTCGAGGATCTACTCCGGGCATATCGTCGGGTGACCAGCCGAACACGTCTGCATTAGCTCTCGGGATGTCTATCAAATTCTCTCTTAGATAGAGAGGAAGTCGCGATCCAATGGTGACAGTCCTCCCTTCTCTGCCAGGAAGCGGCATTGACTCTGTCTCTTCAACCGAGGTTGGCCTTTGGTTCGCCGGATCCCCGGTCTCGTTGGTGAGCTCGTTTGAGGATACTTGATTCGCCTTTCTAATTGCTGCAGACATGAGTTAGCATAATCTGGCATGCATCTGTTTTCCTCTCACTTGCCCGACTCATTGGGGGTCTGAAACTTGACTATCTAGTGAAAAGTAGAGATTGCAGCTTTCGCTGAGTTAAGAAGCGATCAGCCTATAATCCCGTTATAGGGCGAATTGATCTTACCCACCCACCATGAATGACATCATTCGGGTCACTTGGTGGGGGGGTTGTCCGAGTGTGACCGGTAACACGAGCATACCCGCAACAGGAGCGGAATGGCCCGTGAAGCCGACGAGAGGTCTAGGGCATTCCCTCAACTCCAATGAGGTTAGCCCCATCTTCTCGAGCATGGTCCAGATAAGGACGTCACATGAACCTCCCGTGTCAACGAGTAATCGTCTAACCTCGACTGTATTGATGATAGCGCTGATGACGACGATGACGTGCAGCAACTCCACACCCTCACGATCCTCATCTGAAAATGATATCAGGGGCGTCGAGTTCCTCAGTCGCTTCCGCCCGACAACCACTGTCATCACCTGCCCGGCACTCTGGCTTTGTAAGGAGGCAGAGAAATTGCGGTGAGTAGGTCCGCCAAATATCTTGTTTAGCGCATCGGTATTTGGTAGAGTTGTGGGGTCCTCCACAGAGGAATCAAGTTTATTTGTGTTTTGATCGATGGGATAAGTCAACATGGTCTTTCTGCTTGGTGGAGACTGGATTGTAGACTCTATTTCTCACAGACGGCGCCACCTGTTGACGGTTGAATTTCGGTCAACAATAAAGGAGCTACTTGGATGAAGACCGACCTAGTTCAGAGGAGCTCCGAACTGAACAAAGGATCACCTGCCGAGTGATCTGCACCACATGAAATCGTTAGGGAGGGGTCGGATTTGGGTCCCGACTCAACTCCTCTCTAATGCTTAAGTTAGTGAGGAACTTAAGAGAGAGAGAGACCCGAGACAGCGGGATCGATCTAAAGTGAGATCGTCCGAGGAGATGACCTACCGAGTCAGGGAGGAGGAAATATATAGTAGAAAATAATGGACTGGTGATGTCAAGCTAATAGGCTAATGGGCCTATATTCTATAAGCAACAAGCTCCATATCTGTCATGTGTGGCGATATCCACTATGTTCACAATTCTTAGCCATATCACTTATTATACATGTGAGTTTGATTACGAAGCCAAAGGTACAATTCTCTACATTATTTTCAGGAAATAGTCAAAAGAAGGGAGCACAAACAACTCCAATTTTGTAGAATATCACCGAGTACCATAGCATTACAATTACATTATAGGGTTTGGAGCTTTTTTAGACAACCAGCACCATATCATTACAACATATTTCTGAATGATGAAGACACTAGGGGTCCAAAATCAAATGCAACAAAATCTGTACCAAAACGCACAGCAAACATTTAGATTTCTTCCCCAATAAACTAGCCAACCACTCGAATCGGTGCTCGCCACAAAACACACACAAAATCAGTCTACGGATATACTATATCTATTCAGACAAAGGTAGTGATTTCGGTCGGGGATCATCCTCGTCATAAGCAACCTGCTTTACGCTTCAGATGGTCCATTATCAGATGTGCCACAGATTCATACCCCTGCTTGCGTGCTGTTAAACACATGACCGTCATGAATCCCAAACAACCAAAGCTAGAAGAATTGATATGCATCGTAAAATGTAAACATGCATAGCTCAAATCAAAGAGTATACAAAACATATATACCAACCATAGGAGATTGCAATTCCAGTGGGAGCCATCTTGCCCTTCTTCAGGCACCGAGGGCTATCACAGATATATGGAAAAATTAGTTACACCATCTAACCCAACTATTACTTATTTAATTGAATGAAAAGATATATTGTACCTATTACAGATCCAATATGGGTTGATTCCTTTCTTTTTGATGCAGTGAGGGCACATCCAATCCATCTTCTTCCTGACTTCTTCCAATTCTGTGAAATTCAAACACAGAAAATTGTTTTTGTATGACTACAGACGTAAACGCGAAACAAGTAGCCATGGTATTGTCGTCGTTGCTGGCTTACCTTCACCATATCTGGCCTTGAGACACGCACGGCACAGAACCCCGTTCGACGAGTGACATGATGAGCATTCGGTATTTCCTGTTAAAAATAGTTCTTGTGAAATTTATTATTATTATTATTTTCTCATGGCACGAGCGAATGAAAGCATATTATCTTTTACCTATGCATGGCTGATTTATATCCCCATCCCCACAACGCCTGCACTCTTCTTCCCAACATAATCTCTTCTTCCTGAATTGAGTAAATAATTAGAGCAGTCAACAATATAATTATATAACATTTGATCAGTTGGCCGTGAGTGCTTTCTGCACCTGCTCAAAAAACTTGGTACTTAGAAATATTTGATGTTCATGTTCTAAGGTAATCCATCAAGCTAAGGCTTTTATTCTCTATGCAAGCCAATTCTAAAACTGACGGCTAATCTATTATTTTAAACACATTTGAGGATCTGACTAGATATGCACAATCTTATTGGTTCGCGGAAACAGATTTCTCGTAGCACAGTAGGTTAAGATATTTCTGTTGATTTTCTGATGTCATAAACTTTGTGGTATGGTCTGCCAAAAGTTCTGAAATGCAGTGAGGACAAGTTAGGTTAGTTTCCTCACTACAAAGACTATATTTTTTTCATTCATCTCAACATCATTTGCGTATAATCTAAATCTAGACGCCCTACATGCTGCGGCAGTTCATGAGTCATCAGGTGCCGAATAATTCTTAATATGCATTGCACTTGCAAGATCCAAGAGATACAAATTAAGCTAAAAATGCTAAAAACATCATCCTCTTATGTTATGTACATCCAATTTTCAAAATGAAAATCAAAAGAACTTTCATATAGTCGAAGCATTGGCCAAAGCCACAAAAATAAAATTTCAGTCACCAACTACATCTGCCCATTAAAGTTATGCTAGTTTCTCCTTTTGGAGCTACATGTATCACTGGAAGTAAGACCCTTATCATATTGATCCGACTTATTTCATACTGATACAACTCGTTGAATCTCAAGTGGCGTGCCCACATACTAATAACAAATTTTAATGCACTACGCAAAAGGCAATTGTTTTACTTTGGGAATTACTACGGCACGACCGTTTTTGCTCTGCGCACGACGACCACCCACTTATTTACAAGTTTGCTACTGAAAATTGCTCACTACGCACAACCGAAGCAAATTTCCGAAAATGCTCCTGGGTGTGCAAACGGCCGAACAGCGGCAGACGATGACGCCACCCCTCCTCCGACGACACAGCCCCACATCGCCCCTCCTCCGACCTCCCCAGCTCCCGCATCCCTCTTTCACCGACCCCTCCGCCGCCCCCTCCACCTCCACTGACCCCTCTTCCGACCTCTCAGCCCGACTTTCCCCTCCTCCGACCTCCCCAACCTATCCGCCGCCACCTCCTCCAACAACCCAGCTCCACCCTCTCCTTCATCCGACCTCCCAAGCCCACGACCATTTTTGCTCTGCTACACACCCTGCACCACCGCCTCCTCCGGCAGATGAGGGTAAAAGAGAAAAAATGGCAAACTTGTAAATAAGTGGGTTGTGCGCGGGAGTAATGGCAAACTTGTAAATAAGCCGGTTGTGCACAGAGCAAAAACGGTCTTGTGTGTAGCAATTCCCTTTTATTTTAGGTATATAATAGTATTCTTACAATACCAAAAGAGTTTGCGTGTATAATCCTAGCATACCACTTTATCTTCGGCTAAATACTCAAGTAATATGAGTTCATATTCAAATACTATAATACTATTAGGATAATGAGATTGCATTAGTGGCATGTTCATTTATGTAAGCTACTATGACATTAATAAAAACAAGCAAATAGACAAAAATCTCGAAGTTTACTAATATGTACATCTGTTAATTTGAATAGTCTAAAGAAGAAAATCACAAAACCTGCAAGAATGACAAAAAATCCCCAAAATGGGATCATAAAGAATTCCCCTTCCTTTACTTCCACATCGATCTGAACAAAAAAACAGTCTCCTCCTCGCCATCACCGAAAGTTCATCCTTTTTGACAATTGAAGCTACAAAACATAAGTGACAAAATAATCAAACACCCAAAAAAAGAAGGAAAATATTTGGGTTGTTACGAAAGCTGGAGGTCATAAAAACCTTGAGGAGACGAGCAATCGATGTCATAAGACTTCCCCTTCAAACGGTCTGACCTACGACGTGGAGTCGATAAATCTGGTTTCAATTTCGTATACTTCCTTTTGCTTGAAGAGAAGATGTCTTCGAGCTCCTTAATGCTACGATCAATCCCAAGAGATGCCAATCTAGCCTATATATTTTGATCACAAGAATATTAAAGGATTTATGCCTGCAGCCAATAGAGAGAAATCCCATAAAAAGGAAACATTAAGCAAGATGGGGAAAAAACCTTGTTTTCAGATATGCGGGCAATCCGTAGTCGTTCATAGTCAGAGATCCCAGAATCATCATCATCATCATCAGTGCGGTCTTCCCCTTCTCCTTCGCAATACTCTATAGACATGTCCTGCATTTGTTCTGTATCATCTTTGATTTCTTCAAAAGATTCTAAAAAGCACATAATCAAATGAGAAAGATGCGAACTTTGGGAGCTGAGAATTCACATTCATAAGATTTTCCATTCAAACGACCTGAATCACGAGGTGGAGTCGCCAAATCCGGATTCAATTTCTTAACCCTTTTGCTGGAATTGGTAGACGAGTTGATTATTTGAATTTCTCCCATGTTTTCATCGAGCCCAAGAGACCCCATTGTTGCCTTCAAATGAAAAAAAAAACAGCAACTTTTGTTAGGTTTTCAACTTTCATGAAAAATGAAAAACGAAAGTAGAGAAGGAAATGAAACCTTGTTGTCTGAGATTCCAGCGACATTCTGATTCTCACACGGCGTGATTTCTGAAGCATGAGGAGTGATTCCTGCATCCCCTTCAACGCTGCATGAACCTGGAGAGTCGAAATTGGGAGATGATGGATTCAGTGGATTCGAGCGGCGAAATGGAGATGATGAATCTGAGATCTCCATTCTAGCCTGCATAATTGATCCGGAAATTGAACGGAAAAAAATCAGATAGTTATTATTATTATTATTTATCGATGAAATCTAGAGAAGCCACCAAAAGTAAATAATAATGAGAAACAATCAGATAGTGTTGCTTGGCTCTCAGACTTACCATGGCCTCTTTCTTTCTTTCTTTCTTGCCTTCCTTGGAGCTGAGAACGGCAATTACAACGGTTTGTTTTTATTGAATTTGAAAACTGGGAACCGATGAACTTGAGTCAACGGCTGTATCTTGCAGGGTCGGATTGCATGAACCTACGTCTGAACATGAGGTTAGCCCCTCTAAATTGCCAACAGGCCTGAAACTAGGGCCGAGTTCAAAGGCCTATGAGTAATACTAATCATTATACTTTTAACTTTTGTACCCTCCATGTCTTATAATTTCTAAATAGCAGGAAAATTACAGGATAATTACAATTTTCCAAGATCATGTAACAAATGCGTGTTCCTGGTAAATATATCAATATTATTGTGTATAAAAAAAGTGTATTGCCATGCACATGTCCGAAGAGCTGTACATAATTACTGTCCACTGTGCACCACACTTTCTAAATTTGTAGCATGAGGGCCTGCCCTTTTTATTGAGAATGGATTTGTGAAAAGTTGAGGACCTGAGCTGTTCTGGAACCTTGATGTGAGGAAAGCTTGGTTTTGTGTTTTTTTTTGTTGGAAAGTTGGTTGGAAAGTTGTTTTGAGAGCGTTTTGAGGGTCACGCACAACTTTCTTGTGTGTTTTTTGTTTGGGATGTTGGGAAAGTTGGATGTGAGGTCCATCGTGATTTTAATAAGCATTGAACTAATTATTAAACTAAAATCATTACTTATAAATCTTAATAAAATAATAATAATGAAAATCACTTCTGCCGCAACCAGCGAAGCACTGTGCTTCCGTTCAATTTAATAGGAATAAAATATTTGGATGGGGTTCGTAGAGGGTGACGACAAAAAAACACAGGATCACTGTGCACACTGTCGATCAACTTTCTCCGTTGGAAAGTTGCGAAATCCGCGGATTTTCCACGGACCCGTCATCTCGGATCCACCTCAGCCAAGATTACTTCCCACAAAAAGAATAGACGGAAGAAAATAAGCGAAGAATGTTGTCAATAGTGAGTGAACAGTGTCTAAACAGGATAAAAATTCCACTTTCCACCTCATTCTCAACAAAAAGAACATGACCTAAGGGCAGTCCCAGCGGGGGCTTTTTCCAAAATTGGGGGTGGGGATGGGGTGGGGTGGGATTTTGGCCAAAATCCCCCCCAAAATGCGCTTCACACCCATCGAGTGGCTTTTCCCAAAATGCTAGGGTCGTGATTTTGGCCGAATTTTCCAAAAAAATACAAATTTTTGTAAAAAAACCATTGTTTCAATAATTGATCACTTCACAACGGCTCTATTTCACAACGTGTCATGCCCTGTTGTGAAATAAACGTGTATTCTATTATATGCACGTGGTATTTCTACCTACGATGCATACGTAGGCATGAAATAAACGTGGATATCGAGATATGTGACGTAGTGCAAGGGGGATTGGGCCGTAATACGTGGCTAAGAGACGAGAAAGTAAGAATGAGTGCAGGAGAAGTGTGAATGACGTCGTGGGTGTAAAAAAACAAGAATGTATCGGACGTGTGTGTGTGATGCGTGTCTGCGTGCATGGGTGTGCATGGTTGTATGTAGGGGGAGCCATGCTAGTGTGAAAAGGGATTAGGGGTCAATGGCATCCCGGTAAATTTTTAGAAAAGTGAGGGGCAAATGGTCATTTGGACAAAAGGAGGTGTGTGTGTGTGTATAGTAAAACGGTGTGTGCATAAAGTAATGGCAAACTTGTAAATACCTAAAAGTTGAGGGGCATTTTTGGGAGTGTATTTTGGTCATTTAGCATGTTGCATGCTTATCCTAAGGAGGTTCTAGTTGTAGATATTTTTGGAGAAAGTTTTCTCCTTTCTTCACTTTTCTTTTCTCTTCCCTTTTCATTTTTCTTTTCTTTCTCTTGCACCCAACATGGCCGGCTACCCTTCCCCTTCTTTTTCCCCTCCTTCATCAAATGAAAACCCTAATTCTCTCCCCCAAAAGTCAAGAAGGCTTGGTTGCTTCAAGGAGAAAGAAGGTGGAAAGAAGAGAGAGAATGAGAAGAGGAAAACCAAGCTATTGAGGTAGGAATCCAACTTGGTTTGGAAATTTAATTAGGGTTTATTTCTACCATGTTTCAATTTCATGTTTACTCAATATGGATTATGGGTAATCAAATTAATGTGCCATAATTCGATTTCATGCATAATCCCTTGAAATTCCAAGCAAAATCACTCTCTTCAAAAAGATAAAATCCTGTAATGTGTTATTACCTGAATTCTATTTTCTGTGGCTTGAATTAAGTTTCGAAAAAATTATATACTTATAGATCGTGAAGTTCTACCCCAAAATCATATAAAATTTGACATATCAATTGAGAAATTAGGAGTAAAAATTCCATCTTTATAACATGTCTGGAATTCTGTTACACTGGACACAGTTTAGTAAAATGGACCTCAGTACCTGCACACACAATGGCATTTTATGTTCTTGGTCTCGTTGTAAAGCTAACAAGTTTTCCTATAATTTCATCACAGTGCATATTTGTCGAAATTCTGACTGAAACAGGCTCAAACACAACAATCTTTACAGACCTGAAATCTGTCTGAAAAACAGACTGAACAGGTTTCACCAAATAATTCACCATAAATCACCTACTTAATATTTTTGTATGAAATTTTATCTGTGAATCTAGGACTAACATATCTACAATTTTCATTTAGGATATTTTGTCAAATTATCAATAAAAACTGATGATATATACCCATGTATTGTCACTTTCTGCAAATTCCAGCAAGCTGAAATTGTTAAGTGGTGTGATAAATTGTGTATTGTTGTTATTCTACCCTCTATGGTACATAATTATTGTTTTTACATGGAAGGTAGGCTAATGATATGTTTTGCCAATTGATTTGCTAATGTGCTTATGGACATACACGTCACGTTCACCATGTGTTTGTGAAAATGCCACATTTGATATGAAAGTTGAGAATTATGAGAAATGGGCTTGCAAATATTTGTAACATGAATCGTGCTGTGAATTGGTAATGATAGGGTAATGAAAAGAATGGATTCATATATTATGAATGATGAATTGAAATGGCTATGATGAAGGGCATAACACTTGGGTGCATGACCCATTTGATATATGATTTGATTACAATGGAGGGTATGGTATTTCGGTGCATGACCCATGTTGATATGAGTGTAAAGTGTGAAACCTTGCAACGTGTCCCCTTTAGTGCTATATATAATACTAAATGAGGTTTTAGAATGTCTCAATCCTCTCTAAGGAGGGTGAGTTAGCAAAACATGGGGTTAGGATGGAAATCTGAGTAAATTGTGGATATGAGGCCTGGACTGAGACGTTGGGAGAAAAGTTATGTGATATTTGATACTTATACCCACTCGCCTTTACCGGGAGTGGAGGGGACATACAGAGGTCGTGTTATTATGGGAGGCCTCACTCCTGCCAGGAACTGGGGAGCTGAGAGGCCCGGCGTACAGTGTCTGTGTCCACTGCGTCGTGTGCTATATTCACCCCAAATTTGGGGTGAGGTCCAGGACCTGGTATCACACAGTTTAACCAAGTTTCCAATTAATTCAATTATAAAATAAGAATTATGCATGTTACCTCGTCTGCTTGCAGCACTTCCTTTGTCCTTATCTTCGATGCTGGTGATATTGTATATTGTGTTACACTTTTGGCACTAATACCTTCCTTTTAGATCATGTTGGTGTGAACACTTGCTTTATTATTCGTGCTAACCCTTTTCTTGCAGTAGCTCGACATTGGACCGCATGTATGATCCTCTTACTTGGCTATTTACTCTTCGCTATATTACTTAGTTTACATGTCTTATTTTTCTTGCCTTGCCTTGTGGACTGATAACCTTAAAACGATGTTCCAAATCCAAGTTGGTTCCCACTGGGGCACGCATTGACGTGCTCCTCCCCATTTTTCAGGTAGCAGAGGCAGCATGGTTGGTGGTGACTGGAAGTTGAGTTCCAAGGGTAGCATTTGGTGTGAGCTGTAGTTGTATTGTGACTGGGGTGTCTTGAGAGATGGAGAGTGATGGTGTGTGTAGTGACGCACCTGGACTATGTACATAAACGAAAGTTGTTATACCAATATGTTGTCGTCGTTATATGTTACTTATGAGTTTGTTTCGATATTATAATGGAGCTTCATTTGTACTATTCCAGCATGTGCGCAGTGGCCTGCATGTTCTATTTCTCACTTCTCTCTCTTTTTCTCTCATCACCCTCACTCTTCAGGATACTTGGAAAAAAATTTGTATAATTGCTGGGGATCGGAGCGTGACACAACAGCTCTAGAGAGATAAATAAGGAAGGTGATGTGTGAAAACACAAGTGAAATTTGTCTCATGTTTATAGAACTTCAAGGCCCCAACGGATATTAACAGCTACTTTCTTTTTTAAAAAATATCCCCTTCAAATTTGGCCAAAAATCCCAATGGCTACATTATTAAAAAATTAATTTAATTGCCCAAAATCCCGCATTTTGGGGGGCTTTTCATTGGAATGCGTCGGAGAGAGGGCACAATTTGGTGGGGTTAATTGTATAAACCCCCCAAAATGCGGCCTCAAAATCCCCACGTTAGGAGTGGTCTCGCCTGTTCTTTAGCTTGGAAAGTTGATGAGAAAGTGATTTTTGGCATTGTTCATTCACTTTCTCAATCAACTTTCCTTGAGTTTGTTCTTTTGCAGGAAAGTTAAAAGTGGAAAGTTTGTTGACGTGGAACTTTGAATGACCGTTTTTGGGATTCTTTGTAATCCTCAAGAAACCATGTGAAAGTTGTGGAAAGTTACTATTTTGTGGGTCCCACTATCCCATCTCTCTCTCTCTCTCTCTCTCTCTCTCTCTCTCCAACTCACCAACTTTCCACTTTCTCATTCCAACTTTCTAGGGCCTGTTCTGTTGTGAAAGTGATTATGTTGGACTTTTTTGTACACAACTATTTAAACACCATGCCACAAAAGAACACAAGAAAGTTGGGTGGACCCCACTTTACTTTTCTAACCCGACTTTCCTTACAACTTTCCGCCCAAGAGAACACAAAACTCCATTTTCTCTCTCCTTGGATTCCAATCTTTCCCAACTTTTCCATTTCTCCTTTCCAGCAAAAGAACAGGGCCTGTTCTTTTCCCACAGAATGGGGGCCAGAATTTGCTTCTTTCTTCCTGTTCACTCACTCACTGTACCTTGGATTCCAAGCCTACTTTCTTCAAGGCTGTTCGGTCGCTGGAATGTGAGAATTGTGTTTTTGAGCTGAAGTGGCGTCCTTTGTTTGGAATCTCGACTCATCTTGAAATCTCCATGTTTCACAGGGATTACGCAGGAATCTCTGATTTTGGTGGGTTCCACGTTGGTTAATAGATTATATTAATAATTAAATAATTTAATTAGTAATTAGTTTAGTTTTAAAAGTAATAAATTGAATTTGAGTGGGCCACACACTACTTTCATCATCCAACTTTCTTCAACCAAAAGACCACACTACACGGAGTGGGCCCCACAATCAACTTTCCTACTGCACTTTTTATCCAACATTCCACCAAAGAAAAACACTACCCCAACTTTCTCTCTCCCAAGATTTCACATCCTCCAGGCTCCAACTTTCCACCATTTCACATTCTAGGAAAAGAACAGGCCCTTATAGTCTTACGGCACTCAAACTTTACTGTCATGTTGTAAACTCACAAATACATCTAACTTCTGATCAGATGAATGGTTCGACACGTTCAATCTTTGTAAATAACTTGTGTGAAACAATATCGGATCGTGTATTAACATGTATGTATTTACGTGCAACTACAATGTAATTGATAGATCCGAAAGCAAAATCTGAACTTTTTAGATCAATTAGAAGAAAATGGTAAATTGGCTACAATTAATAGGGACAACCACCCTTCCAAGACGCCTAAAGCGAGGACGTCTGCATTCTCCTAAGATTTACCTAAGAATTCTCTCCAAACAATTCGTTATTCAAGCATAAAAATAAAATCTCGGCTAGCCCTAGCTTAAGAAGAAACCCCCCCTCTAAATAATTACAAGTTTGCCACTCAATTATAATAAATCAAAGAGGAGTCGAAAATGCCTCTAGGGTGAGGCGGCCTCCCTTGCGCGTGCACCTACTCGCGGGCCCGCCTTTTTATTCCGGATTTAACATTACCCCGCCCTCGAAAATCCACATTGTCCTCAAGGTGGTGCATGAAGTTTCTGGCGAACCTACTCTGAGTGGGTGTCGTCTTCCACTCCAACCTCTTCATCCTCCACGTCATCCTCCTTGTCAGCACTTGTAGCTTGCGAACCCCAGAATGGTGTCCTGGGGTGAATCGCTCATCGCATATGAAACCGAGCCTTTTCTGCCTCTTCTTCCTTATCTCGGTGTCAGTCATCCTCCTGAACTGACCCCCTGCTGGTAGTGCAATGCTCTTCTCCTCAATCTTCTCGTCACTCGCCTGATCTGTCCCTGTGATAGCCTTCACCCCTCCAATAACTGCTGAAGCTACACGATGTGTCTAACTACTCCATCCGCTCCTGGCTTTCCTCTCCTCGGTCTGGTGGTCCTCTACCATCTGTGCCATCAACATGACCCCAGCCAGCCCTTTGGGCTTGTATGGTCGAATCCCGGAGCGAATAATGGGCTTTAAACCCTTCATGAATGTGCCCTCCAACGACTCGTCAGTGACCCCGTGCACTCGCCCAGACAGTGTCTCAAACTTCGCAATGTACTCTCTCACTGGTCCGTCCTGCCTAAGAGAAAATAACTGCTCGTGAAGGTTTCCCATGTGTGGATCCCGAAACCTCTCCAGAATGATATCCTTAAGCTCCTCCCAACAACGAAAATGGTGTCGTATCTCCTTCTACTGATACCACCCTAGGGCTCTCCCCTCCATACATATGGCCGTTGTTTCTAACTTCTGAGCATCCGCCATGTGATATACGGTGAAGTACATCTCTGCCCTAAGAAGTCACGCATTCGGGTCCTCTCCATCAAACAGGGGCATTTTCAGCTTACTTACTCTGCCATCACCCCAAAAATGCCCCTGGTCTGGTCTCCCATCTCTGCGCCTGTGCTGGTGATAATGTTGACATCTCTCATTATGTGTCTCATATCCTCCATGTGGCCCCCACCACGGTCTCCATAGTCACCTCGTGGACCTCCACCATGGCCCCCCATATTCATCCTAACCCTCACCGGCTCCATAGTCACCTCCGTAAGCTCATCCGCCTTCATCAACTTACTTCCCGCCCCCTCCTTCATCGCCGTAATGGTAAACATCTCCCTACACCGGTCCAGAAAACTCATGGCCCCCCGAAATTTCTCCTCGCACCCATGACGAAGCGTCGAAAGCCCCAAAGGGCCAGATCTGCGGCCGACGTGCTCGAAAAAGCCCTCTGGTGGCTGCTAGGGGGTCGTCGCACCTTGCCAGACACCCGGCAGGCCCTGTCGGGGCTGCCGGAGGCCCGATGGGCCCTCCAGTGGGCCGGGCAGGGTCGGCTGACCCTGTCAATGGCCGACAAGGTTCAGCCTGCCCTGCCGGCTGTCGCCCTGGGCGGGGCGGTGGCCCTCGCCCTCTGTAGGGGTCGGCCGACCCCTAGGGTGGTTCTATGGGTTCGGCTGACCCTCGTTGCTCCGACAAGGTCCTACGACCTCCTCGCTCTTCCACAGATCTTCCTCCTCCTCTTTGAAGTACTCGTCGACATCGAAAGCAACTCTTCATCGAAAGTCTCCATCTTTTTCTTCATCTTCTCCAAAGGCGGGACCTATTTCGAGGAACTAGGGTTCGCGCCGCCGTTTCCAATCTTCTCGTTGAGAGTCGAAAGTTGGAAGATGATCTGAGCGAGGGCTTCCTCCATTCTATCTTGTTTAGTCGCGAGTCGATCCCCAGCCGTCGTTAATTTAGTGATCGACTCGCTATTTTCTGCCACGGTTTTCTTCACCTCTTCGATCTCCCCATTGCTCTTCTCTTCCCCCGCTTCGTTTCGATCATTATTCATTGTAGACGCCGCCATGAATCGTGGATGCTCTGATACCAAATTGATAGCTCCGAAAACAAAATCTGAACTTTATAGATAAAAATAGAAGAAAATTGATAAATTGGCTATAATTATAGGGGCAACCACCATCCCAAGACGCCTAAAGCGAGGACGTCCGCACTCTCTTAAGATCTACCTAAGAACTCTCTCCAAACAATTCAATAGTCAAGCATAAAAATAAAATGACGGCTAGCCCCAGCTTAAGAATAAAACCCCCTCTAGAGAATTACAAGTTTGCCACTCAATTATAATAAATCAAAGAGGAGTCGAAAATGCCCCTAGGGTGCGGCGGCATCTGATCACTCCGTATTTTACACCTTTTTTCCCGCATGTTTGCATGCCATTTAGATCGCTCAAATCATGTTTTTCACGATTTATCGACAATATTGCGATACTTTTCGCGATTTGTTGTTTTTGTCGTATTTCAGGAGATTTGGAGTGATTTGGAGTGATTCCGAGATACACCTACTCCGGAGTGTCACCGACGACTTTCCTGAGGGGTATTTTGCTATTGGAGAGGAGCAGAAGAAGAAAGAACGTCGTAGGAGCGACGAGGAGACAAGAACATTCAGATTGGGCATTCTTAGCATCTCACTCGGCCGAGTGAAGGAGTCACTCGGCCGACCAACGAGACCCCGCTCGGCCGGCCAGATCGGACACGCTCCAAGCAGCATATCAGCATGCACTCGGCCGAGCATCAGAAGCCGACTCGGCCGAATGACGAAATCCCGTCCGCCCGAGTGGCACTCAGACGACGCCCATCAAAAAGTCCCGTCTTACTATTTTTCGTCAGTCTGAGCATCAGAAGCCCGACTCGGCCGAGTGGCAATTGCCGACCGCCCGAGTGAATATAGCCCATCGGCCGAGTGACGACAACTCACTCAGCCGAGTGATCCCCGAAGTGAAGACCCCCAAGACCCCGGACTTACTGTAAATTCTCAGGGTCTATCACTCGGCCGAGCGACTTTTGTCACTCGGCCGAGTGAGCCGCGCGCCTGTAGCGGAAAACATGATTTTGAAGAGGTGCAGGGGCAGTTTGGTCACGAATTTTTGGGCAGTTTTAGGGGGTATTTAACCCCAGATTCTAACCTAGTTTAGGGAGTTTTTTTATTGCTTTTGGCAGCCTTTTTAGATTAGACTTTTTAGAGTTTAATTCTTGCGATTGGAGAGGAGCGAAAAGTGCTATTTTGTTGGATTCTTGGAAAGCTACATTGGTTTGTCTCCCTCTCTATTAAAAATCCTATTTTTATTGCAAATTTTAGTATTGCCATGAATTCTATTGCTATTTCAATTGATTGTTTTTTCATTTGCGATATGATTTGTGAGTAGTCGTAACGTCTTAGGGCGTGGGGATGAACCCTACGAGCCCAATTTCCGATTTGTGATGATTTGGTAGAACTATTGCTAGACTTGCTATTAGGGTTAGTTTGGGATTGATATAACACGGATAGCTAGGTGTTCATATCGACTGGGATTTGCAAGAGATTGGATCCCAATTCGATAGGAATCCCTAGAAATCCGAATTGGGTTGAAATTGAGTTTCCGAAGTATCGGTTTGCAAGAGATTGGACCGATACTAGGATTCTCGGTTGCAATTCTATACCGATACCCGTTTGCAAGAGATTGGACGGGTAGGAACTATCCCAACCTAGGTCGTAGCCCGAGTTTGCACGAGAGTGGGCTCGGGATGCGATTGAACGATGACGTTGATCCTAATGCTAGCTTGCCAAGGCTAGGGTTTGCAAAAGATTGGACCCGAGCCTAGGTTTGCTATAGACCGGCAACAGCGCGAGAGCGTGAGCTAGGTTTTACATTCAGTTGCAACTAGTTTACCCGACATTCTACCCTAGCAATTGTGAAACCGATGAATCACAATGACGAGATACGGTGAGTAGCGGGGATTCCCTATTCCCTAGGCGTCTTTATTTGATTTTATATCTCTTTACATTGTTTGACGATTGTGACAACATCGCCGAAAGGCAATTTCCTACTTTTATGTCCCTATAGCCAGGTTGTTCGGAGAAGGCACTGTCATACGTCCTCCCTGTGTTCGATACCCGCTCGCCGCTACACCGTGCGCTTGCGGTAAAACTACACGGTCGCTCTTTAGGGTGTACGCCCGGGCGCGATCAAGTTTTTGGCACCGTTGCCGGGGACCCATTTTGACAGAGTTTGATTTGAATCACCCGGTCATTTCTCTTCAATTTCTTTCTGTGAAATGGGGGATGCAATTCCAATGACTGAGTCTGGTCAGGGAGATGATGAATCTTTTGCGGAGCTCCTCAAGGAACTTATTGATGAGGTCTACGCTACCGGAGCTTTTGCCATTAATATCGAGGACCCCGTCGAACAACTGTTTGCTAGCTTCGTGATAGATCAAATCTCCCCGGATGGGACTATTGGGGGCGATATCAGAGTTGACGTGAGGGACGGCAAGCTATATTTTGAAGGCGATAGAACATGTGTCGAAGAGTACTACACTCCCGAGGAACAATTCGAACAAACGGATACTCCGGGAGATACACTCTATGATCCTCACTCTTGCATTTATGAATCTGCTGACTTATTTCTTGATATCAGGAATGAACCGGAGCAAGGTGGTGGTCCTATCGATGCAAGCGCGGAATCGGAGAGCGTCTATTCCGATGCACCGTCCTCACTAGGAAGCGAGTCTGAGCCTCCACTCGAGAGTGAGCTAAATTCAGATGTCAAAGGAGAAGCCAAATTCACACAAGATGATGAAGCAAAGGGTACATCACCCTTTGAGGTAGAGCTTAAACAATTACCGCCGAATCTAAGGTATGCTTTCTTGGGTAGTAAATTAACCTTCCCGGTGATTGTAAATGCTCACCTAGGCCAAGACCAACTTGAAAAATTATTAGAAGTCCTTAGGGATCATAAGGATGTCCTTGGTTACACAATCTCTGATCTTAAGGGAATAAGCCCTAGGCTATGCACGCATAGGATCCACTTGAAAAACAATGAAGCCTCTTCTATTGAGCCTCAAAGGCGGTTGAACCCGAATATGAAAGAGGTAGTGAAAAAGGAAATCCTAAAATTGCTTGATGCCGGAATTATCTATCCGATCTCTGATAGTAGATGGGTTAGCCCCGTTCACGTCGTCCCCAAGAAAGGGGGGATGACCGTTATAAAAAATGATAAAGGAGAGCCCATTTCTACACGCACTGTCACGGGATGGCGAATGTGCATTGATTATAGGAAACTAAATAAATCCACCCGAAAGGACCATTACCCATTGCCCTTCATTGATCAAATGCTTGAACGCCTGGCTAAATATAAATACTTTTGTTATTTGGATGGGTATTCGGGGTTTTTCCAAATCCCTTTGCACGAAGATGACCAAGAAAAGACCACTTTTACTTGTCCCTATGGTACCTATGCCTACCGTAGGATGCCCTTCGGTCTTTGTAATGCTCCCGCAACCTTTCAGAGATGTATGCCATCCATTTTTTCTGATTACATTGAAAATATAATGGAAGTCTTTATGGATGATTTCTCGGTTTATGGGAGCGAGTTTGATTCTTGTTTGGCTAATCTCACTAAAGTTCTTAAAAGGTGCCAACAAAATAATCTAACTCTGAACTGGGAGAAGTGCCACTTCATGATCACGGAAGGTATAGTTCTTGGGCACCTTGTCTCCTATAGAGGGATTGAGGTATATAAGGCAAAGATCGAGGTAATCGAGAAACTCCCTCCTCCTATTAATGTTAAGGGCATTAGAGGCTTTCTTGGTCATGCGGGGTTTTACCGCCGCTTTATCAAGGATTTTGCCTTGATTGCCCGACCTCTTACGTCCTTGCTTGCTAAAGATACTCCTTTTATTTTTTCAGGCGAATGCTTGCAAGCCTTCAATACCTTGAAGGAAGCACTAGTTTCCACACCCATCATACAACCACCGGATTGGAGCCTTCCCTTTGAGCTAATGTGTGATGCTAGCGACCAAGCCATTAGAGCGGTATTGGGACAAAGGAAAGATAGGAAGCTTCATGCAATATTCTATGCGAGCAAGACATTGGATGACGCGCATAAAAACTATACAACTACCGAAAAAGAGCTTCTAGCGGTCGTCTACTCCATCGAGAAGTTTCGCTCCTGCCTCCTTGGTTCCAAGGTGATTGTCCACACCGACCATGCGGCATTGAAATATCTTCTAAACAAGAAGGAGGCCAAACCTCGGTTAATTAGGTGGATACTCTTGTTGCAAGAATTCGATTTGGAGATCAGAGACAAGAAAGGTACGGACAATGTTGTGGCGGATCATTTGTCTAGGCTTATTCGCGACAAGGAAGATGAGAGTTTACCTATCGACGACACATTCGTGGATGAGAGGCTATACGCCGTAAGGCCCGGGGAAGTGCCTTGGTACGCGGACTTCGTCAATTACTTGGCTTGTGGAATTAAACCGTATGGGATGCCCACACAACAAAAGAGGAGATTTTTGCATGAGGTCCGTAGCTATTTTTGGGAAGATCCATACCTCTTAAAGATATGCAAAGATAGTGTTATTAGGAGGTGTGTATCTAAAGAGGAGGCAACGTCTATCATTATGCATTGCCATGGTATGCCATGCGGGGGACATCATGCCGCCTCTAAGACAACCGCTAAGATTTTGCAGAGCGGATTCTTCTGGCCAATAATGTTCAGAGACACCCACGACTTTGTGAAGGGGTGTGATAGATGCCAACGGACCGGGAATATTTCCAAACGTAATGAGATGCCAATGAGACCCATCCAAGAAATTGAGCTTTTTGATTGTTGGGGAGTGGACTTCATGGGACCATTTCCGTCAAGCAATGGTAATAAGTATATCCTATTGGCCGTTGACTACGTCTCCAAATGGGTGGAAGCAATCGCTACCCCTACCAATGATGCAAGGGTTGTTTCTAAATTTTTCAAGCAGAATATCTTCCCACGCTTCGGGGTGCCTCGTACCTTGATAAGCGACGGGGGGAGCCATTTCATAGAAAACAAGTTCGAAGCCATGCTGAAGAAGTACGGGGTAAACCATAGAGTTGGCATGGCATATCACCCCCAGACGAGCGGCCAAGTGGAGGTTTCAAATAGAGAGATAAAACAAATTCTTGAGAAGACCGTAGATCGATCTAGAAAGGATTGGTCAATGAAGTTAAACGATGCTCTATGGGCATATCGCACAGCCTTTCGCACTCCCATCGGCACCACACCGTTCCGACTTGTTTATGGGAAAGCTTGTCACTTGCCGGTAGAGTTGGAACACCGCGCATATTGGGCCATCAAGACCCTCAATTATGATTATAAGAGTGCGACGGTGAGGCGACTCTTGGACATCAACGAGCTTGATGAGATTAGAAGAGATGCCTACGAGAGCTCGAGAATTTACAAAGAAAGGACCAAGATTCTCCACGATGCACGCATAACTGTTACGGACTTCAAAGTCGGAGACAAGGTCTTGCTATATAACTCCTGGCTCCGACTATTTCCTGGTAAATTGAGGTCACGTTGGTCCGGACCTTTCACCATCAAGCACATACAACCGGGAGGAGCTTTTGAGTTGGAAAGCAAAGACGGAGCCACATTCAAAGTAAATGGGCAAAGGCTCAAGCGTTATTCCGAGGGAGTCCCTATGGGAGAAATAAGCAGAATATATCTGCTTAAGGGACGGCCGGATGATCTTTCATACCTCCTTGACGAGGTCATTGAGGAGGCGATCCCCCATTCCATCGGCGCACTATTCAAGGATGATTTTGAGGAAGGGCCGGACTTGGGCCAAGAAGAAAAGATGAACGCCTCCCCTGATCTCTCCATGGAAGTTGATGAAGGCGACGCTGATGTCGCAAGAATACGAGAGCTCTGCAAGCTCTCAAAGATGAAGTCTCCGAAGAAAGCTCCGCCGATACGGAAATCGGTGTCACCGGTGAAGCCGAAGCCCGGAGCAAGCACTAGCTTGGGGGAGCCACCCCCCAACACTACCCAAAACGAAGGAGCACTGAGGAAGAACACGCCGCCACAACATCCAAATCCGAGCGTTCTTCCCAATAAATTCGACGGGTGCATCTCATATGCACCCAATATCCCGCATTAAATTGAAAATCCAAGGGGGTCGAGCTCAAGACCTTAAACGAGCGCTTGTCGGGAGGCAACCGACGGTTATCGCTTTATTTTTACTTTGTTCTTTATTTTTGTTTTAGAAATCATTAGTGTTTTGAGTCGTTTGCCTGAAAAATTCGTGATAACGGGTCCTATTTTTCTTTGACAGGAAAGGAGAGAGGGATATCTATCATTAGGAGGATGAACAAGGCGACAAAGAGCGCTCCAGGAATGCGCTCGATGCTTAGGAGGAGGAAGAAATCAATTGGAGGAAGAAAAAACAGAGATTAGAGCCCAAACGGAGCCAAACAGCAGAAAACAGGGGTCACTCGGCCGAGTAGAATATCCACTCGGCCGAGCACATAAGTTCGTCCGCCTGAGCGGCACACCAACGAGGGAAGTCTGCTGTACCCAACTCTCTGTTTCTTTTCTTGATTTCAGTATAATTGCCACTCGGCCGAGTATATATCTTCACTCGGCCGAGTGAAACTGATACGCTCCTAGGGCGAGAACTGCCGAGTAGCTTGAGCCACTCGGCCGAATGGACTTTCTCCACTCGGCCGAGGGTGGCAAAGCCACTCAGCTGAGTCGTAAGCGGGGAGGAATTTTCAAAAATATTTCCGTTACATTCACTCGGCCGAGCGACATAGTCACTCGGCTGAGTCGTAACTTTTTCTATATAAGGCGCTGCGGGCTCGGCGCGGAATTCGAAGCGTTACTTTTCGGTTTCTCGCCCGAGCCCGCGCCCGATCAGCTCCCTACGCCCTGACTCGCTGCCACTCGCCCGACCGCCCTCGCCGCAGCTGCGCTCGGCCGACCACCACTCGCCGACGCCGTCGCCCCTCCGCCCGAGTCGCCGGCGACTCCCTCGCCACCGGCCGAGCTCCGGTACACCTTATTTCGCCCATTTCTCCATTTTTCTCCTATTTCTTGTATTTTTCGACGATCCATGTGCTAATCGAACCCCTACACCAAATTAACTTCAAAATCTATCTATTATACTCCTAACCCCCCCATACATTTTGAATATTACTCGCTGATATCTTCGTTTGATGTGCAGGCTATATTGGGGAGCTTAGGGGAGCCTATGGGAGCTTTCGGGGAGCGTTTTTGGCTTCGTGGAGGCGGCGTCTTCGCACGCATCCATTATTTTGCTCTCGCGGCGTGTTACGATATACTCGTTCCACTTATTTTCGCACGCCGCGTTTTTTTATTTTTGGTGAGCACCCGGGGCACCTATGCCGCCCCGGACACGGCCACAGTCTAGGAGAGCTTCCGCCAAGCGGAAGTGGCCGGATGAGCCCGGCCCCTCCCACGAGATGGAGGACTCTCCTCCGCCTACACCACCTCACCCCGCACAGCCACAGCCTACAGACCCCGTTCACCCCGCACAACCACAGCCTGCAGTCCCCGTTCACCCCGCACAGCCACTCCCTGCCGACCCACTGCCACCACCGGCTCCACTTGTCGGGCCGCTGGGGATTACGTTTCGAGACGATGCACACCGCGTCGTTTTTGAGCGCATTTCCCAGCGCTCGATTGTACCCTCCAGGTTCGCACACCTTGCAGACCTAGGACGCCTGGGGGTACTTGAGGGGATGCTCACGTTGTATGACAACGTGGGTTGGCGAGATTTTTTCCAAGTGTCGGCGGACACCTTCGTTCGTCCGACACTTGAGGTGCTGAGTTCTATAGCCCGGACCGACGAGGGATGCTCGTTTAGGTTTATGGACCGAGAGTGCCAGGTCACTCTCGGTATGATGAGAGCATTCTTCTCGTGGCCTGATATCCCCGAGGCCGACCGTGGTTACGCACCTACTCACATCCCCCCACCTTCCTTCGATTCCCACGCTTTCTGGGCCCGGATCACGGGTTTACCAGCTGCCTTTGACCCTAGTAGGGCCAAGGCCTCAGCCATCGTCCACCACTGCCTCCGCATAGCTTAGCGCCTTATGGCGACTACTTTTTTGGCGAGGTATGAGCCTGGGACGATGTCCATGCTGGAGCTTTATATGCTCTATGCGATGACGCGCCCCAGAGTTCTAGCTAGGGGGAGTGACGAGTTGGTCCCTGCCGTCGTGATTGATATCACGAGCTGGTTTTTGGACCGCATCATCGTATCGGTGGGCGCTCGCTCACCGATATGTTGTGGCGGTCTGATCACCCTGCTCGCCCTGATGACCGACGAGGACCTACCGGCCGATTTACGTCGTTCTCCGGGCCCCACTTCACTTTCTATAGACGTCATGGCCCGGATGAAGATGCTTCGTCTGCACGGCCAGCGGCCCTGGGTTTGGTTGCACGGTCCCTACGGTGCTGACTACATGATCCTTCCGAGCCCAGCTCGGACACAGATAGCACCAGCACAGGTGGACTGGCTTCCGGCGATGGATCTCCTGATCCTCACCTCCTACGTGCTTGAGGCCGAGGAGGCTGAGCAGGCTAAGCAGGCCCACGCTGCACACGCTGCACCCGTTGACCCCGTGGCTCCTCAGCCTGTGCCTGATATTTCTGCTGCTCCCGACACCACTGTCCACACTTCTGTCGGTGTCGGGAGTACACTTGCTGAGACCACCTCCACTACCACCACTCCCACCACAGCTGGCCCTCTGTCTGTTGAGCCCCTTTGCTCCGCACTACCCGAGCGCCCACCTACTTTTGTTGAGAGCGGAGAGCCTTCTTTCGCTGCCGTCGTGGAGACCATGGCCAGAATGATCTCCGCTGGGATTTCACCTTCTGGACCACACACTGCCTCCCCAGCGGTTGTCACTTCTGTCTCCACCGTAGCCGTACTTTCTGAGAGTGTCTTGACGTCTGTTCCCACGTCTGTGTCACTGACCTCTCTTGCCGCCTCATCGCCACTTTTATATTCCACTTCCGCTGCTGCTGCTTCCACCTCACATCAGCCTGCGCCCCAGCCTCATACTGAGGCTGGGCCCCCACTTGTGAGCACAGCACCCTTCCTCCACATGCCTGCTGAGCCCATCCACTACACCACCCGAGTCCGCCAGCCCCGTCCTGCACAGCACAGACACGTGCGTCCCTCTGCACCACCTCCCCCCGACACTGTACTTCAGAGCATTCGTGCTCTTGAGGGGGCGGTGAGTGCCCTCAGAGGTGACCTCAGGACCATGTCTGCCACCGTCACCGCTATGGCCAGCCGCTTCGACCTACTTCCGGGCAGTCACTATTGCCTCACTCAGATTATCGAGCGGCTTCCTCGCGTACCGACCTCACCCACACCTACCCAGCAGGTACCCACACCCACTCCCACCCACCTTGCTCCTACACCCACACCCACACCCCCACCCACCCAGCAGACTGTTCCCCAGCTACTACCTCCTCCTCCACCTCCGCCTCAGGACGGAGACGGCGCAGCACCACCCTCTTAGGCACCCTTGATGCCATTGATCTTTTTTTGCCGTCATGCTGCCAGTCTCTGCTTGGTCCTGATGATTTTTGCCCACCCCCCTCCCCTCACTGTTTTAGGTCCACATTTTGATCATATCTTTCTATATCATTTTTGGGAGAGAGGGAGAGTCTTTTTGGTGTGACACTCTTATATCTGATTCACTCTTATATCTGCATGCATCATGTCCGCATCATATTTTCATTTTGTTATTTTTATTTCTTTTTCATCATGCATGCATGCATCCTCACCTACCCCTACCATTACACGTCTCTCGGTGTGCCACACTTTCGCACATTGAGGACACTGTGCACTTTAGCTTGGGGGAGTGAGTTCTCACGCTTTTTCGATTTACCACCTTTATTTTTAGTTTTTTCACGCCATTTTCCACATTTGCACTCATTTTCATCACTTTTTCCTTTTTTACCATGCATCACGTTTTTCTTATTTTCTTTGTGTGCCGCATTGTAAATAGTTTTATTTTTCCCTTTTTATCTTTACTTCTTTCATCTCATGCTAGAGATGACTTTTCTGTGATGATGATGACGTGGAGTTAGCTTTCTCTATATGCATGCTATATTTGTCATGTCTTAGCTTTTATTTCTGATATCATATGCTATTGTCTGCCTCGCATTTAGAGATAGTAACCCACACTTTTTCCGTATGAAAATGGATGAAATTCTATTATTAGCTGAGTCTGAATATTCATATGTATGCTATCGTAGAAAACACACCAAGATTCACGCATTGAATGCTTATATCTGGAGTACCGTTTTCTTTTCCTATATCACTTCTATTTGCATGACTTGTACACTTCACTTCAGGATGATTGAATGATGTTAGCTATGATAAATCTGGATTAGTTTTGCTTTTTTGAGATCGAAACTGAGTAGATTAGATTACCCTGCTGAAGTTGTCATGCACGTCTTATAGAGTGAACTGAGAGATACATTTATTTCCTTCTCCACATATCTTGAACATTAATTCTCTATTTTAAAATCATTGGTGAATCTCCCCTTAGCGATTCTAATATTTGGCATTTCCCCCGCTATTAAAATTCCATGCTCCAAATTTCCCAAAACCAAAAAAAGAAAAAGAAAAATTCTTGTATATCCTTCTCTCTCTTTTGATTTGGGATCATTTGTGTTTATATAAAAAGAAAGAAAAGAAAAGAAAAAAAGAAAAAGAAGAGAAAAGAGAAAGAATCTCAATAAACGATCCCATCTCATATACTCTCTCTTTCTTCCCTCTTTTTGTTTTTATTTTTATTTCCTTTTACATTTGGAGCTTCAAAAGAAATGGAGAATGTAAATATAGTTTTGTATACGCCACCACGCTTATAGATAAGCTTGGGGGAGAGAATCCAATGATGTGTGAGAGAGTGACTACTTGACGGTGCATGACAACCTAGGCTAAGTAATATTCTATACTCGGTGAGATTGTTTTAGCTTCACGAAATCCAGAAATCTACGCTTAGCAATCATTTCATGAAATCCACGCTTTTCTATTCTTTCTATTCTATTGCGTGATATTCTTATACTCCTCATAGAAAGCATTCAATTGAAAAGTGTGTGATCTCCGATATTGTATACCGCTTTAAATGATTCAGACGATGTTAATCTTAGAATTATTCCATTTTTCATGCTATATCAATATTCTTGGGTTTTCTATCTCTATTTGCACCATTATACTATGATATCGAAATAAAAGTCTTTAACATGTGTTTTACATTCGGTGCATGCTATATGAGTAAGCAAAACCCACGTCCTGAGAAAAATGATCTAGCAGCTTCCCTCTTCGCTTTCTTCTTTCTTCTTCGTTTTTCGTTTTCCGTTTTTCCATCGTTTTCATTTTCTGAATCCACCGGGTTCGCCTTTTACTTATCTTCCTCGAGGACGAGTAAGAGGTAAGCTTGGGGGATTTTGATCACTCCGTATTTTACACCTTTTTCCCGCATGTTTGCATGCCATTTAGATCGCTCAAATCATGTTTTTCACGATTTATCGACAATATTGCGATACTTTTCACGATTTGTTGTTTTTGTCGTATTTCAGGAGATTTGGAGCGATTTGGAGTGATTCCGAGATACACCTACTCCGGAGTGTCACCGACGACTTCCCTGAGGGGTATTTTGAGATTGGAGAGGAGCGGAAGAAGAAAGAACGTCGTAGGAGCGACGAGGAGGCAAAAATGCGCAATTTGGGCATCTTCATTGTCTCACTCGGCCGAGTGAAGGAGTCACTCGGCCGACCAACGAGACCCCGCTCGGCCGGCCAGATCGGACACGCTCCAAGCAGCATATCAGCGTGCACTCGGCCGAGCATCAGAAGCCGACTCGGCCGAGTGACGAAATCCCGTCCGCCCGAGTGGCACTCAGACGACGCCCATCGAAAAGTCCCGACTTACTGTTTTTCGTCAGTCTGAGCATCAGAAGCCCGACTCGGCCGAGTGGCAATTGCCAACCGCCCGAGTGAAGATAGCCCATCGGCCGAGTGACGACAACTCACTCGGCCGAGTGACCCCCGAAGTGAAGACCCCCAAGACCCCGGACTTACTGTAAATTCTCAGGGTCTCTCACTCGGCCGAGCGACTTTTGTCACTCGGCCGAGTGAGCCGCGCGCCTGTAGCGGAAAACACGATTTTGAAGAGGCGCAGGGGCAGTTTGGTCACGAATTTTTGGGCAGTTTTAGGGGGTATTTAACCCCAGATTCTAACCTAGTTTAGGGAGTTTTTTTATTGCTTTTGGCAGCCTTTTTAGATTAGACTTTTTAGAGTTTAATTCTTGCGATTGGAGAGGAGCGAAAAGTGCTATTTTGTTGGATTCTTGGAAAGCTACATTGGTTTGTCTCCCTCTCTATTAAAAATCCTATTTTTATTGCAAATTTTAGTATTGCCATGAATTCTATTGCTATTTCAATTGATTGTTTTTTCATTTGCGATATGATTTGTGAGTAGTCGTAACGTCTTAGGGCGTGGGGATGAACCCTACGAGCCCAATTTCCGATTTGTGATGATTTGGTAGAACTATTGCTAGAATTGCTATTAGGGTTAGTTTAGGGTTGATATAACACGGATAGCTAGGTGTTCATATCGATTGAGATTTGCAAGAGATTGGATCCCAATTCGATAGGAATCCCTAGAAATCCGAATTGGGTTGAAATTGAGTTTCCGAAGTATCGGTTTGCAAGAGATTGGACCGATACTAGGATTCTCGGTTGCAATTCTATACCGATACCCGTTTGCAAGAGATTGGACGGGTAGGAACTATCCCAACCTAGGTCGTAGCCCGAGTTTGCACGAGAGTGGGCTCGGGATGCGATTGAACGATGACGTTGATCCTAATGCTGGCTTGCCTAGGCTAGGGTTTGCAAGAGATTGGACCCGAGCCTAGGTTTGCTATAGACCGGCAACAGCGCGAGAGCGTGAGCTAGGTTTTACATTCAGTTGCAACTAGTTTACCCGACATTCTACCCTAGCAATTGTGAAACCGATGAATCACAATGACGAGATACGGTGAGTAGCGGGGATTCCCTATTCCCTTGGCGTCTTTATTTAATTTTATATCTCTTTACATTGTTTGACGATTGTGACAACATCGCCGAAAGGCAATTTCCTACTTTACTATCCCTATAGCCAGGTTGTTCGGAGAAGGCACTGTCATACGTCCTCCCTGTGTTCGATACCAGCTATCCGCTACACCGTGCGCTTGCGGTAAAACTATACGGTCGCTCTTTAGGATGTACGCCCGGGCGCGATCAGCATCCCTTGCGTGCGCGCCTACCCGGGGGCCCGCCTCTTTATTCCGGATCTAACATTACTCGTGGGCGCAGCGGAAGCGTGGTGGTATGTTAGGATTCCAAAATAGTCATACATCGGAAGTGCAAAAAGAAAAGAAATAGTTTAAGTATTAGAGGGTCTCTCCACCTAATACCAATTGGTTTTGGGTTGGATGCTCAATAATACTTAACAAATGGGGTGTGAGCCCGTGTTCTGGGCCTAGTATGGGATGGGCCATTACCAAGGCTATTGTTAGAAGACTAGTATGAGATGCGTTTCTAACAAAAGGGCAAGTGTTGGAGGCCTAGTATAGTATGTGTCTCAAACAGTTATCAACTAAAGAAAATGAAATTTCATTGATCATAAATAGGGCGAATACCATGCGCAATGAGCATCGGCTGCTCAACCTCGCAGATGACAGCAATAGAACGGATAATTTCTGAAAGGTGAACGCTCCAGCATTACTGACAACGGATTACAGACTTGAAACTAAACTGAACCAAATCTGAAGGTGGTGTTGTTGATCGATCGAAGAGATGCTTTCTTTCATTATTAAGATATCCTGTTAGAATTGCTTTTTTGGCATATGTCAATATCAATTTTGTGTCAAGAAGTTGCAGCTGACACTTGAGGTTGGCTTTTTCAATGCAGGACGCGATTCTCCTGGACAATTCAAGGTGTGCGTCTCTCATTTTCGACCGCTGAAATTTTCACTGGTCATGCGCTGTTCTCGCTTAAACCTGTCAAAAACAACAATTAATTCAAAGAGAGGGCCCTTGTTAATTTCCCGATCCAAATGCAAAGCCAACACTTCACATTCTCAAAAGAAATGGCCTCGAAACTGCGATCTCCTCCCCCTAATTACGCTCTCGTCCTAATCCTACATCTCACTCTCTCATCATCCTCGGTGTCCGCCACCGAGGTCTCAAGCTCGAAGGAATTCATCGTCACGCAGTGCAAGGACACCGAGGACCCGGCCCTGTGCTTCGAGATCCTCTCCCCCTACGCCGACACCGTCCAGCATGACCCCGTGCAGCTCGCCCGTGCAGCCGCCCAGGTCGCGTTGGACCGCGTGCGCGCCGTCGCGTCCGCCATCTCCAAGATACCCGTCTCCCCGACCGACCCCGCGGAGGTGAAGGAGCTGCAGAGCACGTGCAACGAGGAGCTGGGCTACGCCGTGGACGAGATAGAGGACGCCATGAAGGAGCTCGAGGCCGCCAAGGGGCTGGGGCCGGGGACGGCCCCGCACGCGGATGAGGCCAGGCAGCACATGGACACTGCGTCGACCAACGCGATCTCGTGCGCGGAGGAGTTCGACGCGGAGGAGGTGGAGGGCGCGGCCAGCCTAAAAGAGGCCCGCAAGGAGATGCGCGTGGTGTTGGCGTACACCGACAACGCATATCGGCTAGCCCATCACCTTGCCAATCATCCATCCTCTTGAGTTTGGTTGTGCTTTGGGTCGTCGATGCATGCTTATATGCCAACTGTTTGGGATTTCATTTTCCTCTGCTCTTATTTAGAAAATAAGATTGAGATTTTGTTAGACGGCTTTGCTTAGATTAATAAAATGAACTGTTTTTATCTAGTATATGATATTTAAAAAAATATTATTGCTTGCTTTATTATTTGTCCATGAGATCTAATAGTGTGATCTCAAATATGTTATATATTACAATGAGTAGTCAAAATCGTCCAGATTTCGATTTTTTGATTTGAGCTATTGATCTGTTTTAGGGTCAAATTGGATGGACGTCCCTTAGAACACCCTATTCTACCCTTGAAAGGGTTCCTATGATATAAATACCAAGAGAATACATATTTTGACGGCACAAAAAAATACAAGAGAAATCTTGTTTGACGCCCCGCTCCCCAGGATACCCGGGAAGTACGAATCCATCCCAGGCTCTCCCAGAGCAGCGAGTGTTACGAAGAGAGAAAATAAAAATACGAAAGAGGCAGCAGGTCCACTGCGCACTGCTGCACAGTGAAAACACAGGTAAACAATGCATTTATCTGTAACAGTCCATTGTACGTCAACTTATACATCCACATCTCACCCCCAAAAGAGAACCCAAAAGTACAAGAGCTCCCTCTAGCCTCTCCCCTCACCACCCCATCCTACACCTCTACCTCAAACATCCACTCACAACTCCAAGAATCTCCAGCTCAACTGTCACCTCCAACTACTCCATCCAACTCCAACTCCAACCACCTGAAAAGACAACGGTGGGGCACGTCAATATGTAACCCAGTAGAAAATCCAACTCCATCTCAAATACCACTACCTACTATACAACTAGAGGCATGTACATAGCAGAAGCATGGGAGTCAAAGTAAAAGAGACTACAACAGCAACATCACAATAATAGCATAGGGTATAAGAGGGGAGGGGTAACAATAATTACATGAATAACAACCAGAAGGGATTAAAGGAAATAAACAACAACAAGTTCAACACAGAGACAAAGTTACAAAGAACTACACAATTAAGTAACTTATTTATTTAATTAAATGTCATTTGGAAACATGGGTGTGTCGTTGAATATGAGGAACTGAACTCCACCCCAAGGTGGGGCAGTAAGGAGCACCCGCCAGTGGTACACGAGCACTGTTTCCTTAACGGGGCCTCTCACTTCACTCAATCCCTCGCATCGGAGTGCGAGTGAGGAAAACTCCACAACATCACAATACATCGTACACGAAACAGAGCAAGGTACAGAGATCATCACAAAGTACCCGAAACTGAGTAAGGCACATTAACATTGTCACACATAGTCCAGTCCTCATACCCTACTCGTACCCAGTTTTTCTCCAACCCCATTTTGTAATTGCACCCTCTTAGATAGGAATGAGACATTCTTTATAAATTCTATAACATGTGAGATTACTTAAAGTACACGTGCATAAGGTAAACGAATAATAATCAAGGGCATATAAAAAACAACATGAGAGGACTATTTCCATAATTCACATAATTTCATTTTCCACGTTCATCTCTCATTTTCATTTCTCATGTATCTCAATTGCCTTTCATTTAGGCATTTCCACAAACAAGTGATGATCATTAATCACACAACCACACTACATTTGCATTTGCATGTGCCAATGACATAAATAAAATTCCACCATGTAATAACACTAATTAAGAGCAATTATGGCAAGAATGACTATTGTTAAGGCCAAAATTGATCGAGCCAGTTATCAAGCTGACATAGACTCGAGATGTTGAGTCGGAGCCTCGTCAGCAGTTGAAGACCCTTGGTTGCAAGAACCAGGGTCGAGTGATGTAGTTGGAGATGGTGAGACGTACGATCGACATTCGCGCGGTAGTTGCGTCGATCGTTCGAGGTTGGGAAGCTCGATGTCGACCTTCAACATTGGATGATGACCGTCGATCTGCACCACAGGGACTCGTTAGGTGGGTCGGATCTGGGTTCCGACCTAAATCCCCTCCGATGCTTAAGTTAGTATGGAACTTAAGGGAGAGAGTGAGCTTGGTGCAGCTGAAATCGACCCACGAATGTTCGTCTCAAGACTGGCGACGCAAGCTCGAATGTGTAAGAAGTGTAAGCTGAGAAAGTAGAGTTCTATGTCTTTGACCTCGTACCTTGGAATTGGAACCCCTTTACCTTCGTCCCTTTACCTTCGTTCTTCGTTCTATTTATAGGTAATTCCCCCTTGATGATGTGTAACCGTCCCTCATTGATTTGGGCACGATCTTCTCCGGGATTCGAGTTAACGGCTGCTCATTCACTCGGCCACATTAACTTTCCCCTGAATGTAAGCGCCAGCCTAACGGTCGAATGACCCATTCGTCTGACTCAGTGGTATCCCTCTATGAGCGTGGGGGTATCGGGTGTGGATGCTAAACGGGTCGGGTATGCGGATACTCCAGTTGGATTCGTACCCGTGCACTAACAACTACAATTAAAGATTAAAAGCAACACTTCCATAATTTAGCTTGCTGGAAATTGCAGACAGTCGGTAAAGGGGACTGTTTTCAAGGAATTTCAGTTCGAATTTGACAAAAGTCATAACAACAAAGTTGTAGATATTCCAGTTTTACATTCACCCACCAATTTTCAGAAAATAATGTTGAGTGTACAATTTATCACAGCCAAAATCCTACATTGTATCAAATCTGTTTTCTGATAGCAACATTGAGACAAATGTTTCAGTGAATTAGATATAATTGTAATTCGAATTAGATCAAGATCAAAACATGAAAATTGTAGCTGATGAAGTCAGCTTTCCTGATTGTCCAAGAACACCAAATTTGGCTCATTACAGTGGGCGTTGTAACTGTTTTAGTACATGGTGTCAAAACTGGCTAAATTTGTTATCCTGCATGCTAGGCCAATTTAACCCTAGTTGATGACAGAATTTGGAGAAACACAAAACATGAAATTTGTCCCAAATTGTGTGAGGTTTTCAAATATAATTTTTCTGATTTTTATCCAACTACAGATGTCAATATTCACAAATAAATAGGCAGCAAAAACTGTAGGAATTTTAAGGGCAATCAATGATGAGAGTGTTACTTCAAATCATGCCATGCAAAGAACATACTAATGGGAGTTAGATTTCTACCTCTTGTAGCCTTGTATTACACCCCAAATCCAAGCCTTCAACATCTCTTTTAAGCTCCCCTCTTCAAGATCTAAGCTTGGATCCAACTTGTTCTTGAAAGTTCTCTTTAAAAAGCTCCTTAAGAAACCTCTTGCTAGCACTTCCAACTAGGGTTTAAAGGAGAGGAAAAATTGGGTTTTTCTCACAAAATGAGTGAGAGAGAGAGAGAGAGAGAGAGAGAGAGAGAGAGCGTGTGAGGGATTAAATCCCAAGGGTTTTTCTAGAGCTCTTCTTCTCTCTTCTTTTTTCTACACAAATCTTCCCTTTGTCTTTTCCTCTCTTTTCCTTTTCTTTTTCTCTTTCTTTTAAAGCCATTTCCTTTTCATGCAAGATCGGAATCTCCTTTGCACACTCCTCTTTACTCATGCTACACCTTCTGATAATTACTAAAAATCCACTTCATAATACACACCCTCTCATTCTACACACACACCACTCTAATTACTAAATACCCACTACTCTACACACTCCCTCAACTCTGCACACATACAAGCAAATAGTACAACATTGCCATTACCCTTAACCAAGGTTGTAAAAAACGCTAGGCGCCAGGCGTTCGGATTGCTAGCGCCTAGCGCCCAGAGCATTAATCGGGGATTAATCGGCCTAGGCGGATTTGCAATTTTTAATTATTTTATTTATTTTTATATAATATATTTATGTTTATATATAAATATATATTATTTAAAATACATCAAATATTTCATACATACTAAATCAAATCCATTTTACCTACTTTAGAGTATTTGTGTGCAACAAAATAAAATTTAAAAGATACTCTTGTGCAATTAAGCCATTTACCAAAACCGCCCAGGAACCGCCCAGAGCGCCCAGACACCGCCCAGAACGCTTAGGCGGCCGATTAATCCTAAAAACGCCCAGATTGACCGCCCAGGCCATACTCGGAGCGTTTACTGGCCGCCTAGCGCCCAGGCCGATTTTTAGAACATTGCCCTTAACCATCCACTTAATAATAATAACATTAATAATTACAATAAAAACAATAATAATACTACTACTAACACTACTACTAATAACAAATTATCGCTAATATACAATATCACTACTAGAAAATTGGACATTAGCCACGGAACATCTGCCACGGAATGATTCCGTGGCAATTGTTTCTTAATTAGCCACGAAATATTCCGTGGCTATTTTTCTGTCGCTAATAAAGTAATAGCCATGGAATATCCGTGGCAACTAAGTAATAGCCACAAATATATCATTATCTCGACTTTCCGTCGGCGTAACGTAATTGCCACGTAATAATCAGTGGCTGATATTTGTAACTGTCAGTGAAAGTACATGGCAAATGTGTATATGCCACAGAATTTTCGAAATACATCGCATCTAGCTCTGGCGGGAGAACGAATTTGTCGAAATAGCGCGCATAGATCTGGCGGGAGAACGAAAAATTTATACCTAAAACATACTGCAACCCCTTTCCTCGAAAAATTTATACCTAAAACCCGTTATAATTAATACCGATCAAAACCCCTTTCCTCGATAACTCGTTCTCTTATCGAAACCCACATCCCTCTCCCCCCCGCTTTCTCTCTCTCGCGACGAAAGCCACGGCGATCGTTTCTCCCCCCCCCCCCGCTCTCTCTCTCTCTCGCGACGAAAGCCACGGCGATCGGAAACGGAGAGTTCCATCTCTCTCGAGCGACGACAACCAACGATCCGACGATCCGACGACCCGACGACGATCCGACGATTGGGTCTCCGGCGATATCAAGCGAAAAAATTAGGGTTTCTGTTCTCTGACGCTGCGGGTAGCTATATTCCTTGCCCTCTCTATCTATCTCTCTATTGTTTCTAACAAATTAGGGTTTTTTCTTTCCGCAGACGAGCCGACCTAACGAATTAGGGATTTTTGACTGTGTTAACTCCGGCGACGTTGTTCTCTGACGACGACGACAAGGTTCTGATTTTGATTTTTCCTTCATCGTTTGGAAATTCCTTCTATTTAGCTTCTATTTAGCTTCTATTTAGCTCATTCTCTATTTGATACCTTCTATTTAGCTTGATAATACATAGTTTAGCATAGGGTCTTCATTCTTTTGGAGCGAAGTTTATATTATTTTGTCGTGTGATGGCTGCCGGTAGCATGTACATGTTTGTTCAATCTTCTGCTTTGTTTGTGTTTACCTGATAGTTTGATTTAATTTATGAATTTGAATATACGACATTGAATTTTTTTATATCTATGAATCATTCAGTATCTTATCCTGGTAAGTGGCTATAAACTGTACTATGTAAGCACATCCCTTTTTTTGTTTGTAAAACATATTCAAATTGATGATGGAGTACTATGAATCAAATTTTGTTATCTTTAAAGTTTATTCATAACTTTGCCAATTATAAAATGGTAAATGGCTATTATAAATCACAATTGAAAGCATAACTGGTCTTTTGCCTTTTATTTATTTGCATCTTTTGGGAGAAATTTAACTTCCGTACATGATTTTTTTGAAGGAAATTCTATTGCATACATGACTAACCATAAAATTAGGAATTGAAGTCTCTTTTCCTTTCCAGTTAACATGTATGTTTCTTCCAGGCGTTCGTTTATAAACAACCTGTCACTGTTTTGAGTGTTTACAACTGTAGTTAACATGTAAGTCACCTGTCACTGTTTTCTGTGTTCAGAGCTTTTACTTTAGTCTTGAATGTATATGAATTATTAATATGATCATTATCTATGAATAATTAATATGACCACTATTTCCTGATATATCTATTAACAAGAATCTTCTTAATCACTCATTTGACACAAAAATGAATAATTTTCCTATCTTAATGCACAAATCATTCTGGGTTTCCCAATTTTTCCCAAAAAAATTAAAGACGCTTTATAACTTGAAGTTTCAAAATTTTAAACCTTGATAGAACTATGCAGAGTGCCAAACTTTTCATTATCTTTGTTCTTTTTAAATCTTGGAATGAATGTTGGTGGAAATTGTATTTTGTTGGATCTCAAATTTATTCACGGCTCGACAAAGAGCCGGGCAACATTTGATTACTGAGGGACCGGCCCTTTTTTATCTTCACATTTTAATCCATAATCTGGACGGTATTGTCATTGAAAGTGTTGGTCAACCGGTGTTCATTAATCAGTAATACTTTGACAACGGAGAATGTTTTCAGTAAAGAGTTTTGGAATCCATACGACTAGTCCACTTTAGCCCTTTCATATGTTTTATTGACTCATCAATATATGTTTATAGTCATTAAGTCTTTTCTTAAGAGTGGTCTATATAGGATGACCTCTGGCAGAGGTATGGTGATGAAAACAATGTTCAGTAGAAGTTGTTTACTTCTTATGCAAAATGTTTGCAGAATTGTTCTTCTTGCTTGCATTTCTATTTTCTCGTCTCTTCTACCTAAATGGGGCATTCTTTTCTTTTTACTCTCTTTTGAATTATAGGGACCAAGTAAATTGGGTAAATCCAATCAGTCATTTATTTTGTCCGAGTAGTTGAATATGGCTATGCTTTGTTATTGCATTGATGATTAATTATATATAGCTTGATTCATGAATTCTTTTTTGGGTCAAGGAATCAAAAGGAAGCCATCATATTTCCAAAAATTTCCGGTTGTTTTCCAGCCTTTTCCTTCTGAGAACAGTCACTACACATTCATTGCCATTGCTATGGCCTGGCATAGCTTTCTTCTTGTTGTTAGCGGGTTTCGACGTTAAAAAACCATACAAGATTCTTTCTGGGAGACTTCTTGAATTTCGTAAGTTTTAAGAGAATCCCAGTTTCTATGAGGTGGTAAAAAAATGGAAACTTGTGTGTGGTTTTTGTGTGGAGAAATCCAGATTGGATTATGGGCATGTGATGAAAATCATTACTTCTTCTTTAGGGATGAATTTCATGGGGTAAAAAGAGGAAAACCCAGTCCATAGTGTGGCCTTTGATGAAAACCAATATTCTTATTTTAATGAAATCAAACCTTAGTGACGGAACAATGCTTATCCGATGATATCACATGGTAAACTAGTGCCATGTTCATATTTTCGCTTTTTTTGTCTTAACCTTTCAGTTGTACTATATGAACACCTAGTTTTTGTTATGATGTTTCGTTTTGTTCAGGGAGCTTATCACGATATGAATAGAATAGAATTTCCATTGAAGTTGATTATGTTGTGTTTCCCAATTTTATTTCTTTCTTATTTTTCCTTAGGCCAACCCACTCGATCCTTATTCTTGTAAACTTTTCTTAACTTTTCTTTATTTTTGTTTCAGGAGTTGCGTACGCAAGGCGGAGAGGGTGGAGAACAAGGTGGAGATCAACATTGAGGTTTTAATTGTTTTTGCTTGGTGTGATGGTGAGGGAGTCGAGGGGCTGTTATGTTTAGTTATATTGAGAGTTTACTTTTTGTGTTGAGGGGGCCGAGGGGCCGTTGTCTTGATGACTTGTGTGGAAACCTTTTGTGTTGAAGGGCGAGGGGCATTTACTTGTGTGGAAACGTTGTTGCTATGTTTATTAGAATTTGTTGATGATGTTGTGTGAATTTTGATTGCACATGGATGTTTCTTGTTTCATGCGAATTTTGATTGAACAACGATATTTTTAGATTTTCTATTTTTTTTAAAAAATAAATACATTAGCCACGGATAGTCCGTGGCTGATAGATATTAGCCATGGAACTCATCTAGGAAATTACTCTGTGGCTAACTTATTTTTGCCACGGTTTATCTGTGGCAATTAAAACTACAATGGCCACGGATTCTCGTGGCTAATTTATAGTAGCCACAGAACATTTTCTGTGGCAAAAGGGTTTTTGCCACAACAATTCCGTGGCAAATGAAATGTGTATTGCCACAGATGTCGGTGGCTAATATCGTTTAATCACGAAAACATTAGCCACGGCCCTCCGTGGCTAATATCTTTTAACCACGGACAAATTAGCCACGGACCTCTGTGGTTAATATCTTTTAGTCATGGAAACATTAGCCACAGACCGCCGTGGCTAATGTTCCGTGGCTAATGTTTCCGCCACCGAATTGTTTCCATTGGCCACGGAAATTTTCGCATTACCAACTGCACTTTTCCCCACGGAACATTAGCGAGGGAATTTCTAAATGTCCGTGGCTAATGGCTTTTAGCCATGGATTTCAGGGTATTAGCCACGGATTTGTCCGTGGCTAATGCACAGTTTTCCAGTAGTAATGCACTACCATATAAACCATCATTATTAACTAATGCACTACCTTACATATACTATCATAACCCATAATCATATAGTACTACATGTCTCATAAACACACTAACTCAATACTAATACATAAGAACAATCATTATCAGTCAAATAACACACCAATAGTACAATTACTTTACACACTACGTAATCGCTATACACACTACATAATACATATCACTACACATGTATACACACACAATACACTACATAATACACAAAAATATACATGCCCTACGTATATGGCACTAGGGCCATTACACCTTGACAAAAAGCTAGACTTTTGTTGGCTAGAGATGGCAAATGAGCTTTGGGACGACTATGAATTTTGGGAGAGGATGTATTCCTTATTCTAGAGTTTCTGGTAAAATCTCTCCATTGTTTTGTGTGCATGATGAGACATTGTAATTGATATAGTGCTAGATTTACATTGTCAAGAGTGCTTACATATTGTTTAAAGGAGATCTTGATGGTCGGTGTATTTTCTGAATTAACATATCTAATCTAGTGAAAACCATGACAACGGAAGACTGCATGTAGGCGACACATTGCACCGAACCAGTATAAATCCGGTGTCTCTCTGTGCGATTGATTGATCTTGTGTGGGGTGATTATATTGTACATTCTATAATTCCTTTAAGATCCTATGTTTGTTAAAGTTAGTGATAGACTATATTCTCAATTTTATTTCGATGCGTCCAACCTAACAAGTATCATAGGCCAGGTAATATATGATATTGATCAAGAAAGCTAAGAACTCATTGAGAGTTAGTAACCGAATAAGCTCATTCTAGAATCGTATGTAGTAGTTCAATTAATGCCAAGTAGAACTTTTGAGTGTTTCACGTTGCACAAGGTTTTTTTTACTTGAGACTCCATACTAGTCTAGCTCGTATGATGTTATATATACTTTGATTTCATTAATATTATCTCATCGTTATTATTTTGAAGGCTTTGGATATTGGATATGATAATTTGAGCACGTAGACTTATGACAGTGCAACATAGGACATGTTACTCCTAATGTAAGGAGTTGATGTCTTCCGATAGATCTATTAGATGATTGAGTTATATGAATAGCCATGCATTGATAATTAGAAAGCAAATTTTCTTATCTTCATCGAGGATCGCTTAATCCGTCATTAACATATTTGATCAACTCTTAGAGTTTTTTCTTACTCTCTATTTTGAAGAGTTGACCTAAGATATCGTGGCAAAAGGAATAATTTACACAATAATGTAATTCTATTTAACAATACATTATTATCCACGTCGATTAGGAAGTCGTGATGCATTATCATATAGGATTTTTTGAGAAAATGGTCTCACTAATTATGTCTAATTTTAAAAGAGCCCCATAAATCATAGCATTTGTGATTAGGTCCAAAGAGTCCGTTTAGGGGACTCTTTTAAAATTAGACATTTGCAATTAGGTCCCCTTAAAGTGACTCTTTTCAAGTATTTTACATGAATATGTGAACCTAATCGCCAATGCTATTATTTCATTTGGGGACTCTTTTAAAATTAGACTTAACCAATGGAACCATTTTCTTAAAAACCATACTCTATTTGAGTTGATCATTTACCTATAACAACTCACACATTACGATAAATTGATAAAACCCCAACAAGTCACTTGATTGGCATGAATATTAAGTAATTCGTGAAATTATTATAATATTTGTGGCCACCCACCTTTAGTTCAATTGAATACGTTCTAGAGGTTCTATAGAGGTCGTGGCTATTGGTTATTATTCCTGCTAATTTTTATAATAAGGTCCACAAATCTCCACGAAATTGTCCAATTCGCTATTTTCTGGTATGTTCTAGAGGTCATGGCTATTTGCTTTTGGGTTTTCCTCCAAAAGGCCTCATACCAATGGAGATTCCAAGCCTATTTATAAACCTAAGACCCCACTTCTCACAACCGATGTGGGACTATGTTCACATCCCAACAATTCCAACTTTATACTAATCTATTTGACTAACTAGGTTTAATCTTATGGTTATTTAAAATAATTATTTAACTATGTTTTATGTTAATTGTATAATTTTAGATATATATCCAATTCGTACCCAATAAGCCAATAACCATCTCTATAAATATAACATCTTAGAGTTTAAAATATACCGCAAGCAAAAATCACAGATTTAGAGCACTCCTTCACCATGGCAAAAGACAAGGGAGAAGAAATTAAGGAAATATCTAGGATCAAGTTTGGGTTGTCTAGGAGCAAATTTGCATAGATGATCTATTTTGAACACTACCAAAGGGATTTACTCTTGATTGACAGTGTTAATTAAAGGGTAATCTTCTCACTATCTTTTGTGAATCATGTAGAAAATCACATTAAGATATATTTCTAAACCAATTAGATCCTAAAATATTTGCTCAAGATCAAATTTTTATCATTTTATTACACGATCTTTTCGCGATATGATTATGGAAAACTTTGATTCATGGTAATCTAACGTAGATCGAAATATGCATGTTTTTTTAATTACCAAAAAAATATGCAGGTTTTAATATTTGTAATTATTAATAATCAAGGAAAAAATAAATAATTTTAAATTGTGTAGAAACTTAATTTTGAAGCATTGGATTAAGATTAAGAAACCCTATCTAGCTAGCAACACCCTAGCTACTAAAGTTTGCAAAACCCTAGCTAGCAACAGTAAGGGTAGTTGCTGCTAGCCACTTAACCGAAGCTAGGGTATGCAAAACCATAGCTAGTGACTATCGTGGCAGCTGCCACCGGCCACCTAGCTGTAACTAGGGTTCTATAACCATATCGGGCAATCATGGTTTTGAAAACCCTAGATGGCAGGGCCAACCACACCAATTTCTGATATGTTCATGCGTGAGCCAAACTCAAACTTTGATTGGGTTTTGATACAGCACTGTGCCAGCCCAATGATCACTCAGTTGTTTGTTTGATCGGATATGCCCAAAAGTCGAGTATAATGATCACAGCTTCGGCCTAACAACTCAAAGGCCCTCACGTGAGGCCAACCGTTTCTTCATTTAAGACAATACTCCAGCTGACTGTTGGGCTTCTTCATTTAAACCAGAATGAAGACATTCAATGGTTGTCCGTTAAGCTCATTACCAATGGCTACTGCACATGCCAAAAGTAGTAAAGCAGTTTAAAAGCCCAGACGTTACCCTCTAACGTCCCTTAAAAGCAATTGCCTATAAGTAGTCTTGTGGACAATAGGAGAGGGGACAATTTCATAGAACCAAAGAAATTAGGTACCCATATACTAGTATCTGCTCCACTTAAAATTCTACATTTCCTTCAAAGCTCAGCGTGATAACTATTGTTCAATCACCCAACAGATCGGCCATAGTTACCATTAGCATCCTTTGATTCATCGTCTGATTTAAGCATCAGAGTGTATTAGGTTGGACCCCAGATCAGACTATCACAAGCATGCTCTTCGTGTTGCAGGAAACTGAAGGTAGCCCAGAATTGCTCGGACTTGGCTGAAATATCTCGGATTGAGGTCCATTCAGCCCGGGGTTAGCTTGCACAATACACAGTCAGTTGCTAACGTCATCCTACGCCAGCTACTGCAACCATACTATCATCAAGAAACATTTAACAATATTAGTGGTGAGAAAACACCTGTAAACATTTGGCACAGTCTGTGGAAAATTCGAGTTGGCATCCACATTGTAAGGATCGTCTATGCCTTACAATACTAACCACAAACATAATTGAGGGGGGTTGTTGAATCATTGGGCCGGCACTCGAGGAAACTCGATCGAAGAATGGCCAAGGCCCACCAGGCCCACCAAAGAAGTCCGATATCGGACTTATTCAAAGCCCAAATGGTCAGTCGACCGTTGGGTCCGTCTCGCGCGAACGTGGGATTAAAGACGAGCTCGGAAATCACGGGGACGTGGGAAACGTTTACTCCCATTCATAACGGAAGATCGTGGCCCCAATATAGGCGACCGTTATCTCCCAAACGTCTCTAAAAGGACCCCCGAACTCCTATAAATAGGAGGAGGGGTTCCATCTTCAAGGTACGAGTGCTAATACATAAAACTCTATCTTCTTACTTCCTCATTCTATATACGAGCTTGCATCGTTAGTCTAGGGACGAATCTCAGTGAGTCGATATCAGCTACACCAAGCTCCCTCTCTTCCTTAAGTTCCTTACTAACTTAAGCATCAACGGGGATTTGGGTCGGAACCCAGATCCGACCCTCCTAAAGACTCCCTGTGATGCAAATCGATGATCACCATCCAACGCCCAAGGTCGATATCGGTCTCTTCAACCTCAAACGAACTAACCAACGGTCATATCATCATCAACCACCAACTGCCGACCCCGGTTCCCTTAACCAAGGGTCCCACTCCAAAGGCTGACTAGGCTCCAGCTCAGCGCTTCGAATCTACGTCAGCTTGACAACTGTACCGGTCAATTTTGGCCTTAACAGTTTGGCGCCGTTCGTGGAAATAGTTAACCAGCTTGTCATCCCAAAGCCATTCAGAAGCTATGACAGCTGGACCCAGTAACACCGGATCAGTCGAAGGTCCGAATGAAAAGCCCCGAGCAAACAACGTCCTGTTAGAGGACGCCGCAGACTCCACAACGCCCTCGCCTCGACCAACGGAAGAGGCAAATGAGCAAAGGGTAACCCGAAGAGAATTCAACCAATTCACTGCGCAGGTTGATAGGAGCGTAGGTGCGTTGGCGGATTTGGAGCGCCAGAGCACGTGGAGTCCGTCCCCGGCAAAGGAGCCGCCGCCACCTCCAAATCCGTACATGACACCAACAAAGGGCTCAGCATACCTCCGGGGTCTGGGGGACCCAAGGGCAGAGATTCACCTCAATGATTTGACCCCCTGACCCACCAGTACAATGGGACAGGGGTCGAGGATCAAGCTTTCGTACTCCAGCGGGAACCCACCCACTCCAATTATCGGGCGGCGACCCGCAACATTTTGGACCAGTTAATATACGGAGCTCCTCCTGGTTATAACCCACCGAACCCTGCAGGTGGATTCGTGAGAGGGGAAGAGATCCAAAATCGATCCCCGGGGCCAACTTTTCGCAAATTGGAGCCGGAGGATCCGTGCTGGTCCAATCTGCTATACGGAGAACTCCGCTGAAGGAGAATATCCTCTCTGCTCCTTTCCTCCCCAAATTCAAACTCCCGGCCCTACCAACGTATGATGGCAGAGGCGAACCATGGTCACACATTCAAAAGTATTTGAATGTTATGCTACTCCACAGGGCCGATGAGCCATACCTCTGTAGAGATTTCAATGCCACCCTGACCAAGAGGGCGAAAAGTTGGTATGAAGGGCTGCCCCGCTGCTGCATTGTCTCATTCGACGAGCTAGCAGAAGCATTCTGCAAGCAATTCATCGTCGGACGACGACCCAAGAAGAGGACGTGCTACCTCTTCTTGCTCAAACAGAACGGGAACGAGTCAATCTGAGATTTCGTCTCTACATTCAACGACGAAAGGCTCGATGTGGAAGAGACGCCAGAGTGACCATCATAGCGGCACTCACCCAGGCAGTCAGGAACAAGCACTTGAGGAGAGCTCTTCACCAGTTCCCCCTAATATCGTTGCGGAAATGCTTAATATCACTGATCGGTTCACTTCCTCCGAGGAAGCAGAAGAGCCGAACGGAGCCAATGTAAAGTGCACTCCCCCTCGATGCGGAGACACGAGGCGAGAGAAATCAAACTTGGGAACCCCCGCCAGGAGTCCCGAGACAAGAGGCCCAGGGAGAGGAGCCCTCGAAGCAATGAGCATACAACCTACGCTAAGCCGGTCGTCCCTAAGGTAGAAGTCCTCGCCTACGCCCCGAAAGAAGAGCTGATAAAGGACACTGCAAAGAAGGGCAAATACGAGAAGAGGGACGACCTCAAATTCTGTAAATGCCACAATGACTATGGGCACGACACAAACGACGGTTGGACCCTCAAGAAGGAGATCGACGTCCTAGTCAAGCGCGGACACCCCAAAGGCCCGTCCAGTAATCCATCCGACAAGGAAGGGTCCTCGAAACAGAAGGGCAAGATGACGGGATCGCCTATGACTAAGGTGGTCGATTGAAGAGTCGGCTAACAACCCCTGGAGAATAACACAGCGATGAATGGCAAACAGCTCCGACGTCGATCAGAAAATACCTGTACTCCTTTTCTGTTTCTTATTTTTGCTAATAAAGCATGTTTCCTTTATTAAACAAAGCTTTGCATCTCCAAACCTTCATAAAGTTTGGAGAAATTGCCCAACTAAAAAACTCCCCTTCAGGGGCTGGGAAAACCGAACTTACGATACGATCGTCAGCCGTAAGTCGAAGGGGCCACACGCAAACACAAGATTTTACCATGGTTCCCCAAAACTTGGGTACGTCCAGCCACACCAATATTCACTATAATTCCCACAAAGAGAAGTGAATACAATCCCACAAAGAGATACCTCACCAGTCCTACACAAGAACCCAACCAACCCTATACAAGGGTCAAAATCCCACCTAGAGAATTACTAACTCCCACTCAGAGAATTAGGGTTAGCCCTACACTAGGACACCAAACTCCCACAACGAGAGTTATTTCCACAAAGAGAATATCATATTCCCACTAAGAGAAATACTCCCACAAAGAGAGTGTCTAATTCGCACAAAGAGAATTAGAGTTCCAAAGAAACACCAAGTAAAACAAATACTCTTACATATGCCTTGAGATGTACTTACTCATAAATGAATGCAAGGCATGGAAGGGGATCTCCAAGTGTTGAGATTAGCTTGAAAGCACTTGGATGATTTCCCTTAAGATTGACTTCAATGCATGAAGGAGATTTAGAGCTCTAAGAGGAAAATGAGAGAGTTTGATAGTGGCATATTTAATATCTAAGGATTTTCAATAGAATCAAGAAGTCCTAATGAACTCAGCCCTCTTATATATAAGAACCCTAAAGGAACTCTCAAAAGCCAAGAAAACAGCCAAAAACAAAAAGCTGCAACGGCCAGATTTTGGGCTGAAACGTTAGTGACAGTCGACTGAAGAACAAATGACAGTCGATTGTTCAACGACTAGAAATATTCCAGCGGCTATAATCTGAGCCTCGATAGTCGACTGATGAAGACTATACAGTCGACTGAAAACAGGACATCGCCTGTAAAACCTTCAGCAGGCGACTGCTGCAGGGGATGGAATAAAACAGAGAGATGCACTCTTTCGAACTGTTTGCAGACAAGCGACTGATGGCCAATATACAGGCGATTGTCAAAAGGACAGGCGACTGTAAATACTGAACCGGTTGACTGACTAGCAAACTGGGATGAAGCCCAGACAATGCGAATTACGCACAGTCGACTGATGATCAAATCACAGGCGACTGTTGGAAGACAGGCGACTGTAAATGTACCGTCAGTCGACTATTCCATAAGCTCAAGTATGAGTCAATCAAATGATGACTTGAGCAGTGCACCACAGTCGGCTGTAAAAGGCTCGACAAGCGACTGGAATTCATACAGTCAACTGTACAACCTTCAGCAGACGACTGTAAGAGAACCAGAGACTCCAAATGAGTCTTTGGTCAAGATGAGCCTATTGGGTTGGATTCTATGATAATCCTAAGGCTCACTAAGATGGTTAAATGCATATGCATGAATGAGTAAACCATCTAACAAGGCATTACATCAAACCTAGACTCAAACAGAAAGAAAGCTATAAATGAAATTACATGAATTACAATGCTTTCCTTAGAGTCTATGGCTTCAATCAGGATGCCTTGAAGCTCCCCATCATCTCCAAGCTTTGGCACCCCTTGAGTCCAAGCTTTGGCCCTTCTCCGCTTGATGTCCATCCTTACACCAAGTGTTTAGTCTCCAAAAATGATATTCTTGAAATGATAACTAAGAGACTAAAACAAGGAAGTCATTAGCAACAACATAATGTTGTGATCATCCTCAAAATAACATTGGTATGAAACACCAATAATCAACACCATGCGCCCCTTCTGCTCGATGAGGGTCGCCAGCGCCCGTTCACGGACTTCGTCCACCAATTGTAGGTTGAGCTCGAGGCCCTCTGAGTTTCTTTCTTCGTCGTAGTATTGGAGACGAAGCGGTCACTCATTGACCTTGACGGGGACGACGGTTCATATCCGTAGGCCAGCATGAAGGGCGTTTCCCTTGTCGAGGTCTTGTGGGTCGTTCTGTACGACCATAATATGTCGGGAATCTCGTCCGGCCAAGTTCCATCGAGCCCGACTATTCTCTTCCGTAGGGGCCTAAGGATGCTCTTGTTGGCTGATTCCGCCAAGCCGTTCGACTGGGGATGGGTGATGGAGGTGAAGTGTAGCTTGATCTTCAGTTATGCGTAGAATAGAAGTCTCTGAAGCCGGCGTTGTCGAATTGTGTCCCATTGTCTGTTACTATGGATTGTGGGATGCCGAAACGACAGATGATGCACGTCCAGACAAAGCTTCGAGCCTCCTTCCAGGTGATTCGGGATAAAGGCTCCATGCACATATCTCCCGGGGGACGGGGGAGCGGTGCCCCTGCTTGTCATGCCCCGCTTTCCATTCTACCGGGAGCGAGGACGCGAGCGGGTCCGCGATGTGCTTAAAACACAGAGGAGTACTTTTTTTTCTTTTCTTCCTCCTTGGTTTAAACACACTAAGCGTCCATGAAATAATATGGTAGGATCTTGCATGCTTATAAGAAATAGTACAGATGACATTATTACAATACCAAAGCGTCTGAAAGTAAAGTACAACATAGGCCTAGTATGGCCGCAATCAACAAGTACAACAATTACATTATTCAAATATATAAAGTGCAGTCGCGAAGGGGAATGTCTAGTCTTCTGTGGGTAGGTACTCCACGTAGCCTTCGAGCACTGGCTCGGTTCCTGCAGCAAAGACTTCAACGTACTCACTGTCGGTACCTGACGGACATTTCGTAAAAACAACAAAATGAAATGTCCGTCAGCGAGGTATACTCGGCAAGATATTCTCAAAACCAAAACGTTAGACATTTAAATTAAAAACTGAAAAGACAAGTGATAAGATAAATAGAAAAGAGTTTTAGCAGTTTAAAACAGTTAAAGCAGTTAAATGTTCACAACCATTTGCAAGCCATCTGTAACCTGTGGCAATTTAGCATTTGATAACCATACTATAGCAACCTGCAGAAAAGATGTTAGAACAATTAATCAAAAACCAGTCTATCCTAGTGATAAGTCCATGTCCAAGAGTACTAGAGATAACCAATATGCAGCCTGCGACGGGAGAAACTCCGAGGCTTACCCACCGTTCCGATATGGCAACGGTCAAGGATCTAACCCCCGTAATGTGTTGGAGGTAATTTAGTATGGTGCATCCAGTCATTCTGTGACACTTGTGATCATAGACTACCCCAATCCCAGGTCAAGTCAAGTGTCGGTCAAAAGGACGTGTTCTATCTGTTTATTAGTGAAATTCCATCTTCCATTCTATATTGTTGAAGTTCCATCTTCCATTCAGTCAATTCAGTCTCAGTGTCTCAGTAGTCCGTACAATAGTTTCACCAAAGTTCACAACTTCACGACTTGATTCAGCAATTAAATGAAAACATAAAAATCACTTAAATAGATGAAAGAACGGTTAAGATATGATTTTAACTAAGCAAATGAGTTTAAATTAGCTTAAAATATTTTCTAAGACTAGTAGTTATTTTTCAAGATTTTTAAACAATTTCTAAACAATTTTAAAGAGCCAAAAAGCAATTTTAAATCAAGAAACGATTTTTAAAACATATATTCAAGGAATTGTTTGGAGCAAACCGTACATCAGAATTCTTCAAACAATGTGTCAAAATGGTCGTATTCACTAGTACTACGACATATATTTTTATCGTACATCAGTGTACGTAAAAATCACAGGTTATGAATTTTAAAAGGATTTTTAAAACAAGAAATTATTAATAATACCCATGTTCAAAGATTTATTCCGGAGAAACCGTACGTCATAATTCTACAAACAAGATGTCAAAACGATCGTATTTACAAGTACTGTAACATATAATTTTATCGTACGTCAGTGTACGTGAAATTTGCAAGCTACGAATTTTAAAAGGATTTTAACCTATTTAAGTTTTGCCTTTAAAAATTCACTGTGAGAAATATACTTGCCTTATGGTGATGAAACTAGCGCCAATGGATTCGTTTCGACGTTTCTGATTTTCTGGGACTAGTCTCGTAATTTTCTGAGGCATGTACGAATTACTATGAATTTAAATCCAATAATAGCATTTAATAAATTATGAAAATACGTAAATACGTATCAAAAAACGTATTTAATACGTATAAATTTTTAAAACGAAAACCCACACATTCGTTTACCGAGAGAGAGAGAGAGAGGGAGAGCGGGCGGGGGTGTTTCGTCGGCGGCGGTGGCGGGGTCGAGGGGGCCGGGGGTCGACGGCGTCGGGGGTCGCGGCGAAGTGGCAAGTCAACGGCGATGGGTAGCGGCGAGGCGGAGGCAGAGGCAGGCTGCCGAGGCGTGTACGGGGGTCGGAGAGTTCGCCGGAACTCGAAGTAGGGCGGTAGGAGGCGGCGGGCAAAGTCGGACGGCGATCGGCGATCGTGGGAGCTCGCCGGAGAGGCGGTGGGCGCTTGGCGTTGTTGGCGTCAGTCGGAGGCAGGGGAGCGGTGACGGTGGCGGTGGGTTGCAACGACGGAAGAGGGCTTCGTGGGCGGTGGCGGAGCGGGGAGATGCTGTCGGGGTGTGGGGTTCGGGCTGTGTGTGCGGCGGCGGAGCGCTCACGGCGGCCGTGGGTTCGGGCTGAGGATCAGTCGGAAGTGAACTGGAGAGGAGAGGGGGAGGAGAAAATGGGTTGGGTGTGTAACAGGGAAGATATCGGGGTTAGCCTGTGTGTGGGTTTTGTGAATAGAAGTAAGGGGTTTAAATAGGTTAAGATAATGTTAGTTTAAAGAGAGAGCCATTAATATTTAGTCCAACGAATTTAATGAAAAGATAAGTTCTTTTGACAAACGGGTTAGAAGCTTTAGACCAAACTCTCTTATCAAACCAAAACGTGTCCGGTTGCCGACATTAGGGAATTAAGCTAGGTAATTTGGTTAAGTTAAAAGTGATTAGTAAAAAGTCATTATTACAAATTTTGCACAAAATTACAATTTTGACCCTAGAGTTAAACGACTCCGAAAAATTACGAAAAATATAGCCACGGGTTCGTATCGTCACGAGGATCGTGACTACGAGATCTATTTCGTAGTTTGGACTACGGAAATACGTGTTTTGGGCCAAAACGTTTAGGATGCGGGTTTGCGGGTTCTCTATTGATCCGACATCGAAAAATTACGAAATTAATGTGGGAAGTACTAATTGATCTTAGAATGATACTGTAGAAGTTTGAAACCATTTTGAAAACATTTACTTATAAAAATAATTGTTACTGTTGTAATGTTAAAATTGGGTTTAGATAATTATAAAAATCATTTAAGGGTTTAGGATGGTACTCGTATACTCTAAAATAGGCTATATGTTGGATGAAAATGAACTCAAGAGAGAGAGAGAGAGAGAGAATTTCATTGCTAAGAATGAGTAACCATGGCTAAGAGCCATGGTGCTCTATTTATTTATCTCATAGTGGGGAGGCCAAAAGCCTCTAGTAGACCAAGGGTCCCCATTACCCTAAGTAATGGGGGACCTAATGAATGGGTAATGAAGGAGGGGAGGCCAAAGGCCTCCCTCATTCATAACACTCCCCCTTACACATTCATCACTTCGGTCTCAGCTACTGAGGCAAGGGGTGGATACTTCTGGATCCAGAGTAAGTGTGTTTGCCTCGTTAAAACCTTAGCTGTGGAAAACCCAGTGGGAAAACCCAACAGCTTAAGGAAAAAGAGTGCAACCCACAGGTTACTCCCCCTGATCCGTACAAGCTTCAGGCTTGCAGGTCTTTCAACTGTCGCATACCAATGTTCTTTACAAGCTTTACAAAAGTACATTTAGGCAATGCCTTAGTAAAAAGATCAGCTAAGTTGTTGCATGACTGGATCTGTCGAACTTCAATCTGCTTGTCGTTCTTCTGCTCGTGCGTCCAGAAAAACTTGGGAGAAATGTGCTTTGTCCTGTCGCCTTTGATGTAGCCCTTCTGAAGCTGAGCAATGCACGCGGCGTTGTCTTCGAATAGGGCAGTAGACTCCAGATCACCGGTCTTCAGGCCAGTGGATTTGAGGATGTGTTGGACGACGGAGCGTAGCCAAAAACATTCTCTGCTCGCTTCATTGATCGCGATGAGCTCTGCATGGTTGGAAGATGTAGCGGTAGTGGTTTGTTTTACCGATCTCCAGGAGATAGCAGTTCCTCCGTAGGTAAAGACAAAACCAGTCTGTGATTTTGTCGTATGCGGATATGAAAGATAGCCTGCATAGGCATAACCAAGTAACTGGGAGGATGCACCTCTCTGGTAGTAAAGTCCAAGGTCTACGGAACCCTGGAGGTATCGTAGAAGATGCTTTACTCCATTCCAGTGGCGCTTTGTAGGCGCTGCACTGTGTCTGGCTAGACGATTGACTGCAAACGCTATATCGGGACGCGTGCAGTTAGCCAGATAGAGAAGTGCACCAATGGCACTTAGGTAGGGTACTTCTGGACCCAATATCTCCTCCCCCTCTTCCAGAGGCCGGAAGGGGTCCTTTTGTACGTCTAATGATCTCACGACCATATGGGTACATAAAGGATGACATTTATCCATTTGGAACTTATTTAAAAGCTTCCTGGTATAATTGGATTGATGTAGAAGGATTCCACCACGTAGGTGTTCAATCTGCAAGCTAAGGCAATACTTCGTTCTGCCTAGGTCTTTCATTTCAAAAGTGCGCTTTAGCCTTGCAGATATCTCATTAATCTCTACTGGAGAGCCTATGAGATTTACGTCATCAACGTAAACTGCTATGATGACGAATCCTTTGTTGGAAGCAACGATCTAGGATCTTGGTTTGATGATGACAAACGTGTCGGTATATCTAATGTGTGTGCTTAGTGTGTTTCAGGCTTGGCTAAACAATATACTTTCGATATTTGGCGGAATTGCTATTCGTATAGCATATTGGGAGAGAGGGACTGTGTGTGCACAAAGAAGTTTGACTTGGCCAATAGGGATCAAGTTGGACTTGGTCCAACATGAAGAGATGGAGCCAAATCCTATTTGGTTATTGGAATTTATCCTATGGCTATACAAACTTCTTAGCCAATACCAACTCCTAGTAAAATTCAAATTCACAATTTGTATTTTCAATCTCAATTGCCATGGAGATCAAATTCTAAATTCGTATTTCGAATCCTATTCAAATCCTACTTAATTTCCCATTAAAAGATGGCCTCAAATCTTTCCTAAATACTAGGGATCCTATCTTTGACAATTCATCTCCTATACTCTATATAAGCCATCCCCTCAACCCTAATGTTTGCGCGCGGCATTTTCAAGGAGCCGTATTTTCCCCCTGAAAAATTCTGTAAAATTCCAGAGGCTATTTTCTTATTTCCAGAGAGTTTTGATGTATTTTCAAGGATATTTGGTGATGAATTCTTAACTTAAACTCCTTATTTAGTGCTTTTTCTACCGTATTTTGCTATGAACTTGAAGTATTTTGTTATGAAACTTGTTTATTATTGCACGATGAGTAGCTAGAACTTATTTGTGCATGGTATGGAGTAGTTAGGGGATATTATTCGTGTTTATTTGGTTGAAATTCCTTGTGCTAAATCGTTTAACGTCGCTAAAATTGTAATCGTTGTTTGTACATCGACTTTTTTTTAGATTCCAAAAGAATTAATTTAGTTGATGATCACCCCAAAAGGGTGAGTTTTGATCTCCCCAAAAGGGAGTGTCATACCGTAGTTTTGATCTCTCCAAAAGAGAGTTTCATATCGTATTATAGCTTTAGCGACGATCTTTTTGAATATCGTGTTTGAACCCCCAAAAGGGCATCTTCCGATGAGTTGCTCCCAAAAGGAGAATTCATTGAGTTATATTGGGTATTTTCCGGTGAATTGCTCCCAAAAGGAGAATTCATTGCGTTGTACCTATCAACCAAATTAATACGAATCGTTGACCCTAACGAACCCATACCATGTGCATACTCTTTATAGGTATTTTCATACACGAATTTCTTTGTTCGCATTTTTCACGTGTTCACATCACCATCACCGTCATCATTTGTGAAGTGTTTAGTTTCTTTTCGTAGGATTTCTATTTGATTTGAATTGTGGTTGCAACAGATTTCTTCCCGTGGATTCGACATTTGGACTCCCAGATTTTACTACTTGTACGGACTCTTGCACTTGAGAGAGAGCACCTTTTCGGTCCCACCACTGATTGACAGAGACGCCTACACAGACACAAACTGAGCATTTCTAAACTCTAAACTCCTTTATTTGTGTCTTAGTGTAACGTTCTCTGTAGGGGAAACTTTTACCTGTTTTTGTGGACTATTTTGGGACTTGTCTAGTTGGGGCTAGACAAGTGGGACCCAGCTAGTTTGGGACTAGCTGGTAGAAAGCTTTACTAGGATTGATAGTGAGAGGAAACACTGTGTGTGGGGTACTGAGAGCCTGGCGAGTGTAGAGACGTAGAGGGTGCTCTGAGCGTGCTCTAACTTGTGGTTTTGTACATATTGCACTATTCAATACTAGTTCTACTTTGGGGGCTGGAGTAGGTCGTTGGGACGACCGAACCAGGGTAAATCTGCTGTGTACTCTGTGTCTGCTTTTCATTACTCTGGTTGTGCTTTTAACTGCGTGTGATTTCTCGTGAGTTGCACGAGAATTTTTTATTAGCCTATTCACACCCCCCTAGGCTAGTATCGAGATCCAACAAGTGGTATCAGAGCCAGTTTAGTAGATCTAGCCTAGTTTGACCATTGACCACATTGATAGTGCTTTTGCTGAGGGTCAGTCTATTTACCGACCACCTAGATTTAATGGAGTAGACTATGCTTATTGGAAAAATCGTATGAGAATCTACTTGATTTCTATTGATTATAAAGCTTGGCAAATTGTTGAAAAAGGCTATAAATCACCTGTTATAAAAATTGAAAACACTGAGATGCCTAAACCTGATGATAAGTGGGATGATGGTGATTGGAAGCTTTATTCTCTTAATGCAAAAGCTATGAATGCTCTTATTTATGCATTAGATAAATCTGAATTCAATCGTATCTCATATTGTCTAACTGCGCAGGAAATTTGGCATACTTTGGAGGTGACGCACGAGGGAACGTCACAGGTGAAGGAGTCTAGACTAGCACTTCTGAGCACGGAATACGAGGGATTTCGCATGCTACCATCAGAGACGATATCAGAATTGTTTGCGAGATTCACCAACATTGTCTACAAGTCTAGTTCGCTCGGTAAGCCATATTCTAGCCTTGAGCAGGTGAGAAAGATATTAAGAGCAATGCCAAGCTCTTTCAGGCCTAAAGTCACTGCCATCCAAGAAGCGAAAGATCTGTCACAGATGAAGGTGGAGGACTTGATAGGTAATCTAATGTCCCACGAGCTTGAATTGCAAAATATTAATGAACGGAAGAAACCTGAGGAAAAAGAAAAAGCTACCAAGCCACTTGCTCTGAAGCTGACGAAAGTGAAGATGATGATGATGACATAGCGCTAATGGTCAGAAACTTCAGAAAGTTTGTTCAGACCAAGCAAGGAAGAACAGAAATGGCACCCAGGTTTAATCGCTCTAATTTTTTTCAGTCTTCTAAGCAAAATTATGATCAGAATACTACTAATAGAATGACTTGTTTTAAATGCAAGAAAAGAGGACATCGAATGAGGGATTGCCCACATGAGACAGCTCAGGTAGCTAAAGAAAAGGGAAAATCCAAGGTGCTTACTTGGGACATGGATAGCGAAGATGAGAGCGAGGAGGAGGAACACGAAGCCCATTCATGCATGGCATTGATGGGAATACACTATGAGGTAATTTCTGGTAGTAAAACTGAACTCCTTACTCTTTGTAAAAAAATGCAAGATAAAATAGTAGAGCTTGAATCCACTATAGATGATTATCAAAATGAGAACTTTGAAATGCAACAATCTGAATATGAAATGTCTAAAGAGATTGAAAAACTCAAAATTGATATTGTTGCACGTGACTCTACTATTGATATTCTGAAAAAGGAAAAATCCAGTTTTAATGATGAAGCACCTTGTCTCTCTTGCCCTTCCTTGATGAATAATATTAGCATGCTTAAACTTGAATTGATTAAGCTCGAAACTGAAAAAGACTATGTTATTAGAGAGCTTAATGATAAATTCTGCATGTTGGATAATGATTTTAAAAGAAAAATGGTTGAATTTGAAAAGAAGGAAGAGGAAAACAAGAGAGCTTTTATAAGTAAATGCACATTGCTTGTGGAAGAAAATAAATTATTGAAATCCAAAGTCTCTAATCTTGAATTGGCCATTAAGAAATTCTCTATGGGAAAACAATCGTTGGATAATATTTTAGAGAATCAATTATATGGCAATAATAGAAGAGGACTTGGATTTGGTTTGAAAAATGCCGAAAAGCCAAAATTCAAGAAATTCCACAATGCACCTTCTATTGCAAAGAACTTATATGCAAAGTGCTTTACTTGTGATAGTGTAGGCCACACCTCATATTATTGTAAATTTAGGAACACAAATATCAAGTTTAAACAAGTGTGGGTTCCTAAAACTATATTGGCTAACACTAGTGGACCTTGTTGGATTCCAAGGTCACACTTAACACCTTTCATGTAGGTGTGATGGAGTTTCGGCGAGGAGCGTTAAATTCAATGTCTCATTCTTTTAGCTCCTTCGTCAAAAAGCGACGAGAAGGTATAATTTTTATCCCTCTTTGCATTTCATTGCATACCTTCATAGATTTGTTTGTGTGCTTGATTTATTTTGATTTGTGTGCTTGCATGGATGATTTTTAATGTTTTTATTTCTGAAAAAAACAAAAAAATGAAAAAAAAAATATGTGCTTATTGACTCAACGCTTATGAATCTCTTAAGTGGTATTGTATGAATGATCAATTGTATCCCTTGTAGAAGTCAATTCATTATTGTTGTAGCTACATGAACATGATGTTATTCTTTTTAGTAGCCATGACATGTCTCATAAGTTTCAAACTTGACTTCTACACCTACATTTGCACTTTCACGATATTTGACTTTTTAGTGCTTTTGAAGATTCTTTTGAAGAATAATGGAAAGTGAATGTAGGAATGATTAATTTCTGAAATTTCTAAGGGATATGATGTGTTTAGCCATGAATTAAAATTGAGCACAAAAGAATGAAAAAAACGATATTTGCTCCGTATGAAAAATGGATACACTTCATGGCTAAAACACAACCCACGAGTATCCAACTTGTGCTACATGGGTAATCATTAGCGTTGGTGTATATAACTCGTCAAGCAATGCCATCCCACATTTAAAAGTCCTTTTAGGCCATGTTTTGGGATTCGGTAACTTGAACTCATCTTTGATGAGGTGGGAAAAATCAATCCTAGTGATTTTCATGAAAAGTGGAAAATGTGGATTGATTTGGTTGAATATTTGAAATTGAATCTCCTCTTGTACTTTATTGACTATATCACTACACTTTCACAAAGGTGGAGAAGTCCGGTTATGAAATTCTATGAACTTGAACTGTCTATTATTTGGAATACCCATGCACATTGCACGCTACATCTAATAATGATTTATTTTTGCATGGGATATTTTTGTGACTTCATTAATCCACTTTTGGTGATTACAAAGGGGGAGAAAGAAAAGATGTTTTGACAAATTTGAGCTTTGATGTTGATATTATTTGTTGAAGGGGGAGCTTAAAATATACTTGAATATTTGTTGAAGGGGGAGCTTGAAAGAAGGGGGAGCATGCTATTGATTTGTTGAAGGGGGAGCTTAAAATATACTTGAATATTTGTTGAAGGGGGAGCTTGAGAGAAGGGGGAGCATGCTATTGTATTTGTTATTAGTTTGTGCATGCCATGATGTAGTGCTTGAATATTCATCTCATGATTCATATTGCATTACACCCCTCAACACACTTCACACACCCATACTTATTGATCAAATCTTTTATGGGTTTGTCATCACCAAAAGGGGGAGATTGTTGGAAGCAACGATCTAGGATCTTGGTTTGATGATGACAAACGTGTCGGTATATCTAATGTGTGTGCTTAGTGTGTTTCAGGCTTGGCTAAACAATATACTTTCGATATTTGGCGGAATTGCTATTCGTATAACATATTGGGAGAGAGGGAGTGTGTGTGCACAAAGAAGTTTGACTTGGCCAATATGGATCAAGTTGGACTTGGTCCAACATGAAGAGATGGAGCCAAATCCTATTTGGTTATTGGAATTTATCCTATGGCTATACAAACTTCTTAGACAATACCAACTCCTAGTAAAATTCAAATTCACAATTTGTATTTTCAATCTCAATTGCCATGGAGATCAAATTCTAAATTCGTATTTCGAATCCTATTCAAATCCTACTTAATTTCCCATTCAAAGATGGCCTCAAATCTTTCCTAAATACTAGGGATCCTATCTTTGACAATTCATCTCCTATACTCTATATAAGCCATCCCCTCAACCCTAATGTTTGCGCGCGGCATCAAAAAGGGAGGAGTACAATCTTTATATACGGCAACAAGAAAAACATCAAGGAGCCAATACTTCCGATCCTCTTGCTACATCAATCAAAAAGAGGCTGCCGAACACTCTCTCCAAGCCAAGAGCAATAAAGCCCTTTCACGCAAAGAAGAAGATAACACAGCCGCCATCGAAGATCCCGAGCGAGGCGACGGACCCTGTCAAGTTCGAAGTTGATGCAGCCGTTCGAACGAGGCCCCTGCTGCACGAACGCTGCTGTGCACCGTGAGTCCCTCGCCGTCAAGAACGGAGTCGACGTCGACCTCATCCTCGCAGCTGCTGCGCGAGCCATCATCACCCAAAAGTTACTGCCGACGTCAAGCCAATCAAGAAGAAGCCGCTGCCACGAAGAACTCGTCGTTCGAAGATCATCGTCTCCATCAAAGATGCTGCCGTGCGCTCGAGGATCATCGGAGCTCGCCTCCGCTGCTGATTCAAGCCGCCACCATCTCTGTTGAGCGAAGAAGACGAAGACAACCTTTGCTGCTGTCGGAGAAGCCCACATCACCGGAGATCGCTGCTGCAACCTGTTTCCAAGAAGGAGATCTCGCCGTTGGCCAACTCATCACCGTCGAACATCGTGATCCTCGCCGTCGCTGCCCTGTTTTGAAACGTAGCCGCCGTCGCTGGGTTGTTGTCGTCATCGAGATCAGAACCGTCGCTACACGAGGATCCCGCCGCTGCTCTCCCGATCACAGCTCGCCGCAGAGATCATCGGCGCAAGAAGACACCGACGTCATCGTGTTACTGCATACCCTAACAACATCGAAGAGAAGCTGACGTGGGAGAACAATAGCCGTGAGATCGAAACGAACGAACGACAGAGATTTAATTTTGGCACCCGCTTGATCACGTGAGCAACGAAGAAGACCGTAGGATTGAGAATGAGCGGCTGAGATCATCTCCAAGCGTTTAACATCGAAACGAAGAGAAGCGAATATAATTCCGCATGCTGATGTGGGATAGAGGATTATTTACAGGAGTTGCTCGGCGCACAGACCTCTATTAAATAAGTTTGAATTGCTTTGCTCTGCACACCGATAGTATTATTTAAAGGAGTTGCTGAGCGCACAGACAGCTGATTATTAAAGGATTGAACTGAAATTGCTTTGTGCACAGACCAGTGCATATCTTGACATCCAGGAGTCGGATTGAGACACCGTTTGCGTCAGATTGGAGCAGACGACGTGCTGATTGACAGAGACGCCTACACAGACACAAACTGAGCATTTCTAAACTCTAAACTCCTTTATTTGTGTCTTAGTGTAACGTTCTCTGTAGGGGAAACTTTTACCTGTTTTTGTGGACTATTTTGGGACTTGTCTAGTTGGGGCTAGACAAGTGGGACCCAGCTAGTTTGGGACTAGCTGGTAGAAAGCTTTACTAGGATTGATAGTGAGAGGAAACACTGTGTGTGGGGTACTGAGAGCCTGGCGAGTGTAGAGACGTAGAGGGTGCTCTGAGCGTGCTCTAACTTGTGGTTTTGTACCTATTGCACTATTCAATACTAGTTCTGCTTTGGCGGCTGGTGTAGGTCGTTGGGACGACCGAACCAGGGTAAATCTGCTGTGTACTCTGTGTCTGCTTTTCATTACTCTGGTTGTGCTTTTAACTGCGTGTGATTTCTCGTGAGTTGCACGAGAATTTTTTATTAGCCTATTCACCCCCCCTCTAGGCTAGTATCCAGATCCAACATCATTTTCCCGTTCTTTTGATAAAGATGCACGGGCAGACTTCGTTATTAGTGAATCCTTGCTGTGCAAGGAAATCACTTAGTCTGTTATACCACACTTTGCCTGACTGTTTTAGTCCATACAAGGATCTATGTAGTCTAACAAAGAATACGTCCCGATGTATCTCTTTCATCTCTGTGGGTAAGTTAAACCCATCTGGTAGTTTCATATAGATCTTTTTATCTAAATCGCCATAATGATATGCAGTCACAACGTCCATGAGCTGCATTTCTAGGCTTGCCAGCGATGATAGGCGTATTAAGAATCTGAATGTATTAGCCTCCATTACCGGGGAGTATGTATCTTCATAATCGATACCCGGTCTTTGGGAAAAACCCTTTGCTACAAGACGCGCCTTGTAGCGGACGATCAGATTTTCTTCATTTCTTTTTCTAATGAAAACCCACTTATATCCCACAGGTCTAACACCAACTGGTGTTTGGACTACAGGTCCAAAGACTTTGTGTTTCGAGAGTGAGTCCAGCTCTACTCTTATCACCTCGTCCCAATTTGGCCAATCATCTCTGCGTTTACAATCCGCTAGAGAAAGTGGTTCGACGTCATCGTCGTATTCAGCGACGTGAACGACAATAGTGAACGCAAAATCGTCGACGACGACTGTGCTATGTCGGTCCAGTACCTCCCCAGTACGTACAAAGTTTAATGATGATTCTCCTAATGTTTCCTCTGCGGGGGAAATTAGGAGGGGAGATGTAGCTGTCCTGAGCTCAGTATCCTGTGGAGGGATAATCTTATTTTCACCAGGAATCTTCCTCTTTCGAGGAACTTTATCTTTTGAACCTGGTGGCCGTCCTCTTTTCAATTGAGGTACAGCTATTTCTGCTACTGGTGGATTGCATCCATTTATAGGGATGTCAATCCTAGCTGGAGTGTTAGCAGCAGGGACGTGTGAACTGACAATCTTCTGGCTGTCCGTGAATTTATCCGGCAATTGGTGTACTGTATTTTGGATGTGAAGGATCTTCAGGATCTCATCTTCACACAGATTTGTACGCGGATCATAAAGGGACAAAGACTTATTTTCCCAATTAATGGTCTCCGAAGCTTCAGGCTTCTTGGAATGTGTGCCTAGCTTTGGAAAAGTTTTCTCATCGAATTCACAATCAGCCAGACGTGCTTTAAATGCGTCCCCCGTTAGGGGTTCTAGGTATCTAATAATCGAGGGTGAATCAAATCCAATATAGATTCCTAGACGACGTTGAGGACCCATTTTGGTCCTCTGAGGTGGTGCTATTGGGACATAGACAACACAGCCAAATATTCTCAAATGAGATATATCTGGAGTTGAGCCGTATGCTAGTTGCATCGGGGATAATGTATGGCCTCCAGAGGGGCGTATCCTGATAAGAGATGCGGCATGCAGAATAGCATGCCCCCAAGCATCCACTGGCAATTGGGATTGCATAAGCAATGGACGTGCAATCCATTGGAGTCTCTTTATAAGAGACTCTGCTAATCCATTCTGGGTGTGAACATGAGCTACTGGATGTTCAACTTCTATACCCGTTGCCTGGCAATAGTCTTCGAAGACTTGAGATGTGAATTCACCCGCATTATCAAGACGTAGTTTCTTGATATGGTTATCGGGGAAATGAGCACGTAACCTAATTATCTGTGCTAACAGCTTTGGAAAAGCTAGGTTACGGGTGGACAAGAGGCACACATAAGACCATTTTGTGGATGCATCTATTAGTACCATGAAGTATCGAAATGGGCCACTTGTGGGGTGAATAGGCCCGCAAATGTCACCATGTATCCTCTCAAGGAAGCCAGGAGACTCTAAACCCACTTTTAGGGGCGATGGTCTCGTTATTAGTTTCCCCTTGAAACAAGGGGGACAAGGAAATTCACCTTTCTGAAGAATCTTCTGGTTCTTCAAATCATGTCCGTGTGATTCAAATAAGATGCGTCGCATCAGAATGGATCCAGGGTGACCAAGTCTGTTATGCCATAGTTGAAATGGTGGCATTGGCTGGCACGTCTGGTGCTCAGTCATATTAGCTTCGACTGGTTGAATGTATGTTTGGTATAGACCCGACGGGAGTCCCTTAAATATTTCGCAGATGGTCTTCTGGCCATCTTTACGAAGAGTGACATACAGGTATTCAACCTTATTTTCATCTCTAGTTTCTAAGTGACATCCGTTTAAACGGATGTCCTTGAAGCTTATGAGATTTCTATTTGATCTTGGAGAAAATAGTGCATTTTTTATTTTTAGTCTTGTATTATTTGGGAGCAATAATATTGCGTCACCAGATCCTTCGATTATTTTGGACAGTCCTGAAATTGTAATGACATGACCGTCATATTTACTTATGCTATTGAAATAGCATTCATCGCGAAGGATAGTGTGCGTCGAGGCACTGTCCACTAGGCACTCATACTTCATCTATATAAGCAAAAAACGATAATTTATTGATGGAAATGTAAAATGCATACATTCAAAATAAAAGATCGTCTTTATTAAGCATGCTAAAGATGAAGCTACAATTTATTCTTTGAAAAGCATAGATAAAGATAATGCTCAATCGAGCAGGTCGTCATTTTTGAAATCCTTCGAAGTGAACTTCGTCGGATTTTCCACATCTGCCATGTTTGTTTCAGGCGGAGGCTTCTGGCTCGCCTGATACAGTTCCTGGAAGTGGCGAGGTGTGCGACAGTTTCTGGACCAATGTCCAGGCATGCCACAACGATGACATTTGTCCTCCCATGTCTTCTTTGGATTTGACACTGTATCAGTGTTCTTACGCTTCCAAGTGAAGTTTTTCTTCCCTTTGTTATTCTTGCGTTGGGGAGGAGCATTGGCTGGTTTCATAGGGGCCTTTCCTTTGTTCTTTCTGCCCTTATTCTTGTTCTTCCACTTCGGGGGGTGAACACTGTGGGCTTCGGGGATAGGAGCTGAGCCTGCCGGGCGCTGGTTATGAGTGGCCAGTAAAAGGTCTCTATTCTGCTCTGCCCTCAGGAGGCAAGAGAGCAGGTCAGAGAACTTCGTGAAATTGCGTTCACGATACTGTTGCATGAGGATAGCATCTTTCTCGTGAAACGAGGTAAATGTCTTTTCTAACATGCGGTGCTCTGAGACTTCTTAACCACACAACTTCAGGCACGAGGTGATGTTGTGAAGTGCTGAGTTGTACTCAGCAACGGACTTGTAGTCCTGTAGTCGGAGGTTCTCCCACTCATAGCTGGCACGCGGGAGTATGACATCAATTTGATGTCTGTAGCGTGCCTCTAATGCTGTCCATAACTCCAGAGGGTCCTCTACCGTCAAGTATTCGGCCTTCAGGGTCCGATCTATGTGTCGCCTGATATAGATAATGGCTTTCGCCTTATCCATGTCAGAGACAGTGGTAGAGGTACTGCTAGCTGAAGGGGCCGCTTCTGGGGCTTTGCTGGCAGATGCATCGGATGCTGCGGGAGCCGATGATTGGGCCACTGCGGGGGCCAGGATGGAGTGCAGGAGCGCCATGGAGCGCAAGTGGAACTTCAGGTCCACTCGCCAGCTCAAGTAATTCTTGCCAGCTGCATCGAGCACCTCGAAATCGACGCTTGCTAATTTAGCCATTTTATCTATGCAATTTAAAGATAAGCATGAATTAAAATAAATTCAACAATACATGCATAAAGAAATTAATAAGTAAAAATGCGGGGATCGGCCAGATACCCAAAATAATACACAGTCCAAAGTCCGATTACATTCCAAAGAAAAGAGAATGAAAAATACAACTTTGGAAACCCCGGGTGGGTCCCTATTTCTGCATCCGTCTTCTTATGCTGTTGCACCGAGCCTTGGCTATTTATACAATTTCCTCACTTACAAATTCTCTCAAAAAAAAGAAAAAGTGCTGGAAATGTAAATAGGTATGCAATGGTCGATCCCGAAAGACACATTTTTACTTATTTTAAACATCCACGCAGTTTATATAAATATGCTACAGGCATAAATTAAACAACCACGCATATATCTCAAGCACAAAAATATGGAAAAAGTAAACTAGAAAATATAATTATCTCGTAGACCACGTGGAAACGTCATACACCGTTAGGTTAGTTAACTAACGGCAGAGCGGTCTCAGGATCTTTGAGATGATTATATTTTTAAAAAAAATTCTAGTAAACCATACATAATATGCAAGAGCGATAAATAAATAATAGAATATAGAATTTAATTTTTTGATTTTACTAAGTTTTCCCGATTTTGCCAAATTATTTTGATGTGCAGACATGAATTTGATTAAATATAAACATGTTTATAGGCCTTGCTAACTACTTGCTTGGGGCTTCGGGCCCAAGTTTATTTATAAGTTTTATGTTAGGCTTATGGGCCTAAAATCCATTCCGCTTAACGCGTGCGTATGCCCCTTCTTTGGTTTATTCATTTAGATCTAGCTTTGGGCTTTGGGCCCAAGCTAATTAAAATGAAAAAGAATTTTTTTTTCTTTTTATCTTTTGGGCTTGGGTACAAATTTTGACCCAAAAAGCCCAAGAGGTTTTCTAGAAAACCCTATTCTCTAACTTTTTTTTTAGAGATTAGCCGTCATCCTCATCTCGCAGCCATGGGCGGAGTTTGATTCATCCATTCCCCCCGGAAGGTGGTGAGGCCGCGGGAGGCGCCCCCCTCTGCAGGGGGGTGCGGCCGCAGCATGCGCCCCCCTGCAGGGGGGTGCCAGTCGGAGAAGGCCCCCCTGCAGGGGGGGTGGCTATAAGGAAGGCCCCCCCGGCAGGGGGGGTCGGCTGCGGCAAGCGCCCCCCCTGCAGGGGGGGTGGCGGGCGAAGAAGGCCCCCCGGTAGGGGGGGGGGTGGTGGCCATCGGGAAGGCCCCCCCTGCAGGGGGGTTCGGCCGCGGCAAGCGCCCCCCCTTGCCGAGGGGGGTGGCGGGCGAAGAAGCCCCCCCGGCAGGGGGGTGGCCATCGGGAAGGCCCCTCCTGCAGGGGGGTTCAGCTGCGGCAAGCACCCCCCCTCCCCCCCGCAGGGGGGGGTGGCGGGCGAAGAAGGCCCCCATGGCAGGGGGGTTCGGCTGCGGCAAGCGCCCCCCCCCCCCCCCCGGCAGGGGGGGGTGGCGGGCGGAGAAGGGGCCCCCCGACGGGGGGGAGGGGGGGTTTGGCCACGAGGAAAAGGCCCCCCCTCTGCCGGAGGGGGGGGGGGTCAATCCGTTTAATCTTCCCGAAAAGAAATTCATGGCAAAATGAAGAAATTACTTTGTAAAACGAATTTTTTTTTTCATTTTAATTTTTACTTGTATTTTAACAATGTAAAAATTTTCATGTATAGACCGTTGTAATCTACGGGAATAAGAATTTTACCTCTAGATCGATGATCTAGGGACGACCGTAGATTAGAACCGTAGAATAAAAATCCGAGCTCCCGAACGCTTTAAGGATGCCGCAACGCTCCAACGAATCGCCGCAGCAACTATAGATTCCTTGCGCGTAGGGGATGAAATTTTGTTGAAAATTTGTGCTCAAGAGGAGAACACGTGCTGATAACGTGTTGGATGAAAATGAACTCAAGAGAGAGAGAGATATAATTTCATTGCTAAGAATGAGTAACCATGGCTAAGAGCCATGGTGCTCTATTTATTTATCTCATAATGGGGAGGCCAAAAGCCTCTAGTAGACTAAGGGTCCCCATTACCCTAAGTAATGGGGGACCTAATGAATGGGTAATGAAGGAGGGGAGGCCAACTGCCTCCCTCATTCATAACACTATAACCATATTGGTTCTACAAAATATTTTTTTTAATAAATGATTTAAAAACTATTTTGATGTTCAACTCCTAACAAACCATTATAAAATATTATTAATTAAGAAAATACGTAGAAAATGGGTATTGCTGAATACGGGTCATCACACTGCTTCAAGCGGGGGGCGCAGGGGACGGCGGCTCCGATTCAGGAGGGGGGGATGACGGCCAAGCTTCAGGCGGGGGGGGGGGGGGACGAGGACGGCGACCCAGCTTCAGGCGGGGGCGCGCGGGGGATGGTGGCCTCGCTTCAGGGGGGACAGTGGCGGCCGACGGCAAGGCCGGTGGCGAGGCCGAGATAGGAGAAAAAACCCTATTTTTATTATGGGATTAATATAGAGCAGGTGGCACCTGATCCAATGGATCAGGTGCAAGACACAAAAAGGTGGGACGCAACGCGTACAAGCCCATGTGGGGGCTTGTACTTCCCACCTTTTTTGTGTTTTAGCATCTGATACATTGGATCAGGTGCCACATTTTCTACATTAAATCCTTTTATTATTTACAGATTTTAATCATGTTAAAAACATGATTTTCAGCCGATAAAGATCGTCGATTTGGGCGATTAGCCCTATTTCCACTCCGATCTTGCGAGATCTATGGATAAAATTATCATACGTATGATAAAAATGACATTTTTTGAAAGATTTACATTTATATCCGTCCTCCAGATATAGCGACAGTTGACGAAGGCTACGTGGATGACAACGCTCGTTTGATGAAGCTTGACGACGCGCGCGGATCTCCCGCCTCTCTTCGCTTTCGCAACGATCGATTTTGTGTGGAAATTTTCATTAGAGTCACGTGCTGATAACGTGTTATAAATCAACAACTGGGGGGAGGAACCACTAGCTCTTTATTTATAGGATATAGAGGAGCGTATACAGATAAGATACAATAGATCTGGTCTTATCTATAAGATAAGCCGTGATCCCAACCGACTAACGAACTCGATATTATCCATTCACAACATATTTTATTTAATTGAAATAATAAATATTAGTAGTAATTATAAATTATAAATTATTATTTTTAAACTAATCTAATTAATTAAAACTAACCTAAGTAACCAACCTAATCAATTAAACTAAACTAATTTATTAACAAACCGTATAATTAATTAACACAATAAGACAAAAAATATCGGGTTTACTGTGCATTCCTCTAGGACAAAAAAGTTTGGACTTAATGTTTTCTTTCTCACAATCCCTCTATAATAGGACAAAAAAAAGTTCGGACTCGTGGTCATTAAAAAATTAAAAAAAAATCGTAAAAGCCGCGATGTGATTGGCGTGGAGGAAGGAGAGTGAACTAGTGGGCCCATAAAATGAGAATCTGGAGCGTAGAAATCTGATTCCAACTGGGATCCACGTCAAGCCAAAACAGACATTTTCCATCGGAAAATTGTAGACGAAAGGAACACAAGCAGTGGAAAGCTGCTTTGAGAATGGTGAATAGTGGCTCAATAGTATCATGAACGGTGATTTTGGGCCACTTTCTGGCCAAAACAGGCCCTTAGTCGAAAAAACTACCAATAAATATCCGGTTAAAATCTTTTTTTGAGACTGAGGATGCAGATTGGAATCGGTCCGATTGTGATCCAAGCGTTTCAAACATGGACGGCAGTGTTGGGCACAAGTCAAGCACAAGGCTTCTGGAGAGACAGCGGTACCCATTCAACAACCCATAACCCTTGCGTTGACTCTAAATAGCATGATCAATTTAAAAAAACATGAACCTGCCAGTCCTTCCTTATTCCTTACTTTAGGGCTGAATTTTGGTGTAATTTATTAACCGAGACCCCCGATCCCCGATGTCGTCGGTGACCGATTGCGCCTTCTGCTTGGGCTTCGGCCGCTGGGCATGGCGGCGCTGCACCCACGCCGGGGCCCACGACAGCGACTCATGGCCCGTCCTCACCTCTTCCACCTCCTCCACCTTCCAGCCTGTCCCCCGCGCCTGCCGCGCCGTCCTCGCCGTCTACGAGGACGACCTCGCCCGCCCCCGATGGGCACCACACCCCCACGGCTACGGCATGGACCCCACCGCCCTCATCAAGCGCGCCACCTACTGCGACACCGGCGACCGCTGCCCCCCTTACATCATCTACCTCGACCGCCCTAATAAGGAGATCGTCCTCGCCGTCCGCGGCCTCAACCTCGGCCGCGACGGCGACTACAAGGTTCTATTTGACAACGCAATTATGGCGTTCGACGGCGGGCACGTGCACCGCGGCATGCTCAAGTCCGCCGTGTGGGTGCTCAACAGAGAGGCCGAGACGCTGGCTTGGCTGCTGAGGGAGCCGGGAAGAGAAGAGTATAAGCTAATTTTCGCCGGGCACTCGCTGGGTGCGGGCGTCGCCGCGCTGATGGCGGTTGTGGCCGTGAATTATCTCGATATGTTCGGGGGAGTCGAGAGGAGCAGGGTCAGGGGTTACGCACTCGCGCCCCCCAGGTGTATGACGCTGAACCTCGCGGTCAAGTATGCGGATGTGGTCCATTCTGTTGTGCTGCAGGATGATTTCATGCCGAGAACTGCGCCTCCCTCGGAGCACATATTCGCCTCTATCTTCTGGTAAGCATCGATCATTCTTTTCTTTTCGAATTCATCATAATTATTGCCTGGTAGAATAGCATAGATTCAAAGTATGGATAGGTAATGAGTTAGCAAGAATCATTTATATACCCAGGTGTTACTGGTTTGGACAGTGTGCCCTGCTTGCTGCTTCTGTTTTGCTTGAGAGATACGTTTGCATTGGAAGAGAAGACGCTTAAAGATCCCAAGCGACTCTATGCGCCGGGGAGGATGTATCATATTGTCGAGAGAACCCCATGCAGGTATGATGTCGTTTTCTATTTTTGAACCTGATTTCTTGCTTTTATAATGAACCACGCAATGTCTTGCCAACTTGTGCTGTCTCTATAGCTTAGTGATGGAAAATGAATGTGTCTTTTGCTCAAAATTGTCAACTTTAGTCTAATGTGGTGTAGCAACTTGCTCTTTTCTTCAGCTATTCGAGCTACATATATCGATTTTACAATGTAGCTTTTGTTGATCCACAACATACCCATGAGTATAGCAGTGAGCTTTTAATTAGGCCTAGAAAATAAGTCATTAATCTCGGACATTTCATTGGGAAAATACCTTCAATTTCAGATTCTATTCATTGGAAAATGAGAATGTTAGCATGATAAACAAGTTGGATTATATGTCATTCAAGCGATGATGAGCAAAGAGAGGAAACAGTCGTAGCCACTTTATATAATAATAGTACTATATGGACCAAATCTGATGGGGGAAAATAATTGGATGACGTAGTAATAAATACAAAATATATTAATGTTCAAGCAAGATAATTCTAATCGAAATATGATGGTTAGATCACTATAACCATGCCCTTTATATTGGGAATGTATACGCAAGTACACACATTCCTTGTTGCATCAAAGCTAAATGAACAACTAGGCCGCATAGAGCATGAACTGAATGGTATGCAACTTTTGAAATGAATAAAAAGTATTCAGCAGGCATCCAACAATAGGATCCTAGCTCCCGGCAATAGGAATTTTGCGTCCCACCCATCCATGTGTCACGGGTTCTTAAATTTTTTGTGAAAAAGCTCACTTGGGTACATCACAATGTTTTGGTTTTTTAATTTCAATGTGGCTTTGAGGTGTTAACTATGAATTGGACATACTACAAGTTGTCGGTGCCTGTTATGTATCAGAGACTAAGCCAAGAGTAGTTTTGAAGTGAATGTGCTCTGACCGGACTCACTTGAAGTGAAAGTGCTTTCTAGTACCTTCCGCCCTTGAAACATCATGTGAACCTGTTGCCAGCAGAAGGTGATTGCATCTACAAACACACACATACAATTTCTAATTGTTAAAGAAAGGTTGGTCTTACGTTGAATCACACCCATCACCTGGATCTGATGCAGGCAAAAGCTTTTCGCAACCACACCTCCCCTTTTGATCTGATCAAGGTTGAATCTCCACATCTTGTAGCATTGATTAACTATATGTAGCAACTGAGAGAAGAAAAGAGAAGAAAACTTGGTACCTTTTGTGAGCATCACCTTTTCTTATATTTAGCCTCTATTTCAAATCCTAGTTGGATTAGAATTCTAATTCATATGGGTTTATGTTTTAGCACTGACATATTAGCCTTAATGAACCCAACAAATTAGACTACTTATTTGCTACAAAGTATACATCTAGGTTAGACTGAACTGAGATTATTAATTGATTTGACTCAGCTCATGATCAAACGAAATCACTTAGATGTACTCATTGCAAATTTAATTGCTCACTTATGTATCATATTTATCATTCAGTTTTTAACACCCGTTGTTGACTTCTAGGAAATGATGGTCACTACCCAACCCATCGTCAACATTTGACCCTTAATAGATAGTAGATGTCATTGGGCTTTTGCAAATCTAATTTGTAATTATTTGTGGCTACGAATTTAGACTAGTGTAATTATCTAATAATCTCATCTTAGGTGTTCATCTAATCAATGTTGGCTAGTGGATTCCGTATTGAGAAACGCTATCTGGCCAAGCATTTAGATTCTCATATTGGGTGTTCACGTAATCAATATTAGTTAATGGATTCTGAATAGAGAAACTCATAAGATCTCAATTATATTTGATTGCATCTAACTCATCACTTTAACAGTTTGATGACTAATCATCTTGCATTGGTTAATCAAAGTGCACCCATTAATGATGGCTATGAGATATACACGAACCCCTTCAAGTTTAAAAATAAAATACAACACATGAAAATTTTAGCATTCCTTGACAATGTCTCCGTTTCATGTGATAAGTTTCGTGATCAGCATGCCAATAGGCCCAATACGGTATTAATGCAGCCAACACATCAATGGAAGATTTTTTTTCCTTGTATCATGAGAATTAAGATTGTTTTATAACCACAACATGTGTCTAGCAACTTATATAATTTAGATCTCCCAAATGCAACACATACAGACCCCTTCAAGTTTAAAAACAAAATACAACACATATGAAAAACTTTGCGTTCCTTGACAATGCTCTGTTTCATTTGATAAGTTTCATGATCAGCATGCCAATACATTCTTAATGCACCCAACACATCAATGGAAGATTTTTTTCTTGTATCACGCGAATCAAGATTGTTATATAACCACGACACGTGTCTATCAACTTGTATAATTTAGACCTCACAATGTTAATTTAGTTGTGACATATTTAAAATGCAAGGATAATAAATGTCTGATCTCTCTCGATTTCATCTAATGATTGTCAAATATTCATGCAATGCACCTTATGATCTTGGTATTTCATATCTAAGCAATTATCTCATAATTAATTCAAAAGTCTAAACCCCGTTGGGCATAGATATTGATAACTATCAAAATAAAATGGATCACATATATTTATATTATTATGATTGTATTTGGATATAAAACCAACAATCTCTTAATTGGACAAATTATAACCATTTACTAATTGGTTGAACTCTCATGTTCTCAACATGTTGAGCATACACCTTTGGGGTTCAAATGTTTAGTCATACGACCTGCAAGATCTTTTGTTGATGCAACTTTTGTAACACCAATCTCTTTATCCGTTTGGAACTCATGAATAATTGATACTTCAGTTCACGTCTCATCTTGGAGTTGTCCCTATGGTCCTCGATTTAAGCTACAGCATTGCTATTGTCACAATACAACATCAAAGGAGGCTCAGCAGCGGGGACTACCCCAAGCTAAAGAATAAATCACTTATACCAAATTGCCTATTTTTATACATATGCCGCAGCAACATATTCTCTTTGGGCTAATGTAAACATATAAGCTGAAGCACAATCATCTCCGAATTGGAATCTGGGTATATAAAGGGTCTGAACTGCTCACCTCACCTCGCCTAAATTAATAGGGTACTTGAGAATTTGTTTGACTGCTGTCCAATGCTCAATTCTAGGGTTACTTTGGAATCAACTTGCAATCCTTACGGTGTGGCAGATGTCTGGTATTGTACACAACATAGTGTACATAATACTCTTTATAGCTGAAGCACATGGGATCCTCACTATTTGATCTAGTATAATCAGGGGCCTTGGAACTTTGACTTTTAGAAAGTTTAGTCTTATGTATATAGGGGACTAGTGTTCCTTTACAGTCAGTCATACTTCACTTGGTTAGTATCTTTCCATTGTATGTTACTTGGCTTAACCCTAACATCTTATTGCAGTGATGTCACATGAGCTTGATTCCTAAGATGTAAGAATCTTCACCAATTTCATTCGTGGAAATATGACTAAATAACCACAACTTCACTGTTGTCATAAGCATATAGAAGGAAAAGGACAACTTATCTCGCTGTTTCATTTTTAAAGCACAAGCTTCATTTAGATTTTGTTCAAAACCATAAGTTTTGACAGCTTAGTCGAACAATATATTCCAACTTCTTGAAGATTGCTTGAATACTTTGCGCGCGCATGCACACACGCGCGCACTCATGAATGGCTAGTTCCGTGTCCCAAGGAATTAAAAGATAAGATGAACACCAGAAGAAATGCAACACATTATTTTCTTTTCATGCATATTGTCTCTTCAGCAAAAATTTTTACAAAGGTGTTAAGGCCCAGTATGTTTTGATGGGTTGTACTTGTTAAGTCGATATATATCGTCTTCATGTGTTCTGTTGGGATATTGTTTCATCCTGTACATGTTTGGATGCATGTGGTGTATATAGTATATGCACGTCTATCTTTCGTCTTTTTATTAAAAAACAATGATGATGGAAGAACTTAAGTATTTTGATGAATTATATTTATTTAGTTAGCTATGTATTTACTTATCTGTTTATGAACTCTCAGCTGCGGGAGAGTACCTCCAGAGGTGAGAACTGCCATTCCAGTTGAGGGAAGATTTGAACATGTTGTGCTTTCATGCAACTCTATTTTTGACCATAGAATTGTTTGTATTGAGCGAGAAGCACAAAAGGCTCTAGAAGTAAGTACATTCCATATTCTTTATTTTGCAGTACATTTCATATTCTTTATTTTGCTGTAATTAACCTCATTCAAAGTTAAACTCCCCTTAAGAAAATGTGATAAACAATGGTGTTCATTCTTTTTATTTATGTCTAGAAAAATATTCAAATCCACGCCATGGGTTATACGTTTCCAGTATTGACTTTGTTTACATATAATGGATGTGGCTCATGTTCTTGTCATGTTCATGGATACTTGTTGTGTCATGAAGAATAGAACCATCGGTAGATGTCGTCTACAGTAGGATTTGTTGTTATGATGGGAAAATGAAAATATTAAAATGTTTGTATCCACGTCGATAAGCTATGCAATGGTGCTTCATTTTAGCTTTGCTATACGGATCCAATTGAGATAGAGTCATCTTTAATTTTATTTTTTAAGTTATTTTATTTTTCTTTTGAGTAAGTTTAGTCCCACGTTGGTTGGGAAAAAAGAGGGTATTAGTTGTAAGCCTATAAAGGCCTTAGGATTGAAATAATGAATCAATGAATGCTTGAAAAATTAAAACACCTAAACATGAGAACGATCTACATTGACAAGAAATCAATTCCTTAGTGAGAAATCTCGGAAACCCTAATTTTCATTATTCTTTTCCAAAGTTCTTCACAAGTTTTCCCAAATTTTTTTGATTCTACATCAAATTGGTATCAGAGTCGAAAAATTACATCTTCCTCTTCCCAATCTCCAAGTCAAAACCAAAAACAAAGCAACACAAAAACCCTAATCCTAGCCGCTGCTGCCACCTAAATCTTCTCCGATCACGGTCGCCATCCTCACCTAAAGTCTCACATGCTTTCGATGACATCATCTGCAGCCAATGAAACCACCGTCGTCAATCGAAACCCTTGATCCGTCGTCGCAAAAATCTTCGACATTCACCAACGCTGTCATCGACAACGACCAGGGTAGCCAACAACATCAGAGGATCCCCACCTCCAAGCGAACCCATAAAACAAAACAGAAACCATAACCTTAACCCCAACAGCTAACCTTAACCCCAACAGCTGCTACCACTCAAATCTTCTCCGACGACAGCTATTGCCCTTACCTAAAGCCTCACATGCATTCGATGACATCATCCATATAGATGTAACCACCGTCGTCGGCTGAAACCCTTGATTAGCATCTACAAAAATATTTGACGTTCGTCGGTGCTATCATCGGTGTAGGCTGGAAAAGCCAATCCCATTAGAGGATCCCAACCTCCAAGAGGACCTGCTGCCGTAGTTTGGCGACGAATCACCTTTCGTCAAAAAATACTGTCAGCGTCGATCAAGCCGTGAAGCTAAAATGTCGGCTTCGTCAAGCCGATCCCAACGTCGAGTTGAGCCATCGACTGAGCCATCATTGTTCATCAAATCCATCGGAGACGGCTCCAGCTGAGCCATGTTGACACGATCAATGGCTCGGCCAAAGCTGCAGTTTGCACAATGAGCCGTGCAGATTTTGAGGGGGGTTTGGCCGATTTTTCTGCAGAATTTTTGTGTTTTCTCACTGTTTTGAGTCTTTCAGAGCCGTTTGTAGTCCAAATTCAGTGACGTGCATGTCAGTGGCGAGCTATCTCAATCTAGCACACGTAGCTACCCTTTGGGGACCTGTTCATTTTCTGTGCAGAAAGATCCACTATAATTTTATGTACTACGATAATTACTACAAAGGCTATTCTCTGCCAACAAATTATTTAAAATCAATCTTCGATGTCGGTATCTTTCTATGAATCGATTAATCTCACATACATCTTAGCAATTCTCAAGTCTGAAGATTAAGAAGAGTCCAATAGAAGAGATACATGAGAGCAGCAATAGAACTCTGTAAATACTCGAACGATTGAAGAGGAAACAAGAGATCGAACTTAAGACAGAGCACGCGATAGAGCTTAAGACAACACATGGGACAGAGCGTGAGCCTGAGCACTAGCATGAGCAAAGTCTGAGCCCGAATTAAACAAGCCAGTATTGGAGTCGGGACAAGAGTCAAAGCCACAGCTCGATCCTGATTCAGCACCGCAATCCGAGTTAGAGCTCTATCTTGAGCCATTTGTTGATCTTGTATCTGAGTGGCTGATAGAAGCACCACTGAATCTGCTTAAGCATATCAAGTTTGTCATTACAGATCTTCCACATCCTATCAATAAATATGTTTTATATTATTTTTTTGTGATTTGAAAGAAATTCTCAGAAGATGATCATCTGTAAATCTGCATCTTGTTACATTTCAAAGTTCATGGACACATCTTTTCTAACTATAATGCCATAATGGACTATTGATTGCTATCTATATATGATATTCTTATCGTCATTTACCAAGTGGTGAAGTTCTCAAGTCAGGGAGAATCAGGGAGAATGATAGTGATCCAATTGAGATATAGTCCTCTTTTATTTTATTTTATTCTTCCTTTTTGAGTAAGTTTAGTCACACATTGGTTAGAAAAAACATAGGCATTAGTTGTAAGCAACATAGGCATTAGTTGTAAGCCTATAAAAATGTCTCAAGACTGAAATAATGAATCAATGAAAGCTTGAAAAATTAAAACATATAAACATGAGAAAGGTCTACATTGATGAAAAGTCAATTCTTTGGTGAGAAGCCTCGAAACGCTGATTTTCATTGTTCTTCCCCAAAATTCTTCACAAAATTTTCCAAATCTTTCTGGTTCTCTACATCAGTTTGTTAGAAAATGAGTCATGATGATCTCCTTTACTTTTATATTTTGATTATGGAAGATTTTTTCCCCATATTTTCCTTTCTGGGATTTTATTATCACAATATCCATATGAAACTCTGTGAAATTCAATGTTAGAAAAGTAGTAGTTAAACTGCTTCTATAACTCATAGCCAGAGATATCCAACTATCCAGCCGTTAATGTTGATGTGCCTAGTCATCAAAAACTAAGCCAAAATTAAAAAGAGAGAAATTTTCTTGGCATCAAATTGGTTAAAAGAAGAAAAAAGAAGAAAACAAAACTAGGGTGCATATAGACATATTCCAGGTAATGATATGCCATGACACAAAATTAGTGCATGTCAAATCTTAAGGAAGGAACTAGGATACATTGACATGACTATGTGTGCATTTATGCACACGCTTTTATACACATCAAAAGCTAATAGTGCTTCGGTGTGCAATTTTTTGGGCTCATATTGCTATGATGTAATATACTTGTCATTGTTTTACTCAAACGGGTTAAATGAGTTTTTCTGTAAGGTTACCTATATTCATACTATAAATAAGAAAACCTGACGAGAGGAGAAATCTACTGCTTATCCTAGTCTTCCACTATAATGAAAGGAGAAATCAACTTGCTTTTCCTAGTATTCCTCTGAAATTAGCCTCTGATTTCTTCCTACTATCAGGTCCACTAACCCTAGAATAACCTTAACCCTAAAATTAGGTTAGCCAAAACTTTAATCTAATTCCCACTTCCGTCGCCGTCTGCTTACTTCCAAACCTTACCCTAACCTGATCTCATAGTCATGCCCTCTTCCTCGTCACGTAGTATCACCAAACACCACCATGATCACTCAATCGTCATCAAATCAACTCACTGTCAGTAAACCAATCTAGATTAGGCTTAAATGACATCGATGAAGCCCTTTTCGGTGGAAATAGACAACGGCGTTGCTCATCCCGACGAGAATAGATGACAATGAGGCCGTTTTCTCTGGCGAGGTGGTCAAACCCTGATCTGATGATGACGATGTTTTTTCGATCAGTATTCTTCATCGCCAATGTTGTCGGAATTGTTTCCTTTCTGACTGGAATCGAGACTGGATCCAGTCGCTAAACGTCTCTCTTCGATCTTTAGCAGTCGAGTTATGGTCTGTCTTCCTCTCTTTTATAATAAACATAATTCTCTTTTTATGTTTATTTGATGTCATTGTTTCAAAATTGAAATAGTGAATCCAATTTGTAGTTAATTTTAAAAATAGTAACTTAAATCTATAACCAAAAAATATACTGAAGTGATGTATATATACAGAACAATATATTGTAGCAAAATATCGTAAAGACTTTGGTTCATTTTGCTCTTTCTTATGTATTAACGAATATGTTTGGATGATTTTTGAAGGTTTGGTTTACTTATTTGGCATCAAAATTTAATGTTTGGTGTTTGGTGTTTGGTGTTGTTTGACATTTGGTTTGGGTGTTTATTTTTAGGAGTATGGAGGTGCTTATATGACAGATTTGATGTAAGATCATCTATGACTTCAAAACCGATTTTCATTAAAATTATAGATTGAAAACTTAACTCAACTGGACTAATTATAAGTAATAGGAGTGTTTGGTGGAGACTCATCTTGAGGGCAGAGGCAAGGATGATCATTTGACAGATGATCTTTCATTGGATGATGTGGCCGAATAGAAACAGGAGGATGCTCAGAGATATATCCAGCTATTGAACTTCATGGAGCATGAGATTCACGATTTTATGATTGAGCAGATAACTTTGAAGAAGATTTGAGTGTTATAAAGACCTTATAATCTGAAAAGAATAATTTTTTAGAGCTTATGGTGTATCACTGTTGTTCTAAAATGCCAGCACGGAGAGAAGCCAATATTTCAGCATTATGCAGATTTTCACAAGCTATATAAAAATCTAAATTTTATTTTTTAGAAGTCTTAGCAGATGTGAAGAAAATGAAGCAGTATATAGAACAACGGACAGTTTTGCGAAGTTTATGTTCGGAATATGCGATAGCACGTCCTCGTGTCATGTGGTAGCAATCCATTATCATTACTGGAGACTTTCCATACATATCAGCATGTCCTCATATCATAGCAACACGTCCTCATATTAATGACTGGTCATTATGTTTTCGTGAGAGTTAATTTGGTATCTTGAAAGAGTAAGAAACAACCTGTTGTTTTTTGATCCAGTACAAAATCAGAATACAGAGTCATGACCAATATCACATACTAGTTATTACGGAGTCAGTTGTTGCTTTATAAGTTTGGATTTGTGACACACATACCATGAGGTTGTCTTGCGACAGCAAGACTGTTATCTACTTCGCTAACAACCCGATCTTTCATTAAAGAACTTGTCACTTAGTGATATAACATTGTAATAGGAAGGTGATTGAGACGAGTCGTGTTAGATCGATAAATCATCTGGCGGGTTAAATGGGCTTTTTATAAAGATATCAATATTTGTACTATAAATAAGAGAAGAAATCAACTAAATATTCCTAGCATTCCTCAAATTGGTCTCTGATTTCTTCACATATTATTCGACATGGTTTCCAATTGTCGATGCAAGTGTTGTGTTTGAATTGTTTCCATGTTCATGTTTAGAAAATCAAAGCTAAGTTTCACATAAGATGGTAAAAGATTGATTCGACATCCATGCCTGTGTAGAAATCACATTAGAGATAGATGTACAAGAGGTTTCTAAGGTGGACTTAAGTGTGACAATTGGGTCGGGTTGGGTTAGTTATGGGTCGGATTTTTGGCGAGTTGATTTGTTTCACTTCGACTCGTACCCGACCTGTTTATTCGCGTGTCAGGGCTACCTAAACTACAGGTTCGTGGGTTGAGCCGTGATTACCCATTTACCCTGTGATGGAGCTAATATATTTGAGAGTTTAAGATATCCAAATTAAATTGAATAAGTTAATCCAAAGGTGGTCCAAACTAGTCCTATAGGATTGAAATAAGAAACTACAAACTTAAAGCTTTGATAAAAAAAAAGAAATACAAATCAGTGACTGATGGATAGAAAGAGGGACTGGTTGAAACTGGTATAGACTAGTTAAGGTGTGTAACTCATACCCAACCTATTTAATGAACGGGTTGGCAAGTTTAAGTCACAAACTAGCCAATCTCGTTTAGAACGTCATGGGTCGGGTTTGGATTGCCACTCCTATGGCTCTTGATATGGCTCTTGTTCTTCTTCCACCTTTTGTTTCTTCTACGGAACTTTTTATTTTTATCTTATCTTATCTTATTTTCTAAGAAAATCTTCTAGTGAGATCTTGTTATGCTTTCTTATGTTCTTCTTCCAAGTTTCATACTGGGATTACCTCACATATATAAAGCATATCACGCTATTCTTGATTTTTTTCTTTCATTTGAGAACTTATAAAACGAGGTTTCAAAACTTACGTGATTAAGTCGAATTTCTCAGAGAATGAAGGAAGGTGATGACTTAACAACCGCTCCAACAAAGCAAAAGATGGAAAGGGAACTCTCTCTCGATCAAGAGCACAAGGATGCAATGGAAAGATCATTGCTTTTGGGTGTGCCACATGCAACTTCACCCGAAGAATCTTCTGAAGAAAACAAACCATTGCCTCAAGATAAGATAAGCTCGTCCAGGGATTCAATATCCAGCAGCAACAAGAGCGAGTGGGATGACTTGGTGGAGGAGCTCCTTAATGAGGAGGAATCCGAGGACCTGACTTGCAAGGACAGTGCTCGAGCTGTTGCAAAAGGGTACAAACTCGGAGTAAGCTGACTCAACGGCTATTTTTTTTTCTGTTTATGGTTGTTTGTTGATATCATTTGTTTCGGTATTATAAGGGGGAGTCTATATTTAGAGTTTACTTCCATTCAAACGATACGATCTTACAATCGATTTTTTGGCCTGCTATATGAATTTCTCAGCAGTGTGTTTTTGGTATGTTTAAAGATAACTGATACGGGGAACTTGATTATATGATAAAGCGAATACAAACCTGATGTGTAAGAGTTTGCTCTCTTCATCCTCAAATATTGCCTAAATGCAGCTGTTTGCCAATTTGGGGGGAATGTTATGTCAAATAGGAGATCTATGTTATATTGACAACTTTTGATCTATTTGCTTCTAAGTTCTTCGTTCCAACCTGTGCATATTGGTCATTAGTTTTAATGGCAATTGTGTCATCATTAAATTATGATGAAAAACAGGTTACAACACGGTCGTTGTAGTATAGTGGTGAGTATTCCCGCCTGTCACGCGGGTGACCCGGGTTCGATCCCCGGCAACGGCGAAATTTTTATTCCGTTTTTTTTGATGTGACCGGCTGATTGGAAATTTGTGTCAAAGCTGCGCGTTTTGTTGAAGTGATTAAAAATATAATTTAAAGGTGAATCTGAATAAAGAACATATTATGACATTTTATTGAGTTTTTATCTTTTTCGACGCAATCTAATTGTGATAATGTATAGGATCTTTTTTGTGAAAGCCAAATCATTGGGTGGATACAATTTTTAGTATAAATTAGTATAAACTCTTATGTACTATTTACACATCTCGGTTAACACTCTTCTCAATGTCCTTATTATATTTGAGGATTTGAGGGGGCCCGCCACGGGTTTGTCCCATGTGGCAGTGTCCCCTCAATCGTGGGATGCTTCCCCACTCTCAAAAAAATAAAAAAAAACATTCCCCCCCCCCCCCCCCCCCCCCCACATCCCACTTATTTGGCCTTGGGTTTTTACATTTTAAACCTTTTAGCCTTTTTATTTACGTGCATACTCCTCTTTTACCCACCGACGCTGTCGACACACACCCACATTCTAGCTCTTTTTAGATTGCACGCGTGTACCGTACCGTGTTCGTGGGTTGTTGTTTTTACTCCGTGCACTTTGTGCACATGTAATTTCTAGTCTATCCTACATTTGAGGACTTACTCTTTACGCGCGCACCCACCTACCCCCAATCAAAAAAAACTTTTTTTGCGCTTTAACCCCTACTTTTCACTCATTTACCCTCGGACGATTTTACCCCCGGACGATACCCACACACACATCACACTTCCATCTTCTGTTCATCTGCGTGCTGGCCACGTATCATGTGTGTGGGTTTCTTCTTTGGTCCACATGTACTATGTTTACGGGTTAGTTGAGGACTTTGTCATATGTAATTAAAGCGGTTAATTGATTGATGGGGGACTGGTGAGAGCTTCCCATGTAATTATAGGTTTGCCATTGCCCTTTGAGTATCCCAAAGGATTTGCCCTTGACCTGGCTGGGAGACCTGCTTGCCTGGAAGAGCTGACCTCCCTGGAAGTGGCTAGAAGACATGCCTGCGTGTAAGACCTGCCCCGCCTGAAAGATCTGACATGAAGACATGCACTGGCTGGAAGATTTGACCTGACTGAAGATCTGACCTGCCAGTAAGACTTGACTGGAAGACCTGGACGTTTGGCCTGCCAAGCCCATTTAACCATTGGACAATTCTCACCCCCACACCTACTCTTCTCTCTCATTTGTCATTGTGTGCGGTCCCCGCATCCGGGGGGGGTGGTGTTCCCGTGCACTATGTGCACGGGTTATTTCTAGACCCCCCCACTCTTCTCTCTTTTTGTCATTGTGTGTGGGCCTCACATCATGTGCATACGTTTTTTTGGGTGTTTCTATGCACCATGTCCATGTTTTGATTGAGGACGTCGTCATACATGGCAGGCTTTGTCCCATGCGGCTCCCATGTGGCGTGTACTAAAATGTCACATCGCCACATGTGATGCCACATCACCCCCAAACAAAAAAAGCCCCAAGGCCCAATATTTCCATGTTTGCCATTGCCCTTTTATGAACCCAACGAGCACCACCCAAATAACCCTCCCTCTTTCCTGTATTTATGGGCTTGCCATGGGTCCTTTTCCACTTTGCCTCTCCACGTTTTTTTGCACTTTAACCAATGTTTCCCCCTTTACCCTTAGACAATACTCACATGCACCAACACTTCTCTCTCCTTTTCAGCACATCACGTGGCACGCATCCTGTTTGTGGGTTTTTTCCTTGGGTCGCCATGCACTATGTGCACAAGTAATTTCTAGTCTATTCTGTTGGTTAATGCAACACACCAAGTTGGTTTTGATGATTAAGCAAACAATTAGTGTTACTAATTATATTTTGAAATGTTTTGTGAGTGTATGATTGAAAGTCAACAGTGGTCAACTCAAACTAAAAATAATGAGCACATTAAATTAAAGCTTGACGATGAGGAGTAAATGGACTTGAAGCTCACATTGGAGATCATAAGCTCAAGCCAATGACTTGAGGAGTGCAAGACTTCAAGACAGGAGGATCAAGCCTATTGATGACACCAAGACCCCAAATATTGTGTGAGTTATGTGTCTTTTTATTATACTTATCTTAGAATGTCAAAGCCAATAGTTGAAGCTTGCACACACACATAAAAATAAAAATGTTTTAAATCTTTAAAATTATTTAGAAAACTGTCTAAAATGATTAGAGCTATTTTTGGGAACATTTTTTTATTTTTCCATGTATCAGACGAATATCTGACTACTTTTATTATAGGATTGGACTACTTTCTGAAGGAAAACAATGATTTCTCTCTATAGTCCAAAATGGCCGACTACAGTAGTTGAAACAGTCGACTACGATATTAGCAATAGCCGACTACTTTTATAGAAGTAGTTGACTACTCTGCTCTAGCGGCTCTAGAAGTCACAACTCCGCTTTTTATGCGAAGATGTTGAAAGAGTCGTTGGGAGGGCATTTTGGGGAGTGATTTTCAACAGTTTTTTTGAAGCCTTTATATACTGTGATTGCTGAGAATTTTGGAAAACTTAATGATCAATTTTTAAGCAAAATACTCAAGCTTTCATTTCTCTCAAGCTCTCTAAAAATTTCTGATGCTTTTGTCTTTAAACTCTGTGAAGCTTTTTAAGCATTCAAGCCTTAAGCAATTGAAAATCTATGCAAGTTTTAATCCTCATATTCTAAGATTTCAATTGTGTTTTACTTTTTGATCTCTTTGGTTTTAATCTTTGTTTACTTGAGATCAAAAGATTTTTCCAAAGCCACTACACTACATCAACAAGCTGCATCATATTAGCTATATGAATTTGTGAGAACTTCATCATACAAAAGAGGTTTGTAAACTAACCCAAGGAGTGGTGGTAGGTTGTTATTTGTGTTGATTGTGTTGTTGAGAAAAAGCCTCAAGTGGTGAGGTCCTCACTTGGTGAGATGTGTTTGTAGTTGTAATTGGAAACCCTGGTAAAGGCTAGGTGCTTGAAATTCCTAGCAAGTGAAGCTAGGTGCTTGTTGTTAGAAGCCATCTATTTTGAGGTATTTGCTCTCTTGGTTGAGAGTGGTTTAGTAGAAAATCTCAACAATGTGGTTGGAGACTGTAGTAGCCCATGGTAGGTAAACCAGGATAAAATCCTAGTGTGTCTGTGATTGGTTATTGTCTCTCTATCTCTCTATTTACATACTTGCATCTTTGGTAATATTGTCTTCCATTGTATAATTCTAATTCTTATTGCAAGTATATTGTGTTGATTAAGTACGTAAGGAGTAACTTCTTTACGAGATTCAAGCTAATCTGAGGGATTAATTGTTAATTGTGCAATAATTTTTGAAATACTAATGACCCCCTATAGTGTTTAGCTTGCCAGCTCAAGATCCCCAACATCTATATTACAAATGAGGGATATGTGTCCCATGTTTGTCATACAAGGACAAATGATTTGCCTAGGTTTTTCCACCTCATAATGGTGGACCATTTGGGGGTGGGTGATGGTGTGGGTTTGTTGTTGGATGATGTTGTGGGAATCCCAAATAAAGGCCCACTCACTTCCTCTTATTTGCAAGATTGACATTGCTTTTTCCCAAAACCAAAATGCACCTCTCTCTTCCACATATTTACGTGTTTGCCATCGGTCTTTTTTACTTAGACCCCCCACGTTTTTGCACTTTAAACACAGTTTTTCTCCATTTTACCACCAGATGATACACCCACATGCACCCACACTTCTCTCTCTCTTTTGTCGGTTACACGCGAGCATCGCATCCTTTGTGTGGGTTTTTTTGCGTCGTGCACTCTGGGAAAGGGTTATTTCTAGTAATCTACATTTGAGGCATGTGTCCCACGCGACGGGGTTTGTCCCATGTGGCATGTTTGTCCCATATGACAGTGTCACATTGTCACATGTGATGCCACATCACCCCAAACATATAAAACAATGCAAAAAGGATCCAAAAACACACACCCAAACTCAAACAATACCTAAAAACAAACCCAACTTCACAAACCAAATCAAAAAACCCCAAAAACCTCAAGACGATACACACACACTCACACCCACTCTTACCATTTGAACAGGTTTGGGTCCCACGTCCTTATTGTGTGGGTGTTCTTTTAGGTGCCCATGCACTTGTGCACGGGGTGTTTCTAATCCATTCAATAAAACACAACTTTGTGCTAGGTGGTATGTTTGTCTCATGTGTCAATGTCACATCGGCATATGAGATGCGACCCCCCCAAAGAAAAACCCCCCAAGGTCCACTATTTACAAGTTTGTCATTGCCTTTTGATGAACCTAATGAGTACAACGGGCTGTGCCGAGCTCGGGCGTTTGCATGCCCAGTCACAGCCCTGCTTGGCATCGATCGGGCTCGGCACTGGGCTTGTGAGTATCCGGCTTCAAAAATATTGGCATGTTCAGGCCTCGGGTCGGGCTCGATCGGACCTGGTTTTTTAAAAAGTATTTGTTAAAGGATATTGTTTCTCGCTGCCTCCATCCATTAACATGCTCTCTAGTTATACCCGGAAGAACATATAACATCAAAACTTGTGAGTTGTAACAATTCAAAACCCACATATCCTTGTTATGGCTTATAACAGAAATGTTGAGTTTGCATCCTCTTTCACTGAAAGTATCTCAGTTAAATAAGTCAGATCTTAAGACATCTATGTTAAGATTGACATAAATAAATCTTTTCGGTATAATTATTCTAGATTTCATGTAGTAGATATTAGACAGCGAAACGTTTTAAATGTGAAAGTAGTTCATTTCTTTGACATTTATGATGCCTTGGCGTTATTAGTTTACAAACTATGGGATGTTAGATGAACATGTAAGGAAAAGTCATGTTCAGCGGTGAGGCAAATAAAATAATTGACAAGATAGCATACTTAAAATTAAAAAAAGTCAGTTCAATATACAAAAGGGTTATGTTATAGTAACAAGACAGCATTTATGAACGAAATCCCAATGCATTTACTGAAATGTTGAATCAACAGATAAAACAAAATTTAGAAACATACGAAGAACCGAAGACATAATACAACAAACATAAAAATTGACGAGAACAATGTCATAATTCCTTTCATTCTTAGGATTTAAAAATGCTTTTTATTATAAATAAATAAATATTTTTTATATTACATATATATATTGGGCCAGGGCCGGGTTGGTAAATGTTGTGCCCAGGTCCGGCTTAAGCTCAACAAAAAAATGGTACAAACTTGAGCCGGGCCCGATTCTCGACTAGTGCAAAAAAGCTCGAACCTGCTGAGCTGGACCAGACGACCGCGGGCATGGGCTTTTTGCCAATTCTAGCCCCCACGCTGTAACGATCCGCTTTCGGGGGGCCATTACTTATTTGATTATATTTGCAGGTCTGCAGATCACCAGTGAAAATAATATAGCCATGATATAGAGATGTACAAAAATACTCAAATAGTGTCTATTTATTACAATCCATACTGTACAATATATTCCAACAAAGATACATGAAAGAAAGGAAGTACATATGTGAAAATAACTTTAAAAGCTGCGGTCTCAGGGTCGAACTCTGGCTCTACTAACTCAGGAACGTCTACCTCAACATGCACGTCGTCTGCGGTGCCACGAAAATGGAACCGTAGGTAAGTCACATCAATTCTAAAAATAGAAATAAAATCAGTGCACAAGTATAAAGCATGCTAAGTAAGGAAATATGCTAAAGAAGTAGTTATAGACAAGTACGACAAGTAAAGTAATGCAGTCATGCCTACCAGAGCGAAAAGTAAAGTACGGGTGGCTACACAAGTGGGGTAAGTAACGTGCATGGAATGCGTAAAGTAAAGGTGACTGTGCAAGCAACAACTATACTAGAACTACGTGACTCAAGCCGGAGAGTATGATATGCAATCATTGAGTTCATCTCTTGCCTGGGTGCGCTTACCCAGACGAATGTCGGAACACATGCAGAGGTACATGTATTTGTCGAAACACAGGCAGCAGGACGGGATGCCGAAAAACAGGCAGTGGTACGGGAAGATGAACTCCAGTCACTCCCACACTCTCTCAAACTATGAGTTATCCCAAACCCAGTGAATTGTCAAGTGTTATATGTACATGTTTTATACGGGATGTTCCACAAGATATTCCCACAAGAAATTCCACAAGATGTTCCACACATGATATTCCATACAATCATTTATTAGCATTCACTAAGTCATATATGGCATGCAGCAGGTGGTGTAACTGTTTCAACATGAGCAATCGTGCAACAAGTGTATCGATGTTTCATGCAAAGTTTTTCAAGTGATAAGTAACAGAACATGATGGACAGATTGAACAAAAGTTATCATGGTGAATATGAGTTTACATGTAATAAAAGGTTAAAGAAACTTATTTGAAAGTATTTAGAATCAATAGTTGCAAACAGATGATAAATGGAATTCTAACATTGATTCATGCATGCACGGCCAGCCAGGTTTGGCCAAGCAGGTCACTATCCCCGCAAGCAGGGTGATCCAAACTTTGACGCAAACGATCCTAGATACCGGGTGATACCAATGTTAAGAACGCCAATAATCACATCTGTTCCATCGATTATATTAACAAAAAGTAGTATAGTTCATGTTTATTTAGAGTTCCATGTTTCTTTAGATCTCTACCACTATGATAGTTAAACCAGGACCCCAGATTGACTTATTGAAAACCAGAAAGTAAAGTAAAATGGATGCAAAGAAATTTGAGGATAAAGACTAAGTCCAACAAACGTGGAATACAAAAATTGTTGGTCTAAGTGAATAGTTGTTTGGTAGTTGATTATTTCTCTAGTTACTTAGGTCTCTAGTCTTTCGTTCGATCAATAATTGTTCTAAGGCTATTTATAAAATCCTAAGTTCATTCTATTACACTTGCTTAACTTCTAAAACTCGAATTAGAGTGACTTACTGTTATCGAGATCGTCGTAGTAGCTAGAGCTTACAAGGGAGTTGGTGCACGAGAATCGGTACCTGCAAACACAAGAAATCATTAGTTAATTCCTAAACCATTTCTATCTATTTTTCTTAACGTGTTCGTATTTTTATTATAGCTTGAAACCCGTCAAAATACGTACTAAATATTTTTAGATGGGCTAGATGTGAGCAAAATAATTTTATATATGAAGAAAATATTTTTCTGAAGCTTATATTTATTTTTCATAATTTTTAAAAGCTTTAAAATCGATTAAAAACGAGAAAATGATTTTTCATTATATTTTTCAAAGATTTCTCTAAGGCAAACCATACGTCGGAATTCTTCCAATAAGGGATCAAAACGACCGTATTAACTAGTACCACAACATATATTTTTCTTGTATGTCAGTGTACGTGAAATTCTTAAGATATTGATGTTTAAATGAAAACATCCTAATTAGATTTAAGCTTTAAAAATTTGTTGAGGGAAATATACTCGCCTTTTGGCGATGAAACCAGCGCCAATGAGTCCGTTCATCGTTTCGGATTTTCTGGGCCTTACCGTGTATTTTTCTGGTTCATATATATATTATTTACTATGAATTTTAAACCAATTATCTCTCTTATAAGAGAGAGATATATATAAGTAAATATGCAAATACGTATACTTATACGTATATTATACGTATACCTCAGGTATTTAAGATCCTCCTTTCTCCTTATGCTCACAGTAAGAGAGGGGGAGTTCTTTGCGTCGTCGGCGACTGGTTGCGGCGGATGACGGCGCAGCAGCGACGGTGGCGGCATGGTGGAGGCGAGGGCGGTGACGAAGGGCGTTGCTCCGGCGAGGAACGGTGGCTCGTGGCGTTTTTACGGGGTTGGGGGCATCGTTGGCCGGAGGTGGCGACAGCAGCGGGAGGCGGAGGAGGAGGCGTCGTGATGGGGAGCTTGAAGCTCGAGCAGAGGGAGCACATTGGGGGAGGGGGGTGTCAGCACGGTGGTGCGAGGCGGAGCGACGGAGCGTCGTCGAGGCGAGCTTGAGAGAAGTGTGGAGCGGCGGTGGTGGTGTCGAAGTGAGACGGGGAAGGCGACTGAGGTGGCGAGCTCGGAGAAGGCGGGGCTGAGCTTGGGTGGGAAGTTGTCATTGGCGGTGGCTCGGGTAGCGGGGGTACGGAGGTAGACAGAGCAGCGGGTCGCTGCTCTGTTTTCTTGTCTCGTGGCGATGTGGAGGGATCCTCCGGGAGCGGAGGGCTGAGGAGCGGGCGCCTCGAGGAGGTGTTTCGATGTCGTCGAATGGACGTCGTCATGGATGGCTTTGCGGGGCTTTGGGGGCAAGAGCAACGGGGGTGCTACATGGCGGAGGCGCGAGGTGGCGATGGACTCGCGTGCCTCGAGGAGGTGTTTCGATGTCGTCGGATGGACGTCGTCATGGATGGCTCTGCGGGGCTTTGGAGGCAAGAGCAGCGGGGTGCTACAAGGAGGAGGTGCGAGGTGGCGATGGACTCGCGGTGGATCGAGGAGTGGGCGCCTCGTTGGAGGGAACACGAGAGAGAGAGAGAGAGAGAGAGAGAGAGAGAGAGAGAGAGAGAGAGAGAGAGAGAGAGAGAGTGAGTGTGTGTGTGTGTGTGTGTGTGAGCTAGTGAAGAGGGGTTGAGCTGAGGGGGTGCCTAAGCGGCGACGACTTCCCCGGAGAGGGGAATCGGAGAGGGGATCAGAGGAGGGAGTCGAGCTTGCATGGGTTCGAGAGGGGGGCGGGGGGTCTGTATGGGGTGAAGGGGATGAGAGGGTGTGGGGTTTAGATAGGTTTAGTAAAAAAATAATAGAATGAAATAATAATAATAATAATAATAATAATAAATATTATAGTTGGATCTACCAACTTTAGGGAGGTGGATTAATGGGGGTGCGTTAGGGTATTAATTAAGTGGGGTTAGGGGGTAAAAGTAAGAGTAATTGGGTAATTTATAACAGTAAAAACGACTTTAGCGATTGTAATTAGTAAAAATGACGTAATACTACCCCGTTTTCACATACGACTCCGAAAAAAATACGAAAACATAGCCACGAATTTGTATCGTCGCGAGGATCGCGAATACGAGATCCATTTTAGGATTTGGGCCACGGAGATACGAGTTTTGGGCCAAAACATTTGGGATGCGGGTTTGCAGGTTCTAGGTCAATTTGATTTCAGAATATTACGAAAATAAAATGGGGAGCACTAAATGATCATAGAATCACACTGTAGAAGTTTGAAATCGGTTTGATAACGTTTATAGAGAAAATTAATTTATACAGCTAAATCAGTAACAATTAAATATGAATTATTATAAAAAGTATCTATATGTATTCGATGATACTCGAACTTACTGAAATACACCATAACTAGTTTGATGCTTCAAAATATTTTTTACAAAGAATTTTGAAATCATTTTTGATATAAAACTCTTGACCAACCATTATAAAATACTTTTAAAATGTGAAAATACATGGAATACGTAAATTATTGTATTAATGAATACGGGTTGTTACACGCGCACTATGTGCACGGGTTATTTCCAGTCTATTATAAATTTGATGGTGTTTGTTCTCCCTTTGCCCCAAATGGCAAAGGGAGAGGGGTGCCACATCAACCCCCCACATGGGGGTGCGATCTCACCCCCAAAGAAAAAGCCCTCACGGCCCACCATTTAACAATTGTCTGGTCATGAACCCAAAAAGGCACCCCCAAAACCTTCAGTCTTTCCCATATTTATGTGTTTTTCATTGGCCTGTTTCCACTTTGCTCCCACGTTTTTTTGCATTATAGCCCTTGTTTTTCCCCTTTTAACCCTAGACGATACACACACCTACATTTCTCTAACCTTTTCAGCTGTACGCGGGTCCCGCATCACCTGTTTGTTTTTTATTAGGTCTAGTGCACATGGATGTTTTGGAATTTTGTCCCATATGGCACCGTTTACCCATGTTTCAATGTCATATCGCCACATATGATGTCACATCACCCATAAGGAAAAAATCACATGGCCACAGAATTACGGGTTTACCATTGCCCTTTCAAAAAACCAAAGACCACCCTCCACTAACCCAAAAAACCCCATCCTCTACCCACATATTTGCGGGTTTGCTCTTGAGACTTCTCCACCTTTTTCCCCAGACAATACACACACCCCACTCTTCTCTATCATCTGGCATTTTTGTAGGATCTAAATAAGGCCTAGAGGGGGGGTGAATAGGCCTTTGACCAAATTATCGCAAGATAAAAAATTAAGCCTAGTTTATAGCATGCAGTTTAGGAATCAGACAATCAAAGCATTCACAGAAGACACAGAATTTAACGTGGTTCGGTCCCCATGACCTACGTCCACCCCAATGAGCAATCACTTATACTGTTTCTTTAAGAAGTTACAATCTCCCTTAGATTGGTGCCCCAACACCAACCTGTCAGACCAACTCAAGCTCACCAAAGCCAAAAAGAAACATACAAGAATCACTCCCCAACCCAACTTGCCCCAACAAGTTTGGTTCCCACAGTCCCAAATAACGGAAGAAATTATATTACAGAAATGCTGATCAAAACATTAATAACTTCACAAATAACAAAGATCAAGAGTTTAGAAAGCACATTTGTGAAGATCTCTCTGGTTGTCGTCTTTCAGCACATCAGTAGCTTTGCAACGCTTCTTACGGAATGATGATCGGATGTCTGTAGAAGAAGTAGTCGTTGTCCCCGTGGAGGTAGTCGGTAGAAGTTCCTCACTCAAAGTGATCTCATTTGCTGCACAGGAGGAACTAGCTGCTCAACTTGCTATCACTGCGTCGGGGATGAAGTCACGGTCGCAACGCCGCAAACGGTGCTCAATTTGGATCTCTAGAACTCAAGTTATTGATCAAAATGTGAAGAGTGTATATGGGTTTATATAGGATTGAGCTTAACGGGTTTGGTTACTGTTCCAAGGGATCCGCCACGAGGCGGCTCGTGGGTCAAACCCGTGTTAAATTTGCTGTCCGCAAAGTCGGTATGTCGGCAGCCGTCGTATGAACAGTACCGTATGTCGATTTTTCAGTGTATTTCTGACGTATTCCACCGTATTTTGGCATCAGATAAATCCCAAAAATTCTGAAAACATTCTCAAAAATCCCAGAGCCCAATATATACATGTTAGAATTGTTTCACCTCATTTCACCACTTGTAGAAAAAGTTTCTTCTTTGTATACTCTGTATTTCCTCGTATTTCCCCGTATTTGAACTTCAAACATTCTCCATAAATCCTGAGAAAAATCTCATGCTATTTATAGCCTATGATTAACTCTAGAATAGAGTTTCATAGCTATACTCCATTGTTTGATCAGCTTGTGTAATTCCAAATGAAGTTTCAGCTCCGTATTTCAACGTACTTGAGTACGTGCATGCGTAACTTGAGCAATCATGACTATAGGGACCTGTGACACACTCAACAAACAAATTAGAACAGTTCAGTAGGGTTTGTTATCATCAAACATAGGTTAGGATGCTGTTTCCAACAATCTCCCCCTTTTGATGAGAACAAACCAGACATTAAGATTATTTTGAAAAAATGTGTTAAGTGTGTGAGTGTGTGAAGCATGAATATGAGCATGAATGACAAAATGATATGCTCCCCCTATTGACATGCTCCCCCTATCTCTGACATGCACAATCTTAATATTTCTCTCCCCCTTTGTTTTCATCAAAAAATGTATGAAATAGCATATGAGGAATGGAAAATTGAACATTATAAACCAAAACAAAAGGCAATACATCGTTTGACCACAATGAATAAATAAGCAATAATCACTAAGTCATAACTACCATAATTCATCTCCGTGCTCAAGTGTGATGATCAAATGTTTAGTACATATGGAGAGGTAATAAGGAATACAGCCTGTCATAACCATCTTTTCCACTGCATATATGAACATCAAAGATTGAGTTTCCCCTTCTCATGTAATATGAGTTCAAGTTACCAATTCCAAACATGACCGAGAAGGATTTTTAAATGTGAAATGGCAGTGCTTGACGGACTTAACACCAATGCTAGAAAAAATTACATTTATAGCATAAGTTGGATGTCCAAGGGTAGTATCAAGGACATGGATCGTATCCATTTTTCATACGAAGCTCTGTGTATATATTTTGAAGACACTCGTCTTGGTATTCTTTTTATACACGTATATTTTGATGAGAGTTTTTCTTTTTATCCATGCCTTGAAACATCATATCTCATTAAAACATAAATTAGTCCACCAACAACCACTTTTCTTATTCAATATTTCAAATCCATATCAAAAAACATTTTGATCTGTGTAAGTGTGATTGGAAGATGAAAAAACGTTAGTTACTCATTAATGAATATGACCTAATTAAGCATGTAGTCTTTGAATGCAAGCATTGTTAAGAATATAATATTCAAAATCCATAAGACATATGTTTTGCATTTAAAGTTGTTTCTGATGAAAAGTGCAAAATGAGGAGATAGACAATTCACTTTTCCTTATTTTTTTTATTTTTTTTATTTTATTTTTTTTTTCATTTTTCTTTTTGTAGCACACCACACAAAAACAATAAAAGCACACCAAATAATATTTTCACTCTAAATATGATCAATAATGCCCAATTCTAGACGTAGACGACAAAAGCGATCTTCTGGCAAAGGTTTTGTAAAGATATCTGCCAACTGAGAATCAGTAGAAATATATTCAATGGATACATCCTCTTTTGCCAAATGATCTCTAAGAAAATGATGTCTTACATCTATGTGTTTTGTACGAGAGTGATGGATAGGGTTGTTAGAAAGATCTATGGCACTCTTGCTATCACAACGAAGAGGGACTTTTCGTAATTCTAATCCGTAGTCAATTAAGGTTTGCATCATCCACAGTACCTGGGCACAGCAACTGCCAAGAGCAATATACTCTGCCTCAGTGGTGGATAGCGCAACACTATTTTGCTTACGGCTAGACCAAGAAACTAAGGATTGTCCCAAAAGAAAGCAAGTTCCACTAGTTCTCTTTCTATCAACCAAGCTACCAGCATAATCAGCATCAGCATAGCCAACCAAATTAAGATTACCACAAGAGGGATACCATAGTCCAAGTGTAGGAGTGTGAATAAGATATCGAAAAATCCTCTTAATGGCTATCAAATGTGATTCTTTTGGACAAGCTTGAAATCGTGCACACAAACAGACAGAAAACATGATGTCTGGTCTAGATGCAGTTAAATAGAGTAAGGACCCAATCATACCTCGATAAAGCTTTTGGTCCACATCTATACCTTTGTCATCCTTTTCAAGCTTCGTTGTCGGACTCATTGGAGTTCGCATTGGCTTTGCATTTGCCATCCCAAATTTCTTCAACAGTTCTTTTATGTACTTGGTTTGGGAAACATATATGCCATCTCCAGTTTGTCTTACTTGAAACCCCAAAAAGTATTTCAACTCTCCGACCAGACTCATCTCAAATTGATCCTGCATAACATTTTCAAACTTTTGGCATAAAAGATCATTAGTAGTACCGTAAATAATATCGTCCACATAAATTTGAACAATAAGAAAATGATCATGTTCATGCAAGATAAACAAAGTGTTGTCTGCACTACCCTTTTTAAAGTTATTTTCCAAAAGATATGAACTGAGACGGTCGTACCAAGCTCTGGGAGCTTGCTTCAGACCATACAAAGCCTTTTGCAACTTGTAAACGTGATTTGGAAAACTATGACTTTCAAAACCAGGGGGTTGTTCAACAAAAACATCTTCTTTCAAATAACCATTTAAAAATGCACTTTTCACATCCATTTGCTTCAATTTAAAACCTTTAAACCTTGCAAAAGCCAGCAATATTCTAATGGCTTCTAATCTAGCAACGGGTGCAAAAGTTTCATCACAATCAATTCCCTCAATCTGGTTATATCCTTTGGCCACTAATCTTGCCTTATTTCTGATTACATTTCCAGATTCATCAAGTTTGTTTTTGAAAATCCATTTAGTGCCAACAATTGGGTAATTATCAGGTCGGAGCACTAATGTCCAAACATTATTTCTATCAAACTGATTAATCTCATCATGCATGGCCATAACCCAACTTTCATCAGTTAAAGCGATTTCAACGTTCTTGGGTTCAATTTCAGAAATGAAGTCACCATGAATGCATAAGGTACACAAGTTATTGAAAGTGGATCGAGTGCGTATACCTTCCGTAGGAGTCCCCATGATCAGCTCAGGTGGATGATGTGGATTGAACCTGAGCTCTCCTCTTTCCAGTCTATTTCCTTGTGGTACTTCTGGTTCAGCTTCCTTTTGGCCTTCAGATGGTTCAGCTATGTTTTCAGGCTCTGTAGTTTCCTTGTCTGCATCTCCAGCTTCAGTTTCCCTGCAATTTAAAGGATCTATTTCAGCTTCATCAAATTTCACATTAATTGACTCAACAACAGTTAAGGTTCGTTTATTGTAGATCCTGTATGCTTTGCTCCTTGATGAATATCCTATGAACACTCCTTCGTCTGATTTGGATTCAAATGTTCCCAGCTGATCTCCTGTGTTTAAAATGAAACACCTGCATCCAAATACTCTGAAATATGAAATGTTAGGAGTCTTGCCATGCCACAGTTCATAGGATGTTTTGTTCATTAAAGGTCTAAGCATAACCCTGTTGCAGACATAGCAGGCTGTATTCACTGCTTCGGCCCAAAAATACATAGGAAGAGAATAATCATTAAGCATGCTTCTTGCCATCTCTTTTAAAGTTCGATTCTTTCTTTCGACCACCCCGTTTTGTTGAGGTGTTCTAGGAGAAGAAAATTCATGTAAGATCCCTTTTTCCAAACAGAAGTTTTCAAAAACAGAGTTTTCAAATTCACCACCGTGATCACTTCTAATTTTCATAATTGAAAGATTTTTCTCATTTGAAACTTGATTACAAAAATTTTGGAAATTTTCAAAGGAATCCGATTTCTTGGCTAAGAAGTAAACCCATGTATATCTAGAAAAATCATCGATCAAAACAAAACAAAATCTCTTCCCATTGAGGCTAGCAATATCGGTAGGCCCAAACAAATCCATATGAATCAATTCTAGGACTCGTGAAGTGGTAACTTCCCGAATTCCCGTAAAAGTTGTGTGTGCATGCAACACACAACTTACCATTCTCGTACTGTTGATGTGGCAAGCCTCGGACTAGGTTTTTATTCTCCAGGTTATGTAGCAACTTCATGCTGGCATGTGATAGTCTCCGGTGCCATAGTATAGCCTCCTCCTCCCTGCCAATCAAACATTTAGCAATTGTCATTTCTTCAATCATTATTGTATAAACATTATTTTTCCTATTGGCTATGAAGAGGGTATTACCTGTGACCGAGTCATAAATTTTACAAATTTTCTCATCAGAAAGTACTTTCATACCTTTGTCACAGAGTTGGCTTATGGAGATGAGGTTGTGTTTGAGATTTTCAACCCAGAGGACGTCAGAAATTTTAAAAGTATTGTTGCCAACAATACCTTTACCCATTACCTTGCACTTGCCGTTGTCCCCTAATGTAACACTTCCTCCTTCTTGCTTCACGAGGCTAAGGAACTTGTCGCTGTTCCCTGTCATGTGTCTTGAGCATCCTGAATCCAAATACCACTCACACAGTTGTTCCTTAGCCACGCTGAGTCCCTACACATAAGAAGAACAAGGTATGTGTGACCTGGGTAGCCAAATAGGTCCACAATGGTTAGTCATAGTACCTTTCGGAACCCATACTTGTTTGAACTTCATGTTTTGGTTCTTATAACGACAATTTCTATATAAATGCTCAAAAGAACCACAGGTATAACATTTGGCGTTCCGTTTCTTTTTCTTGATGTAATGATTTTTCTTTATCATGTTTTCATTATAAACATTTCCAAATCCTAGTCCTTGTTTATCGTTTTTGATTGACTGGTATCCAAGAATGATGTCTAGTGATTTCCTTCCAACACCAAATTTTCTGATACTCAGTTCTAAATCAGAGACTTTGGATTTCAAAAAGATGTTTTCATTTACAAGCATGACACTTTTATTTATAAAACTCTTTCTAACATTATCTTCATTTTTAGCGAGAGTTTCTATTCTTTTATTTAGGCCAACAATCTTTTCATTACCATTCTTAATTTCTAGCTTTAATGAAGCACAAGTCTGACAATGTATAGCTTCAGTAATACTAGACTTTCCTTTGAGTTTTTCAATGGTAATTTTGAGCGATGTAATTTCATTTTTCAATTTTATTTCATTTTGCAAAACATTATAATTTTCCTGCTGTAGTTGGAAATTCATTTCTTTATAATTTTCTATAGAGGATTCAAGAGAAGTAATTTCTGAATTCATGTTTTCACAAATGTTCATTAATTCTGGTAAAGAAAATTCATCTCTTACCTTGTTCGTGTCGCTTTCACCTATTAGGCAAAGTGATGATTGCACTACCTCGTCTTGTGGTTCGTCTTCGTCGTCATCATCCCATGTTACCGCAAATGATTTCCCTTTGGCTTCGGATGACGCGTTCTTTGTTGGACAGTTTTTCATGAAATGTCCAAATTTCTTGCAGTTGAAACATTGAACACTTTTAGTAGTATTCTGTTCAGACGAGGAATTCAAAGGATTAAACTTATTAAAACGATTGAACCTTTTTGCCATTTCAGATTTTCCGGCAGGAGTTCTGATGAAGCGTCGGAATCCTCTGACCATCAGTGCATGTTCCTCGTCGAGATCTTCTTTGTCACTTTCTTCGGCTTTGAGAGCGATGGTCTTTAAAGGTTTAGCCTCACCTTTCTCTCTTGTCTCGACGGTTTTGAGTTCCAGCTCATGGGATAACAGATTCCCAATCAGATCATCCAGCTTCAGCTTAGTGAGATCTCTCGCTTCTTGGATGGCCGTCACTTTAGGTCGGAAGGAACTAGGAAGCGCTCTTAGGATTTTCCGAATGAGGTCGATGCCGTCGTAAGACTTTCCCAAGGCTTTTGAGTTGTATACGATGTCGATGAAGCGAGTGTACATGTCCTTGATGGATTCTCCTGGTAGCATGTGGAAACCATCGTACTCTGAGCTCAGCAGCGCTAATCTGGACTCCTTCACCTGAGAGGTTCCTTCGTGAGTGACTTCGAGAGTGTTCCAGATTTCCTGCGCAGTAAGACAGTGAGATATACGGTTAAACTCAGTTCTGTCAAGTGCACAGATAATTGCATTCATAGCTTTACCATTCAGAGCATAAAGTTTGTTATCGTTATCATCCCATTTATCTTCTGGTTTTGGTACATCAATATCTTCAATTTTGATTGTAGGTGGGTGATAGCCTTTAGCAACAATTTTCCAAATTTCAAGATCTGAAGAGACTAGGAAAATTTTCATCCTAGCTTTCCAGTAAGCAAAATCAGTCCCATTAAATTTGGGTGGTCTAACTGTAGACTGTCCTTCAGCAAATGCTGAATCATATGTATTCATTATGAACTAGACTCAAATGGCCAGGCCTGGTGCTCTGATACCACTTGTAGGATCTAAATAAGGCCTAGAGGGGGGGTGAATAGGCCTTTGACCAAATTATCGCAAGATAAAAAATTAAGCCTAGTTTACAGCATGCAGTTTAGGAATCAGACAATCAAAGCATTCACAGAAGACACAGAATTTAACGTGGTTCGGTCCCCATGACCTACGTCCACCCCAATGAGCAATCACTTATACTGTTTCTTTAAGAAGTTACAATCTCCCTTAGATTGGTGCCCCAACACCAACCTGTCAGACCAACTCAAGCTCACCAAAGCCAAAAAGAAACATACAAGAATCACTCCCCAACCCAACTTGCCCCAACAAGTTTGGTTCCCACAGTCCCAAATAACGGAAGAAATTATATTACAGAAATGCTGATCAAAACATTAATAACTTCACAAATAACAAAGATCAAGAGTTTAGAAAGCACATTTGTGAAGATCTCTCTGGTTGTCGTCTTTCAGCACATCAGTAGCTTTGCAACGCTTCTTACGGAATGATGATCGGATGTCTGTAGAAGAAGTAGTCGCTGTCCCCGTGGAGGTAGTCGGTAGAAGTTCCTCACTCAAAGTGATCTCATTTGCTGCACAGGAGGAACTAGCTGCTCAACTTGCTATCACTGCGTCGGGGATGAAGTCACGGTCGCAACGCCGTAAACGGTGCTCAATTTGGATCTCTAGAACTCAAGTTATTGATCAAAATGTGAAGAGTGTACATGGGTTTATATAGGATTGAGCTTAACGGGTTTGGTTACTGTTCCAAGGGATCCGCCACGAGGCGGCTCGTGGGTCAAACCCGTGTTAAATTTGCTGTCCGCAAAGTCGGTATGTCGGCAGCCGTCGTATGAACAGTACCGTATGTCGATTTTTCAGTGTATTTCTGACGTATTCCACCGTATTTTGGCATCAGATAAATCCCAAAAATTCTGAAAACATTCTCAAAAATCCCAGAGCCCAATATATACATGTTAGAATTGTTTCACCTCATTTCACCACTTGTAGAAAAAGTTTCTTCTTTGTATACTCTGTATTTCCTCGTATTTCCCCGTATTTGAACTTCAAACATTCTCCATAAATCCTGAGAAAAATCTCATGCTATTTATAGCCTATGATTAACTCTAGAATAGAGTTTCATAGCTATACTCCATTGTTTGATCAGCTTGTGTAATTCCAAATGAAGTTTCAGCTCCGTATTTCAACGTACTTGAGTACGTGCATGTGTAACTTGAGCAATCATGACTATAGGGACCTGTGACACACTCAACAAACAGATTAGAACAGTTCAGTAGGGTTTGTTATCATCAAACATAGGTTAGGATGCTGTTTCCAACAATTTTTTGTTGGCACTGCATCATGTGGGTGGGTTGTTTTGGGTGTTCCCGTGCACTATGTGCACGAGTAATTTCTAGTCTGTTTATAGAATAACTCTTTATGGCTGATGGTTTAGCGGGTATTATGCTATGTATTTAAATATGATAAAGGGTGTCAAGCTAGTTTTTTCTAAATGATCTGTTTATATTTTAATGGACTTTCTTACACAATTATCAACTAGATATGTTAATATAGAAATTGAGAATATAAAGGACCTTAAACAAGTTTCGGTGAAAGCACATGCGAGTTTAAACTAATTTATCTTAATTTTTATAATGAATTTGAAGAAACAAATTTGATGTGACAAATGAATAGAAAGAATAGAAGTATGGATGGTTTTACCGCTAGACTGAAAGGAGACTGAGGTCTATTTAGTTCTTGCTTTTTTGGCAAAACAGTCACAGCAAAATGTTACATCCATCATCTTTGATGTGATAGTTTTGCCAAAAATGACAAATAAAACTAAATACACCTCAGTCCGTTTGGTGTATTTAGGAGGACTATATAACTAATTGTTACCAGATATTAACATATCAATTAGTAGAAAAAAACCAAGAAAAAACCATAGCATCAGTGCATGTTGTCACCTTCTCTTTAGTTTTCCCGTTATAAAAATTGGGTTGGACTAAATACACCTCAAAAGTTTGAGGTGTATTTAGTCTCTTTGTCAAAAATGTCGAGAAAAGGGAAGAGAGATGGAAGATGTCACCTTTGAGGTGCATTTAGTCTCTTTGTCAAAAATGTCAATAAAAGGGAAGAGAGAGGGAAGATGTGACTTTTGAGTTGTATTTAGTCTATTTGTCAAAAATGTCAAGAAAAGGGAAAAGAGAGGAAAGATGTGACATGCAGATATAATTTCTTTTTGTTATGAATGAGGAAGACTTATGATCACCTCTCCTGCATTATCCACCACAACACCCCACTTCCATGTAGTGGGGTGAACCCTTGGGCTAACTCATATACTATGAATGAATAAAAGGATACCATGGGCTATTGCTATGGTTTCTTTTTCTTCAAACACATTATTAGCACGAAGCTCTAGAAAAAAATTTTGAGTCACAAAATTTTATTCCATCTTCCCCACATATTTTTCCCTCTTGCGAAGGAATCTAATTGTTGCGGCAAAGTTTTTGCGACGACGAGCGATTGATTATGTGCAAGGCATTGCAAGAGCGGGGATTTTTTTTCATATCTACGGATTTCTTGGTTCTTCCCTAGATCATTGATCTAGAGTTATACTTTTTTTCCCGTAGATATAGATTATGGACCATAAAAAAATTTATTACAGATGCAAGTTGCTTGTAATAATCACATCAAAATACAAATAAAAACTATTTTATTACAAAAAAATATCCATTATTGTTTTCATCTCTGTTGACGACCAACCCGCCAGAAGCGGCATGTCAAAGGATTTTCCGGCTATCGCCCGAAGCGATTGACATGCTATGATATGTTGCTGGAAATCAGGACAAATTTACATGCTAATTATTTTGTTTATTTCTCTTAATCTAGAACTGATATTGTCCTGAAAGTTTTTTAACTAAATGTTTGGACTATTTTCTACAACTTTCATGTTGTGAACTTGGTCTAATTCGGACTATAAATAGGAGTAAGAATTTAATCGTTTCAACATGTCTGATTTAATCCATTCTGGACACCTTTCACGAAAACAGTAATCAATCCCTCAATACGTAATGAAATTTAGTGTTCGTGGTCTCGTTGGAAATATAACTTCAAGATCTACAACTTTGTAGTTTTCTACTTTTGCTGAATTGAACTGCCATTAGGAGTAATTAATTCATGAAGTCAATGCAGTTTCTGTTTTCAATTCCAGCACATGTACACTTTGGCGTAGATTCTGTAGAAAATAGAATACTCATCTAGACTTCATAAAAATTGATATGTGAACCCATGACACATATATGTACAACTTTCATTTACATTGAATTGTCACATTCTGTACAAAAATATGGAGAAATGTGCTGTTAAAACTGACTGTTATGAAATTTCCAGCCAAGCTGAAATTCATGTGAGTTGAATTTTGATTTATTGGCAATAAATTTTAATTTTTGCAGAATTTTTGTTAATAAATAATGTTTTTGGTGCAGATAATATTAATAACATCACTATTTGCATAATTATTACATTGGATTAATTAGTATTTTTATGTTTAATAATTATGAAAGGTCCTGAGATCGCTTTGTCGTTAGTTATCTAACCTAACGGTGCATGATATGTCTCCTCGTGGCCTAAGTAATTATTAAACATTTTAATTTTTCCATATAATTACTTGCATGTGATGTTGCGCAATGATTTATGCATGTGTTTGTTGCATAATTTATAAATTGCGTGGATGTTTAATAAATTACGTTGTGGTTTTGGATCGGCCAGTTTGTCACCATTTTATATTCCTCGCATTTTCTTTTCTTTTTTGAGAGAAATTGAATTGTTGTGAGGATATATTTGTACAAGTCAAAGACCAGAGTATCTTTCTTCGAAAACGGAGGCAAAATTGCAAATTTGCTGGGACCCCAATGGGTTTCCAAGTTGTACTTTTCCATTTTTGTCTTTTGTATTCTCTGGACTGTATATCTTATGGACTTTGGACTTTATTATGTGATGACTGGCCGATCCGCGCAACTAATTAATTAATTTTACATGAATTGTTAATATGTTTTATTATTAATTTATGTTATTTTAAATGCATAGATATTATGGCAAAAATAGCGAGCGTCGACTTTGAAGTTCTCGATGCGGGTGGAAAGAATTATCCGAGCTGGCATGTGGATCTGAAGATTCACTTGCGCGCACAGGGCCTTATGGCCACAATCTCTACCCCTGAGCCTACGGCTATGGCCATGGCAACTTGCACTGCTGAGGCAGCTTCTACACCAATATTCTCTGATGTAGATAAGGCGAAAGCCATAATCTATATCAGGCGACATATAGATCGGACCCTGAAGGCCGAATATCTCACTGTAGAAGATCCATTAGAGTTGTGGACTGCACTGGAAAACATGTATAAGCATCAGAAACATGTGATCCTCCCACATGCACGTTATGAATGGGAAAATCTCCGACTTCGGTACTTCAAGTCCGTTGCTGAGTATAACTCAGCACTTCACAATATCACCTCACGCATGAAGTTGTGTGGTGAAGAAGTCACGGAAGAACGCATGCTGGGAAAGACTTACACATCTTTCCATGAGAAGGATGCAATCCTCATGCAATAGTACTGTGAACGCAAGTTCACCAAGTATTCTAACATGCACTCCTGCCTTCTCATGGCAGAGCAGAACAGAGACTTTCTACTGGCCACACATAACCTACGACCTATATGCTCAGCTTCTCTACCTGAGGCTCATAAAGTTTCTTTCCAAAAGCAAAAGAACAAACAAAAGGGGAAATTTAACAAGGGAAAGCTCCTAAGATGCAGGCCAGAGGTCCTCCCAGAACAACAACCCTCCCCAGAGCAACAACAATGAGGGAAAGAAGAAGCTCCAGTGGAAGAAAAAGAACACTGGACAGACGTCTATTCCCAATAAAAATTGGGAGGACAAATGCCACTGATGTGACATGACTGGACATTGGTCCAGAAACTGTCGTACTCCACGACACCTCCAAGATCTGTATCAGGCAAGCCAGAAGTCTCCTGTTGAAACAAATCTGGTGGAAAACCAGCCATCAACCAAGTTCACAATGGACGACTTCGAGAATGACGATCTCCTGGACTGATGTCATATTTATCTGTTATGCATTTACTTTATCATGTTATATCTTTCCTTTTCAATTATGAATGTCTTTCTTTTTATTAAAGTATTGAATTCATGTTCTATATATGAAGTGTGAGTGCCTAGTGGACAGTGCCTCGACGCACACAATCCTTTGCGAAAAAGCTATTTTATTAGCTTAAATGATTATGATGGTCATGTCATTACTATTTCAGGACTGTCAAACATAATTGAAGGATCTGGTGAAGCAATGATTCTACTCCCAAATAACACGAGACTAATAATAAAAGATGCACTTTTTTCTCCTAAATCAAATAGGAATCTGTTTAGTTTCAAGGATATTCGTTTAAATGGATATCACTTAGAAACTAAAGATATAAATGAGGATGAACATCTGTATGTTACTCGTCAAAAAGACGGTTTAAAACGGTCTTAGAACGATTTAAGGGACTCCCGTTAGGTCTCTATCATACTCATATTCAACCTATAGAAGCTAATTTGACTGTGCACCAGAAGTGCCTTTCATCGCCAGGATTCAAACTTTGGCATAACAGACTTGGTCATCATAGATCGCAATGATGCATCGCATCATCACCCAATCTTTTGGACATTGTAACGACTGGTTTTCATGTATCCAGATTATCTATATTATATATATATATGTTTTGGAGGATTTTCTCCTCATGTGTGGTTTTCGTCTCCGTAGCTTTCATTTCGATCGTTTCGTCGTGATTTTCTAGCTTCTTCCTTAGAATCGTCGATTTCAGAGTAAGTCATTCGTGACGGGCTTCATATCGGTCATATCTTACTGTTAGATCACGCCTAGGAGTCTTAGGAATCAATCCCGGAGCTTCGCGCTCCATTTCGGAACTTTTGGTGCACATTAGCCGGTGTAAGAAGGGGCACCGACCGACTAGATGACGATCCAGTCGGTCGGAAAACCTTCTTGAACCGACTAGTGGGCTTTGATAAATGTTCAGGAGTTACTGTTTATCGTTAGTCGGTCTAAGAATGTTGGTTGATCGACTAGGTTGCAAACTAGTCGGTCAGCGATGCTTCTTTAACCGACTAACTCATTAACTATTTTTGGTACCAGTTACTGTACACTTTTAGTCAGTCTAAGAACGTTCATCGACCGACTAGATGTCAAACTAGTCGGTCAGTAGTTGTTCTTTGACCGACTAACTCTTAGTTCAGGTTTTCGTCAGGAGCTACTGTTTACACTTAGTCGGTCTGCGTTGGTCAACCGACCGACTAGTTCTCAAACTACTCGGTCAATAGTTGTTCTTTGACCGACTAATCAGTACAGGAAACCCTAGTTTTGCCCTAGCCGCCACCAAACCCTATAAATACCACTCCCAAACGTTTTCTTCTTCTTCTTCAACTCTAAACCTAATTTCTCCCCCATTGAGCTCTCATCTTCCTCAAACCCTCAAACCTTTATTCCAAGCTCATCCTCCATCATCCAAACCCTCACTTAACACTTTCCACCTTCCACCTTCCTCAAACCTTCATCAAACCCCCAAAACCCATATCAAAACCTATTTCTCCAGATTTTCCCCATCCACTCCAGATCTGAACCCTAGGTTCCCCGGAGCGTTTCTTCCGTTGCCGTGCTTGCTCGGCATCATTCTTCCGCTTCCGATACGGTAATAATCGATCTTTTAATGTTTTCATAACCCGTTGTGTTTTTGTGAAACCCTAATGAAATGAATGTTGTTTTGATGATTGTTTCTCCATAACGGCGACTTCCCCGTAGATTAGCGTCCGTGGGACGAACCCTCGTTGATCGTCATCCTCGGTGCTAGGCAAGTGAAACCTGCCACTTAGGGTTTTGGGCCATGTCTTAGGCCATTTGCTTGTTGTAGGCGTAAAAGAGACTAGGTGACGAAATGATACTCGCCTAGGCGCAAATTTAGGAAATAGCTTGACAACGAAGCTAGATCCGACATTTATCATGTTGCATAACTACCATGTCATGTTTAATTTCCATAAACGGTACGCAAATTAATTGTCATGTCATTGCATTCTTTAAGTGTTCCCGTAATTGCATAGCTCCGCTACATCTTGTGAAATGATTGAGGCTAGGTGCACCCCTATGCCTAATGAAATACGCTCCTGGTTGTGATCCAGGAAACGAGCTCTTGTGCGGGGCAACCCTGGCTCATTTACTGAGCTCATGCACAGGGACCCTGGCTCGTTCACATGTGGGTATTGGAGGTAAGAGTTAAGCGGCCAATCAACTGGGAGTCTGCCCGATCAGCAACTGCAGTGGTAAGGCGTAAACTCTGGGTTCTGGGGTAGTGTTAAGTGGCCAATCGGCGTGAATGCCAAACCGTTCAGCTGTAAGGCGTAAACATCTACTAACAACGTGAAACGTGACTAGTGAAAAGATTGAGATTGTTAGTAGCTTGGCTACTCTTGACTTGTCCTGATAAATTGTTCTCTTGTACTTATTGTTTCACCATATCTTGCTTGTGCACTCATGTTATAACTGCCATGTCATGCATACTATAACTGTTTGGTTGTTAGTTGCCTTACTTTCAGTTTCCTTGCCCAAGTCTTTTAGACTTGCTGACATGTGCCCCTTTACTCTTTTGGGTGACACATGTTAGATCCTGAGCCTGAGTATATTGTTGAGGACGAGGTGTTTGCTGACGCCGAGCCCGAGTGTGTTCGGCGAGGAGTACGTGGACATTGGGGACCAGTCCTAGTGTCTTCGTTGAGCTTTTCTCTTTTGTTTTAGACTGATATTTTGTTGTCGGTGCGTGGCACCTATACTTTGTTACGTTGTTCCTTTTGTTGGCCTTGTTCTGGGCCTTAGACTCTTTCTTTTAGCCTGGTGGCTTTTCTGGATGTTGAACTTAATTTTCATGTTGGACAAATTATGAGATATGAGATTTTATTTCTGTCTCTCCTTGTGTTATTATTGTTGTTCCGTTTGTGGTTACAGTGACCTGCTTATGTTTTATTGACGCTTATCGGGTTTGGGGCTTCACAGCTCCACTCTCGTGCGGACCTTCTTATGTCTCGCCTCCAGTTTAGGGAAGCGGGGCGTGACAGGTTTTGTTGGTGGCCCATGCAGGTCCTCTTCTGTAACTGCGATTATCGAAATAACGATAATAATATTAAAATGTCCAATAAACTAAGTTCGACGTCCGATTCATAAGCTATGAGTCTAATTGTTTCGTTTTCTGTGTCATGAGATGGCAGAAAGGTGAATCACCCGTGGTGGAGGTAGTGGTGCGCCCCCTCATGACGAGGAGCCTGAGCGGGAACCCACCAATGGAGAGATGATGCGGATGATGCTTCAGATGATGCAGGTGCAGCAAGGCGTGCTCCTGCAAGTCCAGAATGCTCCGGCAGGTCGAGCTGTTCGGGAAACTCCGGATGCCCCTCGCTCCGAGCCGGGAGCGAAGCAATTTCGGGAGCTGGGTCCCGCATATTTTGATGGTTTTGAAGGTCCTCTAGCTGCCGATGAGTGGATTCGGAACATTGAGGATAAATTGAAGATGGCCAAGATCACCCCGGCTGGATGGGTTGATTTGGCGAAGCGGCAACTCAAGGATAATGCTCGGAACTGGTGGGATGCGGAAGAGAAGATGTTGGTGGAGCCGATAGCTTGGGCTACCTTTAAGTCCAGGTTTGATGAGGAGTTCTTTCCGAAGGCTGCTAGGAAGGAGATGCTGCAGCGCTTCATTGATCTGAAGCAAGGGAGCTCGACGGTGGACCTGTACCACCAAGAGTTCACGAGGCTGAGTCGGTTCGCACCAAAGATGGTGCAGGATGCTGATGAGAGGGCTCAGAGGTTCCTGCAGGGACTTTCTTTGGAGCTCCAAAGTTTTGTGTCTTCCTCTGATCTGGACTCTTATCAGATGGTTCTGGTCGCTGCGAGGAGGCATGAGCTGAACCTGAGTCAGAGGAGAGGACATGTTTCTGGTGCTGGGAAGAGGCCTATGGAGCAGGCCAGAGTAGTGGTTAGGCCTGGTTTCAAGCCTAATCAGCCAACTCAGTTCAAGAGGCCAGGAGGGCCTATTCTGAAGACTTGCCATTTCTGCGGCAAGCCTGGCCACATCAAGGATCAGTGTAGGAAGTTTCTGTAGAGGAATGTGCCCTCGGATCATTTGTATTTGATGCAAATGATAATTTAAGCCTAGATAGGGACTATTTTGCATTTGATGCAAAAGAGATTAAATGTGTTTTAAATAGTTTATGACAATATTTAATTATATAAACGTAAGGAAAAGTTCACCGGTAAGACGGGTTCGTCCAGCTCTAAACACAGGTTCAAACCGCGTCGAAAACGGAGTCCAAACAAGCCCAGTAAGACTATTTAAAAGTGTTTTAAATAGAAGCCCAAAAGGTCAAAGACCCAAAGCTTTAAATGTTAAAGCAATTTTTTTTAAGAAAAAAAAAATGGATCAGACATTTTTGGGCCTGGCCAAATGGCCAGGCCGTAATTTGCTGGCGCATAAGGCGCCAGCTATCGCCCAAAAGGGCTCTGCTTTGCAGCGCCCCAAATTTAATTTGGGGCGCTGTGCCTGATGGGGCGTGTGCGACAGCACGCGCCCCAACGGGCACGTGCATGGCACGCGCCCGTTGAGGCGCGTGCTGTCAGCGCCCAAAACAGGCTGGCGCGCACGATTTGATGCAGCGGGGCCCACTGGTGGGCCCCAAGCCTAGGGTTTCAAACCCTAGTTACATATTTGCATGACGGCTGATTACTTTGGCGAAAATCTGATTTTTGTCAATCTTTGGACACTCAATTGGAGGGTCAAACGAACTCCGATTGACGAACGGTTTTTTCCTATGCGTTCACCGTTGAACGCTCGTCGTATTGATAGGTTGTATCAATCTTGAAGCTCAACGGTGAGCGAGTTAAAATTCACGGAAGTTTGCACTTTGTGAAGTGCAAACTAACTTGATTTTATTAACTCTATTTTTAGTCCCACATCGGATTTTGAGAAAAGGGGAGAGTCCGCCGCCTATATAAATAGGGGTCTCCCCCCTTCCTCAAATCTCGTCCCAAGCTCTAGATCTGAGCAGCTCTCGTAAATGTTGGAGCACGCTCGGATCTAAGCTGAATTAATATTTCACCTCTCCCTATAAATTTCTGCCTTGCTCCTGAGGGCTCTAGCAAAGCCGCAAAGGAGTTCGGATTCAGATCCGAAATCTAGGCGGAGGTTTCACTCGCGTGAAACTTTCTTCGGCGCGTGGTTGGCTCGGCGAAATGGGATTGATCGCCTCGGGATGCGGAGCGGTTCGATGAGCAGTTCGAGGAGCGGTTCATGGAGCGGCTCGGCGTCGGACGGGAGCAGCTCGGAAGACGGCGCAGAACATCTCGCCTGCCCCAAGGCTGAGATTCCGGGTATGTGTTTAAGTTTTCATTTAATTATTCGAAGTAGTTAGATCCCTCTTGGGGTGGTCAGATCCACCCCAAGTTGGCAGAGTTCCTGGCTAATAGGGTCTGGTTCCTTAGGGTTGCATGTTAATTAGATTAACATAAAATTTTTCCCCCTGCATTTCTGTCTATGCTCCGTCCGACTTAGGACGGGACTAGAGTTTTTGTGCCCTAAGGGTCCTAGAAAACCCTTCATTTGTATCAGAGCCATCTCTGTATGATGATCTAGGACTGCGAATTTATTATTTGAAGGCTTTTACAGAAAAATGTTTTCTTTAAATTTATGCGATAAATTTAAAATTTTTTTTGTTTAAAAATTTTATATGATAAATTTTAAACATGAAAGTTTTAAAATGGAATTTTTAAATTTATGTGATAAATTTTAAAATTGTTTTAAAGCTTTAAAACTTTATGCGATAAGTTTAAAATGTTGTTTAAAATTTTATGTGATAAATTTTAAACATGGAATTTTTTAAATGATGTTTTAAATTTATAAGATATTTTTAAAAACTGATTTTAAAAGTTTAAAATTTTATGCGATAAATATTTTAAAGTAGCATGCAAATGTTATGATTTTTTAAACAAGCTTTTACTTTATGAGATAAAATAAAATGTTTTAGAAATCGTATTTTTAAATTTAAATGTTGAATTTAAGTATGCATGCTAAAATTGTTTATGCGATAAACTTTAGTCTATTTAATTGTTAAATAGTTGTGCATTTTTTATGCGATAAAATTAGTGTAATTTTTTAATGGATATGTCTTCTTGTCCCTTATTTGATAACACAAGACAACCCTTTAGGTTAGCCATTAAAAATGATTAAAATTTATTTACTTAAATTTTAATGACATGCTATGTTTTAATAAAATATTAACAACCCTTTAAGACCTAATTCCTGATTAGGGTAGTCCTTTTAATGATTTCTTAATTCTAATTGTTATTATTAATTCTCATTAAAGGACTTCGCTTTTAGTGTTGGTTAATAATTTTATTAAAATCCTAATAACGATTAGGATATCACGTGAACCTTATAGTTGATAAGGACTTAATAAAAGTTATTAAACAAATCCTAAAATTTTGAATTTAAGGATGCAACTACTTGATAGGATTAATTAGTTGTTAATAAAAGCTGTTTAGTCTATGGCACACATACAAAAATGACAAGCTTCATTCAATGGACCATGATCCAGTCAATGTGCTTGGCTAAGAGTTCTGGGTCAACCCTTGCTAGTACAAGGGGCAGTGATCCTGGCTTAGTCAATTCCCTGGCTGTGTTCCGCTGGACCGCAATGTCGCGAATCATGATTATATGACACCCTGGACTATATCTAGTCAATGCGTTATAAATCTTATTAAAGATTAATTCGTATCCCTCCTTGATTTTGGAGCTTGGTAACTCAAAGAAGACAATTATAGTTGTTGAGTCTCCTCAAGCTGTGACTTGTTTTTCTTTAAGGAACAAACTCCAACATACATGTGATGTAGTCTAGACTTGACCCAAATCGATGCGTCGGGTCTCCTCGAGTATCGATCTAAGTCAAATCTGGACGCGAAATCAAGGGTCTGACTAGACCAGTCATTATGATTTGTTGAGTCTCCTCAAGATCATAAGTGACTGTGGGTAAAAATCGACATGGAATCACATGTGATGTGATTGACCAAGAGTTAGTCTACCAGTCATGGAACCAATCAACTTGTTGAGTCTCCTCAAGGTTGTGAGGTTCGGGATGATTGGATCCCTCTTTCACTAATTTTTAAATTCGATTAAATCGTTCGTTATTAAGCTTTAAAACGATCGTAAAAATAGTGGGAGGATATAGATAGATGAAAGCCAATCTACCTATATTTAATATTGAACATATGCAAAAACTAGGGCAAGACTATGTTTACCGAAGGAATCAAAATATTGGAATAAGTTAACTGGTCAAATAGTTGATTAATTGAATATCAAGTTAAATTCTAATTGATGGAATTAAACTATATTCTCGTTGACATTAAATGACCTTCTAAAGAACAGACTTAAGAAATATGATTTCATTAAGTTCTGGGTCCAACAAATAAATTAAAGCTACATGTCACTCTTCTCTATATGAGGCAGCTTGAACATATAGGATATTCGAAGTATGTTTCTCCCTACAACTTGTCGAGCTACCCTCAAGGTTGTATGGACAAACAATTCTGATCCGCAAAGTTCGAGAATTCGATCAAACCGTTTGAGTCGAATATGAGTGCATGAGCGGTGCAAGACTATGTATCCCAACCGGATCTTGAGACAAGCAACTTCTTGAGCTAAACTCGAGATTGCAAAGCTCAAGCGTTTGGATACATAAGATGCTTGCATAGCTATTTATGTTGGGTTAATTAATATCTAAATGTGATTTAGAAAAGGAAGAAGGCACTCCGGAAAGTCAATTGAGAAAGTTAGTTTAATTTATCATTAGTAAAGGCATAAGTAGGAGGAAATGAAAATGTGATATATTTTGATGTCACGATTTCAGAATAAATAGTTATACAAAAGCGTCTAACATATTTTTTTGACGAATGTCGTCACCTTGCTTCGGAAGCAATGTTTTGTGTTAAGTAATTTGTAATAACTATATATATATATTAAATGTTAATATATAAATACACAAGATAGTAGCAAACCTATATGGTAAAATAGACTAGACCATGTCGAGAGACTAAGCTTCACAAGTCACATAAAGAGGGGTCTGACCTCTCGTATTATGAAGTCTACTGACACTTGTGAATCTTATCCTCTCAGATATAATGGCTGAAAACCATCTGTAAGACAGTGGAAGAATGAGTTGTCGAACTCAGTCTTGTACATACTGATGTACCCGAGTCTATTTTAACCAAAATAAGTTATTCGTATATTTTATTAAGACACGTGTTCTTGATGAAACACAAGTCTGATAAAATAAAGAACGAAAAGCAGAAAGTATTTAAACTGATTCGATTAGATCGAATGGTCAAATACTTAGCTACATAAAATCTTGTGTAATTAAAAGAAAATGTGATTTTCTCTCAGGTCAAGTCTGTTAACACATCCGTGTGTTAAAATGTATGAATCACACTTAGTGAGACTTGGTGCGATACATAGTAAGTGACTCTGAGTTAAGTCCTCTCTCTGGGTTAAGTCCTAGATCGTAATGCCTAGGTTTTGATAATGTCCTATGAGGACATTGTCAATAATATATTCATTAAATCGATCATTAAAGAAGTTGTATAATTACTCGAATTTCGTGAGACGAATTGTCAAGTTAGACATCATAACTGATGATGACTTAGTCAACTTCCGGGATGAAATTCGGAGTAGTAACTCCGATTTAAAACTTGATGCAATCAGAATAGGTCCGTGTGCGAAAATAAATTTGAGAATTTAGTTTACGTACCCAAGGAAAATGTTTCCTCACTTTCTGCAAATAAATCTTTAAGTTGAAAGATTGGTGCAGAAAGAGAATAGTAAAGTACAATCTTGTTGATCGAAAACGGGTTTCACCCTAATTTCTTTAAAACGGATTAGTTGAAATCGTCTCGCCAACAGATGTGTACAGATCTACTCGGACCAAATCCGATGTAAAACGCTCATGTTGACCATGAAAATTGGAGCATTCACTTATAAGTTCGTTTTTCTAAATATGATTTAGACGGACCAACTTATATGAATTAGCCAGAGAGTTTTCAAGGTCAGTGGGAGCGTATAAATTACATGCAAGGCATCAAAGAGATGGAACATATATTTTGATTAAGTAATCAAAGAGTTTGATACTTTATCAGAAATAGATATGAGCCATTTGAAATGACCATTAACAAATTTAAATTATTATCGTAATGTACGATGAGCTGGATAAGATCCATGTATATTAAATATTACAGATTCCGATAGACCAAGTGAATTATTTGAATGAGATTCAAATGGTTGGTCTAACATGAACATAAAAACCCCTTGAGTCTATAGTGTAGACAGTTTTAGCAGATCCACTCACGAAGGCTCTACCACATGAAGTCGAGAAAACTTATGTGTAAAAACGGTATAAGATACCGGGATAAATGGGCCTCAGTGCAAGTGGGAGATGTTGAGAGAAGATACCTTCGAGGCAATCTATCTCTGTGTGTGAATAGCACAAACGTCTTGTTCGAAATAACAGTAAGCTGTTTGGTAATAATTTATCTAAAGTTATGTTATAATGTAGTTAACATTAGATATTAACTTAGGTAAAGTCCTGAGACTTTATGCGAGGTCAAACAGGTATCGAGAAGAGTATCTCAATCATGGAGAAATGTTTGACCGTCTGTAGCATAATTCTAAAAGGGTTCGTGGTCGTAGATGTTTCGAGACAAGGATATCGAAACATCGGATAGACCATTGTGTCTTAGTCTTCACCATTTAGCGGTAGCGATGATCTCATGATCGCTTGACTTGGCGAAGTTAAAGACGAGACACAGGTGCTCATTAGAGAATGAGTTCACTGAACGATCCACAAGAGTTATCATAAGGTTATATTGACCAATCTGTCAATGATAAACTCTTAGTGATGAAGGCTAGTTGGTCTTTTGACTTGAGGTCATTTTGACAAACCTATGCGTGAATGGTGCCACTTAGATCAACTGACCTAGCTTCGAGGCAAGGCCTGTCGAAAGGTCTTTGATTGGGTGACACTTGAAGCGTATGAGGAGAGTAATGACCAAGAGAGGATTCGTCTCTCCCGGTCAATGGGAGTTAGTGTCGTAGGTTTAGTTCGATCTTTAGTAAAAACTCTGGCCAGAGTATGTTGGAAGAAGTCCAACGTTTTTGACTAAAAGATCGATAGAAACTAACCGGAGTCAAGTTATTGGGGTTGACAGTTTGACCGTACCCTAGACTTGATCTACACGACATAGTTTAGACGAAGAGACTATAACTGTGGAATTCATCACGGAAACAGTCAGGGTGGTCCCGACAATACTCATGTCAATGAGTTAACCACATAATGATGATTCCTGAAGCAGGGACGTCAACCACTGCTCGTGGTCACTGCCGTATAGGGCTTCGAGCCCAACCTGTTGTAAGGGTCAGGATGTAGGGTCTCACACAGAGTGCGATCTTCGTCTAGTAATAGGTAGAAATGAGTTAGGGAGAATAATTTGCATTTGATGCAAGGGATAAAATATTGCAAAAGATGTTTGCAATCATCTCCTGCATTCGGGATAAATGATCCTGAGTGCAAGTGGGAGATGTAGAGGAATGTGCCCTCGGATCATTTGTATTTGATGCAAATGATAATTTAAGCCTAGATATGGACTATTTTGCATTTGATGCAAAAGAGATTAAATGTGTTTTAAATAGTTTAAGACAATATTTAATTATATAAACGTAAGGAAAAGTTCACCGGTAAGACGGGTTCGTCCTGCTCTAAACACAGGTTCAAACCGCGTCGAAAACGGAGTCCAAACAAGCCCAGTAAGACTATTTAAAAGTGTTTTAAATAGAAGCCCAAAAGGTCAAAGACCCAAAGCTTTAAATGTTAAAGCAATGTTTTTTTTAAGAAAAAAAAAATGGGTCAGACATTTTTGGGCCTGGCCAAATGGCCAGGCCGTAATTTGTTGGCGCATAAGGCGCCCACTATCGCCCCAAATTTAATTTGGGGCGCTGCAAAGCAGCGCCCGCCTGATGGGGCGTGTGCGACTACACGCGCCCCAACGGGCACGTGCATGGCACGTGCCCGTTGGGGCGCGGGCTGTCAGCGCCCAAAACAGGCTGGCGCGCGCGATTTGATGCAGCGGGGCCCACTGGTGGGCCCCAAGCCTAGGGTTTCGAACCCTAGTTACAGATTTGCATGACGGCTGATTACTTTGGCAAAAATCTGATTTTTGTCAATCTTTGGACACTAAATTGGAGGGTCAAACGAACTCCGATTGACGAACGGTTTTTTCCTATGCGTTCACCGTTGAACGCTCGTCGTATTGATAGGTTGTATCAATCTTGAAGCTCAACAGTGAGTGAGTTAAAATTCACGGAAGTTTGCACTTTGTGAAGTGCAAACTAACTTGATTTTATTAACTCTATTTTTAGTCCCACATCGGATTTTGAGAAAAGGAGAGAGTCCGCCGCCTATATAAATAGGGGTCTCCCCCTTCCTCAAATCTCGTCACAAGCTCTAGATCTGAGCAGCTCTCGTAAATGTTGGAGCACGCTCGGATCTAAGCTGAATTAATATTTCTCCTCTCCCTATAAATTTCTGCCTTGCTCCTGAGGGCTCTAGCAAAGCCGCAAAGGAGTTCGGATTCAGATCCGAAATCTAGGCGGAGGTTTCACTCGCGTGAAACTTTCTTCGGCGCGTGGTTGGCTCGACGAAATGGGATTGATCGCCTCGGGATGCGGAGCGGTTCGAGGAGCAGTTCGGGGAGCGGTTCAAGGAGCGGCTCGGCGTGGGACGGGAGCAGCACAGAAGACGGCGCGGAACATCTCGCCTGCCCCAGGGCTGAGATTCAGTGTATGTGTTTAAGTTTTCATTTAATTATTCGAAGTAGTTAGATCCCTCTTGGGGTGGTCAGATCCACCCCAAGTTGGCAGAGTTCCTGGCTAATAGGGTCTGGTTCCTTATGGTTGCATGTTAATTAGATTAACATAAAATTTTTCCCCCTGCATTTCTGTCTATGTTCCGTCCGACTTAGGACGGGACTAGAGTTTTTGTGCCCTAAGGGTCCTAGAAAACCCTTCAGTTTCTGGGCCAGTGTTTGTTTTGTGGTGATGCTTCTCATGTCGCGAAGGATTGTCGGCATGCGAATCAGCTGCGGAGGGCACCTGTTGCAGCACAGCCGTTGCAGCATCGAGCGTCTGTTCCTGCTGGACGTGGAGCAGCTCTTGTTCCACAGAGGCAGGCTTTTCAGTAGGCTATTCCACCGAGGAGGCAGGCTTTTCTGATGACCGTTGTGGAGAACGGAGCGGTGGATGAGGTTATCGCAGGTAATCCTCACCTAGCTGTTCCTTTCTTATTTGGCTTGTTTGTTAGATTATGTTGTTTGCTTAAACATGATTGTTTGCTAGACTAGGGCTTGATTGTTAAATTGCTTGTTAGGTGTGATTTTGGTGTGCACATTTCCTGCACGAGTCCTCTTTGACTCAGGTGCATCGATGTGCATTATTTCTCGGAGCTTCGTGGAGAAGCATTCCTTGTCGACGTCCCCTCTTCCCAAGAGTTGGAATATCGTTACAGGGAATGGCGTGGTCTCGGTGCATCTTGGTTGCGATTATTGCTCGTTGGTGGTTTGTGGACATGAGCTTTACGATGATTTCATTGTCCACGACATCATCAACTATGATGCGGTCCTTAGGATGGATTGGCTTGCGAGCTTCTATGCTACGATCGACTGTCGGAGGAAGAAGGTGGTGTTCGAGATTCCCGGACATCCAGTATTTGAGTTCAGCCGAAGTAGCAGTTCGCTTGGTCCTGTCAGATTTCGGGCCAGTCCGAGGGAGGTTGTGGCTATGCAGATGGAGTTGGAGAGGCCAGCTGTTGTGCGGGATTTTGATGACGTCTTCCCCGAGGAGATGTCTGGTTTGCCACCTGATCGAGCTTTAGAATTTTCTATTGATCTTGTTCCGGGAGAGCAGCCGATTTCGAAGGCGCCATATCGTATGACACCCGCTGAGTTCGAGGAATTGCGGAAGCAGCTGGATGAGCTTTTGCAGAAGGGTTATATCAACCCTAGTGTGTCTCCGTGGGGAGCACCGGTGCTGCTGGTGAAGAAGAAGGATGGTTCGCATCGCATGTGCGTGGACTATCGGGAGTTGAATGCGGTGACCATCAAGAATAAATACACGTTGCCTCGCATCGATGATATTTTTGATCAGCTTGGAGGTTCGAGGGTGTTTTCGAAGTTGGATCTGAGGAGTGGTTACCATCAGTTGAAGGTGAAAAGGGGAGATGTTCCGAAGACAACGTTCAGGACGAAGTATGGTCACTACGAGTTCGTGGTTATGCCTTTTGGTGTGACCAACGCGCCCGCAGTTTTCATGAATCTGATGAATCTGATTTTCTACGACTTTTTGGATAAGTTTGTCGTTATCTTTATTGACGACATTCTGATCTATTCCAAGTCGGAAGAGGAGCATGCCTCGCACTTGAGGACGGTGTTGGAGATTTTGAGGAAGCATCGGTTGTATGCTAAGTTTTCGAAGTGCGAGTTTTGGCTGGATAGAGTCGCTTTTCTGGGGCATGTGGTGACGGGGGATGGTATTTCAGTGGATCCCGAGAAGATCAGGGCCATCAGAGAGTGGCCTGTTCCGCAGTCAGCATCTGAGATTCGGAGTTTCCTTGGGCTTGCCGGTTACTATCGGTGCTTCATTAAGGACTTTTCCCATATTGCTGAGCCGATGACCAGGTTGACTCGGAAGGATGTACCTTTTGTTTGGTCGGGTGATTGTGAGAATGCTTTTGGTATTCTGAGGGAGAGATTGACGACTGCCCCTATTCTTGTTGTGCCTGATCGCAGCGGTGGATTTGAGATCTTTTGTGATGCTTCCGACAAGGGTCTCGGTTGTGTGTTGCATCAGCACGGGCATGTTGTGGCTTATGCTTCGCGTCAGCTCAAGGTTCATGAGAAGAATTACCCGACGCATGATTTGGAGTTGGCTGCTGTTGTGTTTGCTCTTAAGATTTGGAGGCACTTCCTGCTGAGTGAGAAAGTGAAGATCTTCACCGATCACAAAAGCTTGAAGTATATTTTTACTCAGAAGGAGCTCAACATGCGACAGCGTCGATGGTTGGAGCTCATGGCGGATTATGAGATTGATTTGCAGTATCACCCTGGCAAGGTGAATGTGGTTCCTGATGCGCTGAGTAGGCTTCCAGCGGTGATGTTGTTGACCTCGCAGTGGAGACTGCAGCAGGATTTTTGCGAGTCTGGGATTGAGGTTGTTCGTCCTGGGGAGGTTTCTTCGTTGATGTGTATGCATATACAGTCGACGATCGTGGATCGGATTAAGGCTGGCCAGGTTGGAGATCCGAAGTTGGTTAAGATTCGGGAGCAGGTGGAAGCCGGTCTGCGGACTGACTTTTTGATTCATGAGGATGGCTCGCTGAGGTTTGGAGCCAGGTTGTGTGTGCCAGCTGGGGATATTAGAGAGGAGTTGATGGTGGAGGCACACAGTTCGCCGTATTCTGTGCATCCTGGTGGCACCAAGATGTACCAGGATCTTCGTCTGAACTATTGGTGGCATGGCATGAAGAGGAGCGTGGCTCGGAGTGTAGCCAAGTGTCTGGTTTGCCAACAGGTGAAGGCGGAGCATCAGCGTACGGCCGGGTTGCTACAACCGCTTCCGATTCTGGAGTGAAAGTGGCAACACATCACTATGGATTTCGTGACTGGACTACCTCGGAGTCCGAAGCAGAATGACGCGATTTGGGTGATCGTAGATCGATTGACCAAATCCGCGCACTTTATTCCATTCCGAGTAGGACAGTCCACTGAGGCGCTAGCAAGGAGATACATTGAGGTAAATTTTTTTACTCTCCGTTTTTATTTCCTTTTCCTAGTTTAGATAGTGATGTAACGTGAATCGTGCAGGAAGTCGTGCGACTTCACGGAGTCCATGTGAGTATCGTGTCGGACAGAGACACGAGGTTCACATCTCAGTTCTGACAGAGTTTGCAGAAGAGTTTGGGTACGCGTCTGAGTTTCAGCACGGCGTACCATCCACAGACGGATGGCCAGTCCGAGAGGACGATTCAGATCTTGGAGGACATGCTGAGGGGGTGCATGTTGGATTTCAAAGGTTCGTGGGAGGACCATCTACATCTGGTGGAGTTTTCCTACAACAACAGCTTCCAGGCGAGTATTGGCATGGCGCCTTTCGCCGCATTGTGTGGGAGGAAATGTCGATCGCCATTGAGTTGGGATGACGTTGGTGATCGGGAGCTGTTGGGACCTGAGATGATTGTGGAGGCTGTGGAGGTCGTCAAGAATATTCGGGAGAGATTGAGGATTGCTCATGACCGTTTTAAGCATTGGGCGGATGCTAAACGCCGTCCTTTGGAGTTTCAGCCTGGAGATCATGTGTTTCTGAGGATTTCCCCGAATCGTGGTGTGATTCTCTTTGGGAAGCGAGGGAAGTTGAGCCCGCGATACATTGGATCGTTTGACATTCTGGAGAGGGTTGGCGAGGTAGCTTACCGCTTAGCCTTGCCGCCATCCTTGGAAGGAGTTCACAATGTTTTCCATGTGTCGATACATTAGCGATCCATCTCATGCTGTGGATTTCTCGGAGATTACCGTTTGCCCTGATATGACGTATGACCAGCAGCCAGTGCAGATTCTGGACAGGCGTCAGAAGTCACTTCGGAACAAGGTTGTCAATCTTGTGAGGGTGATGTGGCGACACGGCTCACCTGGAGAGTCTACTTGGGAGAATGAGGATGAGATGCGAGAGCGTTTCCCACTTTTGTTTCCGGACACGTGAGTGTTGGGAAATTCCGAGGACGGAATTTTCTTAAGTTGGGGAGGATGTACCGACTGGTTTTCATGTATCCGGATAATCTATATTATATATATATATATGTTTTGGAGGATTTTCTCCTCATGTGTGGTTTTCGTCTCCGTAGCTTTCATTTCGATCGTTTCGTCGTGATTTTCTAGCTTCTTCCTTAGAATCGTCGATTTCGGAGTAATTCATTCGTGACGGGCTTCATATCGGTCATATCTTACTGTTAGATCACGCCTAGGAGTCTTAGGAATCGATCCTGGAGCTTCGCGCTCCATTTCAGAACTTTTGGTGCACATTAGGCGGTGTAAGAAGGGGCACCGACCGACTAGATGACGATCCAGTCGGTCGGAAAACCTTCTTGAACCGACTAGTGGGCTTTGATAAATGTTCAGGAGTTACTGTTTATCGTTAGTCGGTCTAAGAACGTTGGTTGACCGACTAGGTTGCAAACTAGTCGGTCAGCAATGCTTCTTTAACCGACTAACTCATTAACTATTTTTGGTACCAGTTACTGTACACTTTTAGTCGGTCTAAGAACGTTCATCGACTGACTAGATGTCAAACTAGTCGGTCAGTAGTTGTTCTTTGACCGACTAACTCTTAGTTCAGGTTTTCATCAGGAGCTACTGTTTACACTTAGTCGGTCTGCATTGGTCAACCGACCGACTAGTTCTCAAACTAATCGGTCAACAGTTGTTCTTTGACCGACTAATCATTACAGGAAACCCTAGTTTTGCCCTAGCCGTCACCAAACCCTATAAATACCCCTCCCAAACGTTTTCTTCTTCTTCTTCTTCAACTCTAAACCTAATTTCTCCCCCATTGAGCTCTCATCTTCCCCAAACCCTCAAACCTTCATTCCAAGCTCATCCTCCATCATCCAAACCCTCACTTAACACTTTCCACCTTCCACCTTCCTCAAACCTTCATCAAACCCCCAAAACCCATATCAAAACCTATTTCTCCAGATTTTCCCCATCCATTCCAGATCTGAACCCTAGGTTCCCCGGAGCGTTTCTTCCGTTGCCGTGCTTGCTCGGCATCATTCTTCCGCTTCCGATACGGTAATAATCGATCTCTTAATGTTTTCATAACCCGTTGTGTTTTTGTGAAACCCTAATGAAATGAATGTTGTTTTGATGATTGTTTCTCCATAACGGCGACTTCCCCGTAGATTAGCGTCCGTGGGACGAACCCTCGTTGATCGTCATCCTCGGTGCTAGGCAAGTGAAACCTGCCACTTAGGGTTTTGGGCCATGTCTTAGGCCATTTGCTTGTTGTAGGCGTAAAAGAGACTAGGTGACGAAATGATACTCGCCTAGGCGCAAATTTAGGCTATAGCTTGACAACGAAGCTAGATCCAACATTTATCATGTTGCATAACTACCATGTCATGTTTAATTTCCATAAACGGTACGCAAATTAATTGTCATGTCATTGCATTCTTTAAGTGTTCCCGTGATTGCGTAGCTCCGCTACATCTTGTGAAATGATTGAGGCTAGGTGCACCCCTATGCCAAATGAAATACGCTCCTGGTTGTGATCCAGGAAACGAGCTCTTGTGCGGGCAACCCTGGCTCATTTACTGAGCTCATGCACAGGGACCCTGGCTCGTTCACATGTGGGTATTGGGGGTAAGAGTTAAGCGGCCAATCAACTGGGAGTCTGCCCGATCAGCAACTGCAGCGGTAAGGTGTAAACTCTGGGTTCTGGGGTAGTGTTAAGCGGCCAATCAGCGTGAATGCCAAACCGTTCAGCTGTAAGGCGTAAACATCTACTAACAACGTGAAACGTGACTAGTGAAAAGATTGAGATTGTTAGTAGCTTGGCTACTCTTGACTTGTCCTGATAAATTGTTCTCTTGTACTTATTGTTTCACCATATCTTGCTTGTGCACTCATGTTATAACTGCCATGTCATGCATACTATAACTGTTTGGTTGTTAGTTGCCTTACTTTCAGTTTCCTTGCCCAAGTCTTTTAGACTTGCTGACATGTGCCCCTTTACTCTTTTGGGTGACACATGTTAGATCCTGAGCCTGAGTACATTGTTGAGGACGAGGTGTTTGCTGACGCCGAGCCCGAGCCTGTGTTCGGCGAGGAGTACGTGGACACTGGGGACCAGTCCTAGTGTCTTCGTTGAGCTTTTCTCTTTTGTTTTAGACTGATATTTTGTTGTCGGTGCGTGGCACCTATACTTTGTTACGTTGTTCCTTTTGTTGGCCTTGTTCTGGGCCTTAGACTCTTTCTTTTAGCCTGGTGGCTTTTCTGGATGTTGAACTTAATTTTCATGTTGGACAAATTATGAGATATGAGATTTTATTTCTGTCTCTCCTTGTGTTATTATTGTTGTTCCGTTTGTGGTTACAGGGACCTACTTATGTTTTATTGACGCTTATCGGGTTTGGGGCTTCACAGCTCCACTCTCGTGCGGACCTTCTCATGTCTCGCCTCCATTTTAGGGAAGCGGGGCGTGACAGACATAATCTGAAGAACCTGAAGATTTTTCAGAAGGGTGATTTTCAATGTCTACCTTGTTTCAAGGGTAATCTAATAACGAGACCATCCCTGCTGAAAGTAGGATTAAAGTCTCTTAGCTTCTTGAAGAGAATACATGGAGATATTTGCGGGCCTATTCACCCCGCAAGTGACACATTTCGGTACTTTATGGTACTGCTAGATGCATCATCAAAATGGTCTCATGTGTGCCTCTTGTCTACCCTCAACCTAGCTTTTTCAAAGCTATTGGCACAAATAATTAAGTTGCGGGCTCATTTCCCCGATAACTATATCAAGAAACTACATCTTGATAATGCGGGAGAATTCACTTCTCAAGTCTTTCAAGACTATTGCCGAGCAACATGCAACGAAGTTGAACATCCAGTAGCACAAGTTCACACCCAGAATGGGTTAGCAGAATCTCTGATAAAGAGACTACAATGGAGTGCACGTCCATTGCTGATGCAAGCTCAAGTGCCTGTGGATGCTTGGGGCTATGCCATATTGCATGCCGCACCGCTTATCAGAATATGGCCCTCTGGTGGCCATAGTTTATCGCCGATGCAGCTAGCATATAGTGCACCTCCGAATATCTCTCATTTGAGAGTGTTTGTTTGTGGAGTCTACGTTCCCATTGCACCTCCTCAGAGGACCAAAATGGGTCTACATCGTCGTTTGGGTATCTATATAGGGTATAATTCACCCTATATAATTAGATATTTTGAACCCCTGACGGGTGACGCATTCAAGGCACGTCTTGATGATTGTGAGTTTGATGAAAATATTTTTCCAAAATTAGGCACACAATCTAAGAAGCCAGAAGCTTCTGAGACCATTTCTTGGGACACAAAGACTTTGTCTCATTACGATCCGCGAACTAGTCAATGTGAAGATGAGGTCATGAAGATACTTCATTTACAGAATACAGTACATTTAATACCGTATAATTTTACTGATAACCAGAAGATTGTCAGATCACACGTCCCTGCTGCCAATACGCCAGCTATGATTGACATACCAAAAGATGGATGCAATCCACCGGAAGCAGAATCGACTGTACCTCTATTGAAGAGAGGATGCTCACTAGGTTCGAAGGACAAAGCTCCTCGAAAAAGAAAAATATCCTGGAGAAATAAAGATGAACCCTACACAGGATGCTGAGCTCAGACCAGCTACCTATCACCGCTTACATTCCACTGAAGAGAAAACTATATGAGAAACATCATTAAATTTTGTACGTATTGGGGAGGTACTGGACAGAAAAGCACTGTCATTGATGATGACATCGAACCACGAGCTCTTGCAGAATGTAAACGCATAGATGATTGGCCAAAGTAGAACGAGGCAATATGAGTAGAGCTGGACTCACTCTTGAAACACGAAGTTTTTGGACCAGTAGTCCAAACACCTGAAGGTGTAAAACCTGTGGGTTATACGTGGGTTTTCGTCAAAAAAAGAAATGAAAATAACGAGATCGCACGCTACAAAGCACAGCTTGTAGCACAGGGATTTTCCCAACGACCAGGGATAGATTAGGAACAAATATATTCCCCTGTTATGGATGCGATCGCGTTCCGATTTTTATTAAGCCTATCATCTCTGGAAAGCCTAGAAATGCAGCTCATGGACGTTGTGACTACATATCTATATGGCAATGCAGATAAAGATATCTATATGAAACTCCCTGATGGATATAAATTACCTCCAGAGATAGCAGATAGACCTCGGGATGTCTACTCTGTAAGGATTCAAAGATCATTATATGGTCGTAAGCAATCGGGCAGACTGAGTGATTTCCTTGCACAGCAAGTTTTCGCCAATAATGAAGTTTGCACATATATCTTTATTAAAAGATCGGGAACAAGATTTGTTATAGTGGCCGTTTATGTGGATGACTTAAATCTCATTGGATCTCATGCAGAGATCGCTAAGATATCTGCAAGCCTAAAGAGTACTTTTGAAATGAAAGACCTAGGCAAAACAAAGTATTATTGTGGCTTACAAATCGAGCACCTACGTAGTGGTATCCTGTTACACCAATCCACATGTACAAGGAAATTACTGAAAAAATTCCTAATGGATAAATGTCATCCTCTAAGTACACCAATGGTCGTTAGATCATTGGATGTACATAAGGACCCCTTCCGTCTGCTGGAAGAGGTGGAGGGAATGTTGGGTCCTGAAGTACCTTACCTTAGTGCCATTAGAGCACTTCTATATCTGGCTAACTATACGCGTCCCGATATAGCGTTCTCAGTGAATCTTCTAGCCAGATATAGTGCAAAGCCCACATAGCGCCACTGGAACGGAATTAAGCAGCTTCTGCGCTACCTTTAAGGGTTAATTGACCTGAGATTATATTTCCCTAAAGGTGGATCTCCCACTTTAATTGGTTATGCAAATGCAGGTTACAGGTCTGATCCTCACACCAAGAAATCACAAACTAGTTTTGTGTTCACGGTGGTACAGCCATCTCCTCGAAATCTGTGAAGCAAACCACTACAGCAATCTCTTACAACCATTCCGAACTCCTCGCGATCCATGAAGCAAGCAAAGAATGTGTATGACTTCGTTCAGTCATTCATCACATCTTAGTGATTACCGGCATGAAGACTGGTGACCTTGAGCCAACCACGATATTTGAGGACAATGCAGCCTGCATAGCTCATCTACAAACTGGTTTCATCAAGGGCGACAAGAGGACGCACATATCACATAAGTTTTTCTGAACGCATGACCTACAAGAGGAGAATCAAGTCGAAGTACATCAGATTCACTCTTATAATAATTTAGCTGATTTGTTCACTAAGGCTCTGCCTAGATGTACTTTTGTAAAGCTTATAAAAGGTATCAGGATGAGACAGCTGAGAGAACTACAAGCATGAAGCTTGTACGGAATCAGGTGGAGTAACCTGTGGGTTGTACTCTTTTTCCTTAAGACTGTTGGTTTTTCCACTGGGTTTTCCACAGCTAAGGTTTTAACGCGGCAAACACGTTTACTCTGGATCCAGTAGTATCCACCCCATTAGCATCATGAATCCTGAAGCATTCATATGCTAAGTCCAAGGTAATGTGTGGATAATGGGGAGTGTTATGAGTGAGTGAGACTTATGGTTTCCCCTCCCTCATTATCCACCATAACACCCCACTAACATGCAGTGAGGTGAATACTTGGGCTACCTCCTGTACTATGAATGAATAAAAAGATACCCTTGGCTATTGCCATGGTTGCTCTTTCTTCAAACACTTTTACTATTTTAAGCAAAAACTAAATACACCTCAAACATTTGAGGTGTACATTGCAATGCTCCAAAATTTTTTTGACCTGTTAAAAAGTAAGAAACATGTGTAATTGAACACAAGCACATATGTACTCATCGTTTAGCCCCCGAACGGAGAACAACCGAGGCATCGGGGTGATTCAAACCCCTCCACCATCAAAACAGGTATAATTTTGATAAACAATATGCGAAAACACCCATCGTCGTTGCGCGCACGTGCCAGCGCAGCACCCGTCCCCTGCACGGAAGCGCCCAGTCATTATGTGCCACGACCCGCAGCGTTATGATGTGAGAGTAAGAGAGAGAGAGAGAGAGAGAGAGAGACGCCCGAGTCTTGGGGACTGTAATGGGAGGGGGAGTAGAGGGAGCAAATGACGGAGCGCGAGAGGGCGCTAACAACGGCGACATTTCTGAATCAAACAAACCTAGCAAACGAACAAAAAAGAAAAAGAAACGGGAAAAAATATCCCGAAAAAAGAGAAGAAGAGATTTCTACTGTGGATCGTCATTGTTCTTCCTCCCATTTCCCCCTCCTTGATGGCGGGATGCCCCTGCCACGCTCAATCTCAGATCGGAAGCAACACCTCCTAATTTGACCGCAGGTTTTTTTCTTTGTTTCACTTTTTGGTCTGCTACTTCGTCCGATTTTTTTAAAAATAATTTTTGCCCTCTCTTGATGTCATAAAATATATGTAATGCATGATCAATCCATGCTTTTCTCATTAATTAGGTTTCTTCCCCCTTTGAAATGACATGTGGATTGTACGGAGCCTTTTTTAAATTAAAGATTGGATTTTTAAGATTTCGTCTAGGTCTACGCAGAGACAATTTTTGTAAAAAAAAAAACGCTAAAAATAAAAAATAATTAGCAAAATCGACAAAAAATTTAATTAGCAAAATAGACAAAAAAATTAATTAGCAAAATTGACCCAGTTTCGCCACGTCAGCGATTACATGAGGGCCTGTTCTTTTGTGATTATTTGGTTGTCTGTTGAAGTTGTGAATAGTGTTGGTGAAAGTGGGTATTGTGTTTTTTTTGGGTGAAAGTGGGTTGTGAATGTGGATGTTGGAATTTTTTGTGGGTCCCACACAACTTTATTATGTGTTTTTGGTGGCCACGTCAGCTATTTTTACAATCAAAGAAGCCAACACAAAAGAACATGACGAGTGAAAGTGAGGGTGAGATTGATTGAATAGTGGGAGGAATAGTGGAATCTCCCACTGTCACACCCAAATAAACCCAAAAGAACATGCCCTGAGCTGACTGGGCGCCTTCTGGCTCTGACATGAATTTTTTGGACTTGTCTGCACTTGGGAGGCAATGGCCAAATTGTATTGCCGACAGAAATTTTGTAATACCACATATTTTAAGGATACTTTTCCCGCCATTCACCGTTTCCCCATCCAATTCGAGGCCACCCTCAGCCCATCTCTTCCCCTATATACATTCCCCCTTTGCCTTCAAGGATTTTCACTTCAGATATGAGTTCTAAGCCTTGGTCTTTCTTCGATTTTGCCTATGCTCTCTTGCTCGAGCAAGTCGCAGCCGGTGGCACATCAGCCTCCGAAGCCGGGCGGCAATATGGCGGCAGGGCCCGGCATCCCTGACCGGTCTCCAGTTTTGGTAAATTCTTCTAAATTCTAGTTTTTGGTTAATTTCGATTTTCTTTGCAATGATGCTTTCGTGAACTGGAGGATTTCTGGTTCTTCTTTGAGACTTGGCAGCGACCCTCGTCGTCGCCCCCACGCTGCTGTTGCCGCTGACACATGTGATATTTGGTTTTCTATTGAGGCTTTGCCTCTGTCGGGACCTCCTTGAGTTCTGTTGATGGTAGTTGTAGGATGGTATTAGTGTTTGACTTAGCTTGGTGCTATACTACTGGCGTTGGTGTTGCTCCTGTTGGTGTTGGTCCTGTTATGTTGATGTGAATGCTAACTGTAGGGTTCCTTTTAATGATTGACTTGGAGTTAGGTTGGACCTTGTTCCTTGATGTTGGGATTGGGCTTTGCCCTTAGTGTTGGCTTTTGACTCATTACTTGGGTTATCTCCAGCCACACACATGCTAGATTTGCCTGAAGTTATTCCTTGATAATATCAGTGGCTGGAATAATTTAAAGCAGGCATAAGATGGATTTGACCCTTTAGCATGATCCGTGATGAGACTTATCTAGAATCATTTTCGTTGACCCTATCCCATTTTTCCTATTAAGACTACCTTAATGCATGTGATATGTTTTGGTGACATTCTCTTGGATTGAGTATTAAGGTAAGTTGTTAATGTCCATGCATAGCTACTTTAGTTTGATAGTTTTGTTAGTAGTTGGTAGTACTTATACATGCCATATTGCTAGATCTGTTAAAGATTGCCAGCACTATACCTTTGACATATCTGTAGACTTGTCGTTGCAGTTTTGTTGTGGATCGTGTTGGACCTGGTGTGTGGTGATGATGTTGGACATGGCGTTGGAAGTTATTGGACTTGGTGCTTGGTGTTGGCATCGGTGTTATTGTTAGTGTTAATGTTGGAATTGGTGTTATCATTTAACTTGGTGTTGTATTTTGGTGGTGGACTTAGCCTTCGATGTTGGTGTGAGGTATATGATCTAACAGACCCACATGGCGGCCATGGTGGCTAGTTGGGCACGTGCCCCTAGAAATCGAGAAAAAAATTACTTTTATACACTTCTATTAAAAAAATTAAGATGACAACATAATATTTATATATAACTTTCAAACAGCACCAACAAGCTGCCTTGGTGGTAATACCGCGTGAACCCTATGTTCGGCAACCTGGGTTCGAATCCCAGGCCCTACGATGATTAATATTTTTGCACTCTTAAATATATTTATACTAAGGGAATTATCATGAGAACATAGTATTTCCATGTAATTTTCAACGGGAAAGACCACCAACAAGCTGGCTTGGTGGTAGGACAGCTTGAATCCTATGTTGGCAACATGCGTTCGATTCTCAGGCCCTGCAATGATTAATTTTTTCACCCGCTTAAATATATTTATACCATTCTATTAAGGAATTATCATGACAACATAATATTTATTTATAATTTTCAAATGGTTCCCCTGGTTTTGCAAAGGAAATTGTTGTTCAAAATTATATACTGTTTGTATTTTTTTTCACCACTTAGGTTTTGCAAAGGAACAGTGATTCGCCCTTAGATTTTGCATCAGCCATTAGGATTCGTCAAAAACATGGTTTGCATTGGAGTGACTACTTTTTGGTAGTTTCCTTATAATCTCAAGTTATATAAAATTTTGACCCCTTAAAGATGGGTTGTATTTTTCCTTTGTTTCGCAAAGGAACAATGGTTCGTCAAAACTTTTGATCTGCCTTTGGGTTTCACTTCAGCCATCAGGATAACAGGTTGGCGTTCTCAAGGTAGTTATTTTTTTGGTAGTACTCTCGAGATAGTTATAGTATATAGAACGTTATGCGAATCTCTTTAACTTATATGATGTTAATTTTTTTCGAAATTTATGTTAATTTCTTTCCAAAAAAGTTGATCCGTTTAACAAAAATCGTGTCTCCTTGAATTCAATTCCTGGATCTGTCACTGACTGGGTGTGTCAGACTTGGGTCCTACCCAATTGTGGGATGGACATGGATTTCGTGCTTAGCTATTCTACATGCTTATCAATGCTTAGCTATACTTCATGCTTACCCATGCTTAGTTCCACTTCATACTTATCTATGCTTAGCATTATTACAATTGTCTCTCCCCCTTCGTTATCCTCGGTGCTTTAAACTACTATCTGTAGCATGTTCTAGTTTACCATACCATTGAACTACATGCTATCTATGTTTCAGATTTGTTTTGATTTTCTAATTAACTGCATGCTCTTCATGTTTTAAATTGTTACATCTCTTATTGCATGTCTTAAATGGTTATGTCAATTGATGCACGATCCCCATTATCAGACTATTACCCTACTTGTCGCATGCTATACATGTTTCAGATTGCTATAACACTCAATGCATGCTAGCAATCATGTTATGCCACCTGATGCCTGCTATTGATTATGCTAGAATCACATGACAACAAACCAAGAAATATGATTGGATGTGCTATGATGAGAAACATGATATTGAACACACTGTTATCATTCATATACATAACTTGTTATGCCATCTTATAAGTGGCATATTCTTGACAGTGGGCCTGTTGGCATAACGATTCTGAATTTACTTGAAACATGATACATGACTGGGCTTGAATCAAATAGCACACCAACCATACTAGCTAGTTTTGATGTGACATTTGGACTTGTTTCCCAATGCATGTTTAAGAAATAATACTGGTCCCTTAGAACAATACTTGAACTACACTACCATGACACTAAGAGATGTACATCTTGGCTTACACTTGACACTTCAGACTCACTGGGGTTTTATGGGTAAATCATATTAGAGAGGGCACGTGAGTGATTGGTGCCATATTTCTAGATTTTTGACCGCATTAGGTCTCCGACCATGTAACATCATGCATCCGATGTGATTTTTGGGGTATTGTCGAGCATAATTTTGAGTTCATCCGACTCCTAATATGGACTCAATGCCCTCCGTGGTTCTATGTAAGGGCTCGTCCTGGGTAAGCGCCCTCGTGGCTTTAGGTGGATTCCTGGCTGCTTACTGGACATTCCGATATGATTCACGACCTAAGATTGGTACAACTGCTAAAACAATGATATCTTAACTCTAAATTAGAAACTGTTGAATGCCTATCTATTCCTGCTTATTGCTTATTTGCTGCACCTGTTTACTTACCTTGCTTGCTTCCAGTTCCGTGTATAGTTACTTGTTTGCCTCGTACTCCTGCCAATATTAATATGTCTGTCTTTACCTACTGCCACTTATTACAGATTCCTGATTTATTTTGCCTACCATGCCTAAACTCTATTTCTAGAATTATTGTGAACTTACCTCTAACTGCTAGCAGGTCTGCGTCTCGTGGCACCGTTAGGTGCCACATAGGAATATAGGGAGACTCCCACATGCAAGGATGCTAAGTTAGTTGTACGTGGTACGAGTTGCAGAGGAATAGGCTAGGAGTGGATTCTTTTATGTATTTTACCTTGTACATTGAGACCTTTATTTTCCTTCGCATTGTATCCAGATTTGTAATTAGATGAGCATTGATGCGAGTATGTTAGTACATGTTTACTATTTGCTATATTGTTTTCACTGGTAACTAGTATGACCTGTAAATCTTCCAAATCGTAATGGTCCCTCAGAAGGCAGGTAGTTACATTGGTGGCCCATGCAGATCCGTGCTGACCACCTTGTGAACAGTATAGTTGAGTTGGACGTACCATAAAATGTACTTGTAACATTCCACTCTACACTCTAGATATATGGCGTCTTGATTGTACATTTGACAAGGACATGCACGGCGAGGCAACTTTTCCCCATGCTTGAACCCTTGTGCCTCTTTTACCTATCGCTTGCATCTTGCACCGATTCCTCATGGGTTGGGTCAATTATCACGCTCATCATCCTCACATTTCGAGATGAACGCATCATCATCTTTCTATCTCTGAGTGTTTTTCCCTTCCCTTTTTAGCAATCCCTTCCTCTCGTCATCCATTACCTTACATTTTTTGAAATTCCAAGGACGAAATTTTTGTAAGGTGTGTAAAATGTAATACCTTACTTTTTATACCCACATTTCCAAAATATTTTTCTTTCTTTTCAACCAGTTGGACCATCCCATGCTCTACTCTCATTCGTTTTCGTTTTTCTTTTTTCTTTGCTGAGCCCAGAAACCCAGCAGCCCAACCTTCCTCACTTCATCTTTTTTTCATTCTTTTCCTTTGTTGGCCCGGCCCACAACCATTGTCCCTTTCTTTTAAAACTACAAAACCCAGACCTAAGCCCACAACACCCATGGCCCAATTCCTTTTATTTAACACCCAACCTTTTTTCTCTCTGACCCCTTCACTCACCCGAGCCCACACACTCGAGCCCACGGCCTCTCCCTTCGTGCAGGCGAAACCCTCGACGATGCCATCCCTTTTTCCTTCGTTCGATCTACCGACTCGAGCCCTCGCAGCCCCGAGCTGCTCTCTCCCTCTCTCTTTCTCCACATCAGTCGATAGCCTACGAGGGCTTTCGCCTGCCAAACCTTAATCGCCAAGATTCTTATGGCACCTACTCGAGTACCCGATAGCATCTCTGTACTTAGCTGTTTCCTTATCCAATCCGAGGCCTTTCTCATCCCATCTCTTCCCACACATATATATATATATTTCTCCGTTGCCTTCAAGGATTTTCACTTTAGATTTGAGTTCTACGCTTTGATGTTGCTTTGATTTCGCCTATGCTCCCCTGCTTGAGCAAGTCGCAATTGACCGGTGGCACGTCGGCCTTCGCAGCCTCGCGGTGGCAGGGCTTGGCATCCCCCGACGGTTATCTGGTTTTGGTAAATTCATTCTAAATCTAGTTTTGGGTTAATTTTGATTATTTTCCTTGCGATGATGCTTTCTTGGGCTGAAGGATTTCTTTTTCTTCTTCGAGACTTGGCGACAACTCACGCCGCCGCCCCCACGTCGCCGTTGCGGCTGACCCCCCGGGATATTTGGTTTTCTCCTGAGGCATTGCCTCTGTCGTGACCTCCTTGACTTTTGTTGATGGTGGTCATGGGATGATATCGGTGTTTGGCTTGGCTTAGTGCTATACTATCGGTGTTGGTTCTGTTGGTGTTTGTCCTGTTCTATTGGTGTTGGTCCTGTTCTGTTGATGTGAATGCTAGCTATAGTGTTCCTTTTAGTGCTTGGCTTGGAGTCGGGTTGGAAATTGTCTCTTGATGTTGGGATTGGGCTTTGCCTTTAGTGTTGGCTTTTGACTCATTACTTAGGATATCTCGAGCCACACATGATAGATGATAGATGTGCCTGAAGTTATTCCTTGATGCTATCAATGGCTGGAATAATATAAAGCAGCATAAGATGGATTTGACCCTTTAGCACGATCGTCGATGAGACTTCTCTGAGATCATTTCTGCTGACCCGATCCCATTTTCCCTATTAAGACTACCTTAATGCATGTAACAGGTTTTGGTGACTCTCTTGGATTACTGTCCATGCATAGATGTCTTTTAGCTTAATAGTTTTGTTAGCAGTTGGTAATACTTATACATGCCATATTGCTAGATCTTTTAAAGATTGCCATCACTATACTTTTGACATATCTTTAGACTTGTTGCAGTTTTGTTGTGGATTGTGTTGGACCTGGTGTGGGGTGATGATGTTGGACTTGGCATTGGAAGTTGGTGTTGGACTTGGTGCTTGGTGTTGGACTTGGTGTTAGTATTAGTGTTAATGTTGGATTTGGTATTATATTTTGGTGATGGGCTTAGCCATCGATGTTGGTGTGTGGTATATGATTTGGACCTTGGCCTGGTTGTGTTAAACTTGGGTCTTACATTCTACATGCTTATCCATGCTTAGTTATACTTCATGCTTATCCATGCTTAGCCTTATTAAAGTTGTCCCTCTCCCTTCGTTATCCCTCGTGCTTTAAACCATTGTTTGCAGCATATTCTAGTTTACCATACCATTTAACTACATGATATCCATGTTTCACATTATTATACAGCTTAACTGCATGTTCTTCGTGTTCTAGATTGTTACATCTCTCATTGCATGTCTTAGATGGTTATGTCAGTTGATGCACGATCCCCATGATCAGATTGTTACCCCACTTGTCACATGCTATACATGTTTTAGATTGCTATAACACTCGATGCATGCTAGCAATTCTGTTATGCCACCTGATGCTTGTTATTAATTATGATAGAATCATCTGACATCAAAACATAGGAATATGCTTGGATGTGCTATGATGAGAAATATGATATTGAACACACTGTTATCATTCCTGTGCATGCCTTGTTATGCCACCTTATAAGTGGCATATTCTTGATACTGGGCCTGTTGGCACAACGATTCCTGAATTTACTTGAAAAATGATACATGATTGGATTTGAATCAAACAACACACCAATCATATTAGCTAGTTTTGATGTGACATCTGGACTTGTTTTCCCATGTATGTTTAAGAAACAAAACTGGTCCCTTAGAACAAACAACACTTGAACTACAATACTGTGACACTAAGAGATGTAAACCTTGGTTTACACTTGGCACTTCAGACTCACTTGGTTGTCGGGGGTAAATTATATTAGAGAGAGTGCATGGCGACTTGTGCCAACTTATGCATTTTTGACCGCATCAGGTCTCCGACCAGGTCACATCATGATGCATTCGATGTGATCTTCTGGGTATTGTCGGATGTAATATTGAGTTCCTCCTACTTCTAATATAGACCCAACGCCTTCCTTGGTTCTATGTAAGGGCTCGGCCCGGATAAGCGCCCCCGTGGCTTCAGGTGGACTCCTGATTGCTTACTGTACACTCCGATATGATTCACGACCTAAGATTGGTATAACTGCTAGAACAATGATAGCTTAACTCTAAATTAGAAACTGTTGCCTACATGTCTTTTCCTGCTTATCTGCTGCACCTGTTTACTTACTTTGCTTGCTTCCAGTTCTGTGAACTTTTGCTTGTTTGCCTTGTACTCCTGCCAATATTATTATGCATGTCTTTACATACTGCCACTTATTACATATCCCTGACTTATTTTGACTGTCATGCCTAAACTTCATTTCTAGAATTATTGTGAACTTATCTCTGACTAGCAGCTGCTCTGCGTCTTATGGCAACGTTAGGTGCCACATAGGATACGTGGAGATTCCAACATGCAAGGATGCTGAGTTAGCTGTACGTGGCACGATCTGCAGAGGAATAGGCAGGAGTGGATTCTTTTATGTATTTTATCTTGTACATTGAGACCTTGTATTTTCCTTCGCATTGTATCCAGATTTATAATTGAATGAGAATTGATGCAAGTATATTGGTACATGTCTACTATTTGCTATATTGTTTTCACTGGTAATCAGCAGGATTTGCAAATCGTGCAAATCGTAATGGTCCACCGGAAGGCGGGTCGTTACAAATTTCTTACTACAGATAAGTGAGATAAGTGGTTGGGTGGTATGGTGCTTGGTAGTGAGGTGAGAGGTCTTGGCTTCTACTCTTGAAAACCTCCTTAAATTGGTTTTTTTTATTTTTTAACAAAAAATATGTTTAAAGGGAAATTCTGAGATTCGAATCCAAGACCTCTCACATCGCAACCAAGCGTCATACAATCCAACCACTTATCTTTGGTGTGAAATTGCTGCCAACAATACAATTTGACCGCAATGGGCAAGTGCGGCCAAATTTGGCCACACTTGCCATGCGCGGCCAACTCGGAGAAAGCCCCGTCAGTGCCCATGTGCGGTCTTGGGTTCTACTCTCATGGTCGCTGACGTGACGAAACTATGTCGGTTTTGCTAATTAAAATTTTAGGTCAATTTTGCTAATTATTTTTCATTTTTAGCCTTTTTGCAAAATTTTTTTGCCCCTTTTAAAGAAGTGACTTAATCTGTGGGCATAATGGTATAATCAGGTATTTGCATTGTCAATGATTTACACGAGTTTTTGATCTTTGTGGGTATCACGGGTTTTATTAAAATATCATTTTTCTTTAAGATTTCTGCATTTATGATTTTTTGGGTCAAAATGTTACCAAAATTACTCATTTTGCATATGTAAATCAAACTAGTACGAGCTCAAATTATTGCTATCTATAACCGATCACTGATTATGGTAATGTAGCTTTATGACTAGGGATTTTTTGTATGCAATACATGGAGAAAAAGAAAAATAAAAGAATGAAAAGAAAAGAAAAACATAAAGACAAGAAAAGAATCTGTGGGTTTTTTGTCTCCAACCTACTGAAACATATAATGTTGAGATTCAAATAACAAAACAGATTGACCTCGTTAGTATGTATCTTGTTGCATTTTTAACTTTTTAGTGCTAATTGGGTCAATGCATCAAGTATGATAACCAGATATGCAAGTTTATTACTATGTCCTTATGTTTGGGTAAATGATCTCTTAATGTTAGTTCACTGGCCATTTCATGTTGCTCAATGTGAGGCCTTCCTTTTTTGTTTTCTTTTACCGATGTCTTTAACGAGATATCGTAGATTTCGAGTCTATCATATAATCAATATGTGATGAATCCCATAAGGCTTTGAAATTGTTGCTGATGTTGAACAAGCATGCTTTCCAATGTATCATGTAATATTTATTGTGATTAAGATAAAACCATCGCAGATGGCCTCTTCTCAAACAAATGAAAATACAACACAGTGCATAACTTGCCAGTGTGGGGATGGTGATAAAAATGTTCGGAAGTCCTTTGAAAGCTCTGACAAGCAACCACAGAAATGCCCTAATTGCCAGGTGTGTAAGATGCTGTAACGATACAAGTTCTTTTTCTTTTCAGTTTGTCATTTTACTGAAATACTGTATATGTGTTTTCTAAGTACTGTACTGAACTGTCATCCATAATGTCAATCTTGAAAGATCTACCAACACCACTAAATGTGTATTCTTCACATATTAAAAATCAAGACCAGTTATCATTGTCTAACCACCTTTTGTATATTTGAATAAATACTTAGTAATTATGGGATCTTTACTCACGTCACATGCATCTTAAATCTTCAATAGTGCATTTAAACAATGTTACTCCTTGACTGTTTGTGACTTTGTTCCCTAACTTAGGGACACAATGAACTGCGGATCTTTTTGTCAAATGCCAAGGGAAGAAGAGAAAAGAATGGACAATATGGATCCCCCTCAATAGAGAGAAAAAGAGCGTGTGCGGTTTGTGGGTGCGTGTCCTAGTAGATCTTTGAATCGAGATATATTGGGACCTAAGAATTTATAACATACTCTTTTAGTTGAATTGTTTTGCTCCTTAGTTGTGTGTGCTGTCTAGATACCATAAACACTTGACTTCAGTTCTATATGTGTGAGTGTGCCCATATGCATGTTGTTTAGATGCAATAGACACCAGACTTTAGTTCAGAACCTAAGGACCTTTATACACTTTGTCATGCAAAAGTTTGGGCCATAGTATTGTAGTTTACTTATATATTCTAAACTCATTCTATCAGCTTCAGTCAGATGCACTATTTTTGAAACTTGATAAAGTCTTAGTTTTTTGCGTAGCAACTAAAGCTGAACCAAATGAAATTGTCTTTGTCCTACCCTCTATCTGATTTTAGTCTTCAGTGACATCCTACATGTAGTGGCCTAAGTGTTGGATTTTAGCTCATCCCAATAAATGTTTTGATGACGATCAAATAATATGTTTGCATTAACTTGTATTATGCAGCTATATGGAAGCATATGGCGTTGTGTCAAGGATCTAGTTTAGACTCTACATCTATGATAAAAGATTTGATCATATTGACGCATCAATCAAGATCGAAGTGTTTTTATTGTTTATATTGATGTATTATTATTCCTTTGTATCATAGATGATATGTAAAGCCTTGATGCTGCGATCACACACACATCATTTGATAGGTTTCAATATTTATAATATCCATAACATCTATTCTGATCATATCGTATTGATTCTAAGTTGATTCCTCGATTTCTAGTGCCATTAGTCAACCAACAAAACTAGTAATTGTGTAACACGTATCCATTCATTGATATTCAGACCATACCTTGATTAGTCGATGAACCCATTTATTGATCGACTAATACAGATAAGTAGGTTTTTATTAAATAGTTTTGTTAATTAACTAATCTGGATAGTATTTGACTATTACAGGTGTTTATTTTCTATCAATAAACTGGTGAGTTAATGTCAAAGCCCATTTGTTTTTAAGGGCCCAATGCCTTTCTTTTTTATCTTTCTTTCTTTTCTTTCTCTCTGTCTTTCCTTTTGTTTTCGGCCAAACCCACAAGGCCACAACTTAACCTCTTTCTCTCTCTTTTCTCTCTCCCCCCTCCCGATCTCTCCCTCTGTCTCTCTCTCGCGAAAACACGCATGCGGCGCGTTTGTTTCACGCGACGGGAAGAAAAAAGAAAGAGAGAAAAATCTGATCTCTATCCTCTCATTTCCTCTACATGACAACACATCATTGGGATCAAATCAAAGCTCCTCTTCCCTCCACCTCCTACCACACGTGTTGCAACTCAAACCCTAAAATCTTAGGGGTTTGACACGTTTTGCTTCAATCTGAAGTGAAAAGCTTCGTGGCATCTCCTCAGCTCCGCTACAAGTCATCTAGACTCTTTCCTTTCCCTATGTAAGCTTGGGTAAGTCCAAAATTTTCAGCTTTTTATCAAAAAAATTCGTTTTAAAAGAAAAGCTGCCTTTTTATGCGATTTGGGGGGTTTCTCTCTTGCTCGGGGACTGATCTAAATTGTGGAGTTGGGATTTTTATTGTGTTCATCCTAAGAATTCCAAATATCAGGTAAATCACTCTCAATTTCTGGAATTTTGGTATTAAATGTTTATGTTTCATTGCCATGATGATTTCTGAGCGTAAGTTGGGTGTTTTGGGCTTGGTGGCAACCGTTGCCGCTGCCCTAGCACTGTCGTGCCCTTATCATGACTGATTGAGCCTTATTTGTCTCTAAAATTTCAGCCAAGCCTTCTTCGCTCTGTTTTTCCCTGTTAAACAATTTTTGGGTATTGACATGATCCTGCCGATATCTTTTTGAGCATGGCTGAACCCTCTTTTGTTCCATGGAGACCATAATCCCGTAAACCATGACTTAATGGATGATTGGTTGTCTTTTAAGCTATGTTATACACTTTGCCCCTTAAAATTCAGAATACCAATGATGTTAGCTGAGGGTTTCGGCCCTTAAGTCCATATGTGGATGCTTGAAGGATCATAACATTAAACCATGAACTTATGGTTTTGACACATAAGTCCTTATGTTTGTCTAAGGATGAAATGAAATCCATGAATAAATGGTTAAGTCCCGTAAAAATGATCAATGATGATATTTACCCGAGATCACTACCAATGACCCTTTTCATTTGCAATTCCACCTTAATTTCAAGATGAAGTACCAATCTTTGCATGATTCTCAGATTCAGGTATCTAGTATTTAATTAGTGCTTTATTTCAATTAACGCTTATATGAAACACTGTTCATAATATCTGTTATTTGTAGAATGCTGGTTTAATTGATAACATGACTGCTATCATGTTACTTTGTTTATATAGATATGTCATCTTATGATGCTTGATTAACCTATGATACACCGGTTTCCATGTTACTAGTCGCCATGCTAATAATTCATGTTTCAAGCAATTGATATCTGCTACATGTTACCATGGTTATGTCATTGATTGCATTCTAAGTCCATGACATTGAATTTAGTTTTATGACGGGTGTGCAATAATAATTACGGACACTAGAAGAAAGTCTTGTTGGAATATCCTGTTATTAGTATCCCGTGCAACATCTTGATGGAACATCTTGTTAAATTTCTGGACACGAAAATGTATGATACCACATAGCACACCCACACATTATCTAAATTCAATGTGACTATAATTGAATTAAGAAATTGAATACTTGCCTCATGTGACAAATAAAAGAAATAATATCAACCTAGCATAACACATGTGACATATCACTGAGAGGTTGAGTGATGTACACTTGGCTTACAACGAGCACTTGAGACTCACTGGGTATGGAAAAATCATATTAGTGGGAGTGCGGGAGCGACTGGAGTCATGATTTGTTCCATGAGGCAGTTTTACTCCGGTTGTTAATGTGGGTCAAATGAGTCAATTAGTCATTGTGTCCACCCTCCAGTTGTTTTTATGGGCTTAGCCCGGGTGAGCGCCCCCCGTGGCATGTAGTGGACTCCTTGGTTGCTTCTGTACTCCTCAATATGATTCACGGCCTAGGCTTGGCTTAAACTGTAGAAAGTAAGAAATCTATCACATAATGATGCATGTTACTTTAGGGGAAATCACACAAAAATACCATAACGTTTGGGATCTTTCATATTAATACCCTGAACTTTCAAGTCATACACAACAATACCTTTTTTGGTTTTTTGTTTAATTTATACCCGTTTTGCTCTTTACCATATTCACAAAAATAATACCCTAACGTTTGGGGTATCTTTCAAAAAAAATACCCAAATCTCACTAAAACCCAAATCACAGGGGTATTTTTTTTGAAAGATACCCCAAACGTTAGGGTATTATTTTTCTGAATAGGGTAAAGGGCAAAACAGGTATAAATTAAACAAAAACAAAAAAGGTACTGTTGTGTATGACCTAAAAGCTCAAGGTATTAATATGAAAGATGCCCCAAACGTTGGGGGTATTTTTGTGTGATCTCCCCGTTACTTTATTCTCTGTCAGCTTGGGTAGTTAGTTCCATGGTAAATTGCACATTCGTTATTTTGAGCCTGGTTTTCAGTGGTTTTACTTGCCCTCACATAAATATTTAAACACCAAAATTATTGAAGGTATTGTGATTTACCTGGTGGTCATGCTTTGCATTGAACACTAGGTGTTGGTAGTTCTGAGGAGTTTCCTGCAGTCGGAGTTTTGGAGCTGAAAGTGGAGTCCGCTAATCTTTGACTTAAAGGTAGTCATGTGCTGATGTGTTATCTTTGTAGAACTTTTTGGTGTACCTAGGTCTTAGAACGCGATCTTATTTTGTGATGTATATAGATCATGTTCTGAGAGTCTCTTTTGTAAACTCGCTTATATAAATAAAATGAAGTTTTTCCTTTACGTATTTTCGTACATATCTGCTTATTGTTTAGATTGTCAACACTGGTTAACTGCAAGACAATCTTGTGAAAATATGCTGCGGCCTCGGGTTGCGGGGCGTGACATGTTTTCTTGGTGGCCCATGCAGGTCATCACAACCAACCTCGTAGACAATCTAGGAAGAGTAGGATGTACGGTAGACAATACATAAAAAGAACTAAACTTGGCCTGTGAATGCAGGCGTATGCGAGTTTACAATCGACGTATGCGACAGTAGAGATGGCTCAGAACGCCTCTGGATGTGGTTCGAGTCATTTGACGGTGGATCAGATTTCTGATCAAGCTCTACGAGAGCTTGTTAAGGCTCTATGAATAAGCCCAAATAGGATGGATGAATTCAGAGGTTTCGATCCTTGCATCCGAAGACCTTCAATGGTCGAGAGGATCCTTTAAAGGCGGATGAATGGCTGAGAAGCACTATCGATGATTTGATTGCTACAGATGTTTCCCCAGAGTCATGGGTCAAGATGGCTAAGTTGTAGTTAGTGGAGCGAGCCAAGATTTGGTGGGATGCCGCAGAAGATCGATTAGAGAAGTCAATTTCTTGGGATACCTTTAAGGAGCAGTTCAATGCTCAGTTTTTCTCACCTGAAGCCCAGATGGAGTTAGTGGCTCAGTTTACCAATTTGAAGCTAGGAATCATGACAGTAGAGGAGTATGATGCCGAGTTCTCTATGCTCATCAGGTTTGCAAAGGATATGGTGTTCACTCCACTAGCTCGGGCTCGTCGCTTTCAACAGGGCCTGAATATCAGGATTCAGGAGAAGATGGTTGGATTGAATCTGAAGACACATGTGCAGAGGTATTGGCAACCGCTCACGAGTTTGAGTATGTCCAGAGGAAAGCCGAGTGGGAGCGTCTCATACTTCTACCCCCGATGCGGCCATTACCTTCTCCAACAGTCACGGAAGGAACCATATGCAACACATGCCACCAACTAGAGTTGTGCACCGGCCAGTGCAGCAGATTCAATTCAAGAGGCCGACACCTTTCCAGTCGAGGCAGCCAGCAGCCAGCATGTCATTACTGTGGGAATCCTGGGCACATTAAGTCAGAATGCCGACTACTCTTGGAACTTTGCGTAGTCTGCGGATCGAAGGAGCACAATGCCAGAGACTGCCCACAGAGGGGATTGCGACCAGTGGTTCCAGCAATTTCTGCCCCTGCTCCTGTTTCTGCTCCAGTTGCCAGTAGGAGGTACACCACATAGACCACCACTTCCTCCCCAGAAGAAGGCTTTTCAGCAGGCTAGATCACAACCGCCTCAGCCAAAGCGTCATGCTTTCCCCATGACTGCAGTGGATACTGAGGTCACTGGTCACGTGATTACGTGTAAGATTTTATATGCTTTCATTAATTACTTTCATCTTCCTTGTTTGCTTAGACTTAGTATATTTGACATTAGGTACATTATTAGTTTCTGGTAAGTCTGCACTCACATTGTTTGACTGGGGAGCTTCTCATTGTTTCTTAGCTACCCGATTCGTCAACATACACACCATCCACGTTGGACCCTTGGCTTCTTGTTGGAATATCAACACGGGCAATGGTGTGATAAAAGCCACTAGTGGGTATTCTTAGTGTCCTGTAGTTATTTGTGGAAGAGAGTTATATGCATATTTTGTAGTAATTGAGATGCCAAGCTTTGAAGCAGTATTTGGAATGGACTGGTTGGGAACCTTCCACGCTACCATAGCCTGTCGTCAAAGAAGGGTAGTGTTTGAGATGCCCGATCATCCAAGATTTGAGTTCATTAGTGGAAGTAGATTTGAAGGACCAGTTCAATTCCGGACCAAGTCTATTGAACCTGTAGTAGCTGACATGAGGTTGAGCCAGAGGTTCCACAAGTCGTGCGAGAGTTCATGGATGTATACCCAGATGATCTTTCTAGGTTACCTCCAGAACGCGACATTGTGGGGGTGTGTACGAGGATCTTTGAGGAGACACTGGAGAGTAGCTTCATGAATGAGCTGAAGGTCACTATTCGCACAGAGCTACGCCTGTAGAGAACTCAGGGGCTGATGGATGCCATGGAGTTAGCCCAGATGGTAGAGGATCACCTTATGGAGCGGAGGTCTAGGGACAGCTGGAGTGGACCTATTTCTCTCAGCCAGACAACGACAGGGGGCAGAAGGCAACAACATGAGCAGACCAGGCTAGCAGGGAGAAGAATGGAAAGAAGAGCGGGGCGCCACAGATAGGGGACAGTTTAGGAGGATGACAGATGCGAAAATGATGGAGAAGCGACAGAAAGGGCTATGCTTTAGGTGTGATGAGAGGTTCAACCCAGTGCACAGATGCGCAGTGCGCAAGCTACAGGTGCTGATACTGGAGGATGAGGAGGATGAGAAAGTCGTAGATGATGAGACCATAGATGCCGAGGATGGGGAGCATCACCATCTGGACGTAGCAGAGGTTTCCCAGAACTCTGTGGTAGGGTTTATCCTGAACCATACCATGAAGTTGACGTGACATATTTTTGACTAGGCGGTGACAGTGCTGATCGATAGTGGGGCCACCCATAATTTTATCTTACGGAGAGTAGTGGAAGAGTAAGGTCTGCAACTGGTGGACATGGGCAGCTTTGGCGTCATGATGGGGAAATGCCAGATGGAGAGCAGCCGAGGGGTGTGCCGCGAGCTTATTCTGACCGTGCAGGGAATTCAGGTGGTGGATGACTTCCTGCCTTTGGACCTGGGGAGCACAGATGTGATTCTGGACATGAGGTGGATGTAGACACTTTGTGATATGAATGTGAACTAAAAGATGCTCAGGATGGAGTTTCAGGAGGGCTGGATGACGGTGATACTATAGGAGGATCCCAGTCTATGCAAGACTATGGTCTCTCTGAAGACCATAGCTAAGTCCATTCAGTTAGAGGGGTTGCTTCTGGTGGAGATGCAGGGGCTAGTGCGGGAGGAAGGAGGGATGGCTAAGAGCGGACCGCCCATTCCACATGAGGTACATCAGCTGTTGGGCCAGTTTGAAGATGTTTTACATGAGCCACATGGTCTTCCACCCCTAGGGACCATGATCACGCGATAGTGTTGTGAGATGGCGTGTCTCCAATAGCGCGAGGCCATATCGTTACACTCAGGCCCAAAAGGATAAGATATAGAGGATGTGGGCAGAGATGGTGCGAGCAAGCGTCATTCAACCGAGCGTGGGCCCCGTTTCTAGTCCTGTGTTGCTAGTGAAGGACATGAGTTGGCGTTTCTGCGTGGACTACAGGGCGTTGAATAAGGAGACGGTCCCATACTAGTTTCCCATGCCTGTTATTGACGAGCTCTTGGTTGAGTTGCATGGATCGACCATTTTCATAAAAATTGATCTCAAATCCGGCTACGACCAGATCAAGATGCGGGCGGAGGATGTGTCCAAGATAGCCTTCAGGACTCATGAAGGCCACTATGAGTTCCTGGTCATACCTTTTGACTTGACTAATGCCCATGCTACTTTTTAGGCTTTGATGCATAAGGTATTCTGCCCCCATCTCAGACGATATGTACTCGTTTTCTTCGATGATATCTTGATTTACAGCCGATCCTTGGAGGAGCACTTGGACCACATGCACATAGTATTTCAGGAGTTCTAGCATCATCAGTTATATACCAACAGAAAGAAGTGTCTATTTGCCTGACCACAAGTAGAGTACTTGGGAAATGTGGCATCTTTAGAGTGAGTAGCAACAAACAGATTGAAGATATCCACTATGTTGGACTGGTCGCGCCCTACTACTTTACGGGGGCTGAGGGGGTTTCTTGGCTTGACGGGATATTACAAGAAGTTTGTGTAGGGGTATAGTACTATCGCCTGGCTACTCACAAAGCTGCTGAAGAAGGAAAAATTCCATTGGGATGACGTGGAGACATGCATTTGAGGCCTTGAAGAAGGCCATGACTACAGTAACAGTGCTGGCTTTACCAGACTTTACTAGACCTTTCATTGTGGAGTCAGATGCTTTAGGACACGTGCTGGGGGCAGTACTGATGCAGGACTAGTGTCCCATTGCATATTTCAGCCAGGTTCTGATGGCGAGGGCTAGGTTAAAGTCTGTCTATGAGAGGAAGCTGATGGATATTGTCCTGGCGGTTCAAAAGTGGAGGCCTTACTATTGGGACGGAGCTTCGTGGTGCGCACAGATCAGAGGAGCCTTAATACTTGCTGGAACAGCGCATGGTGGCGGTGGAGCACCAGAAATGGCTCAGGAAGCTGATCGGATTCATGATGATACCCAGTACCACCCAGGGCTAGAGAACAAGACCGTGGATGCATTATCGAGGTGCGATGAGGATATGCGCTTGGCAGCCTTGTGTGTTTTCGTGTTGCAGGACTGATAGCCATTATTACGGAAAGTTGAGGAGGACAATGAGTTAGCGGAGATTCGGCAGCACTCTTACAGGGGTTAGCGGATCACCCAGGCTATTCTTTGCAGCACAGGTATGCTTTTATATCAGGGGCATCTGGTGATACCGTGAACCTCTACCTACATCCCCGTTATTTTATAGGAGTTCCATAGTTGTGCAGTGGGGGGTCATTCTGGAGTCCTCAAGACCTATAGGTGGCTGACGAGAGATGTTTTCTGGAAGCGGATGAAGAAGGACGTCGCGGCGATGGTGGCAGAGTGACGTTTGACAACGTCACAAGTACATGGCGATGGTCCCAGGGGGGTTGCTGCAGCCACTCTCCTTGCCAGAGCGGGGCTAGAAGGAGGTGTCCATGGATTTCTTTGAGGGGTTGCCAAGTCTGGAGGATTCACAGTCATACTTGTTGTGGTGGATCGTCTCAACAAGTACGCACACTTTATACCACTTCTGCATCCTTACAGTGCAATTTATGTGGCTGAGGTTTTTTCTGAGGGAGATCATTCGGTTGCATTCGTCGAAGTCTATTCTCTCTGATAGAGACATGGGTTTCTTAAGCAGATTCTGGCAGAAGCTCTTTCGGGTGCATGGAACAGTTTTGAAGAGGAGTACGGCATATTATCCACAGACTGACGGCCGGACTGAGGTCGTCAATAGGAGTATTGCGACCTACCTGCGTTGTTTCATTTCAGAGACTCCGAAGCTGTGGGCACGATGGCTAGCTTGGGCGGAGTACTGATATAATACTTCCCTTCACACAGATGCATAGACTATGCCCTTTAAGATCTTGTATGGACAAGACCCTCCTCACTTGTTGCATTATGGGCATGGTTCGACGCCTGGTTTAGAGGTAGAGCAGTACTTAGCCGAGAGAGAAGAGTTTTGGAGGAGTTAAAGAACCATTTGGCTCGGGCCCGGAAGACTATGAAGGCTCTCGTAGATACACATCGCAGGGATGTACAGTTTGACGTGGGTGACATGGTATATTTGAAGTTGCGTCCCTACCGACAGAAGTCCTTGGCTTACAGAATAAATGAGAAACTGTCTCCTCAATACATTGGGCCATATGTGGTAGAGGCCAAGGTTGGACCGGTTGCTTATAGGCTGAGGCTACCCCCAATATCGGTCATCCATCCTGTTTTTCACGTATCGCAGCTCCGTCAGGCGATTGGCGATAATACACCTTCACCATCACTATCGGAGACATTGACAGATGACATGGAGGTGGTCTTGGAGCCTGAGGAGTTGAAGGGGGTTCACAGAGGAAGCGCGGGAGAGGGAGGTGCTGGTGCGATGAAAGGGCTTACCGGATCATGAGAGCACGTGAGAGTTTGTGGGCGTCATGGCGCAACAGTTTCCTGACTTCCACATAGAGGACAATGTGGCTCTTTTGGTTGGGAGTAGTGATCGGCTCATCACGTACCGGCGGCTGCGCAAGGGAGGGCCGGCGGCAAGGATCGGGGGGCCGGATTCATCCACATGACCCAGGGGCTTATTTGTAATCTTTTTGGGCCTTTTTGTGAGTTTTATTATTTGGGGGGGGGAGGGTTGTGTAATTATGTTAACATCTGAACTATATATCTGTGTGTGTGCGCGCGCGCCATAGGTGGGAGGGATTTTAGGATGCTTATTTTGATAGTTTATAGATTTAGAGGTGAGATTATCCCTCGTTCTTCGGGAGAGTGCGGACGTCCTCTACAATTGGCGTCTTAGGAGAGCGATCACCTCATTGATTGTGATCAATTTATTTGTTATTTCCAGTTTTCTATCAATAAATTTCAGATTTCTTCTAGTTCCTATCACTCTCTTATGCACCAAATAATTACAGAGATATAACTTAGTCGGGAAGCATTATTAAAATTTTGACAACCCTACAAGCAATCGTTTTCATAGAAAATATCTGGTGTGATGGCAGCCTTTTTTCAAATCCATTTTTATTATTCATATCTATGCTAGCATAAGTTTTCCTCTTCTGCTTTTAAGTTTCAACAGTTCTCCTGACAAATTTGTCTCCTAGGTTGCATTGTGAGTGGGATTCGGATGAACTTAATAGAGCAGATGATATTTCAGAAAATGTTCTGAAACAAGAAAAGCTATATAAGAGAGATCACAACAATATACCAAGAAGATAATATTAACATAAAAGAGAATTAATTTTTCTATTAGTGTCCCGTGATCACTAAAATCTTGGTTATGGATTTTCTGCTGTTAAGCAAAACTCAATTTTCCGTGATGTTAGACAACCCTTCTCTCCATCCTCAGTTAACATAGTAATAGACGGGATTAAGATTCAACATACATAATTTATTACATAACTCTCCTTGCTTGAACATCTGTGTTCTTACACCTATGCCAGCTTGACAGGTTACCAATTACATTGTTATCAGTTTGAGTAACCCCTTCTTTGATCTTACACCCATGGCATCATGCCTTTGTGTAATTCTACATCTGGCTTTTTCGATATTACTTTTTTGGTGCCTAAAGTTCTAAGAAACAACACCACAGGCCCCATAACACCTCCCCCCCCAAAAAAAAAAATCAAAAAAAAAAATCATCAGATTGTAGTGTTGTCACAATATATTGACATCTTGATAGTACTTCCTCAATTGATTCAGCTCTTACTTTCTTTATGTATATTCAAATACTCTTGTCCTTGCATCTGTGTTCATATCCAAATTCTTCCAAAGTTCTACGTTATTTATAGCCCTCTACTAAACTTCTGTAACTATTATCGGAGTATGTATTAGGATCAAATCTTGTTAAACAGATGTGCTACATTTAGTTTTTTGATTTTTATCACCATTTGTTTTGTCAAATATGTTAGTATATGTTTATATTTACTGCATTAATTTATTTAATTTCTGCGTATAACCTGCTCAATTGTTAATGCATAATTGGAATATACTGAATCATGCACTACTTTTGCAGATTCTTAAAAGTGGACCCCTATTCTTATCATCTAAAGGTATGCAGTTCTTTCATTTCTTGTAACAAGAATATATATCTCTTCTCGGAAGTAGTTGGTAGAGAAATGACACAATAAATATTCCTCGTTTTTATGTCTGACTGCTATGGTAGTTCTATTATATGATTCTCATACAAATTGTATCTTTAGTACTCATTTGAAATATATTGCAACCTGTTGAGTTCGTCTACGCAAGTAAACCATTCATGGACTCTTTGCCTTTGGGCACATACTCTTTTTGTCTCTCTCCAGTTAACATGAAAGCTGCTCAGTAATTGTGAAGCTCTTTATTGGTCTGATGGAACATCTTATTGCAAGTGTCAATTTCCGTCAACCTATATTTTGTGGACAAGCTCTCTTCCAGCGTAATGTTTGATCTTTACATGCTAGCATATTAACGTGGTATGGAAGCTTTAGGGGTTGTGGTGGTGGATAATAGGGATTTGGGGAAAAAGAGGAAATTAAAAGGTTCGGGTCTCACACCCAGTGGAATCACTTACCCACTATGACAAATCACATGAAAAGATATTCTTAAAATCAATAAGATGATTTCATGCAAATTAATTCTCAATTCATTGATCTATAATGTTTTCATACAAGCCTTATGGATATGCAAAACAAAGCCCAACTAGCCTCATAATCAAAACTTCTAAATAGACTTAAGTAAAAAGACCCAATTTCAAAAGGAAACTAAAAATCTCAAAAATAAAGAAATATAAAAACGAAAATCCTAAATAAGCTTAAACTTTCAAAATAAATAAAAAAGAAATCATTCTCCTTCTTTGATAAAGTCCTCCACGGAGTAGAATTCCTGGCAACTTACCCTTACTTTGAAGCATGTCTCCGATGATAAGTGTCCAAAAAATACGTGTTAAGGTGCTCCGAGTCCTTAGTGCAACCTAGTACAGTCTTAATCAGGCCGTCATCTCCAGCGAACCTAGTAGTGATGGTAACATCAATTTGCCGCTGAAACAATCTCATCCTCCAACCTTTTATCTTTCTTAAATTGGCATCGATATGGTTGAGCATTGTGGTGGTAGCAACTAAAAAGCTAAATGGTTTTGCTATAAAGATGGATGTAAAATTTAGAATAACGGCCAGATAATATATTTGAAGTCAAATCATTAACATTGAAGGCTGGATCAATGCCAAGCTTCGTGGGATATCCAACTCATAAGCGTTAGAACACATATTCCTAAAAAATTTATATGGACTGTCCATCAGGAATGAAACTTCTTTATAGTTTCAAAAGGTAACCTTTTGGTCAAATCCTAAGCATTACCTCATATATATAAAATTCCCATCACATTTTATCGGTCTACAGTCGCAACTTTTCTATGGATCTCATGATGCAAATTATGCAAATGATGTGTAAAAAACTTAGTTGATGCATTTTATCTCTCTATTATTGGTAATTGAAGCAAGCCTATGGGTTATTTTGGTTTACAATTAGTGTTTGCCTCAAATGGACTTGAACTCATAGACCTATTCGCTGAACTGTTACATGCAAACTCTGCTATAAGAATTAGATCCCAACTAGAGATAACAAGATGTCACACAAAATCCCATATACTGTGATTTACCACCTCAATTTGTCTATCATTTTGTGGATGATAAATCTTTAAAAACTAGAGTATCATGCCTAGTGTATTCCTTAGTGTCCTCCAAAAATAACTCGTAAATCTAACATCTCAATCAAAAGCTGTGGTTTTTGAAAGACTATACAATCGAACTACTTTGAGAAAGAAGTGTGCTGCATGAGAAGCATTAGCAGTCTTGGTGCATGAAACAAATATACCATCTTAGAAAATTAATTCATAACAAGCAAGATTGAATCATACTTTCTAATTGTGTGGGGGAGATTGAACAAGAAGTTAACACTAACATGCTCCCAAGGAGCGAAGGGTATCAGTAAAGGCCTGTCCTGTATAGTATTCTGCTTTCTACATATGGCTACATGATAGGCTCGACAATAAGACATAACACTTGTAAAATCTTGCTTGATACTTGTTCAATAAAATGATCCTCCATCTGCTAATAGTATTGCGCTTACCAAATGTCCCTGGGCTTTTCCTGCATGTAAATCTCAAATCAAATGGTCATGAAACGAAGCAAAATATTGGTAATGCATAAGTGACTGCTTTTAAACAGAAAACTATCGATTATGGTGAAATTCTCAATAGGAATATGTGGATCTTCGGTAAAAGAATGATAAATCTTCCCAAAAACCCTACTAGTAGGATAATCATGAATACATTGCTTGATTTATACCTACTTTATTGCTTGAATTCTACTTCTACCACCCGTATCCTCAAATTTTGCAAGATGACAACCTTTTACTTAAAGCATTAGCGATTTTATTCTTGACAGTCAATGCCCTAGCCATGAGATGTGTCAGTACCCTGCTTTTTTCTGTGAATTAATGTACCAAAGAGCCTAATGGTCGGAGTATAAAATGAACTTTTAGGTAATAAATTGTAACCTTAATATGCACAATAGCAGAAAACTCTCAGTTATAGTTCTCTTAGTCTTGCTTAGCATTATTCAACTTCTAACTAAAGAAAGATATCATCTGCTTTTTAAGCTTAATATGCAACATATACCTATTGCTGAAGCATCAGTAGATACCTGAAGTATTTTGAAAAATTTGGAAGGTGAAGGACTGTGGTAGCAGTCACCTTATTATTGATTTTCTTGAGTACTTGCTTAGCAAATTTAGTCGATATAAATTTTTCTTTTGTAAGATAATTAGTGATTGGATCCATAAAACCCCTTTAAATGCCTCCTGTAAAAAGCGACAACCCATGAAAACTCTGGGACTTTTAAATTGCAGGAGGAGGATACCAATTCCTAATGGCATTAACTTTATCTGTATCTGCCAAAACTCTTTCATAGGAGATTATGAACTTTAAGAAGTGTACAGATATGCTTGCATTTTTAAAATTAACGTATAGTTTCGTCTCACGATGAGTCTTTAAAATCCGAGTCAAATGAAAAAGGTGATCTTCTTGGATTCAATGATACGTGTATATTGTCATAGTAGATGAATATAAAGTTACCTTATAATAGACGTAAAACCTGAGTAATAACTCATAGAAGTGCTAGAGCCATCAGACAAACCAAGAGGCATAACTAATCACTCATACAACCCATAATTTATCTTAAAATGCAATTTTTACTCATCACCTTTGCAAATACGACTCACCAAGAGGCATAACTAATCACCTTTGCAAATACGAATCTGGTTATGCGCCCTCCTAAAATCAATCTTGAAGAAGATATACGACTTAGCCAGCCCATCTTGAAGATCAAGTCTTTGCATGTGAAATTTATATCTGACTGTTATTTTGTTAATGGCTCTACTATCCACATACATCCTTCAGCTACGATATGCCATGTTCCCCCACTACTTTTTAAGTGTAAGTAGTGCAGGAACAACATATAAGCTCAAACATTCTCTAAAGAAACCTTTTTGCAACAACCCATCAACCAATCTCTTAAGCTCATTGTGCTTCGTAGGGTTCAATCCATGGTGTGGTAAGTTAGGCAACATGTCATGTCCTGCTTCCAAATACCTTAGAGACTAGAACAAGACGGGTCCACGATGTAAGCCAAAATGAATATCCCCTTGACCTAAATACAGTAAGCATCAATCAGTCACATATCATGTTCTTTTATGTATAAAACTAATAATAATCAACTACAATTAATTTATTTTACAATCTACATGTCAAATATAAAAGATATCAAGAATGAATACTGAATGACAAAATAATGATTTGAATGCATGTGTACATTAAAGGATTAGAACTCACATGCTGAGACCGTTCTCTGGTGAAGTAATGCTCTGTAAAGTCTAAGAGCTGCTATATTAGTTCAAAATCACTAATTACGTAATCACTAATTACATCCTAATCACTAATTACATAATATGTAATCACTAATCACTAATTAATTGCATGATTAAAAAACTAATTTAGTAATCACACTAATCACTAATTACATCCGATCTTGCAAAATTGCTCTATGCGTACAACATGTAAAAATTTTGCATGTTGTGCGCGGCGAGCAATTTTGTTCCAGAGAGCCAAAATGCTCACCGTGCACAATATGGAAATTTTTTGCCTGTTGTGCAGTGAGCAATTTTATTTTGGCTCTGTGGAAAAAAATTGCTCGTCGCACATAACATGCAAAATTTTTACCCGTCGTATTCGATGAGTAATTTTACCAAGGTTGGAACATTTTCTGTACTAGATTAGTTTTTTAATCATGTAATCAATTAGTGATTAGTGATTACATATTATGTAATTTTTGATTAGGATGTAATTAGTGATTAGGATATAATTAGTGGTTAGAATGTACACGTAATTAGTGATTTGAACGAAAAATCACTAATAATCCTCATCAAATAATTAATCATGTAATTAGTGATTACTGATTACGTAATCATGTAATTAATCTCTCATCAAATAATTAATTAGTGATTAGTGATTAAATATGTAATCACTAATTAATTAGATCCGCGGGCGATTAATTAGGCATTGGTGATTAGTGATTACATAATTATTTGATTAGTGATTACATCTACGGGTGTCGACCGCAGATCTAATCACGAATTATTTGATTATTTGATTAGTGATTAATTAGCGATTAGTGATTAGTAAGTAGTAATTAGTAATTATTTGATTAATCAGTGATTAGTGATTAATTAATGATTAATGATCTAATCACTATTTCTAATTAAAAAACCCTAATATGTAATCACTAATCACGATTGGAATTTTGAACGAAAAATTTAATTAGTGATTAGTGATTAGTGATTACATATTATGTAATTAGTGATTAGGATGTAATTAATGATTATGTAATTAGGATGTAATTAGTGATGTTGAATGAAAAATCACTACTATCCATCATCAAATAATTAATCATGTAATTAGTGATTACGTATTTGGAAGATTTTATATTATTTTTGTCTACGTGCATTTTCGGTATTTCCGGTTGTGCGTGGAGCAAAAACTTAAATAATAATATTTAATTCGTGCGTGCGCGGAGTAAAACTTTGACTGGTCGTGCACAGAGCAAAACAGTATGTGCGCGTAGTAATTCCCTTTTAGAATTTGGCAGGTAAGCATGATAAATAAGTATGACAGAAAAATAAAGCTGGAATAGAATATGATAATACGAAAGGATATGCATGCAGGTTAAGAATAACTTAGGTAACGTTAACAAAACTAGAAGCAAGCATACTAGAAACAAACTTGCAAATTAGATCTCAGTTAAATTGTAAGTTATCAGTGTTCTCGTAGTTATGCCAATTCTAGGCCGTGAATCATATTAGAGAGTACAATGAGCAATAAGGAGTCCACCTTGTACCACATAGGCGCTCACTCGGGCCGTGCCCAACATTAACAACAGGATGAGGCTGACTCGAGTCATTTGCCCAACAATAACAACATGAAGGAACACACACATATAACCAGAAGAATGGCTACAATCGCTCATGTACTCTCACTAATATGATTAACTTTAAAACCCAAATAGTCTGAAAGTGCCAAGTGTATGTCAAGTGTACATCTTTCAGAGTCTCAATGATGTAGTACATGTGTTATTCTAAGTTGATAGTATTTACTTGGTTTACACATGAACTATGAAATAAGGTTACAAAGCAGGTTCAGGATCGCACCGAAACTAGATAATATGTTGGTTTGAGATGTGATTCAATACCAGTCACGTTTTCATGATTTTACCAAGATATTCCATCAAGGTATTCCAACTAGACATTCCAACATTCCAACAGGATGTTCCAATAAGATATTTCCATAGGATATTCCAAGAACATGATATTCCAGTATTAATTATTTATCATAGCATAACCAACATATTACTACTTTCATTGTCATGGACTATGGTGCAACATGCGATGTAAATATTGAAGCATGTAGTATACGGCATGTGAATGTAACAATTGAAACATGGATCATGTAGCAGGCAACATGGGATATATCAATTGTAGCATGCAACAAATAATGTCATAAGTTAAAAATGTAACATGTAGCATATGGATGGCAGGTAGCAAGTGAAATATACTAAGCATATAATAAATACTAAAATAGTCTAACCTGAGTAGCATATGATAATTAGTGAAGTATTCTAACCTGAACAACATGCAATATATCCTGTATGTATCATTAAGAAACATGGTGGAAATTGTCGATGAGGGAGGGATAAAAAAGCTAAGCATGGACAATATAACCATGGAAAACAAGCAAAAAGGCCCACTTGTCCTAGTAAGTCAAAAGGTAAAGTCCAAACCCTAGCACTAGAGGCAAGGCCTAAGTCCCATGCAATAGGGCAAACCCCAAGTCCAATCATATTATGGTAAAGCCCATAACCAACAGGGTAGGTAAAGCCCATCCCCAACCAAATTCCAAACCAACACCTAACATCACGACCATCAACGACCACCTAACGTCTATCGCCACCAAGCCAACTCCAATCTTCCCGGTCACCCAAGCCAATTCCAACAACATTACTAACACCACCAAGCAACAACACAAAACCAAAAAGTCAACCACCAACCACACCAAACGCTGACAGAGAGTAAAAGGCCACATGAAGTCACAGTAGGGGGCTTAAGCCCAATCATAGTCATGGCAGAAGGCTAAGAGCCCAGGTAAAAGGCACGACAAAGGGTATAAACCCATTGGATAGTCATGGCCTAGGCAAAGGGGGCCACAGGGGCCACGACATGGCAAGGGAGCCCCTTAGGGGTCATGACAGAGAGCAAGGAGCCCAAAATAAGTCACAACAAGTATTAATACTAAGGGACAATCACGACTAAGGAGTAGAGACCCCAGTACAAGTCACGGCAACGGGCTGGGTGCCCAACAGAGCTTACGGTATGGGGGTAAAACCCTTAGGACAGTTACAACAAATGTGGCAAAATCCCAAGTCAGTCACAGTATTCGGCTGAAACCCCAAAAGAAGTCACATCAACAAAGCTAAACCCAAAGCACAACCATGGCAGTGTGGGGGCAATGGCGAGGGCTCCACAAAGCCATAAATGCTCGATTATACATCACATCATAAGAAGAAGAGTATAAAAACCTGAAAACTAGAATTTAGAGCGAATTTACCAAAATTGAAGAACCATCGGGGGTCGCTGAGCCGTGCTGCCGTATCGTTGTGCGGCTGTGGAAGCTGACGTGCCACCGGTCGGCTGTGGCTTTGCTCGAGCGAGGGAGCAGAGGCAAACTCGAAGTAAGACCAAGGCTCAGATCACAGAAACACTAAGATTTTTTGGAAGAAAAATATTTCTTTTTTGAAGTGAAAACCCTTCGAGATAAAGATGGGAATATATAGGGAAAGAGGGACGCTAATGATGACCTTGGATTGGATAGGGGGGACAGATTTGACTGGGGAGGCGGTAAAGGTAGTGGAGAGGAGGGCGGTGCTGCTTTTGCAGAGGGTGTCGTGTTGATTTTCCCTCTATGACGGGGTGAGCCGTCGATGCGAGAGAGAAGGAGAGGGTGAGCCATCAATGCGAGAGAAGGAGAGGGTGAGCCGTCGAGGTCTAGAGAGGCGACATGGAGAGAGAGATTCGTCTAGTCGAGGCAACTAGAGCTAGCATGTAGAGGGTTTCGTTGCGAGATTGCTCGAGATGAGAGAGAGACCACCTGTGGGGAAAGTGAGGCCAAGTATCAGTGGTTTTTAGTTGGGGTGTGGGCTTGGTGTCTAGGCCATGGGTGTTGGGCCGCGAAAAAAACCAAAGAAAGGAAGAAGAGAGGGAGAGGGAGATCTGTCTTGGGCTGCTTGGTTTTCTGGGCTCGGGCAGAAGAAAAGAAGAGGAGAGCATGGGCTGGGCTCGTGCTTGGGTTGGGCCAAGAGAAACAAAAGAGGGGAAGAAACAGGGTATTACATGGTCTTGGGATTCTCTATTGGCCATGTTAGATCCTATAATCATACTGCTACGCAAAAGCATGTAACAAATAGCAACTACGATGCGAAAGCATGATGATGATTATGCAATGCCCTAACCTCACTAGCTATATGTGTGCCGCTAATTATGAAAATAGAATAAAATTGTATAGGGTGGGCTCTTTATGCAATGTTACAAACGAACTCACTAAGATCGAATAATAACTACAATTAATGACAATAATCACAAAAGCTTAGCACAAATTTTTATTAGTGCAACAGTTAACAATCGACTACTCAGTTAAGTATAGAAATTACCTTAAGCATACAAATTACCTAGAAAGTTGCAAATAAGCTCGTGCACAAACATAGGATCCAATAGTTGTTGGAAGACGTACTTTTCGGTATCTGAGTAGAAAATCATCACAAAAAACTTCACGAATCTGCCCAAAAAGCTTTCGATCTGGGGCGGCTCTGGTTTTGCGCAATCTGAGTTGGATAGGATCGAGTCAACATAGGTTAGAACTGACTTGCAAGAGTTGATAGCCTCAAGTTTGGCATGAATCAAACAAAACAAGTTTTCTATGTCTTTAATGATGCCGCTGGTCCATGGGTCTAGTCGGATCTTGAATCTGTTGTTAGATCCAAGAAGTTAATGATGTTGTGGATGTTTGTGGAGTCGTAGTCAACAATGTCAGGATTTCAATGGCAACATACTTGTGGTGATGACTGTGGGCAACAATCGAAGTTGTAAGACACGTTGCGGGAGTTTTGGCGACATCAGAGGAGATGAAGGTGATAGGGTGGATTCCCAACTGAACATGGAAGGCGGTGAAGACTAGATGTTGGTGAAGATGCTTTGGCATTACTTGTGACCACATCCGGTGCAGGCATCATCAATAAGCAGGAAGCCTGTAAGCCTCAAATCTAATTGCTATAGTGTCATTGAGAAGGGTCAAGGTTATGGCGAGTTGTTGATTACATGTTGATGGTGCCAATCAAAGGTTGATGGTGCTGAAGTCGTGAGAAGAGGTTGACGATGATGGAGTTGAAGGATTTTAGGTTAGGCTTATAGGAATTTTGCTGGTTTATATGAGAAAGATGATGACCAATATGATTTTCTATTTTTTTTGTGTGCCGTTGAATCCAAAGAACGATTTGTTTGCTAACCTTCCTTAAGAAACTAGAAAGAAAATTAAAGAAAGTGAAACGGAAAATGGATGACAAGAAGAGGGAGAGATATGAACTTTTAGATTTAATATCAAATCTGATGTAGAACGAACGTTTGAAGGGTTTTGTAGGTGGAAAATTAGGGATTTGGAAAATTGATAAAGAGGAAATCAAAAGAATTGGCTTCCACATCGAGACAAATCACACACTTTCACAAATCACATGCAAAAAGATACTCAAAATCATAAAGATGATTTTACATAAATTAACTCTCAATTTATTGATCTCTGTTGTTTGCGTACAAACTTATTTATATGAATTCATAATCTTAATTGGACTCAAATAACACAAAAGGAAACTAAAAAGCCCAAAACTAAAGAAATATAAAAGAAAGGAAATCCTAACCAAGCTAAAATTCTCATTCGATAAAATAGAAATCCTAATCAAAATCCTAAATCCTCTTTCTTTAACAACAAATCCTCCACGTTGGGATTCCCTTCACTAGTGATTTAAATAGCTGGTATCGGTATCATATCAGATGAATAATTTTCGTATTAGATATAGGATATCAGGAGAGATAACGGGGATACTCGTCAATATGAGGGATAGACGTCAATAAAGTTATTGGGTTGCTCATATCGTACATTATAAATATACAAATTTTAATAACTAAAGAGTATTTATAATACCATAAATATCTCTGTTTGTTTATGTATCAAAGTATCATCAGTATGATCAAATAAAGTTACAATGATGCATTAAGTAACACTATCACTAGCATACTATGTAAAAATTAATAAAATATTAATATTTAGAATACGGTATGAATAGAAAATGAATTAAAAGATTATCAAGAAGTGACATACCTCATATTTTTCAACATGCTCATTCTTTCCTTATCTCTTGTAGTTGACATTGAACATATTCTGCCTCCGATGCAGAAATATCCTTTGAAGATGAATTCGAGGATAAGTTAGATAAAGATCTTAAAGCCTCCTCCTCGAGCATTTGCTTCTTCATCTTTTCCTTCCCCTTTGACGATGATTCTTTTTCAAAGTCTAACTTTTTGCTAGCTCTTAGAAATGGATCAACCCCATCGCATCTTCAATTTATCGCCATGTTAACCTTCTTCTAAGAAAGACTTCTTTATCATCCTCATCATCTGACTTAACAACGGTATTATTTGATTTAAAAGATCCATCTACTCGGTCATCTTTTCCTCTATCATGGAAGGAGCAGAAAGATAATCATTGTTTCTGCTAGCAAATCATTCTTTCAGCTGAACATTGAATTTGACATAAACCAATTTTTTCAATTTATCAGTACTTAGTTTATTCCTTTTTTCGTGTGAATTTGTTTATGAAAATACAATAGCCAATTAGACATTATGAGAAATGAGTATATGATTTTATAGAAGAAAAATAATTTCTTAATTTTTACCATCTTAAAAACACTCTAATTTCTTTCACATTCACCCGAGTTAGTGGTTAATCTTAAAATTCTCATCGACATCTTCTTCAAATCCGGAGCTGTGCCACCATGCAATAGTCACCAATTAACTAAAGGTTAAAAACCAAATTCAAATTTATTTTAGTTAGATTAAACTTAAAAATATTTAAACTACTTTAATAAGAAACTAATCTTAGTAAATTAGCTATACTTGGATCGAGTGAAGGATTTTTAGCTTGCCTTTGCGCTATCTCCCTTCCAAAAAATCCTCTTTGATTTTGATATAAATATAATTGGAAGCTAATTTTGTCATATAGTTCAAGATCATCCTCATTCATCATAAATATGCACTCTGTGAATTTATCTGCACCATCTCCATCAATAGCCTCACCTTTTTGGTAATAAAGGTATGTGTTCAACAAATGACCCGTCATATGTAAATGAGTCTTTAACTTATCATTTCATCTTTTATCAATTGGTGTGAGACTTGGTTTGATTTTTTTTCATCATCATGCTTTAAATTCAACGTATTCTCATTCTTGCACATCTCCAAATATAACCACTCCATCAATGGAGTGTTGCTATATGTCCTTCGAAAAACGTTGATGATTGGCTCAAAAATGTTCAATGCACATGTAACGTTCTTCCAAAATGAATAGCTTTTAATGATGCCATAGACATACAAAGTTTATCAAAAATCTCAACTAATTAGTTCATTGTGATAATATGCAAACCAAATTAGATGAGAAATTAGATTTATACTCCTTTTGCTTGAGCCATCATGGAGAACTTCAATTCCTCCCATTCGATGTAATTGAAGAAAGACTTTAAATTTGGACGTCTGTTCTTGTAAGCTTTGCAGATAAAAATGCTATAGCAAATTGAGTAATCACGGGCCTAACAAAACTGCACACTATTTTCTCCTTCATCAAGAACGATCGAATGAGCACACATGTAGACATTTCGAATAAGCTTGGTCTTTCCAATATCATGTAACAAGATGTTCATTGTGTGTGGCATAAAGAGTCTGAAAAAATGGATGGTCATTGTAACGTCCCGATCCCCGGGTACCGTCACAATTGTGCAAGTGTGTGTAGGCCCGCAGGTGCTAGTGAAAACAAGGAGAACAGACAGAAAGAAATAAAGATACTCATTCATAAGCTCCACACGCTGATACATAATTGAAATGCAGGGGACAAAAGTACAACTCACAGCGTGCTCCAGGACTAAACCAAAAGTACAAAAAGGGGGAAACCCCGAGAACACACTCACACTCAACATAACTCAAGGCCTGGCGTCCTGAATCGAAAACTCCGACTTCAACGGCTCTGGGTAATCCTGCACGTCACCTAGTGGACAACAGAAGTTGTGCCACAGCTCAGAGAAGACAATATCTAGCCAAACAACATTGTAATAATGTTGCACAAAAGGAAACATGGGCAACATTTATCATGACATGGTACAAAAATGAAACATTATAATTATTAAAAGTTCTTAACTACTGTGAGGTGGTAAATGCTAATAAGAACCAATCCTTGGTCGTGACTTATGAAAGGAAGCACGATCTGTAACGATGACCCTTTTGGACCGCGAGGGTGCGACCCTATGCCGAGTCCAAAGAAGAAAGTACCGTACTGTAAGAACTGTAACACTTGTGACAGGGACTCATGACCCATCAGAATGGACGTCCTCCCAGACAGGGGCTAACGAACATGACCTCGTCGCTCCCGCACTCTCTCAATCAAAAGTTTTCCCAAAAACCGGTGAGTCAAGTTGAAGTAATCAATTAGTAGTTTTAGTGTCGTGATGTGTCTCAATTTAATATTATTTAAACTACGTAGTCAAGGGGTTTCTCTGCCATACATGTAATAGTAATCTGTCATGTCAAGAGCTAAACTCAAATCCATCAATCAGTATAAGTGCCATCATAAGTAACAACCCAGAGACTACGCAATTTAATCACAATATTAAACTTCATGGTACAAGCAAGCTCAAGAGATAATTAAATGACATGATAATGAGGCTGGAATGTGATAAAAAAGGCGTGGATATTTATATCTAGGGGAGTGAGAAACATCTTAAGATCTAGGGTTCCGGGATAGGATAGGGGAGTCGGCTCACAGCCCATCCCCGAAGTGAACCCCCCGGGTCACAGAGGAGGAGCGTTATGACGGGTGGATAGTACGTCCCGAGCTCCGTTTCAGAGGGACTTGGGGGGAAGGAGCAGCACGTCCCGAGATCACCATCGAGCCAGTCCCTCAACTCCGTGATGGGGTTCACACAGAACTCCACCATGAAGTTGGTGGGACAGGTCGGGGAGACAGCAGTGACGGTTTTGATTGATAGTGGGGCCACCCACAATTTTGTGTCCCTGCGAGTGGTGGAGCTGCTAGGGTTGCAAATGTCCGGTGGGAGGTTCACTGTACAGTTGGGGGATGGACGGTGCGAGGAGAGTACGGGGCTATGTCGAGGACTCTGCCTAGTCATTCAGGGGGTACAGATCGTTCAGGACTTTTTACCGTTCGAGTTGGGGAAGGTCGACTTCATCTTGGGAGTCCAGTGGTTGAAGACATTGGGGACCACGATGACCAACTGGAAACGGTTGAGGATGGAGTTCAAGGATGGCGAGCGGACGGTGGTGCTTCAGGGAGACCCGAGCTTGTGCTATGCCATGGTAGCATTCAGTGCCATGACTCGGGCTATTCGACGGGCAGGGCAGGGGTACTTGGTGGAGTTTCAGGGGATGACCACAGAGGCGGAGCCCGAGCCCGAGGAGGAGCCACCAGAGGTGCAGTCGGTGTTGGAGCAGTTCGCAGAGGTGTTTGAGATGCCCCAGGGGTTACCTCCTCCCCGGGACCACGAGCATGCGATCGTACTGAGGGATGGCGCACCCCCCGTCAGTGTTCGGCCTTACCGGTATCCCCACGTGCAGAAGGATGAGATCGAGCGGCAGGTCAGAGAGATGTTGCTAGCAGGAGTGATCCAGCCCAGCGTCAGCCCCTTCTCGAGCCCAGTTTTGTTAGTGAAGAAGAAGGACGGGAGCTGGCGTTTTTGTGTGGATTACCGAGCCCTGAATAAGGAAACTGTGTGATGCGGATCCGGACCCGGACCCGCATCCCATTGAGGCCGGCGGCTACCAAGGGGGGACCCACCCCCCTTTTATCACTTACGTGCGCCGTAGGAGGCGCGGTAGCACGTAGGAGGGTTAGTTAGGGGTATTCTAGTCATTTAGACTAGATTAGTAATTCCCCACTTTTCTATAAATTAGGGCTAGCCGTCTTTATTTTGTTTTATGCTTATTTTGTGAAGAACAATTGTAGGCGTCCTTTGTGAAGGTTTTAGGCTTTGTTCCGTGCAACAAAGCTAGGAGAGCGGGTCTCCTCTCGAAAGAGGCTCATTTATCAATCTATTTTCATCGTTCTTCGCAAATTGAGATTCCAAAATTCCACCTTTTTATATTTTTCCTCTTTAAATTCTGAAATTAATTGATACGAAACCCTAGTTCGTATCAAATTGGTATCAGAGCACTGAGATCCAATGGCGACGAGCACGAGGTCAAAGGCGGATGGCGTGGATGAGAAGGTACAAGGGCTACGAGAAGAGTTCAACCGGGAGATCGAGGGATTGAAGAAAACCCTAGGTGAATCCATCAAGGATCACGCCCATTCGCAAGAGGACATCCAAACCGAGCTTCGGGGCATGCGAAGGGAAGCCGCGCAGACGGCAAGGGACATCCAAGGGCTAAAGGAGGCAACTTCAGATCTGAAATTTTTAAGGGAGGCCACTTCGTCAATTCCGGAGATAAAAGCTATGCTCCAAGCCCTAACAATGGAGAGAGGAGGAGATCGGAGCAAGATGATCCAAGGGGGAGAAAACCAAGGGGAATCAACCCTTGAATCAGCAAATCGGGAGCAACCGGAGGGCGCGACGGCTACAACAACAAACCTGGAGCAAATCGCAGCCGCCACGAACCCTAGCGGGTCCGGAAATCCAAGGAGAGAGGCCGGAGGGCCTTTTGGAAGGCCGGCAGGCCCACCTGGGCCTGCCGCCAGCTTTGCAGGCCAATCGGGGCCTGCGGCTGTCCCTGCAGGCCCTCCAGGGCCTGCGGCACAGCCGCCAGGCCCTGCAGGGCCTGCGACAGGCCCATCTGGGCCTGCCGCAGCTGCGGCAGGGCCCAGCGGGCCTGCCGCAGCTACTGCAGGCCCGGCCGGGCCTGCCGGGACCTTTGCGGGCCCGTTTGGGCCTGCCACAGTCACGACAGGCCCAAACAGGGCCGCGGGAGGCCCATGGGGGCCCGCCACAGTTCAGGCAGCCCCCTGGGGGCCCGCGACGACGCCGACAGCCCCCTGGGGGCCCGCAGCAGCACAAACAGCCCCGTGGGGGCAAGACGGAGGCGGATGGGCACGAGACGCGACGATTGGGGCTCCAGTAGCCCAATTTTGGGGACCAGAGGCTCATCTACAGGTACCGAGGCCGCAGGTTGATCCCAGGCAGGTTTTTGATGGCTTTCCGGGGCGGGGACAAGTCCCGGGAGGCTATTTTGGAGGGCGGACAGCACCGGTACAGCCACACAGAGGGGCAGGAGGGCCCGGGTGGGAGCGACAGCAGGAGTTTCCGGGGCACCATTATCAGCCCGAGGCGTGGGAGCGACCCGGGTGGCCCGAGGAGCTATACGGGGCTGACGGAGGAGGGCCCGTGGAGGCAGTCGGCGGGGGATTCGGCCGTGGGGGAGACCGCGGTAGAGATGGGGGTCCACAGGGGGACATCAATGCAGACCGTCGCCTCATGAAGCTGAAGATGCCGATTTTTGACGGCACAGACCCGGACGGATGGATCTACCGGGCGGAGCAGTACTTCCAGGTGATGAGACTGACGGAGGCGGAGGTTCTGAGAGCCATAGGGATCTACTTTGAGGGGAAGGCGTTGGCATGGTACAGGTGGAAGGCGGCACGGACACCCTTTCGCACTTGGGAGGAGCTCTCCGCACTGATACTAGACCGGTTCCAGGAGACCCCAGGAGGAGATTTCTACGAGCAGTTATCTGCTTTGAGGCAGGAGGGACGGTCAGGGATTATGTGGAGAGATTCGAGATGTTGAACAGTAGGGTGAAGGGGGTGACTGACGAGGTGATGATCGGAAATTTCATGAGGGGGTTGAAGCCCTCTATCCGAGCAGAGCTGAGGATGCAGAGTCCGGGGACATTGGAGGATGTCCTTCGCCTGGCCCACAAGGCGGAGGAGAAGCATACAGAGGAGAGGAGGATACGGGGAGCTTGGGGAACCCAGGGGACCCGCCCCACCCCCGCAGCGGCAGCACCGAGAGCACACACAGCAGCGCCAGAGGCTAGGGCAGAGAGTCGACCTGCGACTCTGGGGCGACGGATGACAGAGGCGGAGGTGAGGGAGAAGCGTGCCAAGGGGTTGTGCTTCCGCTGCGACGAGAAGTTCACCCCTGGACACCGATGTGCTAGTCGACTGCTTCAGATCACTATGGTACCGGACGAGGAGGGGTACGGAGGTGATGAGGAGGAGTTCGAGGTGGAGCAGGAGATACCAGTGGAGGAGGAGAAGTCTCACCTAGACTTCGCGGCGGTGTCCCTAAACTCTGTGGTGGGGTTCACTCCGAACCACACCATGAAGTTGACGGGGCAGCTAGGGGACACGGCGGTGACGGTGTTGATTGACAGTGGGGCCACCCACAATTTCATCTCCAGCCGGGTAGTGGAGAGACATGGGTTGCAGCTGAGCACGCAGGAGAAGTTTACCGTACTGCTGGGGACAGGGAAGATGGAGGAGAGCAAGGGGCCCTGCAAGGGTCTATGCCTGACCTTGCAGGGAGTACAGATCATGGAGGACTTCCTACCCCTTGAGTTGGGCAATGTTGACATCATCCTGGGCGTACAGTGGCTGAAGAAGCTGGGAGATATGCGGGTGAACTGGAAGCGACTCAGGATGGAGTTCGAGGAGGGGGAGCGGACAGTAGTGCTCACTGGGGACCCGACCCTATGCTTATCGATGGTGGCCTTCAAGGCCATCACTCGAGCCTTACGGAGAGAGGGGGAGGGGTACTTGGTGGAGTGCCGTCTAGCAGGGGCAGAACAGGAGCCACAGGCAGGGGTTCCAGAGGAGGTGGAGCAGGTGTTGGGGCAGTACCAGGAGGTCTTCCAGGACCCACAGGGGCTACCACCAGAGAGGGGGCACGAGCACGCGATAGTCCTGAGGGATGGCGCAGCACCAGTGAGTGTGCGCCCTTACCGCTACCCCCACGTGCAGAAGGATGAGATAGAGCGGATGGTCGGTGAGATGCTACAGGCGGGGGTGATACAGCCCAGCGTTAGCCCGTTCTCGAGCCCAGTCCTGTTGGTGAAGAAGAAGGACGGGAGTTGGCGCTTCTGCGTAGATTACCGAGCATTGAATAAGGAGACAGTGGCTGACAGGTTCCCTATCCCGATCATAGATGAGCTGCTGGATGAGCTGCATGGGGCGGTAGTGTTCTCCAAGATTGACCTGAAGGCGGGCTATCACCAGATACTGATGAGACCAGAGGATGTGCCGAAGACGGCATTTCGTACCCACGAGGGCCACTATGAGTTTCTCGTCATGCCGTTTGGCTTGACGAATGCTCCATCTACATTCCAGGCGTTGATGAACGACGTTTTCCGGCCGTTCCTGAGGCGGTTTATACTCGTCTTCTTCGACGACATTCTGGTCTACAGCAAGACTATGGGGGAGCACGTGGGCCATCTGGAGGTGGTGTTCCAGGAGTTACTGAGGCATCAGCTGTATGCCAACCGGAAGAAGTGCCACTTCGGTCAGAGGCAGATAGAGTACCTGGGACACGTGGTGTCGGCCGCCGGAGTAGCAGCCGACCGGGCGAAGATAGAGGCGATGTTAGACTGGCCGGTACCCACCACTCTGAGGGCACTACGGGGATTTCTCGGGCTGACAGGTTATTACCGGAAATTTGTGAAGGGGTACAGCACCATTGCCGGGCCATTGACGGATCAGCTGAAGAAAGATGGGTTCCAGTGGGGAGAGGCAGCGGCCAAGGCATTTGAGGCCTTGAAGGAGGCGATGACCACATCGCCAGTCTTGGCGTTGCCCGACTTCGGTATCACGTTCGTGGTGGAGACTGATGCGTCAGGAGTCGGATTGGGGGCGGTCCTTATGCAGCTAGGGAGGCCGATAGCCTACTTCAGCCAGGTGCTTTCGGCTAGAGCACGGCTGAAGTCTGTTTACGAGAGGGAGCTGATGGCTATTGTGTTGGCGATTCAGAAGTGGCGACCGTATCTGATGGGCAGGGAGTTCGTGGTCAGGACCGACCAGCGCAGTTTGAAGTATCTATTGGAGCAGAGGTTGGTGACAGAGGAGCACCAGCGCTGGCTATCCAAGCTGGTAGGGTACAGGTTCGTCATTGAATACAGGCCGGGGCTGGAAAATAAGGCGGCAGACGCCTTATCACGCAGAGAGGAGGGGGTGCACTTGAGAGCACTCTCGTTGCCGGTATGGATGGATGGTGAGCCCATGTTGCAGGAGGCCGAGGCCGACCCGGAGTTGAGACTGATTCGTGAGCAGCTGCAGGGAGGCGGGGAGGCGCCACAGGGATACTCGCTAGAGGGGCGGAGACTATTATACCAGGGGCGGTTAGTATTGCCGCGGACGTCCACCTTCATACCCGCATTGTTTCAGGAGTTCCACAGTTCGGTGGTCGGGGGACATTCTGGGGTGCAGCAGACATATATGAGAATGTCCCGGGAGGTTTACTGGCCTGGTATGAGGAGAGCGATAGCACATTTGGTTGCAGCTTGTGACGTGTGCCAGCGTCACAAGTACATGGCCATGGCGCCAGCCGGACTTTTGCAGCCCTTAGCACTCCCTGAGCGAGTCTGGGAGGAGGTGACGATGGATTTCATAGACGGGCTACCCAGGTCGGAGGGGTACTCCGTGATTTTTGTTGTGGTGGATAGGCTGAGCAAGTACGCCCATTTCATACCGCTGAAACATCCGTACACGGCTGTTTCAGTGGCTGCAGCCTTCACCAGGGAAGTCATACGGCTACATGGGATTCCAGCCTCCATCGTCACGGACAGAGATCAGGTTTTCCTGAGTGGGTTTTGGCGGGAGATATTTCGTGTCCAGGGTACCGTGCTAAAGAGGAGTACCGCCTATCACCCTCAGACCGACGGGCAGACGGAGGTAGTAAACCGCAGCATCGAGACATATTTGCGGTGCTTCGCGTCGGAGACCCCCCGACAGTGGTATCGGTGGTTAGCTTGGGCGGAGTATTGGTACAATACTTCGTACCATTCAGCAGCAGGTACGACCCCCTTTCGGGTATTATATGGCAGGGATCCACCAGAGCTACTGCGATCTGGGGAACGACAGACACCCGTCTCCCAGGTAGAGGACTATATGAGAGAGCGGGAGAGCATTATGGAGGAGCTGAAGAAGCATTTGCTACGAGCCCATCAGGTGATGAAGGCTAGGGCGGATGGGCATCGGCGGGATGTGCACTTCCAGGAGGGCGATATGGTCTATCTGAAGCTGAGGCCTTACCGACAGAGATCGCTAGCGAGGAGGCGGAACGAGAAGCTATCCGCGAGATTCTATGGGCCTTTTGAGATTGCGGCCAAGATTGGCCAGGTGGCTTACAGGCTGAGGTTGCCATCGACCTCGACGATACACCCAGTTTTTCATGTCTCGCAGCTTCGGCGAGCCATAGGGGAGCAGACGGTGTCCTCTACCCTACCGCCTACACTTACTGAGGAGATGGAGGTGATGCTGGAGCCACTGGAGGTTCGAGCCGTTCGTCAGGGACCGCGTGGGCAGAGGGAGGTGCTGATACACTGGGCCGGGCTACCAGATTGTGATGCGACATGGGAGGCCTATCGAGTGATACAGGAGCAGTTTCCCCACTTCCACCTTGAGGACAAGGTGGCTCTTTTAGTGGGGGTATTGATGCGGATCCGGACCCGGACCCGCATCCCATTGAGGCCGGCGGCTACCAAGGGGGGACCCACCCCCCTTTTATCACTTACGTGCGCCGTAGGAGGCGCGGTAGCACGTAGGAGGGTTAGTTAGGGGTATTCTAGTCATTTTAGACTAGATTAGTAATTCCCCACTTTTCTATAAATTAGGGCTAGCCGTCTTTTTTTTGTTTTATGCTTATTTTGTGAAGAACAATTGTAGGCGTCCTTTGTGAAGGTTTTAGGCTTTGTTCCGTGCAACAAAGCTAGGAGAGCGGGTCTCCTCTCGAAAGAGGCTCATTTATCAATCTATTTTCATCGTTCTTCGCAAATTGAGATTCCAAAATTCCACCTTTTTATATTTTTCCTCTTTAAATTCTGAAATTAATTGATACGAAACCCTAGTTCGTATCACTGTGCCTGACAAGTTTCCTATTCCGGTGATAGATGAGTTGCTCGACGAGCTGCATGGGGCGAGGGTGTTCTCAAAGGTGGATCTAAAGTCTGGGTATCATCAGATCCGGATGCGAGCAGAGGACATCCCGAAGACGGCGTTCCGTACACACGAGGGCCACTACGAGTTCTTGGTGATGCCGTTTGGATTGAGGATGTTTCTCATGGCATGATATTTCAAAACTGAACTGATAATAAAACACCTAACTGTTCCATGCAACGAACCAAGAAACAAAGAAAATATAATTATCACTTGATAAGGAAAAACCTGAAAGTTAACTCTTAGTAGCCCTAGAGGCTCTAGGCCATTGGGTTCAGATTTGCGGTTTTTTCATCACGTGGTGGGGGAATCCATACCTATGTCAAAATCCACGGGGTTTTAAGCAAGGAATTAGGGGCTAATGACTAAGATAACGGGGAACAGGGCTCATATCCCAAGTAAACCACAACGGAACCTCAAAACAACGAGCAATTGGTTCAGCCGAACCTAACAATCAACAGAAAAGGCCAGCCGCAAGAATCAGTCAGCAAGAAGCCCAAGCCGCAAGTAAGGGGAGCCACCAAACCAAATTCAAGTAAGGAAGGGACAGACCGTAAGCAAGGGAAGCCACAACACCCCACATCAGCAGCAAGGGACAAACCGCAAGCCAACACATCCCCTTGCGGGGACCCCCGGAACCCCACGACAAGTAGGCGAGGGAACCCACCCCACTAAATTACTGTAGGCCTCAACTCTACTTCCCAAATCATCCTCTCCCGTTTGATAAAAAATCCGATTTTTCTCACGAAACCCCCACGAATTCAAATCAGTTAAAGCATGCTAGAAATCAAAAGAAAAACTGAATGTAAGGAGAGATAAAGTCTAACGAAATCGTAGTCGAAGAACTAACGAAAATTAAGAATCGAAAGCCACAACAAATCCGAGGAAATCACCGTAGATATCAACCCTAAGAGCCACAGAAATTAACCAACCGTTTCAAAGAAATATAGAGATATACTTACAGTGCACGTAACCGAGAGAACGAGGGGGAGAGGAGATTTAAATAGCCACCGAAGTAACCCCAAAAGTTGTAGCAAGGGGAGCGTGGGTCTCTGCTGAGCCGTAGAGAGAGGACGAAGAGGGGCTGGGTGTCGTCAACGGGGACAGAGGACGGAGAGGGGCTCGAAAGCCCCTACCGAGGGCCCCACATGACGTGCGAGAGAGAGAACAGAGAGCGGTCTCGAGCCCTAGCGGGCTTCGTCGATGAAGCGGAGGGGCGAGAGGGGAACGAGGCAACGAAAAGAACGAGCCCGAGTGGGCTTCGACGAGATGGCCCCGACAAAAGAAAAAGAGGGGGAGAGTTAAATAATGGGTCCAAATAAATGGGCCTGTTACAGTCATCTTGTAGCTAACAACTTCAGTGCAGCCATATTGTTAGATGAATTGTCGGTCATTATTTGTACAATAGATTATTCTACCAACATATCATTTGTTGCATTCATTAAGTCAGATATATTTGCCATCGTGTATATCTTTAGATGTGTTCTCCAAATTGTAAAACATCGTTTCGGTATAATCATGAATGCATATGCTCATAATGCTTTATCCATCTGATCAATCCAAAAATCTGTCATAAGATTATAATCATATGCAATCTATAAGTCTCTAGAAAGGATTTTAACATCTATTTCTTAGAAGTTACTTTCTTCGGAAGATACTTTTAAGCGATCCCGTAAGTATTAGACCTTTCAAATTTGGTCTATATTTATCCACTGCTTGTAACATTTGGCCAAAAGAATAGTGACCACTATAGCAAATGGTGATCATGGCTCAACAATATGTCATGCGATTTACTCCCACACATCTTCTCTTTCCTTCTTCTTTCAGTGATCATTAAGAGTGGTTTGCACACCTTTTCCTTTATCATTCCCCATCTGCTCTAACTTTTAATATCTTTTACATGCACATGCTTGTTCGTAGGTTCTATGAAATTTAGATTTCCATAGCTACTATCATGGGAAGAATCGACTTCAACTCTCTCATTTCCAATGACTACTTCGTTTCTAGGAGCTTGAATTTTTGCTTCTTTGATATCTTTCGATGATTGTGTGGCTTTTAATTCATCAATTGTCTTCAACCTAATATCCTCAAGAACTTTTGTGCAAGGAGCATAATTTTCTCTCTTTCCTACAAGATGTGTCTCAAAACGACTAATCCTGCTTTTTATGACACGATAATAAAACTTACACTTCACTTTGTTGGATCCCATTTTCTCCCCATAGTTCTAAAAATTTATTCCTGTGATGGCGGATGATGACTTGCTAGTGACTTCCGAAACATTGAAAAATTATTAAATTAAGATATAAAAATATTAAATAAATTAAAAAATATCATGTCTTGATTGTAAGAAGAAAGAGTATGTCATATCATATGTTTTGGTTGATCTCTTTCATTTATCTTGACTGATTTCTTTTGATATTAATATATTTAAGAAATTATTAAGTTTGATTGTTTTGTGGGATTTACATGATACATATCATATATCAGGAGATGTCTCTGATGGGAATCTAGTCCCACTCCCAAGTGGTTTGTTTTGCTGATGATCACACCAAATGTTAAATTACTAATCATACTTCTTAAGTGTGTAGGTTGTGCAATAAGCTAATTGAAGCTCGAAACATACTCCGAGAAGAAGAACTATAACTACACACATAGAAGATGAAGATGGATTGAGTTCACATTCCACGTCTACATTCTAAAACTTTAGCACAAGAGGAGCTCGAAGATGAAGCTCAAAAAATAAGCTCAAACTCAAGTGAAGCCTATGCAACTAGCGCAAGCTCAACCATAGCTTCAAGTTCTTCATAGAGTCTAGTGTGTGAGTTGTTTTTCATTTTCTTAGGATTATGTCAAAGCCAAGAAAGAATATGCACACACAAAATGATTTTCTAAAATGTTTTTAAACTTGTTTTAAAACTTATTTGAGAGCATACTTTTCATAGATGCTAAGTTTCAACTTGTAGTTAACTACAAACACACAGTAGTTCACTACCCTGATTTCTGCCTTCTTCCTGAAAAGATACTCTGGTAGTCGACTCCCAGTTATAGCAGATTTTCTCAGAAACACTCTGGGAGTCGACTACCAAAGTTAGGGAGTCGACTACCAGCTGTGCGACCAGAATTCCTTGATTCGCTCTCTCATTTATTCCTTGCTTGATTTTTGGGCTGAAGTCAAACTTGATTTTGAATCATTTCGAATTCTCCTTTAGCTCTATAAATAGAGACCATATGAGAACATTTTCCTCACCAATTCATTCTTGAGCAAAATTCTTATTCTCTCAAAAGATCTCATCGTTCTCATTGCTATCAAAGTTCTTCATAGCCAAAACAGTTTTTCAATTTCTGATCTTATTGCTTATATTTTATTATTATTCTTTTTAAGATCATTATTATTTTTTGGCTATTGCAAATTGGTTTTCAAAATCATTCTCTTTGATTTTTCATATTCTCAAAGGATTTTTGAAACATCTAGATTCTAGATCACATTGACTAATTTCATATTCTTTGTGTGATATAAGAACACATCTAGATTCTAGATCACATTGAATAAATTCATATTCTTTGTATGATCTACGAACGATTTAAATTCTTTTAGCCACGTTAAGCACAATTGCAGATTTAATCTTGGCTATAGAATTATTGGGTGTAAAAACCAATCTCAACTAATTCATTGTGGTGTATTGGATTTGATTTTACTTGTAGTCCTTTGGTGATAAGGGTGTTGAAAGTCCTCGGATTGTGAGGCAAGGAAAAGTCCTCGGGTTGTGAGGCAAGTGAAAATCCTAGACAAGTCTAGGTGGTTGAAAATCCTTGTTGTAGGCAATGTGGTTGTAAATACTCTTGGCGGGCGGTGGTTTGTACCATTTACGGATAAAGTGGATTAAAGCCCGACAAGAGTTTCGGGGACTGGACGTACCCAGGTTGTGGGGAACCAGGATAAAAATCTTTGTGTTTGCGATTGACATTTACTTTACACTAACAAGTTCATTTTTATTATATGTCATTTGCAATCATTTGTTAATTTACTCTTGATAATTAAATTCATTATTGCAAGTTTATATTCCGCTGTGAGATCAATTCTATTATCTTTACTCCTTTGATATTTATTGTTTATATATATTATCTTATCTATATTTGAAGATCAATCGTGTTGATTAAGGACCAAGCGTAAATCACTCTACTTGGTTCCTTAGGCAACATTGGAAGGGAAGTTATTTTTGTGGTGTTCATTTGTGAAAAGTTTTTTTTTCACGACACTATTCAACCTCCCTTCTAGTGTTGTTTGCCATCCACATGATCCAACACTTGGTATTAGAGCGAGGTTATAGATGGCGTCAACCAATCATTTCCCAGAAGGACAATCTTCCACCAGACCACCACTTCTCAACGGATCAAATTATGGATCATGGAAGAATCGGATGCGAATGTACCTTCTCTCTATCTCCTATGATCTATGGAAGATAGTGGAGAATCCTTATGAAGAACCCACTCTTGAGGAAGAAAAATGGACCAAGAAGGAGACGGGCAAAGTGTCTCTAAATGCCAAGGCGATGTCCACTCTGTATTGCGGCCTTGACACAACGGAGTACAACCGCATCTCCATGGCTACCTCCGCACACCAAATATGGAAACTCCTTGAGGTAACTTATGAAGGTAACCAAAAAGTTAAATCGTTAAAATCTTCTCTTTATGCTGGTAGGTATGAAAAATTTATGATGGAGAAAGGCGAGAACATACGGAGATGTACACGAGATTTACGGAGATCGTCAACACACTTGCGGGATTGGGAAAGAAGTACACACAAGAGGATCACGTATGCAAGATCCTTAGATCCCTCACTCCCGAATGGCAATCCAAAGATTCGGCCATTGAAGAAGGCAACGACACTTCAAAGCTAACCTTAGAGGAGCTCATCGGCAATCTAATGGCGTATGAACTCCAACTGCAAGAGCGAAAGACCAAGGAACACAGTGAAAAGAAGAAGAACATTGCATTCAAAGCAACATCGGATACGGAGGAGTCCGATAATGAAGTCAAAGATGAGATGGAGAAACAAATGGCACTCATCTCCAAAGGATTCAAGAAAATCCTAAAAGCACGTAAGTCTTACAACCGTAAGTTCAATTCCACTAATGATGTTATTTGTTATGAATGTAATTGGCCAGGCCACAAGAAGAATGAGTGTCCTTTAAAGAAAAACAGAGATAAGAGAACGAAGCCATACAAAGCCAAAAGGCCAAATAGAAAAGCTTTAGCGGCATGAGATAGAAGCGATGATGAAGAGGATTCCGATAGCTCATCATCATCCAAAAATGAAGGAAAAGCAAGCAAAAGGAATGAGAATTCATATATGTGCTTTATGGCACGAGGAGATCCCACGGTAAATTCCTACCATAACTCTAGTGATGGCGATAGTAGCGATGATGAGGAACTGATTATGAGGAGGAATTTCATAAAATTTATGCATTATATGAGGTCCAACTTAAAGAGCTTTTAACTCTCAAAAAGATGCATAAATCTTGTGGTTCTAATTCTACTAATCAAGAGCTAGAAAAGATTAGGGAAGAGAACCCAAAATTGATTAGCAACAATAAAGATTTAATTGAAAAGAATAGGTTGCTCAATGTAGAACTCAAAGACCTAGAAAATAGGTCTAGAGACTTAGAAAAGAACATGACCGTCATTAAGGCAAAGCATGAGGACTTGGTTAATAATGTTACTAGGTTCAATAAAGATAAAGAAAAATTAGATAGCTTGATTAGATCACACAAACCACAATCTAGCAAACTTGGCTTATGTTATAATATGACCAATCAAAATACTAGGATCTCTCATCATCAAGCTAGAGTTCCTAAAACTGAAAATGGATATTTCAAAATTTGGATTCCCAAAATTGGAACCGTCCAAATGAAAGACAATTACATTTCTAGTTTTATGAACAATGTTCATTTTTGTAGAGATTATAGATTTACTTATGGGAAATCTCAACCCAACTGGGTTTGGTTCCCTCTTGGTTGATGATTACATTATTATGTATGACTAATCCCACGGACCCACAAAGAAATGGTACCAAAATTATTTGTTTGATTTTCAGGTACCCAGACTATAAAGGATTAATAGAAGAGCTCCCAATGAATCAAAAATACCATGCATACATTAAGGGGAGACCCAACTACAATGATGCAAACTTTGAAGGGGAGCCTATGTAAATTTTTTTTCTTCACTTGGTATGCATACTATTATATTTTTTTGTGATGGTAAGGGGAGAAAAGTGACAACAAGCAAGCAAAAACGTGAATGAATAATAACCGCATCTAAGCAGGGGGAGTAAGTGCACTTATTCATTGTTTTTATAATCATATTATTCATATGTTTTTCATTTGTGTGTCATCATCAAAAGGGGGAGAGTGATGTCAATCTAGTCCCACCCCCAAGTGGTTTGTTTTGATGATGATCACACCAAATGTTGTTAAATTACTAATCATACTACTTAACTGTGTAGGTTGTGCAATAAGCTAATTGAAGCTCGAAACATACTCCGAGAAGAACTATAACTACACACATAGAAGATGAAGATGGATTGAGCTCACATTTCACGTCTACATTCTAAAGCTTTAGCACAAGCGGAGCTCGAAGATGAAGTTCAAAGAATGAGCTCAAACTCAAGTGAAGCCTATGCAACTAGCTCAAGCTCAACCATAGCTTCAAGTTTTCATAGAGTCTAGTGTGTGAGTTGGTTTTCATTTTTTAGGATTATGTCAAAGCCAAGAAAGAATATGCACACACACAAAATGATTTTCTAAAATGTTTTTAAACTTGTTTTAAAACTTATTTAAGAGCATACTTTTCATAGAAGCTAAGTTTCAACTTGTAGTCAACTACAAACACCCAGTAGTTCACTACCCTGATTTCTGCCTTCTCCTTGAAAAGATACTCTGGTAGTCGACTACCAAAGTTAAGGAGTCGGCTACCAGTTATAGCAGATTTTCTCAGAAATACTCTGGGAGTCGACTATCAAAGTTATGGAGTCGACTATCAGCTGTGCGACCAGAATTCCTTGATTCACTCTCTCATTTATTCCTTGCTTGATTTTTGGGCTGAAGTCAAACTTGATTTTGAATCATTTCAAATTCTCCTTTAGCTCTATAAATAGAGACCATATGAGAACATTTTCCTCACCAATTCATTCTTGAGCAAAATTCTTATTCTCTCAAAAGATCTCATCGTTCTCATTGCTCTCAAAGTTCTTCAGAGCCAAAACAGTTTTTCAATTTCTGATCTTATTGCTTATATTCTTTTATTATTCTTTTTAAGATCATTATTATTTTTTGGCTATTGCAAATTGGTTTTCAAAATCATTCTCTTTGATTTTTCATATTCTCAAAGGATTTTTGAAACATCTAGATTCTAGATCACATTGACTAATTTCATATTCTTTGTGTGATATAAGAACACATCTAGATTCTAGATCACATTGAATAAATTCATATTCTTTGTATGATCTATGAACGATTTAAATTCTTTTAGCCACGTTAAGCACAATTGCAGATTTAATTTTGGCTATAGAATTATTGGGTGTAAAAACCAATCTCCACTAATTCATTGTGGTGTATTGGATTTGATTTTACTTGTAGTCATTTGGTGATAAGGGTGTTGAAAGTCCTGGGATTGTGAGGCAAGGAAAAGTCCTCGGGTTGTGAGGCAAGTGAAAATCCTAGACAAGTCTAGGTGGTTGAAAATCGTTGTTGTAGGCAATGTGGTTGTAAATACTCTTGGCGGGCGGTGGTTTGTACTATTTATCGATAATAGTGGATTAAAGCCCGACAAGAGTTTCGGGGACTGGACGTACACAGGTTGTGGGGAACCAGGATAAAAATCTTTGTGTTTGCGATTGACATTTACTTTACACTAACAAGTTCATTTTTATTATTTGTCATTTGCAATCATTTGTTAATTTACTCTTGATAATTAAATTCATTATTGCAAGTTTATATTCCGCTGTGAGATCAATTCTATTATCTTTACTCCTTTGATCTTTATTGTTTATATATTATCTTATCTATATTTGAAGATCAATCGTGTTGATTAAGGACCAAGCATAGATCAATCTACTTGGTTCCTTAGGCAACATTGGAAGGGAAGTTATTTTTGTGGTGTTCATTTGTGAAAAGTTTTTTTTTCACAACACTATTCAACCCCCTTCTAGTGTTGTTTGCGATCCACAGGATTCAACCGTCTCTATGTGTAGTCCATAGGTAATATGAGGGTGTCAATATCTATAGTTAAGAATATGGCCTATGCGGTAGCCAGTAAGGGACAATATCCATTATCTCACTGTCAATCCAAAACTGATTTAATATCCAAGTGAATGAAACCAACTAATCCAAGTGTTATATTTCCAATAACATAATCAAAGATTCATAGTATGACATAGGACTTGACTACATAGATTAATTGGATCCAGTTCAATTTATAATAAACATAAGTACATTTTATAATTTTTCAGAATAATGTCATCACCGAAATAATATTTTTCAACCCAACAATATTTTCTCAGAACAATGTCATCAACGAAATAATATTTCTCAATCAAATAATATTTTATCAGCACAATGTCATCATCGAAATAATATTTCTCAACACAATAACTCAAAACAATGTCGAAAACAGAGGCCCAGAGCACAACAACCTGAGGATTCATAGCACAGATGCACAAGAAGGGACAGGTCTCTGTTGGGTTGCCAAAAGTGCCACAACTCATGTATGAAGAACAAGCAGTGGTAGCAGCAGGAGGAGGAGAAGGCATATTAGAAGTCGGAGAAGAAGAAAAAGAAATATTAGAAGAAGAAGAAGAAGAATGAGCAGCATCGGTAGTAACAGAGAAGAAGAATAGTAATAATAAGCATCATCAGATGTATGAGTTAGAGGAGAAGAAGAATAAGAATACGAAGAAAAGTCAACATCAGCAATAAGAGGAGGAGGAGGAGAATAAGAAGCAGCAGGACTCGGAGAAGAAGAAAAAGAAGAAAAAGATGAACCAAGAAGAAGCAACTGTGGTAGGAGGAAGACGAAGAATTAAAAATCATGAAAAATGTAAATAAATTTATGCAAAAAATCTATAATTAAGAAGAAACATAAAAAACATTAAATGACTTGATTCTCGCGAATTAACTTCGATTTCCCGCAAATTTCAAAACCATAAAACCCAAAATCGTGGGTTTTTTCGTTTTTCTTTCATCGGATCGATGAGAGGTGAAGTGGCAGACAAGGTGAGCGAGCAATGGATGTTTTATAAAGAAAAAGGGTTTGGATCATTTTCGATCCGAATCCATTAAATATAAGTATGAATAGTATCAGCCGATATCGGGCCGATATAAATCAAGCCGATATATCCAAAAATCAGGGTTTTTATGAAACCCAAGAAATATACCGGTATCAGATTGGATTCGGCCCGATACCGATGTATCTGTCGATTTATCAGCAGATACGTTTGATAATTAAATCACTACCCATCACATCTATATCTTTCTGGTATGGGAAAAATATATTTGACTATTATTTGATTCATTTCAAAACAATATCAAATGTTCATCTCTCTTCTTAAAACATATATTGGCTATCATTAATCGCTAGGCATTGAAAAATACAAAACTTTATATCCCACCTCAATTTCTACCATACAGTAGATCCACACTCTCTTATATTTATTTTCTTTTTGACACAGCAGATCCACACTCTCTTATATTTATTTTCTTTTCGACGTGACCATTTAGTTCCCATCATACAAATAATTTTTCTCCTTGCAGATTTGCCTGAACTAGTACATCCACTCCCCTTTTATTAATATCATTACAATCCTATTTGTGGTGCATAAATACGAATACTATTAGTGACTTCTAGTCCATGCTTTGTTAATATATTTCTATTTCCAACTCTTTAAATATTTACTGCATTTTCTTTTAATATATTATATACTAGTATTCATCTCCATAGTTGTCTATATCTTATAAAATGTGAATGTTTCATATGATGCGACACGAGTTTATAGGATTTGAATACGTATCGGACAACCATATCATATGATATAAAATATCGGCCATATAAGGTTGTCATATCAGCCTAATATGATATATATCAAATGATATTCATATCAACATATATATCCATATATCAGCAAAAAGTTGGGCTTAGGTTAGCTTTACCCGATTGGGTCTGGTTTTAAGTTCAAACTATTTTATATTTAGGGCTAAAATGGATCAATTTAGCTTCTTGATGCAAAGCCCTTCCTCTCAGCTGCCCTAGCTCATTGATGCACAACGATGCTTGCCAACCAGGTAGCTCATTGATGCACAAATGTTTACATATGCATATATTTAAAATATTTGTTAACTCTTTCAATTATTCACAAATCATGTAGCTTAGCTTTCTCCGTTTTGATAGTAAAATTACTCTATTAAAGATGGTAACGATGAAGTATGTCACCCAACAAGTACTAGATTCAGATGATTCACAAGCTTTAGTGATGAGTGTCATAAACAATGGAATGAGAGCTGATGTTTGTTTAGGTAAAGCTTATACTGGGTAAGTAATCGTATGACTGATCCTCACAAGAGGCTTGAGATAGTACTGATGTAAACTCCGAACGTATGATGTATCTGATAACAACCGTGCTCTCTAGTGACTTTGTATGTTAAAAAACTTTTCTGTCTAAGAAAACTTAAATACACAATTTTGGAGGTTTACTTTAAGATGACACCTGTTGGATATTTCTCTGATTCGAAAAGGTATTGATATCAATAACAACTTCTTGGAAGAAATAAATGGTTGGAGCCTTTGGAATGGGACTTGGTATATTTATTTTGATAGACGGAATCTAGTTTGAACATATCAATTCATTCTTTTTATGGTCGACAAGTATTCTACACAGACATATGCATGTTAAACTAAAAATATTTTGAGGAAAACTAAAACAAAATTTATAAGTATTTCATAATAGAATATGCTTATCCACTGATGCTAATTGTAAATACTAACTTTTTATAATTATTTATCCCCTGATTTATTTATTTTTCATCCCGGATAAAATTGTGATTAATTCTAGGAAGGATCATAATGAAGATCAATGATATTCCTAACATTAGGTCAATGATGATGGTCAAGGAGTAGGTGTCAATGGAGGTTGCTTTTTCTTAGATAAAAGATGAAAAAGGGAGCTTAAATTACAAAATTAAGAAAGAAGTGGGAGAAGAGAGAGCAAGAGGCAAATGTGTTGTTGTTGGTGTGCTAGATAAAGGTTAGCTACCATTTCACACGGTCCCCTATGGGAGTGGGATTCATCTGAGATTTAATTTATGGGCAAAACAGGAAACAAAAGTACCTGAGAAGGCATCTTTGGAAGATCCTTTGGTGCATGCAAAGATTCTTAGATGCCATTCACGCTTTTATAGGATGATCTCGTTTTCTTGATTATAACTCTGAAAGCATCATTCACTTCTCAAGCCATCCATTTATCACATAAGGACAGTGTCCAGAAACTTCCGTTTAGAAGATATTTTTTTGTTAAATATGGAGTGTCTGTGGCACCAGTTTTGTTTATGACCATACCTCTATCTGACACCAACATATGCAAGTTATTTGCTGGACACATGCCAAACATATTTTCGTTAGGAAAAATTTATCATCCTTTCTATAAATAGAAGTTTTTGCATATCCTTTCAGTGCCATATGTTTGTTTGGTGTTATGTTTTAAGTATTCATGGTTTATACGATATGCGGAATTTGGATTTATATGCTTTGCTTTCATCAATCTTTTGGTTATGTCCCAGTACCTGCAATTTGTGAGGGCCGTTCCAGTTATAAAAGTCGTTGGTTATGATTATGTTATGTTTAAGAATAAGAAGGTATAATTATTTTGATTTATTGGATCGGCAACATATCAGTATTCTAGGCACTTTGAAATTTTCCATGAGCACATATCTGTATATTGCCATGTCTGCATAGATAACAGTGCTATTTATTTTTCTCAAATTATTCTTATTTTCTTATATTATGTACTATATAGATTTTTGTTTCATGAACATTGATGTTATATTTCTTTCTTTCCTCTTATGCCTTGTATTTTTTTTAAACAGTGAGATGAAATATGTATTCTAGTTCAACTTCTTAATGTATATGATTATTTGCAGGAATTGGGTGGACATCGTGGAAGAAACGGTGGTTTATTCTTACATCTACATCACTTATCTTTTATAGAAGTGACCCAGTAAGTTTTATAATTTATTTTATCTATTTTAATAAGTAAATATATTCTGTATATTTGTAACAAAAACATCAACTTGTTTTAGATAAGTACTAAAGTTCATTGATAACATGAATGGCTTGGTGGGAATGTGGGATTGGGGGTTGGTGTGTGTACATTGGTATGATGTGCTGGTTATGAGCATGTGCTGGTGAGAGTCTTTAGGGCATTGGACAAGGGGAATCATAAGGTAAATTATACTATTCGTAATTCCAGCTTGCAACCTGTCTTACATCACAAACTACAATAAATCGTGGCTCATAGATATGACTACTGCCATTCTTGATAATGCTCTCGATCACGTCTACTGAATGTTAGCCTTGTGGACATGAATTAGTATGTGGGTCCCTATTCAAATATGGATCTTACCTTCTCGTGTGGTACCTCTTAAGTACTTGCAGCGCTCTGAATTTCTTTTTTTGCATATTATAGTTTGAAAATTGCCTATTTGTTCATCCCGTGGTGTGATCGTTGTAACGCCCCAGAAGCGGGAGCCGTTACACTCACAATAATTTGCAGGTCTTGCATGTACCAATGAAGTTAATATAGTTTAAACATGAAATAATAAGGACAAAAATGAAATACTCTTTTATTAAACCTTGAAAGAGAATTACAATGTCTAGGCAGAAAAGAAACATTGCATCTCAACTAAACAATGGTGAAAAGAAAACGACTAACGAGAAACTAACTCTCCTGATGACACAGAAGCTCAGAAATCTGCGTTCTCAACAAGAAAATCGGACTCCTCGTACTGCGGGGCTTCCTCTTCGAGCTGAGTATTACCTGATGGATTTTAACCACCATTAATAAAGTAGATTGCAAAACCGAATTAAACATTTAATTGATTTATTTTACAGGAACAATTAAAAAGTATAAAAAGAACGGTAAAAGGAAATTACTGACCTGGCGTGCCTAAACGGCAATAAGTAATGAACGAATGACCAAAGGAAAATGTTGTATTGTGTCGTGACTTATAAAAGGAAGGCACGATGTGCAACGTGAAGTCCACCTTGGACTGCGGGGTGCTACCCCGGGCCGAGTATAAGGAAGTATTGTACCGAGAACTCAGGATCCATAAAGGAAATCCTCCCAGATAGGGGCCATAAGCATGGCTTCAATCGCTCCCGTACCCTCTCAATTTATAAGTTACCCCATACCCGTGATGTCAAGTGTAGTTGTTCTCTAGATTGTATATTTAGTTAGCTATGTAACTATATCCTCAGGTTATCATGTTTGGTGCAAGAACATCAGGCGTGCCAATAATATCACATCATTTTGTTGCATAACTTCTAAACAAAATGCTTTAGAGAAAAGTGCCAATTATATACGTATGTCCAATTAACATTATGAGATAACCAACCATCTATCAAATACGCAACAATTACCAAAGAGCCCTTGTAAAACGTGTTACAAAAGAGAACAATTTCTATAACATCAAAAATGTAAATGTAAGTTTAACCTTCAAAGAGCAAAAACAAGATCAATTAAAAACATAAGAATGAATCAGATTCATATTGGCACCTTTCTAAGTTGTGGTTTACCTGCCTAGATGGGTTGCTCGGTTCGTTAAACTTATGCGGGGGAACATGACTGAATTTTGTAAAGGAAAACTGAAACTTGTTTTATAAAAGGAAACTGAAATTTCGTTTATAAGAAGCTGAAACTAGATTTATAAAAAGGAAAACTGAAACTTCATTTATAAGAAACTGAAACTGGATTTATAAAAAGGAACTGAAATCAAGTTATTAAGGAAATCTGAAACTTCATTTATAAGAAACTGAAACTAGATTTATAAAAAGGAACTGAAATCAATTTATTAAGGAAAAATTAGAAATCTATTTATAAAAGAAAAAGTGGAAATTGGTTTATAACGGAAAGTCTGAAAAGTTGATTTGTAAAGAGAAGGGCTGAAAATTGTTTTACAAAGAAGAACTGAAAATTAAAAGGAACTGAATTGAAATTTAAAGAACTAAATTGAAGCTTTCTTTATCATCATTAACTGAATGTATAAAGGAGCTGAACTTATTGTTTGAAAGAACAGAACAGAAAACGAAAACCAGAACAGAAAAGCTGCACTGAATATATAAAGGGGCTGAAAATTATCATTTAACAGAACAGATTTATACTGAACTTAACATAGGAAAGAACAACAGCCTAAGGAACAACAATATCTAAGTTATGCATATCATCAAAAGGGCTGAAATAGTATAGTCAGCGCAGACAAACCTAAGTCGTGCCTTCCACCTCGGCGGCTGACCACAAATAATTAATTCTACGCAAGGGTATAACAGCGAGCAACGGAGAAAATGCCGTGAATCCAACCTAGGTGTCGAAAGTATTCATAGAGGAGTTATCCTCTCTAAAATATTTCATGAATCATCATTTTCATTCTAATAATAAATAATTAGAAGCTTAATAGGGTTCGAAATCTACCTGAAATCGAAGTTTGCAAAAATATAATAAAGATCCGAGCCAAACAGAGTGGAGCCGAAATGCCAAGAGCGGATCTGCGACCAAGGAGCAAAATCGAAAACCTCTCGAAGCAAGATCGGCAGTCCTAGGGCAAAATCGTAGCCCTAGGAGCGAGACCGAGTCCCACGATGATGTCGAAGCCATCAAGAGTAGAGTCCGAAACTTCAGAAACAAAAACGGGAATTTTCGAAGAGAGAAGGAATGGTTTTTCGCATGAAGAAAAACGAAAACCCTAGAAATCCATTTATATAAGTAAGGAGGGGAGAGAGAAGAGAGATCTTATCGCGAGGGGGCGGGATCTGCAACCGGCACAAGGATCTCGCGAGAGGGGGTTGTGCGCATCACCGGATGGAGAGGGGTTTCGAAAACCCTAACTGCCGCCGCGATTCTCGCCTTCGCCGCTGCCGCCTGTGCGAGAGAGGAAAATAACGAAAGGAGAAAAAAAAACATCGGGCTGGGTTCGGCGCGTGAGAGAAAAGAGAGAGAGAGAAAAAGAGATGGGAAAGGGTTATTAAAAGGGAAGTGGGCCGGGCTTTGTAAGCGGGCATTTACACCTTATACACCTTCAAAGAAATTCCGTCCTCGGAATTCAAAGAAAACACTAGACGGTGAAAAGGTACGGATACCGCTCCTTCTTCTCTTCCTCTCGCTCCCAGGTAGCCTCTCCTGGCGAATCACGATGCCACATCATTTTAACCAAATTCACAGTCTTGTTCCAAAGAACCATCTGTCGACGATCAATTATCTCCACTGGCTACTGTTCATAACTCAAATCTGGTCTCACTGTGATCTCTGAATGATCAACCACGTGGGTTGGATCTCCCACATACTTTCGCAGCTGAGATATATGGAAGACATTATGCACACACTCCAGAGATGGAGGCAGTGCAAGTTTGTATGCCACCTCGCCCACACGCTCGAGTATGTTAAACGGTCCAATAAACCGTGGGCTAAGCTTTCCTCTGCGACCAAAACGGATCATGCCTCTATTAGGAGAAATCTTGAGAAAGACATGATCTCCAGGCTGAAATTCCAGATGCCGCCTCTTCGCATCTGCCCAGTGTTTATAACGGTCTTGTGCCACCTGTAATCTATCTCTGATAGTCCGTACAACATCCACTGCCTCTACAATCATCTCTGGCCCAACCAGTTCTCTGTCTCCAACATCGTCCCAACTCAAGGGAGAACGACACTTTCTCCCATACAACGCAGCAAAAGGAGCCATTCCAATACTCGCCTGATGGCTATTATTATAAGCAAACTCCACGAGATGTAGATGGTCTTCCCAGGACCCCTTGAAATCTAACATACATGCCCGCAGCATGTCCTCCAGAATCTGTATAGTTCGCTCTGATTGTCCGTCAGTCTGAGGGTGGTAAGCTGTACTGAACTTCAGCTGAGTACCCAACTTCTCCTGTAGACTCTTCCAGAAGTGTGAAGTAAACCTGGTGTCCCTATCAGAAACGATACTCACTGGGACCCCATGTAGCTTCACAATCTCCTCCATGTATCTCTTGGCAAGAGTCTCTGTAGACTGTCCAACCCTGAAAGGAATAAAATGAGCCGACTTGGTCAATCGATCAACAATCACCCAAACGGCGTCATGTTGCTTCTTGCTCTTTGGAAGTCCCGTCACGAAATCCATCGTGATATGCTGCCATTTCCACTCGGGGATGGGCATGGGTTGTAACAGACCGACAACGCGGTGATGCTCAGCCTTTACCTGCTGACACACCATACATCTGGCCACACTTTGCGCTACGCTTCTCTTCATTCCATGCCACCAATAATTTCTTCGTAGATCTTGGTACATCTTGGTGCCTCCTGGGTGGATGGAGTACGTGGAACTGTGTGCTTCCTTTAATAATTCATCCATGACATCCCCTGATGGTACACAAATTCTACTGCCATATCTCAACGACCCATCTGCATGTATCTGAAATTCTGGTCTCTGTCCTGCCAATGCCATGTTCCTGATCCGCTGAAGCTTCGCATCTCCTATCTGAGCAGCCTTGATTCTGTCTACCAACGTCGACTGTATCTCCATATTCATAAATGACGAGGTCAGCCCCGGTAACACCACGTCTATTTCCATGTCGCGGATCTCCTGCTGCAATCTCCACTGAGTCGTAAGCGTCATCACTCTTGGAAGCCGACTCAAAGCGTCAGGTACCATGCTAACCTTCCCAGGGTGATACTGAAGATCAAGATCGTAATCCGCCATGAGCTCGATCCATCTCCGTTGCCGCTGGTTCAGATCCTTCTGCGTGAGGATGTATGTTAAGCTCTTATGATCCGTAAATACCTTCACGCGCTCCCCAAGTAGAAAGTGCCTCCAGATCTTCAAGGCAAATATTACGGCCGCCAACTCAAGATCATGAGTGGGGTAATTCTTCTCGTGATTCTTCAATTGCCTTGATGCATATGCAACAATGCGTCCGTGCTGATGAAGCACATATCCAAGACCTTTGCCAGACGCATCGCAAAACACCTCAAAATCTCCCATGCAATCTGGAATAACCAATATCGGTGCTGTCGTCAACCGCTTCTTCAATTCTTGAAAAGCGTCGTTACACGCCCTCGACCAAACATACATTACGTCCTTCCTTGTCAACTGTGTCATGGGCTCTGTGATCCGCGAAAAATCTTTGATGAACCTTCTGTAGTAACCAGCTAATCCCAAGAAGCTTCGAATCTCTGATACCGTCTTAGGAACCGGCCAATTCTGTACTGCTGCAACCTTCTCTGGGTTCACAGAGATTCCTTCTCCTGAAATCACGTGGCCTAGAAACACCACCTTATCCAACCAAAACTCACACTTACTGCACTTGGCATAAAGCTTGTTCTGCCTCAAAGTCTCTAGATCTGTTCTCAGATGTCCGGCATGCTCCTGTGCATTCTTCGAGTATACCAATATATCATCCAGATACACCACCACGAATTTGTCCAAAAATTCGTATAGTACTTTGTGCATGAGATTCATGAATATCGGTGGTGCATTAGTCACACCAAACGGCATCACTAGAAACTCATAGTGTCCGTATCTAGTGCTGAATGTTGTCTTATGCACGTCTTCTTTCTTGACTCTCAACTGGTGATAGCCGGTCTTCAAGTCCAATTTAGAAAAGACACTTGTTCCTCCAAGCTGATCAAATAAGTCGTCGATACGGGGAATATGATACTTGTTCTTCATCGTAAGCTTGTTCAATTCCCTGTAATCGACGCACATCCGTTTGGATCCATATTTCTTCTTCACCAATAATATTGGAGCGCCCCAAGGAGACACACTGGGACGTATCCACCCTTTCTTCAAGAGGTCATCCAACTGCATCCGCACTTCAAACAACTCGGATGGTGACATGCGGTAAGGCTGTCTGGAATAAGGCTGGGCACCAGGCATCAGCTCAATCGCAAACTTAACTCCGTGGTCTGGTGGTAACCCAGTAAGTTCATCCGGAAATACATCCAAAAATTCTCTGACTACCTCTGGCTTCTCTATCTCAAACTCCATGGCAGTCGCTGCTGTCGGTTTAGCTCTGAACCTTGCTGGTCTCTCTGTTCTGACAAATTCGAATCTGGGTTGGTTTGGCATGTCAAACACCACTCTTCCTTTGCGACAATCGATCGTGGCATAATGTACCGCCAACCAATCCATCCCGAGGACGACGTCAAAATTTGGCATGTTGATGACGATGAAATCTGCTGGCAGTTTGTGCCCACATATATCCACAGGACATGAAAGGCATGCACTAGTCGTTGTCAGTACCCCACTGCCTGTGTTAACGTCCCAACAAGAATCGAGGGGTGAGACAGGAATGGTGTGTTGTTCGACGAAACGCTTGGACATAAAGCAATGTGAAGCTCCCGAGTCGAAAAGGGCGAGGACGGGTCTATTGGCAACTATTATAATACCTACGGTCACGGATACTAAGTCTAAGCATACATATACCATTGTATGAAAACATAATTAAATAGATAAATAAGCAGTAGACTGTAAACTACATACCAGTGATAACTTGGCCAGTGGCCTCTGCCTCCTCTGCAGTCATAGTGAAAACCTGGCGCTTAGCTGGTGGAGCCTGAGTCCTCGCCTGCTGGTACACCTTCTGCTGAGGTGGAAGTGGAGCTCTACGTTGATTGCCCCCTGCCGGGGTTGGGGCTGGAGCTGGAGCGGCAGGCTGAGCTGGGGCAGCTGGTCTCTGTACCCTATGCGGGCAATCTCTCGCAGTGTGGTCCTTGGCACCACAAACCAGGCACAAATTCAGGTAAAGTCGGCATTCTGGCTTGATGTGACCCAGTTTGTTGCAGTAGTGGCAGATAGGAGTTGGTCGCCTGAGTTGTGACTGCTGCGGTGGCTGGGATGGTGCTGGCCTCTTAAACTGTGTCTGATGCATAGGCCTGTGAAGCTGTCTGGTAGGAGCAGGTGGCTGTCTGTGATGCCCCGCAGAAGCTGTCGAAAAGGGAGGTGGTCGTCGTGGGGCAGCTACCTGATGTTCTCGTGCTCGCTCCCGCTGTACATACTCGTACTCTCGAGCAATGGAGAGCACGTCAGCATGGGTCTTCAGTTTGAACCCGACCAACTTATCACGGATGTCGATGTTCAGCCCCTTCTGGAATCTCTTGGCTCGGGCCAGCGGAGTAGACACCACGTCCTTAGCAAACCTGGAGTTTACAGATCGTTTTAGAAAGAAAAAAAAATCATGTATATGAATAATTAGCGGTTATGGGTCCAAAATACGCACCTGCTGAGCTTAGAGAACTCAGCATCGTATTCTTCCACAGTCATGGAACCTTGCTTCAGTTCCATAAACCGTTCCTCGAGCTCCATCTGTGCCTCGGGTGAAAAGAATTGGGCATCGAATGCCTCCTAAAATGCATCCCAAGAGATCGGCTGCGGTAAACGGTCCTCTACAGAATCCCACCTTAACATGACATCCTTGGTCAACTGTAGCCTTGCCATATCGATCCAAGAATCCACAGGAGCTCGTACCGCCTTCAACATATGAGTAATAGACCGCAGCCATTCCTCTGCAGCTAGAGGGTCCTCCCGTCCAGTGAAGATCGGTGGACGTAGTGACCGGAACTCTTGGACTCCTCCTTGCTTTGATTCCTGTCGCACAGGTTCCTGCCGCATGGCTTCCTGTCGCATGGCTTGAACCATTTCTCGCAGTGCTCGATCAGATATCTGGTGCACCATCGGAGGTTGTTCAGTATTAGCATTGCCATCATTGTGAGCACCGTTTCCATTGGGGCCAGCTTCAGGATTGATATTGTTGGGGGGTCCTCATTGTTGGGGATATGGTTTCCATTCCCGTTCATCTCCATCTCTGTGTTGACAATATCGGGATTTGATCCAACGGTGGTACGTGTACGTCGGTTATACACCTTCGACATTCTGTAATTCAAGGATGGTTGTCAGTTTAATAATTCGAGTATCTTATAAATATTTCCTGTTTATCCTATACTGTTCATGAGGTGGTTGCGCGGACCTGCATGGGCCACCACTTGTAACGCCCCAGAAGCGGGAGCCGTTACACTCACAATAATTTGCAGGTCTTGCATGTACCAGTGAAGTCAATATAGTTTAAACAGGAAATAATAAGGACAAAAATGAAATACTCTTTTATTAAACCTTGAAAGAAAATTACAATGTCTAGGCAGAAAAGAAACACTGCATCTCAACTAAACAATGGTGAAAAGAAAACAACTAACGAGAAACTAACTCTCCCGATGACACAGAAGCTCAGAAATCTGCGTTCTCAACAAGAAAATCGGACTCCTCGTACTGCGGGGCTTCCTCTTCGAGCTGAGTATTACCTGATGGATTTTAACCACCATTAATAAAGTAGATTGCAAAACCGAATTAAACATTTAATTGATTTATTTTACAGGAACAATTAAAAAATATAAAAAGAACGGTAAAAGGAAATTACTGACCTGGCGTGCCTAAACGACAATAAGTAATGAACAAATGACCAAAGGAAAATGTTGTTGTATTGTGTCGTGACTTATAAAAGGAAGGCACGATGTGCAACGTGAAGTCCACCTTGGACCGCGGGGTGCTACCCCGGGCCGAGTATAGGGACGTATTGTACCGAGAACTCAGGATCCATAAAGGAAATCCTCCCAGATAGGGGCCATAAGCATGGCTTCAATCGCTCCCGTACCCTCTCAATTTATAAGTTACCACATACCCGTGATGTCAAGTGTATTTGTTCTCTAGATTGTATATTTAGTTAGCTATGCAACTATATCCTCAGGTTATCATGTTTGGTGCAAGAACATCAGACGTGCCAATAATATCACATCATTTTGTTGCATAACTTCTAAACAAAATGCTTTAGAGAAAAGTGCCAATTATATACGTATGTCCAATTAACATTATGAGATAACCAACCATCTATCAAATACGCAACAATTACCAAAGAGCACTTTTAAAACGTGTTACAAAAGAGAACAATTTCTATAACATCAAAAATGTAAATGTAAGTTTAACCTTCAAAGAGCAAAAACAAGATCAATTAAAAACATAAGAATGAATCAGATTCATGTTGGCACCTTTCTAAGTTGTGGTCTACTTGCATAGAGGGGTTGCTCGGTTCGATAAACTTATGTGGGGAACAAGACTGAATTTTGTAAAGGAAAACTGAAACTTGTTTTATAAAAGGAAACTGAAATTTCGTTTATAAGAAGTTGAAACTGGATTTATAAAAAGGAAAACTGAAACTTCATTTATAAGAAACTGAAACTGGATTTATAAAAAGGAACTGAAATTAAGTTATTAAGGAAATCTGAAACTTCATTTATAAGAAACTGAAACTGGATTTATAAAAAGGAACTGAAATCAATTTATTAAGGAAAAACTAGAAATCTATTTATAAAAGAAAAAGTGAAAATTGGTTTATAACGAAAAGTCTGAAAAGTTGATCTGTAAAGAGAAGGGCTGAAAATTGTTTTACAAAGAAGAACTTAAAATTAAAAGGAACTGAATTGAAATTTAAAGAACTAAACTGAAGGTTTCTTTATCATCATTAACTGAATGTATAAAGGAGCTGAACTTATTGTTTGATAGAACAGAACAGAAAACGAAAACCAGAACAGAAAAGCTGCACTGAATATATAAAGGGGCTGAAAAATATCATTTAACAGAACAGATTTATACTGAACTTAACATAGGAAAGAACAACAGCCTAAGGAACAACAATATCTAAGTTATGCATATCATCAAAAGGGCTGAAATAGTACAGTCAGCGCAGACAAACCTAAGCCGTGCCTTCCACCTCGGCGGCTGACCACAAATAATTAATTCTACGCAAGGGTATAACAGCGAGCAACGGCGAAAATGCCGTGAATCCAACCTAGGTGCCGAAAGTATTCATAGAGGAGTTATCCTCTCTAAAATATTTCATGAATCATCATTTTCATTCTAATAATAAATAATTAGAAGCTTAATAGGGTTCGAAATCTACCTGAAATCCAAGTTTGCAAAAATATAATAAAGATCCGAAGCCAAACAGAGTGGAGCCGAAATGCCAAGAGCGGATCTGCGACCAAAGAGCAAAATCGAAAACCTCTCAAAGCAAGATCGGCAGTCCTAGGGCAAAATTGTAGCCCTAGGAGCGAGACCGAGTCCCACGATGATGTCGAAGCCCTCAAGAGTAGAGTCCGAAACTTCAGAAATAAAAACGGGAATTTTCGAAGAGAGAAGGAATGGTTTTTCGCATGAAGAAAAAACGAAAACCCTATAAATCCATTTATATAAGTAAGGAGGGGAGAGAGAAGAGAGATCTTATCGCGAGGGGGCGGGATCTGCAACCGGCACGAGGATCTCGCGAGAGGGGGTTGTGCGCGTCACCGGATGGAGAGGGTTTTCGAAAACCCTAACTGCCGCCGCGATTCTCGCCTTCGCCGCTGCCACCTGTGCGAGAGAGGAAAAAAACGAAAGAAGAAAAGAAACATCGGGCTGGGTTCGGCGTGTGAGAGAAAAGAGAGAGAAAAAAAGAGATGGGAAAGGGTTATTAAAAGGGAAGTGGGCCGGGCTTTGTAAGCGGGCCTTTACAATCGTTTCAAAGCTGTGTCATGGTTGTCAAATTGTGGGTAGTAGTTATTATCTGAACTTAATTTTATAATTTCTTTCTTAAGGTTCAGGTTGAGGAATCTATTACGTGCATTAGTTGGTCGCTTTGGCCCATGGCCCTTATAGTTGAAATTTTAAGATACATGTTACAGTCTTGATCTTCTATGTTAACAGTTTCATGTTTTTGTGGTAAATGTTATACTTTAGTCATTAAACTTCGGATGGTGTCCAATGATTTAAATTGGTAAATGAAAATGGTAAGTCGAACACTGCGGCTGACTAGCTGTGACGAATGGAGAAAGCAACCAGATGTTGTTATGTCCCGCAACCCAGGACGCGGCTGTTTTTCGCAAGAATTGACAGATGGTGCAGATAACTAGTGAAAACAATCTAGGCTACGAATAGAGGTGTACCAAAATGCTCATATAGAAATTTCATTAATACATAAGGATTACAAGGTCAGATACAGCACACTACATCCTTTTAAAATACAAAAAGATACATCGGAGATGCGCGCACAACCTCACAAGAGTCAGAAGTCTGCACTCTCCACGGCAAACTCAAGGTCCTTAAAAGCGGGGGCATCCTCTGATTTCGTCTCAGCACCATAAATAACATCTGGGCTCTGAGTCCAGAACAGAGACATGCTGGACTCTAAAATTAAGTCTGGCGATAATAGTAGGAGTTCATCGGATTTATGATGAGACTCGATTGGAACACCTGATGCGGTCATCTAATCAGAGGTATAGCTCCACTCACTCCCGCATTCTAATATGATTACCCCAGAACCTAGTGAGTCTTAGTGCCAAGTGTATGTCAAGGTATACATCTCTCAGTGTCGCAGTGTAGTACAAGTTTTGTTACATCACTTGCCAATATTTGTTTAGTAAACATGCATCATGAAATAAGATTTCTAAAACAAGCCCAGGTGTCACATCAAAATTAGCTAATATGGTTGGTATGCTATATGAGTCAAGTCCTGGCATGTATCACGATTCTAACAGTTTTTATGAGTTTATGCCGCTGATAAGGTGACATTCAAATAGCAAGACCAACAACATGTCATGAACATGAATAATAGCAGTTTGTTCTCATCATAACACATCCAAGCATATTATTAATTTCTGATGTCATGGGATAACATGTAGCAAGTGATATGTCGATGTAACGCCCCAGTAACGGATGTCGTCATACTCTCAAGAGTTTTGTAGGTTTTACAGGTACCAGTGAAGTCAATATAGTTTAAACATGAAATATTTAAGACAAGAATAAAGAAAATTCTCATTTTATTCAACCTTCAAAAGAATTACATTGTATAGGCAACAGAGAAACTACGGCTCAACTAAAAAAATAATGCTGAAAGAAAAATCAACTAAAAGAAAGGTAAAAACTCTCCTGATAACACAAAAGCTTAAAAATCTGCGTCCTTAACAAGGAAGTCAGACTCCTCGTACTGCGGAGCATCCTCTTCAAGCTGGGTATCACCTGATGGAATTGAACCACTATTAACAAAGTAGATTGAATCCATATTAAACTGTTAATTAATTTATTTTACAGGAATTTAAAAGGCACAAAAAGAACTGTAAAAGAAACTACTGACCTGACATGATTTTGAGTAATGGTAAGGATCAAGCAACTAACCGAAAGAATTATTGTTGTGATGTGATTTATAAGAGGAGAGGACGATGTACAACGTGAAGTCAACCTTGGACCACGGAGTGCTACCCCGGGCCGAGCCGAGACTCAGGATCCATAAAAAAGGAAATCCTCTCAGATAGGGTCCCTAAGCATGGCTTCAATTGCTTCCGCACCCTCTCAATTATAAATTACCCATACTCGTGATGTCATGTGTAGTTGTTCTTGTTCTAGAGTGTCAAAACATCATGTCAATATCTCAAGTTTCTAAATTACAGAATTAAGAGAAAACTATGTAGCCGTGTATCATGTCATGTCAAGATATGTGCAAGAGAACATGCCTACAAGCATTGTTTCTTATTCTTTCTATATAGCTCTTAATCACGTAATTTAGAATAGCAATAGTTCTTATTTCTCCTATTCATCAATATGTCTAGTCTTATGTACAAAACATAATCCAATTTAAGATTCAGCTATAAACTTCAAGAACACATCAAAACATGAATTATAAATACATGAAAATATTGAAGGGAGGAGTAAAACGAGAAGGGGTCAAAGCTACAACTGAATCATATTCATGTTGGCACCTTTATGGATTGTGGTCTGCCTAGAGGGGTTGCTCGGACCAAGATTTGCGTAAAAAAGGAATACCAATTTAGGCCGAAATCATTGCAGTAGGGACGTACAGTTTCCAGCTATTAAATTGAACTTATAAGGGCAAACATAACGGCAAACAAAACTGAATTTCTAAGGCAATTAGAACTGAAAATATAGGGCTAATAGAACTGAATTTATAAGGCGAACAGACTTAATTTTCCATGCAAAACAGATTGTAAAACAGGGCCATACTGCAGGCAACATATAGCCGTATAAAAAATGGCAATGCATCCGAACAGAAACTAACATGGTAGCCGAATGGGTCTAACAAGATAGCCGAACAATGCTGCACATCAACCGACAAAAAATAACCAAGCAAACCACGACCGTGCCTTCCCCTCGGCGGCCGACCACAATTAATTATCAGCACAAGGGACTACAACGAAAATAGCGAGCAACGACTAATTAAAACAAGCCCAGGTGTCACATCAAAATTAGGTAATATGGTTGGTATGCTATATGAGTCAAGTCCAGTCATGTATCACGGATTTAACAGTTTATAGGAGTTTATGCCGCTGGTAAGGTGGCATTCAAATAGCAAGACCAACATGTTATGAACATGAATAATAGCAGTTTGTTCTCATCATAAACATCCAAGCTTATTATTAATTTTTGATGTCATGAGATAACATGTAGCAAGTGATATGTCGATCTAAACATGAGTAACATGCAACAAATGAAATAATTGTCTAAGCATGTAGCAAGTGAGGTAATAGTCTAAATCTGAATAACATACAACAATTGGTTTAATAGTCTAACCTGGATAGCACGTAGCGAATGATATAGCAATTGAAACATGGAAAATTACAATCAGGGAGGGGCAATTGTATTGATCTCAGAGTATTCTCATCATCGATCGTTCTAAGAGTCATATCCATTTTTCATGCTTTCACATTTCTAGCCCACGGGTGTCATCAAGAGCAATTTGCAGGAGCTAATGATAGGGCTAGAATAATCCCATGATCCAATAGGCAGTAAAGGGCAAAGACACAGTCAAAAGTCCATGGGCAGAGCCCAAGGCCAAAGCCAACAATAGAGGTCGAGGCCTCATCCAATATCCACGAGCAAAGCCCAAGTCCAAAAGGAAGCCCACAACCAAAAATCAACACCAACAGCACCCCACGTCCAACAGTCACAACAGAAGAACAAGGCAGGGTAGAGCCCAAAGGGTCACAGCAAGGGGCAGAGCCCCATAGCAAGTCATGGCAAGGGCAATAAGCCCAAAAGAGATTACGACAGGGAGCTAGACCACATTAAAATGGCATGGCAAAGGTCAAAGACCCCAAAGACACCCACTGCATGGGACGAGGCCTCATATGACCTCATGGCGGGGCAAAGCTCCAAGTCAAAGTCACGGCAAAGCAACGCCAACCAAAGAAACACAACCACAACAAGAGGTGGCAGCGAGGGTCATTGCCAAGCCTCGAAGATACCCTAGTCTTGCTCAAAAACATTATCACAGGCAAAAACAAGTAATTTAAAGCCAAAATCAAGAATTAAAGCGATTTACCGAACACTGATGATCGACGGAAAGATCCAAGCTATGTCGCCTTGCCATTGAGCAGCTGCGGCTGCTCGGCTATGGAAAGAGGTGAAATTCGAAAGCAAATCAGGCCCCGAACAGGAAATCTGATCATCCAAATCAAAAAATCAAAATTTTTGAAAGAAGAAAAACAGTTTTGCAACCCTTAAAATCAACCAGCCAAAGCCTTAAATAGAGAAGCATGTGGCTGAAAGGGGGTACCGAGCATGCGAGAGGACGAAGGGGGTTGTGGATTTGACAGGACGGTGTGGAGCACTAACCGACAGAGAAAATTTTACCTTTGAGGTGATGATGAAGGTATTGAGAGGAATTAAGACATGCAGAGGAAAATCAGCCTGAAATGCTCGAGTGGGATAGGCGGTGAGCCGCAATTCCTAGGGTTTTGAACATGTGGTTGTTGAATGAGGTGTAGAGAGAGAGAAAGAGAGATCAGAGCTGAGGGGGTTTGCCGAATCGTCGAGAGAAAAGGGGAGAGGCCTCGGGGTCACACGTGAGAGGCGTGTGATGGGGATAAGTGGGGAGGAGTTAGCGGGTGGGCCAGGGTGTTGGGCCGAGGGGTTGGGCCTTGGGGAAGAGAGAGAGAGAGAGAGAGAGGGTGGGCTAGGGTGTTTGGCAGAGGGGTTGGACCTGGAGAGAGAGAGAGAGAGAGAGAGAGAGAGAGAGAGAGAGAGAGAGAGAGAGAGAGAGAGAGAGAGAGAGGTGGTGGGCTTGGGCTGGGCTTGCAAGGAAAAGAAAGAAGAGAAGATAAATGGAAAAGAAATATTGAAAGGAAAAACATGGTAAAAACTAAAAAGGAAACCACTTGATCTAGTAGTTCTCGCGCACGAGCCAATTTCTACTCGGGATTTCTAGCTTGTCCGTATACTAGAAGCAATGGCTTCTACTCCATGGTGTGACACTTGACAGTCCACCTGATATCATACTGTGAATTTTCATCTTTTCTTTTTGTTGATCTTACACAATGAATTTCTTATAGATATCATTTTTTGATTGGTGGACAAGCTCAAGTATAATTTTTTTTGCCATATTTGATCTCTCCTCTGTAACTCCGTGACAATGTGACAGTCTACCTCGCTTGTAAAAAAATTTCATTAGGTATTATTACATTGTCCCTTGAACATGCTTGGAATGAAAAAAGTGTTGTCTAACTGATTGTGCATGATCCCATCTAATATCATATATACTATTTCATGAAGAAACATTATGTTTGTGGTTTACTAGGCCTGTTCCTTGTGAAAGAATCTTGTCAGCTCTTGGATATACCTGGAGCTCCTTAGGGAGGTTAAATTGTGGGCCCCTATTATATCAAAGGCCTTGACCATGAAATTTAGAAGTCTCGAATTTTTGTAAAGCCTATAGTAGGTGTATTCATGCCATGGAAATTGTCCGTAAATGTACTGGTATGTCATCAAACAAATGATTATACACTTACAATGATGTAGTAGACCATTTAATTTGGTAGTTTTTTGTACAAAATAAGTTGTTCATGTTAGAAAATATCTTGTTTGGGACGTGACACGTACAGCAGTTCAGAAACTTATAACGTAAAAAGTTAAGTTGCCAAGAGAACTATTAGAATATAAAAATATATCATGCAATACTCATCTTGTTCACAATTTAAAAATTGAACTTTTTTCCTCTCTTTGTTTCTCTCCGTGTTTCTTACTCACAATCTATTTCTTCAATGTATCCAAGAGTAAAATGTGAGCACAGGTCTGGAATTCTAGGTTTTTAATTCCTCTTAATTAAAAACCAAGGTGTTGCAACCCTAGGTCCATAAAACAAATAATTTTTTTGCCACCAATGTTGATGTGACCCGAAGTTAGTTGATTTTCGAAAATATAAACTTGAACTTTATTTTAATAAATTACACATATTTAAAAATTATCATACTTTAGATCACAAGTAAAATAGTGGCTTGTTCAAAACTAGTATAAATTTATGTTATGTTGCAAAATAAGTAGTGATACATTAAGATACTCTGTAGGAATATAAAGAGCGAAGGTCTACCATGCGTAAATTACAAAGATACAAAATGCTTGATAGTCAAATTTGATATTATGTAACATTATACCCTATCCCAATATTTGAGAATCATATGCTATTATTAAAAACATATATCTAAGTGTATATGTAAATACACACAATCACACAATTAGTTTCATGGTTATGATGTCTATATGTCCTTTTAAGAGAATTTCTGTGTTGGATTGGTAGGATTAATGAGTAATAAACATATAACAGGACTTCTAGGAGCCCTGTAATTTGCATATTAGAAAGATGGATGATTATGCGTGTGTATGAGGTTAATGTAGATGAGTAACCGATAAAGAATAGATTATGCACGATGTAAAGATTCGGTTTAGATTAGAAGTTACCCACAAATAAAGAACAGCTTATGCACGATATACAGTCTTCAAGGGTCATTAAAGGATCAATCTAGAAGTTTAGAGGTAAAAATTTCATGTAAAAAGCTCAAAATAGGTTTCAAATAAGCAATTAGCAAAATAACACTGGCTACAACTATAAGTCAGACCTACTCAGCTAATGGGCCCTATTTTCAAAACTTGAATTGAATTCAGGTTGGATCTGTTAGTAATTTTGAATTGGATTCGAATCAGATCAAAGTAGGTATGCTAAGACACAATCGAATCAGATTTAGATCCAAATTCTCTTTGAATTGGAACTTTTGAAGATGTCGTGGGCCTTCATTATGGATCGATGGCGACGCAGAAGATGAAGATGGGGCAACTGGAGCTTCACTTGTTGATGCTGACGAATAAGGATAAAGATGGGTCAATGTGTCGGCGAAGTCGGTAATGATGTAGATCAAAATCGTTGGCGGGGTTGTCTAGATGAAGCGGCAGATACAGAGACGGTATCGGAGGTTGATGGTGACACGAGCTGAGGTCAAAAATTGTTGGAGCTTTGTTTGATGGCATTGTCATGTTTTCTTGATTGTGGCAACAATTGAAGAACACATGATCAATGATGGGCATATGAGAGGTTGTGATGGTTTGTTGGATGACGGTCGACGAAGTAGATGCGTTGATAGAAGCAATGGGTGAGTGGAAAGCAATCTGGAGGCTTGATTATTGAAATTGGAGAGAGAATGGTTGAGGGTGGAGGTGATGATCTTAAAGAAAGAGAGGAGATGATAGTGAATACAAATTAAGGTTAGTGGTTGGGTTCTGTTAGTAAAGGATGATGATGAGATGAACCATATTGATTTTGATTTTTTTCCTTATGAAACCATAACTTAGTTGCTGTAAACTAAAACTTTTTCTGACTAACCAGCCCTAAGAAAGATGTGGAGAACAAAACAAAAGAAACTAACCGAAGAGATGAAGATGATGGGGAAAGCAAGAATTTTGCGTTAATACCAAATATGACATGGAACAGAATTGAATTAGTATTTGTGGTGGAAGGATTAGGGAACAACTGATTATGATTTCTAAGATAAATGATAGCTTAAGATTTTAGGTCTCTCACCTCAGAGATTGAGTTGACCTCCGACTTCAACACCTTGCATGAATAAGGTTTTTTTGGACCTCACCTAGAAGATCAAATTGGCTCGACTTTGTAACCTTGTGTGAAAAAGACTCCTTAGGACCTCATGCCCATGAAACTAGATCATCAATGATAACACCTTGCACACAAATGAGATTCAATGGATTGTAAACCAAATTTACAATCTCAATTTTCATATTCAATTTTTCTTAATAAAAAGTTAAAATACATAATCATATTTATAGCAAAAGAAACAAACTCCTGTTTGCACTCATTCTCAGACTCCTAAAATTACTCAAACTCTAGAATAAATAAAATAAAAAAGTCTTCCAATAAGGAAACTTGAAAGATCTTAAAAATAAACTCAAAAGGACTGTCGAATAAAAGAAATATAATAGAACTAAAAAAAATCAAAAGTCTAAAGTATTCAAACAAATGAAAAAAAACCAAATTTTAATCGAAACTGGATTTTCATATATTCGTCTTCAAAAAATTGGTTGAAAGTTTTTTATTTTTAGTTCTAAATGCTTCAGTTGCCTGGTTTGCTATGTGCGCCATGAGTTTTATTCTAAAAGTTAAAAACGGTGGAAATCCTCCCCCTTTCCATTACAAATCTTTCAACAAAGCACAACTACAATATGTCGAAAAAATACATTGTACAAAAATAGACATAATAATCACAGTGCAAGCTAAAACATTACAGTAAAGCACATAATAGTTTACATGTTGGCCAAAATAGAAACACATGGATTCGTGCACGCCGTTGATCTATTCATATTCCTTATTGAATGAGGTGATACCATCATTCTACTAATACCCACGTTTTGGTATCAAGGAGCTTTGTCTTAACTGTCTGATTTTACTATGTTGTACTCATATAGTCATATCCAAAAAATTATGAGACGTCACATCATTTTTTAACTAGAACATTCTGTGTAGAAATTATGAAATATCATGTGGTGGAGATCTGGATATTTGTTGTTTGGTTTATTCTCTTACTCCTCACTCTTTTGTTCAGTTTCCATGTTTACTTTTGTTGACTGCAAAAATTAATACTTTATTATTTTCAGAATGCTCCTCCTCAGAAAGGTAGTGAAGCAAATCCTACACTTGGTGGCATTGACCTTAACAGCTCAGGAAGGTGGGGATGATATGTCTAACTTGATTTTACCACCATTCATTGTCAGCATCTTTCCCCTTATCTTCTTCTGCTATATGCCAGCACAAACATTGATTGACTCTGATAATTTTGGGCCAACTGAACTTATTGTAAATCATACTGCAGTGTTGTTGTCAAAGCAGATAAAAAGCTCTTGACAGTATCCTTTCCCGATGGCCGTGATGGCCGAACATTTACACTTAAGGTATGCAATGTGCGGTTAGTATTATTTTCTGTTTATGCTTGCACATGAATGTATTGTGTGACTATTCTTTTAATTGGACAGGGAGAAACTTCAGAGGAATTGCAAGAGTGGAAAACTGCACTGGAAAATGCTTTGGCACAAGCACCTAGTGCAGCTTCTGCTATGGGGCAAAATGGAATATTCCGCAATGATATAGCTGACTCGGCTGAAGCTTCATTTGAACAATGTACTCATGTTGCTTATTTTTATGTGCATTCCTATGATCTCTTGGCCATTCTCTACAAATTGTCTGATGGCTGATCATCATAAGTCACTAGAATATCATGTCTGGCGACTATTTATATCTATGGTTTTCTTCATCTGTTGATAGGATGCTAGTTCCCTCTTACTGTTTGTCTTGCAAGATCTGAATGCCATAAAAATGTGAATGCAAGATGTTCATCTTGAAATTTCCTTAAGAGTTAACCATAACATCTTGATATTCACAAAATTTGATATTAGCAGTATTCATGGTATTATATGTGAAGTGACGGTACGGTTGTGGCTCCTCATTTATAGGTGCTAGCCAACTATACTTCTAATATAGTTCTCAAAACATTACGTTAGCATTATACAGCTATATTATTATGTAAGTAGAGTTCTTAATACCTTTGTTGTCTTCGCTCTCTCAGTCAGGAATTTTTTTAGCTTACTCCTTGATGTCATGAGCTTAAAGTGTCATGAGAAATAACATGGTGTAGCCTCCAAATGGCCATTAAGGACTTCATGACAAGGTCACGAGACTCTTAATATCATACCAGTTTCCTGGCCCATGGTTTGTTTGAAACTCATAATGGCGCCTCAAACTTTAAATGTAACTGCATCTTTAAACTTAAAGAGTGTGTCTTAATGATATTTAAGGCTGAGATAACAACCTTGATCAGTATTTAATGATATTTATCACTATATACAGGAAATGAATTGGTGATGAGGTCTTACTAGTAGATTATCTTCTTCATCATAATCAGTTTATCCTTGCATCTGGACATTGGATATGAGTCTTCTGATCTTCTTACACTTCATAGAACACGTTGATCATCTGAAAAAAAATTGTTTAATAAATTTCATTCTGATTTATCATCATTTCTACTAATCACCTCCTACCAAACCATGATTTTAGGAGGATGTCCATCATAAATTGAAGCAGATTAATTGAAGTTGGAGAAATTCTTTGAAGTACCATGCGATTGCAGAGTACTCATGAAATTGAACCAAAATCTTGTATGGCAGTGAGCTATGCTTTATGGGCCAGCATGTTTAGAGTTGCAAGATTACATATCCAATAGATGAGCCTTGAACAATGTGCTAAGAAAATTGAGTAAGAATAAACAATGATACCCTCCAAGTTATGACAGTCTCCATCTTGGATAAGATGTGCGCGACATTTTGAGATTGTTTATGAGATGTTACGTCCCGCTTCACGATATGCTAAGGGAAACTAAAGTATGATAAGCCTGCACGTATTTAAGCGTAAGTAGGATTCATCCTTTCCCCCTACATACATACGTAATGCATCTATAATAAACTACAGGTTCTTTTGCTTCTAACTAATAATGCACAACTACAATAATGATATATACAGTCTAAGGTCAACTAGTTGGAAAAGTCAGCACACATAATAATTAAGGAGGTAGGAAAAGATTGACAAGTATAATGATTGCCTATAGAAATAAACATGGTTAAGAATCTTACATATTTGATTACATATTTGAAAATGGTCCTGAAGAGGTGGCCTTGTCTACAAGGAAAACTTAGGAGTTTCTCTTCCTAATAGATATTTCTAAGAAGAACACTAACAAGACATAAACGAATATCCGTTAACAAGATATGTTTGTGATGAGACCGCATTCTATGAAGAAAAGGATAGATCGGGAAATGTTGGAGTCTTAGGGGTATTTTAATAGTTTTCAGTTTTTAGGTGTTTTCGTAATTTTCAGTTTTAGGGTTATTTTTGAAATTTTGTATTTTCAGTTTATTATTTATATGGGGGCTATGGGATTAGGGAGGTACCGTGTTGAATCTTGAGAAAAGAGTCTTTTTGTGGGAGGTTGCGGCTTCGCTTCAAATAGAAGCTTCGGAGAGTGGTCAACCTCTCGAACGTGACCAAGGGAGAACGAGTTCCTCTCGAAAGAACTCATCCTATCATCGTATCTCTTTTATTTTTAGTTTTTCATCAATAAAAATTCATCTTTTCTCTTAAATCCTCTCTACCAAACCCTAAAAGCCCCGCTTTTCCATTAAGAACCCCACATTTTCACCAAAAAATCTAACTTTCTACTTCAAACCCTTAGCGGATCCTATCAATTTGGTATCAGATCGGTACGATCCTCATGGGGGGCACAAGATCGAAGAAAAGTTGGAAGCTTTCGAGAAAAAATACGATAGAGAGATTGAAGAATTGAAAAAATCTATGGAAGAACTAATGACATCGAACGAGAAAAGATCCAAAGCGAGCGAGAAAAGCTCCAAGGCGATTGATGCGAAGATAGAGTTCCTTGTGCAAACCCTAGCACAACATGGTGCTCTCCTGCAAAACTTAGCACAACGGTTTTTGGATCGAAAGGCGACGAAGAGTTCAGTTTGAACGACAATCCAAATCTAGGGCAAATAGTAGCGTGTGAAAGCTGAAGTTGCCCATATTTGTGGGGGGCAATCCATATGGCTTTTTTCGGTAACACGTCTGATGGAGAGGCAAAAATTTGAGGCGATCGGTGTATGTTGTGAAGGGGAGGCGCTCTCTTGGTTTTTTGGTGGGAGAAGATGGAGCCTATACGCTCATGAGAGGAGCTCAAGGACGGTTTGGTGGATAGATTTCGAGATACGTAGTGGGAAAGTCTACAAGAGCAGTTGATGGCACTCAAGTATGATGGATTTGTCAGGGAGTATTGAAAGAAGTTTGAGGCACTCTCAGAACAAGCCAGGAACATATCAGAGGAGACTTTGGAGTGAAGCTTTATAAAGGGGCTCAAGATAAACATTCGCACAGAACTCCACATTCATCAATTTAGGGGATTGGTGAAGATGACAGACCTAGCATAGTTGGTAGAGGATCACCTTACCGTGGAGAGGTCTAAAGAGACTTGAAGTGGATCCAAGCTTTGCAGCCAGGAACCAGTAGGGGCGCAAAAGCATCGAAAGGGGGAGACCAGCCCAGTAAGAAGAACAATGAGCCATGTCAGGAAAGACAGTACATGCTCATGACAGATGCTAAGATGAGAGAAAAGCGGGTAAAAGGGTTGTGCTTCAACTCCGACGAGAAGTTCACCCTGGTACATCGTTGTTACAACTGCACTCTCCATCTGTTGATAGCAGGCGAAGACGAGGTGGTGGTGGGAGAAGAACTAGGAGAAGACTTGCACCTCCATTTGGAGTAGCCCACCCATGGATTTCACGCAACACCTTAAGAACAATGTGGATTTTTACAGGCGGAGTGATGATGAGACCATATGCTATGAAGAAAAGGACAAATCTGGAAATTTTAGAGTCTTACGGGTATTTTAGTAATTTTCAGTTTTCTAGGGCTCTTTTGTAATTTTCAGTTTTTAGGTTATTTTGCAATTTTGTATTTTCAGTTTATTATCTATATATGCCATATGGGCTAGGAGGATTAGGGAGGTATCGTGTTGCATTTTGAGAAAAGAGTCTCTTTTGTGGGAGGTTGCAGCTTTACCTGGAATATAATCTTGGGAGAGCAGTCTACCTTTCGAACGTGGCCAAGGGAGATCGAGTTCATCTTGAAAAAACTCATCCTATCATTGTATCTCTTTTATTTTCTGCTTTTCATCAATAAAAATTCCTCTTTTCCCCCAAATCCTCTATACCAAACCCTAAAAATCCATCTTTTCCCTCAAATCCTCTATACCAAACCCTAAAAATCCATCTTTTCCCTCAAATCCTCTATACCAAACCCTAAAATCCCTCTTTCCCATTAAAACCCAATCTTTTCACCAAAAACCCCAACTTTCTACTTCAAAACCCAATCAGACATACGGTGATTGTGCTAGATAAACTAAATCATCGAAGGTAACATGAACAACAATGAGTCCTAATTCTAATATTGTCCTAATTCTAATATTGAGCTTATGTCTAAAGGTATCATATGCAACATGGATACAATCAGGTCACGTGGCACGTGGTTGCACACCTATGGTGATATGTGTGTCAAAAATAAATGATCACCTTTCATTTCTGAAGAGCAGAAAGCAGTGATATTGTAATATAACCCAACATTTATTATTGGAAGGTAAATATACAGATACAATAATGACCATTCTGGCTCATGTATTCTTTGAGATAATGAGTTTCTCATCCTCAGGTGCTACACAATATTGTAGTGTGTGGATATTGTAACAGATTGCCCGAAGACCAATAAGAACATTAGAGAAGGATTGTATAGGTGGCTCAATGAATTCAAGAAGTGGCTCATACAGATTCAAGAGGTGATCCAAATGTATTCTAGAAATGACCCTCATATGTTGTAGAGGTACCCACCGTATAACGTGGTAATTTGCTCCGTCACTTAGTTCTAGATGTCACTTTGCTCAGTGTAGCACTTAATTTCATATGATGTTTATGTTCCATTTTTAGGTATCGAGTAATAATGCAGTGTCTAGCATGATGGGTGTGCACAATATCATGTAATCAAGTACAATAATCGGAAACAATGACAAATATATTATCATGAACATGTGATCATGTACGATGATCAGGTATAATGGTAAGTTTAGTATCATGACCAATGAGCATGTAATCAAGTACATTGGATAGATAGTGGCATGAGCAGTGAGGGTCGTGCAGAGAATAAATTAGCATAACGAATTCCATTATAAGCATGATATATTATTTAGTAATTTACCTTTAAAGTTAAAATGACAATAATCCATTTACTAAAGGAAGCATTTAGTTATATGTCATGATCAGATGTTAATTCATAGTTGTAGGGACATGTATGGGCATATCATAAGTCAAGATACATAGTCTCAATGTCACGACGCAAAGGAGGATTGATAACATATGTTTAATATCGTGGTATTACTGAGCCTATGTTTTAAGAGACCATCAATAATAATGCCCATGCTATAGACTATCATATAAATCAAAGGCATGATTCAAAATAAGAAATATGAGCATACCCATTCTCATAATCCAATCAATCAAATTTGTCACATCCCGCTTCCTGGTGGACATGATCATTTTTCACATGTGATATAGATCCTGTTATGTACCAGTGACAACAATATAGGCCACAAGCAGAAACATACTTAAATACTCATAAAAGTTCTCATTAAATACATGGGAGTAGAAGAGACTGATATAATCATAGTTGTGATATGTGTGATGTGTGTGTTAAAAATAAATTATGTATCAAAAATATCACCTATCACCTATGGTGATATGTGTGTCAAAAATAAATGATCACCTTTTCATTTCTGAAGAGCAGAAAGCAGTGATATTATAATATAACCCAACCTTTATTATTGGAAGGTAAATATATAGATACAATAATGACCATTCTGGCTCGTATTCTTTGAGATAATGAGTTTCTCATCCTCAGGTGCTACACAATATTGTAGTGCATGGATATTGTAACAGATTGCCCGAAGACCAATAAGAACATTAGAGAAGGATTGTATAGGTGGCTTGATGAATTCAAGAAGTGGCTCATACATATTCAAGAGGTGATCCAATGTATTCTAGAAGTGACCATCATATGTTGTAAAGGTACCCACCGTATAACATGGTAATTTGCTCTGTCACTTGGTTCTAGATGTCACTTTGCTCAGTGTAGCACTTAATTTCATATGATGTTTATGTTCCATTTTTAGGTATCAGGTAATAATGCAGTGTCTAGCATGATGGGTGTGCACAATATCATGTAATCGAGTACAATAATCAGAAACAATGACAAATATATTATCACAAACATGTGATCATGTACAATGATCAGGTATAATGGTAAGTTTAGTATCGTGACCAATGAGCATGTAATCAAGTACATTGGATAGATAGTGGCATGAGCAGTGAGGGTCATGCAGAGAATAATTATTAAAAGCATAACGAATTCCATTATAAGCATGATATATTATTTAGTAATTTACCTTTAAAATTAAAATGACAACAATCCATTTACTAAAGGAAGCATTTAGTTATATGTCATGATTAGGTGTTAAATCATAGTTGTAGGGACATGTATGGGCATATCATAAGTCAAGATACATAGTCTCAATGTCACGACACAAAGGAGGATTGATAGCATATGTTTAATATCGTGGTATTACTGAGCCTATGTTTTAAGAGACCATCAATAATAATGCTCATACTATAGACTATCATATACATCAAAGGCATGATTCAAAATAAGATATATGAGCATACCCATTCTCATAATCCAATCAATCAAATTTGTCACGCCCCGCTTCTCGGGGACATGATCGTTTTTCACATGTGATATAGATCCTACTATGTACCAGTGATAACAATATAGGCCACAAGCAGAAACATACTACAATACTCATAAACGTTCTCATTAAATACATGGGAGTAGAAGAGACTGATATAATACACATACGATCACATACATAAAGAAAGATACATAAGAGATACGCTCAAAATATCACAATCAGAAATCTGCATTCTCCACAACAATGTCAGAACCCTCAAATGCAGGGGCCTTCTCTTGTTTCGGCTCAGCACTTGACAGTGCAACAAAATGGAGAGCCACCAACAGTCAGAAGTAAATCACAGTAATTCTAGAATTTGAAATTAAACAGTATATAGAAAAAAGCATAACTAAAAGCGGGTACGAGAAACAAGTTTCAAAAGGCTGGCATGCAACAGATTACAATTTAGAGTCATGCTATCATTATTTTGGCAGTTATACCAATTTTAGGCCGTGAATCATATTGGAGAGTATAGTACGCAATCCGGAATACACCTTGTCCCACGGGAGCGCTCACCAAGGCCGAGCCAAAAAATAACATCAGGATGAGCTCTGAATCCAGAACAGAGACAATATGAACTCAAAAATTATGTCTGACAATACTAGTAGGGTCACATTGATGAATGAAGAGATTAGGTCGGAACATCTTATGCAGTTATGTAATCAGAAGCATGGCTCTAGTCGCTCCGGCACTCTCTTTGATATGATTTATCCCGAAACCAATGAGTCTGAAATGTCAAGTATTGTTTAATGTGTATAGCTCTCAGTGTTAAAGTAGTGTTATTTAGGAGTTATTCTAATGTGTCGGTATTTATTTGGTCAAACATGTATTATGAAACTAGGTCTCTAAACAAGTCTAGTGGGTCACTACAGAACTAGGTAATATGGTTGACGTGCTATGTGATTTAAGTCCAATCATGTTTCAAGATTCTAACAATTTTCAGCAGTTTATGCCAATGATAAGGTGACATTAAATAACAAGTCCAACATGTCATGTACGTGAATACTAGCAGTTTGTTTTCATCATAGCACATCCAAACATATTACCAACTTTTGATATCATGATAATTTTACCGTATCATGCAGCAACTAGTGTAACAGTCTAAACATGGATATCATGCAAGAAGTGGTATGCCAATCTCTAAAACATGGATAACATGATGTGAACGATATAGTAGTCTAAAACATAGGTGGATAACAACGGGGGAAGGGGAAACTGTATTGATTTCAGAGAAGTCTCATTATCGATTGTATATAAGGGTTTAATCCATATGTTCATGCTTCTCATGTCACCAGCAAACATGATCATCAAAGATGATTTTCAGAATATTACAAGCATAAACTTCAAATCAAGCATAAACTGATGTTTAACCATCAAGTAGGCAATGCCCAAGTCCAAATCTAACACCAATCACCAAGCTAACCCAAACACCATCACCAACATCCAACCTTAACACCAAATTAACACCAAATATCAACACCAAATAATCAACACCAAGGGCTAAGCTCAGAAGAGGTCACGGTAAAGCAAGGTGCACGTATGGGAGTCACGGCAGAGGGCAAGGAGCCCAAGCATAGTCATGACATAGGGCAATGCGTCCAAGCATAGTCACAGTAGAGGGTGTAAGAGCCCAAAGGAACTCATGACAGGGGGGCCAAGAGCCAAAGCACAGTCACGACAGAGGGCAAACCTCTAAGGAAAAGTCACAGCAGGGAAGTAAAACTCCGAGAGCATGCCAATAAGTAGTAGCGTGATGACGACGAGGGTCGCCACCAAGCTCTAACGCTTAGCTATCATCATTGCGTAAAATCAGAAATTTAAAGTCCAAAACAAGAATTAAAATGATTTACCGAACGCTGACACCGTCGAACCCCTCACCAAGTCATCGATCGGTTGCAAGCACTCGACTAAGGAAGGAGGCGAAAGCCAAGAGCAAACCAAGACCTAAAGAGCAAAATTGATCACCCAAATCAAAACCAAAATCTTTTGAAAGAGGAAAAATAATTTTTGCAAGTCACCCCAAAAATCAATCAGCCAAACCCTTAAATAGAGAAACATGAGAGTTGTAGGGGGTACCAAGCATGCGAGGGCGACTGATTTGACACGACGGCAGTAGTGTCGAACCGACGAGAGGGGGAGATTGAGGGAGATCGTGACCTGCATAGGATGAATCGACAAAAAACGACGCCAATCGAGTCACGTAAGAGTGGTAGCATGTAGAATTTATCATGATTCTCTCGTGGGCTGTCAACTAAGGTGGAGAGAGTGACTTTTTGGTTGATCATAGAGAGAGGGTCGAGAGTATTTGCCCGATAGGGCTGAGTGGGCGAGGAGAGAGTGGGAACGGTGGAGTTAAAGGGATGCGGGTGGGCTCTTTGTTGGGTTGGGCTTGGGAGAAATGAATAAGAAGAAAAGAGAGAAATTGAGAGGGAAAAATTATAGGCCATTACATAATCATCCAACATAGCCTACTAACCAACATAAACATGGTAGAAGCCATGTATATAAGGCGTAGCTCCTGGTCAAGTATATGACTAATCATCTATGCATAATCATAAGTCTCGTATGAAACAATACCCAAGCTATGAGGTCAAAATATCTAATACTTCAAAACCAACCGAGCATCGTTACACAAAGTGAATCAGGACATGTTGGCTACAAAATAGCATAGGCATAAAATAGAGCCAAGCAACCATCACAGAGGAACACTGACCAAAAAGACGATGACAGAGCCGTAAGAGCTCAAACAGAGGCAAAAGAGGCTATAACAAAGTAGCAGGAGCACAAACAGATGCCAAAGAGGCCATGGTAGAGCAACAATGGTGCGAACTGAGACAAATTGGTTGTAGCAGATTAGAAAATCATAGAAAATACGAACATAAGCTACAATGTAGAAGGCATAAAACAGAGGCAAACAGCCTAAAGAAACAACCAAGATAACCCAAACAACACAACCGAAACCAATCAAGACAAATAGCCATACGCATAAAATAAACCAAAATTAAGAAAAAAATTAAATTAGAATTTATGGAACCTACTTGAAGATTGGAGGAGATGAAAGAAAAATAGCCAGATGTCATACCGCCTTATCGTTTGTTGGTTGCAGTTGTTGCTGTGCTTCTGCTGGTGTCGGCCCAAAAAGGAATGATGGAAAAAGATGGTCATGATGGTCATGATGATCTGATGCTGATGATTTAGATGGTTATGATAAGGAAAAGATAGAGGGCCAAAAGAGGGGCTTGCAGGTTAGAGAGATAAAGGGTTAAGATTATGATTTTTATTTTGGGGCTGTGGGTTTATGTTGGAAGAGATGTGGATTACGGGAGAGGGGGAGTGGAAGAGTGGGTGACGAAAGATGTGGAGGAGAGGGTGGATGGATGAATTGGCGCGTGTAGGGCGACAACGGTTACACTAGAAAAGGAGAATGGATGGTGAGCTCGGGAGAGGAAAAGAGAAACATAAAAGAAAAATACACTAGAAAAGGAGAAGGGATGGTGAGCTCGGGAGAGGAAAAGAGAAACATAAAAGAAAAATGAAGAGAGAGAGAGAGAGAGAGAGAGAGAGAGAGAGAGAGAGAGAGGTGTTAATGGGTCGGATAGGAGTTTGGATTCTAAATGGGTTGGGTTAATGGGTTAGCGGGTATGAGGTCAAAGCAAACTCAATAAAAAGCCAAAAAATTATAGAAAAATCATCAAAATTTTAAAATAAAAATTTGGACATAATTGAATTTTAAAAATATTTTTTATTACATGAAAACCCATATTAATGGGTTTGGACCATTACGTGAAATGTGTGATGTATATCGATGACTGTACTAATTAGGAGTCTTGGGATCATATTTGAAGTGGCCTCTATTATTAGGGGTTGGCGGTAACATCGGAACATGCTTCTTGCTGACTAAATGGAAGAGGCAGTATGGCATGGTAAGAATTGAGTGTATTTTAAGTTGTGATAGCTTCCATCAATGATAAGATAAGGGGGACAATTTGAGATTGTTTGGGTATATGTGCGACGGGGGGCCGAAGACTAAGCCGGTAAGGAGTCATAGGATCATAATTGAAGTGCCAGAATGACTAGAGGCTGCATAGTGTTTGCCAATTCAATAGAGGTTTCATGTGATGGAGCTGACTGGAGTAAAAGGACTTATGTAGGTGACAATAAAATCTGGCACGCAGATGCTGTAGTTAGAGTTGGTTTTGTTCCAATTTGGCTAACTGCCAACATATGTTAACTAAAGCAGCATTACACTTCCCATGTTGGAGGTTTTTGTTTGAATCTTTGTATCCTTGGTGAGTGTGAGAATGTTCAAATTCCCTGCAGGTACAATTTAAACTAGTATATTAAAAACAACTCAAGTTCACGGCACATGGAAACTAATGGAGGTTGATTGAGCCTCATTGCGATCCACATGCATGTGAGTAGTTTTTTCTTCCATTTAGGGAACTTATTTCTCCCATTGTGGTGGCGGTTCTTTTTACCACTATTAGGACTGCGTTATAAGCTTACCGGCCATTATCCAGAAGGAAAAAACGGCTAAGTTAACATTAGTATTTTTATTTGCTTTTGCAAGACCATTAGCAGTGACCTGAACACTAGTTAGATGAAAACTGTGTGGGTGACATGCCAGATACATTCCTGTCATATTCCACTCTGCTATAGCTTTTGGTTATGTAGTAACATTGCTTCTTGACTATATTCTTGAAGAATTTGAATCTTTTTCAAAAGCATGTACTTGGCTTTTGATAGGAACCAATAAGATCTGAACTTTATTAGTAGAAAACTGAAAATAAAAGGGATATATTGATTACAATTTTAGGGGTAATCGTCCTCCCAAGATGCCGATTGATAAGAGACGTCCGCACTTTTCCGAAGAACTAGGAGATCTCTTCTCTCAATCACAAATTATCAAAATAAGCATAGCTAGGGCCGGCCGGCCTCCCCTCCTATTTATACTCATTTAACTAATAGTCTAATTACCCAAATACCTCTACAATAATAAAAATCACAAAAATGCCCAAAGTCCCCTCATAATGGGCCGGATCTAATATTACTCCACCCCTGAAAACCATCTTGTCCTCAAGGTGGTGCATGAAGTCTCTGGCGGTCCTACTCCAAGTGATGGTCGTCATCCACTCCGGGCTCTTCATCATCCACGACATCCTCCTCGTCATCCCTAGCTATCAGCTCTTGCAGCTTGCGCACCCTACAATGGTGCCCTGGGATGAACCTCTCATTGCATCCGAAATACATCCATTTCTACCTCTTCTCCCTCATCTCGGCGTCAATCATCCTCCTGAACTGACCCCCCGCTGGCGGTGCGATGCTTTTCTCCCCAATCTTCTCATTACTTGCCCGATCTGTCCATGTATCTGCCTTCTGTTCTCCTGTTGATGTCGGAACACTGCAGGAAACATGTCCACTCCAGTTGCCTCTTACCCTCCTATCCTCCATCTGGCGGTCCACCATTTGAGCATACTCCATTGCCTCCATCAACTCCCGAGGCTTCTGAATACGGACCTCTGCACGAACAGTAGCATTTAGCCCATTCATGAAGGTGCTCTCGATCATCTCATCAGACACATCTTGCACCCATCCTAACAGTGCATCAAACCTCTCTAGATAATCTTTCATTGTGCCATCCTGCCTGAGTGACAGTAGTTGCACCCTTAAATTCCCCAGACGAGAATCACTAAATCTCTCAACCAGCCCATCCCTGATTTTCTCCCATGAGCGAAATTGTCGCCTCTCTCCCTCAACCGGTACCAAGCAATGGCCTTTCCATCCAGACATATATTAGCCGCCTCCAACTTCTGCTCCTCCGTCATGCGACATACCCTAAAAAATATCTCCATCATGTAAATCCAAGTCACCAGATCCTCTCCCTCGAATATTGTAATGCACAGTCTCCGTATATACGAGTATAACATACGTATTTATAAACATATGTGTACGTATAAATTTCTGAGTATTTCTATGAATTTTTCCTAATTTTTGTAATGATAAAATTATTTTTAAATAATTTTTAAACACCATTTGAATTTAAATGGATGCGTATTTGAATGGAAATACATTGTATTTAAGTATGGTATGAAGTAATAAGAGAGTATTTCTATTTTTCTAAAAAATAATATTACAATTTTCTAAAGATGCCACCTAACCCGAATATGTGTCATGACATGCTTTAACTTTATCTAACCCCATCTTATGTGTCATGATATATGCTTAAACCCCACCAAACTCTAAGCTAGGTGGCATGTGGAGAGAAATTAAGGGATGACTAATCCATGGGGTGAGATTTAAAAGGGAAAAATTTTGATAAAAGAAAGAGGAAAAAAATGAAAACCAAAACCAAATTTTTCTCTCTCATTCCCTCCACTCTCTATCCCCATTCTGGCCGAAAATCCCCACCATCCTCTTCCCTTGTTGCTCCACCACTTCCACCACCAAAAAAACCCGCTCTTCACTCATCACACCCCCCTTTGTTTCCCTAGACAAAGTTTATCTCCATTCCCTAACCTAAAATTCATCTCCTACTCAATCTTTTGGAGTTTGGAAGCCTTGGAGGAAAGGAAGCAGTTGAGGGAAGAGTAAAGCTCAAATGCATTCAAGGAGAAGAAGTGCCAAAGTATTTAAAAGGACCTTTAAGGTAGGAATTCTAATTACTCTAGATAGTGTGCCAATCTTGGGATTATGTAGGAAATGATAAACCATGTTCTAGTGTTGTTATAATAGATCCATGTTAATTGTTAGTGTTGTTATGCCATGTTATATATGTATTGTGTTAGTTTAATAATCATTTTAGTAAGTGCCATAGTAATGTTTACGCTTTGCTTTAATGTTGTGCATATTCATGATGTCCATACTTTAACTAAAAGTCATGAAGACTAGGTTTTGCTAATGGTAGAATGCAAGGATAATAATGTTCATGCCAAATTATGTTCAAGCTATGTTAAGGGTAGTAGCCATGTTAATATGCTTCTTAAACTTATTGTAGGAAAATGGTGTTCATATGTTTACTATGTTCAAACTAAAAAGATAGTGCACATGTTAAAATAAATATGTTTATTCTAAACCATGTATCTTGCCATACTAATAATTATGTTAGTCTGCCATGCCTCTTTAACTATGTTTGGATGTATCTCTTAGTCATTATTCTTGCAAGGATTAAATGCTCATGTTCAAATTGTCCAAATAAAATTCGTTTATGCTAAAATTAAATTGGTAACATAATTAGATTTGTAGTACTAATGTCCGTGCTCTAAGTGTAGGCTAAAGTAGTATGCTTATGCTATTCATATGTTTATGCTCAATTCGTGTTCAATTATATATGTGGGTTATGTTGCCAAGTACAAGATGTTATATTATACATGTTGTATATATATGTTGCCAAGAAATTAGCCAATTTTCTACATGTTGTCATGTTCCCTTGATGTGTAGTATGTTTTTAGTACCATGTTAATGTGCCATTCTATAATGTTAATTATGCTTAAGCCATGGAAGCAGGTTATGTTGAAATATTCCTTTTTATGAAATGATGAATAGATCCTTTGATGAAATGTTGATGCGATGTTCGTTGTTTAAATCACGACATCGGTGAAATTGTGAAAGAAACAAAAAGATGTGAATGCAATAAATGAAACCGTGGAAATGAATGAACGATGAATTGTTCTATAAACTCTCATATAAACTGAGAGTGAGGAAGAGTGATAAATATCTGCAGCGCTCGATCCACTCTAAGATGGGTGAGACTATAGATACAGGTTCGGGGGAAACGCGTGTTGAAAATAGGTCTTAAGGAGCAAACACATATGAGGCTCCCACTTGCACTCCTGAGCGAGGGAGTTGGCTAAGTGTGGACGTAGCTTGATTCTCACTCGTGCTCCCGTAAGGGGGAGTTGGCTAGAGTTAGAGAGGCCGGTGGTGTACTCGTGATGCACCATTCGGTAATTATTGGTTTTCTCCGTTTGTCCCGATAAAAACTAAGAATTTTCTCTCTCCCATAAGGGATAGTTACGCGAGGTCCCTCCAGTGCTCGTGTCGCTAGTTGGGTACCACTTTTCATCCACCCTGGGTGAAGTCCGGCTCCTTAATGTCCTATGTTTTAGGGTTTCCAAATACTAATTTTTAAATGGCACACCTGAAGATGAATGTAATTTGATCTCTTTAAACCGGTGGATATTCATGCAATATTGTTTGTTTTCCTTTACGCAGTTCTTTCTTTCAGTATATGCCTGTGAGTTTCTGCTTTACTTTATGCAATAGTCTGTAGTTATAATTATCGCCAGTAGTTAGACCTTCGTAGTGTAGAGCAACTCTGAGACTGGTCTCTACCTAGGTTAGTTAGATTTCCTACCGGGTCACGTTGTGACGTGTCCCATCTTGTGGTTTCAGGTCTGGTTTGATAGCAGGAGCTGTGTAAGCGGCTGGAGCAGTAGAGCTTCTGTGAGGGTTAAGTACCTTAAGAATTAGGTTGGTGAGTGAGATGAGCTGAGAGTACGTTGTACCTTTTGGTTTTTGTTTGTTGAGAGTTGTGAGGTGTTGTATATGATGTTTTGTACATAATGATATTGTAAAGAAGAAATGATGTAAATCTTTGATGTATAAATGAAATTGTGTTTTCGTCTCTTATTTGTATATCTGTGCCGTATTGTCTGAGTTGGTTGAGTTGGAGTATTGTCTGCACTTCCCAGCACATATGTAGTGGCCTGCGGAGTTTTCTGATATACTTCTATTCTCTTTTCGTCTTTCTTCTCCACACCCGTAGCTTTGGGAATACCTGATACGGATTTGTACTTATTGGGTATTCTGGGGAGCGGGACGTTACATTTGGCGGCTCATGCAGGTCTCCACATTGCGGCGTGCGTACAGATAGTGTAGGTAATGCTCCATAGGGATAGTTATGTCCTAAGGTGGGTAGGTGACCTGCCTTAGGATAAAGCCCTGGTATTAGAAAGCCCAAAATACAGAGCTTTCTGAGGGTAAGCATGGGTAGTCGTTTGTATATGTACATAGATGTGTAGATGGTTATGTGTTTGCATAAATATATAAGTATTTTAGGTATATTGGCATGTATTCCTGTAGGTATGTATCTATAGCTATATCTGTATGTAAGATACGTTATAGATACGTGTATGACTACTTGTGTGTATCCTTATAATCCATAGTATAGGTGTTCGTACATGGACTAACTATGAGGTATATGTATAGTAACGTTGTTTGTATGGATTGGGACGTAGATAATATTTGATAAGTAAATCTATGTGTAAAGCATGCTATCTGTGTAATAGAGTACTGTGTCATATATAAATATGTGGTAATATATGCATTGCCTACATTTGAGTATATATAGATGACTATATGATTGTATGTGTTGTAAGTGTATATAGAACTATATATTTAAGAGATATAAGGATATATATATATATATATGTATATGGATGTCTCTATATATGAATTATCTGTGTGTATAAATATTGGTGTATAGATAAATTCATGATATATGTGTTGGTATATGGATGTTTGTTTGTAATTCTAGGTGGATGTATACTTAGATGTATAAGAGTGTATGATGGTATACATAAGAATAATTATATGTGTATGCATACTATAAATGTGATTGTACGAATTGATATAGTAAGATATGTATATATAGGTATAACTACATTTGGATATGGATCATAAGTAGTGTGTGCAATATATTGGATTACTAAATGGTGTGTGTAGATATACATAGGTAGGTTTGCCAAGTTATGCAATGGTTGTGTGTATTTATAGGTATATATATGTATCATGTGAAGATATGTGTATGATATGAAGATAGAGATGTATGTATAACGCGTGAATAAGATATATATATGTCTTATGTATACATGTGTGTGTATATATATTGTATTGGTGTACTTCTTGTGCTATAGTAAATACATAGTGTTGAATGTGTGTGTGTATGTGTGTGTATGTATATATATACTGCATTGAATAAATTATACGTAATATATATGAATAGTTGATTGCTTGTATGTATGTATATTTGTGTAGGTATATAGATGGATAAATTTAAACTACGTAGTTAAATATTGGATGTGGATACATATGTATGTATCTTTGCATATAAAGTGAGTGTTTATTGGAATGTTGATATACTATACATATATGGCCTAATACTTGGTATATATGAAGATGTCTTATAAGCAATGTATGGTTGTATGAATATTTGGGTGCTAACCATGGATTAAGATAGATGTATATGTATATAGTAGTTAATAAGTAATAATATTGTCTATTAATTGATATGTATTGTCTTGCTATGTAATGCTTTATGTTATAGGTATCAGTTCACATATGTAGTTGAGCAGTATGTGTGTCGTACGTGTGTATGTTAGGTCTATATTCTAGTGCACATCTATGTGTTATGAATATATATACGTGTGGTGCATGTATGTGATATAAGTGTATGTGCGTAGTATAGATGTAGTAGTGTTAGTATTTCGTGGTTAGAAAGACCCTTAGACCTAAGCAACCTCCGATTAGACTCTTAGTTTTAGAAAGTCCGAAGACGGACTTTGTTTTTAAGGTGGGTAGAATGTAATACACAGTCTCCGTATATACGAGTATAACATCCGTATTTCTGGACGTATGTGTACATGTAAATTTCTGGGTATTTCTATGAATTTTTCCAAAATTTTGTAATAATAAAATTGTTTTTAAATTATTTTTAAACCCAATTTGAATTTAAATGGATGAGTATTTGAATGGAAATACATTGTATTTAAACATGAGTAATAAGTGAGTATTTCTATTTTTCTAAAAATTAATATTAAAATTTTCTAAAGATGCCACATAACCCTAATATGTGTCATGCCATGCTTAAATTTCACCTAATCCCATCCTATGTGTCATGCTATGCTTAAACCCCACCTAACTCTAAGCTAGGTGGCATGTGGAGAGAAATTAAGGGATGACTAATCCATGGGGTGAGATTTAAAAGGGAAAATTTTTGAGAAAAGAAAGAGGAAAAAAAAAGAAAACCAAAACCAAAATTTTCTCTCATTCCCTCCCTGCGCTCTCCCCATTCTGGCCGAAAATCCCCACCACCCTCTTCCCTTATTGCTCCACCCCTTCCACCCCTTCCACCAACAACACCCTCCCGTCACTCATCACACCCCACTTTGTTTCCTTAGACAAATTTTACCTCCATTCCCTACCCTAAAACTCATCTCCTACTTAATATTTTGGAGTTGGGAAGCCTTGGAGGAAAGGAAAGAGTTGAGGGAAGAGTAAAGATCAAGGGCCTTCAAGGAGAAGAAGGGCCAAATTATTTAAAAGGAGGACGTTCAAGGTAGGAATTCTAATTACTCTAGATAGTGTGCCAATCTTAGGATTATGTAGGAAATGGTAAACTATGTTCTAGTGTTGTTATAATAGATCCATGTTAATTGTTAGCGTTGTTATGTCATGTTTTATATGTATTGTGTTAATTTAATAATCATGTTAGTAAGTGCCATAGTAATGTTACGCCTTGCTTTAATGTTGTGCATATTCATGATGCCATACTTAAACTAAAAGTCATGAAGACTAGGTTTTGCTAATGGTAGAATGCAAGGATATTAATGTTCAAGCCAAATTATGTTCAAGCTATGTTAAGGGTGGTAGCCAAGTTAATATGCTTCATATGTTTACTATGTTCAAACTAAAAAGATAGTGCACATGTTAAAATAAATATGTTTATGCTAAACCATGTATCTTGCCATACTAATAATTATGTTAGTCTGCCATGTCTCTTTAACTATGTTTGGATGTATCTCGTAGTCATTATTCTTGCAAGGATTAAATGCTCATGTTCAAATTGTCCAAATAAAATTTGTAGTATGCTAAAATTAAATTGGTAACATGATTAGATTTGTAGTACTAATGTCCATGCTCAAGTGTAGGCTAAAGTAGTATGCTTGTGCTATTCATATGTTTATGCTCAATTCATGTTCAATTATATATGTGGGTTATGTTGCCAAGTACAAGATGTTCTATTATGTAATATGTTGTATATGTATGTTGCCAAGAAATTAGCCAAGTTTCTACATGTTGCCATGTTCCCTTGATGTGCAGTATGTTTTTAGGACCATGTTAATATGCCATTCTATAATGTTAATTATGCTCAAGCCATATTAGCATGTTATGTTGAAATATTCTTTTTTATAAAATGAATAGATCCTCTGATGTAAGGTTGATGCGATGTTCGTTGTTTAAATCACGACATCGGTGAAATTGTGAAAGTAACAAAACGATGTGAATGCGGTAAATGAGACCGTGAAAATGAATGAATGATGAATTGTTCTATAAACTGAGAGTGAGGAAGAGGGAAATATCTGGAGCCTCGATCCATTCTAAGATGGGTAAAACTCCAGATACGGCTTCGGGAGAAACACGTGTAGAAAATAGGTCTTAAGGACCGGACACAGATGAGGCTCCCACTTGCACTCCTGAGCGAGGGAGTTGGCTAAGTGTGGACATAGCTTGATTCTCACTCACGCTCCCGTGAGGAGGAGTTGGCTAGAATTAGAGAGGCCGGTGGTGTACCCGTAATGCGCTATTCGGTAATTGTTGGTTTTCTCCATTTGCCCTGATAAAAACCGAGAATTTTCTTACTCCCGTAAGGGGGAGTTACGAGAGACCCCTCCAGTGCTCGTGTCGCTGGTTGGGGTACTACTTTTCACCACCTTGGGTGAAGTCCAGCTCCTTAATGTCCTATGTTTTACACGAGTTTCCAGATACTAATTTTTAAATGCAACAACCTGAAGATGAATGTAATTTGATATTTTTAAACCTGTGGATATTCATGCAGTATTGTCTGTTTTACTTTACACAGTTCTTTCTTTCAGTATATGCCTGTGAGTTTCTGCTTTACTTTATGCAATAGTCTGTAGTTATAATTATCGCCAGTAGTTAGACCTTTATAATGTAGAGCAACTCTGAGACTGGTCTCTACCTGGGATAATTAGATTTTATATTGGGTCACGTTGTGACGTGTCCCACCTTGTGGTTTCAGGTCTGGTTTGATAGCAGGAGTTGTGTCAGGGGGCTGGAGCAGTAGAGCTTATATGAGGGTTAAATACCTTGAGAATTGGGTTGGTGAGTGAGATGAGTTGAGAGTGCATTGTACCTTTTGGTTTTTGTTTGTTGAGAGTTGTGAGGTGTTGTATATGATGTTTTGTACAGAATGATATTGTAAAGAAGAAATGATGTAAATCTTTGATGTATAAATTAAATTGTGTTTTCGTATGTTATTTGTATATCTGTGCCGTATTGTCTGAGTTGGTTGAGTTGGAGTCTTGTCTGCACTTCCCAGCACGTGCGCAGTGGCCTGCAGAGTTTTCTGATATTCTCTCTTCGTCTTTCTTCTCCACACCAGTATCTTTGGGAATACCTGATACAGATTCATACTTATTGGGTATCCTTGGGAGCGGAGCGTTACAAATACATGCATATTCAGCTTCCGCAGCCTGTCCATCGTGTATGTCCTCTGGTCTCCTCGCCCTCTGCGTGCCTGGGATGATGATAGTGTTGCCACCTCTCCTGATGTGTCTCATAGCCCACTACGGGCCCCTCTCGTGATTTTCTTGGTCCCATCGTGGGCCTCTATAGTCTCCCTGGCCGTCACTCACAATCCCACCACCACGCCCATCATCGTAGTCTCTGTAGCCTTTGCCAGTATCCCTAGTGTGCCCCTCATAGGTGCGGGGTGGATCTCGTCGCCTGTCATCATCATACCGGGGGTCTGGAGGGTCTGGAAACCATCCTCCATTGTCACCGTACTCCTGAAAATCTCACGGGTCAAAATCATCATCGAAACCACACACTGGATCGTTGGAATATGGCTGCAATCTTCCGTCGGTGTCCCATCCTACTCTCCGTGTGTCGGAACCCCCGTGGGGGTCGACATGGGTCAGTGGGACCCTGGGGGCCCCGGGGGAAGGGCTGTCGGGCCCTTCCGGTTGCCGTCGGGGCCCCAGCGGCCCTGCCGCCTGTTCGTCGGGGCCTGGCGGCCCTGGGGGAGGCGCCACATGCCTTGCCGAGGCTCTTAGAGGCCCGCAGGACCCTGGGGGAAGCCCTAGGCCCCCCCAGCTTGTTGTCGCTGCTCATGGGAGGTTCGGCTAGGGCCGTCGGCCTCCCGGTGGTACTCCTCCGCATCTGGGTCGCTGCTGTCGAGATCCATGAGCCTCCTGTCTTCCAAATTTCTCGTTACGTGCTTCCCTTTGTTCAAAGGTGATGCCTTTGTCGTTGTTTTAGGGTTTGCTTCGCCACCGTTCAATTTCGACGAGAGCTTTCCAAGTTGAAAGATGATTTTTGCAAAGGCTTCGCTATGTTGCCTTAAGGTTTCCGCTTGATTATTCAATTGATCACCATGCTCCTTTAAGGTTTCCTTCACGCTCGCGATCTCGACATTCATGCCCACGATCTCGCCATTAAGCTTCTCCTCCACCGCATTAATACGATATTTGGCTCTCGTCGACACTGTCATGGATCGACGTGCGCTGATATCAAATTGATAGGAACCAATAAGATGTGAACTTTATTAGTAAAAAACTGAAAATAAAAGGGATAGATTGATTAAATTTTAGGGGTAATCGCCCTTCTAAGACGTCGATTGATAAGGGACGTTCGCACCTTCCCGAAGAAGTAGGAGATCTCTCCTCTCAATCACAAATTATCAAAATAAGCATAGCTACGGCCGGCCGGCCTCCCCTCCTATTTATACTTATTTAACTAATAGTCTAATTACCCAAATACCCCCACAATAATAAAAATCACAAAAATGTCCAAAGTCCCCCCCATAATGGGCCGGATCTAACATCTTTCTCCCTATGCGGTGGGAGTTCCTTTCCACTATTGGCACTCTGATAAGCCGACAGGTCTCTCTCCCGAGGAACAAAAGGCTAAGTTAGCAGTAGTATATGTTGCTTCCATACGACCATTTACAGTGATCTGAATAATACTAAGATGAAATCTGCACGAGTGGCCTACCAGACCCATTCCTGTCATACCCACTCTTATAGCTGGTGGTTATATAACAAATTGATACTTTATTCTTGGAGAATTTGAATCTGGTTTAAAATCATGTACTCTACTATAGTGGTAGAACTGTAGAATATCAAGATGTGTGAAAATGGACAGTACTCCTGCACTTGTTCTCTTGAAATTTACTGTCCTTAAACAGTCTGTTGTTGGTCTATATTTTATATTAGGTGAGATAAATTCGTCATTAATTTCTACTAATTATTTCTAACTGTAATGCCTTCGCTATGATTTTGTTCCTCAATCCAATACTTCCTTTTTCTGAGACATAACTCAATGCTATGTGCCTTCTCATTTTCTCTGTGAAGGGAAGGAGCGGGATAAGAAGGCTGTCCAATCCTTGGTTATTGGAAGACCAGTTTTACTTGCTTTAGAAGATGCAGATGGGAGCCCATCTTTCTTAGAAAAGGCACTCAGGTTTATTGAGGATCATGGTAAAGTCTATCAGCATTCTTTTCTTTGTGTTCTAGAAGATATTCAATTCTTGTGTTGTGGTGCTTGTATGCAATTCCGCTGGATTTTTAGTTTATTCTGTTATTCTGATGAATGTTACTCACTCAGAAAACCATGCATCTTTTTTGATGATGTGATACTGTCACACCTCACTTCCCCAGTTGCAAAGGGAACCGGGAGGGTGCTAAGCCCATACATACGTAAGCATACTTGAGATTCCCTCGTTCAACCTAAATACGTCTGTACTGTTTTTAACTAATAATGAGCAAAAGTTAATATGACCTACATACTATAAGATCAAAAGGTGTATCAATAGACGGGAATGACAATAAGTTAAGAATCGAGTAGCTAGTATGATAGGAATATAATGAAACAAGGAATATAAAAGTTAATGAAGGAGACTTACACAATTGCAAGGTAATGCCATCACGGGAATGAGTCCAGGTTTATGGGCTGAGCCTATGGGAGATATCTTAATATATATTTCTAAAAGATAAAATGAAACAAAGAGAATATCCGTCAGTAATACATGCTTATATAGGGTATCTTCATAAAATAAACAATAATAAAGGTATGTCATTATACAATATGGATAAAATGAACATCAACAATGTAACTTGACAATAGTATTAGTAGCATAAATATGAGAAGTGACACATGGTAATTATCATATTAACAGTAACTGAGCAATTTACTAGTAACAATAATAGTGTGGTATCTCTATCTAGTGTCGCGTTCATGTTCGAGTGTACGATATGTAAATTAGATATAAAACATGAACACGAGCCTTATGCGTGCACACCAATGGTTTCAACGGTATATAACCATGCTTATATTGTTGGAGAGTGGAAAATACGAGGACAGTAGTAAACTACACTTTTATTTCTGGAAAGTAAAAAATACAGATAAGATACAGTAATATAACTATACCTTCGTTACTGGAGCTAAAAACCACGAAAACAGTAATGACCCTTGTCACCTCCTCACCTTCTAAGACCATAAGTTTCTCATCCTTATATGTTTTAGTTTAGATGCTATATCAATTAAGATAACAAATACAGAATCATGTCAGCAAGTATCGTAATCGATAATTGTATCTGGTACAGTATCATGAACATGAAATTAGGCATAATGAGTGTCATGAACATATATAATGATCATAAGCAGTGACTCTAATGCAATAGTGAACACGTATAGTGCAAATCATATAACAATTATTGTTACTCTCTATGCAATGTAATGAGCATGGCGAAATATTAAGGCATAAGTAAGCACAATCCCTTGGCTTATTTTTTTGGTGTCCATCCCTTGGCTTATTACTTAACTGACAATTAATCTTGTATTTAAGTAGTTAAGTTGGTAACATGACCGTGTAAATATGAGATGCATATTGTAGGGGAGATAGTCTCAATGCCTACCTAAGATGGGTATAAATTATGTTACAATTCTTCCGGTTGTGAATTAGGCCTATGCTTAGGGACATTATCTATAATTAGCATACCAACTGAAACCAATATCCATCGTCAATATTTGGGATATAAACGAGTCATCAAGAAAATCTCAAGAAAATCAACATAAGTACTGAAGCAACTCCAGCATGACCTAAAAACATAATTACAAGGGATTGACCTGAAGGTCAATCATATAGTCTAATCATCTATGCATGTATACATGTATATCCCATAGTTAATATTTTTTTGAATTGTTTTTTAAAAGATTATCATGATTCACATATTTTCACCACATTCATAATCTTAGATATAAAATCATCAAATATTATCATCAAATATGAAACATCATTCTGATGTGGACGCACACCTAGCCGCCGTGCCGCAAGCCGCACCCGGGTCCCACTTGGATGGCTTATTGCCAGCGCAGGAGACGTGGAGACATGGTTTGGGTGAGCCAGTTATCTAGGGGTATTCTAGTCTTTTCAGACTAGATTAGTAATTCCCCTTTTCTATTTAATATAGGGCTAGCCGTCTTGTCTTTTTATGCATATTTGTGAATAACAATTAGGTATCCATTGTGAAGGTGCTTAGGCTTTGGTCCGTTCATCCAAAGCTAGGAGATAGAGTTTCGTCTCGAAAGAGGCCCAAATTATCTTTTGTTATTCGTGAAAATATTTATAAAAATTCCTCTTTTTACATTTTCCACCTTTAAATCGCTGATTTGATTGATCGATCCATCGGATCGTATCACATTCTTAAAGCATATATCTCATAATTCAAAACTTTAGCCGTGGGTCTCAAAATGATTTTCAAACCAAAACTTTGGTAAAAAAGAACATGCAACAAAACCAGAGTCCAAGGAGGTCGATATGACCATAAGGGAAAGTACATGGACCCAACAAGACCATCAACCAAATTGGAACAAGGCCAAACATGGACCGAACAGCAGAATCCAGGGCCTCAGGAAGAGAAACATGACCAAATAGGGACCAACAATAATATACAAAGCCTCCAAAAATAGCAAAATACAGAGTCTTAGGAAGATAAACAAGGTCAAATAAGGACCGAACAACAATTAAGGACTGAACAACAAAATTCAGATCATTTAGAACAGAGCAAGGCTAAACATAGATCTAACATTAATATCTAGAGCATTATGAAGAGGAACAAGTTCAAACATGGGTTGAACAACTCCTCAGCAACAAGAACAAGACCTAACAAAAATCAAAAAGCCACCATCAATGAAATTTAGAGCCAATGTATCTCATCACACCAATTATACAAAAATTTCACCTCAAATCAAAGCAAGGTCGCATTTATCAAGGTCATAGAAGGGGTTAAAGGAGCTTATTTGTCACCATAAATAAGGAAAAGAAGGAGAACGTAACACCAACGTTGGAGGTCGTGCCGTCTGGTCGAGCTTGCTAATACGGTTGCCGCTATCCGTCGCAAGAGGAGAGGGAGAGGATGGGTCTGGAGGGAGAAGAAGTCTACATCAGAGCAGAGAGTGCTCAGATCGATGTGGAGAAGAAAGATCCAAGTCCTAAGGTTTAAATATGGAAAATGAGAGAGAACATGAATTATGGAGAGAGATAATGGGAAATAGGAAGAGGAGGAGACATTGGAGAGGGGACGTGGCCGTCAGTCACGCTGACGGTCATGATCATCGAGGTCAACGCGAGGAACAACCACCACCCTCTTCGCTCGCACTAGCGAGAACACGAAGGGGGGATAAAAAGAAAAAAAGAAAAGAAAAGAAAATGAATGAGAAATGGAAATAGAGAGATATTTATTAAAGGGTAAACGGGTTGGGTTTGGTTTTTAAAAATGAGATTGGGTTAACGGGTTTTAAACAAAATGAGTTGCGGGTTTAAATAGGCTAAGGGTTAAAACATGCTTAGAAAAATACAAAAAATGTAGAAAATAACTAAAAAAATCAAATTAATTATTTTAAAATTTAGTTGACATTTAGAAAAACATTTTTATTGATTGAAATGGGTTAGTGTTGTTAATGATACCATAGAAAACATGCATCTTACCTCTTTGTATTGACCCTTTCTTAGTTTTTAGTGGAACTTTGAGGGGGTTCATGAATTTAAATTACAACACCATCAGGGGTAACCATTTGGCCATCAAAATTCATTGAAGTGCCCACACATTCTCATACTTGCCTTGGCCATGAATTTGGTACAACTCATTGCCGACTGATGCCAGGTTTACGGCCACTGTATAGACTTGGTTAATTCTTACACTAAGCTATAACTATCCTGTAATGTTCTCCTCAGTGGACTACATTTTGATGCCAGTAGTCCAGAATGATGATGATGATGATTTCATCTTGGATCGATGCATAGCTGAGATGGTGCATTGTTGTTACAAGACAAATTAGAAAATCAAAAGTCTTAACAGCAGCAGGAAAAGATCGTTTAAAACGGAAAACTATAGTCGTATTTGTTAGTAGCTGGATGAAAGGAGCCCATGCTAGATATCTAACAAAGGCTCAGCAACCTATAGGGAAGCAGCACCCATCAGATATTCCCCTGCTACGCTTTATTCGCTTCCCACTCCCGTTATTCTTCCAGATGACAAGCAATTTACCTCATCGTAATATACCAAAATGATAAAACCCATCCTTTAAGAAAATGACTAGAGGAGAACAAACTATTAGAGTTATTTGGGATGTATATTGTATCTTTAACAATCATATGGATAGAATGAATGCGTGCTTAAGATCCCGCAAAATACTTGGTTAATCACCAGTCACAGACTTCTTATCGTTGCTATTGCTGTGCTTCTGAAAGCCTACATCATTCAGCCAAACAGACTGGCGAAGTCACTATATGGCCATCATGTGACGGTTCAGTTTCCGAAAGATCCGTTAACGTTTCCTTTTTTTTAATTTTGATAATTTCAAAAAGTTCACATGTACATACCTGAGAACATAAGCCGAATATAGCGCCGGTAAACCATGGTTAATTGTATTCCTCAAAGATCTGAGATAATAAAATGGAACTGTGTTCCATTTTATGCAACTGAGTTCTTTGTTCCGTCAACAGGAATCAAAGTGGAAGGTGTACTACGACAATCTGCTGATGTCGAAGAGGTAGAACGTAGGGAACGTGAATATGAGCAGGGTCCGTGCTCCCTCTGTGGAAAGTGTATTACGTGTTTTCTAATTTTAGTTTTCTTTATGTTCTCTTCATAAATGTCAAGTTGGTCTAACTTTTAGTTTTTTTCAGGAAAAAAGGAATTCTCATCGAATGAGGATGCACATGTTATTGGTGATTGTATCAAGGTTTCATGCTGTCAGAAATGTCATATACATTAGTTACTAGTTATCCTTTCTTTTGCTCACCTCAAATGAATAAATATATTTACAGCACGTGCTTCGAGAGATGCCATCTTCTCCTGTGCCTGCATCATGCTGCACTGCTTTAGTGGAAGCATACAGTAAGTCTTGGGCATTGTGCATACAAATACATTTCTTGATATTTTAAATTATGAAATCATAGATATAGTGCCTTTTGATCTTCGTTCATTCATACTAGTAAATCTATTGTGTATTTTGAAAACACATATGCTACATGTGAAAATCAAATAATTTAACATTATCACATAAAGAAAAAGATGAAACCAAAAAAAATTCATCCGTCTAGCGTATCATCCATCCTCATAAAGTACTTACCATTAAGTTTCTTCTTTTTTGTGTGAAAACTTTATGAGATAAAGATTCTAATTTTAGCACGTTTACTTTGTTAGAATTTTAATTATATTAAGTTGTTCACTTGAGAATTTTCTTTCATATTAGAGGGACTTCTAACTTAATAGGGACTCATATTTATATTTTTTAAAATCATATATTGATTTGAAATAACTTCATATGTGATTTACCAGCTATCAATCTGAATGTGCCTTATCTAACAAAAGTTGAGATGTACCCTTTTGAGAAATAAAATAGGGGGAATCAATTGGAAATGAATAAATCTGATTAGATTTCTTTTAAAGGTTGGAATATATAATTAGATCTAGATATAAATTTATTATATTCCTGAGTAGATGGATTTGAAATTTGAATAGGACTACCACAATATAAAAAGTCCCATCTCACCCTACTCAATTTCTTTTCCTTGCACTCGGATGAATCAATATTATGTTTTACTGACAGCACTATAGCACTAATATTTCTGCTAAATTTGGGAATCCCCATAAAGTTACAAATATATATATGTGCATGAATGGTTGTGCAATGAAATTAGTTTTAAATGACTACCTTTTATATCTTAGCTTAAAACTTTTAGCTGGTTCTTTCTCGTTTCCAATATCTTATTTAGTTTGAGATTTTAATTTGGTTATATTTATTTTATATGTCTATCGGATGATGAATTTTATTTTCTATCTTATATTAAAATCATTTATTTGATATTATGTCACTTTTCTTTCACATGTACCTTTTTTAGTTGGAATTGTGAATATGACTAATATTTCTAAAAGTTAAAAAGAGTTAATTCAGCTAGTAGTAGCTTCAATACATATATATTATATAAGATTAATTAAAACTTGATTAGAGTTAGAATTGATTTGGATAGATTTCAGTGAGGATAAATTTATTTAATTTATTTATTATTTAGTTATCTCTAATCACAAACTTATCTCTTTACGTACGATAGATTAGTTCAACATTATTTAATTACTAAAAATACTTGTGCAGGAAGTAAATGATGGGTCAAGTTTCTAAACTATAAGCTTTTACGAGTATTTATGGATTTTCAATTTTGTCTTCTCATATAAATACCCATTTTATGACTACCATGATAACAGAGTAAATTTGTGCTTGTTTTTCATGTCCTCTGCCTATTTTATTGTCAAATGTATCATTGTGTTGACACAAAATAAATGAAGAAGCAACGAAATTTCGATAGAAATAAAAAAGGCTAAAAAGTCAAATGATACATAATTTTGTTAGTGGCAGGGACCATATTATCTCTAAAAATGCGCTATGAGTTATTGAGTATTTAGACTACGATGATTATTTTTTTATAAAGAGACTTGACTAGATTTCATAATATTTGAATATGCCCATATTCGTAGATTTAGGCAGTTTCAATATTTGGTTGAATTGAGTAGATTTCAATATGAATTTAGGATATCTAAAAATATTAACTCTTCATCAAAAGTTACTGGGCTACGTGCTAATCATGTATACCAAATTTTCCAACAATCCTATGTCATGTGGAAGGCAAACATCATCTTGCATGTGAAGCACAACACTCATGTGGAAAGCTATTTTATTGTAACATGATTACGATGGGATTTGAACATATGATATCTTTTGTTTTAATTGCTCAAATATCATGTCAGTTAATAAATATAGCCAAAAGCGCTAAGAATGTACTCAATTCACTAATAGAATCCTAATTTGATGTCTTTTTTCATTACTCAATTTTAGTTATTTATTATAGCCAATTCAATAGTTAACCTTGCAATGGTACATCTAGTTGAGAGAGAGAGAGAGAGAGAGAGAGAGAGAGAGAGAGAGAGAGAGAGAGAGAGAGAGAGAGAGAGAGAGATTTCTTAATATGCGAGTAGGGATAATTGAATATTTAAAACTATGTGATGATTGGATATGCATAATTTGATTAGTGTTAGAATATATTGTGTGGGGTGTTTTGTGTAAAGTTATGTATGGTGTTTTATTTAAAATTGTGTTATGAGATCTCTATAAATATTGAATAGTAAGATATTTGGGTCAAGAGCGATCAACTAACTCTCTCTAACTTTTCCATCAAATAACCTCTCTGATTTCCACATGATATCAAAGCATCAAAAATCCTAACCATAGTAAGTAACCATCTTATCCACAAAAATCACACTATTCATCATATCTCTCCCTCATCAAACGATCGAAACCCTAATCATCATCAACATCACAACCCTAACCATCATCATCGTCATCCTCAAAAACACCTAGTTGTTGGTCAATAATGCTACCGCCATCTTGTTCTTACAGATTCAAGGCCGTCATTGCCTCCATAGTCAAGATCTGAAGCCACCACCGCCTCTCTGACTCTTTTCCAACGATCTCAATGCTTCCCTGGCCTCACCGGGTAATGATAAGGAAGATTTGGCTAGTGTCATCCATTATCAAGCCCCTTCCGACATTGATCTCTCCTTTTTTGCCATTGAAGCCATGTTCCATCATCGTCATCACCATTCAAAGCTATTTCGACCTTCGTCATCGTCCACCACCACCACTTTCCTTATATCCACCTTTCTTATTAACCAGCCTTATCTTTATGTTGCCCATGTGTCAATTACTTTGAAACATAAAACATAAGTTAGGTTAAAATGTAGTGTATACTGTATTAACACAATATAAAGTAACAAAAATGTAAAAAATTGTAGTTTGATAGGGTTCTCTAATATATATTTCTTTATTTGATATGTACTTTAGATCATTTAAGGATAAATTTTCTTAGATGTGCTTGGTAGGTCCCACTGGAGGATCTTCTTTGTGAGTTACAAGTGTGGGCTCCCAAAAGAGGATGTAGGTTGGTTATTGTGTTTGTTTGGGTAAGGGTGATTGATTAGCTAAGGATGACAAGACAAGGGCTTTAGTGAAATCTGTTGTTTAATACTTAAAGTTTGTTTATAGGACGATAACTGATAGGAAACTGATAGCAGATGACATCAACATTTTATGTTAAAGACGACTTGTTAAGAACTACATTATTAATAGAGGAAAGGAGATTCATCTTACAGAGTATCATCCAAACTGAAAACAGCTGAATGAAAACATGATGGTGTTGGTCTTTACAATTAGATGGTAAACACTATGGAGTTGCGGGCATAGGGCATGGTGTTACACACAATAGGGATCAACCAGTTATGGGATTACCAACGGGGCTATATTGAATAAAGCATATGAGGTACTACAAGATCTGTTCAAAAACAATCAGAAGGATCAACCTCTTGTCCAGTTCTATGATGATTATAAGCAGATGTGTGAAGAGTTTAATGTATTATTTTCCGTTTGTTATGATGTGCAAAAGATGAACATACAATGAGAATAGATTTTTGTGTTAGTTTTTAGAGCTTTACCAATTGCTTATGCCTCTGCACGATCCCAAGGGATAGAAAGTTTTGTGGCTAACTCCTTGTTTGATACATTTAGCATACTTTGAAAGGTATATCCTGATGAACCTCCCTACGGGTGTAAGAATTGTATAATCATTTTGCTTTGGTGGTTCAACATAGATGGTTTATAAGATCAAGGAAGAACATGGTATTGCCATAGGAGCAGCTCATGGCAGGGACCATGGATGAGGCCCGATTGGAGTAATGAGCCATGTTGGAGTAGGTTGTGGGAACCTTACTAGTGGTGATAGTTGAGTGTGTCATTATTATAAGAATGTGAAGGCAGCAGATATGTCTGGAGCTACAGAGTAAGATATCTTGTCCTCAATCAGTATATATTACTTCTATCAAGGAGTCATGTCCAGATACAGTAGTGATTTTATCCAAAGAAGTGTATGATAAGTATTTGATATTCTAGCACTTCTAGAAGTCGATGGCTTCCTCTTCATTTTCACTCATACTATTATAGCTGTCAAAATCGGTAACTTTACGGCTTTTATTTCTTCCTTAATGTCATAAAACTAAGTAATAGATTTAAAAACCTTGCATCATATAATTGGTAATCCTAAGATCATTTCTCATTTAGAATCTATTTCTTCCTTTTATGGTGTTATATTAGTAGATGGTTCTGTCTCTTTAGTTCATAGTATTGGCATTATACATATAACACCTAACTTGTCAATATCATCTATGTATTATTTGCCTACCTTTTCATTTAATTCTCTATCTGTTAGTAAACCTACAAAAGCATTGAATTGTTTAGCACCCTTTTTTTCTACTCATTGTCTTTCATGAGATCAGAATGGCAAATATGATTGGCATATTGCGTTAGTCTGGTGGTTTATATCATCTCGGTGGGATTTGTGATACTGTTGCATTATCTAGTATTATGTTTCCATCTATACTTATAGTCATTTGGGATATTATTCTCTGCATAATTTGAAGTTATCTCCTTAGTTAAATTATTTTTTAAGTTTAGAATGTGAGCCATGTCAGAAAGAAAAATATTATCGGGTGTCTTATCCTTCTAGAGGTAAAAAAAGCAAACAGATCAATCGAACGTGTTCATTCTGATGTGTGAAGGCCCGTGTTCTGGACAATCGAAGCTTGTTTTTTTAATATTTTATAATTTGATTTTCTCGTGTTACATGAATTTACTGATTTAAAGATAGATTTAAAGTTTTTTCGATTATTTATAATTGTGGCTGAGATTAAAACTTAATTTTATTTATCTGTATGTATTTTATGTAGTGATAATTCAAATAAATATTTTAGCTTAACTTTTATTGAGTTTATGACACAATCCGATATACTAAACCAAGGTTTGAGGTTTCAGCCGATACCCCTGCGTATCGCCTGTTTCGTATCGGTATCAATGGGTAACGAGACCGAAACTATGTGTTAGTTTCGGTATCGGTCGATACTGAACGGTATCATTCAGTATCGGCCGATACCGGTTGAAACTGTTCCGATACCGTTCAGATTTGTCGAAGGCGGAAGAAGAAGAATGTGTAATTAAATAAAAATTCTCTAAAAAACCTAAAAAATTTCGTGAATCAATTGGTTGCAAAGAAAGCTCGGTTAAAAGCGAGGAGAAAACCCTAGGGTTTCGGCTTGAAAATGATGGAGTTAGATGAAAAAGAGGCAAAGCCAAGAAAAAATTGCTGAAAAAAGAAGAAAAAGGAAAAAAGGAAAATGATGAAAAAATTGAATTCACCGCATCGCGTCGTCGCCTCGCCGAACCCGCATCCTGCCTCGCCGAACCCGCCTCTTGCCTCACCATCCCACCTCGACCATCTAGCGTGAGAGAGACAGATAGCAAAGCGAGAGAGGCCCGAGTCGCCTTTAAGGAGAGGCTGCGTTTTATTAAAAAGGCAAACTTGTAAATAACTGGTATGCGTAGAGTAAAACAGTCAGTGCACATAGCAAGCGGATTTTTTGTGGCAACCCTGTAGATAAGTGGTATGTGTGCAAAGCAAAATGGTCGGTGTGTAAAGCAACGCCCAGTGATTTTTTGGCAAACTTGTTAATAAGCGGTTTGTGCGCATGGTAAAACGATGGGTGCGTAAGGCAAACTTTAGGATCTATTCATTTATCTAATATTTAGTATTTAAGTACCAAACTTTAGGTATTTAGTATTTGATATGATTACGAAGTCAAATTTAGTTTATCTATTTAGTATTTAGTATTTGATAGTATATGATTAATATTTTAGTTTGTTAAGTATTTAATAGTATTTGATAGTATTTGATAAGTTTAGATTTAAGAATCTCCAAAACCATTGTGTATATAGTATATACATATTTAAAGTATCTTCGAAACCGAAACCGATATCCAAAACGAAACTGCCGAAACTAGCGATACTGACGAAACCGAAACTTAGTTCCTAAACCGCCGAAACGGACGATACAGATACCGAAACCTAAATTTTGGAAAGAACGATACTGAGACCGAAACCGAGACGTAAAACCTTGTAATAAACAAGTCACCATGTTCATAAACCACACAATAAAATAGAGTTACTTAAAGCAAAAAAATAAACATGTACATGAAGTATCACGTGCATTGTTAATTCATCGCAATATTCCTAAATATTTTTTGGGATATTGTTCTTATTACATATCATGTATTTAATAGAATACCACAATTAGTGCTTAATAATAACTGTCCATATTCGTTGCTATATGCGGATATTCTTTTATTTTCTCTTACTCTACATATTTTCTGTATGTGTGCTTTGTACCTGATTTACTATCTACTGTGTCTAACTGGATACACTGTCATTGAAATATGTTTTTCTTAGCTATCCATGTACATAAAATGGATATAAATGTTGTCTATAAGCTGCTAGATAGCATAGTTTTAGGTTTCGGCCGAAACCAGCCGGTATCGGCCGTTTCGGATCGGTATCGGAGGGGACCGGTCCGAAACCACACTTCAATTCTCGGTATCGGCCGTATCGGTCATGGTATCGGCCGTATCGGCCGTGGTATCGGCCGTATCGCCCGTGGTATCGGCCGTATCGGTCGAGTTTCGTCCAGTATCGTCCGATACCGGCCGAAACTTGGTTGATACCAGGCTAAAACTTTAAAAAATGAAAACCAGAAGGAGGACGAGAAAAGCAGCATCACCAAAATCCAAAAAAAAGAAGAAAAAAATGAAGAGGAAGAGGGAAGGATGGAGAGAGAGACGTACCTCATGGTCGCCCGCCTCCCGCCGCATCCCCGAAGAAGCCCGCCTCCTGCTACTCATCTCACACATTTTGATATACATATTTCATTTATTTACAAGTTTGCCACTCTCTTTACCATTTTAATGGCAACCTTGTAAATAAATGCAATATGTTTAACAAAATGTGTGATGTGTTTAGCAATTTATTTTAAAAATTAGGCAAACTTGTAAATAAATGCAATATGTTTAGCAAAATGTGTAATGTGAGTAGCAGTTAGTGAAAATTAATTCTGGTCATAGATAAATGTGAGTATGCCAGTATTTAAAAATACCGATACGGACAAACCGAAACTCACTTCCGATACCACCGATACGGACGAAACCGATATCGAAACCTAAATTTTCGAGAGACCGAAACCGAGACTGAAACCGAGACCTCAAACCTTGCTAGATAGTATATCATGTCTGTAACTGTCACATTTTAAAATCTCAGCCCTATTTTCTTAACAAACCTACTTCAAAGTTCAACCAATCAGATGAGGGCATTTCTAATGATGAGTCATATGTGCGTCCTTTCTTACTAAATACTCACATTAAGGTAATTGCAGAAACTAACTCTTCAGATATGTTAAAGACTTAAAGTCCACTATGCAATATGATCAAGAAATAATTGTAGGTGTATACCAAACGTCCTATAACTCCTGCTTATATATCAACATCTGTTGACATACACTCATGCATCACATATTCCTACATCTTCAACTATGGGCGAGTCATCTACTCAATCTGATCCAGATGTTCCTATTGCTTTTCATAAAGGCACTCGTACTTCATTGCTCATCTATTATATAAATATGTCATTTGACAACTTTTTTCGGGATATTGTGCTTTTTTATCCTTCATTGATACTTATCCCGTTTCTAAGTTTGTCCGAAGCTTTTGCATTCCAGGTTGGCAAATGGAAATGAAAGAGGAAATGAAAGCAATGAAGGAAAATGATGCTTAGGATCTAGTTCACCTCCCGTCTGGTAAAATCATTGTAAGGTATAAATGAGTCTTTATTGTGAAACTCAATCCCGACAGAATAGTAACCAGGGTGAAAGCTAGACTGATGGTCAAGTGCTGCTTCTAGGTCTATGGTGTTGATTATTTGGATACTTTCTCTTCAATAACTAAATTAACTTTAGTTCATCTTACTATCTTACTTGTTGCTATTTATCACTGTCCACTACATTAGGTAGACATTAAGTGATCAAGAATACCTTTCTTAATGGTGTTCTTGATGAGGAGGTCTATATAGAGTAACCATCAAGATTCGTTGCTTAGGAGGAGCCTGAAAAAGTTTTTAGGTTGAAGCTATTTTGGTATATGTTAAACAATCTCAACAAGCATATATTGGAAGATTTGCTCATGTGCTTTAGAATTTTATGCAACGAGTAAAGAAGGATTATTCGGTGTTCTTTCGAATGCACCAAGAGAAATATATCTTGCTAGTGGTCTATATTGATAACATGATGATCACCCAAGATAATGCGATGGGATTAGAGCTCTGAAGCTACGCTTACAATGATATTTCCAGGCTAAGAATCTTGGGTCCTTGCATTATTTCCTTGGTATAGAGCTAGATAGATCACTTGAATGAATTGTGTTATTGCAGAGGAAGCATGTACTATATATTCTTACTTAGACATCTATTTAGGTGCAAACCAGTCAACTTTAATATGGATCCAAATTCAGAATTGCTACCACATCAGGAGGAGCCGTTAGATAAATCGAGTGATACACAAGACTTATAGGAAAGATCAATCATCTCAGCGTGACTCGACTTGATATCGCGTATTCTGAATTTGTCAGGAGGAGCCATTAGATAAATCGGGTGATACATAATACTTATAGGAAAGATCAACCATCTCAGCGTGACTCGACTTGATATCGTGTATTCAGTAAGTGCAGTCAATAGTTCATATTGGATCCATGTATAACCCATTGAGATGATGTACTTCAGACTGTATGCTGTCTGAAAGGTGCACCCAGGCAGATGACTTATATATTAAAATTTTGAATATTATATGGAGGTTACCTTCTTAAAACTAACTGGGCAGAATCATCCCTTAACCGAAGGTCTAGTAGATATTGCGTATTTATTAGCGAATATCTTATGACGTGAAAAAGTAAGAAACAAGCGATGGTTCACGGTTCAATGCAGAATCCTAATTTTGAGCTATAATGAAGTCACATGTGAATTAGTATGGATTAATGACCTTATAACGGAACTTACGCTCACAATGTTATCTCCCATCACGGTTATATTGTGATAACAAGGTTGACATATTATGAAAAATCCTGTCTTTTTAGCGCACACGTATTCAAGTTGATTGTTACATGATCTTGAATAAGATTATATATTAAAAATTTTTATAGACTCTTCATGTATCATCGGATCAGCTGACAGATTTGTTCACCAAATCACTTGGGATACTCGTTTTCAGTTTATTTGTAGTAAGCTAAGCATGTATAGTATATATGTACCAGCATGAGGAGTGTTAGAATATATTGCATCGGGTGTTTTGTGTAACATTGTATATTGTGTTTTATGTAAAATTGTGTAATGAGATCTCTATAAATAATAAGGTATTTGGGTGGAGAGATTAATCAACTCTTTCTAACTTTTCCACCAAATGAACTATCTTTGATTTCTTCAGTTAAAATTCTTAAGGGTTGAACATAATTATACTTAAGATTGATTTCAGCATGCGTCTTGATTTGGCTGATTACCATTCTAATCCCAAATGTATTGAATGATTAGAAGAACTTAATACGCAGTACACCCTGATAAGAGGAAAGAGCAGGGGTGAAGGCGCTAAAAATTGTTTTTACGAGTTCATCTCATTCACTCTGACTCCGCCTAGAAATCTAGCCTATCATTTCAGTTTGGATCTCTGCTCCCCCCCAAATAATAATAATAATAATAACAGGCACACATGTTTCCCATAAAAGTATACGCCAGCCTTTTCAATACGGAACTTTCTTTGATGAAAGCTGTTGGATTCTTATCCGCGTCCATGTCTCATGGATCAGCCATCTAATGTGTAAAATCATGCTGAGGCATATGTAAAGAAAAAATAATCAGATTCTCTAGTACTAGTGTTATATAAATTTAGTTTTATGTGGTATGGTTTATCTTTTCCGTGTAACTTGAAATCCAATTCAATATGGAAGCGATGTATATGGTTCTGTTCTAATGTTACTTGACCCCATAATGTACGTAACATAACATATCGCCCTAGTTGTCCCTATCATGTAAGGGAATGACCTAAGCATGGCTGGGAATTAGGACATTCCCGGTTAGTGTCCAACTCAATCTGGCCCAGTGAGAGCTAGGCTTGGGCCGAACTTTGAACTTGTCATCATACTTGGGCCTAGGTATTTTTTGCCCAATTGTTAAATTGGATGGCTTTGGCTGACAGAACTTGACCTGATGAACACAAAAAAGTATGAACGTGTAATTATTTAATTAACAGATACAAGTATCGTTCTTCTTACTACCATCTATATGTGGATTCTTTTACTATGTACATAATATTATTTTAATTTTATAATATTGTGTGTTTCTTATATTCATAGCTGGTGAAGAATTATCTTCATACTGCATATTTTTATAAAATTAAAAAAAGATGAATTTCAATTATATGTCAAAAAGTTTTAATCTTTAACGCAATCTGTGGTTTTCCTACAATTCACGAATATTTATTTTTCACTTATTTTTAAATTTATTCTTCAATTACTTAATTTTAAGTAGTAATGCCTTGTGTTAAAATTAATTTACTTATCATCTAATAATGTAGGTCCAATTGTAGTCTGAATATTAGCTATTTTAGAAACATGCTTATACTTAACAGAATCATACCCGAAGTCTATACGGGGCAGATTTGGACCTATGAAAATTACGGACCAGGGCTTGGGCTTATATGAGTTTGGGCCAAGTCTGGCTCATTTCTACCCCTACATCTGAGCCATTGGCAGTGAGTAGAAGTTGCTTTGGCACCAGGTTAGCACCGTTGTCGAATGAATCCCCATTGGCATATTATGCAGATGATGATTGATTGTGATCTTTTGTGACCAGTTCGTCTGAGGCAGACTATGACTGAGATGTCACCAATTTAAATAAAGTAAGAGGTGTTATTAATGAATATTTAATACACCTGTTAAACTAATGGTGCAAACTGTTTGTTATTCGTCTTCAAGGTTTTGGTGAAACATTTAACCAGAGTTTCTTGTGCAAACGGATTGAGGTTTCATACTGCATGTAGGTAAAATGATTGAAATTTATTGCTGTGAAAGTTGTTTGCGTAATGTCAAAAGACTCTATACTAATGAGTTCATTGTTGGCAATGAAGTCAGTATCGATAAAGTGAGTATTGGAAATAGTTCTGTAACCTTTCAGCATACCTTTGTCATAATTTCTTAAGAAGTAATTGCAAATTATTTGTATCATTTTTGTTAATTAGAAATTGCTCGTGGAAATAGAACAAATGCTATTCGTGATGCAATATCTGAAACATTTCCGGAGCCTAATCTTCGTTTGCTACAGAGGTATGCTATGTTCTTCCAGGTTACGTTTATAATATTTTTATGGTCCTTTGTTTCCTTTCTATTTAACTTTACTTTGGCTACCCATTTGTATCATGAGAATTTTCTAAATCTCACTCATAAGTTTTAATCTCACATTTTGTTTATGTTCAAATGGGTGATTGTTTTTTCAATATTTCTTATTATTAACTTGCTACACATCTACTGTTTCTCTCTTGCATATTATCTGCTGGCTTATGGTAGATTCTTGCATACCATTATTTTTCATACTTTCTTACCTAGTTTATTAATTTTTGAAAATAGGTCAAATCAAGCTATCTCAAAGAGAATCCTTTACCCAGATCAACTTTACTAAACAAATAAAATTGAGATATAGAAAAAACTAGCAATAAGCAACACAAAAGAAACACTAAGATTTAATGTGGCTTGGATACACCCATGCCATATGACCACAACCAAGATAGGAATATCTTCCCCTATAAACCAAGGAGTGATACAACAATACACATTTAAAGCTCCAATAAATATTGTGGATCTGAACAAATAAAGTGAAAAAAATTACAAGAGTTATCCTGCTTGTTGCAAGCCGCTTGCAAGAACACACCTCTGACCCACAGTCAATCTTCGTTAAAGTGGTGTGAAACTGTTGAAATCTTAACCCAAATGAACATGAAAAACCACTCCATGAAAAACCCGAATTACTTTCCCTTTTCTCACCTTTTTATCATACCCACTTTCAAAAATGCTAAGGAAAACAGTGGGTGACAGGACTGCACACATTTAGGCCTACTGAGAATTCTCTCTTTTTAGCCTAAATACCATTGTTTGACACCAATTTTCCGACCGGAAGAACTGTCAGAAAGTAAAACCTTGCTAAATACGCTAATTACTTTCCCTTTTCTTACTTTTTTGTCACGCCCACTTCCTAAAATGGTAAGGGAAACAGTGGGTGACATGCACACACATATTTAGGCCTACTGAGAATTCGTTCTTTTCTGTCTAAATACGAACGCGACTAGATAATATCTAAGATTCGTCTATTTCTAACTAATAATGGTCAATATTATAATGGCACATACGGTTCTATGATAAATAGATATATCACTTGCTGATATAATGAAATGTAATCAATAAAAATAAACTAATTACTTGGTTATTGGTACTTTGTGTCTTGCTTTAAGGCTCTTGGTCCTCGAGATATATGCTACCAGAGTAACTGTGGGAACACTGATGATGTCAGACAGAAACACTAGAGTGGAGATGAATAGTGTTTTTACAAATTTAATATCAACTCTAATGTTTCTGTTCAAGAAATCAATTTGAGTTACCAAATTGATTCTTAATTAACAATCAATCTTCCAGATATAAAATACGGAAGTGTTAAACTCAAATATGCAAGATAAGACAAGAACACAAAATCAAACAATGGTAAAAACGAGTACTTATCCTAGTTCGGTCATCCCTTGATTTATGTCCAGTCTCCAAGTTCTACTTGGGCTTTCCACTATTCAACAGAATAGTACGACCAATTTCATTACACCATACGCCGGTGTATGGAGACTTACTTGATCAAATATGAGTGTACAACCTCTTCACCAATAACAACCCCACCATCTCTTACACTTGAGGCCAACTCCTCACCATTGAGGTACAACATTGTGAGCAAAGAAATACAACTTCCCTAAGTCTTGAAGATAAAGCATATATAAGTGAGCGTGGCTAAGTGAATTGTGTTTCTACTATATTGGATGGTACTTTGAAAGAGTAGAAGTAAAGCTCAAGAGAATAGAAATTGAGAGTTAGAGCTTTTGGGCTATTTTGGGATTTTTCCTTTTTTTGCCTTTTTCACTTTCATCTCGTTTCTTCATAAATCTTGCCTAATTAACCTGAGATCATCTCTATATATAAAGGTAAAAATCTACATGAGAAAATACCCAAAATATCCAAGGCAAAGACTAGAAAACGTAGCAGAAAATCTGTTTCTACAACAGCTGGTAGCTAGTCGTTAGAATACATCATCTAGTTGACTAGGCATCAGCTAATCGACTAATTCGTGTACTCTAGTCGACTAGGCCAGCCATTATAGAACGGTAGTTTTCAGGCAATGTAGTTAGTCGACCAGATTTCAACTCATAATCTACTAATTGGCTTATTAGTCGAATTAATCATTGTACTCGGGTCAACTAATCAATCCAACCAAACCTAATTAATTTTAGTATCTTATTAGTTGACTGGGGAATCACATTGGTTGACTAATACATGCAGAAATGTGTTGTTTGGTCATGAAATCTAGGCTGTTATACATGAATTAATTCCTTATTAATTCTAGTTATTTACCAAGTGTTTCATATGAGTGTGTGTGACATGTTCAAGGACTAACATAATATCTAAGACAAGAATAAAAAACATTACAACAAATAAATGATTTGTCTTCAGAAGCTTGATTTGTTGCCGGTCCTCATCTTCTTGTCGTAGAAGTCTTCAAATCCACTTAGCCTTGGAGTTACATCATCACCATTATTTGTTACACTTTGCTTTCTGATTTTGTATTATCATCCACACTAGAGCTATATATGCTTTAGCTAATTTGTCCTGAATCAATATTCAACTTGCACAGATATATTTCCGTCTAAGCATTATGTTTGCTCATTATCAAAACATGTATTGGAAAATCCAATACCCAACATTCTCTTCCTTTTTTGATGATGACAAACATATATAACAAAATCAAAATTTTAATTAATTTAAACAATTTAAATTCAGACCACCTGACTATATACATGCTCCACCTAATTGATGCATCATCTCTTTGATTTTGATGATGTCCTTTGAATTTCTTCTCCACTTTGTCATCAATTAAACAACGGGAGTTCAAGTGATAATGGCATCTCTTCCTTTTTCATTCTATGGAGTTGCAGCAAAACATGTATGCTTCATCTATCAAATAGTGTACATGAAAATAAGACATAAAAGCTTGGTACCTTTTTAATCTTGGGTCCTTGGGGTTATAGTCAACATTGTTTTCAAACATAACCTTATCCAATATTATCAAATTATATTCTAACCTAAATTCTATTAAAATTAAACTTGAGTATCTTTCTAAAATAGGCATTAGGCGTGAATACTCAAAAACTATTGGATTCACGAAAATCAACCAATATGACCCCAAATTCATTTTGTATCGGATTTCTAAGAATTCATATGCATGTAATTTCTAGAATGATGCATATTATTCACAAAATTTTTAATATATGTCTTTTTATCTAAATTACATGCATTCTTTGGAACCCAAATTCATTGTGTATCGGATTTCTATGAATGCTTATAGGATTTTTCTAGGTTTTTATGATAATAATATGATTTTACTGTTTTTCTAGGGTTTTAATGGATAAAGATAGGGTTTTGGTGGAAAGGTGGGGGGTTTTGATATTAAAGTAAGGATTTTTAGGTCTAGAAAGTGGAGATTTGGGTGAAAAGAGGCCATTTTTATTAATAATAACCTAAAAATAAAGGGATACAAAGGTTGGTTGAGTTGTTTTGAGAGGAACTCTCTCTCCCAAGCCGCCTATTCTTAAGGACGGCATCACTCTCCTCAAAGAGGGATGTAATGCCCCGGTCCCCGAATGCTGTCACATTTGTGCAAGTGTGTGCAGGTTCCGCAGGTGCCAGTAAAAACAAGAAGAACAAAGCAGAAAGAAATAAAGATACTCATTAATAAATCCAAATCATGATAACAGAATCTAAATACAGAGGGACAAAAGTACAACTTTCAACTCGCTCCAAGGCTATAACAAAATACATGAAGGGAAGCACAAAAGACACTCACTCTCAGATAGTGCTCAAGGCTTGGCATCCTAAATCGAAAACTCCGACTCCAACACCTCTCCAACGCATTCGAATAAACCTGTGCGTCACTTAGTGAAACAACAGAAGTCGTACCACAGCTCAGAGGAGTAGACAATATCTAGCCAAACGACATCATAGTAATAATGGTGCACAAAATGAGATATGAACAACATTTATAATGGTATAGAAATGTAACATGTTGTAATTATTTAATGTCTTCAACTATTATTAGGTGGTAGCTGCTAATGTGATCCAATCCTAGGTCATGACTTATGAAGGAGAGCACGGTGTGTAACCCGAAGACTCTCTTGGACTGCAATGGTGCTATCCTGGGCCGAGTACAAAAAGGAAGAGCCGTAACACTGTGACATGGACTCAGGACCTATAGAATAGATGGCCTCCCAGACAGGGGCCAAAAGACAGGCTCCAGCTGCTCCCGCATTCTCTCAATCATAAGTTTTTCCAAAACCCGGTAAGTCAAGCTGAATTAATTAATTAATAGTTTTAGTGTCGTGATGTGGTCTAAGTTTAATATTATTTAAACTACGTAGTCAAGTGGGTTTATTGCCATACATGTAATAGTAACCTTTCATGTCAAGAGTCAACCTCAATCCATCAGTCATTTAGTATAAGTGCCATCACAAGTAACCCAGGGACTACGCAATTTAATCACAATATTAAACTTTCTAGCACTAGCATGCTCAAGGAGATACTTAAATGACATGATAAAAAAGCTGGCATGTAATAAAGTAAAGCATGGATATTTCCATTTCAAGATATTCCAAATCTGAACTGATATAAAACACACACAACTGTTCCATGCAACGAACCAAGAAACGTAAAATACCTAATAATTGCTTGATAAAGAAAAACCCGAAAGTCAAAATCATAATGGCTCTAAAGGTTCTAGGACAGAGGGATCAAATTTGGGGGTTTTTCATCACGTGGTGGGGAAAACCCGTGCCTATGGCAAAATCCACGGGATTTCTAGCAAGGAACCATGGGCTAACTACCAAGACAGTGGCAGAACGGCGCTCAGATCCCAAGTAATCCACAGCGAAACTCAAAACAGCGAACAAATGATTCAGCCGAACACAAACAACAACAAAAAAGCCAGCCGCAACCATCAGTCAACAATGAACCCCAAAACCGCAAGTAAGGGGAACCACCGAACCCAACTCAAGTAAGGAAGCTCAGGCCGCAAGTAAGGGGATCCACGAACCCCAAATCAGCAAGCAATGGACAAACCGAACCCAACCCAACCCCATGCAAAAACCCCGATACCCCACAACAAGTAGGCGAGGGAACCAAACCCACTAGATAACCGTAGGGAACCAAACCCTACTCTACTATCCCAAATCATTCTCTCACATTCGTAAAATCCTATTTTCTCACATAACCCTAACGATGTCAACTCAGATTATGCATGCAAGAAATCGAAAGAAAACTGAAACGTAAGAGGGGAGAAAAAGTCTACCGCAGTTCGTTGAAAAACTAAAGAAACCAAAGAACAAAATGCACAGCGAGATCCAATCGAGAAATCAACTCAGATCCAAAGAAATCGCTGCGAAATCAAACCCTAAGTGCCGAAGAAATCACCAGACAGCTTCGAAAATATAAAGAGATACTTACAGTGCATGTAACCAAGAGAGGGAGATGGGTGTTAAACAACAACTGATGCAAGCCAGTGGACAGTCACTTGCAGCAAGGGGAGGATGGGGCTCTGCAGAGCCACGGAGAAGGACGGAGGGGCACTACTGTCGTCGTCGAGGACAACGGACGGAGAGGCGTTGAAAGCCCCCCATCGAGGGACCCACGTTGATGCAAGAGAGAGACACTCGAATCCCTAGCGGGCTTTGTCGGGAGAGCTGAGGGTGAGAGAGAGCAAATCAACGGGAAATGAACCCCGAGCCGGCATCGTCGAAGTGGGCTGGGCCAAAAAAGAGGGGGGGGGTGTTAAATAAAAATAGGGCCCTTGTAAGGGATAATCTCACCTCAAACAAGTTTTCTTCTCCAATGTTTGACCCCTCTTGCTAATCACTATAGCCCTATAAATAATAAACTGAAAATAACAAATTACTGAAAGAAAGAAACCTAAAACTGAAAATTACTAAAAAGTCCCTTGAAATCTAAAAATTACGAAAACATCTCTGATGGGCCAAATTTCCATATCCATCATTATTCCGCTCTAAAAAAACCACCTTGTCTTCAAGGTGATGCATGAAGTGCATGTGCTCTCCCCTTCGACTGATGGCGCTTGTCACATCCTGAATCAAAAAGATATGATTGGTTTTCACAGCCCTCAACGACGCCCGGACAGACACCACAGTGATCGTTTAGCCCGGCTGAAGGTTCTTCGTGCCCAAAACACTGATGCCGAAGCTCAGGAGGTCGTCCATATGCAAACCGTGGGCCTTGGGGCCCACAAAAGTGTCGATGCGTCACGACGGGCCCCGAAAGACACCGAGCAGGCCCTGACGGGCCTGCAGGCCTATGAACAGGCCCAACCGGACCGGCAATGCAAGGGCAATGCCCTGCAGGCTGGCTGTAGGGCCGCGTAAGCCCTAAAGGGCTGCTGCAGGGCACAGCCGGCCCTGTAGGCTGGCTGCAGGCTTGCAGATCTACAGCCCACGACCCGAAGTGAGGGAAGTGAGGGAGGGAGGGCATGCCGCCACCCGTCTGGTTGTATGTCGCCTCCTCGTAGTTCTTGTTGTCCCGATCCACGTAGGAGTCGTCGTCGCCGTTCAGATCTAGCTTGGCGGCTTTCAAAAGTTCCGCCTTTTTCTTTGCCTCCTCTGCCTCTTCTTAATGGCTTCAATCTACTACATAAATACTTGCCCCATGGATTTCTCATATTTTTCCATCAAAGGTGTCGCCTTTAGCCCTAGATCTGGGTTTTCGTCCAAATCTGAATTTTTCGACCCCTTTAGATCGATGTTTGTAGAATTATGGTTTGCTAGAGAGCATTTTGTTGCGCTAGGGTTTGCTTGACAATTCGAACTTTGCATATATCATCTCCTCCCACGTCGCCATGGATCGTAGTGTTCCGATACCAATTGATAGGATTTTTTAAGGTTGATGATAAAAATATGATTTTTAGGGTTTTGATGGATAAAGATAGGGCTTTGGTGGAAATGTGTCGTTCTAAAGCTAAATGAAGGATTTTTAGGGCTAGAAAGTGGAGATTTGAGGGAAAAGAGGCTATTTTTATTAATACTAGCATGAAAATAAAGGGATACAAAGGTTGGTTGCTTTCTTTCGAGAGAAACTCTCTCCCACGCAGCCAGTTCTTGAGTACGGCCGCACTCTCATATCAAAGAGGGATAATCTCACCTCAAACAAGTTTTGTTTTCCAATATTTGTCCCCTCCCTAATCCACATAAACTCCGATAAATAATAAACTGAAAATTAGAAATTACAAAAAGAACCCTAAAACTGAAAATTACTAAAAAGCCCATAGAAATCCAAGAGTTAGGAAAACATTTCTGATGGGCCAAAATTCCAGATACATCATTATTCCGCCCTTGAAAACCCATCTTGTCCTCAAGGTAATGCATGGAATGCATGGGTCCTCCCTTCCGACTAATGGCGCTCGTCCCCTCCTGAATCAAAAGGATAGTATTGGTTTTCACCGCCCTCAACGATGCCCAGTCAGACGCCATAGCCCAGCTGAAGGTTATTTGTGCCCAAAACACTGATGCCGATGCTCAGGAGATCGTCATGTACAAATCATGAGCCTTGGGGCCCCCCATTAAAGTGTTGACGCGCTACGGCGGGTCTCGAAAGACAGTGAAAGGGCGAACAGGCTCTGACAGGCCTATGGATAGGCCCAACCGCACCGGCAAGACAAGGGCAGGGCCCAGCCGGCCCTGTAGGCTGGCTGCAAGGCCGCGTAGGCTTGGTGCATGGCCGCGTCAGCCCTACATGGCTGATGCAGGGATGCGTCCTTGTTGCTCTTCCTCTGTCTTTTGGAGTTGAGATATTGGACGTAGATTCTTCACAATCATCAATCATGTGCCATAATTGATTGCAGTTGTAGCACCTGACACATGACTGAAGACATTGTTATTTAATGAAGAAAATAAAATATTCAGTACATCGGCATTCATTTCTTCGTTTGAGGTGGGTGTTGATGGTTTGCAATTGGCCATCTCCATAAGACTCCAATAATCGTAGTAGATGGAATCGAAATATAATCATTTGCCTTCTCCAACATTTGATAGTATGAACCATCGAACCGTGATATGTCAGTTCATCGGTCTTGTTGGATCTTGTCCTTCAAGAAATGCGAAGTTTGTTGACGACATCCAAAAACAAGCTCCGATACCAAATGTGGGAACCTTGAGGATGTCAGGCAGAAACACAAAGGGAGTAAATATTGTTTTATAAATTTAATATAAACCCTAAAGTTTCTTCCAAAAAAATCAATGAGTTACCAAATTAATTCTTATCAACAAATTATTCTTACAGATATAAAGTGCAGAAGCATAAACTCAAGTATGCTAGACAAGAAGTCAACACAAAATCAAATAGTTGTAAACATGAGTACTTATCCTGATTCGGTCACCCCTTGACATACGTCAAGTCCCTAAGTCCCACTTGGGGTTTTCACTATTCAAAAGAATAGCACAAGCAACTCCACTACACCACAAGCCGGTGTATAGAAATCCACTCGATCAAATACGAGCATGGTTTAGAGCAACACCACCACCTCTCACACTTGAGGCCACCACCTCTCACTTGAGTTATAACTTTGTGAGCAAAGAAATACAACTTCACTAAGCCTTTAAAATGAAGCATACATAAGTGAGTGTGGCTAAGGGAATTGTGTTTCTATTATATAAGATGGATCGTTGGAAGAGTAGAAATAAAGCTCAAGAGAAGGGAGATTGAGAGCTAGAGTTTTTCGGCTATTTTGGGATTTTTCTTCTTTTTCGTTTTCATCTTATTAATCATAAAACTTGTCTGATTAACCTGATATCATCTATATATAGAGGTAAAATTTTACCTGAGAAAATACACCAAATACATAAACCGATAGCTAGAAAACGGCTAGTTACAGAAAATCGATTTTCTGCAACGATTAGTAGCTAATCGACTAGAGTATATCTCCTAGTCGACTTAGGCATCAGCTAGTCGACTAATTCTTATACTCCAGTCATCTAGACCAGGTATTCCAGAACAGCAGTTTTCAGCCAGTACAGTTAATCGATCAGAGTTCAACTCCTAGTATGACTAATCGGTTGATTAATCGACTAATCATTGTATTCTTGTCAACTAATCACTCCAGCTGATTCGGAATATAAATTGCATATTTTCCCCCCATTTCTGGGCATTTTATGTGTATATCATGTTAATTTTGGCTTGATACGGGTGTATTTGTGATATCGTGATTTATTAAAGCCTATAACTATTTTATACATAAAATGTGATTTTTATGGACTAATTTTTGCTCCTCTTATTTTTCAGGTACTTCTGGAATTTTTCTGGATTTTCTGGAAATTTTCCAGATTTTTTTTGGAGATTAGAGCTAATTTTGGTGATTTTTTGGAGCAAGAGAAGCCTAGAAAATCAATTCTGGATTTTAGAAAAACGAAAATAAAAAAAATACAAAACCCAGTGTTTGGGCCGGCCAGTTGGCCGGCCCAATTTTGCGGCCCGCGCTCTTGCGGGCCGTTGTATTGTTTAAATTTTAAAAAAAACAAAAAAAAACTAACGCACGCTGCCATTTTAAAAAAACGAATAAAAGAACACACCGAGCGGGCCGGCCCAGTGACCGGCCCGCTCGAAATCTTTAAGCAAACGCGCGCGCTGTTTTGCGGGTGCAGGCAGCGGTTTTGCGCCCGCAGCCCGACCCGCAATGGGTTTAGTAAGGGGCTGAATGCGTTATTTTTGCCAGAGCTTCATTTTTGGTCTGTAGCTTGCGGTTTTTGTGTGTTTTTAGGGTTCTTGAGGGGGTCTTCTTCCCCAAAGCTTGGATTAGGGTTGGAGGCCATTGGAGCTTGGGAAAAGCTTGGTGGAGGAGCAAATTGGAGGAGGCTAGGGCTCATTTGGGGAGATCTTGGTGAAAACCTTCCTCTTCTCCTTTGTATTTTGATATCTCTATGTTGTATTGAACTTGGGTTATTTTGAATGAAAATTCGATCTCTTGTTTCATAATGATATAGTAGTGTTGATTTGGTGTGGGTTGTGACTCATTGAGTTGGATTGTTAATCTTAGTTCTAATTGCTTCTTGCTCATTTTGAATGTTAATGTTGGGTGATTATTAGGGCACAATTTCATTGGTTAAGTCCCGAGAGGGCACAATTCGAGATGAATCCATGCTCCTAATTTAATTAGCGCCATGATAATATATCCATCCATATTGCAAATTTTCGTGTTCATGAAAGCTAAATATTCCGAGAGTTTCCTTAGCCGGTAAATCAATTGAGGTATATGTGGGTAATTAGGACTTGATTAACACCAATTTTAATGAATCCACAACCCATGCTCTCTCTCCTAGCTATCCTAACTCTACTTTGGCTCTCTAAGAGCATCTCCAACCCTCCATTTTTTGGGGTTGGGTTGGAATATTCTTGGAATATTCCCTTTATGGAGGGTGGGAAATGGAGTGAGCTCCAACCCAACCCTCCATAATTGCTAAATACACACCATTAGCAATTTTTAGCACTTAAAAATACACCCTCCATCCATATTGCAAATTTTCGTGTTCATGAAAGCTAAATATTCCGAGAGTTTCCTTAGCCAGTAAATCAATTGAGGTATATGTGGGTAATTAGGACTTGATTAACACCAATTTTAATGAATCCACAACCCATGCTCTCTCTCCTAGCTATCCTAACTCTACTTTGGCTCTCTAAGAGCATCTCCAACCCAACCCTCCATTTTTTGGGGGTTGGGTTGGAATATTCTCGGAATATTCCCTTTATGGAGGGTGGGAAATGGAGTGAGCTCCAACCCAACCCTTCATAATTGCTAAATACACACCATTAGCAATTTTTAGCACTTAAAAATACCCCCTTCAACCCTAAAATAGAGTGTATGTGGTCATTAATCCGTGTACATTTAGCGTTTGCACACACAAAAAAGAAATGCAGGTTGCTACAGTGACCCTCCAAATTTGGAGTGGTACTGTAGCATATCTGCAAATTTGCAGATTTTTTGGAGTGTGATTGGAGGGCAAAAAACTGCAAATTTGCAGATATGGAGTGTGGTTGGAGATGCTCTAACCCTACCCACTTAGGTTAAAATTGTAGTTTCATCACTTTTTCCCACTTCATCCACTGTTAGTTGAGGTGGTTGTTTTCACACTTCATTTTTCTTTATCGATCAATATTGTGAATATAGAACGACTTGTCCATGTGATCCGACCCGGTACTCACCGGTTATTTTTATTGCATTGACACTCCTACGCTTTGGAGTGGAAGGCGTGCACTTGCGCGTCCTTCCGTAGTCAACCAATTGGCGTCGTTGCCGGGGACAACGGTTTCAATTAGGACAATTTTTGCATTAAGGCCAATTTTTAAAACATTTTACCAAAACAGACCAACTTCAAAACATTTATACCAAAACCGACCAAGTCTTGGTCAAAGCAGCTCGGCGCGCGGTGCGGGGAGGCAGCTAATCACTGGGACGCGGTTTGAAACCGCGTCCAAATTGAAATTTGGACGCGGTTTCAAACCGCGTCCAAAATGAAACAGCTTTTCCACCGCCAGTGCCGGTTCATCTTCATTCTTCATTCTTCCTCCTTTCTTTCCTTGTTTCTTCTTCCCTCGCCAAAAACCCTAAAACCCCCTATTTTCCTTCTACGTTCTGGGATTGAAATCTAACTCTCTAAAGTAATATTCTCATCCATCAGTATGTATGTTTCTTGTAATTTTTGTTCATGATGATCTTGTTTTCTACCAAATGTCATGGTTATAGGTTGATGAAAGTTTATCTTGGCTCTGATCTAAAATTTAGTGAGCCTTAGGGAGTATTAGTGTTGGATGAAATGCTAAAATTTTTATTTGCATGCTAAAATTATAAGCTAAAATTTTAGATGAAACACCATTATAGGAGTATTGGTGTTCCATAATCAAAATTTTAGTATACAAAATTTTATGGAATGCCTATGTATTTAGTGATGAAACACCAATACAAAATTTTAGATGAAATACCAATCCATTATATGATATAAAATTTTCTTACCAAATGCCATGTATAAATTTCTTGATTAATTTTAAATGAAACACCAATTCATGTTAGTTGATTGTAAATTCGTCATTAACATCAACATCCAATGTTTTTCTTTTTCATATATCAATTTTTGTCATCTTATATATTTTTTTCTAGCAGATATGAACCCGGGACCCGTTTCAGATTCGGTCTTGAATGACCAGGCACGACTTCGTTCAGCACATATACAGCCTGTGCAGGTATGAACAAAACTAATGAATTAATATTTTACGCAATGTATCTTTCTTTGTAATCTTGCATGAAGTATAGTAACATTTCATATTTTTTGGTTGCATGCGGATATTATATTGGTAGTGGACCACACGAGGAAACATACCGCATGGGTTTTAGATGAGCGTGCAGAACACTTTATGGAAATTGCCAAGCTTGATGTATGTGCGAGGTTGAAGTGGATACGGTTGGATTGGGCGTTACTTTCTGCATTGGTTGATAGATGTAGGCCGCAGACCAATACATTCCATCTCCGTCAAGGTGAGATGACGATAACATTACAGGACGTGTCAGTCATCACGGGGCTTCCTGTTGAGGGCATTCCTATATGGAGAATGCCAACCGTCCCAATTGGGCGGATTTGATGGAGCGACTCCTTGGACAGGCATCCACAGAAAACCAAGGAGCTAAGGTAAAACTGAGCTGGTTGCGAGAGACATTTATGGAGTTGCCTGCAGAAGCCACCCCTGAGGAGATTCAGCAATATACTCGGGCATATATTTTGCATATGATATGCACATTATTGGTGCCCAGATCCAAGTAAAGGGGTCAGTGCATCTTAGGTGGTTGACAAAGATGGAGCATATAGAGGGCCATTGGAGATTATTCCTGGGGTAGTGATGTGCTTGCTCACCTGTACGCAGAGCTAAGGTGGCAAGAAGGGAAACAACGTGGTTTTACGCATGCTCCACCTTGTTGCAGATATACAATTTGAAACTTAAGTTCATTGTAATATTTTTTATATAGTAACTGTCACTGACAAATTCATATTCACAAGTATGGTCATTGGAGAGATTGCATATAGGCAGGCCGACTTGCTCCCAAGACATATTGGATGGCACCCTCCCTTTAGGGGTGCAGGTGGAATGTGCCATTATCATTCAGAGAAAACCCTCAGCGGGAAACTGGATTTTTATAGAAACGAGCTTGACATGTTAGAGCCGACGCAGGTAAAAAGTTGTAAATTTTATACATTGATGTGATGAACGATGGATTAATATTACGAATTCTGTGAGTTATTCATAATTTTCATTTCCTTAAGGTGATCTGGGAGCCATATCTTCAGAGATATCAGAATCTTCCTGATTTATGTGTTTTAGAAAATCAGAGCTGGCGTGCGCGTGTACCGCTAGTTTGCTTTGATGTATTTGTGATGCATGTCCCAGATCGTGTATTCGCCAATTTGGTATAACCGCAGCATATTCCAGAAGCGGTTCCAAGCATGCCAGTGAAGACCGGCATGAACCCTAGAGCATGGACCGAAGCCACTGTGGAGCCCCTCATAAAGTGGCACGATAGGGCTGCACATATTGTTGAGCAGGGGGATGCTGTCAGTTTAGATGTATATATGGAGTGGTATTGGAGGATCCACACGGAGGTGGATATATAGTAGGCAAGAACCCTCGTATGGTTACATGCCTCGTGGTCCAATCGAGCGGGAAATGGTAAATGTTAGTTTGTTTAGCATTAAAATGTATGGTTTGTTTTTTGTTATACATAGGTTTCTAATATATATTTTATCCATTTGTTTTGCAGACCGACCGCACTCAAAATGTTAGAGGATATGTGTACACGTGCTTATGAAGCACGTGACCCAGAGCAGATCCTTCAAATTAGGGATAAGATCGGACAGGTGCTCCGCGGAACAACGACATAGAAGTGAGGGTGCAGGACGGCAAGAGCCTGCCAGGGATGAAGCAGGCACATCTCAGCAGTATCAGCCAGCCGGGGATGCAGGAGGCACCTCTCAGCAATATCAGCCAGCTAGGGATGAAGGAGGCACCTTTCAACAGTATCAGGAGCTGCAGCCATATACGGTTATGAGGCCGCACTTCTCAGCAACTGCAGCCATATACCGGTTATGATGTCGGTATGTATCAACAGTATCGGGCATATCCCTGGTATGAAGGCGACCCATCTCAGCATTATCAGTCTTATACTGGGTATGAAGCCAGCACGTCTCAGCCTATTCCGCCATATACCGTTGTCCCTGAAGCTGACCCATGTCAGCAGTATCTGGCAGACGAGCCACTACAGACTATGAGAGATGAGCCACATCAGACTCTAGCAGACGAACTACATCAGACTCATGTGCATGAAGCTGACACTTCCCTGACACAACACACCCCAACCAGAAATGGAAGGGGACACATCAACTCAGCGAGGTCAGTTTCTCACATACAGGCTGGTGGTGGGTCTCTTATGAGCAGGTTTTTACATAGGCGGAAATGAATGTAATAAAGCTATTTTCATTTTTATTGTGTTTAAATTTGTCGAAATGTTATTTAATTTTGGAATGAAATCTGAAATTTTATCTTCAATGTGTTGAAATATGGCATTTATGTGGGTTTTATAGTTTGAGCTGCGTAAAATGAGATATGAGTTGGATATATGTGGTATATGCGATATGTGTGTGATATATGTCTTGGGAAATGCGATAATGTGATGGATATGCGATATGTGATGGATGCGTGAATGGGATGAGATGTGGGGATGTGAAATGAGCTGGAAGAGAAGTTTGGGGCTGGCAGCAGCAGCAGCAGCTGATGATTGCACAATTTCAGTGCAATCAGCAAGCTGCAGAGCAGTAAACAGGTAAGGCAATTTAGGCCGCTGTTTCAAACCGCGGCCAAAATGCGTCCAGATTCAGTGCATACCGCGGCCAAAATGCACTGAATCTGGACGCATTTTGGCCGCGGTTTGAAACAGCGGCCTAAATTGCCTTACCTGTTTACTGCTCTGCAGCTTGCTGATTGCACTGAAATTGTGCAATCATCAGCTGTTGCTGCTGCTGCCAGCCCCAAACTTCTCTTCCAGCTCATTTCACATCCCCACATCTGCATCCCATTCACACATCCACACATATCGCATATCCATCACATTATCGCATATAGCACACACATATCAAGAAAGGTGCATTTCATTCGAAAAGTAAATAAGACACATATATCACATAAATCCGATTTCATTCCAAAAGTATATAAGATTTTACATATATCGCATATCCATCACATATAACACGTCAGATCCAATACATATAGCTTATACACTCCCATTCACATATATCAAATATACGATACATAGATTTCAAATAATATGCAACATGTAATTTCTTCAGTCGGATGCATTATATTAACTTCAGGTACGTGAACCGCCTCCTCGATGCGATGGAGCCCTACAACATTGGCTGAAATTAGTACACAAGTATTTTCATAAAGACTAAACATGAAATGTGAAAAGGAACATACGATGATGTGCGTAGAGGATTTTGGCAACGTGATTCTTATGACCAGAGCTGATGACAGTTGGTGCATCTATTCTGTCTGCTTCCTTCACGTGGAACGATCCATTTCTCCCCGAATCCGTGTCGATCTTGGCCGACCGGGTTGTCTTCTTTTTTCTGGAGGAAGTAAACTGGGACCATCCCACTCCTTCCAGTACCTTTCATCAGGTATATGGTGAAATTCTGGGATATATGACAGTTGATATTTACTCACACTATACCATGGTGAACAAAATAGCCATATGATATGTTGGCACCATATTGCTGTCTTGACGTTGCGGCGATCACATGGACACATGGTATATGCTGAAGCATATGAATGTTGCACGTACATGTGCAACAGTCACCTTCTATCGTCACGGTATATGCTTGTGCATCTGTATCCATCACCTGCCACTCAAAGTCACCAAATCTTGTGATGTAGCAACACCGGGCTGCTTGCACACGTGCACCAATAATGTTCTCAGTTTTTGGTGTGAAAGTGGGTCGTCCAACGGAGTCCATCAAGCCGCCGATGATAGAAATACTTGTTTAACCTATTGTTCCTCATCCAACGTTGAAAACTCCGGAACTGCTGGGAAGCCTAGGCTCTATCAGATGCCTTTCTTGGGTATTCCTCATAATTGTAGTGTTACCCATTGTTCCTCATCCTCCCCCATCTGGCAACGTTTCTTCAAACTGCACATTTGTATTGTCTGCAACAGATTGATGTATCCATTCTGTATCATCTGCATTTAGAATCGGCAGCAACCTGCATGCTATCCTCCCTCACATTAGGATGTTCATCATTATCCGTGCCATCACTTTCGTCATCCACCTGTCTCGCTATAGACGTCCATGCTCCAATATATGTGGGTCTGTCAATATCTTCAGGAATCACATTTTCTTGTGTGGGCATCGTCTCTGGTACAGATGGACCTTGAATATAAGTGGAGTAAGTTGCATTTGCATCATCTTCTTGTCCCGCAACATTCCAACTGCAAATGTCATATGAATAATTGAACTGTTTAGCATATGTAATTTACTTCATACAAATTATAACATAAACGTATTTAGGTACTTCAAAACTTTCTATACTTACGTATCCTCTTGTTGGTTATACGAACATCCTTCTCCCGCCATAGTCTCTATAGGCATAAAGTCACCCGAATCATTACTAATATCCAGCATAGTACGAATAAATGTGCCAGGTGGTTCGCTCACTCTGGTGTTGATTATTGCTTCTTTTTCCACATATATTTCAACTGATCATTGAACTTCACCCAAGCTAAATAGAATCTCCATGTCCCCCGTCATCTGATATCTTAACCGCTGTAAATCTTTGATCAGTTATTGGCCATTTGCACACCAGATTCAATGCAAACTCTGTCGGTTTATCCGTGTGCCTATGTATATCCGATCTACTAGCTCAGATATGTTGACGGTCTTCTCACAATAATTGGTCTCACAGCACCCCGACATACTTCGGTTCGTGATTTTCATCAATCATTAAATCTCCATCAAAATAGCATGTAACAAATATCCTATCACTTGCCATTATTTTAACCCTACACATAATTGACATTATTAATTTCTCTAAAACCATCAAAATTTGAATTATTTCAAGAACATATATCTTATATGAAATAGATTTCTCACCTCAAAATCACCTAGGAGACGCACCAAATTGCAAAACACTCCGTGAGATGGTTAGAATTTTACTTCGCACAAGGAGTAAAAATCGCTTCTGTCCGAGGAAGAAACAAAGGAAAGGAAGATGCGTCCAGGGCATCAGTTGTCGGCAGGAGTTATCTTGGGCACTGGACGCGGTTTGAAACCGCGTCCAAAATGAAATTTGGATGCGGTTTCAAACCGCGCCGTTGCCGGGGACAACGGTTTCTATTATTAGCTATTATTAGAAATTTTTGATTGATTTTGAATGTTTCAGTGTGATACTTCTATCTCTTAGTGTGTGTCTTTCATTTTATTTATTTTCCTATTATCGAGTCTTTTGGTTGTTTATTCTCATTTTCTTGAGAAATTTTTTTTTTAAACAAGTCATCATCTTCAGATTTTTCGGACAGTGATTTGGAGGATATCCCACTTCCGCCATACTTTCATGGCTCGGGGTGGGAGAACCCTCATTTACATATTAAAAATTTGATAAATGGATGTATGCATGTCTTGGTGGGAACATTAGCGATGATTGCATATACTTTAGATTTTTTCCCTCTTCTTTACAAGATGATGCCAAATTGTGGTTTGATTCATTGTCTCTTGACTCACATTTTACTTGGTTGTCATTTCAGGCTGAATTTCTCCGAGTGTTTTTGCCTATCTTTTTGGAGCAGGTATAGGGGCGGCAGGCCATGGAGCAGTACATAGCGAGCTTTGTCTAAGCTGAATGGGAGGCCTACCATCAGGCTTGGCAGAGGTTCACTGATTTGGTGCTTGCGTGCCCACACCAGAGTTTCCACGAGGATCATCTCCGGCAAATATTTTATACTGGATTATCGCCATCTGGGCGAGATTTCGTGCAGATGAGTTGCGATGGGGAGTTCTTCGATTATTCGACCGAGGGTTCATGGTGTTACCTGAGGGACCTTGCAGAGTGGGAGCAGACTGCGCCATCTGGAGAGCTGTCACTTGGATATGAGGATGATGTCCAGTCCCAGTTTCCACTTCAGGATGCAGAGCAGCAGGTCCAGGACCAGCCTGAGGAGCCAGCTGAGGGCTCTTTCCAATGCGACCCTATGGAATACCAAGAAAAACTTGTGAAGAGGGTGCATTGGGGCCAAGTAGAGGAATTTGAGCATATATATTTTGAGGAGTCAAAGGAGATAGATGATGGAGTGCATGTCGACCACGATGGTGACACGATGCATTTTCACTTTGAGGTTGAGGATGAAGCGGATGTGCATGATGGCCAAGGGCAGATTGAGGACACCATGGAGCCTGAGCCATAGTCCACTTCAGAGTTAGCTTCGCAGGTCGAGGCGGTTGAGTACTTTGGGAGCACGACTGAGATGAACTATTTCTGGGATGGCGAGGATGACGCGTGCTTGGATTTGCCCGAGACGAGTCTACCTCCAGTCCTGTCACAGATGTCACTTCCCTCGCCTCATGATGCGCACTTGCCAGTCATCGAGGAGATTTTTCAGGATACATTTCATAGTCTGGGGAGGTCTGCAGAGCCTACACTTTCTAATAGCGAGGATGATTGCGAGATGGTCTACATTGAGCATGAGCCGTCGTCTCCTCCAGATTCTCTTCTGCAGCCGCTTCCCCCTCCTCCTGAGGCAGCGTATCATGCCACACCTAGCACCGCATTTCAGGGAAGTTTCCACCATATCATGCCTTGCATTTCTGAATCCCAATTTGCACTTCCGCATATTTTTGATTCAGATTGTCGTCGTTTACACTTAAATTCTTTTTCTGACGACCCATTTTGGAATGCTTTTATTGCAGGACATGAGGACATGACTTGGATTGATGCAGCTCGTCTCCCACATGACATATATTATCCCAAGGGGACGCTGGAAGTTGCATTGCTGGAATCCAAGGAGGCCGGTGGAGGCCTAGCTCCAAATACGCTCGCGGAGGAGCGTAAGGATATGATCGAGCAGTTGCCACCGCCGTTATACATTCGAGATCCGCCTTTTTCTAAGGTGTATTCTTTCCAATAGTGTAAATAAATAAACGTTTTATTTTAGTGTTTTCGTATGCTTTTCTTTTCTTTTCTAGGATCTTTTGCCGAGATCTAATACTCACCCAACATTGAGGACAATGTTTATTTTAAGTTGGGGGGAGAGTGTTAGAATCTTTAGATTGTTAGGTTTTTGATGTTAGCGTAATTTTTTTTGAGATACGTCTATTTTGCCACCACCCATTGCTCTTCATTGCATATCATATTTTGGCCTCCTTGTCCATACGCCGCTTGCTTTATTTAGTCCCTACATGCTTTCATGCCATGCAATTTTTTCGGATTATCATTTTGTATCAACTTCTTCGATGTTTGATTGGCACGTTTTCATTTCTTTTCCAATTTGGAGTCAAAGGCTAATATGCCATGTATGAAACTATTTCGTATGTCGTGATGCTCTCTTTGAAACAATTCGGGAAAAGTTTGGTGTAAGTAATCTTATGTTGGGATGAATGGTGTAATTTTTAATTGGATTGGATTTGGCTATTTGTTATGCTTTATTTTCTTCTAAGGAAGGGGTGGATGAGTTGCTAACTTGTGTTGGAATGAGAGAAAGAGAGAGTTAGTATAAGTGAATGTGTCTTTCTAATCAAGTTTAGTAGCCGGTGCCCCACGAAACATTGGGGAGGACGCCAACGACGAGATTTAGAAATCATTCCATCTTTTTGCCTATATTGCGTTATCGCGTGTATGCAAAAAAAAGAAAAAAAGAAAAGAAAAGATGCATTGTTCCTCTACTCTTGTTAAGTAGTCGGTGTCCCACGAAACATTGGGAAGGACATGAAAGAGAAGATTTAGGGAAGTGCACAAAAACATAAACATTCAAAAACGAAAAAAAAGAAGGAAAAAGAAAAAAGAAAAAGAAAAAAATGAATGAATAATGAAAGAATAAGCAACATGAGTGATGCAATCTCATCTCCCACAACTTAGAGGAAAGTCTTTTGTTTTGGCCATTTCCATGAAAGTTAGAAATCATGACATTGTGATATTTCCCGATACGTGTGATACATGCTTATTTCCTTACTTTTCTTTGAATTGGATCGAAGAGAGTTTCATTTGTTATCTACTTCCATACATTATGTATATTGGCTTTGGAATCAATTGGAAATACCATTTTGTGTGTGCCATGAGAATTTCTTGAAGTTGGTGCATGTTTTCATTTTAATCCGAATTTATCGCAAATTTTGCTAGGGACTAGCAAAAAGCTAGTTGGGGAGTGTGATTCGGGATATAAATTGCATATCCCCCCCATTTCTAGGCATTTTATGTGTATATCATGTTAATTTTGGCTTGATATGGGTGTATTTGTGATATCGTGATTTATTAAAGCCTATCACTATTTTATACAGAAAATGTGATTTTTATGGACTAATTTTTGCTCCTCTTATTTTTAGGTACTTCTGGAATTTTTCCAGATTTTTTTGGAGGTTGGAGCTAATTTTGGTGATTTTTTGGAGCAAGAGAAGCCTAGAAAATCAATTCTGGATTTTAGAAAAACGAAAAAAATACAGACTAGTGTTTGGGCCGGCCCGCCGGCCGGCCTAATTTTGCGGCCCGCGCTCTTGCGGGCCGCTGTATTGTTTAAATTTAAAAAAAATAAAAAAAAACTAACGCAGCGGCCCGCTCTTGGAGAGGGCCGCTGCCATTTAAAAAAACGAATAAAAAACACACCGAGCGGGCCGGCCCAGCGGCCGGCCCGCTCGCTAAATCTTTAAGCAAACGCGCGCGCTGTTTTGCGGGTGTGGGCAGCGGTTTTGTGCCCGCAACCCGACCCGCAATGGGTTTAGTAAGGGGCTGAATGCGTTATTTTTGCCAGAGCTTCATTTTTGGGCTGTAGCTTGCGGTTTGTTTTTTTAGGGTTCTTGAGGGGGTCTTCTTCCCCAAAGCTTGGATTAGGGTTGGAGGCCATTGGAGATTGGGAAAAGATTGGTGGAGGAGCAAATTGGAGGAGGCTAGGGCTCATTTTGGGAGATCTTGGTGAAAACCTTCCTCTTCTCCTTTGTATTTTGATATCTCTATGTTGTATTGAACTTGGGTTATTTTGAATGAAAATTCGATCTCTTGTTTCATGATGATATAGTAGTGTTGATTTGGTGTGGGTTGTGACTCATTGAGTTGGATTGTTAATCTTAGTTCTAATTGCCTTTTGCTCATTTTGAATATTAATGTTGGGTGATTATTAGGGCACAATTTCATTGGTTAAGTCCCGAGAGGGCACAATTCGAGATGAATCCATGCTCCTAATTTAATTAGCGCCATGATAATATATCCATCCATATTGCAAATTTTCGTGTTCATGAAAGCTAAATATTCCGAGAGTTTCCTTAGCTGGTAAATCAATTGAGGTATATGTGGGTAATTAGGACTTGATTAACACCAATTTTAATGAACCCACAACCCATGCTCTCTCTCCTAGCTATCCTAACTCTACTTTTGCTCTCTAACCCTACCCACTTAGGTTAAAATTGTAGTTTCATCACTTTTTCCCACTTCCATCCACTTTAGTTGAGGTGGTTGTTTTCACACTTCATTTTTCTTTATCGATCAATATTGTGAATATAGAACGACTTGTCCATGTGATCCGACCCGGTACTCACCGGTTATTTTTATTACATTGACACTCCTACGCTTGGGAGTGGAAGGCGTGCACTTGTGCGTCCTTCCGTAGTCAACCACCAGCCAAATCTAGTTAATTCTAGTATCTTATCAATCGACCATGGGATGATATTGGTCAACTAATATATGCAGAAATGTGTTGTTTGGTTATGAAAACTAGGTTGTTATACATGAATTAATTCCTTATTAGTTCTAGTTTTTTTACCAAGTGTTTCATATGAGTGTGTGTCATGTTCAAGGCCTTACGTAATATTCTAAGACAAAAATAAATAACATGATTTGTCTTCATAAGATTGATTTGTTGTAGCATTTGGTCCTCATCTTTGTGTCATAGAAGTTTTCAAATCCACTTTGCCTTTGAAGCACATCATCATCATCATTTGTCAAGCTTTGCTTTGTGATTTTACATTGTCATTCGCACTTGAGCTATATCTTTTTGGGCTAATTTGTCTGTACAAATATATTAGTCCAAGCATTATATTTCCTCATCATCAAAATATGTCCAATACCCAACAATAACCACATCATACACCTAACGGAAGCAAAGAAGCAATCATAAGAGTATGTTGTAGATCCCCAAAAAGCTATAAAAGAATGCATCTGAGATCTGTATATAAATATGTAAATAGCACACATCAGTAGAGTAATACCATGTATATTAGATCCTAGCAACAAGAGTAATATCATGTAAAACAAGTAATATAGCCATGTGTGGCATGGAAAAAATGTGATACGCTAACTGTGACACCATGATCATGAAAGTGGAATCAGTGCTCCTATGTCTAGTGATGTGACTCATGTCTAAGGATACGATATGCAACTCAGGCAGAAAACATGGGCCTTGAGATATAACCATGCTTTTAGGGTGGGGAGCGAAAACATATGATACCATAATAACCCCGCTTCAATTGTTAGAAGTAGAAACACAATACAATAATAACCTCCTTTATTTCTGAAGGTGGAAAACATGAATACAATAATGGTCCCTTATCCATCCAACCTTATGAGACAATGAGTTTCTCATCTTCATGTATTCTATCCTAGATGCAATAGTAAGTGAGGTAACTATTGCATTAATCGGGAACAGTAATCATACAATATAAAGAGCTTGTAATCAGGAACATCAATCGAGATCAGTATCATGCACAATAGATATGTCTGATGATGCAGTATCCAGTGCTATAGCACATGTATATGTATGGAGTGATTGTCATGTGAACAGCTATGATACTATATGATGTATGTACTCTATCAATATCTCAATGTCAGTTGTATTCGTATATTAAGTGTGGTTGTATTATGAGATTTACTTGGTACATATCATATAATGAGATAGAGATTCGTGTGTAGCCATAAGGCAATATCATGAGTAAATCTCCAAAGTCAAGAATATGGCATATGTGGTCATAGACATTATCCGTAAAATCTCCTTAGCAGTCGGATATAACGTAATATCCCAATGAATAAGACCAATCAATCCAATCATCAGATTTTCAACAACATGGCTTAGAACTCGACTATAAGGATTAACTGGGAACGAATCCAGTTTTATAATCATTTATGCACGCACATACGTATATTCCACATTTAAAAATGAACGATTTACAATCCAGTTTCAAACCAACATTTTCTCAAAACAAAGTCATCATCGAGTTATAGATATAACTCGCTACACAACAATATAAATTTTCAACTGATTAAAAACAACAAATACATATTGTCAACAGCCAAATCCATCACGAAAACGGGTCTAAAAGTAGTGTCAAAAAGGCCCAGCCAAAGAATAAGACAGCCTATAAACGGATACCCTGAACTCAACAAGCAGAGGCTCAAGTCTCAGGCTAGGGCAGCAGTATAATGCCTGCAGAGAAGAACTGCAAATAGCCAGCACAAGCATAAAAACATGGGTAGCAACCAACACATGGCGGCAACAAGCACAATACAGTGGCACGACAGTAAAACAGAGACGATAACAGGTAACAGACAATGCCAAATAGAGGCAGCCAGTCAATAAGGCAATAAGTCACCTAATAAACATAGGAGACTATAGGGCAGCATGCGAGGAGCAAAAAGAGGCAGCCAAGTGTTAATACAAGAAGCAAACAGAGGCGGTAACAACACAAGCTGTAATAACAATACAACTGCAAACAAAGATGGCAAATAAGGAGAACATCACCAGTCGCAATATAGTCGGTAACAAGGGAAGGCAACACAGTCTAAAATCAACACCATGTACAAGGCTCACCATAATCACTAAGCTCAGTCATTCATCATCGGAAGGATACAATATTAAGATAATGATAGGATTTTTATTGGTTTTTGATGTAGAAAGTTAGGGGTTTGATGGAAAGATGAGATTTCTATAAGAAAGGTAGGATTTGTAGGTTTTGAAGAGAAGAATTGGGAAAAAGAAGGATTTTTATTGAGATAAACTGATAATAATAAAGATAGTGACCACAGTTCTGGAGGTGTGCCGCTCTCCCAAGCTGCCAATTGTAAATGACAGTCGCACTCTCTAATAAAGAGGGTATTCTCTCAACCTCTCACAAGGTTTTTCACCAGATCAAGCATGAGAATCCCTAATCTCCTAGACCCCTATAAATAATAAATTAAAATTACAAATTACAAAAAGACACCTAAAACCGAAAATTACGGAAAAAGCCTTTAGAAATCTAAAAATTATGAATATACCCCTAATGAGCCAAAACTACAGATATGTCCGCTTTGTGCAATCACATCATTACTATGCTTCTTAAAACCCACTTTATCCTTAAGGTGGTGCATGAAACCCATGTGTGTACTACACGTGAGGATGCTCGTCCCCTTCCAGCTCTTGTTGCTCTTCTCTGGTGAACGTTTCATCTTCATCTGGTACTAACAACTGGAGAGCGTGGTTACGACAACAATGCCCAGTGGTGAACTTTTCACCGCAGCTGAAGTACAACCCTTTCGCTGGCATGTCTCTCATTTGAGCATCTTTCATGAGCCTGTACTGTATCCTTTGCCTTGGCTCCCCATTCTTCTCCTTTCCAGACTGATCTTCTCCTATCGGTGTCTTTTGCGCGCCTCCTGGCTGCTGACTACAAAAATTGGGTCCACTCCAAACCCCTTTAGACCTCCGCTCCTCTGTGAGACGTTGATACGAACTAGGGTTTCGTATCAATTAATTTCAGAATTTAAAGAGGAAAAAATATTAAAAGGTGGAATTTTTGGATCTTAAATTGCGAAGAACTATGCAAATAGATTGATAATGAGCCTCTTTCGAGAGGAGACTCGCTCTCCTAGCTTTGAATGTACGGAACAAAGCCTAAACACCCTCACAAATGACGCCTACAATTGTTCTTCACAAAATAAGCATAAAATAAAATAAAGACGGCTAGCCCTAATTTATAGAAAAGTGGGGAATTACTAATCTAGTCTAAAATGACTAGAATACCCCTAACTATCCCTCCTACGTGCTACCGCGCCTCCTACGGGGCACGTAAGTGACTAAAGGTGGGTGGGTCCCCCCTAGGTAGCCGCCGGCCTCAAGTGGATCCGGGTGCGGGCTCGGGTCCGCATCAATACCGCCCCCTAAAAGAGCCACCTTGTCCTCAATGTGGAGATCTGGCTTTGAAGGCCCCCGAGGGAAAACAGAGGCTAGGGTCACCTGTCAGAACCACCGTGCGACCCCCCTGGAATTCCATCCTAAGCTGCTTCCAATTCATCTTCACCTCGCCCAACCCCCTCAGCCACTGCACGCCCAAAATCACATCGATATTGTCCAACTCTAGGGGCAAGAAGTCCTCCACGATCTGCACTCCTTGTAAGGTCAGACTCAGCCCCTTGCACATCTCACTGCTCTCCTCCCTCCTCCCTGTCCCTGAGAAGACCGTAAACGTCTCCAAGGTGCTCACCTGCAACATATGACGATCCACCAAATGTCGAGAGATGAAGTTGTGGGTAGCCCCACTGTCTATGAGTACCGTCACCGGCGCGTCGTCCAATCGTCCTGACAACTTCATGGTATGGTTCGTGGTTACCCCTACCAAGGAGTTCAGGGACACCTCAGCTACATCCAGATGTGCGTGCTCAACCTCGCTCTCTTCCGTCATCACTGGCTCCCCACCATCTGCATACTCCCCCTCGTCTGGTTCTAGCACAATCTGCATCAGTCGGCTCGCACACCGATGACCGGGACTGAACTTCTCATCGCATCTGAAACAGAGGCATGCAGCACGCCTCGCCCTCATATCAGCCTCAGTCATCCGTTTACCAGGGATCACTGGTCGGGTTTCCTCTCTCTTCATTTCCGTGTCCACTGATGCTACTGTAACCCCCGGGAGTGGGGCCGGTGCTGTCTGACTACGCTGGCCCTGGGCTCCCCAAGTCCCCCGAATGTGTCTCTCCTCTGCATGCTTCTCCTCCGCCTTGTGGGCCAGGCGAAGGACATCCTCCAATGTCCCCGGACTCTGCATCCTCAGCTCTGCTCGGATAGAGGGCTTCAACCCTCTCATGAAATTCCCGATCATCACCTCGTCAGTCACCCCCTTCACCCTACTGTTCAACATCTCGAATCTCTCCACATAATCCCTGACCGTCCCCTCCTGCCTCAAAGCAGATAACTGCTCGTAGAAATCTCCTCCCGTGGTCTCCTGGAACCGGTCTAGTATCAGTGCGGAAAGCTCCTCCCAAGTGCGAAAGGGCGTCCGAGCCGCCTTCCACCTGTACCATTCCAACGCCTTCCCCTCGAAGTAGATCCCTATGGCTCTCAGAACCTCCTCCTCCGTCAGTCTCATCACCTGGAAGTACCGCTTCGCCCGGTAGATCCATCCGTCCGGGTCTGTGCCGTCAAAAATCGGCATCTTCAGCTTCATGAGGCGGCGGTCTGCATTAATGTCTCCCTGTGGACCCCCATCTCTACCGCGGTCTCCCCCACGGCCGAATCCTCCGCTGACTGCCTTAACGGGCCCTCCTCCGTCAGCCTCGTACAGCTCCTCAGGCCACCCTGGTCGCTCCCACGCCTCGGGCTGGTAATGGTACCCCGGAAACTCCTGCTGTCGCGCCATCGCGGTTCCTCCGGCTCCTCTGGGCTACTGTACCGGCGCTGTCCGTCCTCCAAAGTAGCCCCCCGGGCCCTGTCCCCGCTCCGGAAAGCCATCAAAAACCTGTCTGGGGTCCACCTGTGGTCTCAGTACCTGTGGATGAGCATCTGGTCTCCAAAATTGGGCTGCTGGAGCCCCAATCATCGTGTCCCGGGCCCATCCGCCTCCATCTGGCCCCCATGGGCCTGTCTGCGCTACCGGGGGCCCTCGGAAAGTAGTTGGCGTCGACGCGGGCCCCCAGGGGGCCGCCTGCACCTCGGCGGGCCCCCAGAACTGGGCTGCAGGCTGGATCGGGGCTGCTGGGGCAGCGGCAGGCCTGAATGGGCCTGCCGATGCCGCAGCAGGCCCGTCCGGGCCTGCAGCTGCTGCGGCAGGCCCACTGGGCCCTGCCGCAGCTGCGGCAGGCCCAGTTGGGCCTGTCGCGTGCTGCGCAGGCCCAACAGGGCCTGCTGTACTGTCCGCAGGCCCTGAGGGGCCTGCCGGGTCATCCGCAGGCCCAAGAGGGACTGCCGGCCCTGTTTCCTGCTGGCCGGCCCTCCTAGGGTTTTGGGGGGCCGCGTTTCGCCCCCAAAATGTCGCCGTAGCCGTCATCCCCTCCGGTTGCTCCCAAATTGCTGATTCAAGGGTAGAATCTCCTTGATTTTCTCCCCCTTGAATCCCCTTGTCCCGATCTCTTCCCCTCTCCATCGTGAGGGCTTGGAGCATAGCCTTTATCTCCGGAATTGACGATGTAGCCTCCCTTAAAAACTTCAGATCTGAAGTTGCCTCCTTTAGCCCTTGGATGTCCCTTGCCGTCTGCGCGGCTTCCCTTCGCATGCCCCGAAGCTCGGTTTGGATGTCCTCTTGCGAATGGGCGTGATCCTTGATGGATTCACCTCGGGTTTTCTTCAATCCCTCGGTCTCCCGGTTGAACTCTTCTCGAAGCCCTTGTACCTTCTCATCCACGCCATCCGCCTTTGACCTCGTGCTCGTCGCCATTGGATCTCAATGCTCTGATACCAATTTGATACGAACTAGGGTTTCATATCAATTAATTTCAGAATTTAAAGAGGAAAAAATATAAAAAGGTGGAATTTTTGGATCTTAAATTGCGAAGAACTATGCAAATAGATTGATAATGAGCCTCTTTCGAGAGGAGACTCGCTCTCCTAGCTTTGAATGTACGGAACAAAGCCTAAACACCCTCACAAATGACGCCTACAATTGTTCTTCACAAAATAAGCATAAAATAAAATAAAGACGGCTAGCCCTAATTTATAGAAAAGTGGGGAATTACTAATCTAGTCTAAAATGACTAGAATACCCCTAACTATCCCTCCTACGTGCTACCGCGCCTCCTACGGGGCACGTAAGTGACTAAAGGTGGGTGGGTCCCCCCTAGGTAGCCGCCGGCCTCAAGTGGATCCGGGTGCGGGCTTGGGTCCGCATCAGACGTTCCTCTACTAACTAGGCGAAGTCCATAGTTTCATCAATCCTTGAGGTCTCTGTATGTGAAGCTCAACGCGTATGTTGGGCTTCGGCCCCTTCATAAAGCTTCCCTCCAGTGTCTCCTTTGGGACCCCTTACATTTGTCCTGATAGCGTCTCAAACTTCTACCTGTACTCCTTAACTTAATCTTCCCGCCTGAGCAAAAGTAACTGATTTTTGGAGATTTCCCCTGAATGTCTCAAAATCTGTGCACTAAACAATCCTTGACCTTGTCCCACGAGAGGAAAGGTTGCCTATGCTCCATCCATTGAAACCATGAAAGTGCTTTTCCTTCGTAACAGATGCTCGTTGCCTCCAACTTGTCCTCTGAAAGACACGTCATGGTGAAGAAACTCGCAGCCATGTAGTTCCAACCACATGGATCATCTCCCTCAAATATCGACATTTTGAGCTTTCTCACCTTGCCATTGGCTCCAATGTTCCCACGACGCATCCGTCCTCCAGCCTTTCCACATCGATGTCCATGATACGTGTCACGCCTTCTGTCCCTTGGACAGTCATAAGACTCATAACATCTTTGTAGGCCTTCGTCTCTGTCAACATGGCCACCCCAGTCCTCATCACCCCGGACTTATTCTTCACCATCTGCCTCCTAGTCCATGTCATCTCCGTAGTGCTCTAGATGCTCCTCGTAAGCTGGATGTGAACGCCATCACCTCCCTGCCATGTATCGGGGACCATGAAGCTCCCGAAGATCTTCCACATCATCATCGGGCCCTGGGAGAAGCCAATAATCATCGTCAAAGTCTCGGCGAGCCCCCCAAGGCGTCGAGGGGGCCCGTATGCTCCACCCAAGGCTCAGCAGGCCCCTGGTGGTCTGCCAGGGGCCCGCGAGGGGCCAGCCAGCCCTACAGTGTCTGCTGCACTGCCTGCAGGTCCCTGGCGGCCTACAAGGCTGCCTGCAGGTTGCAGGATCCCTTCTTCCTGGCTTTGACGGATAGTGTTGCCCATAGGGTTAGTGTTTCCCCCCTTTGTGGGATTTTCTCCTTCTTTCACCAAGTAGTCGTTGGCGTCGAAGAGCAAATCCTCGTTGTATTTCTCCGTCTTTCCTTTTCTCCATTCTCTCACGCCGTCATATTTTGTTCTAGATTTGGATGGTCGCCCATATCTAAACCTTTTGCCAAAGATTTCACCTTTGGATTCTGAGATCCTAGGGTAAATTGGCGAGTCACCTTTTGCATGATCGCCTCCAACATTGCATTTGCATCCAATTTTGAATCGATCCGCGCCTCGAATCCTTCCATCATTGTCTTCTTATAGGTTGTTTTTATATATAGTTTTCGCATTCATTTCTTTCACGTTTCATGTCATTCCGGCTCGTTTTCCGTGCCATTTTTGCTGCTTTTTGTTCCTTTTTACGCCTTTTGTCTCTCCGATGCCTTTTAAGGTGAAATAGGAGAAGCTTGGAGATTTAGAGCAAGATTCATGGGTTTTGGAGCAAAGATTGGCAGAAGCTGGAGCATAGAGGATACTTGGAGGATACTTGATATTGGATGATGTGCTGGGAAGATTTAGGAGCAAATTGTTGAGCTTGGAGCACTTGATGACTGGAGCTGGAGCTTGGAGAAGCTAGATCATTGAAGATGTAGCATTGATTGGAGTGTGGAGTTGTGAAGAATTCTGGAGCTTATTTTGATGAAATGAAGCCTTGGAGCTGGAGATGCTGGAGCTTGAAAGATTGGAGCTGAAAGCCTAGATGATTGAAGATGGAGATGAAGCTAGAGCAACTAAATCCTCGCCACGGCCGTATGGAACCATACGGCCGTGTCGTTCTTAACCCAGCAGTCGTTTCATCTCCTCATTCAAGCAGCAGCAACAAGCCATTTCATATGGCCGTATGAGCCTTGTTCATACGGCCGTATCAATCGACGCAAAGCAATTGCTGCGGCTGTATGAAGCCAATTCATACGACCGCGTGGACCTCTTCCCCCCATGGCCAAGAGCAGCAGCGACAGCGACTTGTGATCGACACGACCGCATGGTTCAACCATGCGGCTGTTTGAAATCGGGTTAGGAGCTGAACCCGTTAGACTTTAGGGTTGTATTTAAACAGGGGGCGCCGTCATTTATGGGAGAGACGAGCTTTATGCTCGTTTTTTCTCTCCTTTACTGTTCCATTACTTTTTCTAGGGTTAGTTTAGATCTAGATTAGTTTTTAGATAGGTTTTTAAGCTTTTCCTCTTGATTTGTAAAAGAGATTGACGACCTTGGCTATGAATCATGAGATACGTGTTTTTGTTCTCCCTCTCATTGTTCTTGTTACTGTTTTGATTATTAATTGTTGTTATTAACTGTAGTTATCTAATTTGATCCTCGTTTCTTTGTTATTATTGTTCTACGCACTTTCATTCTATAACCCTTGTTAACTCCCTTAAAATCCATTTCCCTTCAATCCGATTGCGTATCTAGCCTATAAACCCAAAATCTAGCTAGTACTCGATCAATCCGCCTCCATACGGACGACCTGTAACGTGCTACGATGACTGATTCAGTATGAATATTACATATATATTCCCCCCATTTCTGGGCAGCATGAATATAGTTTAACTAAGCTTCATTATAAGCATAATTGAATTAAATTTGGTTTATGAAGCATATCGTTGATTTGTGCACAAAATACGGGGTTTAGCGATCTTTTTAGCTTTCCATTATTTTCATGTGCTCTAGTATTTTTTGGTGCTACGGCTATTTTTCTGTATTTTCGGGAGCTCAGTGGAATTTTCTACAATTTTGGAAGCTTAAAATGATTTTATATTGATTTTAGTTCATGGTTTAATTCATATTATTATTATTTGGACTAATTTCTACCCATTATATTTTTCAAGTACTTCTAAGTGCCTTGGGGAATTTCCAGTATTTTCTGAAAATTTTCCTAAGCCTCTAGGTATTTTTCTTGAATTTTTGAAGGCGAAAAGCAATTTCTAAAAAATAAAAAGAAAAGCGGGTACCGTAGCCGCGGGCATGGGAACTGTAGCTGCGTGCGTAGGTACTATAGCAGATAGACCCAATAAAGGAGTTTAAGTGTATTTTGGGCATAACTTGCGGGTTTTGGGTCCAAATTGAGTGCTGTTTCGACCTGTTTGTGGCTCTTCAGTTTATTTGCATGACCAACAGCCATAAAGCCTCATTATCTACTGTTTCATGAGAGTTTACTCTAAAATAAAGAATTATTAATGAAGATTGAGAATTTGAAGAGCCATTTGAGTTTTATGGCTAATGAAGAGTGAGAATTTGAAGAGTTTCATGGGAGTTTTCTCTACTAAATGTTGAGTGGGAATATGAAAAGCCAAGCATTTTAAAACCTCTTGCAATTCTAAGCCTATAAAGGAGGGGAGAGCTTCATCTCATGGCATTCCATTATATCCCATTGTACATTTTATAGCTGAAATAGAGAGGTTCTTGAGAGGCTCTTGGTGGGCTTGGAGGCAAGGAACTTGGAGGGGCTTCGAGAAGAAAAAGGGAAATGAAGAAAGGACTCATTTGTAGCAACATTTGGTGATCTCTTTCCTTTGTTTTAGGTTTTCATTTGTACTTAATTGGGTTGTATGGATTTGATAATGATTTATATGAAGTTGGTATTGTTTATCCATATGAATTGCTAAATTTCTTTGCTTGGTTTGTGATTTGCTATGAAACTTTGTTCATATGTTGAGTTGGGTTCATTTGGATTCAATTATTTTTTATGTGGCTTAAATTTAAGTGTCTAATTTAAGTGTCTAATTTAACTCTCTTATATGAATCCAAAAGATTATATTAGAGAACCGATCATCCCAAAAGGATGAGTTTGATCTTCTCAAACCGAAGTATCAACTTACTTTCCATGAGACCTAATTCTTAAGCCACTACACTATCCAATCATTTTAACTCCTAAAAGGATATCCCCGATGACGCTTCCCCAAAAGGGATGCCATTGAGTCATAAAGAACCATAGCCCATGATCGCTACCACTTTCAATTGTGACCCCAAAAGGGCTCCACAATTGAATCACATTTCACACTTGCTTTCACGTCCAAAAGAGTATTTTTCGATGGTGCATCCCCAAAAAGGACATCATTGAGTTGTATGGTTATATTCTCACACTTAACATTGATCCTAACAAACCCACGATCCATGCACTCCTCTTTACCACTTGCCTATCCAATCCTCCATCCCTCATTTTCATAGAGTAGTTTGATACATTTTACCACACATACTTTCCACCACCCCATCTTTGTTAGTAGTTGGACGTTCTCACACCCTTAGCTATCTTTGATCGACTCTGTGAATGCGAGACGACTTGTCCCTGAGTTTGACACTGGGCTCACCAGGTTATTTTGTATTGCTTCGACACCCTTTCACTTCAGGGGGAGATCGTGTGCACTCTATTTGGATTGCGCACAATTTTGATTGAATCAATGACGTCGTGCGCTTGTGGTTATAAATGTTAAAACTCTTATCAAGTTTTTGGCGTCGTTGCCGAGTATGCGTGGTTTTTGATATTAGTAAGATTAGGGTTCGCTAGACTATGTTTCTTTCAAAAACTATAAAAATTTCAATAACTAAATTTTTTTCCACCACCGATTAGTAATTTATTTGCAATTCTCTTGTACCACTGACGCGCTTGCCTTAGCTTTATCTTTTGACATCAGGTGCTATTCGGAGAAGATGTGGATGCCCGATGGATCCTACGTGGAGTGTCTCAGCGATTTGTTCTCGCGAGATACTCAAATTGGAGGTTATAATCATGTTCCATAGGTTGCAGCACTTTGTAGAAGATGTGGGATGCAGGGGCATGTCTTCACCCAATGCCAAAACTCTACATACCCCTACGACCCACCATTATATACTCATAACCTATCTCATGAACCCTCCTACCATAACCCTCCACCACCACCACAAATATCCCACATCGAGTTGCTTTTGGAAGAACAACTCCGAGACGAAGCTCAATGGCTCAAAACCCAAACCAATGCCCAAGCGAGGATTCGAGCGATTGGTCATATCCCAAAACCTAAAACAATGGCTCAAAACTCCATGAACTCACCCAAAGTGTGAACCGATTGGTCATATCACAGGGGGAGTCACATTTGCTTAGCAAGGATTCGAGCGCTCTACAAACACCATCCGGATGGGATAATCTTGATGGAGGAGTCATCTCCATCGTCGAGACTCAGGCGAGGCGACACCTTACACCTCAGGATCGGATTTACAATTTCACCCAACTCGCTGAAAAGAATCTTTGGCAAGCTTGTGGGAGATTTATCAGATTGGTGGACGGATTGCCGAGGCATGGGATAAGCACGCATGCGCTCCTCTGCATCTTCAATGGAGGACTGCACTTTGACCTGCAAGAATCCATGGTGAAGATGAACGGAGGGCGATTCTTTGACATGTCACCTGAGGATGCATAGAAGTATATGGAGATTGCAGCTGCATCTCACGCATCTCACGTATTGCAAAGAGGTAACTCATATGATTCGAATTTGAAATTTTCTGATATGAGTTTGTTTTCCCATTCAGATACTACCACCGAGACCCACGTTCATCACCACACACCGAACGATATATCTCATGTGGATGATGAACCACGCGTTGGCCCATGGGTGGACACGATTTTTCTTGGAGAGGTTGGTGGTGAGCAAGGACCACACCAGAGCGTCATCGACCTCACGGGAGGTGACGATCTGGATGATGGGACCTTTGTACGAATTGAATGGAATGTCATTCATCATTACTCCACCACGGGAGACGGGAGTGAGGTGTACTTGGGGTGAAAGCAGGATTTCAGACCTCGAAGAACCCAAGTCACTCTTCCTATATGACAGCATCTCCCACTTCGTACCATGTGTGAGCATCAAGGAGACTGCGGAAGACAACCACATTGACGAGGAGGATGAAAGTGAGCACTCCATCATCACCTCCATAAGACACTCCCACTCCACTAGAGACATCACATCCACCAGAGCTTACTGTTACCGTTCAGGGAAGTATTTTTAAACTCCACTTCTGAGTCTTCCATTCCATTTCATAACTCTTTTGATTCAGATGCTATTGACCCAATATACCCCTCGCATGATACAGATTTTTATTCAACGGAGGTGTGTTGGTCCATGGCAGCACCTAAGGAGCATATGTATGGGATTAGCGAGGCGACGATCGTGTCATCGTCCAAAGATTGCGTCATAATTCTAGGGAGTTTTCGTCACTCCATTCCATACACTTTATTATATTTTGATGACTATTTCTGGAATACATTCATATTGAGAAAAGTTTCAACCCCACGGACTGATGCTTCCTTTCTTTTGCAGGGCATAGGTGGATGCCTTCGAAAGAAGATAGGGGAAGCATTGCTAGGGTTCATTGATATTCGTGGCACCACGACATTGGCGGAGCTACAGAAGGATCAAATTGAGCAACTTCCTGCTCCAAATAAAGTGTTGGATCCACCTTTTGAAAACAGGTGTACTCAACCCAGTAGTGTAGTAAATTTTACGTTTTCTAGGTTCCAATAAACTAGCCTCCTCTCGCTATCGAGAGGAGGGTATTACTACTCAGATTTTTCTTAGTTTTATATATTTTCGTTCCCTCAATTGAATAATTGACTCTCCCCTCGTATGGTGTGCCCTAAAAAATCTTTTAAACCCTAACATGCTAGGCTTAATTCATATTGAGTTTTTGAAATACATAATCTAAAGTTCTTGAGCTTAAGTAGATAGCTTTTCAATAACCCACTCATTAGAAATTGAGCCAAGAATTTTTGATGCCTATCTTTGTTGGATATCTTATTTTGCAGCTCAAGATGAGAAAATAGGAGGGATAACACATGGAGAAAAACAAGGGAGCTTAGAGCATTGGGAGATGAAGCCAAGGCAAGGGGAAGAGCAATTGAATTGAAGAGGAGCAAGGGAATGTGTAAGGAGAGCTAAGGCAAGAGAGAAAAACTGCTTGAGCAAGAGGCTGAAGAAGTGAGGCGCAGGGGGAGCAAAATCAATTCACACGGCCGTATGAATTCTTTCATACGGTCGTATTAAATCTCTCAACCATCCTCAATTGAAGATCAATCGACGCTGCCGTTTGGAAAAAATCCACACGGCAGCGTATCCTTTGGTAAGAGTCAAAATAAATTGAGGGCTCTGCAGAGTGTTTTACATGGCCGTGTCGATAAATCGACACGGTCGCGTCAAATTACCCCTAAGCCCAACTTTTCGCGACCGATTGGAGCTCTTCCACACGGCCGCGTCATCCTCTTTTGCATACCCCTCTTCTCTATTTAATTCACGCGACGCGACTGTATGAATTTATTTCATACGGACGCGTTGTTCTTCTATTTCACCCCTATATAAAGCTGTACCTATACGATAGAATCATTTTATACTTTTGACTTCGTTTCATATTCGCTTCTCCTTCCTCCTCAATCTCAACTCCCCTCCGGCGACGCTTCAGCTCCTCTCTCCCAACATCACCCCAACATCACCTCCCCCACTCCACCTCGCCTAACGTCGATGTCACTCCCAAAACCCACATATCCCCCTCCACCGTCGACTGTGAAATCCCCCAGCAGCTCTACCCCACTAGCCCTAAAACCCTTCGCAAAGGAGCTCGATAGGCGCGATCGGAGCTAGGGTTTGGATCTATCCAATTGACATCTAGAACAATGTTCTGAGCTTACATTGCTTGGATTCGCAGCGACGATTGGCATTTAAACTTAGGTAACCTCTCTCCTCGCCTTCTATTTTTAATTTCTGCTCGTGCACGTTTTGGTTCTCATTGTGTTTTTGCTGCCATGTTCTTCCATACCCACAAACCCTAAACCTTACTACACACTTGCACTTCACTCTGCACATACTCCTTCACCCATATCTGCATATACTCATCTTCAGCACACTCATTAAACACATCACACACTGCACATACCCTACACATTCACACACCAACACATTGCGCACACACACACACTACACTTCATCACATTCACCCCTTTCACCACACATACACCACACCTCACATTCACCTCACTCACATACACCCTCTCCACACACACCAACACTTGCACATCACTCACATACACTCATTTTCACCTTCACCCTTACAAATACACACAATCCACTCACATACGCTACACATCATGCCCCCGCATGAAGCGTGCACGCCCACTACCTCACGACTCCCAACTGGGGAGACCTTCACGGCAGCGCACTTCAGACCTGCCCTCCACGTCTGCGCAGCCCACATCACCACCTCATGTGACCCCACCACAGATAGACACATTAGGGATCACATTCACCTCTGAGGCCTAGAGGGATTGCTTTGCCACTCTCTCGGTGGACCATGCTCACCACGAAGTTCGCGAGCTTTCCCGCTCTCGACACTTTAGGATCCACCGAGAGAGTTAGACGTCTTTATACCAACATAGGGTGGCAGGATTTGCTCGGCGTTGGAGCCCCGACCTATCACAGGCTCACACTTGAGTTTCTCAGATCCTTGAAGGTCGAGGGTTCTAGCATAAAGTTTAGGATCTTCGATACCGATTATACACTTTCATTTGACGTCCTGAACTCTATTTTCCACTGGTCTGCCGTCACGGCAGAAGCCATCACCCACCATAGTAGCACCCACCAATCTTCCTTTCAGGCCTCCCAGTTTTGGGATTTGATTACTGGGTTGGGTCCCTTCCTTCGCACGGCGGAAAAGGCATCATGCATCATTTATCCATCCATACGCCTTGCCCACTGTCTCCTAGCGAGCACTCTCTTTTGTAGGGAGGAGACTGGCACGGTTACACGACCTGAGCTCCTATTTCGATGGGTCATGACACAGCCGATAGTCCTCCGTCCCCCAGGGATTGCTGCAGTAGGGCCCCAAAGAGACTTATCCATGCAGGCTCATGGTAGGCACATAAACTCCTGAAGATCGCCAAGTCCCCCACGGGAAGGATCTGTGGTGGTCTCATCACACTTATAGCCTACCAGCCTCCCCTCTCTATTGATTTAGATGACTGTACTGACCCCATCTCTGGCCCTACCACTCTGGACCTCTCAGTTTTAGCCCACATGCATATGATTAAGGAAAACTTGATGGGTCGGATCGTTTGGCTTTATGGGCCAGAGTGCGCTCCATACACTATCTTGTCAAACCCATTGCGCACGGAGATCACCGGGCTTACGCAGTGGACATTTCCACCTAATCCTATCTTCCCAGTCCCTACGCAGCCACAGCAGCCTGAGCCACAGCCTCAGCCACAGCCACAGCCACCCCACACACCACCACCATTCCTACGACCACCGCAGAGCTCGTCACCACACAAATCCCACTTATCACTGATGGCTCCGGACCCTCTGGCCCCCCTCATCCTCTTGATGATCACACACATCTCCTTATCCTACAAGAGATTGTTTGGGGATTTCAGGGCCGTATGGATACCTTACAGGATATTGTTGAGGGATTCCAGGGCCGTATGGATACCTTTCAAGAGACAAGAGACACAGGCCCAGATCCTATCTTATGTCTTCGACATCCATCGGCACCTTTTTCCACCCACACCCCACCTGAGGCCAGCACCTTTAGTTCCCCCCACATTCCTATGCACCCACCGAGCATGCACCCTAGCCTCACGCTAGCTTGGGGGAGACCCCCACACATTTTTGTCACCCCCACACATTTTTGTCCTCACACTTCATTGATTATCTTGCATTGAGGACACTACAGATTTTAGCTTGGGGGAGTAGCATTTGCACTTTTTGCTTTTTATTTTTTGTTTTACATTTCCACTTTCACTTTTGTGTTTATATTCGCATCTATATATCGTGTTTTCTTTTGCATTTGCTTTCATTTCCATCCTTCATGCATCATGTTACATTTCCTTTCATTTTCTCTTTTTAGTACGTGTCCATGCATCACGTTTCCATATATATGCATAAGAAAAAAAATGAAAAACTCAAAAATCCAAAAAATATTTGCATCGCATCATGCATCATGCATCATGCTCATTTGCATATACTTGTTTCGAGGATTTTTTGAAATCGAGTTATATATGTGTGGTTTTCAAATAGGACTTCGTCTTCTATATTTTACGCTCGATTTCTTCGATATCGGTTTGACTATAAGACCATGACAGGTTTTTAGTCTCAGATCCCATCTAATATGCTCGTTATGATCATTCTCATATTCTTTAGGATATTAGCACTCAAAACTGACCTAGGCCTCTTAGAGATCCACTTTATGATGGTTTATAACCCGTCGAGATTTGGATAACAAAATCTTAGCGAGTACCAAGGAGTGACATCACCATGCTTATTCATGCTTTCCATTTCCAAAAAAGAAAAAGAAAAAAGAAAGAAAGAAAGATGTGTATATATATGAGAAAAAGAATAAAACACGCACCGTTCCCCCAACGAAACTGAGTAACCGGATCACCACAATAGAAACCGTCGGGGCCTCGCATCAAAAGGTCTAGCTTGGGGGAGTGCGTGAGAATAAGGATTATGGTTAGTTTGAGCTAGTATGTCTGAGGGGTCCTTCTTGGCCTGATGTCCTAAGGTCATCTGACCTGGAAATCATCGACCAGACGCTTCTTACACAAACCAATTAGAATCCAAATGAAAAAATAGAAAAGAAAAGGATTTGGGAGCATGAATAGATTGTTGATTTCACGAGTCATGGAAAGTTGAAGTGTTGTGAGAGCCACTTATTTGATGGACCAATAACCCGTTATCTCATATTTATCACTTCCTCGACCATTGCATAGCTTTGATCTCTTTGTTTTTGGCCTAAGGACGAGTTAGAGGAAATAATATAGGTTTGAGCTTGATCATGGCATAGTATATTATTTGACGATTCGAGCTGAAAATCATGTCCTAGGGTTATATTCATATCGATAGAGAGGAGTCGGCGTTCTAGATTTTCATGAGTTTGAATTTTATATTTGCATGTATATGTGCTCAATATTTTATAAATTTCTTGAAACTCATATCATCATTTGCATGCTAGATTGCATAGCACTTTCTTTACTTTCTATTCGTCTTCCGCGAGGACGAGGGAGCGTTTAGCTTGGGGGTTTTTGATATGTTGTTTTTATATATAGTTTTCGCATTCATTTCATTCACGTTTCATGTCACTCCGCCTCGTTTTCCGTGCCCTTTTGTCGCTTTTTGTTCCTTTTTACGCCTTTTTGTCTCCCCGGTGCCTTTTCAGGTGAAATTGGAGAAGCTTGGAGATTTAGAGCAAGATTCATGGGTTTTGGAGCAAAGATTGGCAGAAGCTGGAGTATAGAGGATACTTGGAGGATGCTGGATGCTGTGCTGGGAAGATTTAGGAGCGAAGTGTTGAGCTTGGAGCACTTGATGACTGGAGCTGAAGCTTGGAGAAGCTAGATCATTGAAGATGGAGCATTGCTTGGAGTGTGGGGTTGTGAAGAATTCTGGAGCTTATTTTGATGAAATGAAGCATTGGAGCTAGAGATGCTGGAGCTTGAAAGATTGGAGCTGAGAGCCTAGAGGATTGAATATGGAGATGAAGCTAGAGCAACCAAAGCATCGCCACGGACATATGGAACCGTGTCATTCTCAACCCAGCATCCGTTTCATCTCCTCATTCAAGCAGCAGCAGCAAGCCATTTCATACGACCGTATGAGTACGGTCGTATCCATCGCGTATCGGCCTTGTTATGTTTTGGAGCAAAGCAGAAGCTGGAGTATAGACTTGGAGGATGCTGGATGTGCTGGGAAGATTTAGAAGTGTTGAGCTTGGACTTGATGACTGGAGCTGGCTTGGAGAAGCTAGATCTTGGAGTGTGGGGTTGCTGGAGCTTATTTTGATTGAAGCATTGGAGCTAGATGCTGGAGCTTGAAAGAGCCTAGAGGATTGAATTGGAGATGAAGCTAGAGGCATCGCCACGGACATAGTGTCATTCTCAACCCACATCCGTTTCATCTCCTCAGCAGCAAGCCATTTCTACGACCGTATGAGTACTCGCGTATCGGCCTTGTCTTAAGAAGAACAAACACTAGACTGAAAAAACCCAACTGAAAAAATGAAAACGGTAAAAAACACTATATAGTAAGTACTAATCTTGATTGGAAAATCCCTTGCGAAGATCGAACGTCGGATGTCAAAAGCTCGATCGACGGAAAAAAATCCAATACGGTAAGGGAAAAAATTAAAAACCGATAAAACTGAAAAACTGAAACAAAAGGGCTCGACTACTCACCTTGATCAGAAAACACTTGCAAAGATTGAATGTCGGACGTCGAAGCTCAATCGATTGTCGTCGGAAATTTTCACCGGACGGAGCGGAGCAGAGCGGAGTAAGGAGTGGAGCGTCGAGAGGAGCGGAGCGGTGTGATTAGAATTAGGGCAAAGCAGCAATTATCTCTCAAAAATCTTGATGCCTCGTCGTTTTAAGTAAATCATTGGGTCGGGTGACTTCGGTCGAATCCACTTTGAAGTGGACCGACCCGCTAACTTTGTTTTGAAAAAACTATGAATTGCGGCCGATATTTTAAAGGGATATATCAGCCGCAATATCGGCCGCAACCTGATATTGCGACGATATTTTTCCAAATATCGGAAACCGCAATATATATGCTCATATCGTATCGGCCTAGTAATAAAACCGATATTGCGGCCGATATATCGGATATCAGACCGATATTTAGAACACTGGTCGTATCAATCGACGCAGAGCAATTGTCGCGGCCGTATGAAGCCAATTCATACGGCCGCGTGGACCTCTTCCCCTCCCCCATGGCCAAGAGTAGCAGCGGCAGCGGCAGCGATTTGTGATCGACGCGACCGCATGGTTCAACCACACGGCCATTTGAAATCGGGTTAGGAGCTGAACTCGTTAGACTTTAGGGTTGTATTTAAACACGGGGGCGCCGTCATTTGTGGGAGAGCCGAGCTTGAGGCTCGTTTTTCCTCCCCTTTACTGTTCCATTGCTTTTTCTAAGGTTAGTTTAGATCTAGATTAGTTTTTAGATAGGTTTTTGAGCTTTCCCTCTTGATTTGTAAAAGAGATTGACGACCTTGGCTATGAATCATGAGATAAGTGTTTTTGTTCTCCATCTCTTATTGTTCTTGTTAATGTTTTGATTATTAAATTGTGTTCTTAACTGTGGTTATCTAATTTGATCCTCGTTTCTTTGTTATTGTTGTTGTTCTACGTGCTTTCATTCTATAACTCTTGTTAACCCCCCGTAAAATCCATATCCCTTAAATCCGATTGCGTAGCTAGCCTATAAACCCAAAATCGAGCTAGTACTAGATCAATTCGCCTCCCTGCGGACGACCGATAACGTGCTACGACGACGCCGTGTGCTTGCGGTTATAAATGTTAAAACTCATATCACCTTCATCATGGATTCTATCAATGTGAAACTCTCCTACATGGTTTTTCTTCAATTCTTCAAATTTGTCATCGTATTTTTCCTCGAAAGCTTTGACCTTTTCCTTCGATCTCGCTGTCGCAATGAGAATCTCACCCCTCTGATACCAATTGATAGGATTTTTATAGGTTTTTGATATAGAAAGTTAGGGTTTTGATGGTAAGATGAGATATTTATAAGAAAGGTGGGATTTTTAGGATTTTGAAAAGAATTGAGGAAATGAAGGATTCTTATTGAGATAAAGTGAAATTAACAAAGATAGTGGCCACAATTCTAGAGGTGGACCGCTTTCCCAAGCCGCCAATTATTGAGGACGTCCCCCACTCTCCAATTATGAACGAATTCTCTCAACCTCTCACAAGTTTCTTCACCAAATCAAGCATGAGAATCACTAATCTCCCTAGACCCCTATTAATAATAAATTGAAAATAACAATTTACAAAAAGACCCGTAAAACTGAAAATTATGAAAAAGCCTTTTGAAGTCCAAAAAAGTATGAAATTGCCCCTAACAGGTCAAAACTGCAGATCTTTCATCTTTGTGCGATCTCATCAGATCACAGCCAAACATGGAAAATCCCAATCAAAACTCTCAGCTAAGGGGGTCAAAACCCCAAAATCCAACAATTTCTATTGCAGTGTAGCTTCCAGATGAAAAAATTGCCTAGTTTATCGATGTCATAGAGGGACCTACCTTTCACAATAGTCAAATGGAGTCGAAATCAATGATGGAGACCTCACTGCCTCGTCGTTCTTCACGGTTGCGACTCCCTCAAGGGTTGGAATAGGGTTCTGAAGGGTAATCAGGGTGTGTGAGTGAGAATAGAACTACAACGAAAGAATACGAGAAAGAATGACCCAAAAAAATTTCTTTCAATTTAAGGCTAGCATTTTTTGCAAGAGAGTATATTGAAAAGGTCTTGGATGTGTTCTACATCAGCACGGTCATGTGGTCGCTTATGCTTCTCGACAGTTAAAGATTCACAAGAAGAATTACCCGACTCACGACTTGGAATTAGCCGCGGTCATCTTCGCTTTGAAGATTTGGAGGCATTTCTTACTGAGTGAGAAAGTGAAGATTTTCACTGATCACAAGAGTTTGAAATATATTTTCACCCAGAAGGATTTAAATATGAGACAGCGCAGGTGGTTAGAGCTGATGGCTGATTACGACATCGACCTTCAGTATCATCCAGGAAAGGTTAATGTTGTACCTGACGCTTTGAGCAGACTTCCAGCGGTTATGACTCTTGTGATGTAGGAGGCCGTTGCGGGATCAAGTGACGTGGGTACGCCACGCTCCCATGTCACCGTGGGTCGCACGATAAGGACAATGCTAGGAGGATGAGCTGTGGTGGAGAAAAAGGAAAGAAGAAAGAAGAAAAAGAAAGACGAATCGGGAGAGAGAGAGAGAAGGGAAGAATATGATGTTTAAATGGGACAGGTCGGGTTTTAAAATTAAACGGGTTGCGAGTTTACGTGAGTTAGCACGTTTAAGAGAAAAATGAGCACAGAAAAATTTGAAAATTACAAAAAAATACCAAAAGTATAAAAAACTATTAGTATTTTAAAATATTTTATAATGCAAGAAACCCTTATAAGGATGGTTTATATGGTATTACATCCAACACACTTTACAAAAAATTTAGTCTTCGGAATTCCTCGAAGCAAAGTATAGAAACAAGGGTACATTCATCATATAATAAAAGTACATTTCAAACAAGAATAATACTATATATAAGGTGGTGGCTTTTGTCTCTACAGCTGTCAAGATGTATGAGTGGCACTTCTGAGAATTATGATGCTCCTTTTGGTAAGCCTTTTTCTGAGATGATAGAAGTTGTCCTTGCTGATTGACATTGGTAGTCATTGTCTTATTAGGTTGTCGAGTACAATCCTTGATAGAGTGCTCTGACGTGTCACAGATAAATCGTGTGTTCCATCACCGACAATCCTTCGTGTGTTTAGGCATGTGACCGATCGTTGAGTGTCTAATGAAGTGTTAGTATTCTTGAATTGTGTATGTGCGTCAACTGCAGAGCATGCTTCTTTGGTTCAATGGTGCACTAGCTATCATAGCCTCATACCCGCGGGCTACTGATAGGACATCGTCGTTGTAACGTCCCACTCCCTGGGTGCCATCACAATTAAAATAGTCTATATGCAAGTCCTGCAGATGCCAGTGAAGTCAATGTGGAGTAGTGCAGAAAGAAATGAAATACTCAAAACATGACATGTTATCACAGTTCTATACAAGAAAACGACAATACAATCTACATTACAGCTGAAATATAAATATAATACTCACCTGCAACCAGCTCACGTCCCAATGTCCTACATCGGGAGCTCTGACTTCTCGTGCTCAGGCGCCTTCGTACAATCCTGTGCATTACCTAGTAGGGCAATAGAAGTCGCACCAAAACTCAATAGAGTAGACAATATCTAACCAAGAAACAGAAATGATAGCGGTGCACAAAAGGAGATATGAGCAATAGTTAGAAAGGGATGGTACAAAGAAGTAAACACGTTATGATTACTAATGTCCACAACTATTGTAAGGTGGTACTCACTAAAGTGAACCAATCTTAGGTCGTGACTTATGCGGGAGAGTGCGATGTGCAACCCGAAAACCTTCCTGGACCGCAAGGGTGCTACCCGGGCCGAGTAACAAACTACTCAGGATCCATTCAAATATTAGTACAAGTGATATCGTGAACGATCGTGATAGATCGTGGAATGGAAATCTTTCCCGACATTAGCCAAAGGACAGGCTCCAATCGCTTCCGCACTCTCACAATTATAAGTTTTCCAAAACCCAGTGAGTCAAGCAGAATTAATCAATTAATAGTTTTAGTGGCTGATGTGGTCTCTGTTTAATATAGTTAAACTACGTAGTCAAGGGGGTCTAATGTCGTGTATGTAATAATAACATGTCATGTCAAGAACCAACCTTAATTCCACCAGTCATTCCTCGATAGTGATATCACGAGTAACATCTCAAGACTACGCAATTTAACTCAATATAAAACTTCATGGTACTAGCATACTCATAGAGATATTTAAATGGCATAACAATAAAGCTGGCATGTGATAAAGTAAAGCAGAGATATTTTCAATATCATGATATTCCAGAGTTGAACTGATATATTAAAAGAAACAACACATCAACTTCTATGCAATGGATCAAGAAACGATGAAAACACAATAATTGTTTGATAAAGAAAAACCCGAAAGTCAAACTCATGATGGCTCTAGAGGATCTAGGCCAGAGTGGTCAGATTTGGGGTCTTTTCATTATGTAGTGGGGGGTCTAGCAAGGAATCAGTGGCTAATGACCAAGACAGCTGTGAAATAGGGCTCAGATCCCAAGTAAACCACACCGAAATCCAAAAAAGGATTCAGCCGAACCCAAACAAGCAGAGAAAAGTCAACCACAACTCAACAACCAGCAAGGAGCCCAAAGCCGCAAGCAATGGGAGCCACTGAACCCAACTCAGCAAGGAAGGGTCAGATCGCGAACAGTGGGAGACCAAACCACAACGCAGCAAGCCAAGAAGGCCACCTGGCCCTAAAACAGCAAGGGAGCCCAACCCGCAAGGGGAAGCCCCAAACAGCAAGCAAAATTAATTGAACCCAAACAGCGAGCAGGGGATGTCAGTCGAACCCCAAAACAACATCGAACCCCAAACCAACGAGGACGTCAGCCGAACCCAAAAACAACAAGCGTCGAGACCCGGGGACCCCACGCAAGCAGGCGAGGGAATCCTACCCCACTAGATACACGTAGGGAAATCAACCCCTAGTTGTCTCCCCAAATCATCCTCTCCCGAATCATAGAAAATCCAATTTTCCCTACAATTATCAACTAATCATCCCAGAATAAAGCAGGGTAAAATCACAATTAAAAACTAAGTGTATGAGGAGATAAGTCTACCAAGAATATGCTGAAGAATCAAAGGAAATTAAGAACCGTAGCCACAACAACAGATCTCACCGAAAACAACTCAGAGAAGCCGCAGAAAAATAGTCGAAAGGCTCCGAAAATTGAAAGTATACTTACAGATCTTGTAACCAAGGTGAAGGAGAGGAGAGTGGACTTATAGCAGTCAGAGAGCCCAGAGGAGGACGCGGGGGCATGGCATTGAAAGCCCTAGCAGTCGCTGCGAGAGGACGAGTGAGGATAGGGGGCGTGTTGTCGCAGTGGAGGACGAGAGGACAGGGGGATGGGGGCGCTGTCGCCTCTGGGTTTGATCGATCGATCAATTCGATCGGAACTCGAGAGAGAAAGGCGAGCGACGTCGCCCTCAGTCGAAAGCCTCGTGGGCCTGATTGTGTGGGAAAGAGGGGGAAGAGAATAAAAGAGAAGCCCGCGTGGGCTTCTGAGTGGGCCGAAAGAAAAGAAAAAAGAAAAGGGAAAAGGAAATATGGCGAAAATAACTGGGCCATTACATTAGGTGGTTAGATCCGTCACATTCACCATTCGCTGGATATTGATATCCAGACCTTGTTAAAAGCATCTCTCCCATCAAGAGTATTAGACATCAGTTTATGAGCAAACATGCAATAACAAATTAATGATTAACAGTGAACATTAAGTAGTGAACAGTAGCAGATATCAGGTAGGTCAGAATGCATTATCGGCTGAGCATAAAGAACTTAGCGCCATATTCCTCCATAGTCATGGGTACCTGAATAAAGTTGGTGAACTTTTGTTATAGCTCCATCTCGGCCTCGGATGGGAGGTACTTGGCATTGAAGCGCCCTTTGAGTGTGTCCTACGAAATAGGTCACTACAATCATTCTTCATCTAATAGTCACAAGACTCTGGCTGGCACTGTCCATTAGTTGGAGCTTGGCTGTGTCCATTTATTAATCATTCGGAATGCGAGCGGCTCGAAGGTTGTCCTTTGTGCTTCGGAACGACTTCTCAGCGTGAAGACTTTCCTCTCTGAAAATTTCTTTAGACGTAATGCCAGGAACTGATTAACTCCAGGGTCAACTCAAGGCTTCCACTGTAGTGTATGCTCAATGAGAATGGTCTACTACTAATGAAGATCCAATAATCCTTTCAATACATCTCCAGTTTCGAGGTTAGTCGCAACTCCAATATTCCCATTGGTAGTGGTGGAAGATGTTCCGCAAACACGCTTCCTTCTAGCGTAAGTGTGTCCAAACATGATGTGGTACTACAAAAGAAAAAATATTAGAGGGTTGAATCAAGGATTCTCCAACATCAGTGGTGTAGTTAATGATTTCAAGATAAGATTTTCGAAAAGATAAATGAGGTAATTCGGGAGTCAAAGGGATGAGTTTTTAAAAAGGAGCCAATAAAAATGTTACTCATTAAAATTTTTATGCAGACCTGAATGGGCCTCCAAGAAAACATGTCAAACCCCGTTTCCTAAAATGCTAAAGGAAACAGTCTGTGACAAGCCCGCACACATTTAGGCTTACTGAGAATTCTGTCTTTTCTGTCTAAATGCGAACGCGTATGGATAATACCTAAGGTTCGTCTGCTTCTAACTAATAATAAGCAATATTATAATGGCATATATAACTCTATGATCATCAAATATAGCAAAGAATATGGGATCAAATAACTGACATCATATAATACAATCAATATAAATAATCGGATTACCTAGTTACTGGTGCTTTGCGTTATCTTCAAAGCCTCTTAGTTATTGAGATTTATACTACTATGGTAACCACTTTCTATATTTAACGGAAGTAAGAAAATAATCGTTAGAGTAGGTTATAGATCTTCAAAAACTATAAAAGAAAACGTAAGAGATCCGTATATAAATGAAACATGTATATAAAACACAACAATAGGAGTAATACCATGTATACTACAACCCGGCAATAAGAGTATGTACTATCATGTAAAATAAGTGGTATGGCAATGTGTCATGAAAATAATTTGATATGCTAACTATGACTACATGACATACAGGTGGAATCAGTGCCTACTATGTGTAGTGATTGTGACTATGTCTAAAGGTACGCTATGCAACTAGGTAGGAAACACGGGCCCAGAGATATAATCTGCTCCTACTGTGGGGAGAAAAAACATGGATACGGTAACATTCCCGCTTCTATTGCTAGAAACGAAAACCTGGATTGGATACGATAATAACCATGTTTCTATTGATGGAAGCGGTAATGCAAATACAACAATAACCCATTCTATTTTTGGAGGCAGAAAATATGGATATTCTCGTCGTTCCCGCATCCTCTGGGACAATGAGTTTTCATCCTCATGTATTCTATCCTAGATGCAATATCAAGAGAGGTAATAAGTGTATTAATCAGGAACAATAACGGTATAGTATCAGAGTATGTAATCAGGAACAATAATCGAGATCACTATCATGCACAGTGAACATGTCTGAGGCAGTATATAGTGCAGTATCTCACATGGATATGTATAAAGTGATTGTCATGTCAACGGTAGTAATAATGCCTACTGCATGATGTATATACTTAATCGATAGCTTAATTTGAGTTGTATTTATGTATTAAGTTTGATTGTATTGTGGGATTTACTTGGAACATATCATGTAATAAGAGACTAAGTCTTAGCCCGAATGCAATATCATGTGTCAATCTCTAAAGTCAAAAATAGGGCATATGTGGTCATGGAAAATATCCACAAAATCTCCATAGCTATCCGATATAATGTAATATCTCAATGAATAAGACCAATCAATTCAAACATCAAATTTTCAACAACATACTCAAAGTGTTCAGTCCCCTGGTTTACACCACGGGGGTGCGAATCACCGCAAGTGCACGGCGCGCTATAGTATAGAAAGATTATCGAACTCAGGGAGGCGATCATTTAACGCTTAGCTTTATATGGAAGGAGGAGAGTATGTGGTCGGGGGTTGTCAAGAGTGATTGATTAGTTGATTGTGGAAATCGAGAGTTAACTAGAAATTAAACGTCTAAGGCCTTCGGGATTCCCCTCTAGGCCCATCGGTCACGGATGCCACGTCAATTGACCCTACGTCGAACGATGGATTAGGGTAGGAGTGTCACATCTGTAGATGTGAACGAGTACTTAACTTTCGTTGTTCATACTCGTCTAACGCATCCCTATGCGAAACCGTGCTCTCGCAGTCGGCTTCACACGGGAATGTGTGCATTTAGATTGACACTTGACCCTTGTTCAAACCGTCATAGGGCAACCCTAGATTGATCCAACGGGGGTCTAACCTAACATCACATCCATAGGATCCTAGGGATCGTCCCTAAGTCCTAGATACATACTACTCTAGCATGGCAAAAGCTCTAAATACAATAGCAATAGAGATAGGTATATCCAGCTGGTCAAATTGCATGAAATTAATTTCAATAGAGAGAGTAATAGAAATAAGAGCAATGGTAAAGAAATCAAAAAAATCCAACCACAAACAAAAAATGGATTGCAAAAGAGATTACCAAAAGAGAGTTCCCGAAAATAGCTCTAAGGGTTTTTAGATATAGCAAAAACAGCTTTTCCTACTCTAAAAACGTTGACTATTTATACAAAACAGTTTGGGTTCGAGTTTTACAACAAAACCAATCCAAAACCCATTAATTTAAGTCAAAATAGGAGTCTGCCGACCTACCGCTCGGCCGAGCGCAGTGCCCGCTCGGTGCTCGAGAAGGGGCCGCTCGGTCGAGCGAGTTGAGTCGCTCGGCCGAGCGTCATGTCACTCGGTCGAGCGAATTAATTCCAAATTTGATAGAGCCGTCGCCTTGAATTCCTTGGGCTCCTCTAACTACTCGCTCGGCCGAGCGGGCTGGTCGCTCGGCCGAGCGGGCTGGTCGCTCGGCCGAGCGGGCTGGTCACTCAAGTTCGCTCGGCCAAGCGCCCCGAGGGTGCTCCTTGGCATATCACAGCTCGGCCAAGCGCATCATGCGCTCGGTCTAGCGATCTGGCAACTTCTCTAATTCTTCTTCTCTCCTCTTCTCTCCATTCTCTTTTTCTCTCCTCCTCTCTTCTCCTACTCCTCTTCCTCGCTTCTTTGGCCTCCTTAGGTCGTCGTGGCAAGGCGAAGCGAGCTTTGTCGTCGTCGTTGTGCCCAAAACCCCAAATGGCACCAAATCGCACCGAATTCCCTGAAAACACATAAAACATCGAAAGGATCAAGAATATCAAAAAAAAAGCGCGATATAATATGAAAATATGGATTCGGACGATCGAAACGATATGGAAATGCATGGTAAAAACATGAAAAATATAGACACAACAAAATCTCCCAAGCTTATCTCTTGCTCGTTCTCGAGGAAGACGAATAAGAAATTCGTCAGAGTGTAAAAACAAAGAAGTGCAAAGGAAACTAAAAGATAGGAAAGGCGACTAAATCATCGCATCATCTCATAGCACGCAACAACACGTCAACTTCATAAATTAAAACCGCGCTACTCATGAGGATTCATCAAGTCTAGCAAAGAATATATATATAGAATGGATTTTCAAATGAATGGCGTGAACTTGAATATATGATATGAAGTTAGAGGGGGATTCCTATTATAGCATGCAATCAATATACAGAATCTATGATCAGAGTTCAAATCTCCACAACTCATTCTCTTAGCAGTGAATAGTATCGCAATCATTTAATTCAAGCATGCAAGATGATTTTAATTATTTTCATAAATGAGGATGGTAAGTTCAATTAAATCCAGAAATCACCGCACTAAACTCTTTCACAATTCCTAGAAACTTACCATGTCCCTATTCTATATAGAAAGTGAGGTAGAGATGTGGGATTTTTCTTTTTACAATTGTTTTTGGCTATATAATTTTCTTTATATTTACATACTTTTATTTTCTTATATACATGAGATAACTCAATATATACAAGAGGCGGCATATGCATCCCAGACCAGACGGTCTTAGGGCATCGGGTTACGAAGAACCCCTCGGGCCTATTATTCGTCGGTAATATTTTTTTTGTTTTGATTTTTTGGGATTTTTGTGAACTCACGTAAACGCAATGGAATGCAAAACACGATTAAGGATCGCAATTTGCTATATATAGAAAATAAAAAGCATAGAATTGGGACATGGCTCGGTGTCAGAATATCCAGTAGACGCTACTTAAGTGTCGTGGGTCATCCAAACCCAATTGAACATCCACCATCCATTATGAAAATAGATATTTTCACACAATCATGCAATTTTCACTCAATTATCATGCATTTTCAAGCTTAACTGTTTCGAGAATACTCGTTGTGGAGAATATGAATTCAAAGCATGGAAAAAGCATATTAAAAAGCATCCTAATCAAGGAACATCTCTAACACACGGAAGCATAGAGTTTGAAATCATAATCCATTCTATATAAATATGTGGTGACACGCAATAGACTATGACGAATCCTACATGAGTGTGTAAAGCAGATAAGTTGAGTGTGTACAGCTTATAGTGCAAATATAGGAGAATCATCTTTAGTCTAAATAAAAGAAAAAGATGAAAAAATGAAAAACATGCGTGCGGACAAACAAGAAAAGAAAAAAATAAAAATGATGATAAAAGGGGGGAAAATGGGTCGGTAGTGGAACTAAAAATGGGAATAAGTAAAAAATAAGTAAAAAGCGATATCGCTCATCCCCCAAGCTAAACGCAGCAGTGTCCTCACTGCTGAGAACACATGCGTAGAGACAGGAGATGATGCTAAAGGTGGGTGGGTGGGAAGAAGGTATAAAAGAAGGTATAAAAGATGCATATGCGTATGTACAGTATGTATGTATATACAAAAATGGAGATGATGATGCAGGTGAAGATGATGCATAGTATGTACAATATGGACACTATGGACAACAAAAATCGACTCCAGAATGCGACTCCCCCAAGCTGGACTAAGCTGGGCCCCGAAAAGACAGATGGGCAGAATGATAGGAGGGGGAGACACTGAGATAGCGAGAAGCTAATAAAATCAGGTAGCACCACCACCCGGTGGGTATGGTGGCTGAAGGAGGTGAAGGATACGGTCCAGCTTCTCGCTGTTTCGCTGTCCAATATCAGTGAGTGTCCTCACGGCTCTACGGAGCCGAGCTACCTCCTACTCCGCCCCATATAATCGAGCTGCAAGGGTGGCAGGAGCTAGAAGACGCTCCCCTAGAAGGTGTGCTACGTGTGGTGAAAAAGGGTGCGCCGGGGGTGTTGGCTGTGCAGACAGTGCCGCAGTGGTGACAGCGGCAGAGGAGATAGGAGCAGAGGCAGACACGATAGAGGTGGTGACAGCAGCTGTGGATACAGAAAACACCACACTCTCCATAAGGATCACTGAGCCGGTGCTAGGAATGGGTACGGTCAAGGATACATGCACCAGGGTAGTCTCAGGTGGAAGTGAGGATGTTAGGATAGGAGGACCAGCTAACAAATCAGACATGAGGGCCTCAGCTGATAGGGCTAAGTCCTCGGAAAAGGTGGGGACCGAGGGCTCGGCACAGAATCAGAAACATATGGTGCAACAGATGCGACAGGGCCCTCAACAGATGTGGAGACAGAAGGGGCCGATGCAGGCTCAGACTGAGGCAGTGTGTGGGTGGCTCCTCAGCGTGTGCGGGAGCGGCGTCGGTTGCCGAGTAGGCTGCTGCTGGGCAACCTGCTCATCATCGGGCTACAGCTCGTAAGTGGGAGGGATGTGCTCCTGTATTGGGGGATCCACTCAATCTGCTGAGGGGGCACGTCGGTCAGCTCTGGGCTAGGGAGCACCATATAATCGGCGTTATAATGCCCGTGAAGATAAACCCAGTGTCGGTCACCATGGGCCCTAATAATTTGCATGTGTGTAAGCACACGCAAGGATTGGGTGGTAGGGCATGTCGCCTCTAGAAGATCCTGGAGGAGGACTAGATTTGCCCTAAGGGTGACGGTGAAAAAGCCGTCACAACAGATGGGGCCCCTCTACAATATAGCAGCCCAACGTAAACGATCACAGAAGATCTGTGCGTGATCAATGGGGTAGGAGGGGCGAGAGGTGCCATCTGGTAGTGCCTCGCGAGGGAGGGTCATGCCCCACAAAAGGACGAGCAATACAGAGGACATAGTCCTTGGCTCGTTCATGCATAGCACGGTGGTGGCAAGGTGGCGCTGGGCTAGCCTAAGGCAGTGGTGGATGATCGAGGAGGCCTTCGAGCGGCTAGTGCTGAAGGAAGGCAAATCGAAAATCCTCTCCAAAAGCGTGTAGTGTAAATAGCGGGGGAGTATCCGACCCGGGGGTATAGGTGGTCTCGACAGCGGGGACTGCAGGCCACTAGAATAAGGTCCGAAGTCCCTCGTAAGTGAACTCCATCTCCACGTCCAGTATGGAGAATGCAATCCTCGTGTCGGTACGGCGAAGTGAGCTGTGGGCCTCTAGGGTCAAGCGAATATAAGTCTTTGCCTGAAGCCCTGGAAAATGCTCCCAGCCCAGGTACGCGTACAGCTGCCTAACCCCGGGTAAAATCACTAGCTGCTCTAAGGCTCATAGGTCTGCGAATTTGGTCGAGACGATCGGGTGCCTAGAGAGGTCGGCAAAAGTGCGACGATGAGCGTCGTCTATGAAGGTGATGCCGTAGGTCTCTAGGGGGTGTCTCAGGATGTGGGGGTTGCAGGGGTGGTGCTGTGGGTATGGGCTGACTCAGGGGTGCTTGTGTCCCCGCTGAGGAGCCAACAGCCTGGCGTTTCTTCCTGGCGGGTGGGGGTGAAGGAGATGATGGTGGGGATGGGGTGGGAACGCGTGTGGCGGTGCGTGGCCTAGCATGAGGGACCCTCTGCGAGGACTTCCTCTTCTTGGGATGCTGAGGTGGGGGTTGGGATGGTGGGTTGTAGTGGTGGGTGTGGTGGAAGTGTGTGGGGGTGGAAGTGCGTGTGGTGGAAGTGCGTGTGGTGGTGGTGGTACTCTGGGAGTGGATGTGGATGTGGTGGTGGTGCTGTGAGAGTGGATGTGGTGGTGGTGGTGCGATGCCTAGAGGAGGTCGGCTTGTGGGCCAACAACTTTTGGTGTGTGCGTGGTGGCTAGGATTGAGATGTGGATGGTCTGGAAACGGTGGTGGATGTGTGTGTGGGTGGAGGACGTGTAGGGGGTGGGGTGGCGGTGGTGGATGTGTGTGTAATACGTGGTGAAGGTGCAGCAGAAGTGCGTGGAGCTGTCGTGGAAGTGGTGGTGGTGGAAGTGCGTGGGGGTGCCGTGGAAGTGTGGAGGCTGAGTGTGTGTAGGTGGGGTGGTGGATGTGCGTGGAGGTGTCGTGGAACGTGGCGGAGATGGTGAGGATGATGATGAGCAGATGATGGTTATGCGAGGCATCGTGTGCTCGTGTCACGGGTGATATAATATATATAATAATAATAATGAGAGGGAAAAGTGGACCCTTAGCGATGCGAGAGCGGCGAAAGCAATCTCCTCGAGCGACGTGCCCCTAGGTAGCGATGCAGTCCCGTCAAACGTCCCGCCAACCTAAAATTGAATTTGGTCGATTTGGGAGTTGGGGGAAGTTGGGGATGTGGGTTGTGGAGGGGAGGGGTGGTGCTCGGGTGGTGGGGAGGGTGGAGGGGTGGTGCTCGGGTGGTGGGGAGGAGAGGAGGGGTGGTGGCGCTCGGGGGGAGGAGAGGAGGGTTTGGGTTTAGGGTTTAGGGCGTGCGGGGGAAGAAGGGGAGTGGTGGCGCTCGGGGGGAGAGGAGGGGTGATAGAGAGAGGGAGCTCGGGGGAGGGTGTCGCCGGAAGGGGGTGCTCGGGGGAGGGGGTCGCCGGAGGAAACTGGGTCTCTCAGTGGGAAACTGGGTCGCTCGCTCGAAATTATCGAGCGAGCGACCCAAATATTATTTAAAGGGGTTTTCCCGAGCGGTCGAGCGCTCGGGCGAGCGGTCGAGCGCTCCCGCTCGGGCGAACCATTTACCCTTCGCTGGGTTGGTCGCTCGGTGAAGCGCCTTGTGCGCTCGGCCGAGCGATCTGAAATTCCAGCACTCTCAGCCTTTAGCTCATCTCGTATTTCTTGCTGATTTGAATTTCAACTTCACGCTCATGTTTTGCTCTTTCGTTCATCGTCGTGACCGCCAGCCAAAATCAACACTTCAGTTATTTATGGATTTTTGAATTTCTATAATAAAAATCTCAAAAATTCTAATTAAAACCGAAATGCGAGTAAATAGGCTGGGTTGCCTCCCGCCAAGCGCTTGTTTAAGGTCGTTAGCTTGACACATGCGGTTCAGTAAGGCGATATGTTGGGCGCATGCGAGATACGCCTATCGTTCTTATCGACCAACCCTTGTGGGGCCAGTTGGTCGAACGTCTCCTTTGTCTCCGGTGCTTGTCTCTCTTTGGTGCGCCCCATGGACGCTGTAGAACCAGGTTTTTGATTTTCACGACGTCCGGGTCGTGATCCTCCCAGGCGAGCTTGGCGTGCTCGCACGTTGATCCATTGTCGGGGTCCTCGTTTAGGACATGCAGATATGCCGCCACATCTTTGTCATGCCGAGGATCCAACACATGGTCCTCGCTCCGCAGCAGTGGGTCCTGAAATACTTCTTCAGCTATGAACTTTTCCATGAGCTCATCCTCCACCAGGTCAAGATACCCGACGTCCGCAGCAGGCTCCCTCTCCCTCATCGGTTTAGGTAGCCGAAACTCGACCTCAATGTTTCCGACATTGAGGGAGAGCGTGCCCTCTCGCACGTCAATCAGCACTCCAGCCGTCGCCATAAACAGGCGACCTAAAATCAGCTGCAATCCTTCATCTTCCGCCATGTTCATAATAACAAAATCCACCGGCACCCCGCCGGGAATCTGTAAGACGACGTCCCTATCCACTCCGACCGGGTGTGTCACCGACCTATCTGCGAGCTGGATGGTCATGGCAGTGGGCTCTAACTCCGTCCCGGTGTTGAGGCGGCAGAAGATGGACAAGTGCATCAGACTGATGCTTGCCACCAAATCTATCAAGGCCCTCCTGATGGGGACGCCACCTGTGGAGCAAGGGACAGTGAAGCTCCCGGATCCGGGAGCTTCTTTGGCAGCTTGTTGCTTCTGAGAAATGAGGACGGTTGCTCCGCCAACAAAACCTGCTCCGTCTTCGTCTTTCTCGAGATTAGTTCCTTAAGGAACTTTGCGTACGAGGGTATCTTCATGAGGGCGTCCATGAACGGAATATTCAGCTCCACTCCTTTCAGAAGCTCTATGAACTTGGCGTACTTCTCCGCCATTTTGGTCTTAGCCATCGGGAATGGAACTGGAGCGGGGCGATATTTGGGCTTCTCCACGGGACTTACCCTTTCCTTGATCTCTTCCCCCCACTACGGGAGGGCTATCTATCTCAACGGTGGTAGGCTGCTCCTCAGCATCAATACCTCCACCATCTATAACTGATGGGAGCTCATCTACCACATCCTCGGGTGATGCAGCTGTGGGAATCATCACCGGCGGCTCCGGATCCATCGTCGAAAGGCCGCTACGGGTAGTGATGGCACAGGCACTCTCCCTGGGGTTCTTCTCTGGCTGAGCGGGGAGCTTGCCTTGGGACCGCACCATCTGACTCAGCTGCTCCTTCAGCTAGTCCACCGTGGTGGAAAGTTCCTACTGCGGGCCGCATGGTCTAGATTGAGCTTTGCCTGCTACTCGATGAATCTCTCCAAGGTGGCCTCTAAGGAGGATTTTTGCTAAGCTGGAGGAGGAGCGGGCAAAGCTAGCTGCTGCTGACGCTGCTGCTGGTACCCTGGCGGTCTATAGGGGCATACGGTCTCTACCCAGACTGCTGCTGTTGTGGCTAATATTGCTGGCGCTGATACTGCTGCTGATGATGAGGTTTCTACTGCGCTCCGCTGTTATTTCCGTACTGAAAATCAGGGTGGTTTCTCCAGGACGGGTTTCCATAGGCTCCCCTGTTTCCTTCTCTATCATCAGAGGTGTAGTTGGCCTCCTCTGTTGTTGCAGGAGGTGCCTGGTAGGAGTAGGTCCCGTCATTGGGTCCCTGATCTGCGCACCTCTCGTAGGCGGCATATGAGTTGGCGGGGGTGAGCTAGGTCTGCGTCGAGTCGGTGCTCCAATCTGACCATCTGTTGTGTAAGGGATTCGAGACGGCCATTAAAAATAGCTGCCTCGCTGACTTCATATCGGCCTCCTCCTGGGGCCTTGGCAATAATCGGGGTGGACCTGTCGTCCCCCCAATGTTGGTTGTTGGCTGCCATGGCCTCAAGGATCCGCATGGCTTCAGCTGGCTCTTTCCTCGTTATGGCCCAATTCGTCGTAGCATCAACTATCATCCTTATGTCTGAATGCATTCCCTTGTAGAAAGATAAGACAAGGTCCCACGTGGCGATGCGATGGTTCGGGCACTGATGCTGGAGAATCCTTGTATCATTCCCAGGCCTCATACAAAGACTCCTAGCCCCCTTGCTTGAAATCGGTGATTTGGTTCTGAAGACGCAGCATCTTCGAATGGGGGAAGTATTTGGTGATGAAGGCCTCTGTCAGTTGCTCCCATGTCGTGAAGGTGCCAGGCGCTTGGGACATCAGCCAATAATGGGCCTTATCCTTCAAGGTAAAGAGGAAGATCTGCAACCTGATCGCATCATTGCTGACCCTTGCATTTGGAATGTGGAGCACTTGGCTAAGAACGCCTCCACATGGTGACTGGGGTTCTCATGTGAGAGCCCGTGGAAGCAGTCTTGTTGTACCAGCAGGATGAGTTCTGTCTTTAGCTCGAAGTTCCCCTCTCGAATCGGCGGTACTGTCGCGGAGGAAGCTAAGGCGGTGCCGGCCCTCATGAAATCCCGGATCAATTCTGGTAGAACGAGAGGATGTGGTCCTATGGAAGTCTCGGCCATCGCTATTCTTCTCCTTCTATCTGTTGCAAGTCTCCTTGCGGTGACCTCTATCTCAGGATCCAAGGGTACAAGATTTTCTCCTCCCTGAGAACGTGTCTGCATGCAAAATAGAGGCACTCAAGAAAATCGCGGAACTCGTTAGCAAAAAAGAGAAAAGAGGGTAATAAGAGAATAATAATAAAGGAAAAAGGAAAAAGAAGTGGTATGGGGTTAAGTGTGAAAGAAACCAACACTCTCCAACCAAAAACCAAAGCAAAACGTTGCCTCCCCGGCAACGGCGTCAAAAACTTGTTCGGTCCCCGGATCTATACCACGGAGGCACGAAACACCGCAAGTGCACAGTGCGCTATAGTATAGAAAGATTGTTGAACTCAGGGAGGCGATCGTTTAACGCTTAGCTTTATATGGAATGAGGAGAGTATGTGGTCGGGGGTTGTCCCGAGTGATTGATTGGTTGATTCTGGAAATCGAGAGTTAACTAGAAATTAAACGTCTAAGGCTTTCGGGATTCCTCACTAGGCCAGGCGTTCACGGATGCCAGGTCAATTGACCCTACGTCAGACGATGGATTAGGATAGGAGTGTCGCATCCATAGATGAGAACGAGTACTTAACTTTCGTTGTTCCTACTCGTCTAACGCATCCCTATGCGAAACCGTGCTCTCGCAGTCGGCTTCACATGGGCATGCGTGTATTTAGATTGACACTTGGTCCCGCCTCGCAGATCCGCATCTACTCGTGATTTACGGAGTGCGACACTACCCTATGGTTGGTTCTAGCAATCGGCGTGCTCTCACAGTCACCAACTAGAGGATTGGGGATTAGCAGTTGCCACGGTTCTCGCTTCACTCTCGTAATCACGAGTCCCGGAGAACGACCGCTAAGCCTTATCGGATTCGTTGGGATTTTCCCCGGGATACGGATCCGCCTTCATGATACCCCGATCATAAGGCCAATCCACTAAAACCCTTGTTCAAACCTTCATAGGGCAACCCTAGATTGATCCAAGGGGGTCTAACCTAACATCTCATCCCTAGGATCCTAGGAATCGTTCCCAAGCCCTATATACACACTACTCTAGCATGGCAAAAGCTTTAAATACAATAGCAATAGAGATAGGCATATCCAACAGGTCAAATTGCATGAAATTAATTTCAATAGAACGAGCAAGAGAAATAAGAGCAATGGTAAAGAAATCAAGATAATCCAACCACAAAAAAAGAATCCCAAATGCTGATACAGTGTATTGATAGGTCGATGGATTGCAAAAGAGATTACCAAAAGAGAGTTCCCCAAAATAGCTCTAAGGGTTTTAGCTACAGCAAAAACAGATTTTCCTACTCTAAAAACGTTCAATATTTATACAAAACAGTTTAGGTTCGGGTTTTACAACAAAACCAACCCAAAACTCATTAATTTAAGTCAAAATAGGAGTCTGCCGACCTACCGCTCGGCCGAGCGCAGTGCTCGCTCGCCCGAGCGGTGCCTTGTGAAGCGCTCCGCTTGGTGCTCGAGAAGAGGCAGCTCGGTCGAGCGAGTTGAGTCGCTCGGCCGAGCGAATTTATTCCAGATTTGACAGAGTCGTCGCCTTGAATTCATTGGGCTCCTCTGACTACTAGCTCGGCCGAGCGAATTAATTCCTAATTTGACAGAGCCGTCGCCTTGAATTCCTTGGGCTCCTCTGACTGCTAGCTCGGCCGAGCGGGCTGGTCGCTCGACCGAGCGCCCCGATGGCACTCTTTGGCGTATCATAGCTCGGCCGAGTGCATCATGCGCTCGGCCGAGCAATCTGGCAACTTCTCCAATTCTTCTTCTCTCCTCTTCTCTCCATTCTCCTCTTCTCTTCTCCTCTCTTCATCTACTCCTCTCCCTCGCTTCTTTGGCCTCCTTGGGTCGTCGTGGCAAGACGAAGCGAGCTTTGGCGTCGACGTTATACCCAAAACCATTTATCGCTCCAGATCGCGCCGAATTCCCTGAAAACACATAAAACATCGAAAGGATCAAGAATATCGAGAAAAGCGTGATATAATATGAAAATATGGATTCGGATGATCGAAACGACATGGAAATGCATGGTAAAAACATGGACAATATAGACACAATACATAGCATGGCCCGTGACTTGACTGTAAGAATTAATTGGGGTTAAATCTAATGGCAGCAGGTAGTAGGTCACGTAACAGACAGAGGAGACCAAGTGGCAGCCGGCAAGGAGCAAAAAGAGGAGGCCAAGAGTCAATACAATAAGCAAACAAAGACGACAGTAACACAAGCTGTAACAAAAATACAACCACAAACAGAGGCAACAAACAAGTAGAACATCACCAGTCGCAATAGAGGCGGCAACAAGGGGAGGAAACATGAACCAAAAGCAACACCAACTACAAAGCTCGTCACAATCACCGAGCTCTGTCATTCATTATCGCGAGGACATAGCATCAATCAATATCATAACCAAACAAGAAAAATCCCGATCAAAACTTACGGCCAGGGGGTCAAACCCCCAAACTCCAACAATTTATACCGCAATCCAGCTACGAGTGAAAAAATGGCTGAGTTTATCGAAGTCATAAAATAGTTTAGATGGATATACCTTTCACCGAAGTCAAAAAGAGTTGAAATCAACACCGGAGACCTCACCATCTCGCTGTTCTTTATAGCTACGGCTGCTTCAAGGGTTGGGATATGTTTCTGAAGGGTGATCAGGATGTAAGTAGTGAGAACCAAACTCCGACAAAAGAGTATTATAGAGATACCCGGGAAAATCTCTTCCATTTTAGGGCTAGGGTTTTCATGCAAGAGAGAGTAAATAGGATAGAATGGAGGAGATGGTGCTGTTGTGGGATCGTGGGTGAGGGGGTGTCAACGTGGGTTACGCCACGCTCCCTCGTCGTTGTGGTCCGTGCGGTACGACCCACATGAAGAGGATGAGCCGTGGGAGAGAAAACAGAGAAAAAGAAAGAAGAACAGGAAAGAAGAATAGGGGGCAGAGAGAGAATGCAAGAATATGGTTGAGGTTTAAATGGGTCGGGTCGGGTCGGGTTTTAAAATTAAACGGGTTATGTGTTTAGGTGAGTTTGCGGGTTTAAGAGGAAAATGTGCTTAGAAAATTTTGAAAAAAATAAAAAAACCAACTAAAAATCATGAATAATTTATTCGTATTTTTATTTTTAGTGTAAGAAAACCCCACGAGGATGGGGTGGGGGTATTACATATTTCCTCTTCAATCCAAGACCTACACTTGGATGATAACAAGATGGTAGAACGATACTCTCAATATGATTTCTGTTTCTTATGTCTCAAACCCAATTGATGCAAGTGCAACACACTACAAACTGGGTGCAATTTAAACCAGCCATCAAGAGACCAAAAGTGTGTGGATCCTATCATGTGTCCAAACCAAGCAATATCCCCCTCTATACCCATATGGGGAGACCTCCATGACCACTTACTTGAAATCCATGCCTACCACCTCCTTCAGTGGGCTCTATGTCACCATATTGGCCATATTACTGTCCTATGTATTTTTACAGGCTTCAACTATTTTAGGTCAAGCATATCCCTAGTTAATGATATATCTCACATCTATTTGCTTTCTTGGAATGGAAACTTGGATTTTTTTTAAGTGCATGGTACTTTGATTTTCACAATTTCATAATGCACAACATATTATTATGGCTCTCTCCAACATCAAAACACCTAACTTACAAACACCTAGGTTATTTTAATATAAATAACACACCTAGCTTCTTTTTATTTGGGCTGCATCTGACATGACTTGTCTTACATCAGGTTTGATTGCTTTTACATATAGTTCGCTCCAACAGTAAACAATGTTTTGAAACATTCTGTACAGGTTATTTATGTGTACAGATGGTGATATAGTGATCTTTTGATGAGAACACGCCTAACTTATAAAATTTGTAACCAAAACTACTCTGGATCTCTCTTATTATTGAATGTCAACATCATTTACTTGAGTGCTGATTCATGAGGGAATGATTTCACCGAATGAATCACAATTTCTATGAATCATTCTTGTCTAACTGTTAATCAAATCCAGAAAATGTTGTTATTTTATGTCGCATCATGTAGATAGCATAGTTTAATACTTCAATTAGGCTTTATGTTTATTTATTTCTTTATGGTTCATTTTTTACTGCAGAGACAAACGTAGCTCATGTGGAGTAATGAGTTTCTGTCATTAGTATTTGATTGGAACATCATTTCCTAGTTTGTGTCAATGACGTGCCATTGGGTTAGGAATACGCAGAGGCATTTGTGTTGGTTTTGCAAGCTTTCTGTAGGAACAATTCAGTTTGGTGTTAAATTAAGTTTGGGTAGATAGAAGTACTGTTGGGTCCTTTCCATTTATGTGTTGCTTTACTCACTGAATTTACTTCTCATTCAGGATTCTTAAGATGATGCTGACTGTGGCTTCACACAAATCTGAAAATCGAATGTCTCTCGCTGCTCTAGCTGCCTGCATGGCCCCATTACTTTTGCGTCCACTTCTTGCTGGTGAATGTGAATTTGAAGATAATTTTAACATGGGTGGGGATGGTTCTCTTCAGCTTTTAAAAGCTGCAGCAGCTGCAAACCATGCTCAAGCAATTCTAATAATCATGTTAGAAGAGTATGAAAGTCTATTTGATGTGAGTTTTTCTGAGTTCCATTATGAATGATTTCTCATATAACCTTTTTGTCTATTTAATCTTTATGTTCTACACCCAAAACAGAAAGAATTCTCACAGGACGGCGGCTCATTCTCATCTGAATCGTATACTGAATCAGACGAAGAAGATATTGAGGACGATGGATCAACTGATAATGGATATCATGATGCACATCATGGCATTCAAGAACATTCACCGCGTTCCTCCCGTTCATCGCGTTCGTCACATTCGTCACATTCGTCTAGAGGGACGCTTAGTGGAAGTGGCAGCTATATTGGGAGTGATCAATCTGACAATGAGGTTATGTTCTTCCACTGACAAATCCCATTGCATGTAATAAATTTTGGTACGCAAGTTTTGAAATTCTAGAAGTAGTTTAATTGGGCACATGTTACATTATTTAAACATATGGTTATCCATGTCTAGGTACTGGAATTATTTATGAAGGAATTGCTCATAATTTCAACAACGACAGACATAATTGTTCAACCGTTTGATTAAAGTTATTGGTCCGCGTAACCTTGTTATTCATAGATGCCTTCTACATTCGAAAGCCATCTGTTGCAACTAAATGGTAGCAATAGTGTCTTGCGCTTTTGGGTGACACAAGTGTACTATGTATCATGTTATCAATGAAACCTGATTTATGGAATTAATCACAGTACTATATAGCACAATAGTCTACACTCCTTTTGTGCATATAATGTATAATTGCGAGCATGCATGTGTTCATACCCTAACATATTCATTTTCTTTTTACTAATCAAATTTCTTTTTCTGAATCCATCTCATGCTACATCTGATTTGTTGTTTTAAGTTATTCTGCAATACTTCCAGTCCTGTTGCACTATTTTGTTTTTAAAATGGTTGGTATCTGATTTATAGTCAGAGGTTCTGATTTGTAAGAAGAAATAATTTTCCGTTTGTTATACATACCAATTCTTGGATTAGTATGTATCTAAACTTCAATAATAAGGGCGTTTAGTTTTTGGCTCCATCACTTTTCATTCACTTCTGATGAAACCCTTTATGTCCCTCATTTTTCTGCTCATAAAGTGCCCTTTTGGGTGCATCACCTTTTTTCTCTCAAAACTTAACTTTGTAAAGTTTCAAAAACAGATGAGGAAAAAAGGTGTAGGCTGGATTTTATGTGCAGCCTGTAGTATTGTGGAAATTTCAATTAAGCCTCGGTATAAAGCTTTAGGCAGCATGCTGCTAGTGAATCCACATATATATAATTTAATATGTATTACATGAGAATAAATAATTGAAACATGTTGTGAAACTTTGGATTTCAATAATTCATGTTGGCTCATTTTTCTGTTCTTGTTTAGTTCTAATTAAACAAAAAAGTATTAAATTAGAATTAAAATATAATTAAGGGATCATATCTGATTATACTTACTTAAAAATATCATTTGGTTAGGATATACTTATAGTATGAATTCATAATTGATTAGATGAATTCAATTATAATTAAAAATATTTGATGAGGGTTGAGTAATTCATTATAAATTCTAAATTAGAATTTAAGCATAATTAAGTAAAATATTTTGAATTATTTTACTGGAGAAAACTTAGATTTGTTAATTCCGACATCACGATCTGATGTGATCACAATCCGACATTCTTTTTATTGAGTCTATAAAGCTATTCCAATTTTTAGGATGAATGCTAAGAAGAAGAAGATGATGATGATGAAACTTAGATTTATTAATTAGTTATTAGAATCACACATCAAATTAATTGTTTTAAAAGGATGCATCAAATTAGAAATCCTAATTAGTTTACTTCTGACATCCTTTTAATTATGAATTTCTAGCTTTATTATAAGAAATCCTTGTGTGATGAGGATTAGTTAATTCATTAGCAATCTTTTGGTTAGACTCATCATCATCGGCATTGCAACTATTATTGTCGTCATTATGTTGCTAGCCTACAAGTAAAATGGGTCGTTAGGTTATGATACGTCTTAAGTTTAAGACCAAATTGTAACCACTCAATATCTAAAAAGAGGAATATTGGCATCAACTAGCCAAGAAGGAAATTCCTTCCTGACTAGCATCAAAAATACCACCTCTCCTATTTTTTGGGTGATCGGATCCGTTCATTTTTTATCTTTATATTCTAAAACATCAAACTATCAAATATCAATTGAACCGAAATGGTTTTATTCAATGTTTTAGGTATCGGCCAAAACCTAGGATTTCGGCCGTTTCGTTTCGGTCTCGGAGGCAACCGAGACCGAAACGACCAATGGATCTCGGTTTCGACTGGAACCCTTAGACTCCGGCTTGAAAACGATGAAGATTTATGCTTCCAAAATTGCAGAAGTAGACGAAGAAGAGGGGAAACCGTAAAAAATTGCAGAAAAAGAAGAAAAAGAAAAAAGGAAGAAGATGAAGATTTACCTCACCGCATCGACTTGCCATCTCAACGCCTCGCCGTGTGGACTACGACGCCGCCTCGACGAACTCTTCCACCTCAACACCCTGCCTCAACGCCCCCGCCTCAGCGCACCTCACCGCCTCGCCGATCTACCGCTAGAGAGAGTAAGGAGCAAAGAAAGAGAGAGTGTGTGTGTGTGTGTCAGGGACGATGCCACTGAAAGGTGGGACCTTCAGATATTTTTGTAAAGGCAAACTTGTAAATAAGTTGCATGTGCGCAGAGTAAAATGGTGGGTGCGCAAAGCAACTCTTCACTTCATTTTTTATATAATGGCAAACTTGTTAATAAGTGGCATGTGTGCTGAGTAAAAGGTTGAGTGCGCAAAGCAACATCCTGCTTGTTTGTTTTGTAATGGCAAACTTGTAAATAAATGAAATGGATGGCTATTGATTTTTTTTGGAATGGCAAACTTTAGATTTGTTTTGTAATGGCTAACTTGTAAATAAATATATATATATACAAATTTATAAAGGGATTAATGTAGAGCAGGTGGCACCTGATCCAATGGATCAGGTGCAAGACACAAAAAGGTGGGACCCAGCGAGTACAAGCCCATGTGGGGCTTGTACTTCCCACCTTTTTTGTGTCTTGCCACCTGATCCATTGGATCAGGTGGCAGCTTTTCTACATTAAATCCATTTATAAATGCATATTAGTAATATAAATTTGACAAGTATTTGACAGTATATGTTAATACTTCAATTTTTTTAAGTATTTGATAGTATTTGATATGTTTTAAGTTTTTAAAACTATCGATACAGACGAACCGAAACTCACTTCCGAACCCGCCGAAATGAGCGAAACCGACACCGAAACCTAAATTTTCGGGAGAGCGATACCGAGACCGAAACCGAGAACTCAACCCTTGGTTTTATTTGTTCATCCGCTCATCACAAATTTATGTTTCTGACTAACATAACTTTTAATAATGAAACGAGTACCTTGGTACACTTGTTATTTGATGGTTTATGGTTTTTAAAATATGAAGGTCAAAATGAACGGATCCGATCATCGGAAAAAATGCGGGGATGGTGTTTTTTATGCTAGCAAAGGAGGAAATTTCATCCTTGGTTAGCTAATGCTTTCCTTCTTGGCTATGTGATACCCATATTTTTCATGTAAAAAGTATACAGCTACTATCTGTTAAATTCATTGTTGTCATTGTTGTTGTGAATGTTTTTAAAATTTTACATGTGCATTGTATTTGCAAAAATATACTGTGGTTACATAAGTAACTGAATACTAAGGATATAACACCAAAGGATGAAAATCCACGTCCGAGTCTGATCGTTTTCTGTAAAGCGAAACCAGACCAAGAAAGCTACAATTTATAAATCACGTTCTATCGAATGGGGTATCTCATATTCTTGTCTGCATCCAATAGAACATGAACATGGATACTGTTTGGATTTTCTTACTCTGTTTACATGTGTTGTAGTTATTGGCTATGCATCTTCTTTATATTGAGAAAAAGAAAGGCAACACTCTGTTTCAGGTAACCTGGTCACTATGAGAATATATTTGGATGTTTGTTTCCTTAGCTAATTAGTTGCACCCTTCGTGTCTTAAAAGTCATGGATATATTAATATACAAGTTATGCTTCTATCTGTAACATGATAGCAGAGTGAAGTCTGTTGGGTTTGCTGATATCAATTTTGTTACATTACTCTTGTCTTTCGATGCCCAGGATGATGATCATAGTTCAGATTCTGTTTCTAGTGGAGCTAGTGATGTTAAAGCTACTGAGACACCATCAAGAACGTTAGATGCTTCTACTTCACAACAAGATATTGGTCCAACACAGTCACCTGTTGATATACCATTTAGTCAGCAGGCCGGTGCACACGGAAATTGTCCTGTGCAAAATGAAAACAGTAATTCTGCAGCTTCACCAAATAATCAGTCCAACAATTCCATTGCAGATGCTCATACTTCTAGTGCCATGCAGAAGTCTGCAACTCAAACGATACCTGGAAGCCCTACAAAATTCAGAAACAGACGAATTGAGCCTATAGCTAGTGTCAGAAGAGAAGCCACGTGGAAGCATACCTCTGTGAGTGTAAATTATATTACTTCATTGCTTGTAATGATTAGTTAAAGTTTATCTTCTTGTCTATTTGATATTTCAGGGAAGAAAGAACCTTTCAATGGAGTCAATTGATTTCTCAACCGATGATGAGTAAGTCACCATTATTTGTGTATTTAGTCAGTTATCCCATAGTTTTCTTTTGTTTGTTGTTAAGCTTGTATTAGCTTGTCATCTTTTAACTAGAAAAATATGTTTATATCGTGCATTTCCAGTCTACTCGATTTGCTAAGAATTTGTTACAAGGAGAACATGCTTGCAGTGAAATGAAATGCATATTCACTCGTTAATGCTCCTTTTGGTCAGATGTTTCAAAATAATTATTTCTACTGCTTATTGTTCTCATTTGTCAACATTTGGATGTCACTGGTGAATACAATTCATGAAATATAACTTGTCATCTAATTGTTTTCCAGCTAGCCGGTGTACTTCAATAGTTTCATGTTGTCCAAAATAAAGAATTTCAAAAGAAATATTTCTTTCAACAAGATGCGTCTGGAGAACCATTAGAGTTGCAGTTGTTTTGGTACGTTAATTAGAGTTGCAGTTGTTTTAGTACGTTAGATGTAGAAAACATCTAGATCTAGTGCATCACATGTAAGTGTGTGGACATATGCCATGCCTTAATTACTATTTTGTATGGTAGATCTAAGATTAGTATTCAAGTGTGTATATTTTTACTATAAATATGACTCAAAAAGAGAGGGCTAAGTTACCGCTTCTAATTCTCACCCTCTTATTTCAACGTGGTATGAGAGCCATGGTCGCCAAAAAAAGCCCAATGCCATCTTCTCCCTTCTAATTCAAGCCATCATACCCAACTTCCTCTAATCTCATTGACCCGATCTTCCCCATTGAAGACTGCATGAATCAACCCATCGTAGTCTACCTTGCCTCCACCTTTTTGGTGTTGCATTGATGTTAAGAAGAGGTTAATTGTCATTAAGGTGGATTTCTATGATGCTTGATCGAATTCAAGTAAAGATAAACAATGTTAGAGGGGAGCGGATGAACCCCTTGGGAGAGAAGTTGTGTTAACTATCAAATTTGTGGTGGGCTATGAATGGCAAAAGTATCATCCAATCTTTTACGTGAGAATAAAGCCATATCACGAGGATGCTAAAGACCCAAGCAAAGAGAAGATGTGTTCCTAGATATCTAAGAAAGATCTAATGTGGTTCCCAAGGGAGGATTATTGCAGTTGGCATGAAACTACCATGTTTCCAGATTGCAAGAGAAGATCTAACGTCGATCACAAGGAATGATCTTTGCAATTGGTGTGAAATTGACTTCTTATTAGATCTCAAAATAAGATCTATAATACTATAATCAGATTTGAGAAAATTCAGCACATTGGTTTAAAACTTTAAAGATTCCGCATGTAATCTTTGTTAATCAGCTAGCGGGTCTATTCAGTGAAATTACTTGGAGGATCCAGAATTCAACATTGTGACAAGCTAGGCATGGATGTAAGCTCTAGCTAGGGAAGGAGTGTTAGATGTAGAGAATGTTTGAATACAATATATCAGATGCTAAATGTGCGGACATATGCTATGCTTTAACTAGTGCCTTACATGACGGATCTAAGATTTGCAGCACAAGTGTATATTTTTTATTATAAATAAGACTCAAAGGAGATGGTTTAGTAAGCTCTTCTAATTCTTGCCTCTTATTTTGACATAGTCATAAGAAAGAACATTTATGTTTAAATTCAGAGAATCAACAATCAAATCTTTTGCTAGACATTTTGATTACAAAATTGAAGGTATGTTAGATTTAATTAGGAAAAGATAAGATGGTCACTTAAGCTTGATGAGCAAGATTTGCATGAATTTGTTCTGCACGATATCTTGGGTCAAATAGAATCCCTCAGAAAAGTAGAAATACAAACTCAAAGTACTAGTTTAAAATTAACAACCAATGGCCTTTCATGTTGTTGTGCTGAATTGCGGAATGAACATTATTAGTATAAAACCTATCATTGGGGCAAATAAAAGCTCATAATATTCTAGTGGCCATATGCATGTTAAACAATCTGAGTATAGAACCGTGGGTCTATTACTTGACACGAGGTGGTTTCACTTCTGCCTGAATAAAGACATATTTCCATTAACATACGGGAGATATCAAAATCTTTCCAACTGAAAACTGATGTGTAACTGGAAAACCGAACCAAAGCCTTAGATTTTGCACTGATGGCTAAACAACCGTCTTTCGGTTAGACTATTGATCCATCAGGAAGGTGTCTTTAGATACTAAAGTTCTAGTTTAAGTATTACTAGAGCGTTCAAAGATATTTGACTAATGAGTATGACAACTTTGATTACAGCTAGGGGTGGCAAACGGGTCGGGTTCGGGTTGGGTCAAGTTTGACCCGACCCGGATATTGGTCTACATGAACCCAACTTGGATTTAATGCAGGTCAGTGATCTCAAACTTGTACCCAATCCGGAGAAATCCAGGTCATCTGTATGCTACCCGCTTGACTTGGTGGGTCAGTTTCGGGTTGGGTTTGGGAAAATATTAATTAATCACTTGCTACATGTTTATTATCTTCAAATATTAATCATGGGAAACAGTACATGCAATCATAATTTGATTTACTCTGACAATTTCGAAACTACTATTCATCAATTACTAATATCTCCAAGACTGCAATCTATCACAAAGAAGTGAAACTGCATATTTCACCTTTTCCTGGCCTGCATAACCAGCGAAAATGCCAAAAAAACATGTAGACTACACCACTTTAGCAATTTAAATGTTTGATCTTTAATTTGATTATGGAGATATTTACGGTGTTACTGGCTGTAGCATTTATTAATGGGAATTGATTGCAAGTGATAACATAATAAGCTTTTTGACAAGTTATAGATATAAAATCTATGTGAAAAAAATCATAACTGTTCATAATTTTAGCCAACTTTTTCCCTTCTACTCAGGATGGCAGTTCAGCGTCTTGAGACCACAAAAACTGATCTGGAAAGTAAAATTAGAGAGGAGGTGCACTTTAAGTTTGTTTATCTTCTAATTTTTATGTCAAATTGTTTGAGGAAGCTAGCATCATTTAATCTGATTGTCATTTATATGTTCTTTAAATATTCAGGTAAAAGATAATGCGGCTTTGCAAGCAAGTCTAGAAAAAAGAATGAATGATTTATATGAGCGCCGATTAGCTCTTGAGAAAGATGTATGTATAACTCGTCAACATTGCTACTGAATTTTCTTTTAGCTTGGTTTCTAAATGACCTGACCATCCTCCTGCTATATATGTAATAGTTTTGTCTTGTCATAAAGAAAGATGAATAACCAGGAATGCATAATAATATCAGAACACAAGCATAAAAGCAAGTCATAAATTCGAATATGAATCAGACACTTTCAGATGTGTTTTTTTTAAAGTCGGATCGGCAAGTTGTGTACTTTACAATGAGTTATTTTGATTTCGAACATAGGTGGAAATCTTGCGAGAACAATTGCAGAAAGAGATGGACTTGAAGGCATCATTGGAGTCAGGGCTGAACATGCAGTGTGGAGGTTTGTCTGTTACGTCTGCTATGGACAGCAAGGTTAGCTTGGTAAAAGGATTAATTATGTACACATTTTAGTATGGCTAAATTTTTACACAATATTTATTCTCAATAATTGTGATGAAGACCAGGGCAGATATCGAGGAAATCAATCTTGCGGAAGCAGATATCATTAATTTGAATCAGAAGGTCATTGATCTACGCGGGCAGCTTAACCATAATCTACAGCCCAGCTATCCGCCCCTGTGCATATCATGTCACCGACAGCTAAATAACAATGAGTAATGCTATTTTCTATATGCATTTTGTTTGCAATTATGGCAAGAACCCTTTTGTGGCTCCATGCAGTATAAATATAGTTACGATACAATGGATGTTCCATAGCATAGATTTGCACGTTGCATATGCAACTTCTTTTTTATTTGAGCTAATAATGTTGACTTATTTGTCTGGGGTGTATATCTTCTAGAAGCATTCTAACTCAATTCAGGTCTTTCACATGCGTGTAACTTTGTAGGGTTACTTTTCATTGATGTGCTAACAGAATCCAATTGATAGTACTTCCTGTTTAATTTCTGTTTCCCCAGACACTTTGTTTTGGGATTTGTCCCCACTTTGAAGCACATAAATGACTTCTCTAGCCACATAGGTTGCATGCCTTGTTCTCCTTTTTATTAAATTTATTTCTAGGCATCTAGATTTCTTCTGTGATATATAAACCAACATTTTTATCAGCATGCATGCCTGGGAAGCCCATGTATTTGTGAATGCTCTTATGTAGGTGGACTAATGCCCCTGCACAGTGTAACGTGGTCCCTACACCTACATCTTGTTGACATCCTGTTACCCAGGTGATTCTAGGGTCTCATCCTTTTTTTGAACCCAGCACCAATTTTAGGAACGATACTTCCACATTAATCACATTTAAGGTTGGTATTATATACGAGATTGTGCTGCCTCTATTTAGATGCTAGTCAGTAATATGGCACCACTAATGGTTCGAAGTTGAGAATATTGAAGAGAGATTGAGCTGCCTCTATTTAGACGCTAGTCAGTTATATGGCACTTATCATGGTTCTGATACGTTTGGGGCTTTTTGTGGGGACAAAAGGAGGGATTTTTATGGCTTTGGACTTCCTAATCTAGGGTTTAGAGACGAAGAACTGATCTGAAATTAAGATTAAATCCTAGAATAATAGATCTAAAATCACGAACAAACTAATTAACAAGAGAAATAATTCTAGGGTTCTTAGGGAAAATAAAATACCTCTCAATTCTTCGATGAAACCCCTCGCTAGGGCCGGCCGGCCCCTTATTAGGGGAGGGATTAACCCTCCCCTCCGGATACAGAATTACAAGTTTGAGACCGGGTCCGTGGTGGACCCAAGTCGCCTCCTCCGTTGATAGACCCGAACCGGAGCCCCCTCTTGATCCGTGCGGCCCGTCTCCCCAAGCCGCCGCGTCATATCATTACTCCCCCCAAAAGTGCCACCTTGTCATCAAGGTGGAATTCCGGAAATTGATCGTGTATCACTGCGGCTGACTCCCATGTAGCATCGTATTCTGGTAGGCCCCTCCATCGAATAAGCACCTCATGTGTCCCGTCTGTAGCCTGCCGGATCCCTGTCAGCTCCTGAGGCTCAAGAAGCATCTCCATGTCATCGGTCAAAGTAGGTGGCAAGGTCGGTGATAGTGTGTGATTCCCAATGGTCCTCAACTTCGAGACGTGAAACACTGGGTGAATGGTGGAAGTGGCTGGCAACTGCAGACGATAGGCCACCTTTCCGATCTGAGCTGTCACCTCGAAAGGTCCATGGTAGCGGGCTGCTAGCTTCTCATTGCTCCGACGGGCCAAGGTCTTCTGTCTGTAAGGTCGGAGCTTCAGGTAAACCCGGTCTCCCACCGCAAACTGCTCATCTTTCCGGTGCGCATCTGCCTTGGTCTTCATAATCTGCTGGGCTCGCAACAGATGTTTCTTCAACTCCTCCAGATATTTGTCCCTCTCACCCAAATGTTCCTTTACCTGTGACACGGGTGTGACCCCTCTGCTGTAGTGTATCAAAAGGGGTGAGTCCTGACCATATAAGATCCGAAAAGGGGTGCTTTGTGCTGCCGAGTGGTACGAGGTGTTATACCAATATTCCGTGCATGCTAACCATCTGGCCCACTGCTTCGGCGCATCTGACGCAAAACACCTCAAGTAGGTTTCCACACTCCTATTCACCACTTTTGTATGTCCATTCGTCTGTGGGTGATAGGCAGTGCTCCTTCACAGCTTGGTCCCCTGCACCTTGAATAGCTCCTGCCAGAAACTGCTAATGAACACCTTATCGCGGTCTGACATTATGGAGGCGGGAAAACCGTGCAAGCGAACCACCTCTCTCATAAAAGCTGCTGCCACTGTGACTGCGGTGTACGGGTGCCTGAGGGGTATGAAATGGGCATATTTGCTGAGCCAATAACGGCTGTAGAGCCCTGCTGGTGACACTCTCGCCATCCTCCCGTATGGGCAGAGCCTCTATGCCTTACGTATCTTTGTGAAATGGTTGCCACCTCGAGACAAAGCGTCTGAAGTAGATATTACAGGACAATCGCTGAGGTATCAAGGGGCTGCCGCAGGGTGCCTGAGGGGTCTGATCGCGGCAGCCCTCGGCTGTAAGAGACCTGTATGGGCGGAGCCTCTATGCCTTACGTATCTTTGCTGAAATGGCTGCCACACGACGAGACAAAGCGGCACAGGACAATCGCTGAGATATCGAGGGGCTGCCGCAGGGTGCCTGAGGGGTATGAAATGGGCATATTTGCTGAGCCGATCAACCACCACCAGTATAGAATTGTAGCCCTCTGATCGCGGCAGCCCCTCGATAAAATCCATGTTGATCTCCTCCCAGACTCTCTCTGGTAAGACCAACGGCTGTAAGAGCCCTGCTGGTGACATTGTCATATACTTGTGACGCTGACACACGTCACACTCCGCTATCCGCTGGGCAATGTCTTTCTTCATTCCTGGCCAGTATAGCTCTCTCGCCATCCTCCTGTAAGTCTGCTGTATACCGGAATGCCCTCCGATGGCACTGCCGTGGAACTCCTGAAAAATCATCGAAATATGGACGGAGCCTCTAGGAACCACCAGTCTGTCGTGATATAGAAGTCTCTGTCCGCTCATGGTGTATCCCGGAAAATCTGCGGATCCCTGCTGCAGTGCCTTACGTATCTTTGCCAGGTCCTCGTCAGCCTCAATCTCCCTGCTCAACGGCTCCCAGTCTAGAAGGACGGGTGCTGAAATGGCTGCCACCTCTGCGAGCTCCTCGCGACGAGACAAAGCGTCTGTCGTCTTGTTCTCCAGGCCTGGTCGGTATTGTATCTCGAAGGTGAAATGGACCAACTTGGAGAGCCACGTCTGATGCTCCTCGGTAACCATGCGCTGCTCCAGTAGATATTTCAAGCTCCGCTGGTCGGTCCTCACTATAAACTTCCTTCCCAACAAGTAGGGCCGCCATTTCTGTATGGACAAGACAATCGACATCAACTCCCGCTCATAAACTGACTTCAGCCTCGTCCGTGCTGACAGAGTCTGGCTAAAGAAGGCGATAGGCCTCTGGTCTTGCATCAACACTGCGCCCAACCCATATCCCGACGCGTCGGTGTCTATCACAAATGGTCTGCTGAAATCTGGAAGTGCTAAAACGGGCACTGTCGTCATTGCCTGCTTCAAGGCCTCAAACGCCTTGGTCGCCTCCTCGCCCCAGTGGAAGCTGTCCTTCTTGAGCTGCTCGGTAAGTGACCAAGCAATCGAACTGTACCCCTGAACAAACTTCCTGCAGTATCCTGTCAGGCCCAAGAAGCCCCGCAAACCCCGTAAGGTGGTAGGTATCGGCCAGTCCAACATGGCTGCAATCTTGGCCCTATCTGCCGCCACCCCCTCCGCTGACACCACGTGTCCCAAGTATTCCACCTGCAGCTGCCCAAACAAACACTTCTTCTTATTAGCACACGGCTGCTACTCCTGTAACTCATGCAGTACTGCTCGCAGGTGCCCCACATGCTCCTCCACACTGCGGTTGTACACCATGATGTCGTCAAAAAATACCAGCACAAATCTCCAGAGGTACGGTCGGAATACCTTGTTCATCAGGGCCTGAAACGTCGCAGTGGCATTTGTCAGGCCAAAGGGCATGACCAGAAACTCATAGTGCCCCTCATGAGTCCTGAAAGCAGTCTTGCACGCGTCAGCCGCCCTCATCCGTATCTGATGGTACCCTGACTTGAGATCGACCTTTGAAAAGCAAGTTGCCCCGTGGAACTCATCCAGCAGCTCTTCAATCACTGGGATGGGGAATTTATCTGCAACCGTCTCCTTATTCAGGGCCCTGTAGTCCACACAGAATCTCCAACTGCCATCCTTCTTTATAACTAATAAAACCGGGCTGGAGAACGGGCTAGTACTCAGCTGAATCACTCCTGCCTGCAGCATGTCCTCCACCAGCCTTTCTATCTCGTCCTTCTGTACCTGTGGGTACCTGTAGGGTCGCACACTGATGGGAGACACGCCCTCCCGTAAGATGATGGTGTGCTCGTGATCTCTATGTGGTGGCAGCCCCTGTGGTGTCTGGAAAACCTCTTCATACTGAACCAGCAGCTGCTCAATCTCCGGTGCCACCACCTGTGTCTGGTCCTCGCTCTGCACTGATGCTGCCACGGCCTGTAGCTCAACCAAGAAACTTCCTCCTGCTGTGTGGATTGCTCTGGACATGGTCTTATAAGACACTAAAGAACGACAGAGGCTGAAATCCCCCTGCAATACCACTGTCTTCCCCACATCCTGGTACTCCATCCTCAACATCTTCCAGTTCGTCCTGGTCTCCCCTAGTGTCTGCAGCCACTTCATCCCCAGGATGACATCGGTACTCCCTAGCTCCAAGGGAAGAAAATCTGTGACAATCTGCACTCTCTGAATCGTCACGATCACCCCGCGGCACACATGTGTTGTGTGTCACCTGTCCAGTGCCCAACATCACTCCATACCTCCCCGTGCCACTAGCTGCAGTCCCTGCGCTCCCACCAACCTGCTGGAAATGAAGTTGTGGGTGGCCCCACTGTCTACCAACACGATCACCTCCTGACTGCCCACCTGTCCCACCAATTTCATGGTATGGTTCGGTGTGAACCCAACCACGGAATTGAGGGACACCTCTGTCAAGTCCAAATGCTGGTGCTCTACCTCCTCCTCATCTTCCCCTGCCTCTAGGATGACAACCTCGTCCTCTCCCTCCTCATCGTCCGCTATCAGTATCTGGAGAGTCCGATCAGCGCATTGGTGTCCTGGAGTGAATTTCTCATCGCATCTGAAGCACAATCCCTTCACTCACTTCTCCTGTATCTCTGCATCTGTCATCCTCCGCACCTGCCCCCTGCTCGGGGCTCCTATCTCCTGTCTCTGCCGCCCCCAGCAACGGCTGTAGCTCCCTGGCCAAGCGTGGTCCCTGAAGTAGGTGCAGTCCTCTGTCCTGTAGCAGCCGCCTGACCCCTGAACGTGGCACCTCTCCACGTCCCGCGGGCTCTCCGCTCTGTCTCCTGATGGTCTTCCACCTTCATAGCCAATGTCATCATCCCGCGCAGACCCACTGGCTCGAACTGCCTCAGTCCTGATCTCACCGTAGGCTTCAACCCCTTGATAAAGCAGCCCTCCAATGATTCCTCAGATACTTCCCGAACTCGGTGGCAGAACGACTCAAACTTCCTGATATAATCCCCTACGCTCCCCTCCTGCTTCAGTGAATAAAGTCTCTCAAATACTCCGCCAGACTGCCCTGCACCAAATCGCTCCATCAAGAGCGACGTAAACTCCTCCCAAGTCTGAAATGGCTGCTGTTGATCAGTCCACCGAAACCAGCCTAAAGCCTCCCCCTCCAAACAAACACATATCGCCCGAAACCACTTCTCTCATGGGACTGCTGACACCTCAAAGTACCTCGCCACCCGGTACAGCCAGTCATCAGGATCTCCCCCCTCAAAAATGGGCACCTCGAGCTTCCTCAGACGTCTCTCCCCAGCGAATCCACATCTCTCCTGCTGATGGAATCCTCCCCACTGCTGGTACCCCTGTCGTCTGTCTGGAAAATATGTCTCGGCTCGATCTCGGACTCCTCCCTCTGCTCCATATCCCTGCCAGTCACCATGTGGGGTCCATACTCTGCCTGGTGGCCTCCTGGTGCGCCCTGGTATGCTCTCCAATCACTCGTCACTCCCCCGAAGGGTGGGGGCTGGGTCGACGGGCCACCCGTGAACTGGTGGTGCCCTCCAGGCTGCTGAAATCCTCCGCCGGGTCGCACAAGTGGCTGAAAACCTGGAAATTGCACTCGGACCCCGGGCTGGGCCCCCGGAAACTCGGATATGCTCGAAAAAGGCTGTCGGAAGCCCTGGGAGGCAGAAGGGGCCCTCCGGGGGTCTGTGATACGATCCGGAGGATCGAATCAATAAAAATCAGAATTTTAAAGAGGAAAAATCAAAAAGTAGAATTTTTATTTGGAATTTGATGAAGAACAAAGATAACTTGAGTTCCTTCGAGACGAACCCGATCTCCTAGCTTTTATTTGAACGGATAAAAAGCCTAAAGATCCCTCACAAGATGCCTAAGAATGTTCTTCAACAAAATAAGCATAGCCCTAACAATGGCGGCTAGCCCTAATAAATAGAAACGTGGGGATTTACTAATTTAGCCTGAAAAGACTAAAATACCCCTGAACCCACTAAACCCACTACGTGACGATCCCGCGCCTCCTACGCCTTACGTATGTCACGATAGGTGGACCCGCATCATGAATGGCCGGTGGGGTAGGTGATGCGTCCGCATCAATACCCCCCTAAAAGAGCCACCTTCTCCTCAAGGTGGAAATCTGGAAACTGCTTCCGGACCACGTCATATGCCTCACACGTGGCGTCACAATCAGGAAGGCTCACCCAGTAGATCAGCACCTCTCTTCGTCGTCCCGGCCCCTGACGAACTGCCCGCACCTCCAGGGGCTCGAGCAATACCTCTATGTCCTCCGTCAGTGTAGGTGGCAGAGTAGACGTGGCTGACTGGTCTTCAATCGCCCTCCGTAGCTGCAACACATGAAATATCGGATGTATCGCAGAGGAAGTCAGCAGGCGTAACCGATACGCCACCTTCCCAATCTTGGCCGCAATCTGGTAGGGACCGTAGTAGCGAGCTGCTAGCTTCTCATTCTGCCTCCGAGCTAACGTCTTCTGCCTATAGGGCCGCAGCTTGAGATATACCATATCTCCCTCCTGAAAGTGAACGTCCCGCCGGTGGCCGCTGCCCGGGCCTTCATTACCTGCTGAGCCCTCAAAAGATGTCTCCGTAGCTCCTCCAACATAGCATCTCTGTCTCCCATGTAAGCCTCCACCTGTGACACAGGTGTCTGCCTATCACCGAAACGCAGCAAGGACGGTGGGTCTCGCCCATAGAGGATCCTGAAGGGGGGCGTCCCTGCTGCTGAGTGGTACGACGTGTTGTACCAGTACTCCGCCCATGCCAACCACCTGTGCCACTGTCGAGGCGTCTCCGACGCGAAGCACCGCAGATAAGTCTCTATAGAGCGGTTCACCACCTCGGTCTGCCCGTCCGTCTATGGGTGGTACGTCGTACTCCTCATAAGGACCGTACCATGTACCCTGAAGAGCTCCCGCCAGAACCCGCTCAAGAAGACCTTGTCCCTATCGGACACTATGGACCCGGGTATCCCGTGTAAGCGTATCACCTCCCGAATGAATGCTGTGGCCACCGAGACCGCTATGTAAGGATGCTTCATAGGTATGAAATGGGCATACTTACTCAGGCAGTCTACTACGACGAGGATCACTGTATATCCCTCGGAACGGGGCAGCCCGTCAATGAAGTCCATCGTGACCTCCTCTCATACCCTCTCTGGCAACTCCAACGGCTATAGGAGCCCGGCTGGGGTCATGGCCATATACTTGTGACGCTGGCAGACGTCACAAGCAGCTACTAATTGGGCAACTCTCCTCCGCATCCCCGGCCAGTACACCTCCCTAGCCATCCTCTGGTACGTCTGATGTACCCCCGAATGGCCTTCAGTCGCCAACCCGTGGAACTCCTGAAACAGGACTGGTATAAATCCTGAGGCCCACGGTAGCACCAACCTCTCCTGGTAAAGCAGTCTGCGCCCCTGTAAGGAATACACGGTCGGCCCCTCTTTTCCCTGCTGCAGCAACTCTCGGATCCGTCCCAGCTCATCATCACTCTCCGCCTCCTGAAAAATGGGCTCCCAGTCCAACCATATCGGTCGCTACAGAGCCCTCAAGTCCACGCTTTCCTCCCGGAGAGACACGGCATCAGCTGCCTTGTTCTCCAACCCCGGCATGTACTCGATGTCGAATCGGTACCCTACCAGCTTAGACAACCAACGCTGGTGCTCCTCAGTAACCAATCGCTGCTCTAAAAGGTGCTTGAGGCTCCGTTGGTCCGTCCTGACCACGAACTCCCGACCCAACAGATAGGGCCGCCACTTCGTCACCGCGAAGACAATGGCCATCAATTCCTGCTCATAAATCGATTTCAGCCGTGCTCTAGCAGACAACACCTGACTGAAATAGGCTATGGGCCGTCCCTCCTGCATAAGCACCGCCCCCAATCCATATCCCGACGTGTCAGTCTCTACCACAAAAGATAGGCTGAAATCTGGCAAGGCAATGACTGGCGTCGTCGTCATCGCCACCTTCAAGTCCTGAAATGCCTTAGTGGCCTTTTCCTCCCAATGGAACACGTCCTTCTTGAGCTGTTCGGTAAGGGGCCAGGCTATGGTGCTGTACCCCTTAACGAACTTCCGGTAATAGCCCGTCAGACCCAAAAATCCGCGAAGACGCAGGGTAGTAGGCACCGGCCAATCCAGCATAGCCGCTATTTTCGACCTGTTAGCCGCTACCCCCTCCGTCGACACAACTTGCCCTAGGTACTCGATCCGCTCCTGGCCGAAACTGCACTTTTTTCGGTTGCCGAACAACTGCTGCGCCATCAACTCCTGGAAGACCACCTCCAAGTGGTCCAAGTGGTCCCTCATGCTCCTACTGTAGACAAGGATATCGTCAAAGAAAACGAGAATGAACCTCCGCAGGAAGGGCTGGAAGACCTTTTTCATCAAGGCCTGGAAAGTAGAGGGGGCATTCGTCAAGCCGAACGGCATGACTCTGAACTCGTAGTGCCCCTCGTGGGTGCGGAAGGTAGTCTTCGGCACATCCTCTGGCCGCATCAAGATCTGGTGGTACCCTGCCCTCAAGTCGATCTTCGAAAAGATCGCCGCCCCATGAAGCTCGTCCAGCAGCTTGTCGATCACCGGAATGGGAAACTTGTCAGCGACAGTCTCCTTATTCAGCGCCCGGTAATCGACGCAGAATCTCCAACTCCCGTCCTTCTTCTTGACCAGTAAGACTGGGCTCGAAAAAGGACTCACACTTGGCTGGATTACCCCAGCCTGCAGCATCTCCCGCACCATCCTCTCAATCTCGTCCTTCTGCACATGCGGATACCGGTACGATCGCACACTCACCGGTGCTGCTCCATCACGCAATACAATCGCGTGCTCGTGCCCCCTGGACGGTGGTAGCCCCTGCGGGTCCTGAAAGACCTCCTGGTACTGCTCTAGTACCTGCTCAACCTCCGCTGCGGTCTCCTCCTGCTGCTGGTCCCCCTCAGCTGTCAGCCCCTGATACTCGACCAGGAACCCCTCTCCCTCGTTCCCAGCGCCCGAGTGATGGCCTTGAAGGCCACTAAAGAAAAACAAAGGGTCGGGTCCCCTGTCAACACGACGGTCCGATCTCCATCTTGAAACTCCATCCTCAGGAGCTTCCAATTCACCTTCATCTCCCCTAACTTCTTCAGCCACTGCACCCCTAGTATGATATCCACGTTTCCCAGCTCCAATGGCAAGAAGTCCTCTATGATCTGCACTCCCTGCAAGATCAGGCACAGACCCTTGCAGAGCCCCTTGCTCTCCTCCATCTTTCCCGTCCCCAACAATACGGTAAACTTCTCCAGGGTGCTCAGCTGCAGCCCATGCCGCTCCACCACTCTGCTGGAGATGAAATTATGGGTGGCCCCACTGTCTATCAGCACCGTCACCGATGTGTCCCACATCTGTCCTGATAACTTCATGGTGTGGTTCGGTGTGAACCCCACCACAGAGTTCAGTGAAACCTCCGCGAAGTCTAGGTAAGACTTCTCCTCCTCTACCAGTGGCTCCTCCTCAGGCTCCTCCTCCTCAACCACGTACCCCTCCTCGTCGGGCACCACGGTGATCTGCAGTAGGCGGCTCGCACATCTGTACCCAGGGGTGAACTTCTCGTCACAACGGAAGCACAACCCCTTGGCCCGCTTCTTCCTCACCTCTGCCTCCGTCATCCGCCGTCCCAAAGCAGCTGGGCGGCCCTCTCCTCGAGTCTCAGGTGCAGCTGCGGGTGCCCTCTGTGTCGCTGCTGCCGTTGTGGGGCGGGAACTCTGGGTCCCCCAGGCTCCCCGTATCCTCCTCTCATCCGTATGCTTCTCCTCCGCTTTATGGGCCAAGCGAAAGACATCCTCCAAGGTCGTCGGGCTCTGCATCCGCAACTCAGCCCGTATCGAGGGCTTCAGCCCCCTCATAAAGTTCCCGACCATCACCTCATCTGTCACCCCCTTCACCCGGCTATTCAGCATCTCAAACCTCTCTACGTAGTCCATCACTGTCCCCTCCTGCCTCAGGGCCGACAGCTGCTCGTAGAAATCTCCACATTTGTCTCCTGGAATCGGTCCACGATCAGTGCTGACAGCTCCTCCCAGGTGCAAAAAGGGGCTCGTGCTATCTTTCACCGGTACCATGCTAGAGCCTTCCCCTCAAAATAAATCCTGATGGCCTTCAGGACCTCCTGCTCTGTCAACCCCATCACCTGAAAATATCTTTCCGCTCGATATATCCACCCGTCTGGATCGGTGACATCGAAGGTCGGCATCTTCAGCTTCATCAACTGCCGGTCCGCGTTGATGTCTCCCTACTGCCCCCTATCTCCACCATGGTCACCGCCCCGAACCAAACCGCCGCCCCTAGTCTCCATCTGGCCTCCCCCGTCAACCCCGTACAACTCCTCCGGCCACGCAGGCCTCTCCCATGTCTCGGGCTGATAGTGGTGTCCTGGAAACTCTGGTGGTCGTGCGAAAACGGGCCTCGGCCCAGGTGGGATGGTCTCTGCTCTCCAAAATTGGCCCGCCGGGGTCCCAATAGCTGCTCCCGAGGCCCATCCGCCTCCCACTGTTCCCGAAGCTCCCCCAGAGTGGGGTACGAACCCTGCCACACCCCCAAAGGGTCGGGACGAAGTCGCCAGGCCTCCAGGAGGGGCGACCCAGCCCGTTGGGCCCCCAAATGGGCCGTCCCAGCTCGTCGGCCCCCAGAATGGGCGGCCGGCCATTCCGGACCCCCGCCTGGGGTCGCTGCACCTCCCGCACCCCCGGAAGGGGGTGCCGCCATCTCCGCGAAGCCGCCTGGGGCTGTCGAGGCCACGAAGTGGCCCGACGGCCTGGTCGCACCCCCGGTTGGGGGTGCCGACTGCTCCCTGCCCCCGTAGGGGGCCGCTGAGGGCTCCGGAGGCCCCAGCGGCCTCGCCCAGGCCGGGGAAGGCCTGGGTGGGGCTGTCGCAGGCGGCGAAGCCCCCGGAGGGCCTGGCGGCCTCGTCCAGGCCTAGGGGTGGCCTGGGCTGGGCCGTCGATCCCCTGGCAGGCCCTATCGGGCCTGCCGCAACCTGAACAGACCCGCGGGGGTCTGTTTTTTGCAAAACGGCCCCGCGCGGGTCTAGGGTTGGCCGCGCCGTCACCCTTGCTTCTTCCGTGGCATCGTCTTGAAGTGGAAGCTCCGTCGTCGTCCGCGCTTGTTCTAGGGAGGCTGATTCTTAGGTAGAATCTCCCCCCTCTTGGATCTCCTTGCCCCGATCTCTTTCTTTCGCTACCGTGAGGGCTTGCATCATTGTCATCATTGTTGTCATCGCCTCCTTCAGATCTGAAGTAGCTGCCTTCAGATCTGAAGTCGACCCCTTCAATTCTTGGAGATCTCGGCCTTGTTGCGCGGCGTTCTTCCTAATTCCCCGGAGTTCGATCTGGATGTCCTCTTGCGAATGGGCATGATCCTTGATGGAATCCCCCACCGTTTTCTTCAATCCCTCGAACCGTTCTTCGATCTCCCGATTGAGATCCTCTCGTAGCCCTTGAATCTTCTCATCGATCAAATCCACCTTCGATCTAGTGCTTGTCGCCATTGGATCTAGTGCTCTGATACCAATTTGATACGATCCGGAGGATCGAATCAATAAAAATCAGAATTTTAAAGAGGAAAAATTAAAAAGTGGAATCTTTATTTGGAATTTGATGAAGAACAAAGATAACTTGAGTTCCTTCGAGACGAACCCGATCTCCTAGCTTTTATTTGAACGGATAAAAAGCCTAAAGATCCTTCACAAGATGCCTAAGAATGTTCTTCAACAAAATAAGCATAACCTTAACAATGGCGGCTAGCCCTAATAAATAGAAAAGTGGGGATTTACTAATTTAGCCTGAAAAGACTAAAATACCCATGAACCTACTACGTGACGATCCCGCGCCTCCTACGCCTCACGTATGTCACGATAGGTGGACCCGCATCATGAATGGCCGGTGGGGTAAGTGATGCGTCTGCATTAGTCTGCCGCAACTCGGGGCCCCTGGTGGTCGGGCGAAGCCCCCCAGGGGGTCGTCGGGGGCGGCCGACCCCAGTTTTGGGCCGGCGGCCCCCAGGCAACCCCGCCTGGGTTCGCCGAGCCCACAGGGGGGGCCGGCTGGTGCGGCCGCCCCTCCTGGGGGCCTGGCGGCCCTCCCACGGCCCTCTGGGGATTTGCCGGCCCCCCAGAGGCCCGTGGGGGTGCGGCGGCCAGCCCGCAGGCTGCCGGAGGGGCGGGAGCCCCCCTCTGGTGGTTCCTTCTCCGGCGCGCGGCTGCGTGGGGTCTTGATACGCCCCCCACTCCTCACATGGATCGAAGCCTCCGTTTTCATCTCGTTCTGGGCCCTTCTTCGAAAAAAATCGTCTTTTTTCCCTAGTCCTTCGCCAAAAGTGGCTCCTTTTTGCTTGAATCCACCTTCGGGGCGAGATTCGCGGACAACGCCGCTATCGCCGCTGTTATCTCCGCCAATTTCACCTCCGTTCTCTCTTAGTTCTCTTTCATCTCTCCCCGGATCTCCGCGGCTATCTCGGCGTCTTCCTTCCTCACGTCTATGAACCCCTTGCTGATTTGGGCTTCCATCTGTTCAACTTTCTCTTCCAACACTTCAACCCGCTACATAGATCGCGTGCTCGCCATGGATCAACGGTTCTGATACCAATTTGATACGTTTGGGGCTTTTTGTGGGGTTAAAAGGAGGGATTTTTATGGCTTTGGACTTCCTAATATAGGGTTTAGAGACGAACTGATCTGAAATTAAGATTAAATCCTAGAATAATAGATCTAAAATCACGAACAAACTAATTAACAAGAGAAATAATTCTAGGGTTCTTAGGGAAAATAAAATACCTCTCAATTCTTCGATGAAACCCCTCGCTAGGGCCGACCGGCCCCTTATTAGGGGAGGGATTAGTAAATGTCCAATTACCGATTAACCCTCCCCTCCGGATGCGGAATTACAAGTTTGGGACCGGGTCCGTGGTGGACCCAAGTCGCCTCCTCCGTTGATAGACCCGAACCGGAGCCCCCTCTTGATCCGTGCGGCCCGTCTCCCCAAGCCGCCGCATTATATCAGGTTCTAAGTTCAGAATATTGAGGGGGGGTGTGCGTGTAATGGGCCTTATATGGCAAATGGGATATCTCTCATATATGATGAAGTAGATGGTGTGACACTTTCTCCTCGACGAGGGGCATAAGGATAAATAGTACATTCCATATGATCCATTTCCACATGATCATATGTACTATGTAAAGAAGAATGTGCTACATCTTCGTGTACGATAGAGATATTTTATATATTATATGAGTCTTATTAATCTATACATACATACATAGAGAGAATAATAGGTATCATGTGAGTCTGATAGATCTCTCATATTTGATGACGTGACACATTCTCCTCTACCTATTACAAAAGGTCGCATGGTGTGTATTTTTTTATCATTCATGTCTGTTGTGGATGAGAATATGTCACGTCATCGTATATAAGAGAGAGATCTCATATATTATATGACTAGTCATAACCCGTGCTAATAGGTCACATGGCATTCAAAATATTCTGATAGAAAATTCTAGCGTTTTGGTGGAAGGAATTTGAAGATTTGAAAAAAAGAGAATTTTTATAGAAAATAAAAGGGTTTTTCTCATATTAGTCCCTTAAATCTTTCATAAGAATTTTTATAGAATTTACAAAGATTTAAGGGACTAATATCAAATTATGAAAGATTTAAGGGACTAATATGAGAAAAACCCAAAATAAAAAGGACATACAAGATAGTTGGTTCCCATTAGAGATGAAACCACTCTCCTACCCTTTGATTCAAAATAAAGGGCTCACTCTCCAAGATCTACTCTTAATCTACTCTTATTCTCTCTTCTTCTTTCTTCAAATTCAACATAACCTTAGCCGTAACGCTTCCTCTCAATATAAAGGGCTAATATATATAATATTACAAAACATGCCATTAATGCTCAAAATAACAAGTTTGCCACTAGGGCCAAAACTGCCACTAGGTGGCCGCACCCCATTCCCAACACTGCTCTATCCCCGAAAACCCACCTTGTTCTCAAGATGGTGCATGAAATCTGTGGGTGCGCTACTCCAAATAGGGTACTCGTCCCCTCCAGACTCCCTCTCGCTAGCGGCTATGCCCTTTTCTTCTTCAACGATCATTTTCCTTGTCCAAAGCATGTTCATTTCTCTCCCGATCTACGTGGGGTCTTCATCTTCCATCAGATCTAGGTGGATGAGCTTTTCTTCTTTGGACTAGGGCTTCTATGCACCTCTTCAATTTTTTTCATTAGGGTTTCCATAGCCGCACCGATTTGAAGGCATACTTGGGTTAAGATCTGATTTGAGAGCCTCTCCATCGCTGACATCCTCGCATTCATCGTAGAGAAATTTTCCTTCGTCGATTTCCTGAACTTCCTGACCTAGGTATCGAATCTCGCCTCCCAAGCTTCGATCTTTTTCTTTGTTTCTGCCACCGTCATGATCGTAGAGCTCTGATATCAATTTGATAAGAAATTCTAGGATTTTGGTGGAAGGAATTTGTGGGTTTGGAAGAAAAGATGATTTTTTTAATATAGAAAATAAAAATGAAATACAAGATAATTCGTTCTAATTAGAGTGGAACCCACTCCCCTACCATTTAATTCAAGATAAAGGGCTAACTCTTCAAGATCTACTCTTAATCTACTCATATTCTCTCTTTTTTTCTTCAAATTCAACATAAACTTTGTTCTAACTCTCCCTCTCAATATGGGCCGATTTGCCCAATATTACAAAACTTGACATTAAGGCCCAAAATAACAAGTTTGACACTAGGACCAAAAAAAAATAAAAAATTCTACTAGGTGGCCGCACCCTTTTTCCAACATATTTCCTAAAAATTTCAACACATTCAAAATCGTCTCCTAGAAAAAATATGCACTCTTCAAAATCTCCCCAAAAACATTTATTGCCACCTTCAAAATATGCCCACAAACAAAAATATTTAACCACATTCAAACTAAAATTTGGTTCACATCATAGAATTTAGTTCCCTCAAAAATTTTAGTTCCGCCCAAAGTTTAGTTCTTTCATATTTAGTTTTTTCCAAAATTGAAATTTGTAGTTCCATTCAGAATTAGTTCTCCCCAAAATTTTAAATTAAAATTTAGTTCACCCAAGCAAATTTAGTTCCCAAAAATTTTAGTTTCCCTAAAATTTAGTTCCATCTAGATTTATTTTTCCTTAAAATTTAAAATTTTAGTTCCCTCAAAATTTAGTTCTCCTCAAATTTAATTTCACCCAAAATGTTAGGGGTTTTCTCCCAAAATTTTAGGGGTTTTCCTCTACAATTTTCATAAAATCTCATCCTACCCATTGATTTCTCAAGATTCAATCCTAGCTGTCTTTCTACCCACACTTTTGTCTTAGTCAACAACCTCATTCAAAAAAATCCCTCAAGGTAACCTTTATTCTTATATGTCTATGTATATGTATACGTATGTATATGTATGTATGTGTGTGTGCATGTCTATATATATGTGTATACATACATGTATATATGTGTACACATACATACATACAATATACACACAAGTTTACTGACATATCATATACGTATATGTGTGTGTGTAAGATTTAATGTTAGCTCTAGTACAAGAAGGCATGAGGTATGTCAAATATTGTGTGTGTTGCACAACAGCATGCTTCTTTTGTGTTGACAGAATTACCAGGAAATGAAGCAGTTTATAAGATGGCTATAAGTGTTGATGGCTTTTCAATGGAACTGTTGGTTAATCATGAAGTGTAAACGGAGAATGTTGAGATGGGTAAGTGGCAATACTCGAAAAGACATGTTCTTGGACTCTAGTGCGCGCATGAGAGGTGCAGAATGCAGTTCGAAAGATTCAGTTTTGATATCTCCTCCCCTGCTTCCAACCTTCGTTGTGGCTTGTGCAAAGAGAGCATTATGCATGAGCCCAAGTGTGATTTGTAGGGAATATTATGCATCTCATTTATGCAACGGCGGTCAAAGCAAAAAAGAATTCCATTTCAGTTATGTAAATACAGTTGCAAGTACTATTTTTTTTTATTCAGTTTCGTTATCTGCAGTACGCCAGAGTTGTACCTGAACACGTCCGAAATCGTAACATTGTATAAAGCCATGACTAATTAATAGTACAAGAGAGAGAGTTTATGATCTCTGAGTTATTATTGCCTTGCATTTCATATACGCATTAACATGTACTATTCTAATTTACTTTCTTAAAGTTTACTCTAGATGAACATTGATTTTTTTTTCTCTCTCATCAAATGCAGGAAGAACTTGGAGAATAATGTTGACAGTGACTTTCTACACCAAAATGAAAATTCATCAACTGAGGTATGCCCTTCGTGCCTTCTATATTTTCTCTCTGGCTACTCCCTTTTCTCAAATGTATGCATATCGAATTGTTTGGTAGCCCCTAGAATCTTCTAGGTTTATAATCTCATTATGACGGGACATTTGTACCTCTAGGTACATATTTCTTTGGGCAATGATTGACATCCTGTATCAGATTAATCATTTATTTCTGCAATTAGTTCGACACTAAGAACAAATTTAACTTGTATGATTCAGGCTTCTGGAGGGTAATTTTGTAAAACACCAGTATCTTTAAAGTTTAAACATATGCAATAAGCAATTTACAACACATGGGTGTTCACTAAAATATATTGTCGAAGAAAGTCTTCATACTAGTGGCCATTTCTTTCAGCCATTTGTCAGATCATTTTACCTCAAGGAGCATAGCTTTAGCAAATCGAATAAATCTAGTTTTGTTCAATGTGTCCATCTTCCACTTGTTCACAAGCAAAATTTAGACACATTTTCATTACTGTACATAAGCTTCATGGTTATTATACATTACAACATAACGAAAAGTCAATGTACCCTGGAGTTGAGACATTTATTTTGGACATCTTTGTTTCCCTTGAAAGAAGAACGTGAGTTATACTTCATATGTTATCATTCATTTGACGCATTGAAAGTTCAAAGTGAAACTTTTCGTGATCAGGTATATTCATCAAGTGGAGCCTCTGGAAATGTTCAAGCACAAAGACGAGTTTCACCCTCTTCACCACACAGAGTGGCCTCCCAGAAAACCACACCAGAGCCAGCAAGTCAGATGACAGCTTCTGGATATAGTGGTTCATCGTCTTCTGAGGAGTTATCAACTGTAAAATCTGGCGTCCTCTCGAACAAGTTTATAAATATAAATCTAGTGCACTCAGTTTTCTCCAATTATTTTAATTCCGTGATGCATGTAGAATCAACCACGATATAGTTAGAATCAAACGGAGAAGCCTAAACTTTTATTTCTCGTGTATACAGATCGCGTCATCTCTCGCAAATGGTGAGGATGTGATGATAAAATCTCGAACTTCATTACCATCACCAAAAGGTCAACCTGACGAGCAGAAGGCGTATGCAGTAAATCAAGAGAAAATGCTTCTTCTTGAGCATGTCAGCATTTCATCCAATGAAATGCCATCCTCTGTTCTCAAGGACGCTGCTTTGAATAATTCCACCTCAAGAGGCGAGGTTAGCCTTTAAAATTTCTCCCTGTAGTTCTATCAACTTCAAGTCCAGCACGGAGTGCATAGTCGAAGTCATTGATTTTCCTTCTCCACGTGCTCGTTCTCTTGTACACAGGACTCCAAATCTGGAGCAGGCCGTGAGGACCGCTTGCCTCAAAACAAGGACACGCTTCCTTGTACAGGCAGGAAGCTTTCCTATAAGGTACGTCGAGGTGATGAGGCGATGCCAATTGCCAGTGATTCTTCAAAGAAATCATCTTCGAATGATGAGGTCGGTCTCTTCATTGTTTTTCCTTCATCAGTGATCTCCGATTCTCTCTGCTGGTCCATCTAATAATCCGTGTCTTTCTGTTACTTGTTCACATGAACATCATCATATCGACGTGTGTGAATTGCTAATTTCACGTATATGCAGAATCCTAAGTCTGGAGTGGACACAAATACAGATAAGGGCAAAGCTCAAAACCAAAATTCATCGACATTAGCTGACGCGCAGCCTTCCCAGAGGCTGCCACGGCAGACAACATACAAGAGCAGGACGAAGCCTAATGAACCGTCCTCCAATGAAGAGGGCGGAACATTGACCCGCAATTTTGCTTCAAAGAGGTCATCTTTCAGGGTTGATGATGTGACAAAGGAATCACAAGATTCACCATCTCTGCCAAGCAGGCAGCTATCGAAGCAACAGTCTAGCGCCGCCAATGACACCCCAACCATTGGGCGTCACACTGCGTCAAAGAAGTATTTTAGGTCCGAGGTAAGTTATCTGCATCAATACAACTGTATGTGACCATGCTAGACATCTGTCATGCTCATCACATAACTGAAGTTGTTTTTTCCACGTTAGGATGCAGCTCCATCATCAGCATCATCATCAAACGCACTGAGCAGGCTGACAAACCGACTCAATTTTCTGAAGGAACGGCGTGTGCAGCTAGCAAATGAGCTGCAAACCCTGGAGGCAAAACCTGAGGGAACGCCTCTTTGATGGGATCTTCTGACATCCAGAGCTTCTTCCTTCGGACCTTCTGAAGGCCATGGTGCTCTGAATTTCTCTGTTTTTTGCGACTGGTTCTGCTCGACAGTCATTTGAGATGCTCTAATGACGACGGTCATGTAAAAAGTGAGATTCATCTGCGTTAAGGAAAAACGTTGGTTCCTTTTAGAGGGCCTGTTATTTTCCTACCAATGATGTGCTTTAGTTTGCTGCTTAGTATCTACTTCAATACACTTGCATTTTGTGGTTTTGGCGTAGATATACATAATTTATTATATTTTAAAATGTCAATGCCAAGTAAGAAATTTATTCGCTCCTTTGCAAGCTGATGCACATTTCTCTCTCTTTTTTGTACCATCAACGCAGAAAGAATTTACTCAATTAAAATTGATCCACGAACTAGCTTCAATATATGTATTATTCTAACGAGGGATGTTTTCGAATGAGTTTGCTTACTAGGACAAATGGATTAGCAGAAAAAATCTTGAAAAATGTAGTTGATTTTTGTATCCACCGTTTTACTCACGCTTACATACCACTTATTTACAAGTTTGCCATTGAAATTACTTGCTGCACAATCTCAAGGTCAAATTTCTGAAAAAGTCTTGTGTGCTCTGTTGGGGCATCGGGGTTTTGCCAGGGTTTCCATGTCCCATCGTCTACACCCCCTCTCCATCCCCACCGCCCCCCTCCTCCGACCTCCCCCGCCCATTACCTACCCCCTTGTCTGTCGCCATGTACGGTCAGAGAAGACGACGGCAACGGATCGCCAGAACATCGTGATCCCACGCGTGAATAGGACGAGGAGGTCATCGAAAGAGGCGAGGGAAAGGGATGCAGCGAAGGATGAGGCTGAGAGAAGGGGCGGGGGATGGGGAGGGGGTCGGAGTGGGCTGGAAAAGAGGGTGATAGGGATGGGGAGGTCGGAGGGAAGGGGAGAGGGGGGGAGGTCGGAGGAGGGACGAGGGATGGCAGGCGGAGGGGCCAGGGAAGAGGAGTTCGTCATCGTCGGCAAGGGGCGATGGCGAAGTAAAATATTGGGTATGTGCGCAGTGTAAAAGAGAGAATTGTTTGAGAAAGTTTGAATGGCAAACTTGTAAATAAGTAGTTGTGGCGTGAGTAAAACCGTGGGTTCGCAAATCAATTCCCCTTGAAAAAATCAAAAGCTGAGATTAAAACGTCTAGAAATTTTGGATGTTTTTGGAGTGATTCTTGTGTATCGCATTATAATGAGATCTGGAAGTTAAAAATTTCATTGCTTCTAGAGGGAAAATGTGGTTGAGATTTTTTATATTGAAATTTTTAAAGGAAAAGATTTTGAATGGAGAAAATTTTAATCATTGCGTTTGGAGCAAAAATTTTAAAGGAGAAAATTCACTCATTGCGTTTGGAGGAAAAATCTAGATGAATATGCATCAATTTTTACTCACCGCATACAATAATTGGGTTGGCAACTTATGTCATTTGGATATTAAAATCATAGGGGTTACTAAACATGGCTGTTTTGGAGATTTTCTCAATACATAATACAATTAAATGGCTGGTGTTGACAAATCAGACCATTTTACGGTGCACATGCCAACCCGGTCTGTTTTGCCCCTGCACAATTTTGCCAATACCAATCGTTTAAATTGACCAAGGTTGCCAATCCAGGTCGTATTTCAGCGTCATTTTGCGATTGACCGGTTCAACATCCCAAACAACCCCTCCTTTTCAATTAATTACATGCTTGTAATTCCTTTTTCATAACACCCATAAACCCATTCCTTTCTCTTATTTACGACCTTGTCATCGAGCTTTTTTCCACTTTAGCCCCCTATTTTTTTCTTCACTTACACCCCTGCTTATCTCCCTTTTACCACTAGACGCTAGCCCAACACACACCCACACTTCCCTCTCATTTCTTTCTGCGCGCAGGTAATGCCTTCGTAGTGTGAGTTTTTTCCTTGGGTCACGTGCACATGGTGCACGGGCAATTTCTAGTAAGTTTAAAAGGTACAACATTTAAGATAACGTTTACATGAATTTGGCCGTTTGGTCACAAAAAAAAGCTATCAAGTCCAAAAGAAGAAAAGCAAATGAAGATAATTAAGAGAACTTTTACATAACATCTTCCTCTCTTCTTTCTTCTCCTCCTCTCGTTATTGTTGCTTCTTCTACTACTCCGGTTGCTCTCTTCATCGAACCCTCCTTCATTTTCTCCTGTTTGTGCCGGCTTGTTTCTTGACGTTGATCGCAAGATTCACGTTTCCTCCCCCAAAGAAGAAGAGAAATGAGAAGAAAAACCAACGGTGTTTCAATAATGCACCAAATGGGACCCACTAGACGCGTGAGTAATTACTTTTGTAGAGGATGCAGGTAGTCTTGGATTATCGATATAAAAAATTAGAATTTGTTATGTGCCGCTCGCCTCCTTTGTTCTCAATTTATTTATGATTTTCAACAGTAGTTTAAATCTCATACATATTTAAACCAGCAGTAATTGGTATCCCGAATACATTGAATCAATCTAATCTTGTTAAGATTCAACAATCTAGCATCCCAATATCGAGTAGAATTAATAGGGGATCATCATAATGAAATTTTTAGTCTACTGTCATTAACCTATATTAGATTCAATGGGTAACGAATTGGCTTAAATAAACAAACAGAAAGCAGGAGCTTGGTTAGATTTTGTATGAAAAAGGATAGGAATGAAACTAGTAAAAATACCGAAGTTAGCCGATTGGATTATGTCAGCTCTGCTGAGATTCCTTCTGACACATTTGGATCTCGGCATTGATATGATATTGTCCGCTCTGTAACCATTGGCCCACACGGCATTGCAATTGGGCTTCAACCCAAAAGGCCTCGTACCAATGGAGCACAACTCATATTTGTACCCTCATCAACATCCCCAGCCTAGAAGATGTGGGACTATTGTTCGCAACCCAACACCAGTACATATTTCAGCTGTTCGCAACGGAAATCGAAATCCGGTGGAAGTGGATCAATCAGAGAGTTCTACCAGGATATCCACGGCCAGTATAATTTTAGTCACGGTCCTGAAACCGCACAAGCCAGTGTAGGCCGATGACGTGAGCAAGATGACCAGAACAAAGAGCTTGTTGGAAGAAGATGAAAAGCACGTCTCATCTCCCTCCGGCTGCTTGCTTATTAGGATTTTTCGGCGATAGAGATGGATGTAGGCTTTAGGCATGTGCTCTCTCTCTCCCTCCCTCTCTCTCTCATTAGACTCTCTTGCTAATTAGACTGAAATGGAGAGAAGCTCGGATGCAGGATGGATTATTGTACGGATAACAATGAATATGTATCTCTCTGACAAGAAAATTACGTTAGTATGGTAATGAATAATAATAAAGGGTCGAGTACAGGACGTCTGCAAGGAGAAACAACTGTAAAAATTTGGAAGGAAAGAAGCATCAAAATGGCTTTAAAAATACACAGACAAGTCTGCAATACGAGTATCTCAATTAGCCGCATCGGGCAAAGAAGATAAATAGGAGGATGCAGTCCCTTTTCATTGTCAAACAAGAATCTCATCCCAAGGGCAAGAGCAGATGGACAAACCCATCTCATGGCAGAGAATACATCAGCCACAATGCAATAATCCCCAATCCAATAATTACTCTTACCGAAAATTGTCATCGTGAAGCAGCAGCTTGTATCTGGGGGTAAATGTGCATCCCATCTTCAGCTCCTATCTCTGGAAAAACAAGGGCAAGATTCAGCATCAAAGAACGCTAATATAAGCAAAATTTTAATATCAAGCTCTCATGTGACAGTATTCACTAACATTTACAAGCTCTACATGAGACCATCAAGGGTCTTGTGATCACAAGTACAACAATGAGGATTCCCAACATGGGCTCATGAGTTGGATTTTGGTTGTACTTCTTCCTTCCAACCTTTGCTGAGCAAATCATAGTTTATTGATGCAAGTTGCGACAGATTCTGACCACCAAAGACGAACACACGTTAGTAAAGAGATATGAACTGCTGGATCACAAGTATAAAGATACAAACAAGAAAGTTTGTACAACTGTAAATATGGCACAATGGACTTTTCAGAGAAATTAGTCAATTTGGTTCGACATGGAACATAAGACAGGAAATTCAAGCAAGCATCTCAGTTAGAAAAATGAGTTGTGCAATTTTGTAGTGATTTATAGGTGGAAAATATCATGTTCTGGTAATAGCAAAGCTTTTTTTTCACATTTTTATTTATATTTTATTTCTAATTTTTGTTTACAGTTTGAAAGAACAGTGCATCAGTTTATGTATCTTCCCGCAACAAACAAGTCCGTATTCTTCCCTTGGTGATCCTGAAATTGTGTACTGTATCTCAATGCTCATCTAAAAGGAGTAGGATTATTCAGATGCACTATTATATTATGCCGCAAACTTTACCACATGTCCAGTCATTAAGATGAAGTAGTTTGATGATCAGCTTTATTATAAAAAGCAATTTCATTTGTCTTTTTGGTTCATCATGTACCTGTAGCGCCCTGGTGGAGGGAAACAATAACTTAAAAACAATAAATTGCCAGACTCAATTGAGAAACTACTCACCTTGAATGAGAAATTACTAAATGAGTAATTGACGGATGATTCGGATTCAAACTCTGTGAGACCACCACACTCATCTCCCTGTTTGCCATTATTTGTCATTAACTCAGTCACATGTTAATGGTAATGGGTAACAATAACTAGAAAAAATTTAAAGTTAAGTCATCTGAAGGAATTATGGCAATTGGGACACGTAGAATGCAGTTCATACCAGTTCCTCATGACGATTGCTCACACAACTGCTACCTCCACTGATGCTGCCATTGTCACTGGAATCCTCATATTCACTGGCTTCATTAATGTATTCATCTGATGGATTCCAAGTGTGGCGACTGGTGAAGTAGCTAGTGTCAAGTGCACTATCGGATGAGGGAACAAACGCAGCCTGCAAATTCGGCAGCATCAGTGAAATGAATTTTAGATGGTAATAGACGTGCAGATTTGAAGAGAGGAAAGTGTATCATGGCAGTACCTTCTGCCTGGCAAGTGTATCCCAGTTAATATTTTTGAAAAATTCATGCTGCTTAACCTGGGGGATGAGAATTTTAGAAGATAAGAATGAATTCTTTATTACTAAGTATGTTTTTAATGAACAATGCCAATTGAAGCAAATTACCTCAGATGCTCCCCTTGCTCCAAGCCGTAAGTTAGGATCTTCTGTTAATAATCTGGAAATGCAATAGGAAGGAAACTTCAGAATTGTACCATCAACGGTCCCTTATTCATTTGATTAGAAAATTTGAACTTAGCTTCATGTGACAAATTCTTGCAAACAAGAATTCATGAAAAATTGAAGTTATTAGGAATAAAATATTTTAACTATTTGTATCCACGTAGCACGGACACTTCAACCATGGAGCCATGTCGGGTCAGACGCATGTCACGGACGTGATCCTTCTATTTTGTGTATGCTTTTTAGACTATGCTTAAGTGTGGTAATAGTGTGTCATGTTATCGCCTTGTCGCCTTGTCCGTATCTGTGCAACATAATTCTGCATTTACTAATTCAATTTCAAGGTTTCAGGCAAAGGTACTACTTAGTGTATAGGGTTTGAAAGGCACTTAGATCAGCTGTGCCCTTACCGGCATCACAAAGTTACTTTAACTGGATTGGGATTTTTTTTCTTATTTATCCTGATGTCAAACCATGATCAGGTTAACTTGAAATGGTAATGCAGTTTAATTCCGAATGCATGGGACAGCGGCCCACAAGAATTCAGCAGGCAAGCACAAAGAAGTTAATGCCACAAAAGCATCCAAAGCTCATTGACATATGCACGTACATGCCAGTGTTTAAATGGCAATGCATGTTACATATTTACAATTTGTGCACGAGTGTGATTATTTCACTAAATATTACATTTCATCAAATTATTAATCATTTGCTATATAATGTAATTTGTAAATGCAAAACTGAGACTTAAAACAGAAATTTACAGAACTTGTGTGTAAATGTTCAACACAAAATTTTGGAGAGACGGGAAGTGGAACAGAGTAGTCAAACAGCGGGACGGACAACCAACAAAAAGTTGTTAAGCTGCGATTATCAGCATGCCAACATAGAACAATGTGTGAGCACTGAGCATCCACATGCCCCTCAAGAGAGTTCGACGTCTGGAAGAATGTGCTTCTAAATCTTTCCCAAGCAAATTAATGATAAATCATTGAAATGGAACACCTGCTACAAGTGCAGCTGTAGCACCGTGGTAAACACTCTTAGCGACATGCAAGAGGCCTGGCGTTTAAAATTCAGCCGCATTAGGCAGGCCAGCACTCTTAGTAGTGTGCAAGAGGTCTGTGAACTTCAAATCTCAGTTGCATCAGGATATGGCCAGCCCCGGGTCCAGCACACCCGTTACTGTGCAAGAGGCCTGGCATTTAAAATTCAGCCGCATGAGGCAGGCCAGCACTCTTAGCAGTGTGCAAGAGGTCTGTGGACTTCAAATCTCAGTTGCATCAGGATATGGCCAGCCCCGGGTCCAGCACTCCCGGCACTGTGCAATATGTCTGGACTTCCAATTGATGTTGCATCCCCCTCCCCATTTCCCAACAAAAAAAGGGAAAACAAGCAAGCAAGCAAGACGGGAAAGAAAGATGGGGAATTCTAATTGATCTACATTATTTAGAATGTTTGAAAAACTGGGAAACCAAGAGAATTTGAACTCGCAAGCCCACGCATAAATTAGGTGTAGAGTGGATGCCCCAAAGTAGCATTTTGCTATTGTTTAGAGCATATACTTGTCAATTAAAACCTTTGATCATGATCCCCACTTTCTTTGTGTTATAAATTTCCTCCATAATTACCATAATGTTCAAATGAAAGAGAAAAAAACAAACTGAATCGAACTGACATTCAATCACAGACGATGAAAAGTTCGAGACATGAAACCATGACTAATTTTAGAAAAGTCAATGGAAATAAAGGCAACAAAAGGAAGTTTTTCTGTAGCTGGCCAGGGTGAACTTCAAAAATCTTAAGAAAGAAGTTAGTCTCAAACTGTGCATGTCTCTAAACCAAACTTATTGAAAGGAAAAAAAACCATTTTGGATCAATTTGATCCAGGTTTTTCACTAATACAAAATCCAAACGTGTAAATTTCAAATGTTAAATTTAGGCAAGACACATCACAGAGTGTTCAGGAACATATGTCTACAAAGGAACCCCAAATAAATAAATAATAGTATAACAATTTAAAACGAAAAGCACTCACATTAAGAAGGAAATTTAGGGTATCAGATTCTTACTTGTCGATTAAATCGTAAGCTTCATAGCTCATCTCTTCAGGTACTCTGGGCCAAGGTATTTTCCGATTCAGAATATTGTCAAAAATAGTCTACAAGAAAAGAGAGAATAAAATGTAACAGTAAACGAGATATTCTAGGCTTGTTAAAAAGATGACAGATGAGACAAGAGTACTGCGATATACAGACTGCAAGTAAAAGTTGATCCAGCACAAAAACAACAATTAAAGATAAAAGAGTTTTAAACATTTAATCAAGCTATTTCAAACTGCGTCAATGATAATCACATTCATCGTGTACCATTTAGCAAGCAGATGGCCACTAATTAATGACTAACTAAGACAAGCAGCATTTAAATATAACAGGAATTAAACATTTAATCAAACTAATTCAAATTGGAGGATGATCACATTTGACACTCACTTCATTCGCCATGTTTGATCACAGTTTTAAAGAAGGCTACTAGGTCGTTTCTGTTTAGATGCCGTTACAGTCATTTTCTAGTGTGATTGCATTCATGGGTGGATGCAGGTGCCCCCTGACTTGGCATATTCAATTATAAGGCTCTCTATGTAATCAGCCTAATAAAATGCTTGCTGCAAATAAAGTGACACTACTCACTTTCTGAGACATTTACTGCTACTTTTACCACTAGGCTAATGCGTTAGTTTTGTTTTTACTGCTAAGCTAACAAAAAAAATTCTCATGATTTAACTAATAATATATACTTTGATGAGATTTCTAGATGTTTATTGGAATGTTCACCCCCCAACTTTCATAGTGTACTTGTGATTTAAGATCTCCACAATAGTGCATATTTAAAAAGAAGAAGACTTACTGCATAAAATGCCATAAAAGGTGGAACAACAGTGGAAATCACACTCTCCCTCCACCGTATCATGTCATCTAATATCTTGTTTTACACCCAGATACATTGGACAATACAGATTATTAAAAAGTTCCAGCTATTTTAATATCCAATCAATTATGAAATTTAATTTTTTTTAAAAGCTACAATTATCTAGGTTCCATCCAAAAATAAGTGTAACCGTACAGGCTATGTTATAACAGGAAGTTTTCTCAAGATTACTAGTTTGAATTAAACAAAATTTCCTCCTAAACAGAATTATAGATATCTTATTATTTTTCTTCCAAATGTTTATATGCAGCAGCATAAAATATTTATGAGTTGCAGCTTAATAGTGTGCCTACGCAAAAGAAAACTCTTGGTAGTGTCCTTGGCTGCATTAAATAATATGAAAACTGTTCCATGGATACATGATTAAAAGTAACAAAGTGCATACTGTAAACTTGGAACTGTCCCCGTGAATCCTGTTTGCAATATCTTATTTTTCTACAAGTAGGCTGTGTGTATGATATTTTGATAGAGGAGACGAATTTGTAATAGATATGCATCCAATACTGAGATATTTCATGGCTAATTGTTGGATACTTCAACGACATATAATTTACAACTTCTCCCATGCGTATCAAAGGTGATCCAAGGGGGAGAAGCTAAAATTTTTAATGTGTGACAATGGGTCCAAAACCCCATTTGGATTCTGATGCGATCATCACTTATAGGAGGATGTGCGGGTGCATGGCAAAACCAGTGGCAACTTAGTTATAGGAGGATGTGCGGGTGCATGGCAAAACCAGTGGCAACTTAGTAAATTCTGAACTTTGGTGGGCTTTTTCGCAAAATTGCTAATTCTCTAATTTTCATCTTAATTAGCCTAAGGCCGGCTATGAGTGGGGTTTATGCTTGATTATTGAGAATATTATTGTTCTAGGTGTCCACGAACCCTAGTCGTCAGATTTAGGCTTTCATCTTGAAGGAAAAGCTAGGAGAGATGCCTCCTCTCCTAAAGAGGTCACTTATCTTTTTATTTTCAGGTCTTCTCATAATAAAAATTCCTCTTTTTTCCATTTTCCACTTTAAAAATCCTATTTTTATTTTCCCATAAACCTCTTAGACCGCATCAAATTGGTATTAGAGCAACGACGATCCATGGCGACGACGAGGTCTAAGGCAAGATCGATTCATTGGAAGAGAAGTTTAACGGCGAAATCAAAGAGATCAAGAAAAGGGATAGAGATAAATCAAAAATTCATGCAAGTTATTAAAGCCCAAAATCAAACGAATCAACAAGTTGTAGTGTTGTCCAAGTCAATCAAATCAGATCTGACCGAAACCCTAAATCTGAAGCAAAGGTCGAAGACTTTAGCAAAGGGGAAGGAAAAGGTCGAGTCTTGACGCAAGGGGCTCCAATCCGATGCAGATCTGATCTCGGATGAGGACGACGTCAACAAAGGAGGCGAAATCGTGCCACAGCGAAGATCAAGACCACACGAGCACCGAGGAGCGCCGGAGGCTGGCGTGGCTGGCATAGCCTGGCGGCTCCTTGGCGGCCCACTAAGGCAACACCAGGCCTCGGGCGGCTCGCCAGGGACCAACCGAACCCATGGCCGGCCACCAGGGCACCGCTGGCCATGGGCGGCTTCGCCAGGGCTAATCTGAGTCCCTGGCAGGTCGCCAGGGCACCGCCGGCCTAAGGGGACCCTGTCGGGACCCTGCCAGCCTCGAGCGACCCTGCCAATGCACATCCAAGCCCCAACAGGGCCGCCAGGTCTACCATGTGCCCCTAGTGGCCCGCCAAGGGCACAGCCAGATCCAGCCGGGCCGCCATGGCTTTCTTGAGCCCCCGGCAGCCAAACGAAGATGTAATGGGCATCTACAGCCGCGTTGGGGTTTCGGCAAGGGGTTAAAGGGACTCTGGAAGGATTTTGGTGCTGATTTCTTCGAATGAAAACCCCACGGACTTGACGTGGAGTACAAAGACTACGCCAGGTACCTCGAGGATGATCGTGTGGACTTCAGTGATGGAGGAGGAGTTGCTTGGGGAGAGGCCGATTAGGAGGATGATGATGGAGAAGATATAGCCCTAGCAGGAAACTATTATGGCCTACATGATCCTACTTAGCCACGACGCTACGACCATTATCGGGGGATAGGAGCACTTGGGGTTTACAACGGAGAACATGATCAGGAAACTGAAGATGCCAATCTTTGATGGGGAGGACCCAGATGTGTGGATCTACAGGGCTGAGCGATATTTTGAGGTGTCGCAAATTTATGAGGCTGGGTGGTTGAGGACCGTTAGGGTGTGCTTGGAGGGAGAAGCACTATCGTGGTACATGTGGAGACAGCAGCAGCGGCCTTTTCGCTCGTGGAAGGAGTTCAATACCTGCCTCTTAGATCGATTCAGGGAGACTCATGGGGTGATATGTATCAGCAACTATATGTACTGAGGCAGGAGGAAATGGTTAGGGAGAACATAAAGAAGTTTGAGATGTTGGCAGACAATATCCGTGACATTTCAAGAGAGCCCTTAGAGGGGTGCTTCATGAAAGGCCTAAAACCTAGCATCCGGGCGAAGTTGCATATTTAGAGGTCCAGAGGATTGTTAGACAGGATGCACCTGGCGAGGATGGTTGAGGACATGCTAGCAAAGCACAGGGGTGGACCTACTTTTCGTGGACAGGCGCATGTAGGGAGTAGAAGACGATCACAAGAGCAACGCCAAATAAGGAGAAGGGTGTAGAGGCACGACCAGAGGGGACATATTCAGCATATGACAGAGTTTGAGGTAAGGGAGAAGCGTGAGAAGGATCTTTTCTTCAAGTGTGACGAGAAGTTTTCATCAGGACACCGAGGCGACGATCCCACCTTGCAGCTGTTGATCGTGAATGATGATGACGATGAGACAATCGTGGTGGAGCTTGAGACAGGTAAAGAGAGGGATCAAGAGCACCTACATTTGGACATGGTAGAGGTATCACTCAACTCCGTGGTGGGGTTCACATCGAACTACACCATGAAGTTGGCAGGGCGTGTTGTGTATCAGGACGTCACGGTGTTGGTGGACAGTGGGGCTACCACTAACTTCATATCTCATATGCTGGTGGAGAGACAAGGGTTGCAGCTCAGTGACACGGGCTGTATTGGAATGATGCTTGGGATAGGCCGGATGGCGCAGAGTCAAGGAGTATGTCAAGGGCTGATGCTGACTATTCAGTGGGTTCAGATCGTGGCGGACTTCCTACCTCTGCAGTTGGAAAGCACAAACATTATCATGGGCCTAAGATGGTTGCAGACCCTAGGAGATACTAAGGATGATTAGAGGTTGTTCAGGTTGAAATACCAGGATGTGGTAAAACCGTAGGGTTGCAGGGGACCCCAGTTTATGTCGTTACATGGTTTCCTTCAAAACTATAGCCAGAGCTCTCCAGGTGTCAGTAGGAGGGTTCTTAGTCGAGTTTCAGGGGCTGTCAGTTGAGGGGGAGGATTGACAGCAGGAGCAGGAGATACCACCAGCGTTGGAGTAGCTGTTGGGCCAGTTTGAGAGTATTTTTCAGACAACGCATGGTCTCCCAACACCACGAAACCACGTGCACGCGATTGTTCTATGGGAGGATGTTCCATATTAGCGTGCATCCCTATAGATATTCTCAAGCACCGAAAGATGAGTTGAGATGATGGTAGGAGAGATGTTCCAGGCAGGCGTTATCCAGCCGAGTGTGAACACATTTTCTAGCCCGATCTTGTTACTGAAGAAGGATGGTACTGACGTTTCAACATAGACTACATAGCCATGAATAAGGAGACAGTATCTGACAAGTTTTCAATTCCCGCGATTGACGAGATGCTAGACGAGCTACATGGGGCTGCGGTGTTCTCATAGATAGATCTGTAGTCTGGGTATCATCAGATAAGGATGAAGGTGGCAGACATTCCAAAGACAGCATTCAGAATGCACGTGGGACATTATGAGTTCCTCGTCATATCTTTTGGCCTGACGAATGCTCCAACGACATTTCAGGCCTTGATGAACACGGTTTTCAGCCCTACTTGCGAAGGTTTTTACTTGTATTTTTGACAATGTATTGATTTATAGTCATACCATGGAGAAACATATAGGGCACTTGCAGGCCGTATTGCTGGAGTTACAAGAGTATCAGCTATTTGCAAACAAGAAGTGTTTCTTTGGGCAGCCTCATGTAGAATACTTGAGCCATGTCGTGTCTGTAGAAGGGGTGGCCTCATGTAGAATACTTGAGCTAGATTGGCCCCGCCCAACCACATTGCGAGCCTTGCGAGTTTTCTTGGGATTGACGGGATACTACCAGAAGTTTGTCCATAAATATAGCACGATAGCATGGCCTCTGACAGAGCAGTTGAAGGATGGCTTTCAGTAGGGAGGTAACGCTATAGGGCGTTTGAGACTTTGACGCAAGTGATGACTATGATGCTAGTGCTCGCACTACCTGACTTTAGCCGACCGTTTATAGTGGAGACTGACGCTCCAGGTTATGGTTTGGGGGCCGTGTTCATGCAGGTTCAACGACCAGTGGCTAATTTCAGTCAAGTCCTGACAGCACAGGCGAGGCTGAAATTGTTATATGAGTGGGAGTTGATGACAATAGTGATCTCCATATAGAAATGGCGGCCATATCTACTTGTCAAAGGGTCATTGTGCAGACTGACTAGATGAGTTTAAAGTACTTATTGGAGCAGCGTATGGTCACATAGGAGCACCAGAAATGGTTGTCTAAACTCGTTGATTACACGTTCGAGGTCCACTATAGGGATGACTTGGAGAATAAGGTAACGAATGCATTGTCCCGCAGAGAGGAGAGGATAGATGTGGCAGTTATTTCAGGGCAAGTTTTATTTGATTGGGATCCCCTGGGAGGGAAATCGAGGTCGATGAGGGGTTGACACAGATACGAAAGGCGCTACAGCAGGGGTCGACGGAGCATCCTGTTTACACACTAAGTGGGGCAGAGGTTGTTATACCAATGACGGCTTGTATTACCGTGGACTTCTTCACATATTCACATGATCTTTCAGGAGTTTCATGGAAACACGATGGGAGGAGATTCGGGAGGTACAATAGACATATAGGAGGATGGCTATGGAGCTCTACTGGCCAGTGATGAAGAGAGACATCGCGAAGTTGGTGAAGTGTGACGTCTGCCAGCATCACAAAGACTTAGTTATGGCCACCCGCAAGATTGTTACAGCCGCTCACTCTTTCGGAGATAATCTGGGATGAGATCAGTATGAACTTTACTGAGGGGCTACCGCGATCTGAGGGGTTTTCTGTCATATTTGTTGTGGTTGACCGCCTCAGCAAATATGCTCATTTCATAGCCATGCGACATCCATATACAGCAGTGATAGTGGCAGTTGCATTTATGAAGTCGGTAGTCCGTCTACATGGGTTCCCAACATTAATTGTCTCCGGCGGGGATAAAGTGTTCCTCGGTAGTTTTTGGAGAGAGTTGTTCAAGGTACAGAGAATGACACTGAAGAGAAAAACAACGTACCGTCCGTAGACTGACATCCAGATAGATGTGGTGAATAGGAGCGTGGAGACATACTTGTTCTGTTTTGCCTCAGATTCAACGATGCAGTGGGCCAGGTGGTTGATATGAACAGAATATTGGTACAATACTTCCTACCATTTGGCGGCACGGTGCACACCTTTTCGAATCCTTTATGGTTGAGACCCCCTACACTTGATCCATCACAGCTGCAACTCGACCCTACTGTCCTTGGTAGGGCAGTACTTGGAGAAGCGGGACAAGGTGTTGGAGGAGCTAAAGAGGCACTTGATTCGAGCACATCAAATCATGAAGGCCAAGGCAGATGGGCACCGTACGGATGTGCAGTTTAAGGTGTGGGACAACGTATATCTAAAGTTGAGGCCTTATCGACAGAATACTTTGGCACATCACGGCTATAAGAAGTTGGTGACACGCTACTATGACCCATTTGAGATTACAACGAAGATTGGGAAGGTGGCTTACCGACTGAGTCTACCGACAATATCCACCATTCATCCAATTTTTCATGTGTCACAGCTGTGCCGCGTCATGGGGACCACACATTCTCGCCTACTCTTTCACCCATCCTAACCGACGACATGGAAGTATTGCTGGAGCCACTAGAGGTCAAGGGGGTCCGACAGGACGCTGCAGGGTCCCAGGAGGTACTTATCAGATATCGGGGACTACCAGACTACGATGCTATGTGTGAGTCTCACGAGATGATCAGGCAACAGTTTTCAGACTTCCACCTTGAGCACAAGATAAGGGGTGTAATGATATGATCATCACTTATAGGAGGAGACGCAGGCGTACAGCTGAACCAGTGGCAACTTAGTAAATTTTGGACTTTGGTGGGCTTGTTCGCAAAATTGCTAATTCTGTAATTTTCCTCTTTATTAGCCTAGGGCCAGCTATGGGTGGGGTTTATGCTTGATTATTGAGAAGACTATTGTTCTAGGTGTCCACGAACCCTAGCCGTGAGATTTAGGCTTTCATCTCGAAGGAAAAGCTAGGAGAGATGCCTCCTTTCCTAATAAAGCCACTTATCTTTTTATTCTCAGATCTTATAATAAAAATTCCTTTTTTTTCATTTTCCACTTTAAAAATCCTATTTTTATTTCCCATAAACCCTAAATCGAATCAGATTCCTTAATACATTTGTCATTTTGTCTACTTCTCGATTAAGATTTCATAGACACCTGCGGGTCTTTTCCCGCAGGCAACCAAGGGCCCAGGCCCATGCCGCACATGGGGGAGACGCCGACCCATGGACTCATCTGCACGCGCGCGCCCTTTTGCCTAGCAACCCTAGTTTCTATTACATATATGGGGGCTAGCCGTCGCTTGTATTTTTATGCTTAATGATTGAGATTTCTCTTGAGCGTCCTTAGGTAGATTTAGATTAAACGAGTGCGGACGTCCTCTTTGGCATCTTGGGAGAAGAATACCCCTCTTTGGTATTCAATTATCTTGTTCTTGCTACCAAATTATCTATAAAAATCACCCCTTTTGTTAGTTCCTAACAATTTGGTATCAGAGCGTGACGATCCATGGCGGCCGCGACGAGATCGAAGGATAAATTCGAGGTGTTGTAGGAAAAGTTCATGGAATTGAAGGGATTAAGAAATCGGTGCAAGCGATGGTGGAATCCGTCGAGCAATTGAAGGCTAGTCAAGCGAAAAACGACGAGCAATTTGCAAAGATCCTCTCCCTCTTGACGGCTAAATCTCAAGACGAAGGAAACCCTAATCCGACACCAAAGGCGGCAACTTTGAATAAGGAGAAGGAAAAAGAGGAGATTTTTACCCAAAATCAACCCAATTTCATGGAAGAATTGGACGAGGAAGAAGACGAAGAGCCATGGAAGGTCGACTACCGCGAGGAGATGCGGCGAAAGGCGGTGGAGAGCCAAAGGAAAGGCGACGGCCCTAGTCGCCCGTTTTGGGAGCCGCGCACCAACGAGGAAGGGCGGCCAACCCCCCAAGACAATTGGGGGGCGGCCGCCGCGGGAGAGGGGCGGGGGACCCCCCGGCCTGTCGCGATCCCCGGCAGTGGTGGCAGGGCCCTGCCGAGGCCCGCCCAGGTCCGGCAACCCTGCCGGACCTCCGGCAGGGCCCGCCGGCCCTGCCAGGAGGCCGACAAGGCCCGCCGGCCCTGCCAGGTGGCCGACGGGCCCCTGCCAGGGGCGCAGGGGCTGGGAACCCCCCTGGCAGCCGCCAGGGGGCTGACGCGCGCGGACAGGCCCCGGGGGGTTTTCAAGCCCCCCGGGCCGCGGACAGAGGATAGGAGGGAGAATTTCAGAGGAGAGGACCCCCGCGGACAGCTTTTGAGAGGGTTTGTCGACCCTTCGGGACGGCGGCCAGCAGCGGAGGGCCCATTTTACGGAGACGGACACGGGAGAGACCATTATTATGACGGCGGGGTGGCTACGAGACGGAGTTCGGCGATGATGCAGGTTGGGACGACTTCGAGGGCCGACGTGGAGATTACCGAGGAGACTATGGGGGTCACAGAGGAGTGCTCCCTAGACAGTACGAGACCCAGGATGAGAAGAGACAGCACTACCTTCCGCACCACCGAGCAGAGGGGAGGCCCGAGCAGGGACACTTTAGAGGAGACTGCCGGGTGCGGAAGCTGAAGATGCCGCTATTTTCTGGGGAGGATCCACATGCCTGGTTGTTCACAGCAGAGAGATATTTCACGGCGCACCACATGACTGAGGCACAAAAGCTGGAGGCGACAGCCATTTGCATGGAGGAGAGAGCCTTGGGGTGGTTCCAGTGGAAGGAGAGGAGGCAGCAGATCCAAGGCTGGGAGGAGCTGAAGGACCTCGTGCTAGAGAAGTTTAGAGATCCCCGCCTGGGAAACCTTCACGAGCAACTATATGCCCTCAGACAAGAGGGACCTATGCGGGAGTACATTGAGAGGTTCGAGACTTTGGCGGGGAGAATACATGGCGTGTCGGACGAGTCTCTGGAGGGCACCTTCCTTAAGGGACTGAGGCCCAGTCTCCGATCTGCAGTGAGACCCTACAAGCCACGGTGCCTTTTAGAGGTCATCGAGATGGCGCAGATGGTAAAGGACTCCCGGACTGAGGATAGGAGAGGCGGGAGCAGCGACATTGGGCAGATACAGCGGGGCACCTCGACTGGAGCCAGCGGAGCGGGGATCACTACTGAGGCAGATCAGATGGGGCTTGAGAAGACGGGGAACAGAACAACCCACCACCGGCTGGGGGCCAATTCCGAAGAATGACCGATGCGGAGATGAGAGAGAAGAGGCAAAAGGGCTTTGTTTCAGATGCGACGAACGCTTCACTCCAGGACACCGCTGTGCGAGTCGTAAGCTGCAAGTGTTGATAGCGGAGGTCGACGAGGATAATGACGTGGAGGACGAAGTGATCGGAGGGGACGACGACTCCCACTCGAAGTAGCATCGCCGGTACTTTCATGCACCACCTTGAGGACAAGGTGGCTCTTTGGGGGAGTATTGATAGACACATGCGGGTCTTTTCCTACAGGCAACCAAGGGCCCAAGCCCATGCCGCACATGGGGGAGCCGCCGGCCCATGGACTCATCCGCACGCGCGCGCCCTCTTGCCTAGCAACCCTAGTTTCTATTATATATGGGGGCTAGCCGTCGCTTGTATTGTTATGCTTAATGATTGAGATTTCTCTTGAGCGTCCTTAGGTAGATTTAGATTAAACGAGTGCGGACGTCTTCTTTGGCGTCTTGGGAGGAGAATACCCCTCTTTGGTATTCAATTATCTTGTTCTTGCTACCAAATTATCTATAAAAATCGCCCCTTTTGTTAGTTCCTAACAAGATTCTTCTAATAATAATTGATTTTTATAGCTTGGGGGAGTCGTATATGAGATACTAGGTGTTAGGGGTATAAGAGGAAGTTTCCCACTTCTCGATTAAGATTCTTCTAATAACAATTGATTTTTATAGCTTGGGTGAGTCTTACGTGAGATACAGGTGTTGGGGGTATATGAGGAACTTTCCCAAGAGGGCGGATGAAAAATTCTCTACTCTTTAAGGCAATTAACATTGTTCATGGTAATATACATGCTCTCCATTCTCTAAAACCACAAGTACACTAAACCTTGTGATTTGCATCTACTAGACCTAGCATTGAAACAGTTGAAAATTTAGATGTTTCTCAATAACAAAACTTTGTCACCGCTAGATCCATATGCAAAGTGCATGTTGACACGATACTTTTAGTGTGCCTATTACAGTAATAGTGTGAATCGTCCAAACTCCAAAGGAGGAATATAGAGTGGATTTTTCTGCCACCATCAAAGGAAATTTCCATAGATGCCACTTATTACCCAATAATTCCATTTTTATGGCATAGGTCCTTTTGGGGGAGACTACCGCATAGCATGGTGTCTGGTGCCAGCAGAGTTTAAGACTAGACCATTTGCTTAAGCATATACCTTTTGCTCACTGCAAAGAGGTTTCACCATTATGCTACAATGGCACTTGCAACCATATGAGTTCTTATGCTTTTTTTAAATCTACTATACTGTTACAAGTTCATGCTATAGACAATGAACACAATGAACACTAACTCAAACACACATATTTTATTAATTTACAACTTTATCCACAACTTATCAACTTTAGGGTTACTAATCGAGCCAAACAAGCAGCCTTTAGGTCGTTCATGTTTGCTCAATTATTTAAATGAGCTTAGAATATATTTTTTCCAGGCTTGGTTTGATATCTGATCAAACGAGCCAAACTGAACTCTTGTAGAGCTCAAGCAGAGCCCTCGAGCTTCTCAAGCTTCTAACAACATTAGCCAAATATAACTATTTTCGTGATTTCATACTAAATAATATAAATTAAGATTGTTTTGTAAGGAATTGGAATATAAAAATCAAGGTAACAAGTAAGATGTTGAATAATATATATAAGAGTGTGTGTGTGTGTGTGTTAATTTTTTCTCTTGTTAATTGACCTGTATTACTCTAGTCACAAGAATTTATTATTTTATCACTGTATACTTAGATTGTTAATATTACATGGCATGTTAAATAATTCATGTATCATCTTTTTTATTTTGTTCCTTAAATATCCAAAAAAAAACTGTCATTTTCAACACAAGGGGAAGACTATTTTTCCTAGTTGTATAAAAAATATCTTTCTAATATTTATTTGAATATGAGAAGGAACCAAAATTAACATGAAGACATCTTAGTACATAAAGAATGAAGATTACAAAGACAAGAAGAAAAAAGGAAAAAAGAAAGAAAAAAAGTATAGAGCAACTCATTGCAATTGGTGCTACATCGAGTGCCACGGGTTTATATGGTGATAAACGAGATGATAATATGGAGAGAAAGAAAGCAATCAACTATAATTTTTATTATAAGATTATGAAAGTGTTTTTTATTCACAGAAAGAAATCTGAGACATCATTGTATAGAATTGTGACCAAACTAAAATATAACTAGACTAATAAAAATTTAGAGTCCAACACAATACTAATTCCAACTTACAAGTTCTTGATGAGCTGAACTCAAATTTGAACTGATCCAAGCCGATACGAGCCTTTATTGAGTTGATCTCAAGCACACAAAAACTGAGCTGTGTGATGCTCAAGCTTGTCCATTACCTTTAGCAAGCTCATCCTTTTTGTTCAAGCTACACTTACTTAGGTTATGAACAAGTACATGCTAGCTAGGTTATGAACAAGTACGTGCTAGCTTGCTAGCTTCTACCGAGCCGATCTCAAGCTTCTTAAGCATATTAACAGCTCTATGATTATTGTGGATTTTTCATATTTGTCATATCTGCATGCATGTATCATGCTATATCCATATTCCGCAACATAGCCGGTAGGTTTTAATGGCATGCATCTTATACATTGATGGAGTTGTAGAGCCTAATATAAATGGTCATTAATTCTAGGCACAAAATAGTGGCCCCTAAAGAGGACTCGCGTAAACTTCTAAGACTATTCTTATAGGTATTTTAATAAATCATCTGCTAGAGTGTTTAAGCGATTTTAGGACATCGTCTGCTCCGCTTGGGCCCTCTTAATTAGTTGAAAAATCTCATAGTTATATATATATATATATATATATATATATATATATATATATATATATATATATATATACATATTAGAAATAACCCATGCACACGGTGCACGGCACCAAAAAAACCCAACGAACAGGATGCGGTGCACGCACGCAACCGAGAAGGAGTGAGAACTGTGGGTGTGTGTCGGTATCGTCAGAGGATTTTGGGGAATTTTTGATTGGTGGGTGTGAAGATGAGTCATTGTTTTTGGATGGGAGGGTGTATTTGTGGGTCAATTTTTGGGTGGACTTTGGGCAAGTGAGATGAGGTGGAATCTCATGTTATACCCACAAAAAGTATGACTCAGACAAAGGTGCCACATGGGACATCTTCACCATTTGTATAAAGGATATATATATATATATATATATATATATATATATATATATATATATATATATATATATATATATAATAACGGATATCATATGACAATGGAGGCTTAGCCTCATATACCAAGACACAAAAGTGGGAAAGTACAAACCCCACATAGGCTTGTACTTGTTGTACCGTCCACTTTTTTGTGTCTTGATATATGAGGCTAAGCCTCCATTGTCATATGATACCAATTATTTTATATATATATAAACGGATATGAGCAGTCAATGTAAAAAATTTCCTACACCTGCCCTCATATACTTCATTCCTCATATTTTATGAAGATGAATATCATTCTTCTTCTTCTACATATCATGGATTATAAAAATAAATCCAACATTTTTGACTATAGATCCAATTGTTGCAAATTCAACAGTTTTAGAACAATAGAACTTTTTGTAACAAGTGGATCAATAATCAAATGTCCCTAGGGTTCATCCATATTTGGGGTTTTTTGATATTTTAGAATGTGTACAACCCTGAACAAAAAATTGAAAAAAAAGTTGAAAAATAAGGCTTTTGGAAGGCTGTTGTAGGAAATTTCCTACACCAGCCTATCACCATCGTCAACCGCGTGTGTGTGTGTGACGGGTTTCTCGTGCGAAAGCTTTTATTTAATTTTTTTGCAAAAATTTCTTTTGATATTTAATCCATACAATTATATACCCCAAGGAAAATATGAGTAAACCTTAGAGAGATTTAACCCTCGATCCATCTGTTAAAAAATTTTATGGTTTCATAACAATGAACTTTTTATAATGCCTTGATTGAATGTCAAATCACATTATTTTACACCTATTATTTTTTGTGAGGTGTATAATTGTATCAAGTGAAGCATGAAAAAAATTCAAAAAATAAAAATAATAATCATTTCGCGCGGGATTTGCCGTACAAAATGTTTGCATATGAAAATATTCTTATATATATGTATGTATATGAAAAAAAAATTATATATGTATGTATGTATATGTATTTTTCCATATCTTTTCTCTTAAGGAAGTGTATAGTCAAAGCATAACATTGATGATACTATTTAAGTTTCAGTCTCACTTCCATTATCCCATGATTTACAACAGTTTACAATCAACATTGTAGATAAGGCCATGTCAATGTGAACGACTCATGCCACCACGTAACGAATTTTTATAAATACACATGATATGTCAAACATGTGTCTGACACGACATGACATCATGATAGGAGTGCCCCAGTTACGTAGTTTATAGTTATAAATGAGTAAAATGAGTAAAATTGAACTCTTAGAAGGATTAAGTATAGCTTACACATTTTTAATTAAACAAAAAAGGCATATGAGTTGGTGAAATTCTCCGAAAAACTACTTATAATCCCATCAAACTACCCGACAGCAACCTCCATATTGTTACATACCGATATAATTCTCATTTTTTGGGTCCTATGAGATTTTTTACATCTCCTTTCTTTCTTGTTTATTTATCATCTCCTACTTTGGCTTTCTTTTCTCTCCTACTTTTTCTTTCTTCCTTTATTTCTTTCCAACCTTTCTATTCTTTTATGTTTTTTCACCTTTCCTTTGATTTTTAAAGTTCTCATTTTGTTTTCCTCGTCTTTTCTCTGCTTTTATTGGGATATTGTTCCCATCTTCGTGTTCTCCTTATAAATAATAAAGTTAGTATAATAAAACTTTTTAGGTAGAACCCCTTTTGCTCTCATTAGTTCCCGCTTGCACAAATAGTCCATTAAGGTGTTTAAACCTTCAAAGATTATCAGCACTCACTCTGAAAGTGAAGGAAATTAGACAGTAAGTAATATTAGTACTTATTAACAATGACTAGGAATATTAGGTAGTCATAACAACTAGCTGGGGGCATGATTAGTCTCCAGCCCTGAGCGGCTGTTTGAACACTTAAGCTGCCACTAAAGCCATCATGTAACCTGATCACTTTACCTTTTTTTCTCAATGTTGAAATGGAAAAATATGACACAATGCTGTAAGTACATCGGGGTATTGGTGCTCTTTATATAGATCAGAAAATGAAATACAATTAAAATACTTATTTGACTGGTGTTCTTGAATTGAAAACTATAATTCCTTATTCCTAAATTGAAAAGTATAAGTCTTTATTCCTAAACAAGAAAATATAATTCCTTATTCCTAAAAATAGAAATGAGAATTCTTTACTCCTAAACTAGAAACTATAGTTGCTATTCTTAAATTGAAAATTATAATTCCTCTTCCTGAAAACCCCCCTAAGTTGGTGTGGAGATGATAGTCCTGCATAATTTGTTACAAATCGGAAAACACTTTTATAACAATATATCTTCATCAGTGAAGAACAGTGAATTCTCATAGCTTATGGTAAAGGCTATAGCAGTATAGCAGTAGTATTGCAATAATGTAGCAAAGTAGCAGTATCATAGAGAGTACTGTAGCAGTACTGTATCACCATAACAATACTATAACGGGTACTGTAACAACTTACCAGTATCGTAGCAACTATTATAGCATAGTAGCAGTACTGAAGCAAACACTATAGCAAGATAGCAGCAATGTGGTGGATATTGTAGCGAGTACTATAGCAAGTGCTGTAACGATATTCTAGCATATAACGACGATATGCGTTGACTGTACGCAACATCCGAACCTTGGCCCACCGCTAGGCAAGCCTATACAAGCATGCCCCAGTGTAGGTGTGCGGCTAATGTGACAACTATGATTCCAGGAAAAGATTTATATGGCTCTAATACCATGTTGACATAGAAAAATATGACAAGAGGCTATTGGGGTATTGGTGCTCTTTATATAGTTAAGAAATATACAATTACAATTCGTATTTGACTACTACTCCTCAATTAGAAACTATAACCTTATTCATATAGTAGAAACTATAATTCATTATCCCCGAACTAAAAAATATAATTCCTACTCCCAAACTAAAAAGTAAAAACTATAATTCTTGTCCTTGAACACTTGCTTTTAGAGCAACCAACTATTTATCATGACACATCATCAAAGCCGTAATGAGCATATATCAAACATATAGATCAAAGATGATTTTATTATCATGTCATAGTTGCTTTGTAAACATAATTCCAGATGTTACCATCTCAGTGTACCATGTCATATTGTGCATTGTCCATTCTTCTTAGCTTAAAAATGAATTGTACTTAGTAATACGGAAATTTAAGATGTTTTATGTGATCTTTCTTTAATGGATACTAAATAAAGTTCAGGAGAAAATTTAAAGCTTTGAAATGAACCTGAGGATGCTCTGCGTTAAAAGGTGGAATTCCTACAATCAGCTCAAATAGAATAACACCAACGGACCACCAATCAGCAGATGCACCTGCAGGACATAACTCGCCATGAGCATTTATTCAACATTCAGGAGAAACAGTCAAATAAGAAAAGAGATTGCAACCCTGCGAATGAGCTGATTCTACCAACCATGTCCTGTTCCCAGAAGAATCTCTGGTGCCAAATAATCAGGTGTGCCAACAGCAGAACGTTTCTTCCTTCTTTCTCTCTGGTTCAATTGCTCAGATACTGTTACCTGAGGTTCATCTTCTCCAAGTAGTGATGTCCCACTAACGGCTGGACCAGATAAGTCATCCGTACTGTTTATAAGGCCAACCTTGGAAAGCCCAAAATCTGTTAACTGTTGAAGGGAAAGACAGTATTTCATGAGAACAGAAGCCAGCAGACTAAACCCGCTTTACATGCTAACTATCAGATGGAAAGATGCAAGAAAAAGAATATATGGACAGGCAGCATTTGATATTCCTGTCTGCTATTCTGCATGTTCCAACATCATACTTATTGGCTCAGTCGTAACAATGTAACCTAGATATGTTTAAGGAGGATGTGTACACATTTTCATTGTTGCTACTACGTGATATAGGGCCATAACTCAAGCACGCAATCCAGTTATAATATTAAAAAATGGAACGTACAATACAATATCAAGTGATGTCATCATTCCCATGTGGACTATGGTAGCAGCCACACTCCAGAGAACATTTTCACCAACTTATTGACGTTCACACTTCACAGTTCAGATCAATCTCCTCCAGTTCACTGGTTCATTAGATTGACTCAAGTATTTTCTTTGGGTTTCGCTCTTATATCTGTCATCATTTCTAACTCTTTCATTTCTAAAACGAGCTCCAGTAGGAAGCATGACATTAAGATGAGAAAGGTTCAAAAAAGATAAAACAAGTTCTTATTTTTTACATTGGGCCATGCCAAATACCTTGATAGATGGCGGGCAGATGTACCTACAGTAAATCATAAGCCCATGCAACTTGAAGCAAGTATGGCAATTTCCCCAGACCATAAAGAATTCTACACAAACTGGTAGGAAGTATGTTTAAGTAGGATACTGGGATGGCATATATTTTGTGAGGTGAAAAATAAGTCTAAGCACCATCTTAATGATATTCTATAGTTTGGATCCCACATTTAGCATGTCATCAAGCATTTGGATAGCCATAATTCATGTTTCTTACGAATGCCTTACATTAACAGTCAAGACAAAACATATTTAAGTATCCCAACCCTCATATGTGAATCACACAACTTGTCACGTGAAACATATTTAAGTATTCCAACCCTCGTATGCGAATCACACAACGTGTCACGTGACTAACTGTAGCTTCATGGAAAGAGGAATGTGAACAACTAAATTCTGAGTTTTTGAACTAGTAGCTAAGGCCATATACTTCGGCAGCTAGAGCCAGTCTTCTCCCTGACTTGCAGCACCATGCTACTGTGATGAAACAAATCAAGGAAACAAAAAATAAAAAAGAAAGATCAGGAGGCATCATCCAGAAGAGAGACGAGTGTATCTGAATATATATGTATGTACGGTCCCCCCCCCCCAAAAAAAACAAGAGAAAGAAACTAAACTGTGAATGAAAGAAGATCTAGAATAATTTGACGTAAAGAAAAAGAAAGAACATTCTTTTTTATGCATTTGCACATATAGAGAGAATAATATATTTCAGGAATGTGTGAACTCTTCTTAGCAGTTCACTATGCAAGTCTTTTCGCATAAAGATAGAATAATATATTTCAAAAATGCAGCAACTCTTTTTAGCGTTTCAGGATACAAGTCCTAACAGTTATCTTAATTTAATATTAATCTCAAACAACTAGATACAAGTCCCTAGCAATGCTGGAGTCAACTATTATGATACCTTTAAGAGATTAATCTGCATGATTTTCCAGAAGGAATCACAATAGGTGGGTCTTGTGCTGTTAGAGATTGTATATCAAATATCATAATTTTTAAGGACAAATATCACAGCATCATTTGAATGATGATGACATTTTTAATATATGTAGGTTGCATATACTGATGTTTGATATTTTTCTCGATCGGGACACCTTATCCCAACTAATTCATCAACACATCAGTTGGGTGATTTTCCACATTACCTTGATATGGCCATCATGCGCAATCAACAGATTATCAGGCTTCAAATCTCGATGTACCACACGCAATGAATGTAGGTATTCCAAAGCCAGAACCTGGAGCAAACTCAAAAAGTAAATAAATGGTATAGAATAAAGGAAAAATATCTTTTCTCTCAGAAGAATTGAGCTTACAACTTCTGCAATATATACGCGAGCAACATCTTCATCCAAGCAGCCTAAATTTCTCAGCAATGAATATAAGTCCCCTCCGTTCAAGTATTCCATCACAAGATATAGATTCTCCCGGGAGGTAAAGGAATAGAAAAAACGTACCTTATACAAGCAAACCCGGTAAAAGAGAAGTCATTCAATCAATAGTGATATGGGGAAAAGAAATAATGAGCATCAAAGTAGCTCACCACAAAAGGATTCCGAACAGAGATCAAGATATCACGTTCAGCCAAGATACTTTCAACAGCATTTTTGCGTATCATATCTGCCTTCTTAAGAACCTGCAAGAATCAATCATTAAAATTGCCACCAACAAGCTTGCCAAGTATTTACCAGGCAGACAGTATCATCATAAAACAGCAAACTTATTTCAAAGATTGAAGTGTAATTAAACCAAGAAGTAGATGCCAGTACATGAAGTTATACTAGCATTTATGCACTGTACAGTACTTATGTATGCTAAGCATGAGACCTCGTAGCACAGAAAGAATTTTTTATTGATCAGAGCTGTCTACTTGCATATCACGGGCACTGTAGGAATTCAGTTGAGGTCATAGTTAGGAGATTACAACAAGTGGAGTAGTCAACTGGATTCTTGAACCCTAATTTGATACAAAAGATGAAATCCCCAATGTAGTCTTCTGCGGTCCATATTTCATGCGGGACGGAACTCCCATCTTATTTCCTTATAACTAAACTCGTCAATTGACCCTAAAAGGGTGGACCGGGTTTACTGCCCGAAAAGTGTGAAGTGTGTTTACTACACATGTCAAAAAGTGGACAATTGGTAGCCTGTATGTCTCTTTTGTGTCTACCAAGGTGCATTATTTTTCGCCTACACTCTCTTTGCCCATAGCCTGGTGGACTGTTAGCCTGCCTCTTTGTAGATATAAACCAAGTATAAGTCATCAATCAGCATATGAGATAGAAAGCCAAACAAACTATGGGTGCTGATACCACTTAGCAGGAGTTCAGTTAAAGCCCCACCCGAGCATATGTCCACAGGATGGATCAGTTAGTATATTCACATACCAATTTGACACATGAGAAACCCCCTTGTAAACTTAGTTAACCCTACATCAAGCCACCTCCCTAATCAGCGTGTGACTGATTTCACACCTTATGTCCTTCAAACAAAACTCATTTATTTACAATAAATGGTTTGCTTTCCCATATTCAATTAAACATGACCCTTATGATGATCTTGTCATGCTAGTAGGACAATTCTCGTGTCCTCAATTCCACAACATATTTTTACTTTCAGATGCTATTTTTATAATTCTTAGATGTGGTTTTGACATTCAACAGATACGTATATTCTGATGCTTCATAGGGTAGGAACCATGCGTCGCAAATACTATCCAACACAGACTAGGTGGCACAGTAAATCCTTATATAAGAGGACATGGACACACACCCACACACCGTGAACCCTTGTGATTAGCAATCATTAGGCTTTTTCTTTATTAGAAGTAGAAAAAAATCAAATCAAACGACCAACAGTGATATATTCCATATATTAAGCAAAACAAAGGTCCAGTGAAAATTAATATTAGCTAACAATGCCTGTCAGATCATCAGGACAAGTTTAGGCCCTGTCATTCCAGTGCTTTAAAGGTTTTTTTTTTAATTTATTTGAGGTGGACATGACTCCTGCCCATCCATTACCCAACATTTACATTTTTTTGAAGACAACTACCATGGTCAACATGACCTTCACATGTTAAAAAAGTGCCTCGCACGTATCGGCATCCAGCACATGCTGGACATAGAAAGGAGATTCTCTTTAGAGTGTTCATGCCTTCTGTATGGCAGGTATTCAGATATGTATTTTATTTCATGAACCACTTTAAATTAGATCTACTAAACAATGATAAATGTATGATACATTGTAGAACAAGACATCCATAAATTAAGCACTTACATGGAAAATTAAATAAAACGAAAACCAAGTTCATTTCCTGGATGATTATTTATGTTTATTATCTTAATGTTACCAGATGCGTATCGTGCATATCATACACATACTGTCTTTCTCCACAAGCGCTAATGCATGTGCAGTAAAAGTCCATCAAACTATACAAGTTAACAGGTCTATAGTTAATGGGGGAAATTTGGAAATAGTTTTAAGGCTGTTTTAGGTTTAGGTGTGTTAAGAATTATTATAAATTAGAATTGGATAAGTTGGGAACGGTTAGTTAAATCGATGAAGGCATAATCTTGATTGACACCCTAACCCAAAAACATAACCTTATTGGATAGAGACCCAACTTTCAATTCATGTTGTTTCCTTTTTATTATTCTTTCCAGTGTGAGACTATTTTTCCTAACACCCCTCTCAAATTCAAGGCAGATTCACCTTGAGTTTGAAACCCCGATTAAAGTAGGAATTAAGCAGGAATTAGAATGCCAAGTCAACAACCCGAATGCCTAATCATGAAAGAATCAGATGAAGAGAACATGAACGCCCAATCAGTAAAAAATCGGGAGAAGAGAACTTGTAATAACTTTAATAACCCATATAATAATAATAAAATACTAGTATATATATATATATATACTAGTCATAACCCGTACCCGCGGGTACGTGCATTCAAAATTTTTCCCGCAAAATCTTTGTCCCAAAAAAATATTTCTACAGCCAAAATTTAAAAGAACAAATTAGCGTAAAAACATTTAGAGCCATCACGGTTGCCTTCGGCGAGGAACAATAAATTCGGCTCGGGCGCCTTCGGATCTGTGCTTGAGGTGTTAATTGAAACGGACGCCCAAAAAGCTCAACCCGCCTCTTTGATTGCACTTTCCCTGTGTTTTTTTTGGGTTTCAATTTTTTTAGACGTGTGTTTCGATGAGTGCAAAAACGGGTGAAAATGAGAATGGTGGGTTTAAGTGTGTGTGGTGTCTTGGGGTTTTTGTTTTTTTTGCTTGGGGGTGTGATTTTGGGTGTTTGGTTTTGGGTGTGTTTTGGGGGGTTGGGTGGAGTTTTGTGTTTTTTAGGTTTTGAGTTTAAGAAGGTTGTCCCATGTGACGATGTGACATTGCCACATGGGACAAAGATTCAAAAACCTCCCTCTTTTGTAATATAGATATATATATATATATATAATTTCATAGTTAAATTTCATCAAACTGGCACTGGCTTATAATATGATACTAGTAATAATGATAACAGAATGGTGTGTGTGTATTATATATATATATATATATATATATATATATATATATATAATATCATTATTATAAGCCATTATTACTAATATCATATTATAAGCCAATGCCAGTTTGATGAAATTTAACTATGAAATTATATATATATATAGAATAATGGCTATCATATGCCATATGAGATATGCTCTCATACGCCATCTCACATAAAGCAACAAGTACAACCAAGTACAAGCCCATGTGGGCTTGTACTTGGTTACTTTATGTGAGAGGGCGTATGAGAGCCTATCTCATATGGCGTATGATACCCATTAATCCCATATATATATAATGGGGATTTGGAGTAATTATAACAATAATTTATTGACATTATTATTAACATCCTGATGCGGCGCGGGCTCCAGCTGAGGAGGGCGTGGGTCCACCTTTGGTGCGGGTTTATTCAAGGCGGAGACGCGGGTCCACAGACCCGTTGGCAAACTTGTAATTCCAAGACTAAGAAGGGGCACCGCTTCGTAAAAGACTAATTGCCTAATATCCCCCTTAAGCGAGAGAGCCGGTCGGCCCTATATCTTCACGGAAGAATTGAGTTGTGAGTTATTTTTCTACTATTTGCCCTAAATTAATCCCTAGTTAGTTGCTTTATCAATTTGTAGTTGTTTCCTAGCGAGTAGTTGATTTGTAGTATAGATTTGCTAATTTCAGATCTGAATTTCCCAATAAAACCCCTATTTTTATTGTTCCCCATCATAAAAATCCCCTTTTAGTCCACTAAAAAGCCCTAATCGTATCAATTTGGTATCAAAGCGGGTGATCCATGACGGTGACGCGACTCAATGAGAGAATCGATTTGCTCGAAGAGATGATGGAGAAGTTTGAGAACAAACTTGAAGAATAGATTGAGGGTTGAAGAAGGAATCGGGCGATCAAGCAGACCTTTTTGAACAGCGGTTCGCGCAAATGATGGAAGCCATCCAACAAAGCGTGGTGGCATCAAATCAAAAACTGGAGGCAACAAGGCAAAGTTTGTTGGAGGCGCTCGACGAAAAGCTAGATCTGGGGAAAAAGACGCAACCTTTGATGAAGGGGAAGTAGAAAGACGATGTTTTTGAAGAGCTCCTCACCACGCTGAAACTTACTTCGTGGAGGACGAGAAGAAGGCTGCGAAGGAGGGGCATCAGATTGGGAGCTTTCATACCTCCGACAGCGCCGGCCCAATTGATCTGGAGCCCCGACTGCCCCACCCGACCACTCCGAAACCTTCGGGAGGTGCGCCGGCCAAAGTGGGGGGCCGACTGACCCCTGGCAGCATCCTGGGGGGGGGCCGACAGACCCTGCCAGCCCTAACTGGGAGCCCGCCAGCCCAGATCGGGGGCCGACAGGCCCCATCGTTCCATACTGAGGGCCGTCGACACTGAAGGGGGCCGACAGGCCCCGCCTCAATTTTCTGAGGGCCGGCCGGCCCAAACGTTGGGCAGACAGGCTCCGCCCCCCTTTCCAAATGCCCCATAGGCCCAGTACGGGGCCCGACAAATGCAGCCGCCTCCATTTCAGCCCAAGAATATTCCTATTGGAGGTTTTCAGCACCCAGGAGCACATCAGCAATTTTTTGGACGATCGTCGACTCATCCACCGCCTTTGAGGGAGTTTCGGGAGATTGGAGAGTGCAGCACGGCCCACACAGAGCACCACAGGAGAACTACGGGGATGATCAGGGTGGTGGAACAGGTTGGGGCGACATGTCGTGGGATGGTATAGAGGGATGAGCTCGGAACCCAGCTGCGGGGTATGTGCACGATGGACCGCATCCATTTCAGCAGAGGCACCAAGACCATCCACATGAGAGGGACGTACCAGAAGGGTTCTCTGCGGAGAATCGAGTGAGGAAGCTGAAGATGCCTGTTTTCGAGTGTGAGGATCCCGATGCCTGGTTATACCGTGTGGAAAGATATTTTGGTGTGGCAATGGTACAGGATGAGGACTGGCTCAAGGCAGTGTGGGCTTACTTGGAAGGGATGCATTGGGGTGGTTCAGATGGACTCAACAGCAGAGGCCTTTCCGTACTTGGGAGGAGTTCAATACCCTCTTGTTGAAGCGCTTCGGGGAGGTGCAGGCTGGGAACATTTTTGAGAAGTTGTACACTCTATGGCAGGATGGTACGGTGCAGGACTACATCAAAAAGTTTGAGGTGTTGTCTAGCAGAGTTCACAGGGTGTCGACAGAGTCTTTGGAAGGGTGGTTCATGAATGGGTTGAAATCCACCATTAGATCTGAACTGAGGATCCAGAGGCCTGCAGATCTACGAGAGAGAATGAATCTGACAAGAATGGTGGAGGATCATCATGACTCAGAGAGGATGGCCCGTGGAGGATGGGGAGGCTCCTCCTTTCGAGGGCAGGTGTCGTTAGGAGGGCATAAGGCGAACACACTCCAGGCGTTACAGCAGACAGCAAGGAGAAGATGGTGAAGCCACGACCTGGCGGTCAGAAACGGAGGATGACAGAGGCGGAGATTCGGGACAATCGTACCAAGGGTCTGTACTTCAAATGTGACAAGAGGTTTACTCCAGGGTATCGATGCGGGGATCGTACTCTCCAGATTTTAATAGTGAACGACAATGAGGATGATGATAATGTGGTGGAGCACGTGACCGGCGAGGATGTGAATAAGCAGGAGCCCCAGCACTTGGATGTAGCTGAGGTTTTCCTCAATTCCGTGGTGGAGTTCACACCAAACTACACCATGAAATTGGTGGTGAAGTTAGCCGATCAGGATGTGATTGCGTTAGTGGATAGTGTGGCTACCCACAATTTCATCTCCTGCAGACTAGTAGATAAACCGGGGTTACAGCTCAGTGACACGAGGAGATATGGAGTGGTGTTGAGCACGGGACAGGTGGCACATAGCAACGGTGTCTGCCAGGACGTGATTGTGACGATTCAGTGAATGCAGATAATCACAGACTTCCTTCCTTTGGAGTTGGGGAGCACGGATATCATCATGTGGATGAAATAGTTGCAGACCTTGGGGGGAAACAAAAACTAATTAGAAGCTGCTCAGACTGGAGTATCGGGAGGGAGGGAGGACACTTGTGTTACAGGGGGGGCCCAGCTTGTGTCGATCCATGGTGTCCTAAAAAGCCATGGCACGTGTTATTCACATGTCAGGAGGCGGGTACCTAGTAAAGCTCCAGGGGTGTCACCGGAGGAGATGACTATGGACCGGGAGCAGGTGATGGCACCAGAATAAGAGCAGTTGATGAGCTAGTATGAGGATGTATTTCAGACTCTGCAGGGACTTCCGCCACCCAGGGATCATGAGCACGCCATAGTCCTACGAGAGGGGATGTCACACATCAGCGTTCGGCCATATAAATACCCTCAGGTGCAGAAGGATGAGATTGAGAGGATTGTTGGCGATATGTTACAAGCCGGGTGATTCAGCCGAGAATGAGCCCATTTTCTAGCCCAGTCTTGCTTGTGAGAAAGAAGAATGGTAGTTGAAAATTCTGCATGGACTACCGAGCCCTGAATAAGAAAACTGTGCCTGATAAGTTTCCTATTTCAGTGATTGACGAGCTCCATGGGACAACGATATTTTCAAAGATCGATCTGAAGTCTGGGTACCATCAGATCCGGATGAGGACGACTGACGTGCCAAAGACGGCGTTCAGAACTCATGAGGGGCACTATGAGTTCCTCGTCATGCATTGTGGCTTGACGAATGCTCCAGCAACTTTCCAGGTCTTGATGAATAAGGTGTTTCGGCCCTACTTACATAGGTTCGTCCTTATATTTTTTGATGACATACTTGTTTACCGTCGCAGTTTGGAGGAGCATGTAAGGCATTTGCAGGCAGTGTTGCACGAGCTGCAGGAGTAGCAGTTATTTGCCAACAAAAAGAAATGTCGTTTTGGACAGCCGCAGGTAGAGTACTTGGGACATGTGGTTTCAGCTGAGGGTGTGGCAGTAGACCGGGAGAAGATTGCTACGATGTTAGACTGGCCGCGACCCACGACACTACGAGGCTTCTTGGGCCTTACAGGATATTACAGGAATTTCGTCCAAGGATACAGCACGATTGCATGATCATTGACAGAGCAGCTCAAGAAGGTCAGCTTCCAATGGGGTTAGGAGGCTACCAGTGCATTTGAGGCCCTAAAGCAGGCGATGACGACAGTGCCAATATTAGCATTACCAGACTTCAGCAAGCCCTTCGTAATAGACACAGGCGCTTCAGGATATGGATTGGGGCTCGTGCTGATGCAGGAGCAGCGACCAGTAGCCTATTTCAGCCAAACTCTGTTAGCACGAGCCAGACTGAAATCAGTGTACGAGAGGAAGCTAATGGTGATCGTGCTCTCCATTCAGAAATGGCAGCCATGTTTACTTAGGATGAGATTTATCGTGAGGACCGACCAGAGGCGTTTAAAGTACCTATTGAAGCAGGGCATGGTCACCGAGGAGCATCAGAAGTGCCTCTCCAAGCTGGTTCACTACACCTTCAAGATACAGTACAGGCCAGGATTGAAGAACAAGGCAGCAGATGATCTGTCATGCAGAGAGGAGATAGCAAAGGTAGCGGCAATATCAATACCAGTCCTTCTAGACTGGGAACCCTTGGGGAGAGAGATTGAGGCGGATGAGGGGCTGACACGGATACGGGAGGCACTACAGCAGGGCTCAGCAGATCATCCCGTGTACACATTGAGTGGACAGTGCTTGTAATATCAGGGGAGGTTGGTGATACCCATGGAGTCTGCACACAGTCCTTTGATATTTTAGGAGTTCCATGACAGCTCAGTAGGAGGACACGTAGGGGTACAGCAGACATATAGAAGAATGGCTAATGAGTTGTATTAGCCAGGGATAAAGAGGGACATTGCTAGGATGATAGCAGAGTGACATTTGTCAGCGTCACAAATATTTAGTGATGGCTCCCGCAAGACTACTACAGCCACTAGCCAGTCTGAGAGGGTTTGGGAAGACATTAGCATGGACTTCATTGAGGGGCTACCGCGTTCAGAGGGCTTCACTGTTATACTTGTAGTGGTGGACCGCCTCAGTAAATATGCGCACTTCATTCCTTTGCGTCATCCTTATACAGCGGTCACTGTAGCTACGGCATTCATGAGGGAGGTTGTCCGCCTACATGGATTCCCTGCTTCGATAGTGTCAGATCGTGACAAGGTCTTCATAAGCAGCTTTTGGAAGGAGTTGTTCAAGGTGCAGGAAACTAAGCTAAAGAGGAGCACGACCTATCACCCACAGACATATGTCCAGACAGAGGTGGTGAATAGGAGTGTAGAAACATATTTGAGGTGCTTTACTTCAAACTCACCGAAGCAATGGGCAATGTGGTTGGCATGGGCAAAATACTGGTACAACACTTCGTACCATTCGACAGCACAAAACACCCCCTTTCGAATTCTCTATGGACGGGACCCTCCCTATCTGATACATTACGGTCGCGGCATGAGTCCAGTGTCTCAGGTAGAGTACTTGGAGGAGCGAGATAGACACTTGGAGGAGCTAAAGAGACATTTATTGGGGGCCCAGTAGATTATGAAGGCTAAACCGATGAGCACAAGAGAGATGTGCAGTTTGTGGTGGGGGGATAGGGTATACCTCAATCTACGGCCCTACAGACAGAAGACACTGACACATAAGAGCAATAAAAAGTTGGCGGCCCACTACTATGGGCCATTTGAGGTTTACCACTCAGATTGAGATGGTGGCATATCGCCTGAAGTTACCTACTACATTCATCATCCATCCAGTGTTCCACGTGTCGCAGCTACGACGGATTATTGGGAACCACACGCTCTCGCCTACACTTCTTCCCACAGTGATAGACGACATGGAGGTGTTGCTGGAGACACAGGAGCTCAAGGGGATCCGACAGAATGACGGGGAAACAAGAAGTGCTTATCAGATGGCGGGGACTACCGGATTATGATGCTACTTGGGAGGCCTGCGAAGTGAGACGAGACCAATTCTCAGACTTCCACATTGAGGACAAGGTGGCACTTTTGGGGTAGTAATGATGTGACGCATGCTCCAGCTGAGGAGGGCACGGGTCCACCTTTGGTGCGGGTTTATTTAAGGCAGAGGCGCGGGTCCACGAACCCATTGGCAAACTTGTAATTCCGAGCCTAAGAAGGGAGACCGCTTCATAAAAGACTAATTGCTGAAAATCACCCTTAAGCGAGAGAGCCGGCCGGCTCTAGCTCTTCACGGAAGAATTGACTTGTGAGTTATTTTTCTATTATTTGCCCTACATTAATCCCTAATTAGTTACTTTATCAATTCGTAGTTGTTTCCTAGCGAGTAGTTATTTGTAGTAGAGATTTGCTAATTTCATATCTGAATTTCTCAATAAAAACCCTATTTTTATTGTTCCCCATCATAAAAATCCCCTTTTTAGTCCACTAAAAAGCCCTAATCGTATCGCACACATGCTAATAACAATAAGTCTAGGAAACAACATTATCATGAAACAATTGGGTGGAAATGTAATTATTTCAACGAGGTGAACTTTGGAGAAATTATTAACATCACGGAATTTATGTTGCATAACTACATATTGGTTGTGGACTTTAATTGCAAATAGGTATTAAAAAGAAAAAGGAAGAGCAGGAAGATGAAGCGGTGGATGAGGTGGTGGGTTGAGGGGGTAAATTCCCAATACCACCGCCCATCTCCACCCTATTCAAACTGGAAAAAAAAAGAGAGAAATAATGAGAAAAAATGAAGAAGGGACCAAGAGTTGGAGAACAACAAGAGTGAATAAGAAGAAGATGGAAGAGGGGAGAAAAGGTAGCCCGAGATTGATTTGGGGATGTTTAGGATTCTATTAATTTGATTCGGGAATTCTGAATATAAAGCTAAAATCTTGAACATTTGATCTTAGATTTTTCTTCAGGTACATGTTTTAGTTCTCAAATTTTGGATTGTTAAGATTATTAAACTAAATAAGAAAAAGAAGAGTTTTCTTTTAGAATGGATTTAGGTTTAAATTCTTCATGAACCAAATTGAATTTTAGAATTCAATTGAACATGACTCTACTTCTCTTTATCTAGATTATTTTCCTATTTAATTTCTGTCCAGTATAATTTCATCATGGAATTCATTTTCGTAATCAGTGAACTTTCGATCATAGCATGTTTCTATACGCTTTTAATAGTTTTTTATTTAATCTTACAATAATCCACAGAAAAAAATCACGAAGATGAAATTTTCATAACTCGTGAAGGATTTTAAAAATCATGGAGAGGTGATTAAAGGGAATCATAACTTGGGCTTTGAAGTTTATTCTTGAGAAGAATTTTAGAATTCCTATGTTATAACCCTTATTTTTTATATGTATATCAGGATATTCAAGTAAAGCTTGAAGGAGATGTCAAGAGCCATACTTAAACTCAGAACTCATATATAATCGGTGAATGGTGAATTCATACCCATGGCTTATAATCTTAATGTTTCTACAATGTTATCCGTGCATGGTTAAATTAAATTCATTAAAAAGCATAGTTTTAATGCTTCTACAATGTTATCAGTAAGTCTTGAATTCATACCTTGTGGCTTGATATGTTCATTATGTTCGTTAAAAAGGCTTTGCTTGGATGATTGTTATAAATTTATAATGAAGTGATTTCATTGCATATAACGATGTGGTTTGATTTTTGTGTGCTACTAATATCATTACTTGAATCTAATTATAATCATTTGTGGTAAACATTTATGGTCCTAGTTGATCGCTGACATCTCATAATAGCTAAGCGCATATCTAGAAATTAAGTGAGTTGAGACACATAGGAAGAGTCAGTGTTCTAAATATCGGATATCGGACGCATATCAGCCTATGCAATTTGATATCGGCTTGCCGACATTGGGGATATATCGGGTAAATTGACTAAATATCGGAGGCTTAAAAATGATGACATTGCAAACATAGATGTATATAAGAAGATATAAACTATACTAACTCAAATAAAAGTATGTTTTGATTATACTTCTCTCGTTAACCATGAATATCTAAACTATACTAACTCAAATAAAATTAAGTAATTCTGTTACAACTTGCAACCCCAAAATAAAATACATTTATTTGAGAGAGGGCATCCATTTATGCAGATGGCAATTGCAATTTGTAGCAAAACAAATATGGCAATTGCTCCATTAAATATACGTGTTTATCTAACATCCAGTATAAGTCTACTGTCTACCAAACAAAAGATGAAAATAAAAAATATTGGCACATTGAATTGGACAACATGTAAAAACATTATTCATGAGGATCAATACTATTCAAATGGACACATAGTGATAGCTCAAATAAGCAACTTCATATATTATTCATGCAGATCAATATTAACAGTGTGAACATGAAAATAAAAAACTAAAAAAAAGTAAATATGTAAAAAAGGAAAGAATACTCATATTGATCGGAAAACCCTCACTTAAGAAGAACGAATGCTAGACTAAAAAAACCAAAAGACTGAAAAAATTCAGAAAACAAAAAAAATGGGAAAAAAAATGAAAAGGGTACAGACTAAGTAGTAAGTACTAACCTTGATCAGAAAATCCATTGTGAAGATCGAACGTCGGATGTCAAAGCTCGATCGACGGAAAAAAAACCCAAAATTGGAAGAAAAAAAGATCAAAAACTGAAAAAATTGTAAAAAGGGCTCGACTATTCACCTTGTGGGAAAACACTCCCTTGCAAAAATTAAATACCGGACGTCGAAGCTCAATCGATTGTCGCCAGAAATTTTCGTTGGACAGAGCTAAGCGAAGCGGCATGAGGTCCGAAGCTTTGAGAGGAGCGGAGCGGCATGATTAAATTTAAGGCAAAGCAGCGATTATCCCTCAAAATCCCGATGTCTCATCGTTTTAAGTATATGATCTGGGTCGGGTGACTCGGGTCCGATCCATTTATAAGTGGAATAGCCCGCTAACTTTATTTTACAAAGGTAATGAATTGCGGTCGATATTTCAAATGGATATATCGGCCGCAACCCAATATTGCGACGATATTTTCCAAATATCGGAAACCACAATATGTAAGCCTATATCGTATCGGTCGAGTGATAAATCCAATATTGTGACCGATATATCGGATATCGGACCGATATTTAGAACACTGGGCAGAGATTAGCTTCCAAGAGCCCTGTTGGTACCCCCAAATGATTTATGCCATTGTATGCACATCATTGTAGGCCCACCCCGTTGGTATATCACCATTGTAAGCCTATGAGAACCCCATGGTATGCAGCGTTGCGTAGTTTCTTAGGCATGTGATCAAGGCCATAAGAGTCCTCATGAGGCATAAGCAAGCATGGAGTTTGTATTCATGGAGGTTCACTCATGGAGGCTGCACCGATAAAAATGAATATAAATTCATTGCATATTCTATATTATCTACTAAACTTTACCTCGTTCAAGTGTGATTGAATTTGAATTGGTTTTTTAAAAAACTACTTGATATGATTAACTTATTTCATGTGCACCTAGCTCACCCAACATAATCTAGTCGATGTGGGTCCCGTAAGCCAACAGCTCGTGTAAGGTCCCCGTTAACCCTTTTGGGAAATTAGTCTACTAATTAGGTATTAGTTAGTTACCATAAATCATTAGTCAGATATTGTAAATTTTTTGGATTAAATGGTGAATTTGTATTGTGTGAGTTAAGGATAGGTAAAAGAAAGTTTTGGACAAAAGATGTGCATGTATTATCTGTTTATTTATGGTGTTTAATATTAGGTGTAAAATTTATGTCAAGGTGTTTGAACTTTGAAGCTAGAGCAGCTAGTATATACAAGACTTCACAGCTATTATTAAGGAAATTATGGCCAACTGTCATTAGCCCCTAAGTATCATTGTTATATTTGGTTCCGGGCGTGACAGAATCCAAACATCAAATCAGAAAAGAACCAGGCAAAGAGAATTCAAATGCCAAATCAAAAAAGAATCAGGAGAACCCGATTGCAAGATCAGGAATGAATTGGAAGAGAACTCGAATGATGAATCAAGAGAAAGAGCGTTCCGAACAATGAACCTGAGCATTATGATCATGTTAAGAATAATTTAGGATAAGATAGGGAGCCACTGTAAGTTAAATTGATGAAGGCATAATCTTGGTTAAAAACTCTAATCCAAAAGCTTAAACTATTATGTAGATGCCCAACTTTCAATTTATGTTCTTCATTTAGTTCTTATTCTTTTCAACAAACAACGGTCTAACAGGACACTACATAAGTTCAGGGGATATAGCGCTTGTTGCATGGATACGGAGCGGGGGTGTAGGTTAAGAATGTTACGGGGGTTCCTGTTAAAGTTTAGCAGGCCACTTAGATGGAGAACAATGAAACATCAGAGTTAAGCATTGTTGTAAAGTGGCTGGCTAGGGCAGAAAATGGGATGGATGTATTTGTGTTGATGGAAAAGTGGTTTAGGGTCAAGGAGACATGTTGACTGGAATTTTCAAAGCAGGGAAACTAGAAACAGCTGAGAAGGGAAAATTTGTTTGAAAAAATATAGAGAAAATATAAAGCTCTTTCGCATAGTGTTTCACAACCAATGTGGTGATGGTTGTTGGAAATGTTATGATGTTAAAAGGTTACTGTTTCAAACATAAAAGTTAAGTCTAACTTTATGTTTAGTCGTTTTATGTAATTTGCTCAGATATAACCATTTTAACCATATGTATTGTCTTATGAAGCAATTAGGGTTGGCATTCTAAATAGTGTGCTGCATAGTAATGATGAGCTATGCTGTATGTACGCGAACATGCCGACACATAAACAACAACACATGACACAACGACACTTAAGCAAAATTTAAGAAGTATACGAAAAATATAAGTATCGCGTCCGATACATATGTCCAACTCACATGTTCGACACATGCTAGACATGACAGCTCCATGGTTGAAGTGTTTGCGCTACCTAGACAATAAATCATCATGTCTCATTGTGCTCAGCCAGAGTTGCCAAAATTTAATGATAGACTTGGGCCAAACCTTAGCGGTAGTATTAAGCTATAAGCATTAAAAAAATCTTTAATAGAAGCCAAAGTTTTGTGTAATGGGGCTACGGAAAGAAAATCCCAATGCAAACTGTACTCAGACAGTAAAGCATAGTTAAGAAAGCTAGAAAATACATTGACAGGTTGACAAGTCTTACCATACAATCACCAAAACAAATCAAATTTAGATCGGCAGTGTCAGCGAGGCAGAGGTACCTTAATCGCAAATAGGTCTCCTGTTGTTCTTTTCTTTGCTAAAAAGACACGACCAAATGCTCCACGGCTTATAGGTTTTATGATCTCAAAGTCGTCGATAGATGTACGATCCTTATTTATAGGATGCACCGGACTTGTTCGCAGGCTACGGACTACATCTTCTTCTTCTTCCATTGTAGTGCTTGTGGCATCAACCTTTTCAACATCAACTGCGTCGCAAAGTTGCAGATACTTCTCCCTGTGACATTGACAGATAAAATCTAAACATTCTCACAAAAAAAACCTGCTATTATTAGGGAAAATCAGATCTGATAGCAAAATTTCCAACATGTGCCACTAGCTTGAACTGCTAATGCAAAAGACAAATGGAAAATGCTAGAAAATCAGGAGATGCATACACACCGATGAAGTTTCTCTATTCGTGTCCCAAATGTCTGTACAATAAGTGCCTCAAGCTTCCGGCGATTTACAACCTCTTGTAGATCTTCCAAACATGAAACCAAATATGACAAGGAACGCTCATCATCCATGGCAGCATTTGCAATACACCGAGCAATATCAGCAAGTTCAATAATCTGCACATTACAAAATGTATTCAATGGTAAAGTGCTCAAAAGAGTTAAATTTACCACTCAATAATATATATATATATATATAAGCTGCATATAATAGATAACTATGTGATACAGTTTGATAAAAACGCAGATAATATTAGTTGCAGAACTCCGTCAGCAGCATTCGTGTGCTCGATCTGAAATGAGACATCTCGAGTTTGCCACTCTAGCCCAAATGAAATAATGGCAGGACAGCAGAGAAAGCATTGTATAAGAACACAAACAAAATACAAAATCAAGGCCAGTTGAGGTTGAAAACAGAGGAAAGAAATCTTAGAACAAGTTGATCCAAACAAATTTCAGATATTATCATCCTAAAAAGGAGAAGTGTCTCACAGTTTAAAAATTCTACAGGTCGGGAAAGACGCACGGAACTTCCAATTCAGAAAATTAGTTGGCCATGAACAGCTCGCTTTCAAGGAAATATTATTCTACCATCTGAGAAGTTATTCTACCAGCTAGGATGCACAGATACTTTAATCATTATGCCGTGTCATATTGGATACGGGTTGGATGTATGTTAGACACATGTACCAGACATTATACTTGTATGTTTAGTATACATTTTAGAATTTGCTTAAAAATCACTGCATCGTGTCATGACATCGCTATATCGACGTGTCTGTACCCGAGCAACATAGTCTACAAGAGATCAAGCGACCATAAGAAGAATGTTGATGGTGAGCACCACCAATGCAAAAACTTTTATTGCATGTGTTCATACATGTACATACATTTGCATATATCCAGAGAAAATGGGTATCAGCTATCATAGGAGGAAATTTCTTCATATGGTGGTCAACTACTCCCCTTAACATTTCTTTTCTTATTAGCATCATATATGATAATCTACACACCCTAAAATAACGGTGCTGACTCAGGGTGGAAGAGAGTGGATTGTGGTGGGGGAATTTGAGGGAAAATTTAGGAATTTGATACCAGTCAAGCCTTGCACTTCGGAGAATAACAATCACCGACTCATACACCATGCCCCTCGCACGTAGAGATTTGTCGGATCTCACACCTAGGCAGCCAAGCACATTCTCGTGCTCTCAATGCAAAAGGTTTCGAAAATCACCATAACTAAGCATGCATCAAATTATAATCAATTTCTATTCAATAAATCACCATGACTAAAAAGTTGAATAAAAAGCCATATTTATATGTAAAATAAAAAACTAAGTTGACTCAACCTTAAACTATTAAATAGTCTTAAAAAAGACTTCTAGACATAATAGAAGAGTTTCTTGGAATAAGAACCTCAAGAAAGATTTAAACTCTATTAAAAGAAAAATCTAAAAGGACTTAAATCCTTTCTAAAAAGACACTCTAAAAAGACTCAAATTCTTATAAAAAGAAAACTCTAAAAAGACTCAAATTTCAAAATCTAAAGGGAATCAAAGACTATAAAAATAAATTCTAACAGACTCAAATATTAATTTGAATCCAAATTAGAATTGGATCCTCATCATTCTTTTCGGCTATGAGAACTTCACTACCTATTGAATAATGACAAGCAAGCGCATATTGATAGTAATTAGCAATCTTCAGTATTTGGTAAAGACTCGTCCATGAACTTCGAAATAAGTCAAAATATAAATGTATAGACAATGACCTTCAAAAGTATGTACTAAAAGCATCGAAGGAAGACACGTAAAACTTGTTAACGGGTAAGTTGTGACGGATCATGGATGACAATATCGAAGTGCTCAACTAACTCCATTACAAGCTCAGGTTCAATCTTTGTCTCATCGTCATACTCAGAATCTGGTAAAGACTGTCTCAGACTCAATCGCGGGCTCAAGCCCGAGCTCATGCTTGGACTCAGGCTCAGACATAGCTTCTTATTGTTTCTTTATTTTTTCATCCAATTGTAGAAGGATCTGTTTACGATTCTTTTTTAGACTCTGAAGGTTGATACAATTGACAGATTTTTTGATGTTTGGGAAGATACCATTGTTGAAGCTCCACCTTCAACCAAGACCAATAAAGATCTTATCTCTTTAAAAAACTTTACATGTTAATTAGTATTCAGCATATCAAAGTGTATTCTCATAACAATATTATCCATTGGGCCCCTCAAACGGGTAATGCATAATACTTTCTATGTTCATCTCTTATAAAATTGCAGTCATCCATAAATACCATGTAACATTTTATTACAAAAAATTTTAAATAACTAAGAATACCTATAAGATAGGTAGTAGCTCGAATTGGTTTCCGACTGGTTCAAACATAGAGAAAAACATGCTTGAATTGACTTGCGAATCACCAAAATACAAGGTAAATTGCTAAAAATCCTTAAAGAAATATTCAAAATTTGACAGAAATTACTGTTGCAGACCAAAAAAATCCCTTAAATAGAAAATTACACTATAGCACAGTTGAGAGTACAGTAGCACGCGAGTGGTACTGTAGCACACAGTGAATAATAACATGTGGTATTTTGATGGGGTTTTAAATTTAAAGCAAAGATTTTTATTTTTATATTTCATCTTTTTTGATTAATTTTTTTCTCTTTTTTCTTATTTTTTCTTATTTTTTATTTTTACACTAAATCCTAACTTTAAAAGATGATGAATATAGAAAAAGAAAAAATCAAGATTTATTTGACACTGATATCAATTTGATATGGAACGGACTGGAAAGAGTTGTAGAGAAATTACGGAAAATGAGAAGGAAGTTTGTGGTGGAAGAATTTAGGAGAAAAATTTAGGAATTTGATAATGTTCGGTCGAGCATCCTACAATCACCGACGCGTACGCATTGCACGTGAAAATTTTTTGGACCTCGTGCCCAGACAATCAAGCCCACTCACGCACACTTAATGCAAAAGATTTTTAGAATAAAAACAAAGTTTAGACCAAATTCTAATCAATTTCTATTCAATAACTCATCATAACCAAAAAAGGTGAATACAAATCTATAATTGTAGGTAAAATAAAAATTTTACTTGACTCTACTCAAACTCATTAAAAGACTCAAATCAAGATTACTAAATAAGATAAAAAAGTTTCTTAGAACAAAAATTAAAAAAGACTGAAACTCATTTAACAATAAAACTCTAAAAAGACTCAAATTCATTTTAAAAGGAAACTCTAAAAAGATTTTCTTAGAACAAAAATTAAAAAAAGACTGAAACTCCTTTAACAATAAAACTCTAAAAAGACTCAAATTCATTTTAAAAGGAAACTCTAAAAAGACTCAAATTTTCAAGGAAAAAATCTAAAAAGACTCCAATAACAAAATCTAAAACAATCAAAGACTACAAAAATAAATTCTGAACAACTAAAATACTAATTTGAATCCAAGTTGGAATTGGATCCCATCATGCGTCAATCATCAAGAAAAGAACATATGGATCTGGCTTTTTGATCGTCAAAGGAGAAAAAATTTTATGAAATTTTCTATGACATTTGATACTTCTCTCTCCCCACGTGCACGCGCGCACTCGTGCACATATACATGCAGTCTTAATTTCAAAAACATATTCAACTTTTGATTAAAGCCAAGTAATCTCCCTTTTTTCCATACATCAATGTGACATAATGAAACTCAGTGTTCTAAAAATCGGCCTGGGCGGCCGCCTAGGCGGCGCCTAGGCGCTAGGCGGCCAGTAAACGCTCCGAGTATGGCTTGGGCGGTCAATCTGGGCGGTTTTGGGATTAATCAGCCGCCTAAGCGTTCTAGGCGGTGTCTGGGCGCTCTGGGCGGTTCCTAGGCGGTTCCTGAGCGGTGTCTGGGCGTTTTTGGTAAATGGCTTAATTACACAAGAGTATCTTTTAAATTTTATTTTGTTGCACACAAACACTCTAAAGTAGGTAAACTGGATTTGATTTAGTATGTATTAAATATTTGATGTATTTTAAATAATATATATTTGTATATGAACATAAATATATTATATAAAAATAAATAAAATAATTAAAAAATGCAAATCCGCCTAGGCCAATTAATCCCCGATTAATCCCCGATTAATGCTCTGGGCGCTAGGCGCTAGCAATCCGAACGCCTAGCGCCTAGCGTTTTTTACAACCTTGATGAAACTATAAGGTTTCATTGTGAGTAATGAAGGGTGACGGTCAATTAACAATATTAAACCTAATCCAAATAGTTCACTTTTGCCCTTTAATAATTTGACGGAACCAAAAAACCCCAATTCTTTCCCCTTTCTTCTTTTGTCTTCTTTCTCTCTCATATCTATAAAAAATAAAATATCTAAAAGAATATTTTTGCAACAAAGATCACAATCGGAAGATGTTTGTCTTGGTGGCTTTTGAACCCTAAAACAAACCAATGTTCTTTAATTTTTTTTGTATGGATAAGTTAAATAAATCTTTGTGTTTTCAATAAATTTCTCTAACAATTTTATTTTTCATGAGATTCATGATTCCAAGGTGAAATATTAGGGTTCTTATTCATATTTACTACTAGATTTATAAGAAAATGATGCAAGATTCACTTTCTTACCTTTAACTTGCTATTATTTTCACAATCATAAAAATAGGGCAGAGAAAAAAACCCCCAACTCGTTTATTCAGATCTAAGTAGACTGTATTTTGTTTAAAAAGACTAATCGCGCTCATGTGATGTCCCAAGATCACATTTTTGACAGAATGTATGGATAGGATACAATAATGAAAGATTGGTGATGGAAATGGGGGGGGCGGCCACACCAGTGACATTTTTGCAATTTTGTGTGTTGATAGTAATTTTGAAATTATAGGCAAATCAGCCATTTATATAGTGGAAGGGGGTTAGGGCTAGTTCTTATTATGAAAATTGAAGAATAATATTGAGAAGAGAAGAATAGGAGTAGAATAGCTTATATATTGGGAGATCTAGGCCTTTATCTCGAATCAAAGGCTAGAAGAGTAGTTTCCTCTCTAATGAAATCATTTATCTTTGTGTTCCTCATCTCATTTATAAAAATATGAAGTTTTCCTCTTCAAAATCCTAGTTTTTTCTAACAAATTGGTATCAGAGCTATCCTTATGGCAAGAGCAAGATCGATGGAGAAGATCGAAGAGGAAAATTTTGATTTGGAGATCAAGATACTCAAGAGATCTACTGAGGAGAAGTTCTCTTCGATGGACACGAGGATATTAGCGATGGAGGAGATACTCTCAAATCAGATATCAACACAAAATTGGCATTCAAATTGGTGCAGCTATAGTAACCCGAATGAAAAAAATGGAAGAGATGAATAGAAGCACTAGATCTAAAGAGAGGAGCTCATCAAATCCAGATTTGAAGGATGATGATGATCTCAACGAAGATCGGAGGCGAAAGGATCGAGCTTTAATCAAGGGGAAGAAGAAGATCATCGAGTTCATCCAAGGAGGCTTATCGGAGATGGAGGGGCTGCTCAAGCCCCCGAAGCACAACGACAGGGTTGGCGAGGCCTTTTGAGCTCGCCAAAGGCCACACCACCCATGTGAGCCATCGGCAGAGGCTGGCAAGCCCATGCGAGCTCACTAAGGGACGCAACTCCTGCTGGAGGCCTCGGGTGGGAACAGCGATCTCATGCGACTCCTCCAGGGGCCGCACCGCCCCAGGGAGTGCCGGGAGAGGGGCGACGACCCCCAATGAGCACACCAGGGGCCGTCGAGCCTGTGATGAGGGCGCAGGGCGCAGGGCCCAGCGACCCCCTACAACCCTACAGGCTTCAGTTCCAACTGCAAGAGGGCCGCTCGGGCCCTGTCGAGGCTCGATCAGGTCGCTAATGGCTTGGCAACCCATCGACAGCCTGTCGAAGGCCAGGTGAACATCCAACGGGCCGCCAGGCTCCCTGCGGGCTTCCTTAACTGGCGGAGGGGATTTTTGCCCCCACTCGTGGGGCTGTTGTTGACAGAGGAGATGATTCTGAGCATCTACAGCGGACCCCGGGCTACGGTGAACCTCCGATGGGGTTTGGCGAAGGATGGGGCACCTATCAGGGCTTTGATGGAGGGTGACAGAGGCTGGGGGAACCACGATGAAGCGAAAGAAGCCCTCGTGAGGAGATGGGGGGCTCCACAGGATACCTATCAACAATTCCACTACGCCAGCTGAAGTTCTTGATTTTTGAGGACAATGATGCATATGGGTGGGGTTTACCATATGAAGAGATACTTCACGGTAAACCGCTTGATTGAGGAAAAGAAACTGTGGACAACCGACGTCTGCTTAGGGGAAGGCTTTGTCCTGATACATGTGGGGGGAACAGCAGTAGCGTGTATGATCGTGAGAGGAGTTCAAATACTGCATGTTGGACCGCTTCTGTGACACCCAGAGCGGGGATTTACATGAGCAGATCCTTGCCTTTCGGTAAGATGGCACAGTTCGGGATTACAGTGAGAGAATCGAGGTGGTTGTAGGTCGATTGAGGGGATCCATGAGGTGACATTGGGGAGAGCTTCATGTAGTGACTCAGACCTGACATCCGAGCTTAGCTCCGGTTACAGAGGCTAAGGGAATTGATGGAGACGATGGAGCTGACCCAGTTGATTGAGAAAATGCTTATCATAGAACATCGGTCCAAGTGAGCTACTAGCGAGGCCACATTCTGCACTCATGTGATCAAGGAGACCAAAAAGCCCCAGCCAATGATGATCCAAACAACACCGGGGAAAAGCGACTACCCTCTAACGGACGACAAGTATAAACATCTCATGCAAAAGGAGATCCTAGACATGTGCGCCAAGGGGTTATGCTACTGTTGTGGCGAAAGAATCGGGCCGAGACATCATTATCGAGATCATGCACTGCAGGTGTTGATCGTCGAAAAAGATGAGGGTGTCCATTGGAAAGGAAAAGTCAGGAGAGAACAAGCAGCCCATTTGGAGTAGCACACACACGGATTCCATGCACCACCTTGAGGGCAAGGTGGTTCTTCAAAGATGGAGTAATGTTAGGAATTGGGGAGGGCCACACTAGTGGCATTTTTGTAATTTTAGGTGTTAATTATATTTTTGTAATTATGGACAAATCAGCCATTTATATAGTGGAAGGGGGTTAGGCTATTTCCTATGTTGAAAATTGAAGAAGAATATTGAGTAGAGATGAATAGAATAGGAGTAGAATAGCTCAGATTTTGGGGCGATTTAGGCCTTTATCTCAAATCAAATGCTAGGAGAGTGGTTTCCTCTCTAATGAAACCATTTATATTTGTATTCCTTATCTCATTTATAAAAATCTAAACTTTCCTCTTCAAACCCCAAGTTTTTCCTAACAAAGGCATATTGATGTATAAAACCAATTTAGACAATAAGAGATTTCGTGCCATGAATTTGGCTTTGGTAAAAGTTAAGTGGTTCTTTTGAGAGCAAGCCATATAGATAAATTGTATGTATTGTATGTGTATGTAACCCACTACCCACCATACATGTGTATACACATTTATAAAGACACAACAAGAGCAGAAGAAGCTAGCTATCGTTTCCTTATCAGTTTTCTTCGTATTAGTTTCTACTTTTGCTTAATCTGTGAAATAAGACCGGGAAGTGCAAGAATGATAACATTATCTAAGCCCTTTCCAAAAGGTCAGGTGGGATTGGCTCACCATTATCATCATCATATAAGCCTTTATCGTCATCTAAGCCTTTGTAGTGTGCCCACCAACATGGCATCTGCTATGAAGCAAAGCTCTGCCAACGATTTAAAAAAGTTTACTGATCAGCTGTCAACCAAAAATGAACAAGATGGCTTGAAATAATTATAATGATGCTGCTTGGTGTCCTCCAGATTCTCCTAGACCTGAGAAGCATCTAGAAGAAGAAAGAGGGGAGAGAAGAATTTTGCTATTGGGAAATGAATTAAACTTTAAGGCACACATGAAGCCAAAGAGAAAACTGGACACATCTGCCCAATATGATAATAACGGAAAAGCTCCACAGGAGCTAAACAAATACAGTAACTGGCATCAAATCCTCTGATAGCTTGTATTGATCTCATGGCCATAGCAGCTACAAGAGGCGGCCGGTGCGGTTTGTTTTTTTTTTTTTTTTTTTTTTTTTTTTTTTTTTTTTTTTTGGGGGGGGGGGGGGGGGGGGGCTATGTAACTGGATAGGACATGCTTAAGCATCCCTCGTACAAACACAGGTAGCTACCAACTATAGATATTATGTTCAAGACCAGCTACTCTGTCCGGTACCTAATTCTATTAAAGATTAGGTCCAACTCGGTAAACCAGTGATATGTCAGACCTGACCCAAGCCTGTCAGCTATGACCGTTCAGTATTCATCAAGTCCATAAAATTAAAAAATTAGCATGTTTGGATGAGCATTTTGGAATAATCATTCAGTTCTTGCATTCTAGCAAATATGGAATAAACATGGGTTTGACCAACCACAAATGCACATATAGAAATATATAAACTTCCATAAATGATGTAAGGTCAAATTTTCAAAATAAGCTTAAAAAAATTTTAAAATCCTATCAAATTTAGCTTTAATTACAAAAACCAAACAACTTCTCATCATGAAGAATTCCGCCTGCAAATTCAAGCTAAAAACCGGGATTGGGAATCAGGTCAAATCTTGCACCCTCCAAAGGATGGGGGTTGACGTCATTTCATTGTAACAGCTATTGATGAATCTCCAAAAAATGACCGGGGTTGACAACCCCGGTCATTTTGATCTCAAATGATCGGGGTTACCATCCCAGTTGTTTACCTTGACACAAATTCGCATGCAGAAACCTATGTAACGAGAAGTTAGTCGGTTTTTGTAATTAAATTTAAATTTGATCAGTTTTTTAAAAAAACTATAATTTTTGATCTATTTTGAAAATTTGCACATGATGTTAAGCATTTCCCTATAAATTGATAAAAGTCTAGTGGGTCATATGTAGACTATATAGATCTAGATGCACCAATATTTGTATCAAGCCATAAAAGCTAAAGGCATGTGGCTAGACATTGGGTCCAGGTAGTGTTGAACCAATTGCAAGCCATAGAGTCTTGTCACGGAACCAGAAAGGATGTTTAATAGGGAGTAAACCCTACCATACTGGTGATTCATACAAATTTCATGGTATCAAGGAGCAATCCTCCAAAAGGCTTATAAATAACCTAGGAAAATAGGAGAGGTAACAAAACTTGCATAGGATCTCCACATAACAGAATGATATAGAAGAAAAGAAAATGAGATTCAAATCAAATAAAAATAAAAATATACGAGTGAAGTAAATTGAAATTGTATACATTTAATACTGGTAAGTACCTGTGGAAGATCATCTGTTTCAGAAAGTGCACCCTTCCCCGTCAAAAGCATGTCTATATGATTGGTTCTAGGTGTCACTAGAGGAGAGCGAGGAGTCATGCTGCCTGCAGATGAGGTGGCCATACCTTGATCTGATTTTGGACCAAACCGAGTCCTGCATGTCATAGGTGGAAGGTTCTTCATGTCATCAAAAATGGAGTTATCAGCCTCCTGGAAACAGTCAAGCATATCAGCTGACCCCCTCCTGGACCAGTCACAAAGCTTAGGAGAAATGACATCAGACTCTTCAGTTACGCTTGAGTTAGAAACTTTTGTCAAGTCGGGGCTTCCAACTGCATTGGGGGTCTCTTTCTGTGTACATGCTTCTACCATTTTCTCAAGGGTCTCAGCTATCCTGATGAGACGTTCATCAACACTAAAACCCTTCTGGTCACACCTGTCCGCAACTGCGCAAACCCTTGAATGATCCTCCACATACAATGTAGGAACATACTCTTCACAGATGCGACACATTATTGACCCCTCTTCAGATATATTCAGATCTGTCCAGTATCCCCAAGAAACTTTGTGTTGATGCTTGGAAGGGGCTGATGTGTGCATATCAGAATCTCCAGAACCAGTTAACTCGGGCTGACTAATTGCCATCTGATCAGCATCAGAATTTTCTCTCATGTTTAATATCTGTGAGGAATTCTCTTTCCTGATTGATGGATCATCTTTTGTTGGGATAGCTTCTTTTTTAGGCACGGGAGAAGGAAGAGGCCTCCACGAAGCTATCCGCTCCCTGTTTCCAGGTGAGTCCTCTTCTTTTGCAATGTCTGCATCAAACTGCGAGAAAAAGTTTACGGGTTTTATCTCCTGACTTCTTTTCCATTTTAAATTATGTTGCTCCTGACTATAAGATTTTCTTGTGGCGGCTGCTTCAGTGAAGCTCCTGCCCACAACGATGCCTTTGCCATCTCTTCCTTGTCCAGGTGAAAGCTTTTTATCAGCAGAATGTAGGTCCCGAAAGTCCGGAACAAATTCATCTTCAGCAAAAATGCTTTCTTTGTGGAACTGAAGTAATCTGGTACATCTAGTGAGAATAAAAAGCATGCGAGTATGAAGTTTCTTCAACACCCCCATGGGAAGCTCCTGACGTCGATCATCCAAATCCTGAACTATGCCTTCACACTGTAACCAGAACTCCCCAGGTGTCATAACAACACAGCTCCGGGCCAGTAATAGCAAATCTTCCAAAATTTCCTTCCACTCAGGATGGGATTCAGCCTGCTTTTCCATTATGCCAACCAAATCTCCTGCAAACACGGCCAAATCTGAGTTCACCTCTTCCTTTGCTTTCTCAAATTTTGCCTGAATTACTTTCAACACCTCCTGTATACAGTGAAGATGAAATCAGCTGGAATAGATGATACTCTACCCAAGTAAACATATTTAAGGAAATTAGAAACAAAAGATGCAGAACAATAAGAGTGGAGTTCCTTGATATAAAGAGAGATAGAATCATCAAATAAATTGAAAAGAGACTTTATCTTAGATGAATATAAGATGATGTACCTTGGAATTAAATATGCCCCTGGGCTTCCAGAAAGGAAATGGGCGCACCCCTTTAGAGTTCAACTCATGGGAAAAACTTTTTATATCTGCAGGAAACTTTTTCCTAGGTGCACTTGTAGCCTGCATTATGGCTTTAAAACGGGGAGATTCAGACTCCTTTGGAGTTTCACAAGGGTCGTAGGCAGTCTGTGAGTACATGTGGCTCATGTTATAATTGGCCAAAGACCAATCCAACTTTTAAAAAATAAAAAAAGAAGAAATTGAAATTGAAATTGAAAGACAGGAAATGTTATGAAAAAATGATGCTTCCAAGTAGACACCAATTAATTTGCATGATTACCTCTGCATCCAAAGTACAACTAGCAGAATTTTTTCCACCACCAGATTGATTCCATGAAATTCCTGAGAACTCAATGAAGTGAAAACCCAGAAAGGAATTAGCAACATGGAACTGATGTGCATAGGCATCATATGGTAGAACCAATTATATGCATAAAATCATCGTCAAATAAAGATCGAGAGAATATGGATTAGGACCCATTAGGTTGCCTTTGATCAGATATTGTGATGATTGGTGTGTTGCCTTTATGGTTTTTTTTTCAAATAAAATGTTTTACAGATCAAGATTTTTAATTGAATTGGAATTCATTTACAAAAAAGTGTGAATTCAAATTGTACAATTTCTTAGCCACGTTGTATCTTATGACATGACTAAATGGAGGATGTCAATTCCAAATATATACACCCAAACGCAAATTATTGGAATTCAATGTATCATCTTAATTAGATTATAAACAATTATTATGAGTTTGCAGTTCCATGATATTTCAACTTTTAAGAATATCAAATCACATAAATTTTACCAACAAGTTACCAGACAGACCGTAGGCATAAAGTTATATAATGCAGCAGTTTTCTCCAAGTAAATTAACTTGTATAGCACAAATGTACCCTAGGTCACAGCAAGTAGATGGTTTTCCAGACCATCCAAAAATTCTGTATAAACAATCCCAAAAGTTCCAAAGTGCACGGAATTACAATTATGATTAGTAGTATACAAGGAGATGAACTTTTAAAGACCAAAACAGATAACGTCGAATCACATAAGTAACCACGGTGCAAGAATAAATGCTTTGGTATGTAGTCTTTGCACTGCTGTTTTTGCAGCACCAGAAACTAGGGCAATTAAATGGCGATCAGGATAAAAACAGCTGACTTCATCAGAATTTTCTAACTAATATCCATCACTGCAATAACTAGACGTTCTCCAAATTAATCTGGAAAATGAACTATTTCAAACAGAGCAGCATATTCACACGAGAATATTAGAATCAAAGATAACTCTTTTTTTCTTTCGCAAGACCGTAGTCCTATTTGCTACTATCCAGCTAATATGCAACAAATGTCCAAAACTTATCTAAATCCGGATTGGTTTTATCAAATATGGCTGTCAGTATATAATGTATGTATCCTGATCCATGTCTACTAAAGGAAAACAAAAATGAATACGGAAAAAACTAAATCCAATTTGTGTGTCCGATACGAGTGCCCTGACTTAACACTAGACAGATATTTTTCTTAGGTTTCAAAGATGCTAACTCTTAAACTAAGCAATTTGCCATCTTCAGACATGTATTTCGTTTGTGCATACTTGATGCATAGGTTAAAAAACCTAAAACAACTCAATTTATTGATTTTTGCCACTCTATGTGATGCAGATCAAATTGAACAGAGTGGATCATTAATTTGCATTTCCCGCCATTGACATTGAATGGAAAAGATTTGCTTCCCGCAAGGGAGAGACCACGCATGCATGCACTCCCAAAAAAATGTACATGCGCTCCTAAGAATAATGGGTATTACGTGCCATATGAGAAAATTTTCTCCTATGGTAGACAAGAAGTCCTCTCTTCTCTCCTTTGTTGATCTTCATATCTTAAAAACATGTGTGCATAAAAAATCATATGAAGTTCTTATTATTTGTGCTTGCATCAAGTGGTTGGTTGGAATTTAATGATCTTTCCAGTAATAAAACATTTTTTCACCCCTATTCATGATTAACGACATTGCAAATCACAACATGTGTATCTATGTTTTAAGACATGGAGACCGACTTTAATAAAACTCAACACCGTCCATTTTGATATCAATGTCTTAAAACATGGGTACAAAAAATATTGCGAAATTCAAATTATTTGTGCTTGAAGTGGTCGGAATTTTAACAATATTTTCCAATAATAGAGTATTTTTTTATCCATAAGTCCCCAATTAAAGGCATTGCAAATCACAAAACCTTTGGTGTATCTATGATTTAATACATTAAGATCAACATAAATGGTCCCGACCTCCAAAATAATAGTAAAGACTCTCACACGTGTGTATAAAAAGGGATACGTGCTCCATAGGAAGAATTTGGATGCAATTTTTTTAGCATTTGATATTGATGACACGGCATCCAATCTGAAGATCTGCTCCATTAAAGTTGGTCTCATCATTTGGAGCGAGCAATACCCCAATATTAAATTATTTTGACTTTCTTGACCCCATACGAGTACCCACAAAACAAATGGACAAAAGTCAAGTTGCTTACTTTGCGGCTCTAGAACGTTTCAACCCAACAAAAATTAATGTACAAGAATATAAGACTTCAGACCATGCTCGAATGTTCAAATTTTCAATTTGTACACCCCAAATCAGTCATCAAAGCAATTAATTAGCCACCACTTTGACTGCTTGTTTCAAAGGTTAAAGGATGAATGGCATCGAAAACTAAATTCTCTAATACTTCGGTTTTGTGGCACTCAAAATGATGAAGATCAACTTCAACATGTTGGATCTTCAAAGCGGATTGCATATCATAAAAGTCATATGGAAAGGATTCGCATCCAAATTGCTTTAGATACCCAAGTCTAAAGACTCTATACCACAAAACCATTTGGGCAAACCTGAAATCATAACTCTTACGTAAAATAGAGTTGGACTTAAGGAGCCTGATACGATTGTTACATTTCAGAGGCAGCAGAAACTGGATCAGCGGAAACTGGTTCGGGCGGTTCGAGCGGCTAATACATGAGTCCATAGGCATTTTGGTAATTTTTAAGTCTTTTTGGGTTTTACTACAATTTTGTCTTTTTCTGAATAATATTTATATGAGATATGGGGAAGGGAAATCTCATTAATTTTGTGAGAGAACTTTTGGGAGAGGTTGAGAATTCCATCTTTTTCGGAAGAGTGTGTTCGCCTTCTAGAATTGACGACTTGGAAGAGTAGTCCACTTCTTCAACGTGGCCAATATCGTTATTATTTTCAGTTTTATTAATAAAAATTAGAACTTTTCTTCGAGTCATGTCAGTCATATCAGAGACATGTTAAGTATTTGACGCACTCAATGCTCACTCGAACCATGTAATCTGCAACACATTTGTAGAACACACAATGCATAGTTCTCCCAATGGGGCAATCACAATAAATGGAAATGTGTGAGCTCAAGTCATATGATACTTAATGGGGTTCAGAATTTAATTGAAGAATCATATATTATTGAATTTATTCTTTGCTGGTTTGGATTCCAGCAATGAACAGAAAGAAGGTAACTGGAAAAAGAATGAAAGGACAGGTCAAACATGGGATGAAGAGAATTCTGAACTTCGTTCAAAGAAAGACCATATTTGTTTATTGTAAACTGCAAAAATGCATTCCCTACTATAATCTTCAAGATCTATTAATATCCCAGAATTTGACTTGACATAAAGTCTTTAATAAACCTAAGTATCTACAGCAACACACTATTTACCATAATGTATAGCAATAGTCGCAATTCTCCTTTTATCTTTCTCCAAGTCTCCAAATCCTATTTAAAATAGAGATATGTGATCATCTAAAACAGTAAAAATAATGCCATAATAGCATCGCTGACAAAAATAGTAATAAGAGAAATAGCTTGATGTGTCCGCAATAGAATTATAATAAAAATAGAGTTTTATGGTGGAAAAAGGGAAAAGATGGAATTTTTATAAATCTCAGAAGAAGAATACAAAAGATAGTGGAGATCTCTCGAGAGGATGCCGCTCACCTAACTTACTTCGAAGGAAAAGTCTAAACCTCCCAAATCTAGGGTTCTATGAACTCCTATAAAAATTCTCTCTCTCAGTTCTCAACTCAATTCAACATAATCCTCAACATACCAATTTTCTAATCCCATCCCCTTTATTTATAATAAACTCCTAATGAGTCGACACCCCCTAAATTACCGAAATACTCCTGACCTAGGGTTTTCAGTCTAAATTACAAATCTGCCCCTGGACCCCAAAATTACAAAAATGACCGTGTACCCAGAAATTACAGATTTGCCATTATGCCCAAAAATTATTGTTTTGCCATTAGGTGCGATCTCTCATTATTCTGCCTCCGAAAAATCACATTATCTTCAAGGTGGTGCATGAAGTCTGTGGGTCACTCTACTCCAAGTGAGAGATCGTGTCCCCTCTCGGGGCGAAGCTTGGAATGCCTCAGCCACCATCGTTGTTGCTCTTGAAAAGGTCGTCGTCTCCATGTATGTCTCCTTTGGCCTCAATGACGCATTGTAGGTCTTCACTGTTGTCATAGACCACTCAAGGTCTCCTCCGTCCACCATGAAGCTGATACGGACGCACCTTCTGAGGCGGTCACGGATCCAAGCGGGTCCCATGGCGGATGGGTCACTTACTATCGGATGCATCGAAGGGCAGATTAGTCTTTTGCTATGATATTTTATTCCTAGGTTTTCTCTATTTATATCTAGGGTTAGCCGTCATGAGAGTTATGCTTATTGTGTGAGAAACATCGTAAGTGTCTTTTGTGAGGGTTTTAGACTTTGATCCGTTCATCAAAGTTAGGAGAGCGAGTTCCTCTCGAAAGGGCTCAAGTTATCTTGCTATTAGTAGTTGTTTCTTCTCAAAAATCCAATAAAAATCCCATCTTTTCCAATTTTTATTCCTTTTCTTCGCTGATTTTACATTGATACGATCCAAATCGTATCAAATTGGTATCAGAGCGATAGATCCAATGGCGGAAGGTACTAGATTCAAGACGGAGATGGAGGCGCTGCGAAAGGAGATCCGGGAAGAGGTCAGCAAAAAGGTGGGAGCTTTGGAAGTCACGGTAGAGATGCTATCCAATTCCCAAAAAGAGATGGAAGCCCGGTTGTTGAAGAAGCACGAGGCGTCGGACGCCACTCAAGCTCAGATTTTGAAAATTCTTCAAAAACTAGAGGGTAAGGGAAAGCATGTGGAGTTCGGAGGGGAAGAGTCCGAGGCGGAGAATCATCATGCGAAGGCGGACGATCCGAAGTTGATGGCGAACACCTCCGGGGCACCTCCGGGAACCAAAATCACAAAGGAAAAGGAAGATCTAGGGTTCCGGGAGGAGCCGTGGGTGGAGGAAGTGCATCGGGAGCGACGGCGGCGCGAAGGAGATCCCCTAGGGTTTCTTGCGGAAGCGAAGGGACGCGGCATGCAAGGGGAAGGGAGGCTAGGGTTTTCGGACCCCATAGGAGGCGGCGGCTGGGGAGGGGGAAACCCTAACCCCCTCCCGCGCGGGCCGCCAGGGCTCCGCGAGGGCTCGGGAGGCCTCGCGGCCCACTCCCGAGCCCACGCGGGCACCTGGGAAGGCCAGGCGGGCCCGCGCGAGGCGCTGGAAGGGCCGCTCGGCCCGCCTGGGCCCAACCAGGCCCCCACCGGCCCCCAGGGGGGCTTCGCAGCCTACCCTGGGGTCGGCTGGGCTCCGGGGGCAGGATTTGGGGCCCGGGGGGCCCAGTAAACCCACCGGGTCAGTTTTTCGGCCCTTCGGGCGGCGATCAGGGCCCGGCAGGAGGCTACCGCGGGATTTTTGGGGCTACAGAGGAGGAGAGACAGAGGTGGCCTATGGAGGAGTACGCGGAAAATTTTGGGGGCCCGCGAGGGTTTCCCGAAGAGGCCTACGGCAGAGGCAGGGCCGAGTATGGAGGCCACGGAGCTCAGGGAGGAGGGCACCCGACCTTGTACCCAGACAGGAGGATGGAGAAGTTGAAGATGCCCATTTTTGAGGGGACGGACCCCGACGGATGGATAGTGCGAGCGGAGCGGTATTTTCAGGTGATGCGGATCTCAGAGGGGGATGTATTGGAGAACATCATTTGCTATCTGGAGGGACAGGCGTTGAGCTGGTATCGTTGGAGGATGTCCCGAGCCCCTTTTCGGACTTGGGAGGAGTTGTCAGCTTTCCTACTTGACCGTTTTCAGGCCAAACCGGGGGCGAATTTCTACGAGCAGTTGCTTGAACTACGGCAGGAGGGGACGGTGTTGGACTTCCTGGGGAAGTTCGAGGTGTTGGCAGGCAGGGTGAAGGGAGTGTCGGAAGACGTATTCTTGGGGGCATTTATGCAAGGGCTGAAGCCCTCGATACGAGCCGAGTTATGGATGCAAAGTCCCAGAGACCTAGAGCATGTGATTCGTCTGGCGTTGAGGGCGGAGGAGAAGCAGGCGGAGGAGCGGAGGATCAGAGGGACGTGGGAGGCGCCACAGCAGAGGGTCCCATATACAGCAGCCGCCCCGAGACTACCGCCGGCCGCCTCAGCCGAAACGGGGGAGAAGGCAGGAGAAGCACGCCCTGCGGGACAAGGACGGAGGATGACCGAGGCCGAGATACGGGACAGGAGAGCCAGAGGGTTGTGCTTCCGTTGCGACGAGAAGTTCACCCCGGGCCATCGGTGTGCGAGCCGGTTGCTGCAGATCACTATCGAGCCGGACGAGGAGGAATACATCGAACCAGAGAAGCCAGAAGAGGACGACCCAGGAGCAGTACCCTGATTTCCACCTTGAGGACAAGGTGGCTCTTTTAGGGGCGGGTATTGATACGGACGCACCTTCTGAGGCGGTCACGGATCCAAGCGGGTCCCATGGCGGATGGGTCACTTACTATCGGAGGCATCGAAGGGCAGATTAGTCTTTTGCTATGATATTTTATTCCTAGATTTTCTCTATTTATATCTAGGGTTAGCCGTCATGAGAGTTATGCTTATTGTGTGAGAAACATCGTAAGTGTCTTTTGTGAGGGTTTTAGACTTTGATCCGTTCATCAAAGTTAGGAGAGCGAGTTCCTCTCGAAAGGGCTCAAGTTATCTTGCTATTAGTAGTTGTTTCTTCTCAAAAATCCAATAAAAATCCCATCTTTTCCAATTTTTATTCCTTTTCTTCGCTGATTTTCCATTGATACGATCCAAATCGTATCAGAAGCCCATAAGGAAGCAATGGTGGTCACCAAGCCGGCGTGCAGGTTTGTCGAGCCTGAAGCACAGTCTCCGAGGTCTAAAGGGCTTCTGTCTGCAATCCAGGACCCGCTGGCTTTCTTACAAGTCTGTCAGGGGCCGACGGGCCTCGGAACGGCCCGCCCAAGGGACGGTGGCCTCTGAGCAGCCCGCTGGCCAGTGGACCTGGCCCAGATAGCCCTAGGCTGGGCCGGTAGCCGGCCGGGTGCCTCCTGTCGGCCTGCCCAGGGGCCACCCTGGGATGAGTGATCCGTCAGTAGTTTGGGGCCTCCTGGTGGCCCGTCCTGGGCCCGCCTTGGCCCTGTCGGTCTGCCAGCATGCCGAGGTAACCTGGGTGGCCCATCACAATTGGTCGGTGCCTCTTCCGCGCTAAGCCGTCCCACTTCACGGAAGTTGGGGGTTATTTTTGCCTTTGACGCGTCGATCTTCGTCGTCTGGGTGGAGATCCGCCTCAAAGTCGACGTCTTTCCAACTTCATTGGCCAAAGGCACCGCCTTTTGTCTCGGATCTGAGCCGATGTCTTCGTTTCTCTTTAAATTTGGCTTTGTGGTCTCGTTCATAGGGCAAAGAATCTTCGAAATTTCCTAACGTGCCTCCTCACGGATTCGCTTCCTCTCTTCGAAGATTTGCTTCATCTCAACTCTGAATGATGACAAGATTTCTTCTCAATCAACAACTTTTTCGCAGCAGCCATCAGGATCTTGCTCTGATACTAATTTGATGTGATCTGCAGTAGAAATTTGAATAAAAATAACGTTTTTATGGTGAAAATGGGGAAAAGGATGAAATTTTTATAGATCCCAAAAGAAGAGTAAAAAAGATAGTGTACCTCTTTTGAGAGGATGTCGCTCTCCTAACTTTTACTTCAAAGGAAAAGCATAAACCTCCCAAATATAGGGTTCTATGAACTCTTAGAAGAATTTTCTCTCAATTCTCAACTCAATTCAACATAATCCTCAACATACCTCTCTTCTAATCCCCTCCCATTTATTTATAATAAACTCCTAATGAACCGTCACCCCTAAATTACCGAAATAATCCTGACCTAGAATTTTCAGTCTAAATTACATATTTGCCTCCCCCATACCCAAAATTACAAAACTGTCATTGTGCCCAGAAATTATAGATCTGTCATTATGACCAAAATTACAGTTTTGTCATTGGGTGCGATCTCATCACAAAACAACTGAATGTTCAAATGTTCAAAGCCAGCCTGACTTCACCAAGCTTCCCCATCTTCCTGGTCAACCACTTTGGATCATATGCTTAATTTTAATCTCCCATCTGCTATCAACAATTGTTTCACAACAACTGGAGCCAACTGATATATAATTACACCCAAAAAAGGCCCGAGTAAAGAACCCCCATTTAGCTTCGTAATCTCTACAACCAATTGCCAAAGTTATCCATCAACAGAATAAACACTGAAGTGGACCAACATTTTTGATCATTCAGTACGAAGAAACCATACTTCATATAGCAACAAGGCATGATTGATCACCAAATTATGCCTCTGAATTCCCCAGAAGTGTTTCAGGCGTAAGAATTAACATGTCCTCCATGTGACGGCATGAAGAGGCATATGCAGGCCAGTTTTATTAAAGTAGGGCTTAGTCAGGCCTAAAAAGCAGGAGTCCCTCTTGGCCACCGCCTCACGGCTTAGGCAGCGCTACTGAGCAAGCCAGCCGTGCCAGAGGGAAAGCACCCACCTGCTTTTCTTCATATTCTTTCAATTTCTTCTCTTCTGTTTCTTCTCTTCTTATGAATCTTCTTTCCCTCTTCTTCCCCAGCCTACTTTTCTTCATCTTCTTCTTCCATTTCTTCTTTTTCCCATTCTCTTCTTCTTTCCATCTTATTTCCTAGCCCACTTTTCCTTATTATCATTTTCTTTGTCTTCTTTTCCCGCCCTTCTTCTTCTTCTTCCCCTCTTCTTTCCTATCTTGCTATTGCTGCAACATGAAAAAAAATGCTGGTGCCTAGGCCTCGCCTAGGTGCCCGGGCGCTAGACCCCTGCAAACGCCTCCACCTTCACCTTTTATAACATTGATGTAGGTTAGATTATTGTGTGTGTGTGTCAAAAGAGATTATGTATATAAACTAGTCATAACCCGTGCCCTCGGGCACGGTTCATTTAATATATCCTCTCAAAATCTTTGTTCTCCCCAAAAATTATTTTCCCCTCCAAAATCTAAACGAACAAAAATCTAGTTTTGGCACATAACACGTACCCTCGGGCACGGTTCATTTAATTTATCTCATCAAAATCTTTGTTCTCCCCAAAAATTATTCCCTCCTCCAAAATTTAAACGAACAAAAATCTAGATACGGTGCGGGCGCCTTTGGCGCATAACCCGTGTTCCTGTACCCTAGGACACGGTTCATTTAAGATATCCCTTCAAAATCTTTGTTCTCTCCAAAAATTATTTCCCCCTCCAAAATCTAAACGAACAAAAATTGAGCTTCGGCGCGAGCGCCTTCGGGTGTGGGGAAAAAAATTAATCCGGGCCAAAAAGTGGTGAAAAATGAAATGGTAGGGATTTTTTAGCAAAAAGAGAAATGGTCGGTATTCTGCGCAAATGTAGTGATTGTTTGGGGGGCACGAAAATGAAGGGGGAAGTGCATAAGTGTGGGTGTGTGGGTAAAAAGTGAAATGAGAAGGTTTTTTTAGCAAAAAGTGGAAATGAGTGGTATTCTGCGCAAATGTAGTGATTGTGGGGGGTTTGAAAGTCAAATGAAAAAAGTGGTGGTTTTTCCAAACACTCATCTCAACCCTTCTTTTACTAAGATTAAATCCTAGCCATTCTTCTATCAACCTCTTTATACATCAGCATGACATCAGCTTGTCCTACTCAGCCCTAGAATTCAAAAATCGTTGTCAAATGTAATATAGATGTTACATTTGTAATCATTTCTCACATGGTAGATTATCAAGGATAAGTTAATAGTTCCTTACCGTCATAGATCTTTAGGAGCCACTTCCATTTATACATAGAAATTTCATTCTTTATCGAGAATAACCAGATTTGTGGATAAACTTCTTCATACCTAAACAGAATTTTTAGGTTAACTTTGGTAAAAATATGCTTATGCTAACACTATTTAGGTCTTTGGCCCATCCAAAATTCCAATAAGATTTCTATTATTTTGTCCACCAAATCACAGAAAAATTTCATGGACTCGGTCTCCAATTTCACTCTATATCATCATAACAATTTAAATGTCAATACGTACCATTTTGCAAATACCATGATAATGTTATCGACTATTGTAGTAATATATACACAAGGAAATCAAAACTAGCACATGATCAGATTTTAAGGAAAAGAAAATGTTATTGAACCTCTAGGCCTAATTTCCAAGACCAATTCTAAGTTAAGAACTAAGAAACATGAACATGACATAATTTACAAACCCATCGATGACAACTTTCTCATTACCATAACAGTTTTCATTGAGTGGCTTACACAGATGTCAAGGTGAATATAACTTAAATCAACCCACTTTTTAACTTATATATTGATCTCACTATTAGATTCTCCGCCAGCTTTTCTTAGGGAAAACAAATCGTGTCCTTCAAAAAATTTAAATGCCCTATTTACTCCCACATTCACCTGGTGTGCTACAGTAACTTAACTTTGATGGTGCCATTCACTAATTTTATCTTCATTTACTAATTTATTTAAAGCCTCTTTGATCCACCAATTCGTATTCATACAACCAGAATCCTCAAGCTAATCTACTACCAGCTTTCACAAGTCGATCATCTCCAGCTTAACGAGTCAATCTTCAGTTTCACCCAAAACAATGCAAAACTGGCTAGTGTAGTTAGTTGCTATTTAACACATGAAACATCCACAAACATAGCTATTTACTGGAAAGGAAGTAACTCATTGTTCAGCACATGTGCTACTAAAGTCTGCTTAAGTTCAGAGAAAATAAATTATATATAATGTCATCCCTTTTGAAGTTCTTAAGCAAGAATGCTTAATAGCAATCAAGACTTACTTCCTTGCAAGCTAGAGAAATCTGTTTCAACAACTATCTTCACATTTTCTTTGGCACATAAACCTTTTAGTCAATACTTGAATTGGAGCTCCTTCAAGAGTCTTGCAAATAAAATAAAAAAATCCTAAAAACTGGAACATCATCCGAAAAAATAAAGATGACTAAACTTGATTGCTTAGTCACAACACTATTTTCTTCTGAGATGAGATAGGCTATCTTCCAATAAGATACTAAATTAGTAATAAAAAGGGAGGGCACATTCGAGATATAATAAACCATATTGCACTCATAGGTTTGGCCCTCCGATGGTTTTGGCTTGGATATAGTCCCCAAAGAAACAGTAGAAATTTTCATTCTTTCTTTTTGTTTTCCCAGCATAGTAGTGAGTCGTGACACAAATCTGGATTTGATTGCTTCGTAAAAGCAAAACAATTTATCTATTTTGAAGTAGATCTGAGAGCTTAAGATGCATCCCGGCTACATACATCAGAATATTAACATCTCTTTTTCTTAAGCCATAACAACTCAAGCTGTATTCACGATATTACAATGGACTAAATGGTTTCCTTTGTAGTAAAAGTAGACTACTTGGTGTGATTTTCAAACCAAATTGACAAGTTTTGCACTTAAATCTTCTTCTGCCATCGATCGTGTTGTATCACTCCAATACCTTCACAATCATAGCCGATTAAAGTTGCTGAAAATCCATTCAAAATGCTTCACATTCAATTCCCCTCTATTAATGACTTTACAACAATCAATACAATCCCAAATCCTTTTCTTCTGTTATAGTTCGAGTGCAACAAGGTTGCTAAAAGTCTTGTCAAATTTCTCTGTCACTAAAAGAAATTAATTGGCACTTCAAACCTAAAAGACTAAAACCAATTGTCAACATATACATACCGAAGTTTGCAGAAGCAGAAGAATCCCCATTGCTAATCTGGCTCCTCAACCGCAAATCCCCTGACCAGTCCTTCCCTCTTGCTCCACTACGCCCACCACGATCGGCCCACGAGCTTGCATAAGTCTCGGGAACCTTCTCCAGCCCCAGGCCGTCCTTCTTTTTCCCACTGCTCTTTCCAAGGGCCGCCGGCAGCACAGAAGACGAAGAGGACCCCGAAGAAGACGAAGTCGAGCAATTCCCTCCATCTGACCGTCCCCTTCCGAGATTACTACTCCCAAGGGTCGACATCCTGTGCCCAGTCTCCTGCGGCAGCGGGCCAGATCTCGTCTTGATCCGGTTCAGGCCAAGCGACGAGGCAAGGATCGGCGACAGCGATCCCTCCGCCGCCACCGCCGCCGCCGCCTTCCGTAGCTTGGCGGCGGCGGCGGGGCTGGACTCCTTCCCCTTTACAAAATCCTTGTCTTTGGACTTGTCCTTGTCTTTAGCCTTGTCCTTCTCCTTGTCTTTGGCCTTTGCAGTGGCATCGATGCTGCTGACGCCGCTCTTGATCTTGGCGCTGCTCTGATGGAGCTGCTGCCGGAGGGTGTGGCGGAAGGAGGAGGCGGGGGACGATGAAGATGAAGAAGAAGCGTCTGCGGAGGATTTGACCTTCTTCTTCTCCGATCTATTTGGGGAATCGAGGGTCGGAGTCTTGGGGCTGTTGGATCCGTCGGGGCTCGACGCCGCCGAATCCGACGATTTCTTAGAAGAGAAGAATCGGCCCTTGAACACCATTATTGCTTCAATTGGTAGCTATAGCCGCTGGATGACGATCTCTAATCGCTAGGGCAGCAGTAACAGCACATCTTCGATTGTCGATCATGAGAAAATGTTTATTGCCTATTTTTCTTTCTATTTTTTGGGGTGGTTTGATCTCTTCTTTCCTGAAACAGTGAGAGAGAATGTAGGGGGGGTTTGGTTCGGATGGGGAAAGGGAAGACAAAGAGGGGGGATTTGAGTTGGGAGTGAAATGTGTTGGACTCGGTGGCAAACGAAAGGGGGAGCGTCCTTGACTTTGAAAACGAGCTTACCATTACGTGTTACTACCACGTGGACAAGGATTAAGTAAATGGACCGTGACTAATATTCAGAGATTGTGGTTGGGTTGGAATTTTTAGCTTTTTCTTTCTTTATAACGGGGTGGAAGCTATTATCACTCATGTGAGATGAGACGATGCAGAGAGATTCAAAAACTTGTGAAGATTCCCTCCGTGTAATGGGTTTGAGATTCGAAAAAATTGAAACAGAAAATTGATTTTGTTTTCTTTCTTTTACTTTATTAATTTATCGAGACATTTGTCAAATCCTTGTAATGCTAATTGGCAAACATTAATATCATTGTTTCAATGATGCTCGTAATATATTATGAGCATGTGAAATGGCCGTTATTCTGGTATTTTTTAACTACTAATATAACAATAATACTGAAGCAAAAGGTTCATAATTAACAGATCTTGATATGCTTCTATGCAACCGGTGTGTTTAACACGATGCTTTGCACTCTTATGGTTTAATTACCGTTGGACGTGATTAAGGCTATAAACTTAGTATATCGTAAATGAAATGTCATTGGACTAAAAAAATCTTAATACAATTACTGTGCTATATGGGTCAAATTGAGCTAATACATACAATTTTAAGCAGGTTTGAAGAATGGTCCATTAATTGATTGATGTTATAAGTGAGGGAGGTCTTTGGCCTCTATGCCATTTTATCCATGCTTTATTCCCCATTTAGTTAGCATAATGGGGACCTTTGGAATGACATGCCTGTTTGTATTCAATATGAATAAATAAATAGAGGACCATGGCCTTGAGCCATGGTTACTCTTTCTTTTGAGTTCCAGCACGTTATCAGCACGCTCTGAAGTTGAGCCGAATCATTGCCGACGGACGAACTGAGAGAACGCGGATAGGACTTCCTTATCCGACCTTGGCTAGATCTGACGAGTATGATCTAGAGGTAAATTTTGAGGAACCCCTGGATCAATATTTTAACATGCGCATGTTGTTTCAATTTATGATACTAATTTTCTTAGAGTCCTATAGCAAAATTTATAGCTAGAAAATCAGTTTTCATAGTCACAGATTTACTGATTAAACATATTTCGAACACACATATTTCCAAAACTATGCATGATGCTTACTATTGAAAGAGGCATGCAATTTAGTCATTTGATTGGTTTGCTGCAATGATGTTTAATCAATAAATTATTATGAATGTTTGAACGATATTAAGGGCATAAAGACTTAGGCATATGAATTTGAGGCATAATCTCTGTTGTCATCATTTCAGCATAACTCTCCCTGTTGAGTATTGATTCCCCGGATTTGGTTTTGATGATGAGCAAACATAAATATCGTGAACTAACACTATGTGAGCGCAGTTATGGAGATCGTCACCAAAAGTCTACGTATATCAAAAGCGACGTCTCAAGACTTCTCAAAGCGCGTGATCGTGTGCCTGAAGCTTCGTTGAAGCTCAAGGACCTTTATTGAAGTCAAGAAACTCGGATTGAAGCGTTTGAAGACGGTTCATCAAGGTTTATTTTATAGTCTTCTAGTTTCTTTCCATAGAATGTTAAGCCTTGAGTAGGTCTTACATAATTAGAGCTAGGATTATCATAGAAGCCCATAGAATCTTTCCCGAAGCCTTACGCTTCTTATCGCGGCTTCTTGTGCATGTTAGTTGGTTCAAGAAGAAGAACCAACCGCCTAGATGGCAATCTAGTCGGTCGGTAATGCTTCTTGAACCGACTAGAATGCCTTCTCAATTTCAGCTCACTTACTGTTTACAGTTAGTCGGTCTAAGAAGGGTCACCGACCGACTAGTTGTCAAACTAGTCGGTTAGGAATCCTTCTCAGACCGACTAGTTGTGTATTCATTTTCACAGCCTGAGCTACTGTTTATCGTTAGTCGGTCAAAGAACAATTGTCGACCGACTAGTTGAGAAACTAATCGGTTAGGATTTGTTCTCTGACCGACTAGTTCAACTTGATTTCAGCCTATACTATTTCGACTCTTAGTCGGTCAAAGAACACTCACTGACCGACTAGTTATGAAACTAGTCGGTTAGCAAGTCTTCTTAGACCGACTAGTTATCCATTGTCTGAACTTCATCTTTTGGCTGTTCTCCAGTTAGTCGGTTCATGTTGAATCACCGACCGACTAGTTGTGAAACTAGTCGGTCAGTGATCCTTCTTTGACCGACTAGACTGCTTCAGAATAGCGGTTGGAGCATTTAATGCCACGATTTTTCCTCCCTCTTTCCTATATCCTATATATACCTGGAGGGGTTCTTTCCTAGTATTCAAGGCTGCATATTTTGGGATTTAGAGAAATCAAATAGAAGCAAATCAACTCCATTCTAAAGCTATCTCTTCTCACTAGAATCTATCCCTCACTCGTATTCCTCAAGAGAGATTCATTGATGGTGAGCCATTCAAGCCAAGGGCTTTGAATCCAAGTCACCAACTACTCCCTAGCCATCTATTGTTGTCCATCTTGGTGGAGCTAGGGTTTGGTGCTTGCTTCTTCCTCAAAATCCATTCTTGCCCTAATTTGGTAAGTATACTCAAGGCATAGGATTTTGTAGTAAGTGTTTCAATATTTCATTTACTTTGCTTTTTCAACTTGTCACTCTCGGTTTGTGAGAGTTTGCCTACTCCCAGGTTGTGGGATTAAGGTTTTGCGTGTTCCCGGGTTGTGGGATACACGGACATCGATTGTAGGTCGATTGCACTTGTGGGGTTTCCGCAAGTGTGATAAAGGAAATCTTGGGTTAGTGGTTTCTAACTCAAGTATCTGGAAGGGATCCAGGTGGTTGGGACGTAGGATCACCGGGAACAAGTCGGGGAGACTTGGGTGGATACGAACCCGTTATATCGTATTTTTTGCGTTTTTTAATTCTTGTTGTTTGTAGTTATTACGATTTGTTGTTTGTGTGTTTGCACAATAATTAGGAATAACACTCTTGATTATTTTAAAGTGATATTCACCCCCCCCCCCCCTCTAGTACGTGTGCAGTAGCTACCCAGGGCACTACAATTGGTATCAGAGCCAGAGTTCAAAGCTACAAGGTCAAAGCTACATAGTCTGATACCAAATTACAATTGGTATCAGAGCCAAGTTCATAGCTATGACAAACAACGAATACAGCGTCTTCAAGAATCGTGAAGGTGCTTCTTCGGTGATGGAAGGACACTCATCAACTAGGCATCCCTTCATCAACGGTACCAATTACGGGTACTGGAAATGCCGGATGGAAACGTTCCTCCGAAGCACTTCACTATGGAGAGCCACGATGACGAAATATGTCGAGCCCACCAAACAAGATTTCGCGAAGTGGACTACTGCGGAGGTCGCCGCGGAGATAAGCAATGCCAAGGCAATGAATGCCTTGCAATGTGCATTGGAGCCCGAAGACTTCAACAAGATATGCACATGTAAGAGTGCATATCAAATATGGAACCAACTCCTCATCTTGCACGAAGGAACGAGTACTATAAAGGACTCTAAACTCGTTGTTGCTAACAAATAGTTCGAATTATTTCATATGCAACAGGGTGAGAAGATGAAGGAGTACTATGCTCGCTTCGTCGACATTACCAATGAATTGGAGGCTCTTAGAAAGACCTACACCCAAAAGGAGAACGTCTCAAAGATAATTGACGGACTTCCTTCTTGTTGGGAAAAACGTACCTTCGCCATCGAGGAAGGTAATGATATGAATAAATATACCGTCGTTCAACTAATGAGTACCTTGATGTCTTATGAGGTACGCAAGGATAGTAAGATAATGATGCAAGACAAGATGAAGTCGTACTTGAACCAAGACGAGCCAAAGAAAAGGACAATTGCATTCAAGGCCGCTCCATCTACACCTACATCTACCGATGATGAAGAATCGGAAGACGAGTTGGACATAGAAGCTTTGGCCGATTTGGCAAAAAAGTTCGACCGATTCTTCCGAAAAGGTAAGTTCAAGAATAATTCTAAATTTAGTTCGACTAATGCCTCCGCTCCTGTGTGTTATAAATGCAACAAGCCAGGACACATCAAGCCGAATTGTCCTCTCAAAAAACACAAGGAGAAGTGGAAGGCACCCAAATACGACAAGTCGAGAAAGTAGAAGAAGGGGTACAAGAAAGTGCTTGTCAGCTCATTCACCGACTCCGAAGAGGACTCTTCAAGTGGAGAGCCGGATGATGAGCAAGTGGAGAAAGCAAACATGTGCTTCATGGCTAGAGAGTAACATGTTCAAGAGACCTCCTCCGATGAAAGCGAGGATGAAAGCGAGGATGAAGGCGATGAGGTAACTATGGATGAACTTAGATTAGCTAACGAACAACTTTGGTCAAAGTTTTCTAAATTGGCTAGTAGATATAGAAAGATTAAAAATGAGCTAAGTAGTCTCCAAACCTCACTTAAGCCTATCATCATCAACAACGACACCGTTGTTGAAAGTTTGAGAAATGAGATTGTAGATCTCAAATCTCAACTTGAGCATGTTCATGTTGAGGATTTGAATGAACATGTGATGGCGGATTTGACGTCTCAAAACTCAACTTTGAGTATTGAGAATAAGAATCTCAAGTCACGTGTTTGTGCACTCACATCGCAAGTGTCCACCTTGGATGCTTCTATGCATTCTCTCACCGAGAAGTATGAGTGCACATTAGGCCGAATTCATGAATTCAATAAAGGTACGGGCCATTTGGATAATATCCTAAATGACTTACTTCCGGCCAATCATCACATTGGCTTGGGGTGTAAGATGGGAGACTCGTCCAAATCGGTCACGACCTTTGTTAGGCCATCTTCTGAAGCCTCAACTAGTGGGAGTAAACACTTCATGGATAGTTCATCTACCAATGGTGCTTCCGCTAGGTACACACCCCCATTTGGAAAGAAACCCACTTTGGGTGGACCTCCAAAGAAAGGTCATGCTTTCATGTATATCATGCCACGTAGGAACACACCTCCTACTCCACATGTTCGCACGTATGATGATTTTTATGCTCCACATCCACGAGCACGTGCACACCATGTGAGACACACTCATGCACGTGTTCCTCCACATGCTTATGTTCATCCACACTATCATATGAACAATTTTCATCATGTGCCATATGCTTATACATCTCATGCATATGTCTATCTACGACATGCATCACATAGAAATCAACAACATGTGCATGCTCCCAATAGGAATAGGGCTCCCAAGACATTCACTATTTGGGCCCCGAAGGATACAAGCATGCATGAAAAACAAGCTTACATTAATTCGTATTTCATGAATGTCGTGCATAATGATGATTTCATTGGGAAGTCTAAGTCCAATTGGACTTGGCTTCCAAAGGTCTAATCTCTTAGGTCCCAATGTCATTGGGTATCATGGAATGATATTTTATCTTCAGGTACTCAAGAAATAAGAGAAGGCGCAACAAATCTAAATTTAGCGCCAAGAATTGTGTTTTCTAGGTTCAATCCACCGTGGGATACCAACCCTATCAACTCCTTGATTTGCAAGGATTTTCATCCTAATGGAGTTGATGGTGCTTTAGTGATGCACCAAAGAAAGGGGAGCCTCATGTTGTAAGTATATTCTTACATTTGATATACATTTGGTATCCTTGTGTGTTGATTGGATACATTGGTAGACTATTTACATTGGTATCCATGTGTGTAGAATGCATGTAGATGTCTCTTTATGTTTTTAGACTATCTCATGCATATCTTGATGCTAGCGTTGAGCTTATGATTATGTACTTATCTTTCTCATGCTCATGGCATTCCATGCTTATTATTGACTCATTTATTGAGTATCTATTTTGGAATGCATGCTAGTATTAGAATTGTGTATGCCATATGTTGTATGAAGTTTCTATCTCTATTTTTGGCATAACAATTTTGTATGATGTGTGCATCATGTTGCCATTCGTTTCTTGTGCACATTGGATTTATGTCTCTGATATTGATTTCGTCGCTCGACGATTATTTTTGGTTAAATAGATTTACTTTTATGAAAACATAGAATTGTTTTCCATGCACTTAATTAACCAAGAATGTTGATATTGGAGAGTATGTTCCATAACTCAATTGCTTTGAGTTTTGATGATTTCATTTTTCGATTTTCGACTATGGTCTCGTTGGCACGCCTTAATTTTCTTCGGTATTTCATATTTGGTATTTTCCATTGGTGTCATTTGGACCATGGTCATATTCTTAGACTCTCGTGCTTTCATTTTTTAGCCATTGTTGTTGTCTTTGATCTTCTCCCGCTCTTTTTGCTAATGCCAAAGGGGGAGAGAATTAATAATGATGATGTGCTTAATGATAATTCAAAGCATTTTACCGTGAATCTAATTTGATATGTTAGATTCAGGGGGAGTCAAGATATAAAAATGGATTTAGATCCTAAATTTCGATATTTGAGTTCACATTTTATACTTTCCTCGTCTGCTTGATGCATATGATCATTATTGAATGCGGAACTAACGTGTCATCAATGCAGGGGGAGTAAGTAAAATTCATTTGAATTATTATTATTGATTATTATTTTTGTTGGTTTGTCATCACCAAAAAGGGGGAGAATGTTGAGTATTGATTCCCCGGATTTGGTTTTGATGATGAGCAAACATAAATATCGTGAACTACCACTGTGTGAGCGCAGTTATGGAGATCGTCGCCAAAAGTCTACGTATATCAAAAGCGACGTCTCAAGACTTCTCAAAGCGCGTGATCGTGTGCCTGAAGCTTCGTTGAAGCTCAAGGACCTTTATTGAAGTCAAGAGATTCGGATTGAAGCGTTTGAAGACGGTTCATCAAGGTTTATTTTATAGTCTTCTAGTTTCTTTCCGTAGAATGTTAAGCCATGAGTAGGTCTTACATTATTAGAGCTAGGATTATCATAGAAGCCCATAGAATCTTTCCCGAAGCCTTACGCTTCTTATCGCGGCTTCTTGTGCATGTTAGTTGGTTCAAGAAGAAGAACCAACCGACTAGATGGCAATCTAGTCGGTCGGCAATGCTTCTTGAACCGACTAGAATGCCTTCTCAATTTCAGCTCACTTACTGTTTACAGTTAGTCGGTCCAAGAAGGTTCACTGACCGACTAGTTGTCAAACTAGTCGGTTAGGAATCCTTATCAAACCGACTAGTTGTGTATTCATTTTCACAGCCTGAGCTACTGTTTATTGTTAGTCGGTCAAAGAACAATTGTCGACCGACTAGTTGAGAAACTAATCGGTTAGGATTTGTTCTCTGACCGACTAGTTCAACTTGATTTCAGCCTATACTATTTCGACTCTTAGTCGGTCAAAGAACACTCACCAACCGACTAGTTATGAAACTAGTCGGTTAGCAAGTCTTCTTAGACCGACTAGTTATCTATTGTCTGAACTTCATCTTTTGGCTGTTCTCCAGTTAGTCGGTTCATGTTGAATCACCGACCGACTAGTTGTGAAACTAGTCGGTCAGTGATCCTTCTTTGACCGACTAGACTGCTTCAGAATAGAGCCGTTGGAGCATTTAATGCCACGATTTTTCCTATCTCTTTCCTCTATCCTATATATACTTGGAGGGGTTCTTTCCTATTATTCAAGGCTGCATATTTTGGGATTTAGAAAAATCAAAGAGAAGCAAATCAACTCCATTCTAAAGCTATCTTTTCCCACTAGAATCTCTCCCTCACTCTTATTCATCAAGAGAGATTCATTGATGGTGAGCCATTCAAGCCAAGGGCTTTGAATCCAAGTCACCAACTCCTCCCTAGCCATCTATTGCTGTCCATCTTGGTGAAGATAGGGTTTGGTGCTTGATTCTTCCTCAAAATCCATTCTTGCCCTAATTTGGTAAGTATACTCAAGGCATGGGATTTTGTGGTAAGTGTTTCAATATTTCATTTACTTTGCTTTTGCAAGTTGTCACTCTCGGTTTGTGAGAGTTTGCTTAGTCCCAGGTTGTGGGATTAAGGTTTTGCGTGTTCCCGGGTTGTGGGATACACGGACATCGATTGTAGGTCGATTGCACTTGTGGGGTTTCCGCAAGTGGGATAAAGTAAATCTTGGGTTGGTGGTTTCTAACTCAAGTATCCGGAGGGGGATCCGGGTGGTTGGGACATAGGATCACCGGGAACAAGTCGGGGAGACTTGGGTGGATCCGAACCCGTTATATCGTATTGTTTGCGTTGTTTAATTCTTGTTGTTTGTAGTTATTCCGCTTTGTTGTTTGTGTGTTTGCACAATAATTAGGAATAACACTCTTGATTATTTTAAAGTGCTATTCACCCCCCTCTAGTACGTGTGCATTAGCTACCCAGGGCACTACACTCCCCTCCTTATCTCATCTATCAAGACGTTCTGTAACCTCTCATTAAACACATATTTCCCCATTTTCGGATCTGCATCCGATTGCAAAATTGGGCAATAGAAATCAAAATTTAAATTGGGCATCAAAATCTGTTGCAAAATTACTTTCGGATATTGAAATTGGGCATAAAAATCGCAATTAATGTTGTTTGATATCAATATTTCGGATCGCTGTTGCCCCCCGTCGGGGGGCTCTCTTCTCGTCGGAGCACCACCCCCTCCTGTCGAGGGGGCCTGCAGCTGTTCGCGCCGCTCGTTTCACTGCTGGGGGCCTCCCTCCGCGTGACCTCCCCCCCGGGGGGTGCCTCCGTCCCCCCCTCCCCCCCTGTCGGGGGCGCCTCCGCCCCCCCCCCCCCCCCCCCCCCCCGTCGGGGGGCATCCCGATCGGCAAACCCCCCTGTCGGGGGTGCCTCCCCCCGCACCTGTAAGTGGGCACCTCTGTCCGCGCCCCCTGTAGGGGGCGTCTCCATCTGCCCCGCCCCCTTGTCGGGGGGCATCCCGATCGGCAAACCCCCTTGACGAAGGGTCCTTCTGCTGCCGCCCTCCTGTCAAGGGTCATCCCGACCGGCAACCCCCCTGACGGGGGGCTTTCTGTTGTGCCCCCCCCCGTCGGGGGGTGCCTCCGTCCGTGGCGCCCTCCTGTCGGGTGCCATCCCGATCGGCAAATCCTCCCCCCTTTTGGAGGGGGGCCTTCGAATCCCAAGCGCCGGGCACCCACGTTCGTCGGGGGGGGGGGCTTTAACGCCCCACTCCCCAGGATACCCAGAAAGTACAAATCCGTCCCAGATTCTCCCAAAGCAGCAAGTGTAACGTAGAAAAAAGGAGAGAGGATACAAAAGAAACTAGCAGGCCACTGCGCGATGCTGGGAAAAGTACATGTAGTGTTCAATGAAACAGCCAATCAATAAACACAGAATGAGACCAAGCCACAGAGAAATACTAAAAACCAAACACTGAACAATTTCATATACATCTCAAACATTCCAATGCATCAATTCATATAGTACAAGCATCTCTCATCCCAAAAGAAAACCCAAAGTACACATAGCTCTCTCCTCTCCCCTCATCACCCCATGCTCTAGTCCCAACCAGAGATCTCCACAGCCCCATTTGCTCCCCACACCAAGAACCACACCTGAAAAAGTCAACGGGGGCACGTCAACGTGTGACCCAGTAGGAATTCCATACTCAACCCTAAATGCAACACACACTAATGCTACTAGGGAGTGCAAAGTGTTACAAGCGAAGGTGTCACATCAACATGGCATGCATAACAAAAAGGAATCACACGTAGGAAAAAGTGAACAGAACCATAACAGATGGGATAAGGGGAGGGGTAACAATAGTGCAATAACAACAAGTATGCCTAAAGTACAAAAGAGAGTCAGTCAAACAATTTCACTCAATGTTAGCTTTTGGAACCCTAATATCGGATACAACGTATGTGACTGGACCTCTCCCAAGTGTGTGGGAGGGAAAAGAGGACTCCCCGCCGCGCTAGCCCGTCAGGAGCCTCTGATACCACTCTACACTCCCCGCTGCGCTAGCCCGTCAGGAGTGCAAGTGTACCCACCACACAGAACCACAACAACACCACGACCAGTCCATCCCATAGGCCTACCCGATACTTCGGAATTCCCCCAACCCATGTCACCCTCTAATGGGAAAACTGAAACACTATCTCACTCTTACATGTTCACGAAAACACTACACTTTCCAATGCCACAGTAAAACCAGCCATTTCAACATCATATGAAACCAACCATTCATTAAGCCATCAACACACCATATAACACCTACCATGAAAACATCGTCTTTTCCATTCCCGCATACGAAACAACCATTACCACCTCGTATCGGAGCCCATAATCGCATGTCCCATAATTGCTTACAATTTTCCAACACACAACGATAAGTTCATTTCATTGCAAGTTTCATCTCAACGTACAAACGTGGGACAAATTAATAATCTCAACAACGTAAGAGCATTCTTTAACAAATAGGACCACTTTAATACCTAATATAGTAAGGTTGGCAACTTTAGTAATTTATATGCAAGCATGGGCAAGGAAAACCATAAATTGTGCATATAAGTGAGAAAACATATCAACTTGCATAAAAAGGAGGGAATGACTTGCTAGCATTCCTTTATAAATTACAACTTGGTTTACCCTAGCATGGATTACTGCATGGAACACCATGGCATAAACATGCCTCATCATATTATGAAAACTGTAATGGCTAACATGAAAATTGCTGGAAACTTTAGCAACTAGATTTGTAAACATTTAAAATCAAAAGCCAACACAATGAGAATCCCACGGTTAGAAGAAGGCATCATTTAGAACTATTCTACATTTAAATTGCAACATTTAATATAAAATGCGACTTTTAAATGCAACTTTTACTAATATGCAACACTTGACATAGAGATGCAACATTTGAAAATGCAACGTTTATAAAAATGTAACATATAACATTAACAATCTACATTAAAAGAGCATCAATTTACCATCCTACATTGAAGATGCACCAATTATAAAAATTTAGTGTAAGTCAATATTAAAAATTAACAACATTCACGAAGACTAACATACAACATGGATCATTATGAAATTTAAGGGCTAATAAGAATATGAACTATTAAGCAAAAGTCTCCATTGTGGAATTAGGAATGAATAAGCAACATGGGCCACTATCCATCTTTAGTTCATCATTTTTGGAACCTAAGAATAGCAAGCAACATGGGTCTTATTACCATCATGGGATTAAAACAACTTGAACTTAGTATATAGCATTAGCAATATGAATAGTTAGGGAGCAACATGAAACATTATTATGGAATGTTAAATTAACAAGCCACATAAACCCATCCCTATACAATATGAACCCTCCAACAAATACCACACAACCTCATGTGAATTCACTTGCTAATAGCCACAAAATCATTCCCCATATTCTAAATCCACTAGCTACAACTAGTAGAAGATACTAACATGAACTAATTTTCCCACCCACCATTTGGATGTTGCACAAAGCCATCCAATTTGAACCATAAGACTAAAATTACAACCCACATCCGCACCTTCATTATAATGAATTTATATGCATGGCTCAAGGCCTATGCATTCACATACACATTTCTCGAAATTTCAGCATTCACCTTCATTGAGGCATTTCACCGAACACTTGATATGCGATATTCAAATCATCAATTCCCAATGGAAAATACAAGTGCCAAGAACATGTATATACATGGAATCAAATAAACACAACAATGGAACATAAGGATAGCAAATGGAAGCACAATTGATAAAAATCATGCCACAATATGACTTCAGTGTGCTGATTGTGCAGAACAGCCACATTGGGGTGTAGATTTCGACCATTTAGGGTTTGAATTTGAGAAAACTCAAAACTACAAAGTTGTTCAGAATGATGTTTCCTGTTTGTCTATCAATTTGCATTATTTTAAAAAATTTGTGTAGTCCAGAATACTTGTTTTTCCAACCTGTGCAAATTACAACATTTCAGCCCTTATTTTTGCATCAACTTAAAGCCGAATTTACTATCAATTAGGGGCAGACTGAACATTTTCGGTGAACTACAAAGCTATAGTATTCTCTCTTAACTTTCCAGCGGTGCCAAGAGCGCCTCAAATCGCTACGTGTGTAGGGAGGTATACCCGTTTTCGTAATAGGTGTTCAGTTTTGATTGAAACCAAACTAGTATGCATATCCGAAATTTTATAAAATCATACAGTTAGAATTTAGGGAAATGATCTAAATGAAAGTTGTTCATAACAACGAAATACACCACATATAAAATTTCCGAAGCATTCCTACTAGCCAATTAAGCCCAGCACTTAGACCAAATTTCAGCTTTTCTGGATAAAATTTCAGCATCAAGAACAAAAAGTGTTTCATGAACAAATCAAGCAATAAACCCACTGTTTGAAGTATGGAACCCTACCTCAAGGCTTGGATGAAGCAATCTCTCCCATCAATTCCATGAAACCCCACTTGGATCTCCACCATCAAGCTCCAAGAACCCTAATCTTCTTCTTCCCCCAATTCCTCTCTTCTTTGGGATTTCCCTCCTCCTCCTTTCTTTCACTCTTTCTTTCTCTTTCTTTCCCTTGCTTTCTTTCTTTCCCCATTTCTTTTTGTTGGACCTGGGAAAATTTCGGTAATTAGGGGGAGGGGACATTTCGGCTGTCTTTGGGGAGGGGAAAATGGGGAAGAGAAAAGGAAATGATGAGAATATGAAGACTGTAGAAGAGAGGGGGATATTTAAAAGGAGATATTTTCTTTGGGTTTCATAGAACTACAAGTTTGCCATTCTTAATTAAATAAAACTCCCTCTTCAAATAACTCAAGCCCAATTATTAAGCCCAACCAACTCTAGCTACTAAAATTAGCTAGAGACCTAAACAACAACAACAACAACAACAATAATAATAATAACAATCAACATCCACAATAACAACAATAATAAAAATGCTAGTACTAATAATAATAACAACATCAACCACAATGTCATTCATTAATATCAATTACAACAACAACAATAATCTCTTTAGAACATAATAAAATAATTATCATGAAAATACCATTTTTCTATACACACCCACCAACCAAACATCACTAAGCACATTAATAACAATAATAACATTCACTACATCACATCCAATACATCCATACGTATTCACTTATACATCCAAATCATATCATATTCAACAGTATAGCCATCTATGTAGGAAATTACTATGCATACAATAAAATTACTATGCATACATACGTTACTACATATACCATATGGAGACACACAAGCAAGTAGACACTACATATCAAACAAAAATACATACATTACTGTATATGGCACTTGGGCCGTTACATTCTACCCACCTTAAAAATAAATTCCGTCCTCGTACTTTCCAACCGAGGACAGAGCCGAGGGAGATCAGATATATACTGTCGGGTCAATCTATCCCAAGCATATACACACACGTCATTACATAAAGTCACATACAACAATACCAACACGCACAGATATTCATATAATGATATATCTATCCAAACATCGATGTAAGCGTATCCGCTTACAACCAGATAGGCAACCATACTCATCTTCTATATATATATATATATATATATATATATATATATATATATATATATATATATATATATATATATATATATATATATATATCAAACACACAACTCTAATACTTCTAGAGCATGCCCACTCATACCTGAGTGGAACACAAAGATCCACACATGGACTTACATAATCAACATGTACATATATACCACATACTACAAATGCAAATGGCATATCATCTCTATACATCGCCTAGAGCCCAATCAACTATATAGTTCTATGATACATACTACTCATAGGCTACCATATATTAGCACATATACACATGTACCTCTGCACTCAGACATACAATCATACATACAATCATGTATGTCTCCTAACATCTATCCAACAATCACAGGTGTATGAGCACACAAGATTCACCATATCAATATCAATATACGTAGATAAGCATACAAAACTATATTCATCCATTTACAGGTGTAAGCATATCAGCTTACAGCCATACATGTATCATATACTCATCACATACATAAACTCATAACACTAATACTCTTACGACATATCCACACATACATGGGTGGAACTCAAGGATCCACACATGCATTTGCACACCCTATATACGCATATCACATACACTATATAGCCACAACACATTACATCTACACACTACTTGCATCTCAGTCAAATATATAACTCAACTTTACACACTATTTATGAGTCAACCATGTATTAGCACATATACGCCCAAGACAATCACATAGTCATACAATAATTCATATATATACCATAGTCATATGCACACGAGTATATCATCCCAATATACTCGACAAGCCAAACTCAACACTTATAGAACATAGATGTATATGTACACTTACCTACACACATAAAGATGTACATGCATTCATACAGAATCAACACTTGAATATCAACCCTCAAGGTGCTATACCTCATGCTTTTGCAATCCGGTCCCATCCTAAGACTAGACTCTACCCACTTTAGGATCCAATTATCCACGAACACATGAACACTACTCGTACTATTCCGTACACAACCGCAGTGCGGTGACCTGCATGGGTCACCAAAATGTAACGCCCCGCTCCCCAGGATACCCAGAAAGTACAAATCCGTCCCAAGTTCTCCCAGAGCAGCGAGTGTAACGTAGAAAAAAGGATAGAGGATACAAAAGAAACTGGCAGGCCACTGCGCGATGCTGGGAAAGGTACATGTAGTGTTCAACGAAACAGCCAATCAATAAACGTAGAATGAGACCAAGCCACAGAGAAATACTAAAAACCAAACACTAAACAATTTCATATACATCTCAAACATTCCAATGCATCAATTCATATAGTGCAAGTATCTCTCACCCCAAAAGAAAACCCAAAGTACACATAGCTCCCTCCTCTCCCCTCATCACCCCACGCTCTAGTCTCAACCAGAGATCTCCACAGCCCCATCTGCTCCCCACACCAAGAACCACACCTGAAAAAGTCAACGGGGCACGTCAACGTGTGACCCACTAGAAATTCCATAATCCACCATAAATGCAACACACACTAATGCTACTACGGAGTGCAAAGTGTTACAAGCGAAGGTGTCACATCTAACATGGCATGCATAACAAAAAGGAATCACTTTCGTAGGAAAAAGAGAACAGAACCATAACAGATGGGATGAGGGGAGGGGTAACAATAGTGCAGCAATAACAACAAGTACGCCTAAAGTACAAAAGAGAGTCAGTCAAACAATTTCACTCAATGTTAGCTTTTGGAACCATAATATCGGATACGACGTATTGGACTAGACCTCTCCCAACTGTGTGGGAGGGCAGAGAGGACTCCCCGCCGCGCTACCCCGTCAGGAGCCTCGGGTACCACTCTACACTCCCAGCCACGCTACCCCGTCAGGAGTGCAAGTGTACCCACCACACAGAACCACAAAAACACCACGACCAGTCCCTCCCATTGGCCTACCCGATACTTCGGAATTTCCCCAACCCATGTCACCCTCCAATGGGAGGACTGAAACACTATCGCACTCTTACGTGTTCACGAAAACATTGCACTTTCCATTGCCACAGTGAAACCAGTCATTTCAACATCATATGAAACCAACCATTCATTAAGCCATCAACACACCATATAACACCTACCATGAAAACATCGTCTTTTCCATTCCCGCATACGAAACAACCATTACCGCCTCATATTGGAGCCCATAATCACATGTCCCATAATTGCTTACAATTTTCCAACACACAACGATACGTTCATTTCATTGCAAGTTTCATCTCAACGTACAAACGTTGGACACATTAATAATCTCAACAACGTAAGAGCATTATTTAACAAATAGGACCACTTTAATACCTAATATAGTAAGGTTGGCAACTTTAATAATTTATATGCAAGCATGGGCAAGGAAAACCATAAATAATACATGTATATACAAACTCATTTTGCAGGTGTCTCCTCTTTTGTTTCAATGAGGCATTTTCACAAACACTTGGCAGGCGGCATACACATGGTTATTGTCACATCATCAATTTCATTAAACATCTGTATAACTTAGCTATTTTCCAAGCAACAACCATAATCATGCACTGTAGAGAGTGAATAGCAACAATACACAATTCACAACACCACTTTAATACTTCAGATTGCTAGAATTTGCACAAGTTGACAATACATGGGTATGTATCATCAAGTTTTATTGCGAATTTGACAAAATTTCCCAAATGAAAGTTATAGATATACTAGTCCTGGATTCACAGATGAAATTTCAGGCAAAAATAATAGGTATATGATTTATAGTGAATTATTTGGTAAAGTGTGTCAAATCTGTTTTTCAGACAGATTTCAGAGTCTGTATTGAAAGCCAATTTTGGGCATGTTGCAGCCAGAAATTCGACATATAAGCACTATGTTGAATTTTTAGAAAAACTTGTTACTTTCCAACAAGACCAAGAACATGAAATTCCATTGTGTGTGCAGGTGTTGCGATCAATTTTACTAAACTGTGTCAAAACTGAAAATCAAACAGACATATTATAAAGATGGAATTTTTACTCCTAATTTCTGAATTGAACATATATCAAAATTTATATGATTTTGGGGTATAACCTCAAGATCTACATGGATATATTTTTTTTGAACTCTAATTTGAACAACAGTAACCAGAATCAAGGCAACAACAGACATCAAGATTTCAGAATTTCAAAGGGGATAATTTTGCTAAGAATTTCAAGGGAGAATTCATGAAAATGGAATCATGTCACATTAATTTGATTACCACTACTTCAAATTGATAAAAAATGGTATAAAAACATGATAAAATGAAACCCTAATTAAGTTTCCAAATCCAAGTTAGATCCTATCTCAAATAGCTTGATTTCCTACTCTCTTCCTCCTCCTTTCTTCTCCACCTTCTTCTCTCTTGCAACATACTTGTGCTTCTTGATTTTTGGTGAGATAAATTAGGGTTTTGAATTGAAGAAAATGGAGAAAAGGTGGAGGGTATGGCCGGCCTAAACTAGGGGAGGAAGAGGGAAAAGAGAAAAGGAGAAGAGAAGAGAATGTTTTAGAAAGAAAAAGAGAGATTTCTAAAGAAATTTCTACACCCTCCTTAGCTTCTCCCATAAGCCATGTACAAATCAAAATGACTAAAATACCCTTCCAAAAATATCCCCCAACTTCCATGTATTTACAAGTTTGCCATTGATTTATGCATCGACCACTTAAGTATGTACACACAGCACTTTTGGTCCAAATGACCATTTTACCCCTCCCATTTCTAAAATTTTACCGGGGTTGCCATTGACCCCTAACCCTTTTCACACTTGCATGGCTCCCCCACACATACCCATGCATGCCTACACATGTATACATGCACCACGCACACACGTCCAACACATTCCTGTTGTTTCGCACCCACGACGTCTTTCACACTTCTTCCACACTCAATCTCGCTTTCTAGACTCTTAGCCACGCATTACGGCCTAATCCCCTATGCACTACGTCACATACATCGATATCCACGCTTATTTCATGCCCAAGTATGCATAGTAGATAGAAATACCACGTGTGTTCAGTAGAATACACGTATAGTGCTAAATAGGGCATGACATCCTACCCACCTTAAAATAAAGTCCGCCCTCGGACTTTCTTGGGTGTGAACTCTGCCCAAGGTCACCTCAGTATGATGGTCTCACTACCCATGAAGTACAACAAGAATACATATCTATACCATACTTATATACATTATACGTTTCGCTGTCATCCATACACATCTGTATCACATACATATCACAGATACATCCTACTATTTATCTAGTAGCACACCCACATCACTATGTGTATCACTACATGCATAACCTTCCTCACATAAACATCTAAGTACACATATGCCATGGATAAGTCTCTATAGGTATCCTTATACGCATCCAGGTCACTACTCATACCAATGTGTATGACGTCACATCATATCCATATCATGATTCATAGAGCACTCACACATGGTACACTTTCATATACACCACAAACAGATTCAGGTATAAACATCTTACATCCTACCTGTTTATATATACATATACGTTTATATCCATGCACGAACACACAACAATACACATCAATTTACACACCGTACTTGGCAAACTGGGTCACCCTCACGGTGTCACACCGTATGTATACCGGACCCCTAAACACTCAATACTCAGTCATCAGGGTTTACTCACAATTACCTATATGCACATAAATATCTATAAGCACACAATATTTAGCCACATCCATACGTACACCTACGGGCACGTAATAACACATGCATCATCAAGTTTCATAGGGCCCACGATCATAACTATAGATAAATGAACACATAATTTTACATTCATAGCGATGTACGTACTGCCTCACACAAATAGGCGCATATACTTCATACAATACACACAAGATTGCACAAACATAATATGTTCCCCGTATATGTTATATTTACCTAGTTTTACGCATCTTAAGCACATACTATCACAATAGTTCAATAGATTCAAATATCCATGTAACGACCCGCTCTCGGGGGCCAATTACTTATTTGATATTTGCACAGGTCCTGCAGTTAACCAGTGAAACCAAATAGCCACAATGCAAAGATGTACAAAAATACCCAAATAGTGTCCATTTATTACAATACATACTGTACAAATGTTCCAACAATGATACATGAAAGAAAGAATGTACAAAGCGAAAAAAAATAAAACTGAAGGCTGCGGTCTCAGGGTCGAATTGTGGCGCTATCAACCCAATAGCATCTACCTCCATATGTATGTTGTCTGCGGTGCCACGGAGATGGAACCGTAGGTAAGTCACAACAATTCTAGCAATAGTAGTAAAAGCTGTGTACAAGCATGGGAATGAACAGACTGTGGAACTAACTATGTTCGAAAAGTAAAGGAACAACAGTCATATATGTAAGTGAAATAATTAAAGTATGAGAGCAGCAACGATGACATGGCATATATGACATGGTATTAAAGCAGGTAAAGTAACATCAATAGTAAAGTAAACAGGCATGTGGAGTAAAACAAACAGGCAGCAAGGTAGTAAAGCAGGCTAAGCAGGTGAAGTAAGGTACCGGTGACTGCACATGTGTAGTAAGTAAAGTGGGTGTAATGCGTAAAGTAGAGGTGATCATGCAAGCTATACTAGAACTACGTGACTCCAGTCGGAGAGTACAATATGTGACCATTGAGTTCATCTCTTGCCTGGGCGTGACCTAGACGAATGCCGAAACACAGGCAGCTAGACATTTATATTTGCCGAAACACAGGCAGCTAGACATGATGTCGAAACCCAGGCAGCTAGACATGTACATTGAACTCCAATCACTCCTGCACTCTCTCAAACTGTGAGTTACCCCAAAACCCCGGTAATGTGTCATGTGAATCTAGTACATGTTCTTTTCATGATGTTCCACGAGATGTTCTGGTGGGACCAAAAAGGTGCTTCTCTCAAGCGCAAGAGTCCGTACAAGTAGTATAATCTGGGAGTCTAGATGTCGAATCCTCGGGAGAAATCTGTTGAAACCACAAGCTTAAATCAAATAGAAAGTCTACGTAGAGAAACTAAACACTTTAATAATGATGGTGATGATGGTATAAAAATGTGTCGTGAATACGCGATCAATGCGAACAATGAACGTATCGTATGAAAGTATATATGAAAGATATGCACATGGTATGGGTTCGTTAGGATCAGTGATTCGTATACGTTGGTTGATCAAATATAACTCAATAAATCCTCCTTTTGGGAGCGATTCATCAGAAGATACCCTTTTGGGGATTCAAGCACAATATGAATTAAATAGTCGCTAAAATTATAATCCTACGAATACGGTATGAAGCTCTATTTTGGAGAGATCAAAGCTCACCCTTTTGTGGGTGATCATCAACCTAATCACTTCTTTTGGAAGATGAAAAAGCGGATTTAATAGTAAAAATTACAACTTTAGCGACATAAACGCTTACGCACGATGATATTCAACCAAACAAATACGATTCACATCCCCTAACTACTCCATACCATGCAAAAATACGAATTAGCCACTCATAATACAAGAATAAACAAGTTTCATAGCCAAATACTTCAAGTTCATAGCAAAATACAATAGAAAACACCCAAATACGGGATAAAAGTTGAAGAAACTATCACCAAAACTCCAAGCTAAGACTCCAAACTCTCTGGAAAACTGAAGAATAGCCTCTGGAAATTTACAGAATTTTTCAGAGAGAAAATTCGGCTCCTAGATGCTCCAATACGCCCATAATACGCCTAAAAACCCTAGAATACGCTTAAATAACAGGCATTGCGGGTTTGGGGGCTTAACGGGTCTAAAACCTGTATCCATTTCTGCTTTAAACCCAATCCACAGTCGGATCGACTCCAGGCCGTCGGATCCAAGCGCGATCACCTGAGGTGACGACACGTGGGATGCGGATCGCGGCTGCTGGGTTCGAATCGCGCCCGCTTGCTCGTGAATCCGACTCGACTTCGGACTTGAATTTCCACAGCTGGATCTTGATCAATCGGACTAGAACGTGCCACGTTGCCATGTATTTTCGCTCTCCGCTCCGCTGATGAGGGCAGCTGTCGTCCGTTCGATCGTGATCGAATGGTCTCTATTGAACCACGTCGCCGCTAGGTGATCTCAGCTGCGGTTGATTGCTTGGAGCCGTTGGATCGTCCTCGTGCGGCTACGATTACGTCGCGTGTCCTCCAGATTCCTTCTCCGCTTCTCTTTTGTTGCATACGGGCCGTTGGATTGAGATCCAACGGCCAGGATCGCTCGCTCGTGAGCTGGTCTTCGTTGCGCTGGCGACCGTTGGATTTCGATCCAACGGTGATGATTCAGCCGCGTCTCCGCTTGATCTCGATCGTCGGATAAGGAGGGAGCCGCTTGGATCTGGCCACGTGTCCCGTATTTTTGTATTTACGCCGTATTTCGTGCGTATTTCCCTATTTAATTGGTATTCTGCATTCAAAAATTCACAGTACTTAGCACAGATCTCAGAAAAATACAAATAAATAGTCGTTGGAATCGTGAGATCGAGACCAAGCTAGGAAAAATATAAAAAGTGCAGAAATACTTCGTTAATTTCTGTTTTATGCTCAAATAGAGTGTTTTCTCTAATAAATAATTGTGTACAAAATACGTATAAATTAGAGAACAATGTAGCATCACATGAGCACAAAATAGGGCTAAATTGGGGGGGGTAAATATGTAATATTGAACCCGAATCATGTTCCACAAGATATTCCACAAGATGTTTCACAGGATGTTCCACACATGACATTCATATGATACTTCGTTAGCATCTACTGAGTAGTAAATGGCATGCAGCAGGTGATGTGTCCATGAGCAATCGTTCTACAAGTGTACACAAAGCGTATGCGTAGTTTTGCAAGTGATGAGCATCAAAACATGGTAGACAAGTGTAAACGAGAGGTATAAGTTTATGTGCAATCGAAGAAACTCATTTGAAGTTAGTTAGAATCAATGGTTGTTCTGAGACTATTTATAAGCATCATAAGTTCATGTTTTACACTGGCTTAACTTCTAAAACTAGAATTATAATGACTTACTAATTTCGAGCTCGTCGTGGCAAGACAAGGGTGGAGCTAGAGAAGCTGGTGCACGAGGATTGGTACCTGCAAACATAAGAAACAATTGGTTAAAGACTACACTATTGTTCTATCTAATTTTCTTAACAGTTTCCATTTTTCTAGTATCTTAGAACTCGTCAAAATATATACTAAATATTTTTAGATGAGCTAGCCAAGAGTAAAATAATTTTATACAGGAAAAAAATATTTTTCTAAAGCTCCTAGGTATTTTTCATAATTTTAGAAGCTTGAAATCAATTTAAAACTAATCAAAAATGAGAAACCGATTTTTCAATATATATTTCAAAGATTTCTTTAGGGCAAACCATACGTCGGAATTCTTCCAACAAGAGGTCGTGGACCGTATTAACTAGTACTATAACATATATTTTTCTCACGAATCATCTTAATGTGAAAATAACAAGTTACGGTTTTAGAATGAATTTTACGTATTTAAGTTTACGCTTAAAAAATGATTCTGGAAAAAGTAAGCGTCTGATCGACTAGTGCCATTAGATCCAGAATATTATTTCTGATTTTCTGGAGCTAGCCGCACATTTTTCTGGGGCTTATATAATTACTTATGTATTTAAAACTATTAAACCCAAATTATTTAATTTCTAAAATACGGAAATACACGTATTTATCCGTATACGTATATAAAAATACGTTTTTAAAATTACATCTTCACCTTCGTTTTTCTTACGCGGAAGGGGAGGGGGTGTTGCATGTTTCGACGGCGGGCGGAGGCCGTGCGGTATCGAGGCCATCGACTGGCGGCGAACGACGGCGGGTAGGCGCTACGGCGGTGCTGTGGCGGAGGACAGTGACGGTGCGGGGAGCTGGGGTGGTGTGAACGCGAGGGGTGAGAGCTCTCGTCGGAACTACGGGCTTCGTGCGGGCTCGTCGACTGCGGGAACGTCAGGCGGTGCTCTGAGGGGCTGGGCGGAGCTGCGCTGCCGCTGGGCGGCGGTCAGGCGATGGCAATGGCGGCGCTGGCGGAGGGCTGTCGACGTCTTCGTGCGATGGCAAGCGCTGGGAGCAGCTTGGAGGCTTCGTGGCAAGTCTGAGCGGCTGTGGGAGTGTGTCTACGACGAGGGCGCTCGGAGATCGACGAGGAGGGACACGGGCTCTCGGAGGAGGCATGTGTCGGGCTTGTCAACGGCAGCGGAGGAGGGGTCTTGGCTTCACGGCGGAGGGTGGCGACGTCAGAAGCGAGGGCGGAGCTCCGGTGATAGCGTGGAGCTGTCGGAGATGGGTTGTGCTTCAGTCGGTGCCCGAGAGATGGGGGGTGAGCGGTGCAAAGAGAGGGAAGAGAGAGAGAGGGCAGGCTTGGGTTATTTCGACTGGAGAGAGAGAGAGAGAGAGAGAGAGAGAGAGAGAGAGAGAGAGAGAGAGAGAGAGAGAGAGAGAGAGAGAGAGAGAGAGAGAGAGAGAGAGAGAGAGAGAGAGAGAGAGAGAGAGAGATTGTGTCCTGGGTTGCGTTCGAACGTGAACAAAAGAAGAGAGAGGGATAGAGAGAAACTGTGAGGATTATGGGTTAATATTTTTGGAGAGGGAGGGATAGTCACACTGGGTTTCGAAATTTAAGGGGAGAGAGATAGATAGAATGCTAAGAACTAGAGATGAGAGTGAGATGTGGTGGGGTTTATATAGGTTAATAATTTAATTATAACAACACTTAGTCAATAAAATTAATGGGGTAGGTAGGCTGGTTGTATTAGCTTGGGAAACAAAGCAAACACGTTGAAATGTGTATGGGGTTGTTGGAGATGCATGGCTACCCACTGGTGGTAAGGAATGGGGTTAGGTAGGGTGATTTAATAGTTAATTAGGTAATTAATAATAAGTAAAGCCTCATTAGCAAAAGTAATTAGTAAAATACATAACAAAATTACGATTTTGTCCCTACTAGTAAACGTGTCCGAAAAATTACAAAAACATACCCACAGGATCGTATCGTCGCGAGGATCGTGAATTCGAAGTCTGTTTTGGGTTTGAGCTATGGAGATACTAGTTTTAGGCCAAAACGTTTAGAAAGTGGGTTTACGGGTTCTCTATTGAAATGATATCAGAAAATTACGAAATTAATGTGGGGAGCCCTAAATGATCATTGGATGATACTACGGAAGTTTGAAAACGTTTTAAAAATGTTTGAATGGAAAATTAATTCGTTAAACCAAAACGGTAATAATTGAAAATGAATTTTTATCAGAATGTTTAGAGGTAGTTGATGAAATCCGATCTTACTAAAATACTCCATAACTAGTCTGGTACTTCAAAATATTTTTATAAGAAAATTTTGAAATCTGTAAAACTCCTGACAAACCATCACAAAATATTTTTTAAAATTTTTTTGAAATAGGTTAAACACGTAAATAGTTATGTTGAAGAAAACAGGCCGTTATAATCCATTTATACATCACACACGCGTAAAAATATACACAACAAACACACACATCTCAATACCCTCATATCAAACAGTTTCAAACACTCATATTCATCAGACAAGTATATACATATATTTTCTCATATTCCATATCTATCACATTTACATCCATGTTGTATATTTATATACATACACACATGCTCTGATACAGACCCATATATACACACATACAAACGAGAATATATTTATCCGATGCTCACCAAGATACACCTGGATAGACAACCCTATAGGATAAATCGGCAGATAAACAAACAAGGATATGTACTAGTATATATATATATTCATTCACCCAATATACACATCATTACATATTCTCCTATTACACATTTCACATACATGAACACATCCCTACACTTCATTGTGACAAGTATAATAGAAATCCATACAATTATAATACCTATGCACATATACACATCAACCAATACACCACACGGATACTCTATATAACCCAATTATATGCACATACTCATGTACACGCAGAGATATACGTATCAGTTCCATATATAGATATCTAAGCCTACACATAGCCAAATACACGTTTGCTTATACACACCAGATTATTATTCTAATAGTATGTATGCATACAGACATGCATATATCCCTATTAGGATCCATGCAACCATGCACATACATTAACATATATGGGCACACACCCATTCACACACACCATACATATCCTATTGTTATACACCCATACAGTCAATCTACTCAAATTATTCTAGCAAGTAGTCGGTAGCTACCCATACCATTACATACATAACATCCAATATATCCACACTTTTACTAGCATACTAGTACATACACAAATAAGTACATTTCAGTATTCATACACATTCGATAGATAGCTACATCCACTATAAGTACACATCCATATACTGATACATGTATATCAGAATATGGATTATTCACACACACACACACACACACACACACACACACACACACACACACACACACACACACACATATAACCACTCATAAGACATACACCAATACACATTCAATAATAACAACACATGCTCACAATCACACCACACTTGCTACAACACACCTACATACATACGAGTATCTCATACACCAATACACATTTCCCCCTCATGCCACCATATAAAGAAGAATATATACACTACATATATATATCCAAATAGTCCAATAAATGACATTCGACGTGGCACTCATACACACACATGTATATACTACAACTCCACTTAACCATGCAAACCCACAATCTGTACATGTAGCACTCTATGGTCTCAAATCATTACATCAATCACATCCTACATGTGTTACACGTCATACATATATCCTTATCCTATAATAGGCTCGGTATATGGCTAAGAGTTTAAACTTAAGGTGGAGGGGTCTAAAGCACCAATACCCACCTCAGGACGCATCTAATCCCAAATACTCGGGAGCATTACTCGTATTATCTATACGTCCATTACTTATCTATATCGCTACATACGCACCATATTTGGCCATAACGCAACACCTATCTTCACGCAATAATACAACCCACAACCGTATACCAAATTAAGACAATATATCGGTTCATATAGGCACATAGGCAGCACATACACATACTCGCATTTATTCAAATTTAACACATTAGGAATTTATACACTAGCAATGCAACACTAGCGATATATATATATACACACACCAATATCCCAACCCATATCTACACCACCTACCCATACAAGCACACATACATTCACACACATGCACTTTTCCCCATTTGTCCAAAGACAATGTGGATACCCCACTACTCTATCCATACAAGGATAGACATACACACATTGGTACTTACCCTACATGGGAACACAACTATAACACAACAGATAGGAAAACGCATACATGCACTTATATCACATACGTACATATCCCCACTCACATCTCTATAAGGTATATATACCCATTAGGTTATATGCACTCACCTGTATACATCCACAAATAAACATGCACACATCGCCTATATCTCAGAATCACACAAGTATAACACATACCTACACACATATCCGTATCATGTATATTGTTACGAGGTGGAACTCGCGTACAATGAATTTGTATTGTGGGGAACCAAGGGCACGGTGGTTATGTTGAGAAGAGGGTTTAGGTGGGCTGTTTAACAAGTGATTAGTGGGGTGAAGAGGTTGGACTTGTCGCCGGGGGTGGCCACGGAGTCGAATCTCACCGGACGCGGCGGAGGAAGATTGGATGGCAGGAGGCTGAAGTTGATGTCGACCAAGGGGCGAGCTTTCCTGCAGCACGAGCAACTTGTCAGAAGGGCAGGGTTGGGGTCCAACCCTTAGCCCCTCCGATGCCTAAGTCAGTAATAGGACTTAAAACTGGGGCTAGGCACGCCGGTCGGACTAACGGTGTGTCGACCGTACGTGGCGAGCTATAGGTGGGAGAACAAAGATATGGATGACCTTTGCTCTCGTGTGTGAATGATAGATTGAGAGAGAATTTTCCAACCCCCTCACCGTAAGAGGAGAGGGGGTATTTATACCTGATGGGAGATGACTAGGCGGGGCTGACCTGGCATGCTGACTAGACGTGCTGAGCTGGCTCGGTTGTCAGCGGAAGCTTCGGACAAGGACGTCAGGAATAGGAGTGCCTGACCTGCTTTTGTCAGACGGCGCGGCGGCCAGGGGGTGCTTTTGTCGGGATGTCAGGGCCGAAAGCATTAACTGTCAGTCGGCTCAACCGCCCGGGGGTGCTTTGTCAGACGGTCGGGTGGCGTATGTGTCAGTCGTGTCCTTATCCTAGGTTGTTTGTCGTTGGTGACGAACTAAAGGTCTGGCTATGTTATCCCAGGCGCCGCGGTTCATGGGAATCAGACGGGTCGTCTGGATCGGGGGTTGTCCGGCCCGGCCGCGCCCCCTGTTCGGTCGCGGGCTATGGTTCGCTGGCACGGAAGGATACGCCCGTGCCTATGTCAGCAGGCCCAGCGGTGCTGTCCGGGCGCTCCCCAAGCGCACTGCCCCTGGCGGGTCGAGCAACTGCGGTTGTACGCCTCGGCCGGGTGGGGGGGTGCTGTGAGGTGCGCCCGTCTCCATGTAGCTTCGGATTTCCAGGGTGGCAGCCCTTTCGTGAAGTGGAGAGTTCACAGGGTATGTCGGCGGATCCGGGTGGGAGTCGGACTCCTACGATCTTTTGGTCGTAACAATTGCCCCCGGCCTTCGAGTCTGAGGCGGTAGCCCGGCTCGGCTCGGAGGGCGAACCATCTACGACATCCTGGACCATCAGTAAGGGCCTTGGCCCACGCCCGGTGGTGGCGGCGGCAGCTTCGGAACTCCCGCCTTACCGGTCATTATTACGATTTGAAAGGGGGTAGAGAAAAACGAAGCGCCTCCACGATTGGGTTCGCGACGCGTGGATGAAGTGACTCTCACGCCAGTCGAGGCGTCGAGGATATCCCGATGGGCGCCGCGTGGCGGAAGGCCGACGGCCGAGATGGCCCGGTGGCCCACTTGGCAAACAAAAGGGTCTGGGAGGCGGTCGGCGGAAGTTTTTTATCTCTCTCCGATTCTTCTTCGACGTTCGATACTTCTATCTGTCGCTTGCTGGCTAGTTTGCTGCTTCCGTCGCCGGTCATCTTCTTCCAAACGCCTTCCGGATTTGAGTGATCAGACAGGTAATAACAATTAATTTCCTTCCTTTCCGTCCGATGGCTTCTCGTTTCGAGGTTGGAGGCGGTAGCCAAGTGGGGGAGGAGGAGTTGGTGGGTGAGGGGGCGTCGCAGCCGGGGGTGCGGCGGCCCAGGGAAAGAGGGTCATGGCGATCCGTTGTCCCGAGAGCGATTGGATCCCTCCGATGTAGGTTGGATAGGATCAACATCAGGGAGATTCGCGTGCGGTTCGTGCGACAACCCTATGAGGTTCGGGTTCCCGGGTCAGAGGAAGCGGTGTGTTCGCCTGGAGATAATGAGGTCGGGGTCTATGTCCGGTCATTCGAGTTGGGGCTCCGCTTCCCAATCCATCTGTATTTGTTTTATTTGTTGAATTTCCTGGAGCTGCCGATATTTGCCCTAGCGCCCCGTTCTTGGGGCTTGTTAGTGGGGTTTGTCATCTTGTGCCTTGCTTGCTCCTTGAGTCCCTCCCTGGCGCTGTTCCAGTATTTCTTCGTGATCCGGAAGAGGGGAATGTATCATTGTGTTTGCGCTAGGAGAGGGCGAGGACTTAACCTCGGGGTGCCCGACGACGTCGGCGATTGGATGAGGGAGTTCACCTTCGTGACGGTGCCAAGCGACGTGGCACTGATGTTGAATTGGGGGCGCGGAATCTCCTAGTAAATGAAAGGGTGGAGCTGACTGGGAAGGATATTACCAAAGCTCAGATTTTGATGGAACTGCCCGAGGCGTACCGTCAGTTGGCGAGTCTGACGCTGAGCAGTCGGCTCGCCCAGGACTTTTGGACCCTAGGTATCTTTGATGTTCTGTAAACTCTGGGCTAGGCTTGCCCTGATCTTCTCTTCTTTTTTTTTGTAGGCGGAGACGCGATGCGGGGGCCGGAGGAGGTGTCGGGTTCGGCCGGATGGTGGGACCGAAAAGGTGCTCTCTCTCAAGTGCAAGAGTCCGTACAAGTAGTAAAACCTGGGAGTCCAGGTGTCGAATCCACTGGAAGAAATCTGTTGCAACCACAATTCAAATCAAATAGAAATCTATCGGAAAGAAACTAAACACTTCAACAATGGTGACGGTGATGGTGATGTGAACATGTGAACAAAATAAACATAGAAAATCGTGTAAGAAAATATATATAAAGAGTTTGCACATGGTATGGGTTCGCTAGGGTCAACGATTCGTATTAATTTGGTTGATGAATATATCACAATGAATTCTCCTTTTGGGAGCAATTCACCGGGAAAAATATCCAATATAACTCAATGAATTCTCCTTTTGGGAGCAATTCATCGGAAGATGCCCTTTTGGGGGTTCAAACAAAATATTCAAAAAGATCGTCGCTAAAGCTATAATACGATATGAAACTCTCTTTTGGAGAGATCAAAACTACGGTATGAAACTCCCTTTTGGGGAGATCAAAACTCACCCTTTTGGGGCGATCATCAACTTAATTAATTCTTTTGGAATCTAACAAAGTCGATTTACGAACAACGATTACAATTTTAGCGACGTTTAACGATTTAGCAAAAGGAATACAACCAAACTAACACAAATCATAGCCCCTAACTACTCCAAACCATGCACAATAACAATTTAGCTACTCATAATATCAGAATAAACAATTCTCAGATCAGAATTCATAGGTTTAATAGCAAACTACGGAAGTTTAGAGGCAAAATACAAGCTAAAACACCCAAATACAAGCTAAAGTTGAAGAGAATATCACCAAATCTCTCTAAAAAGTCTTCAAAACTCTCTGGAAATTAGAAACAAGCCTCTGGAATTTTACAGAATTTTTCAGGGGGAAAATACGGCTCCTAGAGCCTCCAATACGCCCAAAATACGCCCCAATCTGCTTGAATACGCCCAAAAAACCCTAGAATACCTTTTATAAAGAGATTGCGGGTTTGGGGAGTGCTAACGGGTTTGAAACCCGCACCCGAAGCATCACAGCCGCTCATCTTGAGCGGATCATTTTTCATCCGTTGATCGCAGCGGGATCTTCCGAGAGATCGCCACGTGTGCGCCAATCTTCGCGCTCCGCCCGCATCCGCTTCGTCTTCATTGTGCACCGTCGGATCGATATCGAACGATCACGAATGCTCCACGTCGATCGAAAATATTCGTCGCTCCGCTCCGTAATCGATTTCGAGCGGGATTCATTTCGTCCGTCCGATCGAGCGGCGGATCATCCGATTCTCGCCATGTGGACCGTAGAGCGCGCGCTCTCCGCTTCGTCTTCGTCGCGCTCCTGGCCGTTGGATTGCGATCCAACGGCGATGATAACGCCGCGTCGCCTAGTAGCTGGGAACCGCTCGATTTTAGCGGGAGTGTGCGGATGTCTGCCACGTGGACCGTAAACGCTCCTCTGCTTGTAAATTCTGCGCTTCGTTCGTGGCCGTCGGATTTCAATCCGACGGTCCAGATAATGCCGCATCGCCTCTCCTTTTGTAGCCGCTGGATGGAGTGCGGGCGGTCCAGATTGATCCACGTGGCCTCCAAGATTCGTGCGGCCCGTATTTCCAAGCGTATTTCGAGCGTATTTTCCCAATTTAAATGGTATTCTGCATTCAAAAATACACAGTAATTAGCACAGATCTCAGAAAAATACAAATAAATAGTCGTTGGAATCGTGAGATCGAGACCAAGCTAGGAAAAATATAATAAGTGCAGAAATACGTCGTTAAATTCTGTTTTGTGCTCAAATAGTGTGTTTTCTCTAATAAATAAATGTGTAGAAAATACGTATGAATTAGAGATAAATTTAGCATCATGTGAGCACAAAATAGGGCTAAATGGGGGGTTAAATATGTAATATTGAACCCGAATCACCGGAGCCCCGATCTCGGAGGACACTGATCCCCGTGGGAAAGGCTAGGGGGTGGCGCGCGAGGCAGGATCCCGTGAACGTGGAGGCGGGGTTCCCCGTGGGGAGAGGGCGCATCCGGGATGGAGGGCAGCCGGGCCAGGTATCTCTGTCGATGGGCCCGGCGAAGATCTCCATGAGGGCGCGTCCGCGCGGGGGGTCAGACCCTCCGTTCCGCCGAGGGTATCAGAGGTGGTCGAGCCTCACCGAGCGCCTTTGGTTCAAAAGTGGCCGTACGGAATCCCTTCGTGGGAAATGGGGGGGTCGTCGAGCCCGGCTTGTGAGGGCGCCCTTATTCGTTTTAAGAGGACCCGAGAAGAGGTCGAGGCGTATCCAGATGACCGTATCTATAAGTTCCCTTTTCGAGTAGGCTGCGACGAGTCGGTATTCGAGGACACGGGAGTGGCGGCGCGCCTCGCCGAGTATTGCGTGTTACCGCGCGATCGCGAGTCTTTGACTCGTGTGGGGGCGGAACGGTTGTGTGGCTCGGCTATATGGCACGTCGTGCAGGTAAGCCGGTTTTCTTTCCTCGCCCTCGGGCTTTCTTTGTTCGTGCCCCGCTGATTCAGGTCTTCTGTAGATGGTTGCGAACGTGTTAGCCCTGCGGGGCCGTACTCCTGTGGCCGTCACCAGGGCGTCTCTGGAGGTAGCGAAGGCGAACCTTGGCGAGGTCAAGGCGAAGCTGAGGGACACGGAGGCGAAGCTGGAGAGGGTTAGGAAGGCCTATGAGGTGGAGAAGGGGCAGGCTGCGTTTTTCGATTCGTCCAAAGCAATGGTCGAGAACCAACTCCAAGAAGTAACGCGAGAGAGGGATGACATCCGGTCGAAGCATACCACGGAAGTGGTTAGCAAGGAGGCGGTGATCGGGGTACAGAGGCGGCAAATAGCATGCCTAAAGGAGGCCCTTGAGACCGAGAAAAGGGAGAGAGGTGTTGTGGTGCGGCGGCTGGAGGAAAAACGGGAAGCTGAAGGCGAAATGATCGAAGCCGCTATCCGCCGCTATCATGATGAGCATGTTGTGCCGATGTTGCAAGAGGCTAAGGATGCGGGGATTCGGCAAGTGGCGAGAGATGTGAGGGCTCGGTCGGTTGAGAGGTGGCGCCGCTAAAAAGGTGGGTTTGGGGAGGCCCGTACCTTCTTGTGTGAGGGTTATAACCAATGTTTTGTTGTAGTGTGTGGGAGGTTCAATGTACGGTATTGATATTTGGGTAAATGCATTGTGTTGGTCTTGTGTCGAACTGTATTCTTCCTTGTTTTGTTCGTAGACCGTCAGCTTTGTGAGGGACGTAACTGCCCCCAACTTCGCTCTGCCAAGGTCATCGGGAGAGGGGAGTTGAGATATGTCGCGTTTAGCAGTGGTTTGCTCGAAAGCCCAGCGTTAATCCCGGTGGATCAGAGGCGGGGCAAGGTTGCTTGGTCCATACGAACGTTTGCCAAGCGCTGAAACCGAGATCCCCAATTAGTTGGGCGGCGGATTCCTGTTTCGGCCGCCCCGATGGAGGTCGGACCCTTCCTTGGTACGAGCGACGCCTTCTTGTTTTGGCCGCCCCCACGGAGGTCGGACTCAGTCTTGGAATGAGTGGAGCCTTCATGTTTTGGCCGCCCCAATAGATGTCGGACTCAGCCTCGGAATGAGTGGAGCCTTCTTGTTTTGGCTGCCCTGACGGATGTCGGACTCAGCCTCGGGACGCGCGGCGCATAGAAAGAAGAGGCGAAGGGTGGAGTAATTTCGAGTGGGGGTAATCATTTCACCGGGATTTGGGCGGGAATTGTTGGCGGTCGTATGACTGGACGTCATCCTGGCGATTCGACGGCGGGCGGGAACCTAAGCGACCCGACCACTACAGTGTTGACGCGTGGCAAAATTGACGGTTTGCCATTACGCAAAGCGTCAGAACACGTGGGTCGGTGCTGGATAGGGCCCGGATTGGTGACGCGTGTCTCAAGGTCGACGGTCATGATGCTTTGCGCAGTCGCGTAAAAGAGAACTCATGGAGGGGGGCGAAGCAAAGCTGATTGTTGGGCGAAGATTTTGGGCAAGCAGCTGGAGCTCGTCGGAGATTTCATTATCCTTGCCAGAGTCGTCCTCGTGGGAGCGGTCGACGAAGTAGCGCAGATGCCCGAGTTGTCGGAACCCATTAGGTAAGAGGCCCGTTTTATAGATGTATTCCTCGATGTATTCATTTCGTGGTCAGGGGTCGGGGGTGGTTGGGGAAGGGAGCTCCGTCGCGGAGACAGGAGAGGTGCCTCTCGAGATTGCGGGCGTGAAGTCGGTGCTGAAGAAATCCGTTGCGGAGATCTTCGAGATGTATGTCAGGCCACCGTATTCGGTTCGTGAACCGGAGCCGCAAGAGAGGGTGTGTTTCACGGGCGAACGGGAGGTGGGAGTGTATGTCTCCTCGTTTGAGCAAGGGTTGCGCTTCCCCCCATCCGTTCTTGTTGGATGTGTTGAACTTCCTGGAGCTGCCCTTGTATCGCCTGATGCCCAATGCCATCAGTGCCGTTGTGGGGTTTCTAGTGCTGTGCGTGAGCAACCAGGTTTGCCCATCCCTGTCCTTATTTCGCCATTTCTTCTCGGTGAAGAGGTTGGGGTCATGCTACTATCTCTCCGCGAAAAAGAGCCATCCGCTCATTAGGGGGTTGCCCGGGAAAATTAAGTTGTGGCGCCATCAGTATGTGTTTGTGGGCGTGTCGAAGGATGTGCTGATAAGATCTGATTGGGCGGAGCTGAAACCCGAGGCGAAGGAGGGGGTTGAATTGGGGGATGAGGAGAAAATGGTGGCCCAGCTTTTAATGGCCATACCAGTGGAGGGCCGAGATTACCGGATGCTCGTTCGGGCTGAGATGATAGCGGCGAACATCTGGCCCGAAGGTACAACAGATTTTGGTGTTAGTGCATCTGAAGTGCTTACGCTGAACTTTCTCTCTTTGGCAGGTCGCACAATGAGTTTGTCCCTCGAGGAAATGATGCAGCGCGCCTCGGAGCAGGCGGGGCGAGCGTCGAAGAGAATTGGCCCCAAGAGGTTGCGAGAGGAAGGAGGGGTGGGGAGCTCGACGGGGGTGCTGGCGTCCACGAAGAGGAGGAAGAGGCCGACGAGGTCGTCCGCACCTGATGCGCCGGGGCGGGGGGAAGCCGGTCAGCAGGAGGGTGGAGCCGGGGTGGGGATGGCAAACCCCGTCATCGACCTGGAGGGCGGGGACGAAGGGTCGATAGGGGGAGGGGTGGAAGCCCCCAGGATGCGGTCGTCTAGCCCCCTGGCACCTACAGTTGTGGAGGGGGTGGCCGCTATCGATCAGTCGGGGAGGGCCGAGACGTCAGGTGGCCCAACCGGGTCTACCGGATGGGACAGTTGGCCCTATGGTTGTCCGCTGTTCGGTCTCGAGAGGGCCGCCGATCCCAGTTGTGAGGCCTCATTGGTTAAGTTTAAGGCCAAGAGGACCGATGTCGAGGGTTATTCCGACGAGGCGCTTCATCGAGCGTCGTACAAAGTGGCGAGTGATGAGTCCGTGTTCGAGGACGGAGGCGTGGCGGCGTGGCTGGCGGAGAACATTTTCTTGCCCCGCGATAGGGTGGCGCTGGAAGCGGTGGAGCGTGAGGGTCTGTGTGGGACCGCGGTGTTGCACGGCGTCCAGGTAGGTTTTGTAAGACGGATGACGTTTTCCAGTGGATTTTATTGAACACCCTAAATGGGTTCTCTTCTCTGCTTTTCTTTATTCAGGCCGTCAACTTGATGCTTGGGATGATGAGGCACGTGCCAGCCATACATAAGGCCGAGGGTGCCGTGGCTAGAGTGGTGGCCGAGTTTGCCGCCTTTTGTAAGAGCGCTGGCGAGGACCTGGCGAAGGAGAGGGAGAGGGGCGGCCAATATGAGGCGGAGGTAGAGCGCCTGAAGGCGGTCGTGGCCGATCATGAGATGCTGGCGGCCGGGGCTAGAGAGAGAGCGAAGGAGCTGGAGGAGGCCCTTGGGAAGGAGGAAGCTCGTGCGGAGGATCTAGCGGGACGTGCCAAGGCCGCCGAGGAGGAGTTGGCTCGTAGGGTCGATGAATTTCGCACGTATCAGGAGAAGACCGTTATACCAGCCCTCGCAGATTCGATGTCCCGGGGCATTGAGAAAGGTCGGGCAGAGGGGTGGGAAGCCTGCTTGGTTCGGATAAAGGAGAGGGTGGCGGGCCTGTTCCCGCCAGTTGAGCTCGACCTTGACGGACTCGCAGCTTGCAGCGACGGAGATGGGGATGGCGACGAGGCAGGGACCGGCGGGGCCGGGGGAGATTCCCCTGAAGGGGACGGGGAGGACATCATGACTGGGGGATGCGCCATCGGTGCTGGAAATGTAACCAAGTAGTTTTGTATAGGCGTTTTTTTTGAAAAGATAGAAAGTAAAGTTATGTGGGGTGGATACCCGCACTTTTCTGGGATCTTCTATCTGTGTGTGTGTGCAGAAATTCCTTTTCAGAGTTACGCTTCGGTGCGGCTGTTTATATCCCGGCGTAGGGGGAGTTGTGTTAATTCCCTTTATTTCGGGTAGTGCGCCCGAGAAAATTTACAGCGGGTTAGTCTCTTTTCGTCAGCTATTATTAATAATTTAATAAACAGGACGGGCCTGTAGGCGAAACGTTGAATCGTTCTAGGTAGGTTGATGTTCTCATCATATTTGATTCGTCCCTCCCCGGCGTCGTGCCCCCGAAAGGGGTGTAGAGTTGCTTCAGAGGGTTCCCACTCGGGGTAGGGGTGGATGGTCGTGTCGATGCCGGGGGCGGTGGATTTGGCCCTCGTTCCCAGAATTGAGGGGAGAGGGAGTCCTTGGTGGTTGCTCCATCCCGCGGGGCCTTGTTGCTCCAATCGACTGGAGTCTCCATGTGATAGGCGCGAGGGGACGTGGTCCGCCGCCAATCCGTGCGTCTTCCTGGCGTATGCGGTCCAGGAGAAGTCGAGGAGTGGAAGGTGGGGCGCTACAGGTGTAAGCGGAGTAGCCTGTTGAAGTGCGCCAGCACTCGGGGGCGAGTCCCCTGCGGTCGGGGCGACTTTGGCGGTTGCTAGGGTGCCCGATGGGGTGATTTGGCAGGTCTGTCCCATCCATCGGGTTGTCTGCCAGCCGCGCCTACGTCCGCGGGGCGTCCGTGGAGAGGCATGGTATGCCATTGGGGCACCAGTTCACGTGCCTTAAGTTGTCTAGAGGAAGGAGGGGAGCAGCAGGCCGAGTGCCCTTCGTGTAAGAGGAATATCCTGTTGGGGGATCGTTTACTTGGGCAGTCGGCGATACTCGCATTTTCCGCATATTTTAGGGGGAGAGGGTGGCGAAAGGACTGGTCTTTCTTCATATTCTTTCTTTCGCCCCCCTCCCCTCCGAAGAGGCTGAGGGGTGGGATTTATAATGGTGTATTTTCGCCTCCTCCATTTCCTCATCGTGATGAGCTGGGGCCATCTTGGAATTTCGTTCCTTGGGGAGCGTTCCCGATGGGTGACGTCTGATGTGACTCCTCAGCTCCTGTTTTTCGGTGGGCGTGCCGTTTATCAGTGGCGCTCGTCCTGAGCGTCCTTTTGGTTGGACAAGTCATTTCGGTTGTCGGCTTTATAGGTGTCAGGCGTTACTCCTCAGTGATGGCCCCGCGTTGGGGTTGCCTCGATTCACGGACCCTGATTCGTTTCCCGATGTTTGAGGAGAGGGGTCGCAGGCCCTCTCTGGGGAGGGCGGGTATTGGGCCGTCGCCTACCCCACATATGGCGCTCCGGTTCGGGTGGCCAAGCTCTGTAAGCTTGCCCTGGAAGTCTTCTTTGGGGGGGGTGAGTGCACAGCTCGGCCCATGCCCCTCTCCGGTTTGGGTGGCGAGGATTGGTCCTGCCCCGGAGTCTTTGAGAGGGCGGATATTGGGCCGTCGCCTCCCCGCAGCCTCTATAATCGGACGGGTATTGGGCCGTCGCCTACCCCGCATATGGCGCTCCGGTTTGGGTGGCTAAGCTCCGTAAGCTTGCCCCGGAGGTCTTCTTTGGGGGGAGCGAGTGCGCAGCTCGGCCCGTGCCCCTCTCCGGTTTGGGTGGAGAGGATTGGTCCTGCCCCGGAGTCTTTGAGAGGGCGGGTATTGGGCCGTCGCCTCCCCGCAGCCTCTATAATCGGACGGGTATTGGGCCGTCGCCCACCCCACATATGGCGCTCCGGTTTGGGTGGCCAAGCTCCGTAAGCTTGCCCCGGAGGTCTTCTTTAAGGGGGCGAGTGCGCAGCTCGGCCCGTGCCCCTCTCCGGTTTGGGTGACGAGGATTGGTCCTGCCCCGGAGTCTTTGAGAGGGCGGGTATTGGGCCGTCGCCTCCCCGCAGCCTCTATAATCGGACGGGTATTGGGCCGTCGCCTACCCCGCATATGGCGCTCCGGTTTGGGTGGCCAAGCTCCGTAAGCTTGCCCCGGAGGTCTTCTTTGGGGGGAGCGAGTGCGCAGCTCGGCCCGTGCCCCTCTCCGGTTTGGGTGGCGAGGATTGGTCCTGCCCCGGAGTCATTGAGAGGGCGGGTATTGGGCCGTCGCCTCCCCGCAGCCTCTATAGTCGGACGGGTATTGGGCCGCCGCCTACCCCGCATATGGCGCTCCGGTTTGGGTGGCCAAGCTCCGTAATCTTGCCCCGGAGGTCTTCTTTGGGGGGGAGCGAGTGCGCAGCTCGGCCCGTGCCCCTCTCCGGTTTGGGTGGCGAGGATTGGTCCTGCCCCGGAGTCTTTGAGAGGGCGGGTATTGGGCCGTCGCCTCCCCGCAGCCTCTATAGTCGGACGGGTATTGGGCCGTCGCCTACCCCGCATATGGCGCTCTGGTTTGGGTGGCCAAGCTCCGTAAGCTTGCCCCGGAGGTCTTCTTTGGGGGGGAGCGAGTGCGCAGCTCGGCCCGTGCCCCTCTCCGGTTTGGGTGGCGAGGATTGGTCCTGCCCCGGAGTCTTTGAGAGGGCGGGTATTGGGTCGTCGCCTCCCCGCAGCCTCTATAATCGGACGGGTATTGGGCCGTCTTCTACCCCGCATATGGCGCTCCGGTTTGGTGGCCAAGCTCCGTAAGCTTGCCCCGGAGGTCTTCTTTGGGGGGGAGCGAGTGCGCAGCTCGGCTCGTGCCCCTCTCCGGTTTGGGTGGCGAGGATTAGTCCTGCCTCGGAGTCTTTGAGAGGGCGGGTATTGGGCCGTCGCCTCCCCGCAGCCTCTATAGTCGGACGGGTATTGGGCCGTCGCCTACCCCGCATATGGCGCTCCGGTTTGGGTGGCCAAGCTCCGTAAGCTTGCCCCGGAGGTCTTCTTTGGGGGGGAGCGAGTGCGCAGCTCGGCCCGTGCCCCTCTCCGGTTTGGGTGGCGAGGATTGGTCCTGCCCCGGAGTCTTTGAGAGTGAGGGTATTGGGCCGTCGCCTCCCCGCAGCCTCTATAGTCGGACGGGTATTGGGCCGTCGCCTACCCCGCATATGGCGCTCCGGTTTGGGTGGCCAAGCTCCGTAAGCTTGCCCCGGAGGTCTTCTTTGGGGGGGAGCGAGTGCGCAGCTCGGCCCGTGCCCCTCTCCGGTTTGGGTGGTGAGGATTGGTCCTGCCCCGGAGTCTTTGAGAGGGCGGGTATTGGGCCGTCACCTCCCCGCAGCCTCTATAGTCGGACGGGTATTGGGCCGTCGCCTACCCCGCATATGGCGCTCCGGTTTGGGTGGCCAAGCTCCGTAAGCTTGCCCCGGAGGTCTTCTTTGGGGGGGAGCGAGTGCGCAGCTCGGCCCGTGCCCCTCTCCGGTTTGGGTGGCGAGGATTGGTCCTGCCCCGGAGTCTTTGAGAGGGCGGGTATTGGGCCGTTGCCTCCCCGCAGCCTCTATAGTCGGACGGGTATTGGGCCGTCGCCTACCCCGCATATGGCGCTCCGGTTTGGGTGGCCAAGCTCCGTAAGCTTGCCCCGGAGGTCTTCTTTGGGGGGGAGCGAGTGCGCAGCTCGGCCTGTGCCCCTCTCCAGTTTGGGTGGCGAGGATTGGTCCTGCCCCGGAGTCTTTGAGAGGGCAGGTATTGGGCCGTCGCCTCCCCGCAGCCTCTATAATCGGACGGGTATTGGGCCGTCGCCTACCCCGCATATGTCGCTCCAGTTTGGGTGGCCAAGCTCTGTAAGCTTGCCCCGGAGGTCTTCTTTGGGGGGGGAGCGAGTGCGCAGCTCGGCCCGTGCCCCTCTCTGGTTTGGGTGGCGAGGATTGGTCCTGCCCCGGAGTCTTGCGCATTTTGAACTGAAATTTTCATGCAGAAAAGGCAAAATTCAAAGATACAAAAGGGGACAAGATATTTCATTCATGACTTACAGTTTCCAGCTATATCACGACCGGCGTTCCACGTCCTTCTGAGTGATTGGCCCGTCCTTCTCAGGGGGGGCTTTGGGGGGCGCGGTCGGTCCTGTTCCCCTCCGCGGTGCCATCAGCTGGAGCTAACTCTGGATGGCAGGGGCCATACCTCCGCCCGGTTAAGTCGATCCTCAGGTTCATCTCTGGTCCCTTATGCTTGGTCGACCCCACGTAGCAGCTCCTAGACAGCTTCTGGCTTCCCCGTACGATCCCAACCCCTCGGGGGGTTTGGAACTTGACCATCTGGTGGAGAAGGCTGGGGAGCGCTCCGATGGCCGCCATGTAAGGTCGTCCTATGATCCCGTTGTACGCCGACGCAATGTCGACCACATCGAACAGTGTCATTCGAGTGACGACCTGCGGCTCTTCTCCGAGGGTTATCGGTAAGGTGATCACTCCCACGATGGGGGTCGAGTGACCGGTGAAGCCGACGAGGGGTCCGGTACAGGGTCTCAGGTCCGTCGGCCTTAACCCCATCTTTTCGATTGTGGACATGAACAGGATGTAGCAGGAGCTCCCTGTGTCGATCAGGAGGCGACTGACGATGGCCGTCCCAATCTAGGCCTCGATGACGATGGCGTCGTCGTGGGGCAGCTCGACTCCCTCTAGATCCTCGTCGCTGAAAGTAATGGGAGGGTAGGCCATCCTTCTCCCTCTCGGATCCCCTCCAAGACCCGCCGTCATCACTTGTCTCGCGTACGCCTTTTTGCTTGATGACGATGCTCCTCCGGAGGATGGCCCGCCGCATATCGTGTTTATGTGCATGACGGATTTCGGGGGGTGAGGCTCTTCCCGCTCACCGTTTGCAGGAGGGTCTGCCCTCCGTGCCCTTCGGTGGTTCCCCTCCTCTCGGTCTGGTCTCCTGCCCCCGACGAAGCCCCCCCAGGTGGCCTGCCTGGATCAGCCGCTCGATTTCCCTTTTGAGGGTGAAGCAGTCATCGGTGACGTGGCCATGGTCTCGGTGGTACCGGCAGTATTTTTTGAAATCTCTCCGGGCCGGATCTGACTTCATTTCTCGAGGTGGCTCCGGCAGCAGTCCGGCTCTTGTAGCCGCGGCCATCACCTCGATCAAGGGGGCATTGAGTTGCGTGTAATGTGCCCGTAGGGGGCCTTCTTGTCTCGGGACGACTCGGGGGGGCCCTTGGGCCGGGGCGAACTCGTGCGCCGGGCCAGGGCGATCTTGCGGGCGAGGACCCAGCGGTTCCCGCCTTGGTCGGGCCAGCTGGTCGCGACCTCGGTGCCCCTCTTCTTGCCTCGGCCGAGGGTGTGACCGGGGCTCGCCTTGGGATGGCTTCGCCGGGGGGAATAGGGCCTTTGTGCCGAGAGTCTCTTCGGCCAACGCATGCCTCTCCGCCATAGCAACCATCGCCTCATAGTCGGTCGGTAGATCCCGGAGCAGGGATTTGTGGAGGCTCCGAGTCCGCAACCCCGTTTTGAAGGCCAGCATAAGCACCTCATCACCGCATGTCACCACCGCCCGTCTCTCATCCTGAAAGCGGCGGAGGTATCTGCCCGTTGTCTCTCCCTCTCCTTGGACTATCGTGCTGAGATAGTCTAAGGGCTTCTTTTTCGTCCGTCCGGCCCGAAACTCTTGGCATAACTTGTGGGATAGCTCGCCAAAGCTCCCAATGGATATCGCGGGCAAGCCGAAGTACCAGTCCAACGCGGTGTCCCTCAGGCTTTGGGAGAAATGCCGGCATAGGAACGCCTCATCCACATCCTGCGCCTCCATTGCCCCCCGGTACTGCTGCACGTGCGTGAGGGGGTCGCCTCTCCCATTGTATGTGGCCAAGTGGGGGGGGGGGTTTGAACCTTATGGGTCTCGGAGCGGACGTAATCCACAGTGCAAGCGGCGTGGCCTCCTCCGGATAGGTAGGGCGATCGGGCGCATCCCCTCTCCGCCATTCGGGGGTCTGGCTTCGATCGCGCCTCGGCCGCCGACGGTCCTCTGGCCCCGGGGAGTAGCCCGATGGTCGCCTGGCGGGGCTCCTTCCTCGGGTCGAGGATTCGACGGGTTGTGGGCTACGGTTCTCCCAGCACCATCGCCTCCCTGCCAGCTCCCCTCGGGCCTCCATCCGTTCCTAATTCTCCCGCAGAAGCCTTTCGCGCTCGGCGGTGAGGAAGCGTAGTTGTCGACAAGCAGCTTCCTCGCGCAGGCAATCGGAGGGGTGGTGCAGGCGATGCGGGCTGCCTCCTCCTGCTGGGGAACTGGCCAACAATGGGCCCCGCCCGTCCCCGAGACGCCGACCCGTCGCCGTCACCTCCAGGATTTCTCGGTTGCTCTCGTTCTCCCTCCTTAGCCTCTCGCGCTCCGCGATGACGAGGCGGAGCTGGTGGCGGGCAGCCTCTTCGTCCTGGTAGGCCCTTCGGGTGGTCTCGGCCGCTTCGTCCAAACGCCTTTGCACGGCGGCCGCCTCCCTTAGGCGCCTCCACCGCCGCGCAACTTCCATCTCCTCTTCCAGGAGCCTCTGCTGGGCCGCGACCTCCTCGGCGAGCCCCCTGTTCTCCCCCTCATCCTCGAACTGAGGGTGGAGATTTCGCCTCACATCCTGGGGCTCCGAGGGGCCGGGCTGAGGCTCCGCCCCCCGCCGCCGGATAGCCTCCCCTGGCCTGAGTGACGGCCTCAAAGCTCTTCAGGACAGCGTGGGCCGAAGTATGGTCAGTCTCGGTGCCCCTCCCCAGAAGGGGGTCGGGCGTTGGGGTGATTAGTAGAGAGGGTGGCTCCTGACCTACGGGATCCTTGCCGTGGTCAGGGTTCCGAGAGATCGGCATGGAGTCTAACATGGGTGTGACCCTTCGTTCCCACAGACGGCGCCAATTGTTACGAGGTGGAACTCGCGTACAATGAATTTGTATTGTGGGGAACCAAGGGCATGGTGGTTATGTTGAGAAGAGGGTTTAGGTGGGCTGTTTAACAAGTGATTAGTGGGGTGAAGAGGTTGGACTTGCCGCCGGGGGTGGCCACGGAGTCGAATCTCACCGGACGCGGCGGAGGAAGATTGGATGGCAGTGTTGGATCCTGTCAAAACAGTGTTAGGATCGATAAATAAAGTTGAGACTTACGCTTGCGTATGCGGCACGGTAGTCTCGGAACTTTGCCTTCGGATTCGCCACGACGGATCGAGTCTTCTCACGAACGGAGTAAGGCTACTAAATCCACAATCTAAATCTCTACTTTTAGATTAAGAACTTGGATAAAGAGAGAGGAAGGATTTCGGCAGAGCTTCGCTAGAATGAAATGCATGCAAGAATGCCATGCAAAAGTGTAAGGAAATGGCTTACCCTTGGGTCTTATTTATAGCCCCAAGGTAGTTATTTTAGGAGTAATTGTTCCTTTGGAACAATTTAACTAAGGTGTACCATGATACATGGCACATTATAAGCTTAAGTTGTACCATATGCATGGTACAACATAAGCTTAAGATATTACCCCTTTATTAGCCATATGTCGCATGCACTTATGCATATATAATGCGACTTTCCCATCAATCTAGAGATCCTCTCCGCAAGGGAACATATTCCCTTTGCACACGACTTCGTGTACGCGACGTTCGAGGTCCGTGTTCCCTTGTACATCCCCTACAAGGGTGTACTAACATCTTCCATATCCAACATCTCCCACTCACACTTGAGTGGATGGTAAGAGAACGTCTTTCTCTTAGTTCTTTCATCTATCATACCGAGAAATAGACCGTGCGACCGTCATACGCGTAGAGTCTGTTGTTGTGCACTTGTTAGAGATACACAACGACCTCGAAGGTGCAAAGTTGAGTAGTTCAACGCATGCTTTACCCTAGATTATTTCTTCACATTTCTTATACTTTATATTCAACAATTGAATCCCATCTGGATTACAATTGGCTGGCCAGCTTTGAATCATTTAAAGTCCAAATGTGAATATGAAATCAATCTTCCTCTTCTTGCGAACCTTCTGATCTTGACTTGATTCGCTTTTCTAACGTGCCCCGCCGAGCTGAATTATCATAGCCCATTAGTAACACGCTAAGATAGCGATCATCTCGTCAAATCTAAAGGAACCAATTGGAGTCCTTGAGGGTAAGAGTTAAGACCCGTATGGCCTTTGAGTCTCACATAATAGCAAACACTATTGCTACTAACTCAGTGGTCGAAATGCATACGTGGTATGAACACGTATTACAACATCACTCCTTTCCCAGGGAGAGTATGTCTTAATGATGTTGTACGGATGAAAGATCAGACACCACAGTGCCTATCTTTTGAGTCCCCTTACTACTCATGAAATATTCCCGGACTCTCATCCTGCATAAGACAGATAGGATTTAAAATCCTATGAGATCTCTTTTTAAATATCCTTGTGATACAGATCTCAGATCTTTTGTAAGCATCCATATGATGCAGATCTTTCATTCGACTATCTTGTTTAAGTCACGACTCTAAATCATTTGTCTAATGATTTTGACTTTAAACTAGTCTCATCTCTATCTTATCCATCTGATAAGATAATGCGGTTGCTCATGTGAGAGAGCCAACCTTAATCTGTCCGACATACACACAATAAAATAGCTGAGACTTAAACACAAAGGTATAAAATCATTTGTAAGAAACTTGTATGCAATATATAAAAGAACTTCTTTCTTTTATTAAACTTTGATCTTCTATAGACATGGGAAATATTACATGATACAGCTCAACACCTACGCATTCCCATAGATGATAAGTGTTTGTAGAACACATCTCTGGGGATCGCCTTAGTAAGGGGATCCGCTATCATCTCATGCGTGGATATGTATCCTATGTCTACTTCCTTCCGTTTGTCATAGTCCTTCGCAAACTTGAATCGAATATCAATGTGTTTGGTCTTACAATGAAATTTAGGATCTTTGACATAGGCAATCGAGGCTTGACTATCACTGTATATAGGAACAGTGCTCGAGTCAGAGGTATTCGTCAGACTGTCTAAGAATTTCCTAAGCCAAACAGCTTCTTGGACCGCCATGCTGAATGCTACGAATTCGGCTTCCATGGTTGATAAGGCGATGCAGGTTTGCTTCTTGCTGCTCCAGGATATTGCACCATTCCCGAGCAAGAAAACAAAGCCTGAGGTAGATCTTCGCTCGTCGAGATCACCTGCCCAATCAGCATCGGTATAGCCTTCGAGTCTCAAGGTATTGCCTTGATAGCACAACGCATAGTCCGCAGTCCCTTTGAGGTACCTTAATATCCTCTTCACCGCTTTCCAGTGTGCCTGTCCTGGGTTGGATTGGTAACGGCTTACCATACCAACAGCATAGCAAATGTCCGGTCTGGTACACATCATGGCGTACATCAGACTCCCGACAGCACTGGAGTATGGAACCTTTTCCATAGCTTTCTTTTCTTTTGGATCTTTGGGACACATTTTCAAACATAGACCCTCGCCTTTGCTTATTGGAGTATCAATTGGCTTGCAGTCCTGCATATTAAATCGTTCTAAAACTTTCTTTATATATGTCTCTTAAGAGAGAGAAAGAAGTTTCTTGGAACGATTCCTTGAGATCTTAACCCCAAGGATATATGCAGCTTCATCCATGTCTTTCATTTCAAAGACGGATGAAAGCCAAGCTTTGATATCCATGATAAGACGCTTATCATTTCCGGCTATAAGTATGTCATCTACATAAAGAGACATAATTACATACTTGTTCTTAATCCTCTTAATGTATACGCAGTTGTCTTCGTCGAGCATGGAGAAACCATACGACAAAACGACTTCTTGAAAGCGCATATACCACTGCCTTGAGGATTGTTTAAGACCATATATGGATTTACGAAGTTTACAAACCTTATGTTTGTTTTCTTCTTGTACGAACCCGTTTGGTTGTTTCATGTAGATCTCCTCATCTAGTTCTCCGTTAAGAAAAGCAGTCTTTACATCCATCTGATGTAACTCGAGGTCCAAACAAGCCACCATTGCCAGAATTAAGCGAATGGAGGTAAAACGCACGACAGGAGAGAAAGTCTCTTCGTAGTCTATTCCTTCCTGTTGCGTGAAACCTTTCGCAACAAGGCGAGCTTTATATTTCTCGATGGAGCCATCAGCCTTATGCTTGATTTTGAGAACCCACTTGTTCCCAATGGCTCTACGTCCCTTAGGTAAATCAACCAAGTCCCAGACTTGGTTTGTTTTCATGGATTGAAGTTCTTCTTCCATTGCCGCTATCCATTTATCTTTAGCAGGGCATGTGACGGCATGTTTGAAATTTGCAGGTTCGTCATCATCTTGTAGTAATGTCATGAATGTTTGAGGAAATTCATCCTCAAATCTCAGAAGTGTTAGCCTCGTTCGATTACTACGTCTTGCTTGAGTTTGATCACTCCCACTTGGAATGACATCACTCCCACTTGGAATAATATCACTCCCACTCGGAATAGGATTGGTATCGTTCGTATCATCCGTTGGTGAAGTTTGAAACGTATTTTCTTCTTCACCAAGAATTCTCCCACTCGAACGTTCCGATCCTTCTTGATCCCAAGTCTCAAACAAGGATAAGTCTTGACTTATCTCACCCTGTCTTGGAAACTCGTTTTCCAAGAAGACAACATCCCTCGATTCGAATTCTATTAGACCCCCATTGTCCTCTTGACCGACGAAAACATATCCTTAGGAGTTTGCAGCGTATCAGATGAAGATACACTTCATCCCACGTGGCCCAAGTTTGCCATATTTGTGAGAGGATAAATGTGCGTAAGAGGCACACCCCCAAGGTTTTAGAATGCTTAAGTTTGGAGTTCTATTGTTCCACAACTCATAAGGAGTAGAACTTACCGACTTCGAGGGTACACGGTTTAAGATGAATGCTGCCGTCAATAATGCATCACCCCAAAAGATGATGGGCAAATTTGCCTGAGACATCATTGATCGGACCATTTCCATCAATGTCCTATTTCTTCTTTCTGCAACACCGTTTTGTTGCGGAGTATAAGGCATAGTTATTTGATGAACTATGCCTTTTTCATCACAGAGTTCCTTAAAACTCGTTGATTGATATTCTCCACCCCGATCGGTTCGCAAGACCTTTATCTTGCGATCTAGTTGATTTTCCACTAAACTCATATAGTTTTTGAAGCAAGATAAAGCTTCATATTTGTGGGAAATCAAATAAATATGACCGAAACGGGTGAAGTCATCAATGAATGTGATGAAATAGGACTTCCCGCGTCTTGTCTTAACATTCATTGGACCGCAAATGTCCGAATGGATAAGCTGTAATGGAACTTCGGCCCTTGTGCCAGTTCCAAACGGCTTGCGACAAGTTTTCCCTACAAGACAATGTTCACAAGTTGACATTTCAACTTTTGAAACATTAGATAGCAAGCCACTTTTGGCAAGTCTATCCATTCTAGTTGGTCCAATATGACCAAGTCTTGCATGCCAACAAATGATCTCAAATTCAGAGTTAGAAGCATTTGTCAAATGGAAACTTTCATTTATAGAAGAAGAATCATCATACATTGTGTTTAAAACAATTAATCCATTACAAACATTACCCGACCCAATTAAAGAACTATTACAAACAAGGTCAACCTTTTGTTTATAGAACCTCCATTCATAATCTAAAGACATTAACATGACCACGGATACGATATTCCTTCTAATATCTGGAGCAAAGAGGACGTCGTGCAATAATAAAGTCCGGCCGTTGTCGAGAACTAGCTTGCATGTTCCGACGCCTTTGACTTCAACACGAGTGTTGTTGCCGACGTATATCCACTTTGTTCCTTGAGTTATCTTTCGATACTCTACGAAGAACCTTCTGTCCTTCGCTACGTGGTCTGTGGCCCCTGAATCAATCAACCAAAAATAGTTAGATTCAGCAAGAAACACGGAACTAGAAACACATATACAAGTTACCTTATCACTTCCATCCGTACACGTACGGGCGAAGTGACCGTACTTGTTGCACTTAAAGCACTTGATCTTCTTCAAGTTTTTCTTCTTTGAGTGCACATTCTTTTGCCACTTTTTGTTCTTAGTCTTCTTTGAGGTTTCCGGTTCTTGCTTTCGTTCGTTCACAAACCTTAAGCGTTTATTCTTCCGCTTATTTCCTCCATGTGAGGAACTAGCGGCCATGTGCACTTCTGCACTAGGTTTTGCGGCTTGAATCCGCTCTTCCTCGAGTTCGAGGTGTTTTGATACATCGCTTAAAGTTTTAATGCACTCATTATGAGTGAGGTGCATTTTCATGTTATCCCAGCTATCTGGGAGTGAACGAATGACTGCTTGGATCTGCTATTCGTCAGACAGCGTAAGACCCGCATCCTTCAATTCAGCTATGAGATTCGCCATGTGGCGGAGATGCTTTTTCATAGAATGATCTCGCCGCATCTTGTACGCATCAAATTGAATATTTACGGAGCGGAGTTTGGTAACCGAAGTTTCACCAAACTTTATTTCTAGCTCTGACCATATGTCTTTGGCTAGATCAAATTCCCGAAATAGACGCATTATGTCATTGTCCATTGCGGACAGTAACGTAATACGTGCTATTTTGTTCTTTCGAGTCCAAGTCTCATAAGCTTCCCGGTCCCTCTTGTGTTGGGCCGTATTGCCCAACTCAGGTTCTTCCATTATGTTTTGGAGTGTTTCAAGCACATCTTGCTCCTCCAAAACATATTGGATTTTTATTGACCAAAGTTTATAATTGTCGCCGTTGAGCTTTTCACCTTTGTTAAGCTCTGCGACAATGTTCTTAGAAGCGGTAGACATATTCGAATCAAAAAACTACAAAGAAAATGAAAAACACGATCAAAATTCTATGCATAAAGTTTCGATTCTTTAAACACTTGATAAGTTCCTTGGATGCGTTGAAATGTTACTCTAGAATCGAGAAGTTCACTACGTTCCCAACTACCATCTAGAAGTAACTTTCAAAGTATCCCTCTTACTTATCTCAAGTAAACAGAAATCAGAAATGATACTCGTATGGTACCAGCAGCGGAAAAATATTTTTGAAAAACATATCTTTCAAAATGGAATAGGTGAGAGTTTGCGCAAAGAATTTTAGCGCAACAATTGCCAAGCCACGAGACCTGTTCTACACACCCATGGGTTAGATGACCATGGCCGGATCGTGGTAGGACTTGGAATTCTAAATTGCGCTATCCCGATTTAAGGACGGGATATAACCTATTTGAAAACATCTTTGTCAAAAAATTTGAAATACATTGGCTAATCTCCGTAGAGTAGAGCACAATGTCATAAGTACATTGGCTAATCTCCGTAGAGTAGAGCACAATGACATGGCTAATCTCGCATGAAGTAGAGCACTATGGATAATCTTCAAGGAGTAGAGCCCAAAAAAAATTTATAAAACAAGAGTAGGCGACTGTCGTTAGCCCCGTATGGGCTAATCGGCACATTCGAGTTTGACCAAGGCCTTTTGTCACCCCGTATGGGTCAGTCGGCAAGTTCGCGATCGACCAAGACCTTCTGTCGGATTGGTCGACCAAAACAACCAAATTGGTCGACCAATTATTTGGTCTGCAACTTCTCCCGGCCAGGGCCTCTGCCCTGGCCAAGGGTGGCCAAGGGCCTGCCAGGGGCCCTGGCCCCTCGGCCAGGGCCTCTGCCCTGGCCGAGGCCATGGCCGAGGCCAAGGCGCCGGCCCTGGCCTCTGCCAGGGCTGGCAGGCCGGCCTTGGCCACTGCCACGGCCGGCCAGGCCCTGGCAGTGGCCAGGGCGCCGGCCCTGGCCACTGCCACGGCCGGCCAGGCCCTGGCAGTGGCCAGGGCGCCGGCCCTGGCCTCTGCCAGGGCCGGGCAGGCCGGCCATTGCCGGCCTGGCCTTGGCCGGCCACTGCCGGCCTGGCCATGGCCGGTCATGGCCAAGGCCATTTTGGCATTAGCCGGCCATGGCCCCTTTGGCCATGGCCGGCCACCCCCTTTGAATGGGGTTGCCGCACACCCCGCCGGAGGGGTGGCCATGGTGGTTATTGGCCGTAGCCAACCCCCTTCGCATGGGGAGGGGGGTGCATGGCCTTCATAGCACATTTGGCCATGGTGCACATGCACTAACATTCATCTACTCCGATGGAGATAACTACCATCATCTTCCTCGATGAAGCACCTGTTCGTGGATGAAGCACCCGTTTGTCGAGAAAGTAGTTATTTTCTAATGGCCGTGTGCCAAAAATGAAAAATAACATACTACATGAACGGTCGGTTCTTCCCGTCACGGAGAGTTCCTGCCATATCCTTAATGACAGAAGACCCTAACGTGAAAAGAACAACCGCTGCGTTCTCTCCGTCACGAAGCGTTCCTACCATATCCGTAATGGTAGGATACCCATTCGTGAAAAAGACAACGACTCGTTCATAGTTTCGACGGGGCGACGGTTCTGACCGGGGCGAAACCGTATGGCTCTGATACCAATGTTGGATTCTGTCAAAACAGTGTTAGGATCGATAAATAAAGTTGAGACTTACGCTTGCGTATGCGGCACGGTAGCCTCGGAACTTTGCCTTCGGATTCGCCACGACGGATCGAGTCTTCTCACGAACGGAGTAAGGCTACTAAATCCACAATCTAAATCTCTACTTTTAGATTAAGAACTTGGATAAAGAGAGAGGAAGGATTTCGGCAGAGCTTCGCTAGAATGAAATGCATGCAAGAATGCCATGCAAAAGTGTAAGGAAATGGCTTACCCTTGGGTCTTATTTATAGCCCCCAAGGTAGTTATTTTAGGAGTAATTGTTCCTTTGGAACAATTTAACTAAGGTGTACCATGATACATGGCACATTATAAGCTTAAGTTGTACCATATGCATGGTACAACATAAGCTTAAGATATTACCCCTTTATTAGCCATATGTCGCATGCACTTATGCATATATAATGCGACTTTCCCATCAATCTAGAGATCCTCTCCGCAAGGGAACATATTCCCTTTGCACACGACTTCGTGTACGCGACGTTCGAGGTCCGTGTTCCCTCGTACATCCCCTACAAGGGTGTACTAACGTCTTCCATATCCAACAGGCAGGAGGCTGAAGTTGATGTCGACCAAGGGGCGAGCTTTCCTGCAGCACGAGCAACTCGTCAGAAGGGCGGGGTTGGGGTCCAACCCTTAGCCCCTCCGATGCCTAAGTCAGTAATAGGACTTAAAACGGGGGCTAGGCACGCCGGTCGGACTAACGGTGTGTCGACCGTACGTGGCGAGCTATAGGTGGGAGAACAAAGATATGTACGACCTTTGCTCTCGTGTGTGAATGATAGATTGAGAGAGAATTTGCCAACCCCCTCACCGTAAGAGGAGAGGGGGTATTTATACCTGATGGGAGATGACTAGGCGGGGCTGACCTGGCATGCTGACTAGACGTGCTGAGCTGGCTCGGTTGTCAGCGGAAGCTTCGGACAAGGACGTCAGGAATAGGAGTGCCTGACCTGCTTTTGTCAGACGACGCGGCGGCCAGGGGGTGCTTTTGTCGGGATGTCAGGGCCGAAAGCATTAACTGTCAGTCGGCTCAACCGCCCGGGGGTGCTTTGTCAGACAGTCGGGTGGCGTATGTGTCAGTCATGTCCTTATCCTAGGTTGTTTGTCGTTGGTGACGAACTAAAGGTCTGGCTATGTTATCCCAGGCGCTGCGGTTCATGGGAATCAGACGGGTCGTCCGAATCGGGGGTTGTCCAGCCCGGCCGCGCCCCCTGTTCGGTCGTGGGCTATGGTTCGCTGGCACGGAAGGATACGCCCGTGCCTAAGTCAGCAGGCCCAGCGGTGCTGTCCGGGCGCTCCCTAAGCGCACTGCCCCTGGCGGGTCGAGCAACTGCGGTTGTACGCCTCGGCCGGGTGGGGGAGGTGCTGTGAGGTGCGCCCGTCTCCATGTAGCTTCGGATTTCCGGGGTGGCGGCCCTTTCGTGAAGTGGAGAGTTCACGGGGTATGTCGGCGGATCCGGGTGGGAGTCGGACTCGTACGATCTTTTGGTCGTAACATATATATATATATATAGAAATAGCATATACATATACTCAAGCACTCGCACACCTAGTATATACACCATACGTGTAACATTCATGCCATTCAAATACTACACACACACACACACACACACACACACACACACATTGAATGCAAGTATTCTGCGACGGATACAATTCAAATATCCAAGTACAACAACTGCATTTATACACACGAATTCTTATTATCATATATATATACACTGATACCAACTAATATACATCTATAGTATACTCCACTGAAGGAAGTACATCCCCTGACCTCCTAAGCTATGAGTTTAATGGTGGATCACTTAAGACTCTAAAGTCACTACCCACCTTAGGGCTAATCTATACCAATCACCAACTGAAGCATTACATGTACTATCCTTACGCACAGCGCAGTGCGGTGACCTGCATGGGCCGCCAAAAACTATCACGCCCCTCTCCCCAGAATACACTGCATTTAAAATAATTTTTTTTCCAACTATCCTGGAGAGCGAGGGTGATGAGGAAGGAAAAGGGAGAGAAAGAAGAAAAGTGAATATGCAGGCCACTACGCACATGCTGTGATAGTACAAGTGAAGCTCCACTAAAATATCCAACAGTCACACAAAACCAGAACAACATTTAATACATAACATGCTTCATTTTTATACATAGTCCAAGTACACCAATACATATATACAGCCACTCTCCACCTTCAAAAACAACCAAGACGCTCTGCAAGCTACATCACCCACCAAACGCTACCCCTGAGACCCGACTCCAAGTCACAACCAACCATACTACCCCTGCTACCTGAAAAATAGGGAGGAGCACGTCAATGCGTGCCCCAGTAGGAACCAACTTGGATTTGGAATATCGTTTTTAAGGTTATCAATCTACAAAGCAAGGTAGGAGAAATAAGACATATAACTAAGTAAAATAACGGAAAGTAATTGGCCAAGTAAGAGGATCATACCTGCGGTCCAATGTCGGGGTATTGCAAGAAAAGGGTTAGCACGAATAATAACAATAATAATAATAACACAAGTGTTCAAACAACCAATATCTAATAAGATAACTGCAAGTGCCTGAGGCATGACACAGAGTCACAAAGAACGGGCAAAGGGAAGGGAAAGTGCTGCCAGTAGAAGGAGTAACAAGCAAATTCTTATTTTATTGTTTTATAATTGAATTAATTGGAACTTGGGTAAACTGTGTGATACCAAAACCTGGACATCACCCCAAATTTGGGGCGATATAGCACACGACACAGTGGACACGTGCACTGTACAACACCGGGCCTCTCAGCTCCCCCTTCCCTAGCAGGAGTAAGGCTCTCCACATAATAACACAACCTCCGTATGTCCCCTCCACTCCCGGTAAAGCCGAGTGGGTATAAATATCACATATCACACAATCATTTCTCCCAACTTCTCAGTATAGGCCTCATATCCAAAATTTACTCAAATCCCACCTAAAACCCGGGTTTTGCTAACTCAACCTCATTAGAGAGGACTGAGACATTCAATAGTTTCATTTTATCATTTTAGTAATGAAGAGGTCACGTTGCATGGCATCACATTCCATATTCATTCAACATGGGTCATGCACCGAAGTGTCATGCCCTCCATCGTAGCCATTTCAATTCATTATCCATATCACATAAACCCATGGTTTCTATGACTCCGTCATCACCACTTTATAACATGCTTAATAATACATTTATATACAAAGTCATTTTGCAGGTTTCTCCACTTTTGTTTAATTGAGGCATTTTCACAAACACTTGGCAGGCGGCATAGACATGGTTATTGTCACATCATCAATTTCATTAACCATCTGCATAACATAGCTATTTTCTAAGCAATAACCATAATCATGCACTATAGAGAGTGAATAGCAACGATACACAATTCACAACACCACTTTAATACTTCAGATTGCTGGAATTTGCACAAGTTGACAATACATGGGTATGTATCATCAGGTTTTATTGAGAATTTGACTAAATTTCCCAAATGAGAGTTATAGATATACTAGTCCTGGATTCACAGATGAAATTTCAGGCAAAAATATTAAGTATATGATTTATAGTGAATTATTTGGTAAAGTGTGTCAAATCTGTTTTTCAGACAGATTTCAGAGTCTGTATTGAAAGCCAATTTTGGGCATGTTGCAGCCAGAAATTCGACATATAAGCACTATGTTGAATTTTTAGAAAAACTTGTTACTTTCCAACAAGACCAAGAACATGAAATTCCATTATGTGTGCAGGTGTTGCGATCAATTTTACTAAACTGTGTCAAAACTGAAAATCAAACAGACATGTTATAAAGATGGAATTTTTACTCCTAATTTTTGAATTGAACATATATCAAAATTTATATGATTTTGGGGTATAACCTCAAGATCTACATGGATATATTTTTTTTGAACTCTAATTCGAACAACAGTAACCAGAATCAAGGCAACAACAGACATCAAGATTTCAGAATTTCAAAGGGGATAATTTTGCTAAGAATTTCAAGGGAGAATGCATGAAAATGGAATCATGTCACATTAATTTGATTACCACTACTTCAAATTGATAAAAATGGTATAAAAACATGATAAAATAAAACCCTAATTAAGTTTCCAAATCCAAGTTAGATCCTATCTCAAATAGCTTGATTTCCTACTCTCTTCCTCCTCCTTTCTTCTCCACCTTCTTCTCTCTTGCAACATTTGTGCTTCTTGATTTTTGGTGGGATAAATTAGGGTTTTGAATTGAAGAAAATGGAGAAAAGGTGGAGGGTGTAATGACCCGTATTCACCCATACCTATTTTCTGCGTATTTTCCTAATTAAAAGTATTTTATAATGGTTTGTTAGGAGTTGAACATCGAAATAGTTTTTAAATCATTTATAAAAAAATGTTTTGTAGTACCAATATAGTTATAGCCTATTTTAGAGTATACAAGTACCAACCTAAATCCCTAAATGATTTTTATAATTATTTAAACTCAAGTATTAATGTTACAGCCGTGGCAATTATTTTCCTAAGTAAACGTTTTCAAAATACTTTCAAACTTCTGCAGTATCACTCTAAGACCATTTTGTGCTTCCCACATTAATTTCGTAATTTTCCGAAGTCGGATCAATAGAGAACCCGCAAACCCGCTTCCTAAACGTTTTGGCCCAAAACACGTATTTCCGTAGTCCAAACTACGAAATAGATCTCGTAGTCACGATCCTCGTGACGATACGAACCCGTGGCTATATTTTCGTAATTTTTCGGAGTCGTTTGTGAAAACGTGTCTGTATTTCCGCTTTGCTAATTACAAGCACTAATGACCTTTTTACAATTACTTTTAACTATTTACTCTTACCCTAAACCCCCAACCAACTCTTAACCCACCGAAATACTGGTTGGATCTGAAATCATTCAGATCCAACACTCATCTTCCCAATTAAAAATGTTGTCTCCCCTAATTACAAGAATACCACTCCCTAACCCTATTTAAACACACAGCCCTAACTCTCTTCTCCCTCAGACTAAACAGGCTTCACTGTTTGAGCTCGAACCCAACTTCTCTCACCTCGACCCCCCGTACTCTCCGCCGTACGGCGAGCTCCCCGCTCCGAGCGCTCTCCCCTGTAGTCGACGGCGACGTCTCGTCGGTGCACACGTCGCCGCAGCCTCCGACCCGAAGCACACCGGCTAGCGCCCTCGCTCCCCTGCGAGAAAGCTTCGCCGTCCGCTCTCCTCGAGGCAGCCGCCTACATTCCCTCTCTCCGCTCCTCTCAGCACCCTTGCCGTCAAGCCCCGCTCTCACGTCTGCCCTCGCCGTCCCCAGGCCACCCTCCTCCGCTGATCACCGAAAGCCCGCCCCCTCCTCTGTTCCCGTTTCCGAAGCAGAACACCCCCACGGCGACGCCGCTTCCCGCCGCCCAGACGCCCTCCGAGCTCCGCCGTTCAACCGCTGCACCCGAGTGATCGCCGCCCCTCCCCTATTCCTGCTCTCCAAGGCAACGCCGGCGCCGTCGAACCCCAGCAGCCTCCCCTGTTCCCGGAGCTTCCCCGCCCGCACGACGAGTTCGCCGCCGCCGTTAGCGCCTCGACCCCGCCTCTGCACCGCTGCCACCTGTCGGACCTCCGGCGAGCCACCCCACACCGCCGAGCAGCCCCTCGACCCCGCCACCGCCGCCGGCGAAACACCCCCGCCGTCTCTCTCTCCCTATCTCTCCCCGCATACAACGTCGACAGCAGCGTAAGTTTCGAATGGCAAACTTGTAAATATGAGTAATTTCGTATTTTTAAGTATTTTATTAATTAATAAATGGGTTTTATGGTTTATAATCCATAAGTAATTGTATAGGGCTCAGAAAATTGCGAAACTAGTCCCAGAAAATCAGAAACGTCGAAACGAATCCATTGGCGCTAGTTTCGTCACCATAAGGCAAGTATATTTCTCACAGTGAATTTTTAAAGGCAAAACTTAAATATGTTAAAATCCTTTTAAAATTCGTAGCTTGCAATTTTTACATACACTGCTTTACGATAAAAATATATGTTACAGTACTTGTAAATACGATCGTTTTGACATCTTGTTTACAGAATTCCGACGTACGGTTTGCCCGGAATAAATCTTTGAAGATATGTTGTAATGCTAAATTCTTGCTTTAAAAATCCTTTTAAAATTCGTAATCTGTGATTTTACGTACACTTATGTACGATAAAAATATATGTCGTAGTACTAGTAAATACGATCAATTTGATACATTGTTTGAATAATTCTGATGTACGGTTTGCTCTAAATAATTCCTTGAACATATGTTTTAAAAATTATTTCTTGCTTTTTGGCTATTTAAAATTGTTTAAAAAATTGTTTAAAAATCTTGAAAAATAACTACTAATCTTAGATCATATTTTAAGCTAATTTAAACTCATTTTCTTAGTTAAAATCATATCTTAACCGTTCTTTCATCTATTTAAGTGAATTTTTATGTTTTCATTTAATTGCTGAATCAAGTCGTGAAGTTGTGAACTTTGGTGAAACTGTTGTACGGACTACTGAGACACTGAGACTGAATTGACTGAATGGAAGATGGAACTTCAACAATATTGAATGGAAGATGGAACTTTAATAATATAGAATGGAAGATGGAATTTCAATAATAGACAGATAGTACACGTTCTTTTGACCGACACTAGACTTGACCTGGGATTGGGGTAGTCTATGATCACAAGTGTCACAGAATGACTGGATGCGCCATACTAAATTACCTCCAACACATTACGGGGGTTAGAACCTTGACCGTTGCCATATCGGAACGGTGGGTAAGCCTCGGAGTTGCTCCCGTCGCAGGCTGCATGTTGGTTATCTCTAGTACTCTTGGACATGGACTTATCACTAGGATAGACTGGTTATTGATTATTGTTCTAACATCTTTTCTACAGGTTGCTACAGTGTGTTTATTGAATGCTAAATTGTCACAGGTTACAGACGGCTTGCAAATTGTTATTGAATAATGAAATTGTTACAGGTTGCAAATGATATTGCAAATGGCTATCAAATGATTAAATTGATGCAGGTTGCAAATGTTTAACTGATTTAACTGCTTTAACTGCTTTAACTCCTTTAAGTTCAACTTATTACTGGTCTTTAATTCTTTTAAAGTTAAAATTATTGCTTGTCTTTAACTCTTTTAAAGTTTAAACTTATTGATTGTCTTTAAAATTCAGCGTTGTTTAAATTAAATGTATAACGTTTTGGTTTTGAGAATATCTTGCCGAGTATACCTCGCTGACGGACATTTCATTTTGTTGTTTTACGAAATGTCCGTCAGGTATCGATAGTGAGTTCTTTGAAGACACTACCGCAGGAACCGAACCAGTGCTTGACGAGCACGTGGAGTACCTACCCACAGAAGATTAGACAATCCCCTTCGCGACTGTTTCTTTACATTTAAAATAATGTAATTTGTGTACCTTGTTTGTATTGCTATACTAGGCCCAAATTGTATCTTAATTATTGTACGCTGGATATGTAATAATGTTGTTTGAGCTGCTTCTTAAATTTGCATGCAAGGATCTGTAATTTTTATACAGACGCTTAGTGTGCTTAAGCCAAGGAGGAAGAAAAAGAAGAAGATTCCAAAAGAAAAAAAAGTACTCCTCCTTGTTTTAAGCACATTGCGGACCCGCTCGCGTCCTCGCTCCCGGTAGAATGGGAAGCGGGGCGTGACAGGTTTTGGTGGCGGCCCATGCAGGTCATGCGTATGCAAATACTTTAAGATCGGTTTAAATGACATTAATATCTAAGTGTACAAGTAGAATAGATTTATTCTAACTTACCTCACATTGAGGTTTGTTTTGAAGTTTGGCAGGTCAACCAGATACTCACAACTGATGGTGATTTGATTTTTACTTACCTTATATTGCGGTTTGTCTTGAAGTATGGCAGGTCGACTAGATACTCACAGCGTCACCAACGACGACATCTTGGGTATTGTAAAGGAAATACTGGAATTCAACCCTATATTCTCCACGAAGCTGCTGAACTGGTAATCACTAGTATATCTGAATCTTTTCCATCTACGTCGATTTGACACCCATCGTCTTTATTATCATTGCTAGTATATTTTATCGTGCTATATGTATTTGTCTTCGTAGCATGTCCACTTCTTGATTTGGAAATTTTCTATTGCTTCTTATCACAAAATTCGCAACGAACTATTTCCATTGAACCTCATTACCTTTTTCAAACTCTTAACCCTTGCTTATGAACTCGTGTTCCATTCTTGGTTATACCCTCCCTAGTAACCTCGTTTACTAGCAGTTATATTTATTTTCATATGTTGAACCATCTACCTACATCATCACCTTTCCTTCAGTTGATGATGGCACGCATATAAATGATAAGCTTTCTTCAATGGACCATGATACCGGTCAATGTGCTTGGCTAAAGTCTGTTGGATCGACCTAGCTAGACTGGGCATAAGTGATCCTGGCTTAGTCACTTCCCTGGCCGTGTCCGCTGGACCGCAAGGACGTGAATCACGATTATGTAACGCCATCGATCTTCATCACTATCACCCTTCCTTTAGCATTGATGAACTTTCGATTGACCTCCTTAGAATCTTTCTATTTTTAATACGCTTGAACTCTAGCTACGTCTATTTTAAGGAGGGTAGCATTCGGTTTTCGATCATCCAAAGTTCAAGTTCGAAAACGAAGCAGATCGAAAGACGCTCAGAAGTATTTGAGGATGGTACTAGGAAATTGAGAAGAGCCAAACCATGACTTGTAAGTGTAGACTGTTACTTCTTCTTTTTCTTTCTTGAGCTCGTATTTTCTACCCACTACTTTCGTCTTGTACCCGATTTTTCCATGGTTTGAATTCTTTTCCCGCCTACTTTCTCTCCCTCTCTTTATTGCGCTTTGTCTGTTTCCTCTCCTCGAGCCCCGTTCCCGCCTAACCTAGCCTACCCTACCCTACCCTACCTATGACCTTCGGTGCCTACCCTATCCATGACTTTCGGCGCCCCCTTTAAAAACCCCTCATCCCTCCCTCTCGCCTCAAGCTCCCCGGCCTCACTCGAGCTTCGACACGCCACCTGACATCGCCGAGCATTCGCAGTCTCTACACGACATGGATCGACAACCACCGATGGCCCTCCGACGATATGTTTTGGGATTTTTGGCCTTGGCAACAACCCTCGCCGCCACCCTCGCTACCGCTGTGTGGCTGAGATCTTGGGAAGCCATGATCCTTGGGCTTCTCTAGAGCTCTCTGCCCTGGGTCTCACCCAGATTGATGTCCCGTTTAGGCTTCCTCTTGCGACTACTCTTTTTGGTTTGCGGAAAAGTGTGCTTTTGGTTGTTCATTTGTTGGGTAATGTTGGGTGTTGCGAATGTCAAGTATTGGTCTACGGAAGGAGTGATGGCGATGCTTATTGGCATGATATTGGCCTTGGGAGTTGAAGTTGGATGTAGGCCTTGTGCTTGGCTCTGGATGAGAGCTTGGATCTTGCCTTATCGTGGGATATTATGGAGATTGATGGAAGGAATACTAGAAGTAAGTACTGACTTTGGATGTTGGCCCTGTACTTACCTTTGGGCGTTGATCTGGACGTTAGCATGTGGTTGGGCATTATGGAGATTGATGTTGTTGGTACACGTGGATTAATCGACGACATCTGTGGCTAGATCCAGTTAATCACCAGTAGCACGAATAAATTTTATGATCTTCTTTTTATGTGATTGATTATCTTACTACTAGCTTATCACCTCAGGTTCCAAGTTCGAACAGAGGTTGTCATCATAATAACCCTCATTTTCATGTGATGTTATTTTCTCATATTAATTTTGGACTACTTGAGAAGGCATGGTAACTATTGTAGTGATACTGGTCGGGACTAGTTACGAAAGCTATGGTGATGTTAATAGTATAAAATTATTAGAAATATCTCTTGGTTTCTTGATGCTATGATATCACATTATATTTCATGCTATTAACAACTTATTTTCTAAATTGTAATTTTCATCAAGTTTTCCATTTTCTCATTTATTTTGCTTGAGCTTCTTAAATAACAGTAATTATTTTATATTATAAAGTTTCGAGAAATTCCGAAGACGGAATTATTTTAAGGAGGGTAGAATGTGATGACCCGTATTCACCCATACCTATTTTCTGCGTATTTTCCTAATTAAAAGTATTTTATAATGGTTTGTTAGGAGTTGAACATCGAAATAGTTTTTAAATCATTTATAAAAAAATGTTTTGTAGTACCAATATAGTTATAGCCTATTTTAGAGTATACGAGTACCAACCTAAATCCCTAAATGATTTTTATAATTATTTAAACTCAAGTATTAATGTTACAGCCGTAGCAATTATTTTCCTAAGTAAACGTTTTCAAAATACTTTCAAACTTCTGCAGTATCACTCTAAGACCATTTTGTGCTTCCCACATTAATTTCGTAATTTTCCGAAGTCGGATCAATAGAGAACCCGCAAACCCGCTTCCTAAACGTTTTGGCCCAAAACACATATTTCCGTAGTCCAAACTACGAAATAGATCTCGTAGTCACGATCCTCGTGACGATACGAACCCGTGGCTATATTTTCGTAATTTTTCGGAGTCGTTTGTGAAAACGTGTCTGTATTTCACTGCTTTGCTAATTACAAACACTAATGACCTTTTTACAATTACTTTTAACTATTTACTCTTACCCTAAACCCCCAACCAACTCTTAACCCACCGAAATACTGGTTGGATCTGAAATCATTCAGATCCAACACTCATCTTCCCAATTAAAAATGTTGTCTCCCCTAATTACAAGAATACCACTCCCTAACCCTATTTAAACACACAACCCTAACTCTATTCTCCCTCAGACTAAACAGGCTTCACTGTTTGAGCTCGAACCCAACTTCTCTCGCCTCGACCCCCCGTACTCTCCGCCGTACGGTGAGCTCCCCGCTCCGAGCGCTCTCCCCTGTAGTCGACGGTGACGTCTCGTCGGTGCACACGTCGCCGCAGCCTCCGACCCGAAGCACACCGGCCAGCGCCCTCGCTCCCCTGCGAGAAAGCTTCGCCGTCCGCTCTCCTCGAGGCAGCCGCCTCCATTCCCTCTCTCCGCTCCTCTCAGCACCCGTGCCGTCAAGCCCCGCTCTCACGTCCGCCCTCGCCGTCCCCAGGCCACCCTCCTCCGCTGATCACCGAAAGCCCGCCCCCTCCTCTGTTCCCGTTTCCGAAGCAGAACACCCCCACGGCGACGCCGCTTCCCGCCGCCCAGACGCCCTCCGAGCTCCGCCGTTCAACCGCTGCACCCGAGTGATCGCCGCCCCTCCCCTGTTCCTGCTCTCCACGGCAACGCCGGCGCCGTCGAACCCCAGCAGCCTCCCCTGTTCCCGGAGCTTCCCCGCCCGCACGACGAGTTCGCCGCCGCCGTTAGTGCCTCGACCCCGCCTCTGCACCGCTGCCACCTGCCGGACCTCCGGCGAGCCACCCCACACCGCCGAGCAGCCCCTCGACTCCGCCACCGCCGCCGGTGAAACACCCCCGCCGTCTCTCTCTCCCTCTCTCTCCCCGCATACAACGTCGACAGCAGCGTAAGTTTCGAATGGCAAACTTGTAAATATGAGTAATTTCGTATTTTTAAGTATTTTATTAATTAATAAATGGGTTTTATGGTTTATAATCCATAAGTAATTGTATAGGGCTCAGAAAATTGCGAAACTAGTCCCAGAAAATCAGAAACGTCGAAACGAATCCATTGGCGCTAGTTTCGTCACCATAAGGCAAGTATATTTCTCACAGTGAATTTTTAAAGGCAAAACTTAAATATGTTAAAATCCTTTTAAAATTCGTAGCTTGCAATTTTTACATACACTGCTTTACGATAAAAATATATGTTACAGTACTTGTAAATACGATCGTTTTGACATCTTGTTTACAGAATTCCGAAGTACGGTTTTCCCGGAATAAATCTTTGAAGATATGTTGTAATGCTAAATTCTTGCTTTAAAAATCCTTTTAAAATTCGTAATCTGTGATTTTACGTACACTTATGTACGATAAAAATATATTTCGTAGTACTAGTAAATACGATCAATTTGATACCTTGTTTGAAGAATTCTGATGTACGGTTTGCTCTAAACAATTCCTTGAACATATGTTTTAAAAATTATTTCTTGCTTTTTGGCTATTTAAAATTGTTTAAAAAATTGTTTAAAAATCTTGAAAAATAACTACTAATCTTAGATCATATTTTAAGCTAATTTAAACTCATTTTCTTAGTTAAAATCATATCTTAACCGTTCTTTCATCTATTTAAGTGAATTTTTATGTTTTCATTTAATTGCTGAATCAAGTCGTGAAGTTGTGAACTTTGGTGAAACTGTTGTACGGACTACTGAGACACTGAGACTGAATTGACTGAATGGAAGATGGAACTTCAACAATATTGAATGGAAGATGGAACTTTAATAATATAGAATGGAAGATGGAATTTCAATAATAGACAGATAGTACACGTTCTTTTGACCGACACTAGACTTGACCTGGGATTGGGGTAGTCTATGATCACAAGTGTCACAGAATGACTGGATGCGCCATACTAAATTACCTCCAACACATTACGGGGGTTAGAACCTTGACCGTTGCCATATCGGAACGGTGGGTAAGCCTCGGAGTTGCTCCCGTCGCAGGCTGCATGTTGGTTATCTCTAGTACTCTTGGACATGGACTTATCACTAGGATAGACTGGTTATTGATTATTGTTCTAACATCTTTTCTACAGGTTGCTACAGTGTGTTTATTGAATGCTAAATTGTCACAGGTTACAGACGGCTTGCAAATTGTTATTGAATAATGAAATTGTTACAGGTTGCAAATGATATTGCAAATGGCTATCAAATGATTAAATTGATGCAGGTTGCAAATGTTTAACTGATTTAACTGATTTAACTGCTTTAACTCCTTTAAGTTCAACTTATTACTGGTCTTTAATTCTTTTAAAGTTAAAATTATTGCTTGTCTTTAACTCTTTTAAAGTTTAAACTTATTGATTGTCTTTAAAATTCAGCGTTGTTTAAATTAAATGTCTAACGTTTTGGTTTTGAGAATATCTTGCCGAGTATACCTCGCTGACGGACATTTCATTTTGTTGTTTTACGAAATGTCCGTCAGGTATCGATAGTGAGTTCTTTGAAGACAATACCGCAGGAACCGAACCAGTGCTTGACGAGCACGTGGAGTACCTACCCACAGAAGATTAGACAATCCCCTTCGCGACTGTTTCTTTACATTTAAAATAATGTAATTTGTGTACCTTGTTTGTATTGCTATACTAGGCCCAAATTGTATCTTAATTATTGTACGCTGGATATGTAATAATGTTGTTTGAGCTGCTTCTTAAATTTGCATGCAAGGATCTGCAATTTTTATACAGACGCTTAGTGTGCTTAAGCCAAGGAGGAAGAAAAAGAAGAAGATTCCAAAAGAAAAAAAAAGTACTCCTCCTTGTTTTAAGCACATCGCGGACCCGCACGCGTCCTCGCTCCCGGTAGAATGGGAAGCGGGGCGTGACAGAGGGTATGGCCGGCCTAAACTAGGGGAGGAAGAGGGGAAATAGAAAAGGAGAAGAGAAGAGAAGGTTTTAGAAAGAAAAAGAGAGAGTTCTAAAGAAATTTCTACACCCTCCTTAGCTTCTCCCATAAGCCATGTACAAATCAAAATGACTAAAATACCCTTCCAAAAATATCCCCCAACTTCCATGTATTTACAAGTTTGCCATTGATTTATGCATCGACCACTTAAGTATGTACACACAGCACTTTTGGTCCAAATGACCATTTTGCCCCTCGCATTTCTAAAATTTTACGGGGGTTTCCATTGACCCCTAACCCTTTTCACACTTGCGTGGCTTCCCCACACTTACCCATGCATGCCTACACATGCATACATGCACCACGCACACACGTCCAACACATTCATGTTGTTTCGCATCCACGACGTCTTTCACACTTCTCCCGCACTCAATCTCGCTTTCTCGACTCTTAGCCACGCATTACGGCCTAATCCCCCTTGCACTACGTCACACACATCGATATCTGCGCTTATTTCATGCCCACGTATGCATAGTAGGTAGAAATACCACGTGTGTTCAGTAGAATGCACGTATAGTGCTAAATATGGCATGACAACCTCGAGCCCTTCTTAAGCAATTACTAACTTAAACATCAGAGGGGATTTGGGTCGAAACCCAGATCTGATCCCCCTAATAACTGTCTGTGACGCAGGTTGTTTGAGGCACGACTCAGCAGAAAGGTCGAACGATCACCACATTCGACCCAGAGATTAGTCGAGCTCCAGCCCAACGCTTGAGACTCAGCATTCCTCGACCTTGGTTCAACCAACCAAGTGTCCCATATCAACGACTGACGAGGCTCCACTACATTGAAGGAGTCCACGTCAGCCCTAATCACTCTCGACCGGAACCCAGTCTTCAACAATCTATATTACATTTGATGCATTTGTCCTAGGTGGAGGGGGGGGGGGGGGGGGGGGGGGGAATATGACTAGGACAAATGTCACATCACCTCCATCCATCTCACCCTCCACCTCGACCAAATCTCACCCCCAAACACACTTAATTACATTTTTGCCATCCCCTCAAAAAAACCTCAACTCCACTTAATTACATGTTTGCCATTCACCCTAAAAAACCAAAAAAACCCCACTTATTTACGTGTTTGTCACCCCACGGTTTTTGCTCGCCGACAATACCGGCATGTCCACCCACATTTCTCGCTTCTTTTCGGATGCGCGCGTGCATCACATTCTATTCGCGGGTTTTTTTGCTTCGTGCAATGCGTGCACGAGTAATTTATAGTCCATTATACATTTGGTGAAGTGGTCATACATGTCACTAAATGTATGAGTAGGACAAAAGTGGGCCTCCCCTTTGACCCAGGTGGCATGCCACATGGCCCCACTCTCAAATATTTACATATTTGCCATACACCTCGTCACATTTTGCAAAAAAACCGAAAAAAACCACAAACTCACGTTTATTGCATATTTGCCCGATGTGCTTTTTCCCAAGTAACCCCAAGGTTTTTGGGTTTACCCTTTTAACCACCGACGATACCCGTACACACACCCACACTTTTCGCTCGTTTTCGTTTGTGCGCGTGAACCGAATCCAGTTCGTTCGGTTTTTTCCTCCGTGCACGTGTGCACGGGTATTTTTCTAGTATCTATACACAGCGATGAAGCACACAATATAGAAGCCTCAAAAGAGACCCCGTTGTTTATTGGACAACAGAACAAATCTCCCTGGTTGATAGAAGAATGTAGTGGGCCTCTTCGTATGCAGTTTGTTGGCCCAAAACATACAACGATTACAATTGAATCATAACAATCTTCTTCCTTTGATCAAGCCAAGGCCAAATTTGTATTCATTGAACCTTTACCCATGTGCGTGCCCAATTATTTTGTCCATTACCTTTTCACAATAAGAATCCTTTATGGAGACAATTAGCCAAAGAGCTGAATATAGCGGCAACTTATAGACTTAACGAAGTATTTGTAATAGTAATGCATTAATTGCGTTTACAACATTTCGTTTTTGCACCTATTTCACAGTCTCGTGGCGTAATCTTCCTCCATAGCAAAGCGAGTGGCGAACCAGACAGAGAACAACTTTACACGTAGTACAGCCATCAATTAATAAACAAACACGTAATTTTCACATGCATCCTTCTCAGAGATTGACAACGTCGGGGATTTCCACCGGGTACCGGTCGATGCAGTCGGCCCACGGCCCGTCGCCGGAGGGCTTGACGGTGCGCAGGCACTTCCAGACCGCGCTGTTGCACTTGAACCCGCTCCCGAACCCAATCATCCAGACCCTGTCCCCTCGCCGCATCCTCCCCTTGGACTCGATGTAGTTGAGCTCGTACCACAGCGAGCTGCTCGACGTGTTCCCGAACCGATGCAGCGACATCCTCGACGCCTCCACGTGCTCGGCCGACAGCTGCAGGTTCTTCTGCAGCTCGTCGATCACCGCCCTCCCCCCCGCGTGTATGCAGAAGTGCTCGAACGCCTGCTTGAAGTCCGGGATGTACGGCTTCCACTTTGGGTTGACGAGCTTCCTCCCGATGAGGCTGAATAGGAACAGGAGCTGCTCCGACGCCGGCAGCACGAGGGGGCCGATGGTGGTGATGTTGGCCTTGAGCGCGTCTCCGGCGATGGCCATGAGGTCCTTCGACAGGGAGATGCCGGTGAACCCGTCGGAGTCCTCCTCCTGGTACACGCAGCGGTAGGCCTTGTCGTCGGCCCCCTTGTGGGTGCGGACCACGTGGAGGAGCCTGTACTTCGCGCGGCGGCGCTCGCTCCGGCGGTTGGAGAGGAGGATGGCGGCGGCCCCCATGCGGAACAGGCAGTTGGGGAGGAGCATGGCGCGCTCGTTGCCGCGGTAGTAGTTGGGGGTGATGATCTCGGTGGAGATCACGAGCGCGTTGGAGTTGGGGTGGACCTGGAGGAGGTCTCGGGCGAGGTCGATCGAGATGGGCCCCGCGCTGCAGCCCATGCCGGAGAGGTTGAAGCTGCGGATGTTGCTGCGGAGCTTGTACTTGTTGACGATCATGGCGGAGAGCGACGGGGTCGGGGAGAAGAGGCTGCAGTTGACGACGAGGACGTCGATGTCCTTGGGCCTGAGGCCCGTTTTCACGATGAGGCTGTCGATGGCGGAGAAGATGACGAGCTGGGCCTCCGCCCGGGCGGCCTCCATGGTGGGGCTCGGGGGGAGGTAGTGGTTGGCCGGGGGGAGGCAGGTTTCTTCGCCAAGGCCGGACCGCTCGAGGATCCGAGTCTGGAACCGGACGCTCTTTTGGTCCGAGCTAATGAGCCGGATGTGCTCCATGAAGGTGGAGAAGGGGACCCGGCAGCTGACCGGGGGCTTGAAGCAGGCGTAGTCAACGAGGTAGACTGGCCTCGGCCGGGACATGAAGTAGACGGTGGCGAGCATGACGACGACGAAAGCGGAGCAGAGGAGATGGAGGGTGTCGAGCTCGAGGGAATCCCACAGTGCCACGATCCCGTCGGGGCCCATACGGCCCACTTCGAGAGCCATCCCGGCAATGATCGGGACAAGGACGAAGGAGAGTATGTGGTTGACGAGATACTGGTACCCTAGCTTCACATACTTGAGCTTCACCGAGCTCTTGAACTCCGGCAATGTCCTGGATGGCATCTCTCTCGTCTGCTGTAGTGCGGTAGAGGAAAAGGAGGCGGGGAAGAGAATTTAAAGGGTGAAACTAGCGGGTGATGAATGCGGGTAGATGGGTAGCTCAATTTAATAATATACTAAAGAAGCTACCAGCATATATATTCAATATTCACCAACTGGGCAACCTGATCCACTGTACTTTGTAACTTTCTTTAGCTGTAAACTTTCATCCTTGCAGCGCATCGCCTGTGAGTACGTACGTAACAAAAAACATGTGAGGGTAGTAGATGTTGGTGTGGGGTCAATTGAGACGGTTGGATATGATTACAGTAATAAGTACTCGGTAGGGTACTGTTGGGGGTTGGGACAGTTGGAGGAAGCTCGGCCTCTCATCCACACTCGTTAATCCTCTTGCGTCTCTTTCAACGTCACATGTGTGGGTTTCTCTGTAACCGGGTCAAATTCAGATCAGACTTAAGTGTGATTATCCGCTGTGCGAGCATTCGGGCACGCAAGGGGAGGGGGGCCAACGCAGGGCGTGGTTGGTGAGGGGGTTTAGAAGAAACGATTATAGTAATCCAATTGTTAATCGCTAGCCGTACATTTCCTTAAATAACTTGTTGGGTGAACGATGGCCCGTGCCTTTCATTGGGGGGTCTGTTTCCATTAATTTATTTTAAATTACAAGTGATCAGACTCGATCTCTCCTTGCCGCAAGCAAAAAAGAGGAAGCAATCTCGGCTCTCTCTGGATGGATGGATTCTTCAGGTTCAAGTTGCCGTTTTAGTACACCTGCCCCCAACAACCACACAGCTTGGGGAGCTCACACCATTATGTCAGTCTAAATATGTCGGAATCGGCCTAAAATTAATGAAATGGTGGTAAGACTAGAAACTACCAGTTGCTTGCTTTTCGTGTGACGCAATGCAAACCCCTGCGAGCAGCGTCGTTTTTTCTGGCCAAACTCCCCCCACTTCCGTGGACAAGCGCAAAGACTATGACGCGGTTAGGTGCGTGGAAATCTGGAAGGGGTGAAATTAGGGGAAATTACGGTCGTAAGAGTCTCTGAAAATGATGCGAAACGGAGGGGGCGTGTGATGAGCCAGACACGGAGGCCGCTGGATTAATTTAGAAGGTGATGGGGAGATTTCATCAATGGGGGCGGGCGGGAAAATGGACTGCAGGTCTCGTCACATTCTTGTGCTGAAATGGATGCTTAACTATATATGCTGCTGGATGGGCGATGGCGCGGCTAATTAGCAGAGAACCATGCCGTTCATGTTGGATTGGCCTGATGATCGGCAAGGTTTTAGGGTGATTAATTGCAGAAAACACCCAAAAAATTGTTGGATATTTTTTAAAATAAAATATAATTTCATATATATATATGTATATAGTAATGCTAGTATGAGATGGTGAGCTCACAACCTTATTGTGAGCTGGGCACTATTGATCGTTGGATTAAATCCAACGGCTGATCAGATCGGAGGAACGTCCTTGTCTCACGTGCTGGCCATTTGCGCTCTAAGGAAAAAAAAAACTTCATCTCGCGATCATCAAAAAAACACTCGAAGCTGCGGCTCTCCCACCCCAAGCCCTAGAACGCTCGGAGATCCCCTCCCCCCGCTCGCAACCTCCTCTCGCGATCACCGCTCTGAGCATCCTCTCGCGATCACCGATCTCCCTCTCCAACCTCAACCTTGTGATCCCCTCTCCACCCATCGCGGCCGCGAGCTCCCCAAGAGAGCCCTAGATCGCATCTTCTCCATCCTCGCGCCATCTCCATCCAGAAAGATCGCCTCTTCTCCCTACCCCCCATCGCGTCATCTCCCTCCCCATGCCCTAGATCGCCAGCATCCACCCATAGCGGCTGCGAGCTCCCCAAGCCCTCCAGCGACGGTGAAAAGGTCCGCACGAGACGTGACGACCCGCTTCCGATAATCGCTATTCCGATAATCGCAGTTACAGAGGGACCTGCATGGGCCACCAACAAAACCTGTCAAGACCCGCTTCCCTAAAATGGAGGCGAGACGTGAAAAGGTCCGCACGAGAGTGGAGCTGTGAAGCCCCAAACCCGATAAGTGTAAATAAAACATAAGCAGGTCCCTGTAACCACAAACGGAGCAACAATAATAATAAAAGGGGAGACAGAAATAAAATTCTCATATCTCATAAATTGTCCAACATGAAAATAAGTCCAATATCCAGAAAAGCCACCAGGCTAAAAGAAAGAGTCTAAGGCCCAGAACAAGGCCAACAAAAGCAACAACGTAACAAAGTATAGGTGCTACGCACCGACAACAAAACAGCAGTCTAATCAAAAGGAAAACACAACGAAGACACTAGGACTGGTCCACAGTGTCCACGTACTCCCCGTCAAACACAAGCTCGGGCTCGGCGTCAGCAAACACCTCGTCCTCAACAAGGTACTCAGGCTCATGATCTAACATGTGTCACCCAAAAGAGTAAAGGGGCACATGTCAGCAAGTCTAAAAGACTTGGGCAAGGAAACTGAAAGTAAGGCAACTAGCAACCTAGCAGTTTTAGTATGCATGACATGGCAGTTATAACATGAGTGCACAAGTAAGACATGGCGAGACAATAAGTACACGAGAACAATTATCGGGACAAGACAAGAGTAGCCAAGCTACTAACAATCTCAATCAATTCACTAGTCACGTTTCAAGTTGTTTTGTAGATGTTTACACCTTACAGCTGAATGGTTTGGCATTCACGCTGATTATCCGCTTAACACTACCTCAAAACCCAGAGTTTACGCCTTACCACTGCAGTTGCTGATCGGGCAGACTCCCAGTTGAATGGCCGCTTAACTCTTACCCCCAATACCCATATGATGACGAGCCAGGGTCCCCGCACACGAGCTCAGTAAATGAGCCAGGGTTGCCCCGCACGGGAGCTCGCATCCTAATTCACGATTCATAAGCATTTGGCATAGGGGTGCACCTAGCCTCAATATCGAGCGTTGGGGTTAGCAACTCATTATGCTCGCTTCTGGTCACGAGCCAGGAAACACAAGTATTGCAGCGATGCTACGCAATCACGTGATCACTCAAAGAATGCAATGACATGACAATTAATTTGCGTACCGTTAATGGAATTTAAACATGACATGGTAATTGTGCAACATGATATATATCAGAACTAGCTTCGTTGTCAAGCTAGTTCCCCAATTGCGCCTAGGCGAGTATCATTTCGTCGCCTAGCCTCTTTTACGCCTACAACAAGCAAAATGGCCTAAAACATGGCCTAAACCCTAAGTGGCAAGTTTCACTTGCCTAACACCGGTGATGACGATCACGAGGGTTCGTCTCGCGGATGCTAATCTACGGGGAAATCGCTGTTAAGGGGAAACAATCATCAAAACAACATCGATTTCATTAGGGTTTCATAAAAATACAAATAGGTTATGAACACATTAAGAGATCGATTTCTTACCGTGAGGAGGCGAAAGAAACACTCCGGCGAACCTAGGGACCAGATCTGGAAACGAATGGAGAAGTTTGGAGAACTAGGGGTTTTGGGGGATTTTGGGGATTTGATGGAGATTTGGGGAAGATGAGAGGTAGAATGTGTTGAGGGATGGTTTGGATGATGGATCTTGGGCTTGGAATGAAGGAATAAGGGTTTGAGGAAGAATGGGGCTCAATGGGGGAGAAACTAGGGTTTTGGGTCGAGTGGAGGAAGAAGAAAACGTTTGGGAGGGGTTTAAATAGGATGGGCTGGCGGCTGCCCAGAAATTAGGGTTTTAACACAGATTAGTCGGTCAAAGAGCAACCACTGACCGACTAGTTTAGCAACTAGTCGGTCGGTCGACCAACGCAGACCGACTAAGTGTAAACAGTAACTTCTGAACGAAAATAGAATTTAGATTTTGTCGGTCGATGAACAACTACTGACCGACTAGTTTAACAACTAGTCGGTCGAAAGATGAACTTAGACCGACTAAGAATGAACTGTACTGATACTAAAATTTAGACGATGTGTTAGTCGGTTAAAGAAGCATTGCCGACCGACTAGTTTGCAACCTAGTCGGTCAACTAACGTTCTTAGACCGACTAACGATAAACAGTAACTCCTGAGAAATTTAGAAAGCCAACTAGTCGGTTCAAGAAGGATTGCCGACCGACTGGATCGTCATCTAGTCGGTCGGTGCCCCTTCTTACACCGGCTAATAAGCACCAAAAGTTCCGATACGGAGCGCGGAGCCCCGGGATCGATTCCTAAGACTCATAGGCTTGATCTAATAGTAAGATACGACTGTTATGAAGCCCGTCACGAATGACTTGCTCCGAAATCTACGATCCTAAGGAAGAAACGAGAAAACACGACGAAATGATCGAAAACGAAAGTTACGGAGACGAAAACCCCACACACGAGGAGAAAATCCACCAAAACATATATTATTATAATAAATCCAGATACATGAAAACCAGTCGTTACATCCTCCCTAACTTAAGAAAAATTCCGTCCTCGGAATTTCCAAACACTCACGTGTCCGGAAACAAAGGTGGGAAACGCTCTCGCATCTCATCCTCATTCTCCCAAGTAGACTCTCCAGGTGAGCCGTGTCGCCACATCACCCTCACAAGATTGACAATCTTGTTTCGAAGTGACTTCTGACGCCTGTCCAGAATCTGCACCGGATGCTGGTCATACGTCAAATCGGGGCGAACAGTAATCTCCGAAAAATCCACCACATGAGATGGATCGCCAATGTATCGACGAAGCTGCGACACATGGAAAACATTGTGAACTCCTTCCAAAGATGGCGGCAAGGCCAAGCGATAAGCTACCTCGCCAACCCTCTCCAAAATGTCAAACTGTCCAATGTATCGCGGGCTCAACTTCCCTCGCTTCCCAAAACGAATCACACCACGATTCGGGGAAATCTTCAGAAACACATGATCTCCAGGTTGAAACTCCAAAGGACGCCGTTTAGCATCCGCCCAATGCTTAAAACGGTCCTGAGCAATCCTCAACCTCTCCCGAATGTTCCTGACGATATCCACGGCCTCCACGATCATCTCAGGTCCCAACAACTCCCGATCACCAACGTCATCCCAACTCAATGGCGATCGACATTTCCTCCCATAAAGAGCGGCGAAAGGCGCCATGCCAATACTCGCCTGGAAGCTGTTGTTGTAAGAAAACTCTACCAGATGTAGATGGTCTTCCCACGAACCCTTGAAATCCAACATGCACGCCCTCTGCATGTCTTTCAAAATCTGAATCGTCCTCTCGGACTGGCCATCCGTCTGTGGATGGTACGCCGTGCTGAAACTTAGACGCGTACCCAAGCTCTTCTGCAAACTCTGCCAGAACTGAGATGTGAACCTCGTGTCCCTGTCCGACACGATACTCACGGGGACTCCATGAAGTCGCACGATCTCCTGCACGATTCACGTTACATCACTATCCAAACTAGGAAAAGGAAATAAAAACGGAGGGTAAAAGAATTTTACCTCCATATATCTCCTTGCTAGCGCCTCAGTGGACTGTCCCACTCGGAACGGAATAAAGTGCGCAGATTTGGTCAATCGATCCACGATCACCCAAATCGCGTCATTCTGCTTCGGACTCCGAGGTACTCCAGTCACGAAATCCATAGTGAAGTGTTGCCATTTCCACTCCGGAATCGGAAGCGGTTGTAGCAACCCGGCCGTACGCTGATGCTCCGCCTTCACTTGCTGACAAACCAAGCACTTGGCTACACTTCGAGCCACACTCCTCTTCATACCATGCCACCAATAATTCAGACGAAGATCCTGGTACATCTTGGTGCCACCAGGATGCACAGAATACGGCGAAATGTGTGCCTCCACCATCAACTCCTCTCTAATATCCCCAGCTGGCACACACAACCTGGCTCCAAACCTCAGTGAGCCATCCTCATGAATCAAAAAGTCAGTCCGCAGACCGGCTTCCACCAGCTCCCGAATTTTCACCAGCTTCGGATCCTCAGCCTGGCCAGCCTTAATCCGATCCACAATCGTCGACTGTACCTGCATGTACATCAACGATGAAGCCTGCCCAGGAAGGACAATCTCAACACCAGACTCGCAGAAATCCTGCTGCAATCTCCACTGCGAGGTCAAAATCATCACCGCGGGAAGCCTACTCAAAGCATCTGGCACAACATTCACCTTGCCCGGGTGATACTGCAAATCAATCTCATAATCCGCCATAAGCTCCAACCATCGACGCTGTCGCATGTTGAGCTCCTTCTGAGTAAAAATATACTTCAAGCTTTTGTGATCGGTGAAAATTTTCACTTTCTCACTCAGCAGGAAGTGCCTCCAGATCTTAAGAGCAAACACAACGGCAGCCAACTCCAAATCATGCGTCGGGTAGTTCTTCTCATGAACCTTAAGCTGACGAGACGCATAAGCCACAACGTGCCCGTGCTGATGCAACACACAACCGAGACCCTTGCCAGAAGCATCGCAAAAGATCTCAAATCCACCGCTGCGATCAGGCACCACAAGAATAGGGGCAGTCGTCAACCGCTCTCTCAGAACACCAAATGCACTCTCACAATCACCCGACCAAACAAAAGGTACATCCTTCCGCGTCAACCTGGTCATCGGCTCAGCAATACGAGAAAAGTCCTTAATGAATCACAGATAGTAACCAGCAAGTCCAAGGAAACTCCGAATCTCAGACGCAGACGACGGAACAGGCCACTCTCTGATGGCCCTAATCTTCTCGGGATCCACTGAAATACCATCTCCAGTCACCACATGCCCGAGAAAAGCAACTCTATCCAGCCAAAACTCGCACTTCGAAAACTTAGCATACAAACGATGCTTCCTCAAGATCTCCAACACCGACCTCAAGTGCGAGGCATGCTCTTCCTCCGACTTCGAATAGATCAGAATGTCGTCAATAAAGATAACGACAAACTTATCCAAAAATTCGTAGAAAATCAGGTTCATCAGATTCATGAAAACTGCGGGCGCGTTAGTTACACCGAAAGGCATAACCACGAACTCATAGTGTCCATACTTCGTCCTGAACGCTGTCTTCGGAACATCTTCCTTCTTCACCTTCAACTGATGGTAACCACTCCTCAAATCCAATTTAGAAAACACCCTCGAACCTCCAAGCTGATCAAAAATATCATCAATGCGAGGCAACGTGTATTTATTCTTAATGGTCACCGCATTCAACTCCCGATAGTCCACGCACATGCGACGCGAACCATCCTTCTTTTTCACCAGCAGCACCGGTGCTCCCCACGGAGACACACTGGGATTGATATAACCTGTTGGATATGGAAGACGTTTGTACACCCTTGTGGGGGATGTACGAGGGAATACGGACCTCGAACGTCGCGTACACGAAGTCGTGTACAAAGGGAATCTGTTCCCTTGCGGAGAGGATCTCTGGATGAGTGGGAAAGTCGCATTATATATGCATAAGTGCATGCGACATATGGCTAATAAAGGGGAATATCTTAAGCTTATGTTGTACCATGCATATGGTACAACTTAAGCTTATAATGTGCCATGTATCATGGTACACCGTAATAAAGTTGTTCCAAAGGAACAACTTACCCTAAAATAACTACCTTGGGGGCTATAAATAAGACCCAAGGGTAAGCCATTTCTTACACCATTTTGCATGGAATTCATGCATGCATCTTCATTCTAGCGAAGCTCTGCAGAAATCCTTCCTCTCCTCTATCCAAGTTCTTAATCTAAAGTAGAGATTTAGATTGTGGATTTAGTAGCCTTACTCCGTTCGTGAGTAGACTCGATCCGTCGTGGCGAATCCGAAGGCGAAGTTCGTAGACTACCGTGCCGCGTACGCAAGCGTAAGTCTCAACTTCATTTATCGATCCTAACTCTGTTTTGGACAGGATCCTACATTGGTATCGGAGCCATATGGGTTCTCCCCGGTCAAACCACCGCCCCGTCGAAACTATGAACGAGTCGTTGTCTTTTTCACGAATGGGTCTCCTACTATTACGGATATAGTAGGAACGCTTCGTGACGGAGAGAACGCAGCGGTTGTTCTTTTCACGTTAGGGTCTCCTATCATTACGGATATGGTAGGAACTCTCCGTGACGGGAAGAACCGACCGTTCACGTAGTATGTTATTTTTCATTTTTGGCACACGGCCATTAGGAAATAACTAATTTCTCGACGAACGGGTGCTTCATCGACGAACGGGTGCTTCATCGAGGAAGATGATGGTAGTTATTTCCATCGGGTAAGAGGAAATTTGGTGCATGTGCACCATGGTCAAATGGGCTATGAATGCCATGCATCCCCCTCCCCAAGCGGAGGGGGTTGGCTACGGCCAATAACCACCGGCGACCACCCCATCAAGGGGGAGGAATGTGTGCGGCAACCCCATTCAAAGGGGGTGGCCGGCCATGGCCAAGAGGGCCATGGCCGGCCAATGCACAAGAATGGCCTTGGCCATGACCGGCCATGGCCAAGCCATGGCCGGCCATGGCCAGGCCGGCAGTGGCCGGCCAAGGCCAGGCCGGCAATGGCCGGCCACGGCCTGCCGGCCTTGGCCGGCCCTGGCAGAGGCCAGGGCCGGCGCCCTGGCTACTGCCAGGGCCTGGCCGGCCCTGGCAGAGGCCAGGGCCAATGCCCTGGCCTCGGCCAGGGCATGGCCGGCCCTGGCCGGCCCCTGCAGGGGCCCTGGCCGAGGGGGCAAGGGCCCCTGGCCGGCCAGGGCAGAGGCCCTGGCCGGCCCTTGGCCAAGCCCCGGCCAGGGCAGAGGCCCTGGCCGGGAAGAAGTTAGCAATTCAAAAATTGGTCGACCAATTTAGTGTTTTTGGTCGACCAATCCGATAGATGGTCTGGGTCGATTGCAAACTTGTCAAATGACCCATACGGGGTAACAAAAGGCCTTGGTCAAATTCGAATGTGTCGATTAGTCCATACGGGGCTAACCACAGTGCCGACTAGTTCATACGGGACTAACGTTTTAATGAAGTTTTTCATTAGGCTCTACTCCTTGAAGATTAGCCATAGAGCTCTACTTCATGCGAGATTAGCCATGTCATTGTGCTCTACTCTACGGAGATTAGCCAATGTACTTGTGACATTGTGCTCTACTCTACGGAGATTTGCCAATGTATTTTAAATTTTTTTGAAAAATACGTTTTCAAAAACGCTTTTCCGCTGCAAAGTACTATAAGAGTACTAACATTTGATAAAGTGAGGGAGAAATATTGAAAGTTACTCTAGATGGTAATTGGAAACATAAGTGACCTTTCCGATTCTAGAGTAACATCTTCAATATTTTTCGAAAGTAACTTATCAAATTATGAATATCATTCCAAGTGGGAGTTGATTTTAGAACTATCCATATGGGATATTCTATTATCATTTCAAGTGGGAATTATATTTGAAAAATACGTTTTCAAACTCGTTTTTCCGCTGCTAGTACTATAAGAGTACTATTGTTTGATAAGTGATGGGGGAATATTGAAGGTTGTTCTAGATGGTAATTGGAATCAAAGAGACCTTTTCGATTCTAGAACAACATCTTCAATATTTTTCGAAAGTAACTTATCAAATATAATATAATTTCAAGTGGGAGTTATATTTTAAGAATTTTATGCAATGTGTTTTTGATCGAACCTTCGGTTTTTATGTCTTTTGCAGCATTTTAAAAGTAAAATATCTTCCGCTTCAAAGAATATCGTCGCTGAGTTAAACAAAGGTGAAAAACTCAACGGCGATAATTACAAACTTTGGTCCATTAAGATACAATACGTTTTAGAGGAGCAAGAAGTGCTCGAAACTCTAAAGAACGTAATGATTGAACCCGAGTTGGGCACTACGGCCCAACACAGACGAGACAAGGAAGCTTTTGATGCTTGGTCTCGGAAGAATAAGATAGCGCGCATTACGTTATTAAGCAGTATGGCTGATGACATAATGCGCATCTTCCGAGAACATGACCTAGCCATGGACATATGGTCCAAGCTAGAGGAGAAGTTCGGTGGCACATCGGTGTCCAAACTTCGCGCCTTAACTATAAGGTTCGATACATATAAGAAACGTCCAGATCATTCCATGGGGAAACATCTGCGACATATGGCGAACCTTATCTCGGAGTTAAAGGATGCAGGTCATGTGCTCACAGATGAGCAACAAATCCAAGCAGTCATACGTTCCCTACCAAATGGGTGGGATCAAATGAAGATGCATCTCACTCACAATGAGAGCATCAAGACCTTCAGCGATGTTTCCAAGCACCTCGAATTAGAGGAAGAGCGGCTTGCGGCTGCCAAGCTAAGTGCAGAAGTGCACATGGTTGCTAGTTCCTCACACGGGGAAAAGAAACGAAAAGATCGTTCGAAGTCTTCTAATGAACGTAATAAGCAACCTGAGTCTACCAAGGAACCTAAACATAAGGGTGGGCACAAGAAATGGCACAAGAAGAAAGACTTGAAAAGGATCAAGTGCTTCAAGTGCAACAAACTCGGTCACTATGCTCGTTCGTGTACGAGTGGAAGTGACGAGGTAACTTGTAATACTAGTTACATATGTGTTTCTAGTTCAATATTTCTTGTGGAATCTAATCCATTTTGGGATAATTGATTCAGGTGCCACCGACCACATAGCAAAGGACAGACGGTCCTTCATGGAGTATCACCGGATACCCCAAGGAATGAAGTGGATCAATGTAGGAAACAACACACGTGTTATAGAGAAAGGCGTTGGGAATTGCAAGCTAGACTTGGACAACGGCCACACTCTCCTACTTTATGATGTTCTCTTCATTCCATATATTCAAAGGAATATTAATACTGTGGTCAATTTAATGGGTCTTGGTTATAATTGGTTCCTTTATGATTGTAATATGGACCTATTTTGTAATAATTCCTTTATTGGTACTGGGTTTGTATTTCAAAGGATTTATTGTAATAAGTACAATGTATTTCCTCATGTAATGAAAATTTCCTTGTGACAAATTCTTTGACTAATGAGTCTAATATAATTTGTTGGCACGCAAGGCTTGGTCATATTGGACCAATGCGTATAGATAGACTTGCCAAACATGGCCTTCTATCCAATGTTTCAAAGGTTGAAATGTCGACCTGCGAACATTGCCTTGTGAGGAAATCTTGTCGCAAGCCGTTTGGAACCGGCACAAGGGCCGAGGTTCCATTACAGCTTATCCATTCGGACATATGTGGTCCGATGAATGTCAAGACAAGACGCGGGAAGTCCTATTTTTCATCACTTTTATTGATGATTTCACCCGATTCGGTCATATCTATTTGATATCCCACAAAAGTGAAAGCACTAAACCTGCTTTAAAAACTATATGAGTTTAGTGGAGAATCAATTAGATCGCAAGATTAAGGTCGTGCGAACCGATAGGGGCGGTGAATATAAATCAACAAGTTTAAAGGAACTTTTGTGATGAAAAAGGCATAGTACATCAGGTATCTATCCCTTATACTCCTCAACAAATTGGTGTTGCAGAAAGGAGGAATAGGACTTTAATGAAAAATGGTTCGTTCAATGATGGCGCAAGCTAACTTGCCAATCACTTTTTTGGGGTGATGCATTATTGACGGCCGCTTTCATTTTGAACCGCGTACCCTCGAAATCAGTTAGCTCCACTCCTTATGAGTTGTGGAACCAAAGGTCTCCTGACTTAAACATTTTGAAACCTTGGGGTTGTGCATCCTACGCACATATTTCCTCCCATAAGTATGGCAAACTTGGGCCAAGGGGAAGAAAATGTATCTTTATACGATACTAATATAAACTCCAAAGGTTATGTTTTATGTTAGTCAGGAAGACAATGGTGGGCTAATTGAGTTTGAGTCGAGGGATGTCACTTTCTTGGAAAAACGAGTTTCCAAGACAGGGCGAGATAAGTCAGGACTTATCTCTATTTGAGATTTATGATCAAGAAGGATTACCTCATTCGAGTGGGAGAATTCTTGGTGAAAACGAAAATACGTTTCAACCTTCACCAATGGATTATACGAATGACGATTATCCTATTCCATACGGGAATAATGATCCAAGTGGGAGCAATTCTAACGACATTCCAAGTGGGAGTGATATTAGAATTGATCTAAATTCGAGTCAACAAGGACTTGAAGAATCTCAAATATAACGTAGTAGTCGTACAAGGTTGGCTCCTCTAAGATTTGAGGATGAATTTCCGCAAACCTTTATGACTTTACTACAAGATGATGACAAGCCTGCTACTTTCAAACAGGCCGCATCATGCCCTGCGAAAGACAAATGGATGGAAGCGATGAAGGAGGAATTGAAATCCATGAAAGTTAACCAAGTCTGGGACTTAATTAACTTACCCAGAGGACATAGAGCAATTGGGAACAAATGGGTTCTCAAGATCAGGCATAAGGCTGATGGCTCTATTGACAGATATAAAGCTCGCCTTGTCGCGAAAAGTTTTACGCAACAGGAAGGGATAGACTACGAAGAGACCTTCTCACCTGTTGTGCGTTTTACCTTGATTCGCATGATTCTGGCAATGGTAGCATGCTTATACCTCGAATTACATCAGATGGATGTAAAGACTGCCTTTCTCAATGGAGAATTGAACGAGGAGATCTATATGGAACAACCAACAGGGTTTGTAAAAGAAGGAAACGAACATAAGGTTTGTAAACTTCGTAAGTCCATATATGGTCTTAAATAATCCTCGAGGCAATGGTATATATGATTTCAAGAAGTTATCTTATCAAATGGATTTTTCCATGCTTGATGAAGATAACTGAGTATATATCAAGAGGATTAAAAGCAAGTATATTATCATGTCTCTATATGTAGATGACATTTTAATAGCCAGAAATGACAAGGGCTTTGTGATGAGTATCAAGGCTTGGCTTTCATCAGTATTTGAGATGAAAGGCATAGGAAAAGCCGCATATATCATTGGAGTTAAGATTTCAAGGAATCGTTCGAAGAAACTTCTTTCTCTTTCACAGGAGACTTATATAAAGAAGGTTCTAGAACGATTTAATATGCAGGACTGCAAGTCCATTGATATTCATATAAGCATATGCGATAATTTATATCTGGAATCGTGTCCAAAGAACCAAAAGGAAAAGGAAATTATGGAAAAAGTACCATATTCCAGTGCAGTTGATAGTCTTATGTACGCTATGGTGTGTACGAGACCGGACATCTGTTTTGCCGTTGGAAATGGTAAGCTGTTACCAATCCAACCCAGGGCAAGAACACTGGAAAACGGTTAAGAGGATAATGCAGTATCTTAAAGGAACTGCAGATTTGCAAAAGACTATGATAAAACCAAGAAGGTAGACATAAGGTACATATCTACGCATGAGATGATAGAGGATCAGCTTACGAAAGCGATCCCCAGAAATGTGTTTTATAAACACTTATCATCCCAAGGATTGCGTATGAGCTGAGTTGTACCAATATATATTCCCATGTCTAAGAAAGATCAAATTTAATAAAAGAATAAGTTCTTTTTCAAACATTGCATATGAATTTCTTAAGAAATGTTTGTGTACATTTTTGAAATCTCAGCTGAATTGTGTGTATGTCGGACAGATAAAGGTTGGCTCTCTCACATGAGCAACCGCCTTATCTTATCAGATGGATAAGATAGAGACGAGACTAGTTTAAAGTCAAAATCATTAGACGAATGATTTAGAGTCATGACTTAAACGAGATAGTCGAATGAAAGATCTGCATCATATGGATGCTTACAAAAGATCTGAGATCTGTATCACAAGGATATTTGAAAGAGATCTCGTAGGATTTTTTAAATCCTATCTGTCTTATGCAGGATGAGAGTCCGTGAATATTTCACGAGTAGTAAAGGGACTCAAAAAGATAGGCACTGTGGTGTCTGATCTTTTCATCCGTAAAACATCATTAAGACATACTCTCCCTGGGAAAGGAGTGATGTTGTAATACGTGTTCATACCACGTATGCATTTCGACCACTGAGTTAGTAGCAATAGTGTTTGCTATTATGTGAGACTCAAAGGCCATATGGGCCTTAACTCTTACCCTCAAGGACTCCAATTGGTTCCTTTAGATTTGACGAGATGATCGCTATCTTAGCGTGTTACTTATGGGCTATGATAATTCGGCTCGGCGGGGCACGTTAGAAAAGCGAATCAAGTCAAGATCAGAAGGTTCGCAAGAAGAGGAAGATTGATTTCATATTCACATTTGGACTTTAATGATTCAAAGCTGGCCAGCCAATTGTGATCCAGATGGGATTCAATTGTTGAATATAAAGTATAAGAAATGTGAAGAAATAATCTAGGGTAAAGCATGCGTTGAACTACTCAACTTTGCACCTTCGAGGTCGTTGTGTATGTCTAACAAGTGCACAACAACAGACTCTACGCGCATGACGGTCGCACGGTCTATTTCTCGGTATGATAGATGAAAGAACTAAGGGAAAGACGTTCTCTTACAATCCCCTCAAGTGTGAGTGGGAGATGTTGGATATGGAAGACGTTTGTACACCCTTGTGGGGGATGTACGAGGGAATACGGACCTCGAACGTCGCGTACACGAAGTCGTGTACAAAGGGAATCTGTTCCCTTGCGGAGAGGATCTTTGGATGAGTGTGAAAGTCGCATTATATATGCATAAGTGTATGCGACATATGGCTAATAAAGGGGGAATATCTTAAGCTTATGGTGTACCATGCATATGGTACAACTTAAGCTTATAATGTGCCATGTATCATGGTACACCTTAATAAAGTTGTTCCAAAGGAACAACTTACCCTAAAATAACTACCTTGGGGGCTATAAATAAGACCCAAGGGTAAGCCATTTCTTACACCATTTTGCATGGAATTCATGCATGCATCTTCATTCTAGCGAAGCTCTGCAGAAATCCTTCCTCTCCTCTATCCAAGTTCTTAATCTAAAGTAGAGATTTAGATTGTGAATTTAGTAGCCTTACTCCGTTCGTGAGTAGACTCGATCCGTCGTGGCGAATCCGAAGGCGAAGTTCGTAGACTACCGTGCCGCGTACGCAAGCGTAAGACTCAACTTCATTTATCGATCCTAACTCTGTTTTGGACAGGATCCTACATAACCCTTCTGCAAGAGCTCATCCAACTGCTTCCGTAATTCCTCCAACTCAGCGGGTGCCATACGATACGGCGCCTTCGAAATCGGCTGCGCACCTGGGACAAGATCAATAGAAAATTCTAGAGCTCGATCAGGTGGCAAACCAGACATCTCCTCGGGGAAGACATCGCCAAAATCACGCACTACAGCTGGCCACTCCAACTCCATCTGCATAGCCACAACCTCCACCGGCCTGGCCCGAAATCTGACAGGACCAAGCGAACTGCTACCACGACTGAACTCAAATACTGGATATCCGGGAATCTCGAACACCACCTTCTTCCTCCTGCAGTCAATCGTAGCATAGAAGCTCGCAAGCCAGTCCATCCCAAGAACTGCATCATAGTTGATGATGTCGTGGACAATGAAATCAGCGAAAAGCTCATGTCCACAGACCACCAACGAGCAAGAATTACAACCACGATGCACCGAGACCACGCCATTCCCTGTAACGATGTTTCAACTCTTGGGAAGAGGGGACGTCGACAAGGAATGCCTCTCCACGAAGCTCCGAGAAATAATGCACATCGATGCACCAGAGTCAAAGAGGACCCGTGCAGGAAATGTGCAAACCAAAACCACACCTAACAAGCAATTAACAATCAAGCCCTAGGCTAGCAAACAACCATGTTCAAGCAAACAACACAATCTAATCAATCAAAACCAACCAGAAAAGTAACAGCTAGATTGAGGATTACCTGCGATAACCTCATCCACAGCCTCGCTCTCCACAGCGGTCATCAGAAAAGCCTGCCTCCTCGGCGGAACTGCCTGCTGAAAAGCCTGCCTCTGTGGAACAAGAGCTGCTCCACGTCCAGCAGGAACAGACGCTCGCTGCTGCAACGGCTGTGCTGCAACAGGTGCCCTCCGCAGCGGATTCGCATGCCGACAATCCTTCGCGACATGAGAAGCATCACCACAAACCAAACACTGGCCCAAAATGTAACGACCTGAAAATTCATCACTTCAATTTACCTATTTTTACGTATTTTAAAAAAATTAATTTTACTTTATAAATGGTCGTAAAGAGTTTTATAACCAAACTGATTTCAAAAATTCGGGTAAAAATATTTTGAAGTACTAGACTTATTATATTGTATTTCAGAAATTTTAGATTTCCGCAAATGCCCAAAACATTCCTGTTAAAATTCATCTCCCAAAATTACCGTTTTGATTCGATGAATTTATTTTCTATTCAAACGTCTTCAAAACGTTTTCAAACTTCTGCAGTAGCATCACATGATCATGTAGGGCTCCCCACATTAATTTCGTAATTTTCTGATGTCATTTCAATAGAGAACCCGCAAACCCGCTTTCTAAACGTTTTGGCCAAAAACTAGTATTTCTGTAAATCAAATCCCAAAATGGACTTCGTATTCACGATCCTCGTGACGATACGGTCCCGTGGGTACGTTTTCGTAATTTTTCGGAGTCGTTTGCGAAAACGAGTTTGTATTCCTCCGCTTTGTTAATTACAATCGCTAATGACCTAATTAACCCTAATCTAACCCCATCTACCCATTCCTTGTGGTTAAATCTGAAACCATTCAGATCTAACCCCTCATCTACCCCCTCATCTACCCTCCCATCTACCCCCTCATCTACCCCCAATAATTACAAGTTTGCCATTCTAATTACCTATATAAACCCCCCTCCCCATTTGAAAATAACCCACACTATCTCTCTCTCTCTCTCTCCCGTTATTTTTCAAACCCAGGCAGTATCGCACTCTCAGCCCGTCACCCTCTCGTTTCCCCCTCGTTCTCTCCCGCTCACCCTCTCTCTCAATCCCTCCGCCGCCCGCCGCCGGGGACTGACCGCCACCAACCCGCCGTCGCCAACCGACCCCGCTCCGCCGTCTCGCGCCACCGCCGTGCGCCCGCGGCTCCACCCCACGTCGGCCTCCGGCACCCGCCCCCGACCTTCGCCGCTCCGCCCAGCGCCCGAGCCTCCGCCGCCGCCTCCGGTGCCGCTCCGCCCCGCCGCCTTCGTCGCACCATCCTCCGCCATCTCCGCCGCCAACGGCCAAAGCCCCCTCCGCCGCTGCTGTCAACGGAGGAGCGTGAGTTTCTCACGGTGGCACAATCGTAATTTCAGTGAATATTTCGTATTTTCTTTTTTTAATTAATTAATAAATGAGTTTATTGGTTTTAAATCCATAAGTAATAATATAGGGCCTAGAAAAATGTGTGACTAGCCCCAGAAAATCAGAAATAATATTCTGGACCCAATGGCACTAGTTTCGTCTCAATCCGACGCTTAGTTTTCTCAGAATTAATTTTTAAGCCTTTAAGTTAAATCCGTTATTTTCATTTAAAAATCCGTATCTTCTTATTTTCACGTAAACCAATACTTGAGAAAAATATATGTTATATAACTCTTCGAGACGGTCATTTTGACTGTTCATTTAAGCAATTCCGACTAGGATTGCTCCCGTGAGAATTTACAGAAGATACACGTCACTTAGGTATTTTAGGGGTTTTAAGCTATTTTTGAGTTTCTAAAAATTATAAAAAAATACAGAAGCTTCTGAAAATTCTTCTCTCTTGCAGTAAAATCAAAATAATTATTTTAGGCTTATATATAAATTTTGAATAAATTCCGACACCGTTTTAACAAGTTTTAAAAATCAAAACGACCAATTAATTAGATAATATTTAGTGTGGCCGTTAACTGATATCTGCTTGTGTTTGCAGGTGCCAATCCTTGTGCTCTAATTCCATCCTCGTCTTGCTGCGACGAACCCAATAGTGTAAGTCACAATGGATTCTAGATTTAGAAAAGCAGATAGTGTCCTCGTACGAACCTATTAAAAACAACAACTTTTGTGTGCTATGTTTGTTGGACTGGTCTTTATCCTCTAACTTGCTAGCATCTGCCTTACTTTACTTTGAGAAAGTCAACCAGTGAACCTAGCTTAACTATCATCGTAACCAGGGAACTAATGACATCTTGTGGAATGTAATGAGGAATATCTCGTAAGAAAGCATGAAATCGATACACATGACACTGGGGTATGGGGTAACTCATTGTAGAGAAAGTGTGGGAGCTATGACCGGAGTCACTCTCTCTCGTCTCGCCTCGTCTCGTTTCCAAAGTATGTTGTGGTTGATGCCCAGGATTTGCTCCCCGTGGCAATGGAGATGACCCATGGTTGCATATCATACTTTCCTACATGAGTCACGTAATTCTAGTGGAGCTTGCACGGTTACTTCTTTACAGTCATGCATTTTACCTTCTGCACTTTACTTTCTGCACTTGTACAGACACTACACCGTACTTTACTTTACTTCCGCTTGTCATACCTGTACAGTACTCCTTTTCTTTGTTTAGAATCGTTGTGACTTACCTTCGGTTCCACTTATGGCACCGGCAGACGACGCCCTGATCGAGGAGATTGCTCCAGGGTACGAGGAGCCTGCGTACGACCCAGAAGCTGCAGAGTTTTAGCTATTTTGTGCTTGAGTGTGTGTTGTGAGATGTATTTCCTTTTCTGCATTTTCTTTCCGTATTTCCTTTCATGTATCTGTGTGAGAGAGTGCTGGTTGTTGTTGCATCTTAATATTGACTGTAATAATGTCTGAACGCTGGTTTGAGTGTTGTTGGTACATCTCTGCGTTGTGGCTATGCTGATTTCACTGGTTAACTGCAGAACCTGCGCAATTATCAAATAAGTAACGGGCCCCCGAGAGCGGGTCGTTACAAGTTTGGTGGCCCATGCAGGTCCGTGCAAAATACCTCGTGAACAGTGTAGCAAAACCAGGGTGTATCGTATACGATACTCAACTAAGCTGACATTTCTATGGATGCAGGTTTGACACTCGAAAGGCGAACGGGAACATCTCGGAGAGCCCCAATGGAGTTGACCTATCTTGCCTTAATAAAAAGTCATTAACAAAATTTTTATAGGATTAATTAGTTGTATAAAAAAAGAAGAAAATCTTTCTGTGTCGGTGGCACTCATATGAATGATAATTTTCCTTCAATGGACCATGATACCGGTCAATGTGCTTGGCTAAAGTCTGTTGGATCAACCTAGCTAGACTGGGCATAAGTGATCCTGGCTTAGTCACTTCCCTGACCATATCCGCTGGACCGCAAGGACGTGAATCATGATTGTGTGACGTCATCGATCTTCTCCACTATCAACCTTCCTTTATCTTGATGACCTTTCGTTTGATCTTCTTAGAATCTTTCTACATCAATTCTTACTAAACATTATGTTCAGGTCTTTTGTGCTCAACGATCGAGAATGGACGGAAGCACCTCAAAGACCCCCAATGGAGCCAATCAGTCTGGAGCCAACAACCCGACCGACAACGGGCCAACTCCCACAGTGCATCAGATCTCGGATCTGGCATTGCGAGAACTGGTCGAAGCTATCAAAGGCGAATCTCACCCTACGGGAGGCATCCGACAATTTCGCTCCCTCTACCCGAAGACCTGGAACGGAGAAGATGGCCCGATGAAGGCTGATGAATGGCTAGAAAGTACTGAAGAAAACTTGAGGGCCGCCCAGATCGGGAGGCATGCCTGGACAGATACTGCCAGGTCCCAACTAACGGATGGGGCCAGAGTCTGGTGGGGCTCTGCAGAAAAGCGTCTCCAACGACCGATTGAATGGGAGACATTCACGGAACTTTTCCGCACCCAGTACTTTTCTCCTGAGGCCCAGATGGAACTTGAGGCGCAATTTGTTGGGTTGAAGCAAGGTTCCATGACGGTGGAACAATACGACGCCCGGTTCACCATGCTGAGCCGCTTTGCTCCTGAGTTGGTTGCCACTCCAATAGCCCAGGCTCGACGCTTCAAGCAGGGTCTCAACATAGAGATCCGCCGGAATTTAGTCGGGCGTACATTGTCTACCCACACCGAAGTTCTAGCTGCTGCTCGTGAACACGAGTTTATGGAGAGGGAAGAAAGGCGTGAGTTGGCAGCCCCTCCCCGAAGGCCGCCACCTCCTACATCTGCCGATGGATCCAGTCATCGACCTTCATCTCAACTGCATCGCCCAGTCCAGCAGACTCAGTTCAAGAGGCCAGCTCCGCAACAACATCGAGAGTGCTTCTTCTGTGGTAAAACTGGGCACATCAAAGCAGAATGTCGTTCGTACCTGAACCTCTGCTTGATTTGTGGATCCAAGGATCATGGAGCAAGAGATTGCCCGGAAGATAAAAACAGATATGCCGTCAATGCCCCTGCAAGGAACGCTCCACAACGACCACCACTTCCCCCTCAACAGAAAGTGTACCAACAAGCGCAACCAGAGGCTCCACCACCGAGACGACAGGCCTACACCATGGTCGCAGGAGACGTCGAAGCCATCGACCAGGCGATTGGAGGTATGAATTAACGCTTTGATATTATACTCGTCCATTTGCATTGCTATTATATCTTGGTAATCTCGGCTACTTGAGAAATGAAGACATCTATTATGATAATACTAATGTTGACACTAGCTATAGAAGCTATGTTGATGATAGTATGTATTCTTAGACATCATCTCTTGTTTTCTAGATGCTGTGATATCACGTTATATTTCGTATTATATTTTCTATCATTTATTTGCTTGAGCTTCTTCATAACATCAATTACTTACTTTATTAAGTTTGAAATTCCGAGGACGGAATTATTTTAAGGAGGGTAGGATGTAACGACCTGAAAATTCATCACTTCAATTTACCTATTTTTACGTATTTTAAAAAAATTAATTTTACTTTATAAATGGTCGTAAAGAGTTTTATAACCAAACTGATTTCAAAAATTCGGGTAAAAATATTTTGAAGTACTAGACTTATTATATTGTATTTCAGAAATTTTAGATTTCCGCAAATGCCCAAAACATTCCTGTTAAAATTCATCTCCCAAAATTACCGTTTTGATTCGATGAATTTATTTTCTATTCAAACGTCTTCAAAACGTTTTCAAACTTCTGCAGTAGCATCACATGATCATGTAGGGCTCCCCACATTAATTTCGTAATTTTCTGATGTCATTTCAATAGAGAACCCGCAAACCCGCTTTCTAAACGTTTTGGCCAAAAACTAGTATTTCTGTAAATCAAATCCCAAAATGGACTTCGTATTCACGATCCTCGTGACGATACGGTCCCGTGGGTACGTTTTCGTAATTTTTCGGAGTCGTTTGCGAAAACGAGTTTGTATTCCTCCGCTTTGTTAATTACAATCGCTAATGACCTAATTAACCCTAATCTAACCCCATCTACCCATTCCTTGTGGTTAAATCTGAAACCATTCAGATCTAACCCCTCATCTACCCCCTCATCTACCCTCCCATCTACCCCCTCATCTACCCCCAATAATTACAAGTTTGCCATTCTAATTACCTATATAAACCCCCCTCCCCATTTGAAAATAACCCACACTATCTCTCTCTCTCTCTCTCTCCCGTTATTTTTCAAACCCAGGCAGTATCGCACTCTCAGCCCGTCACCCTCTCGTTTCCCCCTCGTTCTCTCCCGCTCACCCTCTCTCTCAATCCCTCCGCCGCCCGCCGCCGGGGACTGACCGCCACCAACCCGCCGTCGCCAACCGACCCCGCTCCGCCGTCTCGCGCCACCGCCGTGCGCCCGCGGCTCCACCCCACGTCGGCCTCCGGCACCCGCCCCCGACCTTCGCCGCTCCGCCCAGCGCCCGAGCCTCCGCCGCCGCCTCCGGTGCCGCTCCGCCCCGCCGCCTTCGTCGCACCATCCTCCGCCATCTCCGCCGCCAACGGCCAAAGCCCCCTCCGCCGCTGCTGTCAACGGAGGAGCGTGAGTTTCTCACGGTGGCACAATCGTAATTTCAGTGAATATTTCGTATTTTCTTTTTTTAATTAATTAATAAATGAGTTTATTGGTTTTAAATCCATAAGTAATAATATAGGGCCTAGAAAAATGTGTGACTAGCCCCAGAAAATCAGAAATAATATTCTGGACCCAATGGCACTAGTTTCGTCTCAATCCGACGCTTAGTTTTCTCAGAATTAATTTTTAAGCCTTTAAGTTAAATCCGTTATTTTCATTTAAAAATCCGTATCTTCTTATTTTCACGTAAACCAATACTTGAGAAAAATATATGTTATATAACTCTTCGAGACGGTCATTTTGACTGTTCATTTAAGCAATTCCGACTAGGATTGCTCCCGTGAGAATTTACAGAAGATACACGTCACTTAGGTATTTTAGGGGTTTTAAGCTATTTTTGAGTTTCTAAAAATTATAAAAAAATACAGAAGCTTCTGAAAATTCTTCTCTCTTGCAGTAAAATCAAAATAATTATTTTAGGCTTATATATAAATTTTGAATAAATTCCGACACCGTTTTAACAAGTTTTAAAAATCAAAACGACCAATTAATTAGATAATATTTAGTGTGGCCGTTAACTGATATCTGCTTGTGTTTGCAGGTGCCAATCCTTGTGCTCTAATTCCATCCTCGTCTTGCTGCGACGAACCCAATAGTGTAAGTCACAATGGATTCTAGATTTAGAAAAGCAGATAGTGTCCTCGTACGAACCTATTAAAAACAACAACTTTTGTGTGCTATGTTTGTTGGACTGGTCTTTATCCTCTAACTTGCTAGCATCTGCCTTACTTTACTTTGAGAAAGTCAACCAGTGAACCTAGCTTAACTATCATCGTAACCAGGGAACTAATGACATCATGTGGCACATCTTGTGGAATGTAATGAGGAATATCTCGTAAGAAAGCATGAAATCGATACACATGACACTGGGGTATGGGGTAACTCATTGTAGAGAAAGTGTGGGAGCTATGACCGGAGTCACTCTCTCTCGTCTCGCCTCGTCTCGTTTCCAAAGTATGTTGTGGTTGATGCCCAGGATTTGCTCCCCGTGGCAATGGAGATGACCCATGGTTGCATATCATACTTTCCTACATGAGTCACGTAATTCTAGTGGAGCTTGCACGGTTACTTCTTTACAGTCATGCATTTTACCTTCTGCACTTTACTTTCTGCACTTGTACAGACACTACACCGTACTTTACTTTACTTCCGCTTGTCATACCTGTACAGTACTCCTTTTCTTTGTTTAGAATCGTTGTGACTTACCTTCGGTTCCACTTATGGCACCGGCAGACGACGCCCTGATCGAGGAGATTGCTCCAGGGTACGAGGAGCCTGCGTACGACCCAGAAGCTGCAGAGTTTTAGCTATTTTGTGCTTGAGTGTGTGTTGTGAGATGTATTTCCTTTTCTGCATTTTCTTTCCGTATTTCCTTTCATGTATCTGTGTGAGAGAGTGCTGGTTGTTGTTGCATCTTAATATTGACTGTAATAATGTCTGAACGCTGGTTTGAGTGTTGTTGGTACATCTCTGCGTTGTGGCTATGCTGATTTCACTGGTTAACTGCAGAACCTGCGCAATTATCAAATAAGTAACGGGCCCCCGAGAGCGGGTCGTTACACAAAAACTTCCGACGCCTCGACTGGCGTGAGGGTCACCTCATCCACGTGTCACAAACTCAATCGAAGAGACGCTTCGTTTTCCTCTGCCCCCTTTTTCAAATCATAATAATGACCACTAAGGCGGGAGTTCCGAAGCCGCCGTCGTCACTACCCGGTGGGTCCCGAGGCCCATATTGAGGGCCCGGAGTGTCGGAGATGGTTCGCCCTCCGAGCTGAGCCGGGCTGCCGCCTCAGACTCGAAGGCCGGGGGCAATTGTTACGACCTAAAGATCGTAGGAGGCCGACTACCGCCCGGATCCGCTAACGTACCCCATTAACTCACCTTTTCACAAAAAGGCCGCCACCCCGGAAATCCGAATCCACATGGGCACGGGCGCTCCCCGAGCGCACCGCCCCGAACGGGTCGAACAACTGCGGCTGTACGCCTAGGCCAGGGGTGCTGAGGTGCGCCCGGACGGCACCGATAGGCCAGCTGACTTAGGCGCGGGTATCTATCTGTGCCTACGAACTCTAGTCCGCGACCGAACGGGAGGCGCGGCCGGGCCGGACAACTCCCGACCCGGACGACCCACCTGATTCTCATGCGCCCCGACGCCAGGGATAACATGGCCCGACCTTTAGTTCGTCACCAACGACAAACAACCTAGGATAAGGGCGCGATTGACTCACACGTCACCCGACCGCCTGACAAAGCATCCCCTGGCGGCTGACCCATCGGACGGTTAGTGCTTTCAGCCCTGACATCCCGACAAAAGCATCCCTTGGCCGTTGCGCCGCCTGACAAAAGCAGGTCAGGAACTCCTGTTCCCGATGTCCTTGTCCGAAGCTTCCGCTGACACCCGAGCCAGCTCAGCACGCCTAGTCATCACCCGTCAGGTATAAATACCCCCTCTCCTCTTACGGAGAGGGGGTTGGAGAATTCTCTCTCATTCTATTACTCACACACGAGAGCAAAGGTCTTACATATCTTTGTTCTCCCACCTATAGCTCGTCACGCACGGCGGACACACCGTTAGTCCGACCGGCGTGCCTAGCCCCCATTTTAAGCCCTATTACTGACTTAGGCATCGGAGGGGCTAAGGGTTGAACCCCAACCCTGCCCTTCTAACGAGTTGTTCTTGCTGCAGGAGAGCTCGCCCCTTGACCAAATTCAGCGTCAGCCCCCCGCCGTCCAACCCTCCTCAGCTGCATCCGGCGAGATTCGACCCCGTGTGCGCCACCGGCAGCGGATCCGACTTCTTCACCCCACTACTCACTTGTAAAACGGCCTACCTAAACCTTCTTCTCCATATAACCATCGTGCCCTTGGTTCCCCATAATACAAATTCATTGTACGCGAGTTCCACCTCGTAACAACAATAAAGTGACTTCAATGCTTGAACATTATGTAGGGCAGCTGAAAGACCATCCCTTATAAATAGTCCCTTGAACAATGAGAAACGTGATGAATCTCTGAGATCTTACACTCAGGTATTCCTATACTCACAATCTACTTCATCCATGTCATATTCCTCCATAACTCGGCCTGAGAACTAGCGAACGACCTTCCAACAGCTCTGACTTAGTTCCGCAGGGCCTATTCAAGTGGTTGATTTAAGCATCGGATGAGATATTGGTCGGGACCTAGACCCGACCCCTGACGAGCTTCATGTGTTGTAGATAGCTATGTAGATAGCTCGGACCCAACCTCTATAGCTCGGCTGGAGCCCCTTCAACCCCGAAGATAGCTCGTCCAACGTCTTGAAAGCTGCCCTAGTCATCAACGTCAGCAGCTTCATTAGGACCATTCATCTACAAACTTCTGTTCTGAGAAGACACCACGAAACAATATATATAATGAGTACGTGCTGCAACAGGGCATATGATTTTCGTCGTGTCCATTGTTTTTTTGCCGGTGCGGAGCTGGAGCCGGTTGCAAAGGCTATAGAATTACAACCGAGAAGATAGCTTGCATGTTAATCAAAATGCAAGAAGCAAATATATTCTTGTTTTTAAGCCGCAAACTCAAGCGTCCCTTAAAATAGTGAAATCGGATGCAATTGGAGGGGGGAGGGTTGGTGGTGGTGGTGGTGGTGGTGATGTACCTGATCCGAACCCGGCCTATTTTGGTGGGTATGTGTAGGGCCAATTGGGTCGCGTCGAATTCGGTTTGACCCGACCGACTCGGATAAAATACAGGTCGGGTACGCGTTTGCCCTGTCAACCCGGTTGACCCGAATTTCACCCGTTTACAAATTATTAATATATAAAATGAAAATTACACACTCCACTTTCAGTTTCGGCACTTGGGAAGTTGGTTACCGCTCCTATATGCTGGTGAATTTGATTCTGTTTCGAGTCCCACTGGATGCAGTTTCTTGAAAGGCTTTTGTTTCAAAATTTTAATATTACGGTGTATAAAATCACTATAAATAAAAAAAATCATTTGAATAACCACTAACAATGTGGCCCAGTGGAGGTTTCTTAGCAGCAGGAATGCAAGGTCTCCCAGCACTTCCATCCGGATTTGCTTTGCAATTTAATTAGATTTTTTACTTTCAATTTCAACCCGGCCATCCAAACCCGACCCGCAAGAAGAATCTGGTCGGTTACGGGTAAATCCGGGTTCTGGCCGGGTCGGGTACGGGTTTCCGAACCTTGAGCCGGATTTAATCCGGGTCGGATTCGGGTTTACCCTTATCCGGGTAGGGTCAAACCTAACCCGACACGGACCCGACCCAACCCAACCCGTTTGCCACCCGAACCCGACACGACCCGAACCGAATCCATTTGCTTTGCAATTTAATTAGATTTTTTACTTTCAATTTCAACCCGGCCACCCGAACCCGACCTGCAAGACGAATCAGGTCTGGTACGGGTGAACCTGGGTTACCGCCGGGTCGGGTACGGGTTTCCGAACCTTGACCCGGATTTAATCCGGGTCGGGTTCGGGTTTACCCTTATCCGAGTCGGGTTCTGTTTGACCCGACCCGAACCCGACCCAACCCAACCCGTTTGCCACCCCTAGATGCAATGGATAGAATAAACAACTACGAAATGAAATGTGTGAGTTGCGGGATCGGGTTATGATACAACCCCCAAACGGAGCAGGCCAAGCCCACGGCCCGGGAGGAGGGGATTGGGCCCCAGCCTGAAGGCTCTACGAGCGTATAAAGTCGCGTCGGCCCAAAACCGACGTCGGGGAAACTTCCGACCCTCCATGATTGAGGAAATCGATCCCAGATTGTGCCCGCCTTGAACACCAGTCAATGCGCCATCACGTCCGCCTTCATGTCCCTTGAAGAGACCATCAAAGCAGGCGTGCACGAAGGGCAAGACGGCAAGACGCCATAAAGGCGTTGACATGCGGACTCCTATAAGAAGGCAGAAGGACGAAACGCCAACGGATCGAATCCTGAATACTAAGATCTCATGTATTCCACCTCTCGAAGACCTTTCTTCCACTTCACACATTTCTCATCCACAGCTCGGCCTGCGGACTCGCGTATTGGTCTCTCTGTGAACCAGACTCGATCCCACTGAGCATCCTTCAGACAAGTGCTGACTTAGGTATCGGAGGGGACTTGGTCGGAACCAAGGTCCGACCCCTTGACGAGCTCTCTCGTCTGTGCAGGTTAGAGGAGACTTCAACCCGCCGAAGCCACCCTTCGGCGCTCCACCGTTCGGGTCCGAGCGCTCTCAAGCCCCAGGTCCGTCCGACCGATCGTCCCAGGAGGCTGTCGCTCCGTCGAAGCTTCCCTTCGGCATATCGACGCACGGATCCACGCGTTCCCGCCCTAGCAAATGCTCGGATAACCGACCCCGGAGGCCGCACGCGTCTCACGTAACCGCGACGACACCCGGGCCTCCAAACTATCAACCAGTGGTGAGAAAACACCCCAAAACAGGTTGGCTCCTACGTGTGTAGGACAATATGATCGTCCAAGACGAGGTGGACCGTCCGATCAACCCCTTTTTGTCCTTTGTGGGCCCGTCTGATAACAATGTTATCTAGGTTAACGGTGCAAAGACTTTATAGCTAAGTGATTGAAAGTGCAACTGTGCAAGCCTTAAGCCTTATGATCTATATTGAATTTATTAATATAATGTTATCAGAAACATATAAACATAGTTAAATGTAAAATTAAATCACTAAAATTTCATTGTTAAATTGATTTACACCGTCGAATCCTATTCCAATGTAAGAATTTTCAGGGTAGCACGCAAGAAGAGTAAAAAAAGAGAGAGAGAGTTTTAGAGCTGAACTAGGTTATGTATGGATCTGCGATTCTGCGATAACCTATCCCCAAATTAAATTTTGGTACCGTTCGGGTGTAATCTAACCATTTGATCCGATCCGATTGCCACCCTGCTGCCAAAGATATGCAGATGCATGATCCGAAATTTATTTTGGTCTTCGTCTTAAGACCCAAGCACACAATCAAAATAGCCCAAATTGAAAAGCTCATGTGCCATATTTTTTTATGCGGGCCCAACCCCATTTCTGAGCTTAGTAGTAGCCTTTATTTCCGACTGCTAAATAAAAATAAATAAATAAAAAAAGAACCCTACAACTCGCCATTGAATGTAGAGTGATGTTATCTGCACTACACTGTTTTATGAATACACCACAAAATTTTTTGCTTTCCAATTTTAACCCCAACCTATCTAATTTCACCACACAGCATCCCTTCCTCCTTTCCTCCCTCAACAGCCACGACAATACCTCACCACCGCCGGAGTTGGACGGCGAAGTAGCAGCGACGGGTGGTCGGTGCCAGAGTTGGAGGTGGTGATGGCTACACGGCGAGGTGGACGGCGCCGGAGTTGGCGATGGAGGAGTTGGTGGCGGCGGTCGAAGTGGTGTTTTATTCGTCTCTCGTGATTTTAATTTTTTCATTTCCCTCATTTTTTTTTCTACTGTTTCCATTTATACTCTTATTATTATCTTTTGTTTTCAAATTAGGTTTTCATGATGTCTCTCAATGTCTATCCCCAAAATTCCTGAATCCTCTCCGTTGAAGGGGACACCGAGGCATTGTTCTATGCTTCCGAGAGATCTGTCGTCGTCCTCTCCTAAAAAATCAAACTTCAACAGGAGATTACGAGTGCAACAGGCTAGGCCCTATTTGAAACTTCAACAGGAGACTAAAAAATCAAACTTCAACAGGAGATGAGCTCCCTGAGATGAGCTTCAATTCAATTCTGCGAGTAGCGCTGCAATTAAGGCGCCGAAGTTGGAGGTGGCGGGGGTTGGAGTTGCAAGAGGTCGCGGTGGTGTTGGGGTTTGTTGGTCGGAGAGGGAGAGATGGCGACGACGGTGGTGAGGTGTTGCCGAGGCTGTCGAGGGAGGAAAAGAGGAGGAAGGGTTGCGTGTGCTATGTGGTGAAATTAGATATGTGGAGGTTAAAATTGGAAAACAAAAAATTTTGTGGTGTATTCATAAAACAGTGTAGTGCAAATAACAGCACTCTTGAATGTATGGATTGGCCATGGCTTTGTAACTTTGTTCATTTCTGCTGGAGAATTATTAGTGTGGTATGACATACGAGGCTAAGCTTCATATGCCGCCTTCAAAAGTTCACCATCCTTGTTATTTTTTCGGAGGTTCGGAGCCGTCCAATTTAATGTTTTACAAAGTACTGATTATCGGATGAACCTAAAGGATGCAGCAAATAACTAACCACGCTTCATCAATTTAGTTATTTATTACTTTTTGAACAACTTCTTGTTCTCTTTACCTCTATTGCTATGCTAAGTCAGCATACTACTATTTCAATTGATAAGAAAATCATAAATATAATTTTTAAGAATCGTTAGTGATACGTTGGGATGTGGCCTACCGCAGCTGGGGCCTAGCCAAACATGACAGTGAGGGCCCATTGCGCCCGAATAAATGAGCTACACATGTCCTTGACACCACCTAACTTTGGCTTGGGAGGAAAACCTGGCCAGGTCTCGTACGCTCTTCCAGGATGACATCGACACCCGAGGTCGGCTCCTTGGCAGCTATGCTCTGCGAGGTCGGCTCCTTTGTAGTACGACCCCACACGACGACCTTAGTGGTGCACACTTGAGGTCAGCTCCTTCGATTGCATCATCTAAGGGTCCGTCCGCCTAACAGGCCAGCCTTCATAAATTGCCCTCGGAATCATGTGGCTAGATCTCTGACGATCCCCTCTCTAGACCATTACGATCAGAAAACCATCCAGATCCATCCACTGCAGAACGAGCGTCAAGCCTAATTTGGTAGTCAGCAGGTATCCTTCATTATCTGTTTACCAGTCTAAGGAGTCGGTTACTGTTGGGGTTTTGCGGACCCCCAGAGCTCGGATCCGTATCCGTCCTAAGTCGGACGGACCACGGAGGCACATAGGCGCAGCGGAAAACCAGAAATCTTAATTTCTATACTAGCTAAACAATTTAGCTAGGCTCTGGGGAACCAGAACCCAGCCCGATCTATGCCGACTTGGAGTGGGTCTGACCACTCCAAGAAGGATCTACACTAAGCGACTAATTAAAATTACGCTAAAACGCTTAACCACATACCCGGAATCTTGGCCCTGGAGCAGGCAAGATGTACCGCACCGTCTTGAGAAGCTCCTCGTAGCCGAGCCGCGTTGACCCGATCTCCCTGAGCCGCCTCGCACCCTCGCACCGATCCGCCCGAGCCGCTTTCGCCTCCGAGCCGATCACACGCGGTAGAAAGTTTCACTTGAGAAGAAACCCGCGTCTTAGACGTCCGGATCGGATCCAAACCCCTTTCGTAGTCGTGCTAGGACTACTCCAGAGAATAGGAAAGTAGAGAGAGAGATTTGGTCGCGGACCGAGCTTGCTCAATAATTTGGAGCTACCCGATCGTTGACTGGTGTATTTTTTAACGAGGAGAGTGCACCCCTATTTATATAGGGAGTGAGCACTCAACATCTCGTTGCGGGCAATGTGGGACAATTCCCATGAAGAGAAAAACAATTAAGCCATTTGGCTTAATTTCAATTTTAAAGTTAGCCTTTCACAAAGTCAAACTTTAACGAATTAATTCTCCTCATATACTAAACTTCAGACACCAAACAAGCTATCAATCAGAAGAGCTTGGAATGGTGAACGCGTAGGAACTGACGGCGACGAATTTCGACTTCGTTTGACCCCTCAAACAATTGCTCAAAGTTTAGCAATTTCTCAAAATTCGTAGCCGTCATTAGGGTTTCAAAAAAAAAACCCTAATTGACTTAAGTTGCGGGCGCGCCCGCTAGACTTAGCGGGCGCGCCCGCCCAAGGGGGGAAGGGCGGGCCACCCGCCCGCTGCTGCAGCGGGCCGTGCCCGCTGCATCAGCGGGCGCTGGCCCGCTGTGCAGCGGGCGCTGGCCCGCTGCACACAGCGGGCCATGCCCGCTGCTGCAGCGGGCCGCGCCCGTTTTGCCCTTGCACATGGGCCTCTTGGCCCGGTGGGTCTAACCCACTTCCCCTTGAACTCTTTCTGCGTTTCTGGGCTCGTTTGAGCTCCGATTTGGACACGGTTCGAACCTGTGTTTAGACCGGGACGATCCCGTCATCCAGGTAACCCTTTCCAACAAGTTTGTTCCTACTAAATTCGTCGTAACTAATTTACAACATGTTTAGTTAAAGTTAGCATCTAATGCAACGTTATGTCCCTATTGCTATTGCGACTAACTTTCACAACTTAACTTGTGAATATCATCAAATGACATTTCTCTCTATTCTATATTCCTATTACTAAGACACGAGTACTACTCGGTGTGAGACCCTACAGCCTGACCTTACTACAGGTTGGGGTCGAAACCCCTAGACGACGGTCACTACGAGCAGTAGCTGTCGTCCCTGTTTCAGAGTCATCATAACGTGATCGACCCTTTGACAAAAGTATCATAGGGTTTGCATTGGCTGTGTCAGTGATGAATTCCGTTAGCTAAAATCCCTTCGTCAAGACTGTGTTTGATGTTGGCCTAGGGTATGGTTTTCTGTCAACCCCATTAGACAACATTGGTCAGTATACGGCGGTCTTTATTGTATACACGTTGTACTACTTGCAACGTACCCCGGCCGAGGATTAACATAAAGACCGTACTGAGCCTATAACACTAACTTCCCTTTAATGGAAGTGACGAATCCCTTCTTAGTCACTTACTCACCTAGAGAGCTTCTGGTGCAACCCAACCTAAGATCTTTCATCAGGACTGGTCCTCGAAGCTAGATCATGGGTCTAAGCTACACCGTCCGTTCACAGGTTTATACAGATGACTTCAGGTCTTAAGGATCAACTAACCTATCATCACCCTAGAGTTATTGAAGACAGATCATTAAAGTTAACCATTTAATAACTCTAACTTGGTCGTTCAGTGAACTCATTCTCCAATGAGCACCTGTGTCTCGTCTCCGACTTCAGCAAGTCGAATGACTATGAGATCATCATTACCCGAAGGTAAGACGAAGACACAGTGATCTATCCGATGTGTCGATATCCAGTTCTCGACACATCTATGATCACGAACCGTTTTAGACTTACGTTTCTATTCGGTCTCTTACTTACTCATAATCGAGATCTCATCTAGATATGTAAGGACCTAACTCTAAGTCTATGGATATTATCCAAGTATATTAATACAAACGATTTTATACTTAGAAAAATACGTACCATATACGGTATGAACAAGACGTATAATAAAGATAAATTGCCTTATGGGCATATATCTTCCTACATCTCCCACTTGCACTTAGGCTATTTATCTCGGTATCTCATGCCGTTATAGCATATCAGTCACTTTGACATTTGATATGGCAAACCTAAGAATGGTTCTACTAATAAGTATCTACAACGAATTTTAATGGATTGAAATTACATCTCTTGATCACACAGGGTTGATCCTTTGGAAAAATGATCTGGATCAATTTTCCTAACTTTGTATAGCTAACACTTAGTTTATACTATTTAGATGTGGGGTCTTACATTTCCGTAAGTCAGTTCTAGCTCACTCCACTTTATTGTGTCAATATGTCAAGTACACATTTGACGCCCTAAGTCTATATATATATACTATTAAATCAAAACAGTTTTGACTTAATGATTTATATAGAAGATTCATTAAAGTGAAAAATCCTTTTTACTTAGTCCGAAAAACGGAACTAAGTATTTGAGCTCGCTCCCACTGACTTTAAGAATTACCTGGTCAAATTTCTTTAACATAATATCTAAATCATATTTAGGTTTATGTGCAAAATATAACCATTTGGTAAGTGCCTTAGATGGAATGCACAAGTGTCAGATTCGGTTTGACGAATGAGTCAAGTCAAGATCGTTTTAAGGAAACTTGACATTGACTCGTTTAATCAAAACGTCCTACACTGTACTTATTCTTTTAACCACATTTAGTATTAACTCTTTTAATAACTAAATGCAGTTAATCACGAGTTAATATTGATATGCGTATTTATTGTGATTGCACACAATTTATACGCCCCTTGGAACCTATACTTAACTACTGATTGACTTCAGACATTTAGTCAGCTTCAAAATCAATATTATCGAAGCTATACATCATTATTCGAAAATATACGCAACCATCACAGAAAAGTCACATCCACAGAATTTGAGCCAATTCACTTTCAATTGCAACAATCGAGACATTCATTCCAAAACAACGGGTTCATAAAAGGAACCTTAATTTATTTATCAAAAAATAAACTTTGAGTGCAAAGCACTCATTCAATGTTTTCGATCCTTAAAGATGATACATTTTATTCAAATAAGAAAAATATCATCTCCATCACGATCGGCGTCTCCAGAAGTCTTTGAGCGGTCCCAGCAGCAACTGTTGCTTTAATTGCCGACCGATCTCCGTGCTTCTTTAATCTCCAGTTCTTATCAGCCACCTGTATACAGTACACAGATGTCTATAAGTATCTCATACTATATGAATGGAAATGATTGCATTTAATTGAATTTTAATTTGTACCTGAGGTAGAGGCATCAGTATGCCCCTTCTTCTTCTTTGCAAGATAGATCTTGCAGTTCCTCTTCCAGTGGCCAATCTTGTGGCAATGGAAGCACTCAGATTTCGACGGGGCCCCTTTGTTCTTTTTCTTCCCATTCTTAGCCTTCGCAGGTTGTGGGACCTGCCTCTTCTTCCCTTTGCCTTTCGGCTGGTCGGAAGTAGCAGAGCCAACAACCAGTGCAGCCGGCTTCTTATGAATCTCCTCAAACTGCCGGAGCATATTGAGGAGACCCGGAAGATCCGTCTCAAGGCTGTTCATTATAAAGCCAGTTATAAAAGGCTTGAAATCGGGAGTCAAAGACTTTAGGATAATGTCCGTGGACATCTCATTGTCCAGGATAAATCCTAACTGGGCGGCGTCCTCTACGTACCCGATCATCTTGATAACATGATCCTGTACGGGTTCCGTCCCCATCTTGGTGCCCCAGAGGTTGCTAGTGGCCTCGAACTTGGCAGCTCTTGATCGCTTGCCATACAACTCTTGTGCGTTGAGGAGCATGCTTTGAACATCCATATGTTCATGCTTCCTCTGCAACTCGTTGGTCATCGAAGCCAGAGTAAGGCACCTGGCCTTCTCTGCATCCCTCTGGTACAATTTATAGGCTTCCTTTTCTTCGTGGGTCGAATCTTCATCCGGCTTATCTGGAGCGTCCTCGAACAGTACGTATCCTATTCCGGCCAGGGAAAGGACCAACTTGATGTTCCTAAGCCAGTCTTTGTAGTTCGTTCCATCCAGCACGTTCTTCTCAACCATGTATCTAAGTCCCGAATCCATTCTGTATTTTATAGATACTTTAGTTAGTATATGTTCGTAGTACAGTTTTAATGGTTTTAATAAAACTATATTCTCCCACTAAATTTATTTAAAGCCATAATAATAAACAATTTATTATAAAATAATATTTGTGAGAGAGGGATCCGACTACCGTGAGTCTGACAACCTTGAGTGTATCTCAACAAGTTGTCCGACTCTGCAGTCGGTAGACGAACTCGTCGTCAATCATATTTACCATGATTCCCTATCGATTTTACCCCTAGTCATTTGTGATCACGAGTGTGCTCAACCGGATCACAATGGCTAGCCTAGTCAGACCCTTGTTTTCGTGTCTAGCCTGAGTTGCCCCTTTGCTCGGTGTATGCACGACGCGCCGGTTTGGGTCAGGTCTTAGACTACATTCTTGGTTAGACCTACGCCGAAGCTCGAGGGATGAGACGACGGTTTCAGTCAGGCTAAGATGTCAATCAAGAAATCGGTTTCTATAAGATTGACATGTCACGGCTTGAGTGTAGCTCAACAACCGGAACATGTTTCTTACAGTTGCCAACTCCTAGAACAAGGAGGGCTACGATTTATCTTGAACAAGATTATTATCGTATTGACTTAGGTATAGTCGATGGACTTACATAGTCATGAATCGACTCCTTGCGGTCCAGCGGACGCGGCCAGGGAATTGACTAAGCCAGGACCACTTGTTACCCAGTCTAGCTAGGTTGGTCCAAAAACTTTAGCCAAGCACATTGACCGACATCATGATACATTGAAGGAGTTGTCATCAATCTTATGTTTTCCAAACAACTAAATGGCTTTTAATTAAAAGAACTAATTAATCCTTATCAACTAGTGGATCCTAAAATTCAAAATTTTTCAGATTGGTTGAACATCTTTTATTAAGTCCTTATCAACTATAAGGTTCTACGTTCAACTTACTACCCAAATCTCATTAGGTTTTTAATAAAACAATTCAACATTTTTGTCTTTTGTGAAAATCATTATTTAAACATTTTAATGAAATGATTTATAAACAAAGGGACTACCCTAATCAGGTATTAGGTTCAATGTTGTTTTGTTTTATCAAACATAACATGTCACTATCATGTTTTAATGGCTAACCTAACAAGGTTTGTGTATACATTATACAACATGAAATGAAGCAACTAACTTTATCGGCATAAAAGAAAGTTTCATTTTTAGTGACATATAAAAGGTATTTGCAAGTTTAAAAAATTATCTATATAATACAAATATGCAAATCTAAATTTTAACACTTAAAATTAAAGATTAAAATTTAAAGCCTTCATAAAAAAATTTTATCGCATAAAACTAGGTCGTACAAAATTATCTAATAATTTTAAACCTAGGCCTTTAAAATTTTTTAACCTTATTTCTAAAATTAAAAAATTTTAGAAACATCTATGTAGTAAAAGAAAATTAATTTATATTACATCTCATGAAATAAAAATTATTTCTATTATTAACATATTTAAAACAATTTTAAAACTCTTTTAAAATCTTTTAGAAATCCTTTTTAGAAGCTTTCAAATAAAGTTTAAAGATTTCTAACTTTATGTAACTTAAAGAAAAATTCTTAATTTTCAAAAAAAAAAATTTTCTAAAGTTTACATAAACTTTAAACACCCTTTAAAATTTTTACTGTCTCATAAAAATTTACAAAGTATTTAAAACATAGTAGACTACTTTTAGATTTATCGCATAAAATTAATTGTCCCAAAATTAAACAAATTTTCGTGTTGCAAAATTAATTTTTGAAACACAAAATTAGTTTCAAAACTAATAAAATAAAAAAAAGTTTTGAACATGCAAGCTAAGCATTTTTAATAATTTAAAGAATCGCTATAGTAGATCTATAGCATAACCGTGGCTCTGATACCACTGTTGGGGTTTTGCGGACCCCCAGAGCTCGGATCCGTATCCGTCCTAAGTCGGACGGACCACGGAGGCACATAGGCGCAGCGGAAAACCAGAAATCTTAATTTCTATACTAGCTAAACAATTTAGCTAGGCTCTGGGGAACCAGAACCCTGCCCGATCTATGCCGACTTGGAGTGGGTCTGACCACTCCAAGAAGGATCTACACTAAGCGACTAATTAAAATTACGCTAAAACGCTTAACCACATACCCGGAATCTTGGCCCTGGAGCAGGCAAGATGTACCGCACCGTCTTGAGAAGCTCCTCGTAGCCGAGCCGCGTTGACCCGATCTCCCTGAGCCGCCTCGCACCCTCGCACCGATCCGCCCGAGCCGCTTTCGCCTCCGAGCCGATCACACGCGGTAGAAAGTTTCACTTGAGAAGAAACCCGCGTCTTAGACGTCCGGATCGGATCCAAACCCCTTTCGTAGTCGTGCTAGGACTACTCCAGAGAATAGGAAAGTAGAGAGAGAGATTTGGTCGCGGACCGAGCTTGCTCAATAATTTGGAGCTACCCGATCGTTGACTGGTGTATTTTTTAACGAGGAGAGTGCACCCCTATTTATATAGGGAGTGAGCACTCAACATCTCGTTGCGGGCAATGTGGGACAATTCCCATGAAGAGAAAAACAATTAAGCCATTTGGCTTAATTTCAATTTTAAAGTTAGCCTTTCACAAAGTCAAACTTTAACGAATTAATTCTCCTCATATACTAAACTTCAGACACCAAACAAGCTATCAATCAGAAGAGCTTGGAATGGTGAACGCGTAGGAACTGACGGCGACGAATTTCGACTTCGTTTGACCCCTCAAACAATTGCTCAAAGTTTAGCAATTTCTCAAAATTCGTAGCCGTCATTAGGGTTTCAAAAAAAAACCCTAATTGACTTAAGTTGCGGGCGCGCCCGCTAGACTTAGCGGGCGCGCCCGCCCAAGGGGGGAAGGGCGGGCCACCCGCCCGCTGCTGCAGCGGGCCGGCGCTCGCTGCAAGCAGCGGGCGCTGGCCCGCTGCAAGCAGCGGGCCGTGCCCGCTGGAAGCAGCGGGCGCTGGCCCGCTGTGCAGCGGGCGCCCACCCGCTGCACACAGCGGGCCAAGCCCGCTGCTGCAGCGGGCCGCGCCCGTTTTGCCCTTGCACATGGGCCTCTTGGCCCGGTGGGTCTAACCCACTTCCCCTTGAACTCTTTCTGCGTTTCTGGGCTCGTTTGAGCTCCGATTTGGACACGGTTCGAACCTGTGTTTAGACCGGGACGATCCCGTCATCCAGGTAACCCTTTCCAACAAGTTTGTTCCTACTAAATTCGTCGTAACTAATTTACAACATGTTTAGTTAAAGTTAGCATCTAATGCAACGTTATGTCCCTATTGCTATTGCGACTAACTTTCACAACTTAACTTGTGAATATCATCAAATGACATTTCTCTCTATTCTATATTCCTATTACTAAGACACGAGTACTACTCGGTGTGAGACCCTACAGCCTGACCTTACTACAGGTTGGGGTCGAAACCCCTAGACGACGGTCACTACGAGCAGTAGCTGTCGTCCCTGTTTCAGAGTCATCATAACGTGATCGACCCTTTGACAAAAGTATCATAGGGTTTGCATTGGCTGTGTCAGTGATGAATTCCGTTAGCTAAAATCCCTTCGTCAAGACTGTGTTTGATGTTGGCCTAGGGTATGGTTTTCTGTCAACCCCATTAGACAACATTGGTCAGTATACGGCGGTCTTTATTGTATACACGTTGTACTACTTGCAACGTACCCCGGCCGAGGATTAACATAAAGACCGTACTGAGCCTATAACACTAACTTCCCTTTAATGGAAGTGACGAATCCCTTCTTAGTCACTTACTCACCTAGAGAGCTTCTGGTGCAACCCAACCTAAGATCTTTCATCAGGACTGGTCCTCGAAGCTAGATCATGGGTCTAAGCTACACCGTCCGTTCACAGGTTTATACAGATGACTTCAGGTCTTAAGGATCAACTAACCTATCATCACCCTAGAGTTATTGAAGACAGATCATTAAAGTTAACCATTTAATAACTCTAACTTGGTCGTTCAGTGAACTCATTCTCCAATGAGCACCTGTGTCTCGTCTCCGACTTCAGGAAGTCGAATGACTATGAGATCATCATTACCCGAAGGTAAGACGAAGACACAGTGATCTATCCGATGTGTCGATATCCAGTTCTCGACACATCTATGATCACGAACCGTTTTAGACTTACGTTTCTATTCGGTCTCTTACTTACTCATAATCGAGATCTCATCTAGATATGTAAGGACCTAACTCTAAGTCTATGGATATTATCCAAGTATATTAATACAAACGATTTTATACTTAGAATAATACGTACCATATACGGTATGAACAAGACGTATAATAAAGATAAATTGCCTTATGGGCATATATCTTCCTACAGTTACGTGCGAAAGATTCAAGATCTCCATAACTCCACCCGACGTGGCATAACCGACCCTTAGTGATACGAAACGTCGGATTATCTTCTCATAAGGTATGGAATCCAGTATGCTTAACTACACTAGCAAACATCCCTCCTCCTTCTTCGAACTGACTTAAGTATCGAAGTGAATCGAAGGGTCACCCCTTCCATTTCCTCTAACGTTCTTTCTCTATGTTTCTGGCACCAGAGGAGAATCTTGACTTGACGAAACATTGCCAGTGTCATTCATTGCGAAGATTTTTGCAACAATAGCAGGTTCGAGATCGTTACATCAACAACTATTAAAAAATTGTAGTAACGATTTTACTGGAGTCATATCAACAGTAAATCTAGTTTATTTTTAGGACAAATGTAGCATGTAGCAATTATTATGCAAACCAAACAATGCAAACATACAAATGTTACATCATCTCATTCAATAAAGAAAAAGAAAAAAAAACAAAGAAAACATCTGTTCTTTGGTAGTTTCTTTGCGCTCCTACTGTTTTACTCGCGTGCACAACCGCTATTCACAAATTTGGAATTCAAAGTTTACCCTCATCTCCCCCCTCCCCGCCGCCCCTCGGTAATGGGTTTTTAGGGGTTGTAATGGACGGGGGAAGAGGGAGAGTGCAGGGCGGAGGATGGGTCGGAAGAGAGGGATGGGGCGGCAGAGGTGGTGGGGGAAGATGAAGAGGGTTGGAGGAAGGGTCGGGGCTGTGTTGTCAGATTATGTTTTCCAATACTTGTCACTTAAATCTTGAGTAATTTAATATTTGTTGAATATCTTTATTTTCTTAAAAGTCCATCAAATCTTCATATTCAACCAAAATAATCCATCAAATCTATAATTTCTTAAATAATCCCTTAAATCTTGTGTAATTTGATTGTTACCCCCTCCCCCTCCCCCTCTGCATTTCAATTGTAAAGAGAAGAGCGCAGAGAGCTGATGCTCTCTTCTCTGCAGAAGAGATCTGCTGTTGCTCTCTTCTGTAGTGAAGAGAGCAGTTGATCTCTTCTCTAAGAGAAGAGAGCAAGGGCAGGTGTGGGCAGGGGGATTTAAATAAAATTTGGTTTGTACTCTTCATCGTTTATATTAATTATTGTGTTTTTAATTTGTATGTGCTGAATGCCGAAGGCGAGCATGGTAATGGTGATAATGGAGCTGCTTGAGGCTTTATGGGTTATATTTATGTATTTTTTTGTTTCAAAACAATATTGTCTTGTATCATATGACATATTTGTGGTGATGGTGTGCTGGATATTGTTTTAGGGTTTTTATGTGAAATTTTTACGATTTTATATAATATATTTGTGTAACTTTTGAATATTATATGAAGTGTTACGTTGGAAATTATATATTCTGGACTGTGAAATTTATGTAAAACATTTTTATAATTGTGGAATTTTCTGCATGTTTTAATTAAAAAACATTATATAGAATCAGGCGCGGACAAATCCATGGCTATATACATCATTCAGCCACGGATTCTTCCGTTGCTGATACATTTTAGCCACAGACGTGCACATAATTTTTTCACGTTATCCGTGGCTGTAAAGGAACAGATACAGACATATCAGTGGCTAATGATCTTCAGCCACATATATGGAATTATCGGCCATGAAACGGTCCGTGGCCAAAGATACCTTCGGCCACGGAAATGTCTGTTGCTGATAGTCTTATAGCCACATGTGGCCTTCAGCCACGAATAATTCCATGGCTGAAGGTATTTTTTATTAATTTAATCTTCATAACGGCCACGGATTGCCGTGACCGTTGTGCCATGGCCGACAATCGACCACGGCAATTTCCACTGCCGAAAGTGCATTTAACCAACGCACTATCGATCATGTACTTTCGACCATGGAATTTTTCAAAGTTCATGGCCGATTCGAATTAGCCAAAGAAATATGAGATTTAACAACGGATTCATACGTGGCTAAATATCGATTACGTAGTAGTGTAAATGGTTGACGACATGCTATAGGGTGTCCGATATCCATCAATAATCAACGCCGACTTCATGGAATCAAATAACAAATGGGAATTGCTATTGGCACAGACCTAATTACTGAGTTCACAGACCTTCAAATTTTTTGCTACTGTGTACAGACTGAAATTGTATTAATGTTGAGTTTACAGACTGAAAATGACGAAATTACCCTCCATTTTGAACTAGGAAACATCCATTGATGTTTTCTGATTTCGATTTCGAGCTCTATCTGGTTGTTTGCATGGGGGGAGAGAGAGGGAGGGAGGGAGGGGGGGAGAGGGAGGGAGGGAGGGAGATGGAGAGAACATCTCAGTGGGTGGTGGAAAAGTTGATGAAAGGCAGGATGGTCCATCTCAGGTAGGGTGATCCATCTTTGCTTGCTTCTATTTTTATTCGGTTGAGAGAGGGAGAGAGGGAGAGGGATTATAGTGAGAATAATAATTATTATTGGTTAGAGCATCTCCAAGGGGCTCCCTGAATTTTAGCTATTTTGGCTAAAAATCTATTTTAGGGAGCCACTTTTTTCCATCACACTCCAACCACACTCTCTACTTTAGCTAACATTCATTACTTTAATATTTTCTTTTTTGTTATGAATAGGCCCATTGGGCCAATTGGGTATCCAACCCACTATTGAAAGTTATAAATACAAGGGTAGGGGGCTCTTAACCCTCTACACCTATTCTCCCTAAATTTCCCTTCACAACACGTTATCAGCACGATCACGCTCATTGGAGGAGACGACGGCTCGGGGGGAAGGAGATCCATCAATCGCTCAGATTCAAGAAGATCGTAATCTTCTCAACGGGGAGCGAAAAAGGCATCCTTCACCAACCGTCGCCTAGATTCCTCGTCGAATCTAGAGGTAAAAATCCAAACTTTTTAGATCCAAACTTGCTTTTCTCATCAGATCTGCATGTTTTAGGATCAGAAAGTTTATAAACACGGTGAAATTCAACCTTTTAACAGATCTGCATGTTTAAAACAATAAAAACTTGTTTTAGCGATCAAAATTGTTGAAAAATCCGATTTTTACCTCCCCGCCTTTGATCCAAAAATCCGCACGCCCGTAGGGCGGAACGGCGGCGCGCCTCTAGCGCCGCCGGCGGAAAACGAACGCGGCGGCCTCAGGCCGCGGCCTGACGCCACGGCCAGCAGCCGCGGCCTCAGGCCGCGGCCAGTTGCCGCGGCCTGCAGGCCGCGGCCAAGCGCCGCGGCCAACTGCTGCCCTAAAAAGCCCAAAATAGTTAAAAGAAATTTTGAAAGGGTTTAAAGCGGTAAAATAAAACATTAAAATACGGATCAAAAGGCAAAAAGTTTTTTAAAAAAAAAAGTTTTTGCACGTCGCACACAAATTTAAATTATTTTAAATGCCTGTGTTTTTGATTATCTGCGTGGTTGTATGTCTCGAATATATTATCTGCGTGGATGTGCAAATTTTAGGCTATGTTTTTAGGGATCAACCAGGTTTCCGACACCGTTTTAAAATTCCTGCAATTTTTCTTTTTTTTGAGAGAAATTTTGTATGTGAGAATGAAAATGTAAAAAGAAGACCGAAGGACACCAAAAAGAAGCTGAAGGCGTTCGCTCAATGAAGATAGGGGCTTCTCTCTGAAGTTCCCGAGTTGTACTTTAATTTTCATGCATTTCATTTTTGATGTAATTTCGGACTGGACTCCTTTTTATTTTTCGGTGTCGGCTGGCTGATCCCCATAGGCCTAAATTATTTTTCTGTTTCATTGCTTATACATTAACTGCGTGGTTGTTACTTAGTTTAAATACCATGTTTAATGTCACAATGAAACCACTTAACAGCATGCGTGATTGTTAATTTTTAGTAATTAATTATTCACAGTACCTGAAAAAAAGCATGTATGTTAAAATCACATTAATTAAATTCATGCTATGAAAATGTTTACATGCGTGGATGTCTATCTTACTCAGTTAAATGATACATGTTGTTTTTCTTTACATTGCTAGATCATAAAATGGCCAGACTCGCAAATGTCGACTTCTCGGTCCTGAAGGCCGATGGGTCAAACTACCTGAGTTGGCAGTTGGACCTGAAGTTCCATCTGCGCTCTCATGGTTTCAGTCTCACACAGACTGAAAAGGCAACAACAAGTACTGCCCCAGCTAACAAGGAGGCTTCAGTGGAAGCACCTCATACAGAGGAAGTTTCCGATATATTAAAGGCGAAAGCCATTATATATATCAGGAAACACTTAGACTCGACCTTAAAGGACGAGTACCTCACTGTAGAGGACCCTTACGAGCTGTGGGACGCACTCGAGGAGAGGTACAGACATCAGAGGGATGTCATACTCCCCCGTGCACAGTACGAGTGGACTCACCTCCGCATACAGGATTTCAAATCCGTAGCGGAGTACAACTCAGCTCTCTTCCGAATCACCTCACGCCTGAAGTTGTGTGGTGAACCAGTGACGGAGAAGATGTTGCTGGAAAAGACGTTTACGTCTTTCCATGAAAAGGACATGATCCTTATGCAACAATATAGAGAGAGAAAGTTCACAAAGTACTCTGACCTGCTCTCATGCCTGCTTATGGCTGAACAGAACAGAGACCTGTTGGTTGCCACCCACAACCTGCGCCCTCCTGACTCCGCTCCATTGCCACCTCCTGCAGAGGCCCACTTCCAGTCTTCCCTGAAGAAGAAGACGGACAAAAAGGCAAAATTCCAGAAATGGAAAGAACAGAAGCAGCGGAAGAAGGCCACTCCCCCAGCTCCTCCCCAGAACCAGAAGTTCGTGGACAAGAAGCAGAAGAGGATTCCCAACAAAGGAGGCACTCCCAAGAAAGACTGGGAGGACAAATGCTCCAAATGCGGGATGACGGGCCACTGGTCCAGAATCCGCCGCACAGCAAAACACCTCTAGGACCTCTACCAGGCAAGCCTCAAGCCTCGAGCTGAGACAAACCTGATTGAGAGCGCAGTGTTGGCAGAGACCTCATGGACTCCTGAAGATTTCATGGGAGATGACACTCTCTAGATCTGGACCACTTTTATGCAATTAGCAAGGTATCTTCAATTTTATGCATCGTATCTAGTTCTATTTTCCATGTCAAACAATATCTTTTGAGCATTTATTTATGAAAGTGAATCTTTTATCTATATTTATTGCTTGAATGTCTTTCCCCTTTTTTTAGATATGGAACTTATCTGCCTAGTGGACAGTGCATCGACGCACTCGATCCTTCAAAACTTAGACTACTTCACGAGCATAAGTAGTTATTCTGGCCGACTGAGAACAATCTCAGGACCAGCAAACATAATCGAAGGATCAGTGGAAGCAATTATATTGCTCCCCGGCAACACACAAATAACACTTAAAAATGCGTTATACTCCCCTAAATCAATCCGAAACCTCCTAAGTTTTAAAGACATCCGTTTAAACGGATATCACTTAGAGACGGTTGAGGAAGATAAAAGGGAATACTTGCTTGTAACGGCTCTTACAAATGGTTCAAAAACCATTGTGGAACGTTTCAAGGGACTCCTCTCGGGACTCTACCAAACAAGTATACAAACTCCAGAAACATCCATGGTGGAGCGCCTGCAGTGCCCCCAAACACCAGAATTCCAACTCTGGCACAGTCGACTGGGACACCATGTTTCAGTTATGATGTACCGCATCATAAAGAACTCCAGGGGCATTGACCTGAAGAACCTGAAGATTCTTCAAAAAGGCAAATTCCCATGTCCACCCTGTTACAAGGGTAAACTGATCACGAGACCCTCCCCACTGAAAGTGGACGTGGAGTCTCCCAGTTTTCTGGAAAGAATCCACGGAGACATTTGTGGGCCGATTCACCCATCAAGTGGTCCGTTCAGGTACTTTATGGTCCTGATAGACGCATCTACTAAGTGGTCACATGTGTGCCTACTGTCCACCCGTAACCTAGCACTATCTAAGCTTTTAGCTCAGATAATAAAGTTACGGGCCCACTTCCCCGACCACCAGATAAAGAAACTTCGTCTGGACAATGCGGGGGAGTTTACGTCACAAGTCTTTCTAGACTATTGCCAAGCTCAGGGAATTGAAGTCGAACATCCTGTAGCGCATGTTCACACTCAAAATGGGTTAGCAGAATCTCTAATTAAGAGACTGCAATGGATCGCTCGTCCATTATTACTTCAATCCCAGATGCCAGTGAATGCGTGGGGTCATGCAATTTTACATGCTGCATCTTTAATAAAATTAAGACCCTCTGGAGGTCAGTCATCTTCTCCAATGCAACTAGCACTTGGAGCACCACCAATTGTCTCACATTTGAGAATATTTGGTTGTGCAGTATACGTCCCCATAGCACCACCACAAAGGACAAAGATGGGTCCACAACGTCGCCTAGGCATTTATGTTGGGTTTGACACCCCCTCCATAATTAGATTCCTAGAACCCCTTACGGGGGACGTCTTTAAGGCACGTCTAGAAGACTATGAATTCGATGAAACATCGTTTCCAAGACTAGGCTCACAGACAAAGAAGCCCGAAGCTTCAGAAAGTATCACTTGGGATACAAAAACTTTATGTCACTTTGATCCGCCAACAAGCCAGTGTGAGGAGGAGGTCCTGAAGATTCTCCACATCCAAAACACTGTCCATCTCTTGCCGGACAAATTTACTGACAACCAGAAGATTGTCAAATCAGACGTCCCTGCTGCTAACACTCCAGCTAGGATTGACATACCGCAAACTGGATGCAATCCGCCTGCAGCAGAAATGGTTGGACCTCTCAAAAAGAGAGGACGACCACCGGGATCCAAGGACCAAGTCCCTCGAAAGAGTAGGATGCTAATTTAAGCCCTGAAGAGATGACAATGGTAAACAAATACCACCACAGGATGCTAATTTAAGCCCTGCTACCCCATCTCTCCCAAACTCTCATGAAGAGGAAAAACCGGGAGAAAATGAAGTATCGATACACTATGTACGAACTGGGGAGTATTGGGACAGAAAAAGCACAACAATAGATGACACATTTGCGTGTAATATTGCCATCAACGTCGCGTACTGCGACGATGATATTGAACCACGCTCTCTGACAGAATGTCAAAGCAGAGATGATTGGCCAAAGTGGAAAGCGTCAATAGGAGTGGAGTTGGATTCACTCACCAAACGCAAGGTCTTCGGACCAATAGTCCAGACACCAAAAGGTGTAAAACCTGTGGGTTATAAATGGGTATTTGTTAGAAAACGAAATGAACAGAATGAGATCGTACGCTACAAAGCAAGGCTTGTAGCGCAGGGTTTTACCCAACGTCCTGGGGTGGATTTTGAAGCCACATACTCCCCGGTCATGGACGCGATCACCTTCCGATTCCTCATTGGCATAACAGCACAAGAGGGTTTAGATATGCAACTCATGGACGTGGTTACTGCATACCTATATGGCAACCTAGACCGAGACATCTATATGAGATTGCCTGACGGTTATTCTTTGCCTGCAGCACTAAAAGAGAGAGAACGTGACATCTACTCAGTGAAACTGTAAAGATCATTATATGGTCTAAAACAATCTAGAAGGATGTGGTATAACAGACTGAGCGACTTCCTTGCACAGCAAGGATTTAAAAACGACACAGTCTGTCCTTGCATCTTTATAAGAGCAAAGGCAACAGGATTTGTAATTATAGCCGTCTATGTAGACGACTTAAACCTCATCGGATCTCCTGAAGAGATCGCAAAGATTTCTAGAAGCCTGACAGAAACTTTCGAGATGAAAGACCTCGGAAAATCAAAATTCTGTTTAGGCCTTCAGATAGAGCATCTTAAAGATGGGATCCTGTTACACCAGTCAACTTACACATCGAACTTATTGAAAAAGTTTCAGATGGATAAGTGCCACCCCCTCAGCACTCCAATGGTCGTCAGATCATTGGATGTACACAAAGACCCCTTCCGGCCGCTGGAAGAGGGGGAGGAAGTACTAGGCCCCGAAGTGCCTTATTTAAGTGCTATCGGTGCACTCCTTTACCTGGCTAACTGCACTCGCCCTGACATAGCGTTTGCAGTAAACTTACTAGCCAGATATAGTGCTGCACCTACACAGCGGCACTGGGCCGGAGTTAAGCATCTTCTGCGCTACCTCCAAGGGTCCATAGACTTAGGTCTATTCTACAGGAAAGGGGCATCAACTGGTTTAGTTGGTTATGCTGACGCAGGTTACAGGTCCGATCCTCATACAGAGAAGTCTCAGACCGGATACATGTTCACATATGGCGGCACTGCCATATCCTGGAGATCTGTGAAGCAGACCATGACGACCGTCTCATCCACCCACTCAGAGCTACTAGCGATCTTCGAAGCAAGCAAGGAATGCTTTTGGCTACGCTCGGTGATCCAGCACATACTCACCTCCACCGGCCTGACGACCGGCGTTCTTGCACCCACTACACTCCATGAAGACAATGCAGCATGTATAGCCCAGCTACAGGACGACTACATCAAAGGTGACAAGACGAAGCATATCTCCCTCAAGTTCTTCTGGACGCACGACCTTCAGAAGCAAAAGCAGATTGAGGTACAGAAGATCCAATCATGTAATAACTTGGCGGATTTGCTTACCAAATCCCTGCCTACTAGTATCTTTGAGAAACTTGTATATGGGATTGGGATGAGGAGAGTGAGTAAATGTAAACTGGGTCAGGATGAGAGAACTATGAACTCATAGATACATAGGAGACTGATGTATAGATTCATAGGAAATCTGCAAGCCTGAAGCTTGGTCAGATAAGGGGGAGTCAACTGCAGAGTTGTACTCTTTTCCCTTGGCTACAGGTTTTTTCCCACTGGGTTTTCCGTAGTCAAGGTTTTGACGAGGCAACCTCGTTGACTCTGGATCCTGAAGTATCCACCCCTAGACACATCCCCAAAACAGGGGAAGTTATGGGTTAACTGTTCTTTCTTTAACAAGACAGTTACCCTAACTCGGATCCTGAAGAATCCACCTCTTATTTCAATGTTGATTGGATAAGGGGAAGTGTTATGAATAGGCCCATTGGGTCAATTGGGTATCCAACCCACTATTGAAAGTTATAAATATAAGGGTAGGAGGCTCTTAACCCTCTACACCTATTCTCCCTAAATTTCCCTTCACAACATTTTTAAAATTTTTGAGAATCCATAATTATTGAAAAAAAAGCAAAAAAAAAATATCTTGATTAAAAAGAGTGTAGAAAAAATGCCAACAATATCAAAATATTTATAGGCAAACGTTGAAGAAGTAGACGTTGCTAAAAAAATTTGATATTAAAAAAAATTATTTTAAAAAAATCAAATCTGCTAACCGTTGGGTTTTATTTGAATAAAATATTTAAAAAATATATTGAGGAGCAGTTAGGGAGCTCGCCACATCTGGCGAGCTCCCTCGAATTCCCTATTTTGGGGTTCAAAAGTGGGGAGCGGTTGGAGCTGACAATTTTGTTATCCGCTTCCTACTTTAGCCAAGGATATCACTTTCTGCCTCCCGTTGGAGGTGCTCTTAGTGATGACCTGCAAGCTTAATATCCATCAAACGCCTTCGCCCCATATTTCTACACAAGGTCCGTTTCGATTTCTCTGACCGATTCTTTTGGATTCTATCGTCATCATCCTTCTGTTTCTTTATTCTAAATAAATATCTTCGTTTTTAATTCTCGGGATTCATAGCAACAATTTGTTGGATGAGCCCCAGATGCTTCAAGGTCGAGACACCCTCGTCAACAATCATCACCTGCTTCTGCCTACTTCTCTCAATCATGGCGGCATCTCTCCTCTAATCTTCAACAACAGCAGCAACAACGAGACCGTCTTCAGTAACCCCAAAGCGATCCGAACCGCAAAAGAAGTCTGTGCATCCATATTGAAAATGTCTGTTAACTCAGCAATTCTAAGGGGTTTTTGGGGGGTTTTAAAAAGATTTGTTAAATGGTAATTTTGGAGGTCTGTAAACTCGGCAATTAGGTCTGTTCCAATAGCAATTCCCATAACAAATATATGTCATTTACCAAAAAAAATAATACTAACAAATATACAAGGCCAAAAAACAGTTCAGCTGGCAGGTTTGTTCTTTACTTGCAACAATTCAGTTCAATCCTACCTCTTCCTTTATGATTGCACCGAATTCGAATGTTCAATAAATATCACAAACGCTTAATATAAATGGATTAATGTAGAGCAGGTGGCACCTGATCCATTGGATCAGGTGTCAGACACAAAAAGGTGGGGCCCCATGAGCACAAGCCTATGTGGAACCTTGTATTTCCCACGTTTTTTGTGTCTAAGCAATGGATCAGATGCCATCTTTTCTACATTAAACCCTAATATAAAAGAGTCTCGACTAGGATATCATTTTTGCACAAAGCCGAACTCTGTGTTAATGCCCGCATCTCATTAGTTTGCTACTCCGATACCCGGTCAGCATCCAATGACATTTGACAGCCCACCGCCCTCTCTCACTCTCACATATTTGGGTGTGAGATCTTTGAAGGACTGAAGCTTGGACGTTCTTGATTTGCTGCTGGGGCCAGCGGCGCCCATGGCTACGTGGAACTCTGCATGACTTACTGCCCTTGTGGTTTCTCTTCTCGGTGCTAATTCACAGAATGTGATAACTGATGACTCTTGGGATTTGATGTGTGTTTCTTGGTCACTAGCGCACTATATCAATTAACTAGAAATTGTCTGTCTCCATAGGGCACGAGGACATTTGTCGTCCGAGCACAAATGCGAAAAGAAGAGTGGGCAAAATGGGAGAAAAGTGTGGGTGTGCTGGTGGGAAGAGTCGGTTGCCGCGAAAAGAGGAAAAGTATGGGTCGAACTGTCGAAGCGCAAAATTAAAAACCCACCCTTGTGACCAGGACAAACTAGTTTTATCATGCAGAGGCAATTATAAAATGAAAAGGCTAATGTAGCATGTAGCAAATAAACAAGTATGATTCTGTCAAGTCACGACTTTAGGCGTGAACTTATTATTTATTATTTTTCATGACAGAATTATTGCTCAGGGCGAGATTTAACAATCATGCCCCGGGAGGTAAGATCACTTAGCGGTGATATGTCGTCCTTTTGGTGTCCATATTGGTCTGTAATTAGACCGTAGATCTTGTAGGATCTATTTACCGCTGTGGTGCTCATCTTTTAAAACTTCTGTCTATGAAATGGTAATAATGAATTTCGTATTTATCCATTTGCATTCGTTTATTTGTTTATTAGGGAAGAATGATATTTGCTTTTCAGTTGATCACCTTCAGGCCCAATTGCCAGCAATAATTATTCAAAAAAAACTTGAAAATAATTGTGACATGTGTCATTATACATAATTATTTATAAGCACAATTGCATGAATTGATATAAAACTGTAAATTATACCATGCAGAGTCAATTATAAAATGAAAATTAAGGCTTGTTGTGTGTATCGGTCGGTCACCACAAAAAATAATGTTCATAGTTCAAATTATACAGTCCATTTTACATAAAAGAAAAAGGGAAAATACAACTTTGGAAAGCTCATGGATCCCATAAGAATTTTTTTCCGTCAAGTGTGTCCTCCGTCTCCATGAAAATGGCCATCGGTCTTGGGCATTACATAATATTACTCACTACAATTTCTCTCAAAAAGAAAAAAATGCGCAAAAGATAAATGTGGGACTTAAAAGACCGATCCAAAACCACAATATAGACATTCTTGCAAAATTTGTGCTCAGAAATATGTTTATCACAACCAGCACAGGTTCACTGGATAAATATGATTTAAATATTTTGTGCTTAACAATTATTCACACAATCATGTCTAATAATGTTTAAAAATTATTTAAACATAGTTTAGTCATTGTAAAAATATGGAAAAAATCTTAGAATATACACAAAAATTATATGCGTACAAATACGGCCAGAAATACTTACCATAATAGGGGGCACACATGGAAACATGGTATTACAGGGATGACACAGAAGACCTCGCGGGCTGGTTAGTTATATGAACGGGAGGCCAATCTCTCGCGGGCTGACCCAGCAACATGATCGGGTATCATACTTTGAAGACATCACAAATCACTCAGTAATAAGTCGAGGGGCCACTCCATTCGCCTAACCGAACTACATTTAACGCGGCTACAAGCCGAGGGTCTGCTCCCCTCACGAGCCAACCCAACTACCCGAGCAGGGCTACTTATTCCTCAAAATTATCACATCGCCCAACCTCAACCTTTGCAGCTGTTAAGCTCGAGCAATGGGACGTCTGTTGACATATATCAAATATGGCATGCCGTTCCAAGGCCCGTAGCTCGTGGGTTGAATGAGTCAACCCACACATCCCTCACAAAGGGCCTTAAATGGTGGGCAGTTACACTACATTATGGCCCCACTTCAATAGCCATCAATTAAACAATTAGGCGCTAAAATTAAAGGTGACGGTTATGCTAATAATACCACATGATTAGCCTAGTGGTTACAAGACAAGGGAGTAATATAAAAGTCTCAGGAGACAATGAGAGAGGGGGCCAGATCATACACTGAGGTGTCATAATACTCTATACTCTACTCCAGTTCATATTTCCTCCATATATAGCTCGGTATGAGGGAGATGTGACGACCTTCGTATAGGTCGGACTTAGCCGTCCCGAGCCGCTTTTGAGTCATCTGCTTGAGCGACGGAGGGGATTTGGTCGGGCTCAGCCCCGACCCCCTGACGATTTTCCTATGATGCAGATAAATGGAAACATCACGAAGCTAGGCCGGATTTGAGGTCCGTAGCTCAATCCTAACTATACAAGACCTGAGATCGATCTCAACAAAAATGGTCATTGACAACTTTTAAAAAAGGTTGTAATAGGGGTCAGACAACTTTTTAACAAACGTTGTAATATGCGAAGTTGTAATAGGGTCGGCTCATTAGACCACTTTTTCTGCATGTTGTAAGCAAAAGTTGTAATAGATGTATATTACAACTTTTTTTAAACGTTGTGTAAACTTCTATTACAACGTTTATAAAAAGTTGTGTAAAGAGATATTACAACTTTTAATAAATGTTGTATAAACGTTTAATACAACTTTTATAAAAGGTTGTGTAAACTTTTGTTACAACTGGTTTAAATAGTTGCTTAAAACTCTATTACAACTTTTATAAAACGTTGTCTACATTTATTACAACTTTTATAAAACGTTGCGAATAAGATTCAAAATTAAAAAATATATACTTGGTTGCAGCTGTTCCAAATCTCTATGTAGTAGTTGTAGTAGGTGTACACATCCTGATGAACACACACATAATATCATAGACAAATACGTCTAACCCTTTATTCATAAACTAGAAAGTTGCACCTCAACATTACATTTGAGTGCAGATAGTTTGCGATACAAAGACAACAGTTTGAATCATGGAGATTGTACTTTTACATATATATAGAAGAGACATCTACTTTTAAATCCTGGATGGTATTAAAGGGATACAGTTCTGAAGATAAGCAGCTGCAGCTGCCACTCCACTTCCCAGCTTAACAGTGTATCCAATATCCTTCAGTATCATCTCCACACCACTGAGGCAACCCAGCAATTGCAGCTGCACGTCAATAAGGATATTGATCATATTGCTTACCCCAGGTCGTTGAACTCATTGAGGCCAAACCAGTAATAGGCCTGCAAAAACAAAAAAGTCGAATACACACAGTTATGGTATGCAGCGACGAAGGAAAATATGCTCCAAATTTACGAAGGAAAATATGCTCCAACTAGATATCTCTTCTCCACGAGTCCCATTTCTCAGCCGGCGAAAGATCCTCGCATCGAAAGTATACTCGTCGGCCCACCTTACATGAAGTCGAAACACATCCGTCAACAATATTAGTGCATTGTTGAGATTTATATAATTTAGATAGCTCTTAAGAGTCCATAAGTCAGCCCTGGCTCTGTGTGATAAAGTATCGAAATTTAATTATCTAGTTGTTATGCTTGCACTTACTGTTGAAGGCTTACATAGTCTACTTTAATAATGAACTAGATAAAATTTATAAGCCAAATGACCCTTGTCGAGCGATATTTTCATCTGCTTTTCAAGGGGCAACCAGGGATCGGTCATTGGTAGACGCGGAACATGTGCGCGTCTTTAACCGGCTTTTTGATATATCAAAAAAATAAATAAAATATAAGTCATCCAAAAATAGAGAAGAAAATTATACCTGTAACCTCCTGACAAATATTTTTTTCTTGCTAAATTCATCGAAAAATTGTAAAAGGATAGAGTCAATCACAATAACCACGTTAAGCAACCCTCCGGAACAAAACCATACATCTTCCTATAAACGAGGAGACAAACAGTTGCATCACAAACAGCAACTGCGTGCAAAGCTCATCCAATTCGCCACATCCACCGCAGTACCAAAAAAAGCTTAAACGAAGAATTGCCGGCAGCGAGCGAGTTGAATGACTCCAGAGTCCCAACATGGCAGCATCTGGGGCCGGGTCCGCAGCATCCCAGTTGAGTCTTGGGACGACGAATTATTGAAGGCTGAAGTGAACAGAACCAATCTCTGTGGTGCAGATTGCAGCAAAACAAAGCAAAGGACGACGGCGACTTCGCCTCCTACCTCTCGCTAGCTGGTAGAAAGCTACGCCTGCGTTAATTTCTCGGGGCCCACCTGAAATCCCTCGAAAGGGACTTGCGCCCAATCGCATCCCAAGGAAACCCCACTCGGCCAATCCGCTTCCTGCCTCCTGCCCACGTGGGTCCCACCTCACCCCTGCTCCACTGGCGGGCCGCCACGATGCCCCAAAGCGCAATCCGTTGGGCCCCACCTCACCTTTCCATGATTGTACGTTCAGATTTATACTGGTTGTTTGTACAGTTGGCTGCACCGATCAATGGCCAACGCTGCCAGCGGCAAGACGGCGCGCGCGTGCGACAGCTGCATGCGGCGCCGGGCTCGATGGTACTGCGCTGCCGACGACGCCTTCCTCTGCCAGGCGTGCGACTCGGTGGTCCACTCCGCCAACCCGCTCGCTCGTCGACACGATCGGGTCCGTCTCAAGACCTCCTCCTCCTCCTCCTCCTCGTCTTTGCCGCTCTGGCCCCCTCTGCCAGCGTGGCACCACGGGCTCAGGCGGAAGGCTCGCACACCTCGGCACGCCAAGGGCTCGACCGCCGCACCGAGGCAGGCGTTGCTCGTGCCGGATCTCGACATCAATGCCGACAACAATATTGTTAGCGAGGAGGAAGAGGAGGTGCAACTTCTTTACCGCGTGCCCATATTCGATCCGGCGCTCGACGAAACGAATCCCACGTCGACCGAAGAGGCAAAGCCGGCGCCCGCAGAGAATCAGAGAGACGTCGGATTACCCGGGTTCAATCCGTCGGATGCTGAGCTGGCGGAGTTTGCAGCGGACGTGGAGAGCATGCTCGGCCATGGACTCAACGACGAGTCCTTGATCGAAATCGATGACGGGTGCCAAGTGAAGACGGAGCTGATGGACGCTATCGATATGAATACCAACTTCCTTGCGGATATCGAATTCAATTTCGACTGCGAGTCGCCAAAGGAGATCCATAAAGGGCCGACGATGATGAAGGTGGGTCTGAGGCTGGACCATGAGGCGGTCATCGCAGCGTGGTCATCGTGCCGGGGACGCTCGCCGTGGACCAACGGAGAGCGGCCGCGGTTCAATCTCGACGATCGCTGGCCCGACTTCATGGTATTCATCCTCTTTTCATATAGTTAATTAACTAGTTCCGTACGTACTTTTTGTATGTAACGAATATTTTGTAGGGTACCGCTTGGGGATCAGTGGGAGGAAGAGGGTTAGACCATGGAGACATGGGATTAATGGGGAGACACGTGGGCAGTGGGGACGGGGGAAGGGAGGCGAGGGTGTCGAGATACAGAGAGAAGCGAAGGACGAGGCTGTTCTCGAAGAAGATCCGATACGAGGTGAGGAAGCTGAACGCAGAGAAGCGGCCTCGGATGAAGGGTAGGTTCGTTAAACGGACTGCTTTACCTCCTCCTCCTCCTGTGTCGGCTGCGGCCGCCGCCGCCGCTGGCCTTACTTACGTTTGATCGACGATTAATATCGAGAAAGCAACGGGGTGGCTCCTACTCGTGTTGGACTATGTGATTGTCCAACGCCCAACGCAACGTGGACCATCCGATCAACCCTTTTTGTGGTCCCTACCACCCGCATTTTGCTCTCCAAAGAAAAAAGAAAAAAAGAAAAAACAAAATGCGGGTGGTGGGGACCACAAAAAGGGTTGAACGGACGGTCCACGTCGCATTGGACGATCACATGGTCCAACGCGCGTAGGAGCCAATCCGACCCCGAGGCAGAATTGGTTATCAAGGCCAATTATTCTCCATATTAATGACAGGTTAATTGGACGTTAATCTCCCATTTGATGGAGAGAATAATTGGATATTGATTTCCAATTTTTTCTCTTCATTTGTCCACATGGAGATGCGTCTTGTGGGTTTGCAATAAGGCTTCTACACGAGACTCCATAAATCGTATTCAATGGATTTGATGTAAATCTTCACTCGGCTCTTCTATTGATCGTATGGAATGTTGTCGAATATTGGGGGTGTCGATGGATCATCTCCGTAAGACATTTCGCTTGTTGACGTCATCCAAATACCAAGCTCGGATACCACGTGTTTGGATCCTTTTGCCTATAGCTAATTATTGAAGCTCATGGGTGTTGTAGTGTGGCTACTGTGTATCTCCAAATGATTTTGAAATGAAGCTCTTTGAGATCTAAAACTTGGGCCAAGAAAGATCAAGACTTTGGCAACCTTTTGGGCCAAGAAGAGGGGTTTTTGTTGCTTGAAAGCTTTTGAACTTTAAAACTCTTTTTATCTTGAGAAAATTGATTAATAATGTTGTTAATAACTTCAGCAACAAACCTCCATTTATAGATGAACATTCGGATCCAAAAACTTGACCAAAATGCATCTCCAACGGTAAGAAAAAACTGCTAGCTCACTAGTAATCGACTACTGTACTATAGGTAATCGGCTACTGTGCTATAGGTAATCGACTATTGGAGGTGGTAGTCGACTACCTGATGTACTGGAATTGACTATCTTTATTCCAATGAGACAGAGTCTTACGCTAGAACGAATAATAGTCGACTCCTATGATAGAAATAGTCGAATCATGTATAGATACATAACATATGGCTCTAAAACTTAGGAAATGATTTTTAAAACAATTTTAAAATATTTTTTGGTTCTTTCTCTCTCTGTGTGTAACATCTTCAAGGCATTACATGATATCTAAGACCAAAAAATAAAATCTTACAATAAATACATAAGGACTATGTAGGGTTTTAGTGGACCCTCAGGGCACAAATCCGTGCCCGTCCTAAGTCGGACGGAACACGGAAGCAAAAAAATGCAACGGAAAAATATATGTTAATCTAATTAACATGCAGCCCTAAGGAACCAGACCCTTAGCCAGGATCTCTGTCAACTCGGGGTGGATCTGACCACCCCAAGAGGGATCTAAACTACTGCAAATAATTAAAACGAAAGCTTCTAAAAACATACCCAGAACCTTGCCCTGGGGCAAGCAAGGTGTTCTGCAATCGTCTTCTGAGCCGCTCCCCGTCCCTCGCTGAGCCGCTCCTCGAACCGCTCCGCATCCCGAGACGAGCAATCCTCGTGTCGCCGAGCCAACCACGCACCGAAGAAAGTTTCACGCGAGTGAAAGCCTTCGCCTAGATTTCGGATCCGAATCCGAACTCTTTCATGGCTTTGCTAGAGCCCTTCAGGAGTAAGGCAGAAATATAGGGAGAAGAAGAATTAATTTAAGCTTTGATCCGAGCGTGTTCCAACGTTTTTTGGAGACGCTCAGATCTTGAGCTTGGGACGAATTTGGAGGAAGGGGGACGCCCCTATTTATATAGGCGGCTGACTCTCCCCTTTTCTCAACAACCGATGTGGGACTATTAAATTTGAGTTAATTAAATCAAGTTAGTTTGCCTTTCACAAAGGGCAAACCTCCGTGAATTTTAACTCCCTCACCGTTGAACTTCATGATTGATATAACCTATCAATTCGAATGGTGTTCAACGATGAACGCGTAGGAAAAAACGGCTCGTCAATCCGAGTCCGTTTGACCCTCCAAACGTCGCGTCAAAGTATGCCAAAACCCCCACCCAAAATGCACAACCAGCCGCCGCAAAAAGCACGCAGCCCTAGGGCTGCGTGCAGGCCCCACTATGCCAGGCGCGTGCAGCGTGCCCGTGCATTGCACAGGCACGCACGTGCCCGGGCCCGCGTTTTCGCCTGGCGCCCATTTGGGCGCCTGGCTGTGGCCAACCGGGGCCTTTGGGCCGGGGAGGCGCCACGTGGCGCCTCCCTTTGCTTTTCTTTGCGTCAAGAATCGAGAGATGCATGGCCTTTGGGCCGGGCCCAAGGCTGCTATCCACATACAAATAAATTCTGCAATTTAAAGTTGTGGGCTTTATTCTTTAGGTCTGTTTTGGGCTCTCTATTTAAACACTTTTAAATAGACTTATTAGGCTCATTTGAACTCCGTTTATGATGCGGTTTGAACCTGTGTTTAGACCGGGACGTTCCCGTCACACAGGCAACCTTTTCAACGCGTAAATTTAATTAAATATAGTCTTAAACAATTTAAGACACTTTTAATCTCTATTTGCATCATATGCAAAATAGTCCCTATCTAAGCTTAAATTTTCATTTGCATCAAATACAAATGATCTGAGGGCATATCCTCCAACAGACTATATCTTCAATCTTGTTTTGTTGTAGCTTTAGCTCCATACTCTTGCCTTAGAGTTCTCCAACACCTCTTGATACCTTAGAGTCACACCACCACCATTTGCCAAGACTAACTATAATATCTTGATTCTTGACTTTTGTGCATGATCCATTTTGAGCAAAAACACTTGGCGTAATTAAACCTGTCATACTCAATGAAATTTATTAGATCACAAACAATGTTTACTCATCATCAAAACATGAGTTAGGGGGATCCATTTCCCAACAAAAAGAACAACAAAGAAGAGAATAAAATAATCCCTCCTTATTTGAAGCACACTGTGAGATTGCTCATGTTCTCACTCCTAGCTCACAGGTAGAATGGGAAGCGGGGCTTGAGAGTTGACACACCACGAAGGAGAATACATTGAAAGATTTGATAGTATATCAAGAGGACTAGGAAATGGATATTGCTACATGGTTGTCCCAAAAAATGTTGTGATAAAGGCATCAACATGCGAGAACTCTACAATTGAGTTGTAGGATGGGCCTGATGGTCATATATATAGAGCTAGATAATTATAGCTCAAGCTGGACTGATTAAGAGTTGGAGGGAAATTCTGATACTAAGGTAGAGAGATTGTAGACTCGAAACCTATTTGCAAACAACACTTAGATGTGTCCCATTTAGAAAAGAAATGATTAAGCTATATGCAAACAACAATTTACTTTTGCATGTTTCTTTTCAGGAGTTTGAACGTGTTGTCAACGCAAGAGATTTTATATGCTGACATCACAAATCCATGGAGTTATTGATGTTTTTTAAATTTTTGAGTATTTAGGAGTGATCTACACATAATAGAACCCCAAACGTCAAAAATCTAGCGAACACAACCCTATTTGAGTCTTGATCGGGTCATTACAAAAAGTTCTATCGTTAGAAAACTGTTGAATTTATAACAATTCGATCGAAACTCAAATAGAATTGGGTTCACTTGATGTTTAGTATGTTGGAATTTTAGTATGTGTAGGTCACTCCCAAATAATCAAAAATTAAAAAAATATCAATAACCCCATAAATTTTAGTATGTGTAAAACATAAATTTTAGTATGTGTAAAATTGGATTACAAGAGAATCCTCATATATATAATACACAAGTGTGATTGGGCACAAGAGCCCAAGAGCCATATCCAAGAAACTAAGAGGCAACACTAGAACCGGAGAGACACGTGTACAAGAAATAAAGAGACGACTCTATTTCCTAAATATAATAATTAATATCTTAACACATCCCCTCAAACTCAAGGTGTAACTTTGAGTTTGGAGAGGCCGGAAGAAAGATCAAGTGAGAGGAGATAGTGGCATCGGATGGCCGCGAAGTGCAAGACGTGGGAGTTGGAGAGTGCATGGTGCAATGTGTTGAGTATTGTACTTCTCCCTACTTAGTTTTGATGATGAGCAAACATATAACTACTTATGACTAATCCCCTCCATGCAGTTAATCCATTGTCTAAGTTTATCATGACAATCAAATAGCAATGGATGACCATGAAGATCAATCAAAGCTCAAAGTAGAAGATTGGGTGATCAAAGATAAAGTATGGAGCTTCAAAGTCTTTAAGAAGACTTCAAGATCATTCAAGAGAAAAAAGAGAAGCAAAAACAAATGTATTCTTTTTATTCTCTTTTTTTCTCATTACAAAGTAATTTTGAAGTAAATTATTGTTGGAGCTCCCACACTTCACTCATTATAGCCTATGAAGTCATTAGAAATCAATTCCTAGGTTTCCAACTTCTTTTATTCTAAGATGTGCATTTTGGACTTTCAACAGGCGACTAATGAACAATATACAGGCACCTGTCTCCATACAGGCGCCTGAGAATTGTTCTCCAGCCGTCTGTTATGCACACACTTTTGACTTGATTTTTGGGCTTTCATTTCTTAACTTTCATCAGGCGACTGTTGTACAAAGTACATGTGCATGTCCTGTTGCAGGCGCATGTGACTTGTTAGTCAGTCGACTGTCTCATCTTGTCCAAACTTCTTAAGTTTTGCTGACTTTCGCACTAGTGCATGCAAGCGATGTACGTAGGTTTTACAGGCTCCTGCCCACGGCACCTGTGCCTGTATATACCACTACAGTCGCATGTCCAACACTTGCCCATAACTTTGATTTTGGCAAGTTACGCACTTTTACAACAGCCGACTGACGTTGGTTTTCCAGTCGCATGCCCATGTCACAGGCGCGTGTGGTTTCCACATCAGTCGCATGTCCTAGCTTACCCAGAATTCTTCAGTTTTCACAACTTACGCACTTAGGGTATCAGTCGCCTGTAGAAGGTTTCTCAGTCGCCCGTTGGTTTTCAGGTGCATGTCCAACCTTCATTAGTCGACTGTCCTATGTGGTAAGTAACCGTTTGAATTCTCACATACCCTCCGACACATTGCAGCAAGCAACTGTCCGTTCTTCATCAGTCGCATGTCCTAGCTGTAAAATCAATCCGTTGTGATTTTCCACACTGATTTCAAAGGGGATTTTGGGTATTTTGATTGATGCTTTGGGAGAACCTATAAGAGGGGCTTCTACTGTTTCATTGAGGATCTCTTTATCAAATCTTGAAAACCCTAAGCTCTCATTCTCAAGCTCTCAAGCTCTCAAGCTCTCAACTCTTTCAAGCCCTAAATCTCAATCTCATCTTGTCTTCCAACTAGAACCAAATTCTAATCCTCAAGCTTTGGTGAAGACAAGTACAATGGCTTTCTCTCTTCTTGGAAGAGACATCAACACACAACACACTTACTCTTTCAAGTTCTACTTCAAGGCATATGAGATTGTAAGTGTTGTTATTTCGAATTTTATTATTCGTAATTTGAATTCACTCTCGGTTTGTGAGAGTGGTTTACTTGATCCCAAGTTGTGAGATTCAAGGACATCGATTGTAGGTCGATTACACTTGTATGGTTGCTACAAGTGGGTTTAAAGGGAACCTCAAGTTAGAGTTCTAACTTGAGTATCCGGAGGTATCCGGATGGAAGGGACGTGAGATTACCGGGAACAAGTCGGGGTTGACTTGTGTAATCCTAACCCTTGAAACATACTTGTGTTAGCATTGTTCATTGTTGTTAATTCTTATTTACGCATCTTTATTGGATTAGGATTTTAATTAGGCGTAATTTCTTAGTTAAATTTTATAAACACTATTCAACCTCACTTCTAGTGTTTTCCTCATAGCCATGGTCCTTACACGATGGCCACAGAATTAAAGAGACCGCACGGGGCTGAGGAAGTGCCGCAAATGGCAAAGGCCGCTGGGGGCTGATGTGGTGCCATAGAGGGCCATAGGTGTTGCAGGAAGCGAGGCCACTAGGGGCCGATGAGATGCCGCAGGGGGCCGAGGCCGCAGGGGGCCGATGAGGTGCCGTAAAGAGCGATAGGTGCCACAGGAAGCAAGGCCACTGGTGGCCGAGGCCGCAATGGGCTGATGAGATGCCGCTGGGGGGCAAGAGGTTGCATTGGACCAAGGATGCAATGGACCGATGGGGTGCCGTTGGGGGTGATGCCACTGGGGACCGAGGAGGCTGTGCTCCGTTGATTGAGGATGATGTGTTCTGATGATTTAGGAGGAGGCTGTGTTGCGACTCCGAAGATTGATGAGGTTGTACTCCGGTGATTGAGGATGTTGTGTTACGACCCGGTGATTGAAGAGATGAGAACGTGTCGAAGTTGTAGAAGATGGCTAGAGTGGTTGCACTCTCCTATAGTTGCGGCAGAAGAATTGGAGCCTAGATCAGAATGGCTTTGATACCATATAAAATTGGGTGAATAAAATATTTTTGCATTGCTTTTTAACTTGATAGTTACAAGAGAATCCCCATATATATAATACACAAGTCATGATTATGATTGGACGCAAGAGCCCAAGAGCCATATCCAAGAAACTAAGAGGCAACACTAGAACCAGGGAGACACTTGCACAAAAAATAAAGAGAGAACTCTATTTACTAAATATAATAATTAATATCTTAACAAACCCCATAAATTTCTGTTGCAATGGAGAATATTTTTAAGCTAATAGCACTTTCTGCCAAGGATTTTTGATACATACTTTTCAACTCTCTTACAAATCTAAACAAAGAAAGGAAATTTGTTCTGTGAAAATTTCTCTCAGTTTGTGAAAATTTCCACCCCCTAATCTCACAAGGTTTGGGAAACCTTCAAACCTCAATTTCACACAACTCCATTTCGATCCCCAAACAAGGCCCAACTTCTAAAAGCTCGCTTCAGACCCCAAACAAGGCCTGAATGTAAAATTTTGAGGATAGCGTTAGGTTGGATTGGAAATGATATAGGCAAAAACAAAGGAAACGTAGACTTGGTACTTACAACACATAAATAACTTAGAATTCTGAAATTTGCATTCCGAAGTCAGTTTCTGTGGGAAAATGATGATGATGAACTCGGAAAGGTAGCATGAAACAGCTCATGCAGAACCTGAACCAGCATCGGCTGTGACTGCGGCTGCGGCTGCTCTTTTCTTGGCAAAATACTCGTCAGCACGTGCGAGGTTCTTTGCAACCGAAGGTTTCACCCACTTCTTCCGACCAGGCAGTACAGTTAGAGTGCAACCAGCAGCCTCGAGTTTCTCTTTTGCTGCCGATGAAAAGGCTCGTGCCTTGACGTTCAGCTTGACGGACACATCCCCATCTCCCAAGATCTATATAGAACAAGTTGAAGAATAAGCATGAGTCGGTAGTATAGTATCAATGGAAGTTCTTATGAAAGAAAAAAGACAGGCCAAAGTATGTTTAATTTACGCAAGTTAGATAAATGACGCTCAACCGTATGTGAGGTGCAGGCGCATGCATGGACGTGCATGTGTTCAAATTGACGTTTCTGATTATCATATGAAGAAGATTTGGAGGCCATATACAATCACAGACTAGCACGACCCAACTATTATCAACCGTGCTCAGAAGTTGTAAGCCTGTTTACATTTTGTTTTGTCAATTTATGATAATTCCCGAATGACTTCAATTTTATTACATCAACCCATTTTATTACTCGTGAATGAAATTTAAATCAATTTGGGTCTTCAATTTGTGTGTTCTGAATCATGCGCTTGGGGAGCTAAAGGTTATTTAGCATCTTTTTGCATGGAGTATGCCCCTCCATCTCACTTCCCACTCTCGTGAACCACAACATAGTGGGCCTTTTTTTGTTTTTTGGGGTCGCTGGTTATTATGTGCCATCGACTTTGGACTATCTGGAATTACCAAGGAACAAGAGGATATTTTAAGTACTCCAACCAGATGCAGTGCTTGATGAAGGAAACTTCATTGCACATATGATGAAAGAACAAGTACTTTTGCACGACAACAAATTAGGACTAAAGTTGCACAAACTATAATGATTCATACGCATGTTCCCAATAGCTTTTTGGTTGATGTACAAGATTAAGCTGCTTATTGCTGATTGCCGATTCATCGAATGGCTCCCCTCTACTTGATGACGCTACGCCTTCAAGCCCTACTAATGCATCTCCATTTCTAGGATGTTTAGCTGAGTAATGTCTTGCAAAAGTACCATCCCTAAAGACTGCTAAGACACAACTGTCAAAGTCTATGGTTTGTGGACATGCCCACACCTACGGGGTTACAAATGTGTATATATAATTTAATGAGCTTTATATACATTATGCATAAAGCATCATGTATTCAACATTGTTGTTCTCCCTCCATGCAGAAGATGTGGCATGCTCGGAACTTTAGACTATAGATGGACTCATGTAACAGAAGGAAGAATCCATGCCAAGTAGGATGATTTCAACATTATTAATATGTCATATGTAAGGAAAAGATGCAAAAACAAATTAGGATTTTCAGCAGTATCAAGCCTATGATTCCTTGATCCAGTGTATGATAATGAAGTGAACTAAACCCTTTTTGAGAGGATAAAAGTAAAAAAGGAAAATTTTAATGTGAGACGTGAACTAAACCCTTTTTGAGAGGATAAAAGTAAAAAAGGAAAATTTTAATGTGAGATAGAAACTGAATATCTATAAATTCACGACAATAGCATTAGCTAGCTCCCTTGCCGCTCATCACTGATCTGTATCCGATAGATAGGACTCAAGTCTACAAATGAGAGCTAAGCAATCACAACAACCTCTGTAGACAACTAAAACCCGATATAAAGCGAGTATTCAAGATTGAACTGTTTATAAAACTGCAAGTTGCACATGGCTGATTTGCTAGGCATCAAGACTTCTTTTGAGTAATTGTCTTGAGGATTTAACTAAAAAGGATATACTTGGATATTAAAGACACTACATAAGGATTATGTATGGCATTAAACTCTCCTGAACTTCTACAGGATGCAGAACAAGCAGCTTTCCATTATAACAGACAAGACATCCAAAATATATAGATAAGCAGTAGGTAAGTGAGGACAACAATGAATACTGAAATAGCTAGCAGTAGCAAGGTACAAGCAAATCAAATTACACTTGACATATAACATTTTAGAGATTGGTGCAGATACTATCACAATTTAGCGCAAATTAAGATGCAATAAACAATGATCATATTTAGTCCTCAAGTTTCTCAAGTGCAGAAAGTCAGCTTATCGCCTTCTCATATGATGGCTCCCTAAAGTCGTTTCTCACTAGTTTACCAGTTTCTGTGTATCCCTTGTTTGGATGTCCAGAAGAGCTACCCTATCAAATCTTAGTTCTTTTCCGGAAAAAGAAAGTGAACTTGCACTAAAGATCATTGGACTATAATTCAGATGGCATGCAAAAGGATGGTTGATGTAGAAAGATAACGGTCCAACAGATTCTTATAATGGCCTTAGTCGTGATTTCAGTGGGAGGTCAGTTCATGATTACTCTTAGCAGCACATATCTGAAATAAAACGGTTTTAGTATTTAATGCAACAAGATAAATATCAAACTTCGAGACGAAGTCTCGAAAAGGGAAAGCAACTATGCAGATCAAAATGGCTGGTAAGAGGAAAGGCAAGCAATTTACTGTGTGGACCATTTTATAGACTTTCTAGACAATTATTAGAGCTAGCAGTTTGGAATTTCCACTAAGAATGGTGCATGAAAGAGAATTAAAATGGCATGGAGACTTAGAAGGAAGTGCACTATGTAATTGTCTTCTTTTGGGTGAGTAATACACATTTCTCGTATATAATCCATGCTTCTCAAGATCCATGAGAATCCATCTCAACCAAGCTTTCTTTAGAAAAGTGCTGCCTAGTGCGCTAAGTCAAAATTTTAGCTACACCGGAAAGCCATCCACACACCTTAATGTTCCTACAGTTTTGGGAGATGTTTTACTTAGATTCTTACTTTATTATACTTATTTTCTAGGAAATATTGAGAGACCAGAAAGTTAGAAGCTAGATACTGCTGTGTAAAAGGTAATACGTAGAATGGATTTATATTCAAGTCAATTTATATTCGAAGTGTCCTAGCTTTACTTGGGCTGAGTAAGACATTAGATAATTTTGTGTATGTTGCCGGTCACACCAGTCTAGCCTAATTTTGGATGTTCTTTTTTGAAAAATATGATACAAAACACCAAAAATGTCTCGAGATTAATCTAGAAATTATGATGATTTTAGGATATTTATTAGAGATTTTTTCGAGCCCGAAACATAGATTTTTGGAAGCACAGTCCAATAAAATAATTAGAAAAATCATGTGTAGAGTAAAAAAGAAGCCCAACAATGGATTATGCACGTGTGCGCGGCCCATGCGCGGCCCCGCGAACGCAACCATAGTAGCGCAGGTCGCACGCACATGCATGAAAAGCAAATGCGGGCGCATAGTGCGACACGGACGCACGACAACATCTGGACGACTACCGCCCTGATCGAACGACAGTGTGCACAATACGTATCACAAGGGACGCAGGCACGACTAACCAAATCCGAACTCGTTTCGGATTGCAGACCCAATAAGGATTCAACTCTAGATAAACATTGTTTCAACTAGGATTTTGATGCAATTCTTGCGAATTTTCCTAAAAATTTGCGGCTATCTATAGAAAACACAGAGGGCAAACTGAGGGCCTAGGGATGGTAGTTTGAGTGCTTTTTCTTCATAGTTTTTCTTCTTCAAATTCTTAGCAGTTTTGGTTTATTTACTTCAACCAAACGTTATAACTTGTAATCCAAGATTATTGAAGCATTAGTGATCTCTCCAACTAGACATACACTAACTATTGGATGGAACCAATATAAATTTTGGTGTTAGGTGCGTATTTATCTTTTGTTTTGCGTTATGTTCATATATATATATATATATATATATATATATATATATTATATAACACAACTTTTTTTGAATTCTATGGCTGACTAGGACAAGCTGACTAGGACAACAGGTTGATAAAAAGACAGCTCAGATTTAATCTTGATGAGTGAATGGTTGAAATGATAGTATGTTAAAAATTTTAGGGAACTAAATTTTTAGTGCAACATTATTGATATTCGTTTAAATTTAATGCATAAAAATTTGTGCACTGCCTTTGAAACTTGGGCCATCTTCTTTCAAAATTTTAATGGAGAGAATTTAATGCACAAAGATTTCCACAGCGATTACCCCATCATAAAAATTTCCCTCATAACAGTAGGTAGCATCAATCATTGCAGTCAAAAACAAATTTAATCTCCAATCACCGCCCAATTTGTCCACCTCAGACAAAATTTCTGTTACAAACACGTGCATATAAAAAGTCTCTACACTCTCGCTTTCATTAGCTGTAAAAATTCTGAAATATTTTTATGCTAATTTGTTGTTCCGCGCCGCTGAATATTTTTACGCTAATTTGTTGTTCTTTTAAATTTTGGCTGTGGAAATAATTTTTTGGAGAACAAAAATTTCACGGTGGAAAATCTTAAATGAACTGTGCCCACGGGCATGTGTTATGACTATATATATTGGTGTGTGCGGGTTAACACAAGTTAGTCACAGGCACGGGTTATGACTATATATATTGTTGTGTGCGGATTAACACAAGTTAGTCATTTGCTTCGTTCGTTACTTCCAATGATCTTGAATCCTATAGGACGATTGCTTTCTTGATAAGCCTAACAAAAGGGCATAGTAGCCAAGAAGAGGTGATGCAATCATCCCCAATAATTGCTATCAAAACATAACAATTGGTATTAAAGCAAGTTCGTGAAACAAGTCCAAGGCGGTGACGGAGTGTTCTACAAAAAGTGACGCAACTGGAAAAGTAATTGGTTCGAGTTTGTATACAAGTTGCTTGTATGCATCGGTTGAAGAAGCTAATACAGAATTGATAAGTTTAATAATAAGAGAAACTTTAAGATATGACAGTACAAAATGAAGGCAATCTTTAAAAAAATCGTGTCCATAGGGTGATGTTTGATACGAAGACTTTACCGATGGATATCTCAGAAAGAAGGAAGATGAAGATGAAGGACTCAGCGATGACAACAATCTAGCTTAGTTTATCGGACGAGAAGATTTATCATGTATCCGAGGAGCCTACGGACAAGAGATAATGGAAAATGCTTAAGAAGCTGTATCTGAAAAAGTCACTCACCAAAATGCTATCTTACGGAATACTTTCTTCACTTTCAAAATGTGAGACGGAACAAGGATCACATGGATACTTTAAATGGATTAGTGATGAAGACGATGTCCATTGTATTGACCGTAGATGCGGAACATGAGACAATGATTCTGCTCTTGTCGTTGCCGGAGTGATACGTGACGTTCATCAACACCATAGTCTACACTTGGAATACTCACAATCTTGAGGGGGCTCTACAACGAGAAATTGAGAGATCAGATGACATGAGTTGATTTAAGTAGAGAGATTCAGACAGCCGAGGCCTAATTGTTTCGGGGCAAAGCAATGCGAGAAACGACAACAGGAAGAGATCGAGATCGAGAACTAGAGGCATGTCACACCATATTTGCAAGAAACCCAGACATTGGAAGAAAGACTATCCAAAGAAGAGGAACAGAGACAATGATAATATGCTAGGATCTTCGTCAGTTGCAATTGTATAGACGGATGAGGAGAGCGGCGAGGAGGCCTACATGTGCTCACATCGTACTCGACAAAGGTTAAGAATCATGCTTGTGTCATGAATTCAGAGACGTCATTCCACATGATGTCAAGTAGAGAATGTTTTCATACCTATCAGATGAAAAAGGATGCATCAATCTTTATGGGCAACAATGACAAGTTCAACGCTATTGGAGTTGGTTATGTGAGAATTAAGATGCTTGATGGTGAGGTGCGCGCACTAACTAATGTGTGACATGTTCCAGAGCTGAGGGAGTCACTAGTTTCTTTAGGGGCATTGGATTATAAGGGTTGCAAGGTTACGATAAAAAAAGTAAGCTCCGAAATTGAAGGATTCGGTGGTGATGATGAGAGGTGAAAAAGCCAGTGACTCATATCTGCTGATGGGGACGACATTCATTGGAGATTTCAGTATCGAGTTAAGAATTTGCAAGAGACTGATTCGATCATGTTGTGGTATCTTAGACTTGGATATGTCACAAAGAAAAGTTTATAGGCTTTGAGAAAGCATGGTTTGATCAAAGGGATGAACTTCCAGGAAAGGGAGGAACTTCAAGGAGCTGAAGTTTTACAAAGAGTGTGTCTATGTCAAGCAGACGAAGGTTAGTTTCGGTGAGAGGAAGCATGATACAAATTGAATTCTTGAGTATGTTCATACCGATGTTTTGGGTCCTACACCAGTTCACTTTCTAAGTAGAGCTTGTCACTTCATATTGTTCATCGATGATTTCTCCAGAAAAGTATGGATGTATGTGATGAAAGAAAAGTCAAAGGCGTTTGAGAAGTTCAAGGTGCGAATGACCTTTGTGGATAGTCAAACGAGGATATTATGGGTTTTGCTTCAGTCAATCGAGGATCACATACACCCATATTTTCAACAAAGATCCATACCGAAAGATACATAGTCGAATGGAGTTGCGAAGAGGATGAATATGACACTTCTAGAGAAGACGAGATGTCTCAGATTTACATCAGGTTTGTCGAAGTGATTTTGGGTCGAATCTATATTGACCACAGCTTATTTAGTGAACATAATTCTATCTTCAACTATCAAAGAAAAACTTCCAGTAAATGGTTGTACAGGGAAGCCAGTGAATTTGGATAATATTCGGATGTTTGGATGTCAAGTTTATATACACGAGAAACGTGACAAGTTTGGCACCAAAGAAAGAAAGTGTGTCATGATGGGATACACGGATGGTGTCGAGAGTTATAAACTTTGGAGTCCAGATGCAAAGAAGATCTTGGTTGGTCGACATGTGATATTTGATGACTCGGCAGAGCTGCAAAAAATGGCTTCAAGAAGTACCAAAACATGTGGAGGCAAGAGGTGCCAAACGATATGGATGTACTTATTCTAAATCGTAGGATCGACATAAATGTTTGTACAGAAGCGACGATTGATAGAGAAAATCCAAATAAGGTTACTACTGCAGGCATCATTGTAATGCGAGTTTCAGTTGAGGTGAAGACCTAGAGTTACTATGGATGACTCTATAGCTAGCAGAGTGGGACGACACACCATGAAGACCCCGGCTCGATATGATAATTATAGGAATTTGGCTTATGCATTACATGTGCATGTAGATCCAACGGCAGATAGGTTTGTGATGGATGCATTGAGTTTGGAAGCAGACTCAAGGTGACGGTGTGCTAGGAAATATGTCGACCTATTGGCGCATCTTAAGAAAATTGACGAGAAGAAATATTCGACAAAATACGGGTCGACGACGAAGTTTGAATGGCGCTCAAACTTATTTTCCTTAAAGATATGCTAGGGTGCCACGAGGAAGCATGAAAAGATACTATATGTTTTGCTTCAGGTATGGATACATGATATACAACGAATTTGGAGATTCACTTTTGGAAATGGGTTTGTTGGACACTCGGTTAGATGGTAGTGCTTTTTGTGAAGCTCGGTTAGTTGGTAGTGCTTATTGTGAAGCTCACTAGCCAAGTGTACTGACCCCATATGATGTGCTTTATTTTTTAAGATGTAGAATATTGAGTTTTAGCTTGGTTCGGGCTTTATGCTGTGTTTGTATCAAGGTGGAGTGTTGAAAAATATGATACAAAACACCAAAAATATCTCGGGAGTAATCTAGAAATTATGAAGAATTTTAAAGATTTTTTGGAGATTTTTTGGAGATTTTTTAGAGCCCAAAACATTGATTTTTGGAAGCTTGGCCCAAAAGAAATAATTCCAAAAAACATGTGAACATTAAAATGAAGCCCATCATATGGATCAGGCCCGCGGCCCACGTGAGCGGCCATGGCCCATGCGAGGTTCAGCATGTTCGCAGCCCGCAACGGTGCAACGCGGGCGTGGCATGCAGGTGCGTGGAAAGCGGATGCAAGCGCACAATGTGGTGCGTACACATGACATCATCTGGATGACTGCCACCCTGATCGAATGGCAGCACACACAACGGATGCGGATCACGCAGGAAGCAGGAGCGGCTGACTGAATCCAAACCCGTTTAGGATTCCAGACCCAATAAGGATTCAAAGCTATATAAACATTATTTCGTATAGGGTTTTGATGCAATTCTTGTGTGAATTTCCTGTAAAAATTTGCAGCTACCAATAGAAAGCTACCTATAGAAAATATAGATAGTAAACTGAGGGCATAGGGATGGTTGTTTGAGAGCTTTTTCTTCTTAATTTTTCTTCTCCGAATTCTTAGCAAATTTGGTTTATTTTCTTCAACCAAATGACATAACTTGTAATCCAAGATTATTGAAACATTAGTGATCTCTCCAACTGGAAGTACACCAACTATTGAGTGAAACTAATACAAATCTTAATGTTAGGTGGTGTGTTTATCTTTTGTTTTGTGTTACATTCATATATTGCTGTGTTTGCATGTTTGCAAGAGATAATTATCTGCTTTGTTCGTTGCTTCCAACAATCTTGGAATTCCGCGGTACAATTGCTTTCTTGATAAGCCTATCAAGTGAGCAAAGGAAGATTCAATCACTCGCAACAATTGCTATCAGAGCATAACACTTTTAACATTGCCATTGCCATATTCTGCCTCAATATTCATGACAAGTCAGTAGGCTCTAAAATTCCAAATGTTCAGGTTTCCATGATAGATAGTCAGCATACCCATCTTACCCTTAGATACATGTACATTGCGCATAGTACCATCTTCAAGGCTAGATTGGACCCGTCTTCTGCAGTTGGATTTGGTAAAAAAAGATCATGCATTCAATTCATTGGCAATGTCTTAAAACGCAACATCGGTAGCCGTGTAGGGGAGGCAGCCACCAAGTTGCTCCGATTATGGATTAAGCATCACGATTAGTTAGTGTTGCCCGTAGTTTGGGAAATTTGGAGAGAGATTCATGAGTATCTGGTCTCCCTGTATCATAATTGGCATCGTCGTCGACCTTTCAAAGTGTATATGTCGTTGAGTCTAACAAATTAGATGCAGGCGACTCGCTTAATAGAAGGCATCAATGCCAAAACTCTAATCTCTCACCCACAAGAAGGCAACGACTGCTGGCTAGTGCTACGTGTGATGCCAACGCTCTAGGAGGCTAACAATAGCCAAGATACACAATGACAAGATACCTTTTTATTTTCTTGGCAACTAGGCACTAGGCAATGGATCAGCGCCCCACCCCCATCATGCACTAGTTAAAACACTATTTGCAAGGTATTATAATTGATAGGAATTGTGAACAAAACAAGCCTGAGATTTCAGTGAACATGTAGTATGACAAAGGTTTAGTTTTAGATTGTTTGAAAATCAGAAACTCAATCCCTACATACTTCAAAATCTGTCTCCAAGTTACCTCAATCATGCTGAATAATTTGGAGGTAAATTAAATGCCAAGACATAATCCGAAATATGCCATCGCTTGAAATAACTGGTATGATCATAGGCTTTTTAACATACTTGCATTCAAGTAATAAAGTAGTAGTAGTCATAATCTGTGACCATAGACCACAGGTCATTCAAAATATTCCCCCGAAAAATTTCAACTCATTCAAAATCTCTTTTTCCTCCAAAAAAATTTGCAGCAGCATTCGAAATATCTCACCCCTAAAATTCAATCACATTCAAAATTCCCAAAAAAAATTTCTGCCAACTTCAAAATATTCCTCCCAAACAAAATTTTTTAACCACATTCAAACAAAAATTTAGTTCTGAGTAGAGAATTTAGTTCCCCCAAAAATTTTAGTTCCTCATAAAGTTTAGTTTTCCCAAAATTTAGTTCCCTCCAAAATTTTAAGGTTTTCCCTCAAAATGTTCATAAACTCTCATACTAGCTATTCATTCCTTAAAATTAAATCTTAAAAGTCTTTTTACTCACCTCTTTGACCTAGTCAGCAAGCCCATTCAAAAACATCCCTCAATTGTATAATAGATAATTGATTATTATATTTGCATGCATCTTCAACAGTAAAAGTTTATTAATAGATTACAATTCTTTGTTATTCAAGGGGTTACTGTTGATGATGATTTAATGTTTTTTATATGATACCTTTGTATTTGTTAGGTCATAGAGAGACAAGTCTCATGACAACCCTTTGATTTCTTGTGATTGTCTTTTGTGTCATATTTAATAAAATCCATGGGTATATCATGTGACGTATACGTCATGCAAGTGCGCACACAAAAACCCATTAAACCCCGCAACCACCCCACCCCCACCCATCACACATGCATGTGCACGTGCATGCCCACACACAAGCACTCACACCCACCCACCCACGGTGCCAAACACACCCACCCCCATACCTGCTGATCGGAGTGCGCACACACGCATGCACACACGCAGATGGATTTCTTTTCTGTTAGATCTTAAAGATATAATGTTCATGACAGTCCCTCCTTGTGATTGTCTTATGTATCATATTTTGTAAAAATGCTTCACAAAATCTACAGAGATCACATGCGAGTGTATTTTTCTAACAATATTAATTATTAAGTATAAATGCAAGCATGCATGCCCACAGAGTGTGAGGGAGAATGAAAGGTGAGTACCTTTAACGGCAGCCTTCGTTCTCTACCAGAAGGGTTGATTAAGCCCTTTGCTTTCAAGGATTCTAATGATATTTCGTCCCCTTCCTGAAATCCAGCAGTGACAATGTCTTTTAAGTTAACAGGAACAAACTTTGGCAATCCTGCATGCATGCCTGGTAATGTAATAGAAAAGTATGTTACTACATGACTAGAAATAGCAAGTTCTAAGTGAAAATACGTAGTCAGACTTTTAATAAGATTGCTGCAAGCAAACATCCATTCACATTGATCCCTTAAATAAGAAAGCATGTGTTCGGTGATATTAAAAAATAGTATGTATATGTAGCAAGCACAATAGGCTCCTAAGGTGACAATCTGAGACTAGGCTTTTCCAAATAAACTCTAGCACAATAAGACAAGTTATTAGATTGCTGGATGTGGCTATGGAGAGCTGAAGATGTAACCGTCCACCATAAAAGGTAACAGCATAATAGAATAAACTGAAAGTCGGCTACACTGATAGTGATGGTTCTTAATATTAATAAGATTCAACAAAAGGCAAGCATCTTCAAAGTACAAAATATTCACTCACCCACCCTTCTTACAACCATCTTCAGTAAGCAAATAAAATCATTAATAACAATAGGTCAACAAAGAACTAGATTCTTAAAACTTGCTCAGTCCCTCTCTTTTCTGTGTTTGTTTCTGTGAACTTTGATGGAAAGGATGTCCAAAGAAACTGATGGTAGGCTGGCTTCAGGTTTTAAGGACAAGGTAAATGAGGCTAGGCAAATTAATGAATCATCGAAGCTAGAAGTCAACTTTATATACATGGAAACAAAAAAGAAGAAGAATAAAAATTATAAACACCGCCTCCTTCGCCGCTGTCCGCAGCCCCTATACCATCATGATCGTCACTTACTACTCTACCATCACACCATTGTCACTCTATTTTTAAGCAAAGTTGTGGAAGCTACTGTGGAAAAAAGCTGCACCTTGCCGCAATGCCTAAACAGGTATTAAACACTAAAAAGCAGAAAAATAGCAAAAAAAAAGCAATAAGAATAAGAACAGAACAATCATAACAATAGAGAAACAAGAGGGGAAAGCAAGAAATGAAGAAAAAAAAAGCAATAAGAATAAGAACAGAACAATCATAACAATAGAGAAACAAGAGGGGAAAGCAAGAAATGAAGAAAAAAATTATATTAACATCTTTTTAATGATTAATACTATTGACTTATAAAATTGATATCAATAAATCAACATAATGATAGTATGATTCAAAAAGTATAACATTTTCAAAATGACGATCTTGAAACGGTCCTAACGTGCTCTGAAAATCAGAAAACTTAAACAGGGGCTTAAGCAAGGCTTTAGTATGCTTTTTACAACAATGCGTTTAAACAAGATTTAATATGTTTTCACTTTTTTGTGGGGTTGGATATTGGGGTTGGATAGATATATTGCTATTGAAGTTTATTGGGTACCTTGTTAAGTTAGCTTTTGTCTATGAAGTATGGGTCCAAAAAGGAATGAACAGGTATTAAAGAGAAAATGAAAATGTAATGACGAAGAGAAAGATGTGTGTTAGTTTGTAATTTTTTAAAAAAATGAACAAAAACATCGTAATCGTTATATGGGACATGAACCCTAGAAGATACAATGACATATAAGAACTGAATGGTGTCATACACCTTTAAATTCATGAAATTAAGGGACATCCCCAAATAAGTAAATAAATAATCATGGTATTGCATCCAACTCAATGCACTTACTTATAAAGCCAAAATACAATAGAGCTCCCTCCCGAGCCTAACCATACAATGAGATGAGCGGAACCGAAAATGTTCTCCACTAGCAGTCAAATGACTCAAATTCAATGTTCTCGTGTATCATGTGACCAAATTACATATTTACATCTCATACTCAAATTTTTTCCCATAAATTTTATTCTGCTTCAAGGATTTTAAACCCTTTTAAGTTATTCGTTTTCTCATCCTGAAACTCGGCGAGCTTAGATCATTCCATTCTTAACTAACCCTAACCAGTATACTTATCCACTAATTCATCGATGACTCTGCCCCCAATGCATAATAGGACACTACATTACACTATATCCACAAACAGAAGAACACAAAGGTGAAATTTTTATACCTCCAGCAATTCCACGGAGTTTTGGGATTCGGCGGTAAAGCGGCATCTGCCCGCCCTCGAAGCCCTTGCGAACCCCGGGGCCCGACCGAGACTTCTGGCCTCTCATGCCGAAACCGCAGCTGTTGCCCTGACCGGCGGCGATCCCTCGCCCCTTCCTCTTCCCCTTCTTCCTCGACCCCGGCTGAGGCCCCAGATTGTCCAGCCTGAACCGAGCGGCAGGAGCTATGGCCGTCGAAGTACCTGCTGCTGCTGCTGCTGCGATGACAATGGGAGATTTGGTTGATGATACAAGAGATGCGAAATGATAAGGGTTTTGTCTGAGTTTGAGAGCTGATGTGTTCCCCTTGAAGGGAGAACTGGGGATGGAGACGAGAGTGGGAGCTGGGGAAGAGAGTGTGAGAATAGCGGCGGCCATTGCCACCGTGAGAAAAGCGGGAAGAGATGAATGAGGGAGCGAAGAGCGGATAAAGGAAACTAGATAGGGAGCAGGCAACTTTTAGGGGAATTGCTACGCGAACGACCGTATTTACTCTGCGCACGCACGACCACTTATTTACGGGTTTCCCCGGCTTTGATATAGGATGGAAAGGCCAAGTTGTGTTCGGCAGAGCGGTCTTTCTTATGCATTGGGATCTTCTAAGGGTGGTTGCGAATGAGAAAGTGCCCCTCACAACAGAAGAAGCAAAATGTGCTGCTCGCTTGCTAGCTCGGTCAGATAGGGTCAAGTCGGTGAAAAAGCTCATATCTCACAAAACTCTGCGTGAAACTATCAAGGTATAAGATGAGGTCTTTTCTCATGCTTCGCTTGATTATGTTCTTCCTTAAACCCCCTTATCCCTTTATTGAGGTGACCCGACAAAAATATCAGGTCAAACCCGACCTTTGAGATGTCTTCCTAGCTTCTCATCAGTTAGTGGAGAGAGGATTACCGATGCTCCGACCTAAACAGTGCTCGGCCAAGCTCTCTGGAAACTCGTCTCAAGCAAACCGAGATGTCTCTTAGAAGGGTAAGTTCGCATAGACGACGCCAACTGTTGACATGTAAATTCGTCGAATGGTGAAGCGGAGCTGACGAGGATGCTTTCGATGACGTGGCGCTTCGTCGGCTGAGGAGCCATTACTCACGCGCACAACCCACATAGTTACAAGTTTGCCACTGAAATTACAGAGAGCAAAAATGGTCGTCCGCGTAGTTATTCCCATTTTCAATGGCAAATGTGTAAATTTTGGATGGCAAACTTGCTAAAGGGTCTGTGTATTCAGCAATTAGGTCCGTGCGCATGGCAACTCCTGCGCAGTATTTGCAAGCCAGTTTCACGGAGTGAAATACGGAACACGAAAAGTCACCGCGGTAATTCTATTTCCTTATATAAATACGATCGTACTTTTCGTCTTCCCCCCGTCAATTAACAATTTAATTTTTTTTGTTTTCCCCGTTTTGTTCATTGATTCTCCTAAACACTCTGCTATCGAATCAGCGAAAAAGAAGAGGAAAAAGATGAAGATCTTCATCAAGATTTTGAAGAACAGTCAGTTCGAGTTTCAAGTCAACCCTGAAGACAATGTAATCAAACCCTATCTGTTAAATTTTTAATATTGCATTAGTTTTTTATTCAATTTGTTGTCTATTTTGCAAAGGCGATTAGGGTTTCTTCCCTCTTTTGATTGATTTTGCCAAATTATTATTAATATTATTAGGTTGCGGATGTGAAGAAGAACATTGAGGGTACGCATGGGGAGAATTTGTACCATGCGGACCAGCAAATGCTGATATACGAAGGCAGAGTTTTAGCTGATGGTACCACGATGAGTGATAACAATGTCACCGAGGAAAAATTCATCGTTATCATGTTGAAAAAGGTTTATTTTATTTTATTGCCCTATGCGTTGGTATTATTTTTATGATGATTTTTGATGGAGAAGAGAGAAAATGGATTGTTGTAAAACTAAATCATTATTGTTGATGAAGAAGAATGCATGCATTAATGAGGCTGTGCCATAAAAAGCATCACTTTACATTAGTTGGTTAACCATCATCACCATAAGCAAGATTTTTGTATAGAGAAATTGATGAAATTTTGCAATCGGATGCCAATGACTTTCAGGCATTTCACATTTAAGCTAGTATAAGATACATATATAAGGAACATGGGTAGCTGTGGAGCTGGTTGCCTAATCTAATATGCTAGTTGGAAAATTGGAAATACAGCCTTACTATTCATGCAGTCTAAGCTAATGCAATCAGGAAGAAACTTAAGAATCTTGTTTGTAATTCTTTTACTATTATATTTAGTAAATTGGAATCTTGAATGTTGCCTATAGATTTCCATTATTCTCTAAGTTTCCATATATGAATTTTAACTTCTTCACTTAAATATGAATATGTTTAGATGTTGTCACACCCCGCAATCCGACGCAGCAGCATGTTTCACAAAGTTGGCAGGTCTTGCAGTTAACCAGTGTTGACAATCTAAGCTATGAGCAGATATGTACAAAAATGCGTAAAGGAAAACCTTCACTTTATTTATATAAACGAGTTTTACAAAAGAGACTCCCAGAAGATGATCTATATACATCACAAAAATAGGATTGCATTCTATGACCTAGGTACACTAAAAAGTTTTACAAGGATAACACACATGACTACCTCTAAGTCAAAGCTCAGCAGACTCCACTTTTGACTCCGAACCCCGACTACAGGAAACTCCTCGGAACTATCAACGCCTGGTGTTCAATGCAAAGCAGGAGCACCAGGTAAATCACAATAACTTCTAGAATTTTGGTGTTTAAATATTTATGTAAGCGTAAGTAAAAATTACTGAAAACAAACTTAAAATAATGAAAGTATATTTTTTCCAAGGAACTAACTACTCAAGCTGACAAAGAATAAAGTAAATATGCATCATTTTATGGTAGATTTCTTACTTTCTACAGGTTAAACCAAGCCTAGGTCGCGAATCATATTGGGGAGTACAGAAGCAACCACGGAGTCCACTACAGGCCACGGGAACGCTCACCCAGGCTAAGCTCACAGAAACAACATGAGGGCAGACACATTGACTCATTTGACCCACATTAACAACCGGAGTAACACTGTCTTATGGAACAAATCATGGCTCCAGTCGCCCCCGCACTCCCACCAATATGATTTAGCCCGTACCCATTGAGTCTCAAGTGCTCAGTGTAAGCCAAGTGTATATCACTCAACCCCTCAGTGATATGTCACATGTGTTATACTAATTCGATACCATTTCTTTTATTTGTCACATGAGGCAAATATTCAATTTCCTGATTCAAACATAGTCACATTGAATTTAGACAATATGTGGGTGTGCTATGTGATACCATATATTTAACAAGATGTTCCATCAAGATGTTGCACGGAATACTCATAACAAGGTATTTCAACAATACTTTCTTCTAGTGTCCGTATTTATCATTGCACACCCATCATGAAATTAAATTCAATGTCATGGACTTAAAGTGCAATCATTAACATAATCATAATAACATGTAACAGATAACAATAGCTTGAACATGAAATATTAGCATGACGACAAGTACATGGTAGAAATCATGTTATCAATTAATCCGGCATCCTACAAATAACAGATATTGCGTGCAGTAGTATTTCACATGGATTTTAATTGAAACAAAACTCTAAGTAAGAAATACCTGAATATGAGAAACATGCAACGGTTGGCACTTCATTAGGATGGAATTTCAAGTGGAAAAGGGCCATTGATGGCCATCTCAGTTAAATGTCATCATTGATCATCTTTTGCGGGACTTAACCATATTTTCATGGTTTTCAATTTCATCCTTATGCAAACATCGGGACTTAATTATCAAAACCATAAGTTCATGGTTTAATTTATGATCCTTCAAGCATTCGTTTAAGGACTGAACCCTCAGCTAACATCATTAGGTATTCTGAATATTAAGGGATAAAGTATATAACATAGCTCAAAAGACAAGCAATCATTCAATAAGTGATGGTTTATGAGTTTATGGTTTCCATGTCACAAAAGAGGGTTCAGCCAAGCTCAGAAAAAAGATCGGTAGGTTCATATCAATACACAAAAGTTGTCTAACAGGAATAACAGAGCCAAGAAAAATCTTGGCTGAAATTTCAGAGCCAAATAGGGCTCAAACCATCATGAAAAAGGTACAACAGAGATAAGGTAGCAGCATAGCTAGGGCAGCATCATGAGTTGCCACCAAGCCCAAGAACAACCCACTTACGCTCAGAATTGATCATAGATATTGAACATAAACATTTAATACCAAAATTCCAGAAGTTGAGAGTGATTTACCTGAAATTCGGACTCATCGAACGAACATAATAGAGATCACAACTTCAGATTTCAGATCAGTCCCCAAACAAGAGAGAAATCCCCCAAATCGCATAAAAGGGCAACTTTCATTTGAAAAGCGAAATTTTTGATAAAAAGCTGAAATCTTTGGACTTAGGCAAGCTTAAATAGGGGAAGGGAAGAGCCTATGTGGCTTGTAGAAGCGTTGAGAAGGTGCCACGAAGCCTTTACCTTCAGATCTGAAGCAAAACGTGTCAAAACGCCCAATTTCTAGGGTTTTAGACGAGACACGTATAGTAGGAGGTGGAAGGAAGAGGAGCTTTGATTTGCTCCCAAGGAGATGTTGACATGAGAGGATCGAGATCAGATCTGAGTTTTCTTCTTCTTCTTTCTTTCTTTTTTCTTTTTTCCTTTCCCGTGCAGCTGTTTTCACGCGCGCGCTTGTTCGTCTGTTCGCGAGAGAGAGAGAAACACGAGAGGGTTCGGGATGGGAGAGAGAGAAGGGCAGAGAGAGGGGTTTAGTTTTAGGGCCTTCTGGGCTGGTCCGGGAGCAATAAAAGAAAGAAAAATAAAAATAAAAGAAAGAAAGAAGGAGAAAAAAAATACAGAAAAGGCCTTGGGCCTTTAAAAAACTTGGGCTTCACAGATGTTAAATCTGTTGTCTAGTTATGTTTGCTCCTTAGGTCATTAATTGAATGTTTTTGTCATGAGTAATAATGCATCTACTATGATGACGATTTCCATCGAACATTGGTTCAGTTATCTAAAAAAGCTTTTATTATGCTTGTCTTTATTTAGTAATTTTGTATGCTGCGTACTTTCCAGACAAAGGGATCTTCAAGTGGAGCTTCAGCTATTGCTGCTACAGCACCAACAAGTCAGGTTAGAAGTGAACTTTGGCTATGTTTATCCTTTAAAGCACCTGCTTTATGTATATGTTACTTATTGTATTTCATCATACCTAGGAATGTCAATATTGCGGGGCGGGGCGGGTATTTAACTACCCAAGCTTGTCCCGACCCATCTACAGGCCGGGGCGGGGCGGGTCGCGGGCCGGGGCGGGGCGGGTTCTTTCTTACCAAAACCGGGTCGGGCCGGTCGGGCCGGTCGGGTTAAGTTATTAATGCCATCCATATGAATCCCAAATAAAAATTTTATTTTGTGAATTGAGAGAATTTTGATTTATTTGGTAATTTGGAATTGGGAATTGGCCCAATTAGGAGAACCGTGGAATAGAGTATGAGTTATGGGTTATTCGCTGAGTGCATGGTCCGCATCAAAATAGTAAACCTCTATAGTTTAACGGGTCGGGTCGGGTCGGGCCGGGGCGCATACAAAGCCTAAGCTTGCCCCGACCGGCTGCGGGCCGGGTCAGGCCGGGTCAAAACCAGGTCGGGCCGGACAGGTCAAGCCATTACTGTCATCCCTAATCATACCCTAATTTGATCATATACTCTCAAGGACAAAAAGATAGTTTTCCACATGAAATTGTGGTTATTTATTGCAAAAAAGGCATGCATTCGAAAATTGGATTGTGTAGACATTTACTTTTACCAGTTAAATGATTTCTCATCTTACCTTCACAAACCAATATAATGCTGGTGATGACATAGGTAAGGATCTATCAGAACCACACAGACACCCAAGAAAAAAGAAAGCTAAAAATGGAATATTGCATAATTTTTTTTCCCAAACACTAAAATGACTAGAATTAAAAACAGGCAAAAAAATCCCAAAGTGCCATGGTTCTGTTTTTACCATGGATTGAGGTCTCGCCCGATACCGCTTGGTATCGGGCGCATCGGACCTGTACCGCCCGGTACCGGTCCGTAACTGATGACAAAAATTGGTATCGGCCGGAACCCTAGGGTTCCGGCCAGTATCGCCCAGTAGAACCCTAGGGTTTCGACCAGTATCGCCCGATACTGGGCGATACTGGCCGGAACCCTAGGGTTCCATCTAGAAAATGTAATGAAAATTGAAAAAAAACCCAAGAAGCCCCGTGACTGAACAGGAATCCCACGTTGGGGAACATGACCCCTAACCCTAACCCTACACCATTATCCTACACCCTACTCCAAACAAGAAGAAGACCCCGTGATTTCCCCCATCCCCGTGAGTGAACATCAACCCCCGTGACCAAACAGCAAGCGAAAAAGGAAGCATGTGATTCAACAGGGAGGAGAAGAGCTTTAAAAAGGGGAGAAGTCACGGTCCTTACCTTTGTGTCGAGCAAAAAAATCGAAAATTTCTCTCCAAATTTCTGACCTAATTGATAATTCAGTTGACGAATGGAGCTGAGCAATCCGAACTCTGACTGAGGAGGACCGGAGCAACCCTAGCCATCGGCCATTCTCGCGGAGGACCGGAGCAATCCAAGCGTAGAAACCCTCGGCCATTCTCGCGGACCGGAGCAACCCTAGGGCCGGAGCAACCCAAGCGGAGCAACCCAAGCGGAGCAACCGGAGCTGAGCAGTCGGCGAAGACTCGACAGCAGACAGCCTTAGCCCTAGCCCTCGCCATTCTCGCGGGCGAAATCGAAGGGGACGTCGAAATTGAAGGGGACGGAGAAATCAAAGGGTTAGTGTTCATTTATTAGTAAATTTAGCTTAGTTACAAAACAGCCCACAGTGAATCACATATTTACAAGAATGACATTGAACTAAAACCTAATTACTAACTACAATGGCAAAATCGTAAATAAATGAAACTTGATGAGCAAAGACTCAACCCAGTAATCTTAGTAAAGGGTGAGGGGCAATTAATCAGCCCAAAATTTCATATTATTTATAATATTGCCATTAACTTCAATAATACTAGAATAATGGAATGGCAAACATGTAAATAATGTAATAGGTTTGGCCAAAGGATGAAAATGGTTAAGTGTGCTATCCACACCATACTTTTTGATAAATTTATTTACAAGTTTGTCATTGTGTGTCTGAGGGGGGTATGTTTACGGAAAATTTGTGATATGAATAGCAGCAGTAATTATAAATATACAAATAATACAGAAATACGCTAACAAATACTTTAGAAATACTAATGAATACTAAAGAAATAATTAAACTTAAATACTTCAGAAACTATAATTATTTCTTCAATAATTTAAGTTTAATTACTTTAGCATTATACTTTAACAAATACTTTAGAAATACTAATGAATACTAAAGAAATAATTAAACTTAAATACTTTAGAAATTATAATTATTTCTTAAATAATTTAAGTTTAATTACTTTAGTATTTATAAAGTAATTATAATTATTTTCAACAGAATGACATTATTTGGATCAGGTTTTGGTCTAAATCATCACCAAATCGATAATTAAATTTCAATCTCAATCAGGCTTTTGGTCAAATTGAAGAGACATTCTCTATACGAAAAAGCATCATGTCACTACTAGAAATAATGATATTTAGAAATAATTAGTTTAGAAATAATTAAACTTAAATTTCTAAATATTTTGTCGCTAAAGATATCATTACTTTAGAAATAATGATATTACTTATGTATGTCTCAATTTGACATTCTAAATATTTTCTTTATTTAGAAATATTTAGAAATACTAAAGAAATTACTTTAGAAAATATTTAGATGATAATTATACTTATGGATGTCTAGTAATCAATACTAAAGAAATAATGATATTTAGAAATAATTACTTTAGAAATAATTAAATTTAAATTTCTAAATACTAAAATTTCTTAAATACTTTAGAAATACTAATCAATACTAAAGAAATAATGATATTTGTAAAAATAATAAAAATACTAAATATATATATAAGCGATTAAGTAAATATTAAATCTAAAATTTCTAGTAAAAATAGGTTAGAAATTTTAAATAGGGATTGAAAATTTACGATAGAAATACTTAAAATACTAATGATGTTATAGATTAATAAACGTAGTAAAATACTAATAAATGCTAAGTAATGAATACTAAAGGAATACTTAAAAATACTAATAATTTTAACAAATTATAGAAGTAAAACTATTTTTTATATTTCATATTTACTAGTATTTACAAGAAATTTTATAGTAAACCGAGACCTAATAAATATTAGTAAATATTTCTAGTAATAGAAAAATATAAATTTTAACAAAAATATAAATATCATTTATGATTAAAGTAATACTAAAGATGTATTACAATAATACATAAAATACTAATAATTTTAAGTTGCATGTTATTATTTATGGTATAAATTTTTAAGTTACATGTTATTATTTAAGGGATAAATTTTTAAATTGTTGTTCATGTAAATAATTATGCGATAATTATTAAAAGGTTAGAAACTTAATTTTATGTGATATTTAAGTTGCTTATCTGCATGCTAAATTTTATGAGATAAAATTTAGTTGACATGTTTTAATGGTAATTCTATTTTCTTGCATATTATATGATAATTCAAGAAAGCCTCTTAGGTTAGCCATTAAAATTCTGCTAAAACTTATGAGATGAATTTTAGATTGACATGCTGTTTTTAGTAAATTGTTACAACTATTAAATACCTAATTCCTGATTAGGGTAGTCCTTTCCAACGATTATTATTTTAAACGTTCTAATAATAATTTTGATAAAAGGGTACACGTTAAATTGTTGTAATGTGAATTTATTAAAATCCTAATACATGATTAGGATAGCACGTTGAAACAAATAAAACCTTATAGTTGATAAGGACTCTACTAAAAGTTATTAACGAATCCTAATAAATTCGAATTTTAGGATTCAACTAGTTGATAGGATTAACTAGTTTTAATAAAAGTCTTTTAGTTGATGGCAAACATATGAATGATAAGTTTTCTTCAATGGACCATGATCCGGCTCAATGTGTTTGGCTAAGTTTGTTGGATCACCCGAGCTAGACTGGGGATAAGTGATCCTGGCTTAGTCAATTCCCTGACCGTGTTCCGCTGGACCGCAAGGACGCAAATCATGATTATGTTTCACTGTCGACTATATAAGTCTAAAACGTTAATAATCTTTTTCAAGATTAATCGTAACCCTTGTTTTATTGCACAATAATTAAAATGTCTCGAAGAACTCCAAAGGAGAAGACGGTGGATATTGGGTGGTTTCACTGTAAAATGATCGCAGATAACCATAGACATATAAGGTGCAACTATTGTCGGAAAGAAATGCATGGGAGCGTGTCTCCCTCGCCTTAAGGAACACTTGGCGGGAATTACCGGGGATGTGCTGACATGCCCTGAGGCACCTAAAGAAGTGCGTGAAGAGATGAGAGCACACGTATTTCAGAAGAAGAACGAAAGGGTACATGCCAGATTTGAGAAGAACATGATAGTGGAGGAGATAAGGGCAATGTATACGGAGGAAATATCAGATGAATCAGATGAGTATGAGGATGACACCGAGGAGGCGATGGACCTTAGAAGAGCTCTTAGAAGAAGTAGGCAAGAACTTGCCGAAGAAGAAATTAGAAGTGAGGGCAGAAGGATGGGAGCAGGATCGTCTGGGTCTGGGGCCTCTGGGCTAGCCAGATCGGGTAGTCGTGCTGGCCGAATGGACTGTATGTTCGCGTGCGGTTTTGCTCGCGATGTTCAGCCAACCGGTAAACCAGCCGGTGCTCTCAGATTCGGTGCCGACCCTTTTTCTCAGAAGAAGAAGGGTAAATCCCCGGCAACTATAAAGAATACCTTCATGAAGAATGCCAAGGCCTATGTCGGCCGAGTGATGGGCCTCCGGCCCAACAGCAGTCGCCGCTGCAGGTTTACACCCGCAGGGCCCCGCGCACGCCTAAGCCCATGCCGCAGCCCCCTTTGCTGCCGCCACCCCCTATTGCCTTAGCCGCACCCCCCAATTGCTTGGCCGCATGCCCCCCAAAGACCTAGTTTCTATTATAAATAGGGGGTAGCCTTCTCTTGTTTTCCTATGCTATTTTAATGATTGATATTGTGTTATTCCATAGGTAGACGAGTGCGGACGTCCTCTAGGCGTCTTGGGAGGAGAGCACCCCTCTTTTGTGCTCAATTATCTTTCTATTTGCTATTTGTTTTCTAATAAAAATTCCATCTATGTTAGTTCCTAACAATTTGGTATCGGAGCACGTGACGATCCATGGCGGCTACGCCAAGATCACACGACAAAATTGAAGCTTTGGAGGCCAAATTCACGAGCGAGATCGAGGCGATCAAAAAGTTGTTGGCGGAAAACGATGAATCCATGGCGAAATTATCTACTTCCATCTCCCAATTGGCGTCAAATCAAGCAAAGCACGACGATCAATTCGCGCAATTGATGGGAGCCCTAAATCAATTGGCGACAAACAACAAAGTGGACAGCAACCCTAATCCAACACCAAAGGCGGCACCTTTGAAGAAGGAGAAGGAAAAAGAGGAGACTTTTGCCCAAAATCAACCCTATTACGTGGAGGAATTGGACGAGGAAGACGACGAGGAGCCATGGAGGGTGGACTACCGCGAGGAGGTACGGCGGAAGGCGATGGAGAGCCAAAGGGGGGCGGCGGCCCTAGCCGCCCCAATTGGGAGCGTCACGGCCATGAGGGGATCCGGTCGAACCCACACAGCAGCCAGGGGGCTCGACCGGCACGGGAGAAAGGCCGGGGACCTTCCCCCGTCTGCATCGGACCCCGACAGGGGGGCCCAGGCCCTGCCGGGGCTCGGCAGGGTCCGGCGACCCCACCGGCCCTGCCAGAGGCCCGACATGGCCTGCTGCCCCTCCAGCAAGGCCGGAGGGGCCCGACAGCAGTACGCAGGGGGCCGGAGCCCCCTGGCAGCCGCCAGGGGGGATCTCGACGGCAGGTCTCGCCAGGGGCGGGAACCCCATGGCAGTAGCCAGAGGGGGGAACGCGCGGACAGCCTTCAGACGGGTTTTTTGAGCCCCGGGGCAGCGAACAGCGAACGAGGAGGGCCACGGGCAGTTTTCGGGAGGATTTTTTGACCATCCGGAGCGTCGACCAGCAGCTGAGGATCCTTTTTACGGCAACGGACGCGGGAGAGATTATTATTCTTACGGCAGTGGTGGCTACGAGGAGGAGTTTGGCGATGATGCCGGTTGGAACGATTTTGAGGGCCGGCGGGGAGATTACCGTGGAGACTATGGGGGTCGCAGAGGAGGGCCACCGAGGCATTACGAGACCCTGGACGAGAGGAGACAGCACTACCGCCGGCATCACAGGGAGGATGGGAGGCCCGAGCAGGGGCATTTTGGGGGAGAATGCAGAGTTCGGAAGCTGACGATGCCACTATTTTCTGGTGAGGACCTGCATGCCTGGCTATTCACCGCAGAGAGATACTTCGCGGCACACCTCATGTCCGAGGCACAGAAGCTGGAGGCGGCGGTCATCTGCATGGAGGGGAGAGCCTTGGGGTGGTTCCAGTGGAAGGAGAGGCGACAGCAGATCAGGAGCTGGGAGGAGCTAAAGGACCTAGTGCTGGAGAAGTTTAGAGACCCCCGTCTGGGGAACTTACACGAGCAGCTGTACGCCCTCAGGCAGGAGGGGCCGGTGCGGGATTACATCGAGAGATTCGAGACACTAGCAGGGTGAGTACATGGCGTGTCTGACGAGTCACTGGAGGGCACCTTTCTGAAGGGGTTGCGCCCCAGTCTGCGAGCAGCAGTGAGACCTTACAAGCCCAGGGGGCTTTTAGAGGTCATAGAGATGGCCCAGATGGTGGAGGATGCGCAGACCGAGGATAGGCGGGTCAGGAGCGGCTACAGCAGTCAGACATCGAGAGGCGCCCCGTCTGGGGCTGGAGGAGCAGGTGCCCCCGCAGGGACGGCCCAGACGAGCAGGGAGAAGACGGGGAGAAGAGTAGTGCACCAGTGGCTGAGGGGCAGTTCAGGCGCATGACGCGGAGATGCGGGAAAAGAGGCAGATGGGTTTATGTTTCAAGTGCGATGAGCGATTTTCACCAGGCCATCGGTTCGCAGGGCGCAAGCTCCAGGTGATATTGGAGGACGACGACGACGAGGTTGATGGTGAGGAGGAGCCCGCTGAGGCAGAGGAGGAGCTGGAGGGCCATCAGTTGGACGTGGCTGAGGTGTCCCTCAACTCCGTGGTAGGGTTCACACCGAACCATACCATGAAGCTGAGGGGGAAGATCGGTGACCAGGAGGTGACTGTGCTTATTGACAGTGGGGTTACCCATAATTTCATTTCTAGGAGGGTGGTGGCACAGCAGGGGCTTCAGCTGACAGATTGCGGCAGCTTCAGTGTGATGATCGGGACGGGAAAGAAGGAGAGCAGCCGGGGAGTGTGCAGGGGACTGGTGTTGACCATGCAGGGGATACAGGTTATTGCAGATTTTTTATCACTGGACCTGGGGAGCACCGACGTCATTCTAGGCATGACCTGGCTACAGACTTTAGGAGAGATGACGATAAATTGGAAGCTACTACGGATGCAGTTCCAGGAGGCGGGGAGAGCGATGATACTCCAGGGGGACCCCAGCCTCTGCAGGGTTTTGGTCTATCTGAAGACCATGGTTAGGACCATCCGGACGGAGGGAGGAGGTTATTTAGTAGAGCTGTACTCTTTGACAGGTGGGGGAGGAGCAGATGCCAGTACTTAGCAGCCCATACCAGGAGAGGTTCAGCAGCTGATGGAGCAGTTTGGGGAGATCTTCCAGGAGCCTCGGGGCCTACCACCACCGCGGGACCACGAGCACGCCATTGTTCTACGAAAGGGAGTTTCCCCTATTAGCCTGCGGCCCTACCGATACCCCCAACATCAAAAGGACGAGATAGAGAGGATGGTTTCAGAGATGGTGCAGGTAGGGGTGATTCAGCCGAGTGTGAGCCCGTTCTCCAGCCCAGTATTATTAGTGAAGAAGAAGGATGGTAGTTGGCGGTTCTGCGTGGATTACTGGGCACTGAACAAGGAGACGGTCCCAGATAAATTCTCTATACCTGTGATTGATGAGCTCTTGGACGAGCTACACAGGGCAGCCTGGTTTAGCAAGCTAGATCTCAAGTCAAGCTACCACCAGATAAGGATGCGACGGGAGGATGTGCCCAAGACGACGTTCAGGACACATGAGTGTCACTACGAGTTCCTGGTCATGCCCTTTGGGTTGACCAACGCCCCGGCCACCTTTCAGGCTCTCATGAATAAGGTATTCCGTCCATTTCTCAGGCGATTTTTACTAGTCTTCTTCGACGATATTTTGGTGTACAGTCGCACTCTGGAGGAGCATTTGGACCAACTGCAGGTGGTTTTAAGGAGCTGCAGTATCACCAGCTATATTTGTACAGAAAGAAGTGTCTATTCGGGCAGCCGCAGGTGGAGTATCTGGGGCACGTGGTATCAGCAGGAGGGGTAGCCGCCGATAGAGCTAAGATAGCGGCCATGCTGGACTAGCTGTGCCCCACTACTCTCAGAGGGCTACGGGGCTTCTTGGGCCTTACAGGTTACTACCGCAGATTCGTGGAGGGGTATGAGACAATTGCCTGGCCATTGACGGAGTTATTGAAGAAGGATCAGTTCCATTAGGGGGAGGAGGCGACAACAGCATTTGATGCCCTAAAAAGGGCAATGACCACTGTGCCAGTATTGGCATTGCCCGACTTCTCCCGACCCTTCGTAGTAGAGGCGGACGCATTAGGACATGGGCTGGGAGCAATACTGATGCAGGAGCAGCGGCCTATTATAGCTTACTACAGCCAGGTGTTGACCGCGAGGGCCCGATTGCGATCGGTCTATGAGAGGGAGCTGATGGTGATAGTGTTGTCCATACATAAGTGGAGACCATATTTGTTGGGACGGAGCTTCATAGTTCGCACGGATCAGCGGAGCCTGAAGTACCTGCTAGAGCAGCGGATGGTAGCGGAGGAGTATCAGAAGTGGCTGCGAAAGTTGATGGGGTACAGGTTCGAGATCGAGTACCGCCCGGGATTGGAGAACAAGGCTGCTGAGCGTTATCCCGACGGGAGGAGGAGGCAGAGTTAGCGGCACTTACAGTGTCTATCCTCGAGGATTGGGGCCCACTGCAGCAGGAGGTAGAGCAGGACCCGGAGTTGGCAGCTATACGAGAGGCCCTTTTACAGGGATCGACCGAGTACCCGGGGTATTCTCTTCAGGATGGGTGGCTACTTTACTGGGGGAGGCTTGTGATACCGAGGACTTCTACATTTATATCGGCTATATTCAGGGAGTTCCACGGCAGCGCTATTGGAGAACATTCTGGGGTCTTCAAGACCTACCAGCGGCTATCAAGGGAGGTCTGCTGGAAGGGGCTGAAGAAGGAGGTGGCCAGGATGGTGGCGGAGTGTGACGTGTGCCAGCGTTACAAGTATCAGGCTGTGGGACTACTACAGCCTCTATCCTTATCAGACAGAGTTTGGGAGGACCTCTCTATGGACTTCATCGATGAATTGCCAAAGTCGGGTGGATACAACGTCATTTTTGTTGCGGTAGACCGCCTCAGCAAATATGCACATTTTGTCCCGCTTAAGCATCCTTACAGCGCCGTTTCTGTGGCGGAGATTTTTGTGAGAGGTCATTCGTTTGCATGGCCCGCCAAAGTCCATAGTCTCGGATAGAGACAAGGTATTCCAGAGCAAGTTTTGGCAGGAGCTTTTCAGACTGCATGTGACGTCCTTGAAGCGGAGCACATCTTATCATCCCCAGACTGACGGTCAGACGGAGGTGGTAAATAGGAGGTGGAGACTTACCTGCGATGTTTCATCTCGACGAATCCTAAGGAGTGGACACGTTGGCTACGTTAGGTGGAATACTGGTACAACACTTCATACCACACGGCGGCGCAGACTACACCTTTCAGGATTTTGTATGGCAGAGACCCTCCGCACTTACTTCATTATGGTCATGAGACGACTCCGATTTCTGATGTGGAGCAGTACCTGGCTGAGCGGGACCAGATTCTAGAGGAGCTGAAGCTCCACTTGGCGAGGGCTCAGCAGGTGATGAAGGCACGGGCAGACCTACACCGTCGAGACATCTATATTGAGGTTGATGATATGGTATATCTGAAGCTAAGGCCCTACAGGCAGAGGTCGGTAGCTCATATGAGGAATGAAAAGCTAGCACCGCGGTATTTTGGGCCTTTTGAGGTCGAAGCGAGGATAGGACCGGTGGCCTACCGGTTGCGCTTACCCCCAGGATCTACCATTCACCCAGTCTTCCACGTCTCACAGTTGCGCCAGGCTATTGGCAACCACCCCTCTTCCCCTACATTACCAGAGACCCTTACTGCTGATATGGAGGTGAGGATGGAGCCCGAGTTGCTGAAAGGAGTTCGACTGAGTGACACAGGCAGGTGCTATTGCAGAGAGGGGCTTACCAGAGCACGAGAGCACGTGGGAGGACATGGATGATATGTTGGCGCGCTTTCCAGACTTCCACCTTGAGGACAAGGTGGCTCTTTGGGGGGAGTATTGATGGGCCTCCGGCCCAACAGCAGACGCCGCTGCGGGTTTACACCCGCAGGGCCCCGCGCACGCCTAAGCCCATGCCGCAGCCCCCTTTGCAGCTGCCACCCCTATTGCCCTAGCCGCACCCCCCAATTGCTTGGCCGCATGCCCCCCCAAAGACCTAGTTTTTATTATAAATAGGGGGTAGCCTTCTCTTATTTTCCGATGCTATTTTAATGATTGATATTGTGTTATTCCATAGGTAGACGAGTGCGGACGTCCTCTAGGCGTCTTGGGAGGAGAGCACACCTCTTTTGTGCTCAATTATCTTTCTATTTGCTATTTGTTTTCTAATAAAAATTCCATCTTTGTTAGTTCCTAACATCGAGCTATGGCCAAATTTTTCTACTTCAACCACATCCCATACAATGTGACCAATAGCCCATATTACAGGCCCCATGGTGGATGCTATTGCGGAATTGGGACGTGACGTTGCTCCACCCACTGTTTGGGAGCTGGCACACACATACTTGGACTTGGAGTATGAAGAGATCAAAAATTATGTAGAAACTTTTCGTGTTCAGTGAGATGAGTACGGTTGCACACTGATGTGCGATGGCTGGACAACACAAAACAGAAGGAAGATTATTAACTTCCTTGTGTATTCGACCCACGGGACGGTGTTCCTGGACTCCGTGGATGCAACTGACCAATTCCAGAACGGTCCTTACATATTTGATCTTATGGACAAATATGTAGAACTAATTGGGGAGCATAGAGTAGTCCAAGTAGTTACCGACAGCGGGCAAACTACCAGTCAGCTAGGCAGCTGCTGATGCGAAAGAGACAACATCTGTATTGGACCCAGTGTGCAGCGCATTGTATCGACTTGATATTTTCTGACATGGCAAAAGAAGTAGTCAAAAATATCGTCGCACAAAGTCAGATGGTAACAGGATTCATATACAACAAAGGATGTGTGCTCAGCTTGATGAGAAGAGAGATGGGTGGAAAAGAGTTGATCCGGTCCGCGATAACAAGATTTGCGACCCACTTCATTGCTTTGGACTCTTTGTACGCACACCGAGATGACCTGCAGAGAATGATCACATTCAGGGACTGGTCCAATAACTTTCCAAGGCTTAAACCAAAAGATAGGGACGTTGGAAACAACGTGTACGATCTGATTCACGGCGATGAATCTGGTAGACTATCTCTAATGTTATCGTCGTATTTGAGCCCATGGTGAAGGTTCTTCGAATGGTCGACATCGATGATAAGGCTGAGATGGGGTATCTCTACGTAGGGCTGTTGACGAACGAGCTTGAACGAGCTTGAATAGGGAGCTTGGTTTTGTTCATGAACAAAATTCATGTTCAAGCTCTGTTCGTTTACTAACCGAACTCTAAAAACCTGTTCAAGCTTGTTCGTTAAGCTTACCGAACTAACGTAAACGAACGTAAACGAACATTTACCGAGCTTGTTTACAAGTAGTTAATCGAACGCTCTGTTCGCTAACAAGACTTATCGAGCTTGTTTGTGAACATGTTCAGGAACATGTTCGTGAACACGCAATCAATTTTGTTCATGAACATATTTTCAATGAAACAAACGAACGTCAATTTTTTAATTAGGAATAATAATATTTAAACATAATTGTCAATGACTAAATCAATTAAATAAAAGGATTAAATATTTGCAGAACAAAAATAAATAAATCCAGCATAATAGCTCCATAGATCCCATTACAAGCATCCATTCCAAGCATTGTAAAAAATATAGTATTTGTCTAAATTTACTATTTTCGGTACATGTTCATTCACGAACACTTAACGAGCTTGTTGATGAACATCACTTAATGAGCTTGTTCACGAACACTTAACGAGCTTGTTCATGAACATAAATGAACGAACACATTTATGTTCAAGCTCTGTTCGTTTACTAACCGAGCTCTAAAAATCTGTTCAAGCTTGTTCATAAGCTTCCTAAACGAACGTAAACAAACATGTACCGAGCTTGTTCACGAGTAGTTCGTCGAATGTTCTGTTCGTCAACAGCCCTATCTCTACGAGGCCATGGACCGTGTAAAAGAGGAAATTCGGAAGAATATTGGTAGGGGATACAGAAAATGGTGGGACATGATCGACAAGAGATGGGATAAGCAGCTACATCAAGATATTCATACTGCAGGCTATTTTCTGAATCCTCTCTTTCAATACTCCTACAATGCAACAAACGTCAACGAGGTGCTGGTTGGACTCAGACGCGTGATCGAGAGGCTTGAACCAGACATCTCGAAGCAAATTGACATTGACAGAGAGGTAAATAAAATTCAGATATTTTTATTTTGATATATGATTCGATGTAGCAGTTCATATTCTGAAATTATGATTGATAATTGTAGCTGGAGGCCTATAAGATGAGAGTTGGTTATTTCGGCTCCGCTAAGGCGGAAATGTCGATAACAATGGTCACTCCAGGTATCTATATGGATCTTAGATTTCTATATGTTCCCCATAAACGATCCATCTTTTCTGACCACTGGAACTTATTGCAGCTCAATGGTGGATAAGCGTTGGGTTAGAGCAAGCTCCAACGCTTACACGCTTAGCAGTGCGTGTTTTGAGCCAAACTGTCTCTTCATCCAACTGTGAACGAAACTGAACCACCTTCTCACTCATTCACACTAAGACCGTGATCATGCTAACAATGGAACACCTTAAAAGGCTGGTCTATGTGCATTATAATATGAGACTGATACATAGACATGCGAGATGGAGCGAGAAGGACGATCACCAGCTGATCGATTTGGATCAGATTTTCCACGAGGATGATCCATTGGAGGAATGAACCAGGGAGACAGAAGACATGATGCTCGATGACAGAGACAATCCTTGGTTGGACAAGGCGCTTGTGAAAGCAGAACGTACAAGAAACAACCAGCCGCGGCCAAGTCACGCCCCTGCGAATATCACGTACAAGCGAAAGAAGGCAGCAACTCAGGTTCGACACGATAGCGATGATGCTTCGTCTCCCGATGACAAAGGTCCTACAAACGGAGGTTGTGGTGCGTCGGCATCCGTTCGCCCTACTGAGAGACGTGGGGACAATGCTTATGATACACAACATTCGCATAGGTATAAAGAGCATGATAGGCAGCACCACAGTGAAGAACATGGGGACGATACCTACGGTAGACACTCTGAATATCAAGGGTATAGACGTGCTTCTGATTATTATGTAGGTTATGATATTCCTGCCATTCAAGAATCGTATTTCGGTGGATACTCAGGAAGCCAAGGCGGTTATTGCGCACCGTACAGACACTCTGATGTCTATACTGATTATGATAGTCAATACAGGTACGATCCGAACGTGACTGAGCAGTCCAGCAGTAAAGGCAGTCATGACACGCTTTTCATCGAGCAGAGTCGGCCCTCAGCATATGAAAACATGATGATATCTTTTTAGGCCAGGAACAGATGCAGTATTCATATCCTCTATACTACCATGCACCACAGCCGGATAATGAGAACTACGAATGAGATTTTTGTATCTTTTTATTTATTTTCTTCATTTTTGTATCTATTGATGTATTTTATTTAGTTTTTGTATTCTGAAGTCAGATTTATGGTTCATCAATATTTATTGTTGTTCTTTTATATCTATTAATTAGTTAATTTTGTTACAAATGAGTAATGTAAACATAAAAATACATGAACATACATGAAAAATACATGAAAATATATGAAATATACAGAAAACGTAGAAAAATGCTAGAAAATACCAAAAAATAGATGCAGATCATTAAAAGCAGGATTTGAGGTATCGGCCGATACCATTAGGTATCGTCATATCGTATCGGTATCGGCAGTTGACGATACCAAAACCAAGAGTTAGTTTCAGAGTTGGTCGATACTGAACGGTATCGATCATTTCGGCTGATACCGACCGAAACTGACCGATACCGACCGAAACTGACCGATACTGTTCAGTACCGGTCGAAGACGGAAGAAGAAGAATGTGTAATTAAATAAAATTTCTCTAAAAATCCAAAAAAAATTGTGACTCAATAGGTTGTATAGAAAGCTCGGTTAAAAGAGAGGAGAAAACCCCAGGGTTTCGGCTTGAAAATGATGAAGAATTAGACGAAGAAGAGTCAGAACCAAAAAAAATTGCGGAAAAAAGAAGAAAAAGGACAAAAGGAAGATGAAAAAATTGAATTCACCTCATCGCGTCTCCGCCTTGCCGAACCTGCCTACTGCCTCGCTGAACCCGCCTCGACCATCTAGCATGAGAGTGAGAGAGAGCAGAGAGAGAGAGAAAGAGGTCCGAGTCGCCTTTCAGGAGATGTTGCGTTCTTTAAAAAGGCAAACTTGTAAATAAGTGGTATGCGCGTAAAGTAAAACAGTCGGTGCGCATATCAAGCGGATATTTTGTGGCAACCATGTAAATAAGTGGTATGTGCGCAAAGCAAAATGGTGGGTGTGCAAAGCAACGCCCATCGTTTTTTTGGCAAACTTGTAAATAAATGGTATGTGCGTAAGGTAAAACGGTGGGTGCGCCAGACAAGTTTTAGGATTTATTCATTTATCTATTCATTTATCTAATATTTAGTATTTAAGTACCAAACTATTTTTTCTAATTTTAGTATTTAAGTACCAAACTTTAGGTATTTAGTATTTGATATGATTACGAACCAAATTTAGTGTATCTATTTAGTATATAGTATTTGATGGAATATAATTAATATTTTAGTTTGTTAAGTATTTAATAGTATTTGATAGGTTTAGATTTAAGAACCTCCAAAACCATCACTGTGTGTATATAGTATATACATATTTAAATTATCTCGAAACCGAAATTGATACCCGAAATGAAATTGCCGAAACTAGCGATACAAACGAAACCGAAACTTGCTTCCGAAACCGCCGAAACAGGCAATACCGATACAGAACCCTAAATTTTGGGAAGAACGGTACCCAGACCGAAATCGAGACTTAAAACCTTGATTAAAAGTATTTCATAAACTTTAGCTGTATTTCATACTTGTTACCTATATTTTATAGCTGTTAAATACAGAAAAATACCGAAAAATACAGAAAAATCCCGAAAAATACAGCTTTTGTATATTTTTATTTATTTTCTCCATTTTTGTATATTTTGATGTATTTTATTCAACTTTTGTATTAGGATGCCATAAATATAACTCATCAATTTTTATTATTGTTCTTTTATACCTATTAATTAGTTATTTTTGTTACAAATGCGTAATGTACATGAAAATACATGAAAAATACAGGAAAGTATCTCCGATACCGATACCGAAACGAAACTACCGATACGGACGATACCGAAACTTGATTTCGAAACCACCGAAACGGACGATATGGATACCGAAACCTAAATTTTGGTCAGAGCGATACCCACTCCGAAACCGATACCTAAAACATTGGTTTTTACATCGGAATTTTGCAGGTTCATTTATATTCCAGGGGTAATTTAATACTAATGCTTAGCTGTTGGGATCAGAAAAATAGGATCTTCTACACTGCACAATGAGGGAATCATTTGTCTAATCTTATGCTAGTACAATCCTATATATAATCCTTGAATTCCTATTGAATGTTCTAGTTTGTTGGTTGACAGAAACCAATGTACCCCATCTATTTGGCATCTTGAATCGTAGCTGTCAGCTAATAGGGCTGTGATGATTCGTGTTGTAAATTATGAAAGACCAGCTATTCTTAATTAGGTTGGGCAATTATGCTATACTCATAGCCTAATGTTATTTAGAGATTTATCAAATAGAGATGATATGTTTCGTTTAAAGAGCACTAAGAGATTGCATAATGAGATCATTTTATCCATCTATTTTGATATTTCAGTGTAAATTCTTCGCCAAATATTTTACCGAACGTGGTCTATATAAACGGCGATTGGTAATGAAATAATCTGATCAACATATTTCAGTTGCATTAAGATATTTCAGTTGTATGCATCTAAGAGGAATACTAGTTGAGGAACATAATCAGTTCGAATTTGCCTACATTTAGAATTATTTTTACAATTGCAAACTTATACAATTATGTAACAGCGAGGTCACCATTTCAAAAATAGTCTAATAGGTTTGGTATTTCAGTATACATATTGCCACATGAAAAATCGAAATGCAAGTGGTTAGATAAGCGTCTATTTGTTAGACAAAGGTTTAATCATGCTCGAGGCTTCTTTGTTGACTCCTTAAGTTCATTTCTGTTCTTCATAGATATAGAGTTGTGAAGGCCTGATGGGCCTTTTTGTCCTTTCCCCCACTAAAAAATATCTCCCCCTCATCTAATTTTCCCCCCTCCCTCACGTGACCCCCCTCCCTTTCTCATTTTCTCTCTGCGCCCGTCTCTCCCCCCCGACTGTCTCTCTCGCAGAAATCAGCCACGCAAAAAAAATGACACCGCCTTCTCTCTCTCTCTCGCCGATCCCCCTCTCTCTCCCATTCCTTCATTTCGAAGGAACCATGCGACCCCTCGTTCCTCTCGCCACCTCGATGGCACGTGGCGTAGCTTCCTTTCTCCACCGAACCCTAAATCCGAGGGTTTTTGACACGATTTCACCTCGATTCGAGGATGACTGCGTTCGTGGCATCCCTCTGAGCATCTCAGGTCTTCTTCTACCTCTATTTAAGCCCGATTTGTTTCGGTTTTCTCAAAAAGGTGAATTTTCAAGAAAAATTAGGGTTTTGCTGGAATCTGATTTCGGTTTTGCTCTGTAATTGGGTTTTCTCTCTGGATCCTTCATCAGTCCACGAATTGAGGTAAAATCACTCTGATTCTCTAGATTTTGGATTTTAAAGTTATGATTGTGCCCTTTTAGCTTTCTGCGATGATGAATCTGAGCACGGGTGAGGCGGCGAACTTCGACGCAGTCCTAATGACCCTCGAATTAGCTTCTGTTAGATCTGCCCCTTGTCTGAAACGGGTAGAATCTGTTTTTCCCTTGACTGCGGCTGTTTTGGGCATTTTCCCTTCGCTGAATTTATCCAGTTAATTCTGTTCTCTGCAGAAATATTTTGAGACCATGTTATAACCGAAAATAGTCTCCGTAACAGAAATTTGTTATCAACTCTAGGGATTTTTCCCCTATTATATCTGTTGGAAATTTTCAGAATTGAATAATAGCTGGTATCGGGTGTATGTTGGCTTAGTAATCTCCCAATGATTGAATATGAGGGGTTAGGCCTCAAAGGCCGTCGGAAAGTATGGAAATTGTTGCCTGAAGGATCAAAATTTACTGCCCCTATGATCATAAAAAGCTGCCTGAAGGATCATATGAAAACCATTAATAAATAGTTAAGTCCCGAAAAGATCAATGATGAAATCTTATCTGAGATCACCAGATTGTCCCTTCCCCCATTTGACCATCCCCCCATAAATTCCGAAGAGTATGATAATTGGAAGTTGCCTTTACTTGCAGGTTCGCTCTTATACTTATTTATATTCAAGTTTCAGTTTGTTTAGCATATTAGAATAGCATGATATTAATTGCCATATCCATGTTTAGATATTTAATTTCTGCACTCTTAAAACATGTTGAGTATTATGATGCTCTTTATGAAGTTGATAAGTGGCCCATGACATTGGACTAGTTGGTATATTAGGTGTGCTATGGAAATAATGACTCAAAATTCAGTGAACTATTTATATGTTAGAATGAATGAGAATGTAATTGAACCAGAATGTCATAGCACATTAATATATGAATTGAGTTTAATGTGGCCTTAGAATTTAAATTCACCTTGGAAATCATGTTTAATCATTGTGTAGATAACACTTGGACTATATCACCGAGGCACTGAGAGATGTACACTGTTATACACTTGGCACTTCAGACTCATGGGTTTTGGGGTAAATCAAGAGAGAGTGCGGAAGCAACTGGAGCCACGCTCCTATTGACTTGGCCGCATCAGGTAGTTCCGACCTGGGTCACATCATCGAATCAGGATCTGACCCCTATTGTACCGTCGGACTTAATTACTGAGTTCCACACTGTTGACCCATGGCCCCTACCTTCCCTGTTTTGGGCCTGGCCCAGGTGAGCGTCCCTGGGTACTGAGGTGGACTCCTTGGTTGTTTCTGTATTCTCCAATATGATTCACGGCTTATGTTTGGCATAGAATAATGAAACTATAATATTGTTACCTTTAAATTGATCTGCATGTTACTCTTAAAATGCCAATGCAATATTAACTAGTTTGTTCTCAGTTACTGCCTCTTAGTTAGTGTTTTCCCATGTTCATATATTTAAATTCCAATTTTTTTTTGAATCATTGTGATTTACTGGTGGGCCTTCATTGTTGTTGTACCACCAGGTGTTGACCCAGACGTAGAGGAGACACCAGAGTTTGTGGACCCAGCTGACCTTTGACTAAAGGTAACATATGTATTTTTGTGATAGCGACAGATGTACTTTTGTTTGCATGCTTATAGCATGATGTATAGCTTTTTGTAAACGTGCTTTTAGCATGATGTATATCATTTTGTAAACTCGTTATATATAAATGAAAGTCTTTTTGTAAGCATTTTGATACGTCTTTGCTTGTGTCTAGATTGGTTTCACTGGTTAAATGCAGGACCTGCTAACCTTTGCAAAGCATGAAGCGACCCCGGGTTGCGGGCGTGACAAGAGTAAATAGTAATTTGGCTATAAAAGACTTTGTCTTGCTAACACGTTCTTTGGGGAATGACACCAAAGCATCGATGCATGTTGTTAAAGCAATAATTGATTTGGTGAGTTTCTCCACTTCACCAAGGATTTTAGTCTTGAGTCATTGGGCAAATTTAAATTGCAATGTCAAAGAATGTGGTTGGGGATATTGAAGGGTGATGTGGATCGAATTCAGATTTGAAGTTAAGTTTTTTAGGTTTTTATTTGAGTTTATTTTTGACTTTTTTAATTTTTAATTTAGTATTATGTAGGACTTTGAGTCTTTTTAGTCTCTTAGTTATTTTCTTTATTTGTTATTTTTAATCCTACATCAGATGTGTTACGAGATGAGTCGAGTTGTAAGCCTATATGAAGGCATCAAATTTATTTTTTTCATTAGGTCGAATAGGATTTGTGAAAATTGATGTAAATTTTGTGTTTGCTAAAATTAAATCTTTTACATTGGAGCACAACAATGGGCTTGGTTGCCTATGTATGTGGTCTGAAAAATCTCCAAGTACGGGACGAGTCCGTGATCGTCAGATCACATTGTGCGAGGACCAAAATTTTATCAAATTATTAATTTTCACCCTAAATTTCCATCATAATTTCTCTTCTGTCATGCATCATATTATGCCATAGGACGGAAGAAGAAAATTGTGATAGAAATTTCGGGAAGAATAAAATTTAGGGATTTAGGGAATTTTTGGAAATAGATGATGGTAAGGATGGCGGCAATGGATTATGGTTTGGGTTTGGGGGCAATGCTGAAGAGGGGTGATGCACAGTTTTAATTTTTTTCTATTTCTTTCTTTTCTTCTCCATCTTGTCCGAATTCCCCCCCGTTCCTTTTGATTCTCTCCTTTTTTTTATCTTTTTATGATTTTTTATCTTTTCTTTTCCTTTTTTGAATTTAAAACCTTACAAAAGAAAAAAGCAAACGATGATAGTGAAGAAGGCGAGAGAAGAATAGAAAAAAATTTCAAGATTTGATCACAACTATCAAATATGACGCATGACATAAGAGAAAAGGAAGATTTAATTTTGGCCAACAAAAGTTTAATCAAATTTTCTCAAATTCCATTCAATCTTTATCAAAAATAAAATAAGTTTGAGACCTTTATATAGGTTTATAACTTGACTCATTGCATAACACATCCGAGCTTGGACTAAAAATATTAGAATAATAAATTAACTAAACTTAAAAGGCTCAAACTCCTACAAGTACTCAAATAAAAATTAAAAAGAAGAATAAAATAAATTTAAATAAAATCTAAAAAACTCAACTTGAATCCGAATCAGATCTCTATCATTCTTCTCAATTTTGAAAAATGTTGATAAAAAAGCACAATCGGACAGAAATCAACAGTCTATTATAATTGAAAAGGACGAGCAGTATGTAGATTTGCATATGGTTATCTTCTGAAAAATATGTCTGGGCCATAAAAGACAGAAAACCATAAAAGACAGAAAAACATACAATACTTACTGGTTGGTTGGTTGGTTAGTTAAAGAAGATCATTGATGACGAAATCAATATGCTTAATAAGTTGCAGTGAGATCTCTAGGCTAACTTCTAACGTTGAATCATTGTGCAGCTCAGTCTCTAACTCGTGCTTAGTCACATTTTCGGACTAAGGTTCGAGCTTGGACTCGATCATAGGCTCAATTTCGATCATAGGTTTGAATATAGACTTAGGCTTCGATACAGATTCTGGCTCAAACTCTAACTCATGCTCAATTAATGATATATGTTGAGGTTCTGGTTTTGGCTCAAAATGTGGCTTGATTGGTTTCGCTAGTAGTCCTTGCTCTGGGGCAGGAAGCTTATTGCGCAACTTTTGATAACTTAGCGTTATTTTTTAAAAAAATTTGTTTAATATCTTATCAAATCTTCGATTGCGTTTAACCATTAAATTTGAGAGCGATGGTGGCGACCGATGGTTGGGGAGATGCTAATTTCGAAGTATAGGTTTCATTTGTGCTCATTGTTCACATCCTTTAATATATTCTTTTCACAAAGAGTAAACCTCTTCCCCAAGTCGAGTATAAATGTACTTTTTCTTGGTTAGGTTTGCCGCAAATGAAAAATCTCTTAATGCGATGCTCCTAATTTTCATATCTATGAGAACCATTGAATCCATAAAAATAGGATACTAAAATTGTATTCTGTTTTAGAAAGGTGATGCTGGGAAAACCCATAAAATATACAATAAAGTATGTACACTGCTCAAAACTGACTAAGATAATCTCAAAACTGATTTGCTTACTTTATCGTATATTTTCTATGGTTTTTCTCAAGCATTACCTAGCTAGAGCAGAGTACGATTCTAGATCATAGTTAAAATTGTTAATAACATATTGTATCGTAAGATATTTAACAAATTGAAAAAATTAAGCAAATCACTCAAATAACTAAATATATTTAAAACCCAATTAAGAAATTTAATCATATAACTAGTTATGGATAATAAAATATGCTAGAAGTGTGTAAAACAAAGTTTTCAGTAAAGGAAACAACAAGCATAGACATAATCATATAAATATTATAACAAGCCAATTATCTTATAATATCACGCCTAAATATAAGTTATAATGCTACATAGCAAAATATCATGCTTATAGGCTCAATAAAATATCATTTTATGCAATAAACTGTTAACGAGATTACTTTTAAAGTTTTAAACTACTTTTAAACAAAATTAGACTACTTTTAAACCAAGGTTAGATGTCTCGATTTCGATTTCAGTTTTAGTCTTTCGGGAATTTTAGGTTTCGGTCAGGTTTTGTTTGTTTCAGTGGTTTCAGAGTTTTGTTTCATCTGTATCGATAGTTCCTGTAAATTTGTGTTGAGCAAATAGTTTACAGTAATAAACAGCCGAGTATCATTTGCAGTTTTGCACACAATATTACTTTTATTTACAAGTTTATCATTCCAATTTTGAACTGAGATAGAGAAAGGCAAACTTGTAAATAACTTAAATAAAAAAATCCTCCATCCCATCCTCTTTGCGTGCAACACATGTCCTTGCGTGACGCACGTGATCTCACTGCCCCACTCACTATGCCGCACGTGATCCCACTGCCCCCACTCATTGGGTGTGCTATTCACCTTACACATTTTGCTAATCAGCGTACATTTATTTACAAGTTTGTTGTTTCCTCTGTTTGATTCTGAAAGATGATGGCAAACATGTAAATAAATGTAACGTGCTTAGCAAAACGTGTAACGTGAATCGCTTACCCAATATAATGGGTTGCGAGCACCGATCGTTCACAAAATCCCTAATTTTTTCTACGTGATAGTTGCGACGACGGTGGAGTTGCGTGCTGCCTGATATTCTCTCCTTTGCGAGCGACGGTGTCGCATCCATTCTCAACTCTAAGTAGAAATTTGACAGTGGACCTGCAAGATCGACGACAGAGTTGAGATTAAAAATTAAAAAAACTGTTAGTTCCCAATCCTTTGAGATCTTAAATTCTACATTACATAATTTTAATTCTCATCTCTATATTTTCTTATTTCAGATGTTGAGATTGATTGAGCTTGCGTAAAAATTTGTACCGACAATGTTAGATTTTTAATTTTTCCTTCTTAATGGTTAAGAAGTAAGATTTCGGTTGATTTTATAAAAGTTGATTTTATAGAAAAAAATTTCCTTGTATACTTACATGTTACATTGTTGATTCACGGGATTTTTCTCTTTTTATTTACGAGTTAAATTCTGTAGATTCACGGAAAGTTTAATTTTTTTTACCTCCATCTCCGACAGCAGTTTCAAACGAAGCCGTCAAGTTTCAGTTGAAACCGACCGACGATCGAAACTTGATAGTTTTTCCGAAACTGTTTGATCTCGATTTTCAAACACAATTTCGTATGAATTTTCTTCGAAACTGATACAAAACGGGCAAAACTTATAGGTTTCGACTCAACCTCTTATCCATGTTTCAAACCACTTATAAATTGAAATAAAAAGCATAAACAAAATTGAAATTAAAAATTAAAATTAAAATTTTCAAATAAAAATTTAAATAAAAATTGAGTTGTCTTCAATCCGTTCATAAACAAAATTAAAATCATAAACAAAATTAAAGTTTCAATTGAGTCGTTGAAGTATCAAAATGTTAAAAAATTAAAATAAATAAGAATGAAACTACAATTCATAAATTGAAAAATCTAAAATAAAATGAAAAATTGAAATAAACAAAATTGAAATTAAAAATCATAAACAAAAATCCAAAATAAGAAAAACACTTACAAAATTGGTTGATCGAGCTAGTTATTGTCGATTGAGTTATCTTCGAGTACGAAGTGATCGATGGAGCTCGTCGTCATCGATGGTGTCGTCTTCAATTTTGATTATATCATTGTCTTTGATTTCATCTTTGAGTTCGTTTTCAATCTTTGATTTCATTGTAGAATTTCTTCCTTGCACCTAAATACGAGACTTCTTTTCAATTGTCATTGTTTTTTGAAGAAATGGATTGATCTGGGCCGTAATTATGTATCGTATTGGGTTTAAAATAAAAAAATCATACCCGAAAACATGATGAGTAAAAAAGCAATAATATGTTATATTGGACGATATTTACCGATATCATATCATATGATATGAAATCCATATCATGTGATAGTTCTTTTGGTCTGAATGAGCATACGATTTGTATAGTTTTGGTCCCATGTCATTTCATATCAAATGATATGACTTGCATACAGTATAATATTAACAACTATGATTCAATTGTATAACGATGTGATGATTATGAAAGGTTTGAAGAATAGGATCGTCGTAGTGAGAGTTTTTGCGCTTGTTGTAACTTAAATGAGGATTACAAATTATCGTTATGATGGACTTAAACACATTGGAGATGCCTAATATAGTGGAAAGAATATGGTGAAGGATCTGAACAATGTGCATAAAAGAACACCGAAGTTCGACATCAATATCTCCCCAGTATTGTCAACTCCTTTGTTATTAAATTCAATGGTTGAACGTAATTGAAGATTTGATGAGATATTTGACAAATTTTATAAGAAATAAAGATGAGTTTTCAGGTGTTGCACAATGAGCTTCTCAATCCAAAGCAAAGAATACACATAAAGCCAACAATCGAGGTAGATTTTAAGCCAAAGCTAGAGTCACAACATATATCACATGTTGAGCATGAGCCATAGTTTGAACCGGAGCCTAAGTCTGCATCCATACTTATGATCAAGACTGAGTCTGTGATCAAGTCCAAGCTTGAGTCTGAGTCCGATCATGTGATTAAGTACAAGTTGGAGTTTGAGCTGCACGATGATTCTATGTTAGAGGTAGCTTAGAGTTCTCTTTGGAACTCGTTGAGCACATTGATTTCATCATTCCCGATTCTCCTCAGCCAACCAACTAATAGGTTATGTATGCTTTTCAATCTTTTATGATTCTAAAATATTTTTAAAAGATAGTTGTCTATAAATCTACCATCTACTTCATTTCAATGTTTACAGATGCATATTCTTCAATTACAATAGATGGTTGATTTCTATCCGGTTGTGTTCTTTTGTCACCATTCACCAAATGGTAAAATTCTTATGGCTGGGGAGTAGGATAGGAATCCAATTCGGATTCGAAATTGAGTCTTAAGATTTTATCTAAGTTTATTTTAATTTTTTTAATTTATACTTGAGAATTTTATAGAAGTTAAGAGTCTTTTTAGTTTTTAGTTATTTTCTTATTTTGTTATTTTAGTTCTACATCCGATGTGTTATGAGATGAGTCAAGTTGTATGCTTATATACAGGCCTCAAACTCATTTTCTTTTCATCGTGTTAAATATAATTTAAGAAAATTTGATGTAAACTATGTGTTTGTCAAAATTCAATTGTTTTGCATTAGAGTGCAAGAGTGCGCTTGGTTGCTTGGACGAGAGGTTCGAAAAATCTCCACGGTTGAGACATATGAGTCGATAATCGTCAAATCTCAAGATGCGATGTCACGCCCTATAACTCGAGGTCCCAGCATGTTTCACGACATCATCAATGTAGACCACTACAAACTTTTCCTCAAGTGTTCAGCTTGCTTTGGGTATCCTTCAAATATATCAAGATATCATTGAGGTAGACCACTACGAATTTATACAGGTTCTCGTATAGCACTTGGTTCATGATGCTCATGAATACTGCTGGTGCATTAGCCACACCAAATGGCATTACCAAAAACTCTTATTGCCCATATTTGATCCTGAATGCAGTCTTGTGGATGTCATCCCTCGTCATCCTCACCTGATGGTAACATGTCGTTAACTCCAACTCTGAGAAAACACTCTATCCTTTGAGCTGGTCAAAAATATAATCGATATAGGGAAGCAGATAACTTGTTTTTCATCGTCATCTTGTTCAGTTCCTTATAGTCGATGCACATACGCCGAGATCCATCCTTCTTCGGCACCAACAAAATAGGAGCACACCAAGGGAATATGCTGTGTCGTATCCATCCTTTCTTCAGCAGTTCATCCAACTGGGCCCGGACTTCTTCTAGCTCTGACGATGTCTATGATATGGTTTCTTGGACATTGGTTGTGCGCTTGGTATCAGATCAATAGAAAATTCAATGGCACGTTTTAGAGGCAATCCTTAAGATCGTCCGAAAACATGTCTATGAATTCTCGCACTACCTATAGTATCTCTTGTTCAACTTCCATGTCACTTACCACTGACTCTGTTGTCTGGCTCTGAATTGCACTGGCCCCTCGGATCTGCTTCCGCTGATGTACTCGAATTTTGGATGATCGAATATATCTCGAACACTACCTTTCTTTGACGACAGTCAATGGTAGCATGAAATGTCCCCAACCAATCTATTCCAAAGACAGTATCAAAACTTGGCATCTCGATCACCAAAAAATCCGCTAATAGCTCCTGTCCACAAATCACTAATTGCACTGAGTGTACTCACTAGTCGTTTTCAACATGCCATTATCCGTGCTAACATTACAATAGGTAGCGAAGGGTTTGACAGGAATAGTGTGTTAACGAATCAAGTGGCTAAGAAGCAGTAAGAGGCTCATGAGTCGAATAATGTAAGTGTATGTCTACCAGCGTTTAGTACAACACCTAATGTCAAAGATACTATTTCTAAGTAAACAAGTAATTACATGTGGAGGTAATTACTGAAAATGATAAAATCTTATTAGTAATCATCTAGCCAGTAAACTCGGCCTATGCTACAATCATAGTGAATGCTTGGCGCTTCGGGGGTGGTGGTTGTGGTCTTGTCTGCTGAAAGAACTTCTGAGGAGGAAGCGGTGGCCTACACGGGGCATTTCTTGCTGGGGTAGGAACAGATGCATGAGCAGGAGGAGCTAGTGCTATTAGTCGGGGTTCCCTCTGCGGACAGTCTCTAGCGTTGTGCTTCTTGGATCTGCAAACCAGGCAAAACCTAAGCGCCATCGACACTCCTTTCTATGCCCAGTATTGCCACAATAGTGACATACTGGGCATGGCTGTTGCTGTGATGCCAGCCTCTTGAATTGGAACTGTTGTTGCACTGGCCGATGTACATGTCTAGCTGGGTGCAGAGGTCGTCAACTTGTTCCTTCGGTGGCTGCTGTGGATGGTGGTGGTTGCCTCAAAGGAACGTGCATGAGATGCTCATTCTCAGCTTCCCTCTGGATGTGCTTATACTCGCGGGCTGTCGCAAGTATTGCTACATGAGTCTTTAGGTTCAACCCTACTATCTTCTCTCGGAGCTTCATGTTTATGCCCTTCTGGAAACGTCGGGCTCGAGCTGAGAGAGTGGACACCATCTCCTTTGCAAACCTGCTGAGTATAGAGACCTAGCATCATATTTCTTTACAGTTATGGTGCACTGCTTCAGATTGGTGAACCGTACTTCCAACTCCATCTGGGCCTCATGTGGGAAGTATTGGGTATTGAACCGCTCTTTAAATGTCTCACATGTGATAAGCTTCTCTATTCGATCCTTCGCTACGTCCACTAAATCCTAGCTCTATCCGCAAGTTGTAACTTGGCTATTTTCATCCAAGATTTCATTGGGATCCCTACGGCGATCAATTTGTCTAAAGTACCATGTGACCACTCTTCTGCCTTCAAGGGGTCCTCACATCCATTTAAATGTCGCCGGATGCAGGGTCTGAAACTACTGTATTCCTTCAGTAGACTTAGGCTCGTCCCGAAGAGCCTGAACAAGTTCTCATAGAATCTGGTCCGAGATCTGATGTACCGTCGGATTACCTGGACCAGATCCTGAAGTGTTTTGAGTCATCTTCGTGGTATGCCTTAGGCGATTGTAAACTGGCATGCGTCTGCATTCACAAGGCAAGGTCAGTTCCAAATTCCAATTAAGCATTTTTTACAACGCACACTACTCTTTGAAGACTGTTCACGAGGTTGGTTACGAGGACCTGCATATGCCACCAAGAAAAACATGCCATGCCCCGTAACCCTGGTCGTAGCATGTTTCACAAGGAGTGACATATCATGTAGTTATCAACTGCAAAGTTTGTATCCTCGAACACTGGACTCTTGTCTCTGTCTCTAAACTTGACAGTGCAAAAAAATGAAGAGCCGCCAGCAGGTTAGTGGTAAATCACAGTAATTCTAGAACTTTAGAAGTTAAAACATGTTAGTATTAGTAAAACTAACCGGTAATCGGGAACTGTGAACAAGTAACACATTAATTACTACTATTTAACATGCAGTAACTGTAAATTAAGACATGCATATAACCCATGTAACTCAGTTAATAATTTAAGTTTGTATTATCATGGTCTTAGCAGTTATGCTAATTCTAAACCGTAAATCATATTGGAGAGTACAATAAGCAATCAGGAGTCCATCTCGTACCACATGGCACTCACCGGCGCCAGACCCAAAGTAAGAACAGGAGGGGCCATGCGTCCAAAAGAGTAACATGGTGTGACTCAACAATTAAGTTCGGTGATAGTAATATGGGTCCATCAGATTCATGATGTGACCCGGTCGAAACACCAGACGCGGTAACGTCAATAAGAGCATGGTTCCAGTCGCTCCCGCACTCTCTCTAATATGATTTATCCCAAAACACTGTGTGTCTGAAGTGCCAAGTGGATGTCAAGTGTATATCTCTCAGTGTCCCGGTGATATAGTCCGGATGTTGTTCTAAGTCGGTAATATTTACTTATTTAAACATGATTTAAGAAGTAAAGCTTTTGATTATGTTTAGGGTCACACTGAAACTAGTTCATATGTTGGTGTACTATGTCATTTCAGATCAAGTCATGTTCTATTTTTAACAGTGTGGTTCAATAATAACATTATATTCCAATGATATTTCAATTCCATTTGGTTCTCATAGCACACTTAACATATCAATATTTTCAATGTCATGGCAAGGTGTGCTATAGTTATTAAAGAGAGAGAAAATGTGACATGTAGTACTTGAATCGATAAAACATATAGCATTCAACATGTGTTATACTAATTTAAACATGTATCATGGAGCACAAGTGTGGCAGGTAACAAGTAAAATATTCTAAACATATTAGAAAGTTTAAATCTGAGACATAAGTAGTAAATTCAAGCTAGCCTAAATGTCAAGTAGCGAACATTACAGCAATTAGAAATATAAAGGGAATATACTATTGGGGAAGGGGCAACTGTGGTGATCTCATAGAGTTCTCAGCATCGACCGTTCTAAGCGTCATAACCGTGTGTTCATAGTTTTTAGATGATCTATCTGGCAGTAATCTATGATCCCACAGGTGGTAATTTATGATCCCACAGGCAGTAGCCTTATGATCCAATAGGCAGTGAACCTATGATTCCAACGGTCTTAAGTGGCCAAATATTCATTTATAATCATATGGCATTCCAATTTCATCAAGCTCATGTTCCATCTTTATCATGCTTTAACCAACACTACTCATATGGACAATAACCAAACCAATATCCAACGGTAAGGGCCAAAACAACCATCCGACCAAACATCAAAGTCACGGCCAATGGACAAAGTTACAATAGATCGGGGGGGGGGGGGGGGGTCACGACAGGTCAGGGGAAGTCACGACAAAGGGCTAGAACCAAAGACAGGTCACATTGAAGGGCACAAGACCCCGATCAATCACGACAAGGGCTTAAGTAGCCATAACAAACCACACACCCAAATGACAGTCACATGCTCACAGCAAACCACACACCCAAATGACAGTTACAACAAACCACACCCAAATGACAGTCAAGGTTAGAGAAGCCAAGGAACAGTCACGACCAACTTAAAGAATCCACGACCTAGCTAAGAACCAAAGGGTTAGTCACGGCCAAGCTAGGGGCAGTGGTGGGGGTCGCGGCCAAGCCCTGGGACACCCAAATTTTACTCAGAATCATCATCACAAAAACTACCAATTTAAAACCAAAAATTCCAAAATTAAAGTGATTTATCGATCGCAGGAGAAAGCGTCGTCTGTCTTGCCATCGAGCGACTGTAACTGTTATGGCAATCCAATATCACTGGTTGCTGCGACGTTAAGTTAACTGCATTCATTATGTAGGAGTCTTGACAGCCAATGTTAGTCACTTGAGGGGACATAAAGTTTGGTATATAAGATGTGTATGCATAATTCAACTTGTGAACTGTGATTAAAAGAATAAGGTTAAAATATTTGGCAATATATATTGGAATGTCAAAATGGGTTTGATTATGTTGCTTTTTTTCCTGAACCACATTTTAAAGATCAATTAACCAATCTTTGAAGTTTGGAATGCCCACGATTCACACTTAGGTCATAAATAAGATGATGGCAATAAATTTCCATTTGCTTATAGCATATATGAATATCATGACACATATTTCCTCTTTTAATTCTTCGATTATATAATACAGTGATCCTCTTTTTTTAAATTAAAAACACAAACAAGATCCTAAATGTTTACAATGTGTCATTGTTGACCCACATTTTGTTTCATAATGCTTGGCTTATGTCAATTAGAGTCTCTGTGGGCGACCATAACTTCTTTTATTGTTCTCATATCTTATTGGTTATTAGGAAAAAGTTAATTGTTGGGCTCTTTTTTATGAATGTGTGTATAGTTATAAAATATACTATATTAGCTGTCATAGTTTATTTTCATTTCATTCTGGGTATCTGTTCGGAAGTTGCTACAGATGTTATGGTGCGAGTAAACGTATACATTTCTTGCATTTGAGATGGTTTTGTTTTATGAAGCACGCGCACAGACTTATATATGACACGAATACGTACACATGGACACTCCAAATTCTTAAAAAGTAGGACATATGGTTATGGCTATACAACCATGTGTGTGCATGCATTGGGGGGGGGGGGGGGGGGGGGGGGTTGTGTGTGTGTCATACACTTACGAGTTCATAGTGGTTAGGAGGTGTTTTATTGAAGATAAAAAGATAAAAATAACATTTCAATGACAAAAATCCATAACTGTTGATCAAGTTAAAAAATCAATTTCAGGAAAAGAATCTGATTGACACCTACACTAGTTCATGTGAAGTTTAATCTTTGTGGATATAGCACATCCTTACATAAAAAGGTCATTTTAATGCAATTTTTAGAAACATGTTGCTCTAAGATGTCCAAAATGCAACCTTTAGGTTTTGTTTAAAACTGACTGACTCCTACGTGCCACTTTGTTGGTTTTAATAATCAGACATGGTTACGGAGTATTTAATACGTGTCGAGTCAGTGTCATGCAAGTGTTGGATACCAACACATACACAACACTCATTTCAAGGTGCGCTATCGCTATCAGAGAGATTAGGGTTGTGGACCTCATTGTTGTTTTGGTGTCCCATTAGACACATCTCATTGTTGTCGCATTTTTGGTTTACCTCTGGGGACTTTGTGATGCAGACGCCCCTAGCCGCCGCACCGCATGCCGCGCGCCGCACCCGGGTCCCACTTGGTGCTTAGGCTTTGGTGATTTAGTTATCTAGGGGTATTCTAGTCCTTTCAGGCTAGATTAGTAAATCCCCTCCTTTTCTATTTATTAGGGCTAGCCGCCTTTGTTATTTTCTTATGCTTATTTGTGAAGAACAATTAGGTATCAATTGTGAAGGTGCTTAGGCTTTGGTCTGTTCATCCAAAACTAGGAGATAGTGTTTCGTCTCGAAAGAGACCCAATTTATCTTTTGTTCTTCGTGAAATTATCTATAAAAATTCCTCTTTTTATATTTTTCCACCTTTAAATCACTGATTTGATTGATCGATCAACCGGATTGTATCAAATTGGTATCGGATCAGTGAGATCTGATGGCGGCAAGCACTAGATCGAAGGCGGATCTGATCGATGAGAAGATTCAAGGGCTACGGGAGGGTCTCAATTGTAAGTTGAAGAACGGTTCGAGGGATTGAAGAAAACGGTGGGGGATTCCATCAAGGATCACGCCCATTCACAAGAGGACATCCAAATAGAACTCCGGGGATGAGGAAGGACACCGTGCAACAAGGTCATGATCTCCAAGAATTCAAGGGATCGAATTCAGATCTGAAGGAGGCAATATCGACGATGATGACAATGATGCAAGCCCTAACGGCGGAGAAAGAAGGAGATCAGGGCAAGGAGAATCAAGAGGAGGAGATCCAAGGCGAGTCCATCAACGAATCAGCCCACCTAGATCAAGCGGCGACAACGGCGGGATCCTTAGGGCAAATCGGCGGCTCATCCGAGCTAGGGCGATAGCGGACAGGCCCCCACGTGCCTGTTTTTCATCCAATAGGCCCGCTGGGGCCTGTCAGGGGGCGTCGGGCCCGCACAGGCCTGCCGAGGCCTGGGCGAAGCCCAGTGCCTCCTCTGGAGGCTCCTGCGCCCCCATCGTAGGCGGGAATGAAGCAGCATCCCCTTCCGGGGGTGCGGATGGGGCAGCACCCCCGTCCGCTATTTTGGGGTCGGACGTCACCTGTACAGCCGCACAGAGGAGCAGGAGGACCCGTGTTGGCACGACATCAGGAGTTTTCAGGGTACCATTACCAGCCTGAGGCGTGAGAGAGACCCGTTTGGCCTGAGGAGTTGTACGGGGTTGACGGGGAAGGACCAGTTGAGGCAGTCGGCGGAGGATTCAGCCGTAAAGGTGAACGCGGCAGGGATGTGGGACCACAGGGGGACATCAATGCAGACCGCCTACTCATGAAGCCGAAAATACCGATTTTTGACGGCACGGACCCGGATGGGTGGATCTATCGGGCGGAGCGCTACTTCCAGGTAATGAGGTTTACGGAGGAGGAGATTCTGAGGGCCATCGGGATCTATTTCAAGGGCAAGGCGTTGGCATGGTACAGATGGAAGGTGGCGCGGACCCCTTTTCGCACTTGGGAGGAGCTGTCAGCACTGATCCTTGACCGATTTCAGGAGACCCCAGGGGAAGATTTCTATGAGCAGTTATCTGCTTTGAGGCAGGAGGGGACGGTGAGAGATTATGTGGAGAGGTTCGAGATGCTGAACAGTAGGGTGAAGGGGGTGACCGATGAGGTGATGATTGGGAACTTCATGAGGGGGTTGAAGCCCTCTATACGAGCGGAGTTGCGGATGCAGAGGCTGGATACATTGGAGGATGTCCTTCGCCTGGCCCACAAGACGGAGGAGAAGTATGCAGAGGAGAGACGCATTCGGGGGACTTAGGGAGCCCAGTGCCAGCGTCGCCAGACAGCACCGGTCCCACCTCCAGGGGTTACAGTAGCACCAGGGGACACGGAAATGAAGAGAGAGGAAACCCGACCAGTGATCCCTGGTAGGCGGCTGACTGAGGCTGATATGAGGGCGAGGTGTGCTGCAGGCCTCTGTTTCAGATGCGATGAGAAGTTCAGTCCCGGTCATCGATGTGCGAGCAGGCTGATGCAGATTGTGATAGTGCCGGACGAGGGGGGTATGCAGATGAGGGGGGGCTAGTGATGACGGAAGAGAGCGAAGTTGAGCACGCACATCTGGATGTAGCGGAAATGTCCCTGAACTCATTGGTAGGGGTAACCACGAACCATACCATGAAGTTGTCGGGACGATTGGACGACGCGCCGGTGACGGTACTCATAGATAGTGGGGCCACCCACAACTTCATCTCTCGATATTTGGTGGATCGTCATAGGTTGCAGATGAGCACCTTGGAGACGTTTACGGTCCTCTCAGGGACAGGGAGGAGGAAGGAGAGCAGTAGGATGTGCAAGGCGCTGAGTCTGACCTTACAAGGGGTACAGATCGTGGAGGACTTCTTGCCTCTAGAGTTGGACAATATCGATGTGATTTGGGTGTGCAGTGGCTGAGAGGGTTGGGCGAGGTGAAAATGAATTGGAAGCAGCTTAGGATGGAGTTCCAGGAGGGGGGTCGTACGGTGGTTCTGACAGGTGACCCTAGCCTCTGTTTTCCCTCGGGGGCCTTCAAAGCCAGATATCCACCTTAGAGACAAGGTGGCTCTTTTAGGGGGAGGTATTGATGCGGACGCCCCTAGCCGTCGCACCGCATGCAGCGCGCCGCACCCGGGTCCCACTTGGTGCTTAGGCTTTGGTGATTTAGTTATCTAGGGGTATTCTAGTCCTTTCAGGCTAGATTAGTAAATCCCCTCCTTTTCTATTTATTAGGGCTAGCCGCCCTTGTTATTTTCTTATGCTTATTTGTGAAGAACAATTATGTATCAATTGTGAAGGTGCTTAGGTTTTGGTCAGTTCATCCAAAGCTAGGAGATAGGATTTCGTCTCGAAAGAGGCCCAATTTATCTTTTGTTCTTCGTGAAATTATCTATAAAAATTCCTCTTTTTATATTTTTCCACCTTTAAATCACTGATTTGATTGATCGATCAACCGGGTCGTATCACTTTGTCTCCATGGAATTCTCTTTATACTGTCACTCAAGTAGGGTCCAAACTTGATACGACATTGTTGCCTCTGAAACTACTCAAAATAGATTCATCAATATTTAATAACAAAGTACTCATTATCTTGGAGTGTAGTATGGTCATGTTCACTTCTTGGGTTGTCCATTAGGATGCAGGTGTAGTAGGTCTTAGGCAAGGGAACTCAATGAAGCTCCACGTGTTATTGAGGGACTCAATGTAGATTGTGATGATCCTTCTCCAATATGAGTAATTTGTTCCATCTAACCTTAGGAGAGACCTCATCTCGATTATTGACGCCATCTCAGGTATCCCGCTCTGATACCATGTGTTAGGATTTTGTAGATGGCAAGTAACACTAGAAGGGGGTTAAATAGTGTTGCTCAAAAATAATCGTGTAATAAACATTCTTTTAGCAAAGCCTAAGTCTCCTATGGATGTTATTCCACTATGTACTTAATCAACTATATAGATTACTTGCAATAAAATAAATGTACATAGCGGAATTCAACAATTTAGCAAGTAATAGAGAGATATGAGCATGAGAGACAAAGAGCACACGCAAACACGATATAGTTTATTCTGGTTCACCCTCCTGTGGGTTACATCCAGTCTCAAGTCATCGACTTGGATTTCCACTAACCAACTCTCAAGTGAGAGCTACATTGCCTCAAAATGAGGGCTTCTTACAATCTTACATCTTCAATAAAGGGTTTATACTACCAACAACCCACCACATAAGGACCTTGTACAAGAGGATTTTCAATTACTTACAACTTACCAACCAACCATCCTTGTGGTTATACTTACACTTTGTAGCAATTATAACGATTTTATAGCCGATTGATTTGAAGCTTGTGTGAATAAATGGCTATAAGAAAACTTTGATCATAAGAAAAAGATTACAAAATAAAATCACTTGAGAAACAAAATTACTTTTTGATTCAATCTCAAAAGTTAGATGAAGCTCTAAGGATTGAGATTAAGAGAAGGCCGGAAATAAATTGCTTAGAATCTTTTTGAAATCAAGATCAAATAGGCTGAGCAATAGAGATTGAGTGCTTTGAAAACCTTTAAGACATTGCTAAGAAAATCTTGTAAAAATCTATTCCTCTTGTTGTTGAAACCTAGCAACGTCTCTCTGTATATAACGAAGATTTTTTACACATGGCAATCATGGAAAATCATCTCTCAACGGCTAGAATCGACAAAATCACGTCAATCAAGAAAGGAGGCAATTTTCGACCGTTAGAGGCCTAGGAATCAACTCCTGAACAACTAGAAATTGACTACCTTGCACACATGAGTCGACTCCTAGCCAGTGGCCGAAACCACTCTAGGTCCGTCAAGACTCTAGGAGTCGACTCATGTTCATTTGGAAGTCGACTTCCTCCTGATACATGGACGTGTATCATGGAGAGTGACACACTCTAAATATGTTCAAAATATTTTCAAAAGACTTTAAAACATTATTCTAAGTTTGTGTGGAGCTTCAATATCAAAGGCTTTAACAAATCTAAGGACATAGACTATAAATACACAAAATACACCAAAAATACCATCTTGATGTGGCTTGAAGTTCATCATCTACATGCCTTAGAAACTTTAGCTCTTGTTACATTTGGATAAGCTTCCTCCACACTTTATATTGACCATATGCTCCAATTGATTTGACTTCACCGCTTTAAGCTTCATTTGTCAACATTTCTTTCCTTTGCTTTGATTCTTCATATAAAATATACTTTGATACTTACACACTCATTGATAATAAATAGTATCATCATTTGTTTAATCATCATCAAAACTCTACTTGGGGTGGCCAATATCCAACACAATGTCCTCGTGGAAGCATCACCGGCCTCCTACGAACCTGCCATCATCGAAGCACTGCCGACCTCCACTGGCTTCGTCGTTGCCTCCTCAGGGTTCGTCGTCCGCCGAAAGTTCCCGCGCGACACCCCACTACACGGATCTGGTCGGATCTCTCGTCTCCCCATGCGTCGCCATGCACAGATCGGGCAGCATTTGGCCAGATTCGGCCAGATCCTTGGACTGGACGGTCCGTCATCATTTTTTCTATCGCCGGCCCTGAAAGGATTCGCTACCGTTTAGTCTTCGTCGTCACCTCCCTCGTTCACAATGGCTTTTCTCTTGAGAATTAGTGCTTCTATCATTGTGTCGTTATTTCCCGCCTCACCCTCGCTTAAATCCGTCTTTGCAGGGACAACCACCGGTGATGAGCGGCTATTCATCTCCAACAATAGATTCATCATGGCTTCTAGAGACGAAAATCGTTTCTCCATCGTTTCAAAAGTTCATTCATCGGGTTTGGATGGATCTTAAGGATTTCCATCTTTCTCGTCGCCATTGGTTCCAGAATCGAGTGATCTGATACCAATTTGATAGGATTGTGGATAAATTTAGGAAGAAATTAGGGCAAGGATGAGATTTATATTTGATATCTTGTGGAACTATAAGAATTTGGCCTCAATTAGAGAGAAAGGCTACTCTCCCAATAACCTAATGCTACTAATGTAGATAACTACTAATTTCTTTCACAATTTTCCGCATAATCCTCTCATAACACTTGCACTCCTATTCATAATAAAATCCTCCTATGGTTTTGAGCTGTCGTCCTGAATTACAAAACCGCCACCCCTAGGGTTTTGAGCAGTCAACCCCCATGTTTTGCATTGCCCTGGCCTATTAGTAGAGGACCATCGTCGTACTTTTTTAGGTTTTATCCTGGATGTGAGCCGATCTTCAAGGTGAGATACTTCCACATTCAATGAATTCGATTGTAAGGCAGAGCAAATACAAAGCTAGAGCTGAAACTAGAGTTAGACCTTTAGCCTAAACATGAGCGTAAGACAGAACAAGAGCCTTAGGCATGGCAAGAACCAAGGCTATAGTCCAACTCTGAGAGATCTGAGCTAAAGCTTGAATTCAAGACACAACACGTGTTGATACTGAAAGAATCTTTTGCTGAATCCAATTAGAATCTCATCAACAACTATTAAATTGATGGGTGCAGCTTCTAAATCGACTAGCTTGATCATAAGAGACAGGCTTTGATGAATATATGCCATAGATTCATGTTTCCATGCCATAAATGTATCAAGATTGACTTCGTTTTTCCATCTCTTTCACCAGTTGCCAGTAGATTTTTACGCTTTATTTTGTTTACTTCTTCGTCGCTTTTGGAACATCACCTCCAACATGATTACTCGAGATTCTTTGTTGGATGTCATTTCAAACTTGATGCCGATTTTCTCCAACCA